>OY751435.1:11394047-12755595 GCA_963565745.1 Phengaris arion | reverse complement strand
GTATCGGGAATGGAATATTTCCACTGTTCCTGTCATATTAAAATCTTTTTAATTTAAAACTCCTTGGTTTTAAAAATCGAATACCGTTTATTTATTTAAAAAAAGATTCTCGGTCTTGTCACAAAGTCTTGTCAAACTTGTTTAGTCGTTGAGAAAATGGAATTGACTCGAGAAAATTCTAGAGCGATGATTTATTATGACTTTCGAAGTGGTTTAACACAAAAACAGTGTGTTGACCGGATGATTTCTGCATTTAGTGATGAAGCCCCATTCAAAACCACAATTTATCGCTGGTTTGCTGAATTTCAACGTGGACGTGTCAAGCTCAGTGATGATCCCCGTCAAGGTCGTCCAAAAACTGCAGTCACCCAAGAAAACGCTGATGCTGTGCGTAAGCTGATTGAGGAAGATCGACATGTGACATACCGCGAAATTCAGGCAACTTTAGACATAGGCATGAGTCAAATACAAACAATCTTGCATGAACAATTAGGTGTAAAAAAGTTGTTTTCCCGATGGATACGTACCGTACGTATATATACGTACGAGCCGTATTTGCTCTGTGAAGAACAAAAAGCGGCTCGCGTTACTTGGTGCGTCAGAACTTTCGAAACATTCCACGCAGGATCCTCAAATGCTGTATACAACATCGTATCAGGTGACGAATCCTGGATATACGCGTACGAACCCGAAACAAAAAACCAGTCACGAGTTTGGGTGTTCGAAAATGAGTTAAAGCTAACAAAAATTGTTCGTTCACGGAGTGTTGCAAAAAAAATGGTGGCCACGTTTGTCTTCAAAACCGGCCATGTTGCGACTATTCCTCTTGAGGGACAAAGAACGGTTAATGCAGAATGGTATGCTAACATTTGTTTGCCACAGGGCGTTTCTGAACTCCGTAAAGAGAACTGCAACCGCCGCATCATCCTCCATCACGACAATGCGAGTTCTCACACCGCGCACTGAACAAAAGAGTTTTAGAGCAAGAAATCATAGAATTATTAGACCATCCGCCGTACAGCTCCGACCTAAGCCCTAATGATTCCTATACTTTCCCTAAAATAAAGAATAAATTGCGTGGTCAGAGGTTTTTATCACCTGAAGAAGCTGTGGACGCCTACAAAACGGCCATTTTGGAGACCCCAACTTCCGAATGGAATGGTTGCTTCAATGATTGGCTCCATCGTATGGAAAAATGTGTCAAATTTCGCGGAGAATACTTCGAAAAGCAATAAATACATTTTTAAATAGTAATGTTGTGTCACTTCCTTGATTCCCGAAATTTTCAGTGCCGCCCTCGTATAATTAATAGATTGTAGAAAATGTTATAGAAAAATCGGAAAGCCAAATCTCTATAAATATAGAGCTTCAAACTAATTAAGATTTTTATTAATGAAGCCCATATCTCTTGACTATCTAGCCCTGGTTGTTTTAACTTTCAGATAATTTGTGAGAACCTTGCGATGCTTTTCGTTCGATATTTAATGGCCAGATAAGAAATGCGATCATCTGCGAGAAACTCCTTAAAGGAGTGCACATATAAGCATAAACGTGTACTGTTTGAATGTACTGCGGAAGTCCATTCGTGACTGATGTCGCTACTGGTTTAAATAGTAAGAGCAAAGGTCTGATATCACAGACTTCATATTTTGTGGAAACCTAACCTAACTACGAAGTAGCAGAGTAAAGACTACAGAGAAGTTTATACTTAAACCTCAGCTCTGTTTTCCGATGTACTCGTTGTGAGTCACTAGTTGACACGACATTTGTAGATAAAATCCAGTTCCGATTGAATACGCTTTAAATTCATCTCAGCTGTGTTGACATCCTGTGTTTCTCCGTTAAAGTGCCTGCACTTTCACCGATGCGCTCGCCGACCGGCGCCGTGCCCAATCGACCGAGCGAACCACCGGGCTATGACTAAACGTGCTGTTTCAACCCCGTTTATTTATATTGTCTCAGTGGTCACTACAGTGAAAGTAGCTGCAAGTAGCACGGAAAAACTGCTAAATGTAACAATCCACATTATATTATTCTCAAAAAATATAGGTAGGTAATCATTGTTTGAATACAGATCAAATCTGGTAAATATTTTGAAAGAAGTGAAGTTTTGAAGGAACAACCAAAAGCTTCTACTTCCTTTCCTAAACTACTTCCAAAGTACAAATGCACAGAAAAGTATGAAATAAATCTTATTTTCTAAATAATTCCACTTTTAAATTCGGCTAAAATTTAAACTATTTCTCTACTCAATCTTCCTAATTTTAAAGTAAGTTCTATAAAATATTATAGGATATTGATTGGGCTAGGATATATAATCATTTTTCTCTTTTATTATCTAGTTAAAACTATCATTATTATTGTGAACACATTGATATCGGTGCACAAAACTCTGATGAGTAGTGAGTACCTATGTCATCATAATAATATGTTGGTGTTTCTTGTGATGATGCTGGTGATGATGATGATGATTACTGTAAGTGGTATGATGACATATGCTTGCAGTTCTTTAAACAACGCCGGAATCCCCAAACATGTATCTATAAGGGCTCAGGAGTTCTGTCCAGTACTTTTGGATTCAGGATACACCTTGGTACAAAAGCTTACTTTT
Source organism: Phengaris arion (assembly GCA_963565745.1). Classification (NCBI taxonomy): domain Eukaryota; kingdom Metazoa; phylum Arthropoda; class Insecta; order Lepidoptera; family Lycaenidae; genus Phengaris; species Phengaris arion. The sequence continues at coordinate 12,752,984 of OY751435.1, read as the reverse complement.
TGGTAGCATATGCTTGGAATACTTCAGAAAAAGTCGAAATCAGTATATGTGTCCGTATAAATTTCTAAGAGTTCCCTTTATTTATCATGGATATCAATTCTGAATTTGATAGGAATTTTGAAAATCGATCGGTGGCGGAATTATCGTTGAACATACAAAAAAAAATATAGCCGAATGCATAACTGCGTCCTATTCTGGAAGTTGGTTAACAATTCTCTTTGTATTAAGAACGCGAAATAATAGCCGCTTCCTGAATAGATACGGTTTCATAGATACGGTTTCAATGTTTTAAAGATTACTACTAATAAATTAAAACACGTCATGCCGTTCTTCCTTATGATGTGTTGAGTGACTACCGTACATGTTAGCAATGCTTATAAAAAGTCGAGTTAAACTAACAAGTAGGTAATGGTATAAAAATGCCATAAATATATATGATATTATAGACGAGGCATGTCGTGGCAAAAACTTTTCCCATTTAAATGGCCCCACTTTTGGGGATTTTTGGGGACATTCGACGTATGATGAAATAAAGATGGCTGACATTCGAGGTATGGTAAAAACAAGATGGCGTAACTTTTTTTTGTATGAAGGTGGTATGACGATTTGTTCTGTCTAATGTACGTCATAGCCCATCCTAAGTTTTGAAATATTTGACTTAGCTACTCAAAGCTAATTAGCAATTAGCTCGTTAGATGTTAACGTTTATACTAGCCAGAAAAACACTCATTAGATTAACATAAATTAAGTTTGGGGCACCAAAATTAATAATAATAAAAGCTCGGTAAACCTCTCCGTCTACTTAATTAAAAAGCTGGAGTTCGTGCCATAAACAAGATTGCAATATTGTGTTTTACCGCCTATTTCATTAGGTCGGATTTTTCCTACTCATAACTTTAAGCTACCTGTTACAAAACAAGCTTTTATTGAAGAATGTCACTAGTTATGTATAATCTCTTGAAATTTTGTTACAGTATAATTACTGTATATATATATAGTATAATTAGTATTATGTATACAGTTACACTAGTTTTTGTTTTATTTTAACTCGCTAACTGTCGCGTCACTCGCTCGACGTCACGATATAACCTCGGCTATGATTACGCGAAAGTACTTCACTTATTTAATAAATCATGTATCAAACCTCGCCTTTATTTAAAAAGACCTATTTGACGATACTCCTCTAGATGGGGGTAGAATGAAGAAAAAAACATCTCCACTTCCCATATTCGGGGATCTACCCGTATTATATAAAAATATTATTATTTTATAATGCCAAAATAAAATCCATACGCTATCTTGAACTGTACCAAATTCCATACATTTTTATTCATTAATCAATAATATTTTAAAAAATAACTATCGATTGTTATTTTTTAGATTAAATAATTCCTTTATCAAGTGGAAGTTTTTTAGCTTTAACCATTTAATTATTTCCTTATTAAATTTATTATACGATAGCATTTTCATATGACATGGAATAGAATTATATGCTTTTATGCACACGGCATAATATTGTCTCTGATACAATGCATTTTTAAGGATGACGTCAAGTACTAGTCTGTCAGGATTTCTCTTATTCCTAGGGTATACGTCACGTGCCTTATTAAAAGTTTTATAATTTATTTTTATGTAATTCACTAATTTGTAAATGTACATGCTCGTTACAGTCATTATATTTAGTTTTTGAAAAACTAGTTTACAGGACTCATGCGGCGGCTTACAACTAATAGCTCTTATACATTTTTTCTGCGCAATAAAAACTATGTTTACATCCGTGGAATTACCCCATAACAGTAGGCCATATATCCACGATAGGCTGATAGGACTGTATGCATCGATGCAACATGTTTAAGTTTTCCAAGTACAAATACAAATCTGTTTTTTTTACTATAGACAGATTCTATGTGGGCTTTCCAGTTCAAGTTCTCATCAATGTACATACCAAGAAACTTGGTATGTGTCACTTTTTCAATGCTCTCATTTTCATACGTAATTTTGTTACCGATGCCTGGTTTAGTCCTATAATTTTTAATTGAATAAAGTTAGTTTTAGTCAAATTTATATTTAAATTATTATTAGTCATCCATGTGGATTACATTTTTAATTAAATTAAATATGTCAATGTCAGTATTATTATATTAATTTTTTTGTAAGTATAGATATGTCATCTGCAAAAAGGGTGGAATTAAAATTCGTAAAAATCGGTGATATAGAATAGGAACAGGAGTGGACCGAGAATACTGCCTTGGGGTACCATTACTCTATTGACTCTACATTTAGATCTCACGGCGGTTGAAATATTTTCTTAGTAATTGTCATAACTTCAGTATATTATTCTTTATTAGATAAGTATGATTCTATCCAGTTCAAAGCAGGATCTCTGATACCCAGGTTATTTAATTTCCTTAGCAGGATACGTCCCAAGCCTAAGTCAAAAGCCCTTGACATATCAAAAAAGATGCAGATTGTTGTCTTTACATCATTTAAATATTTAACAATATTCCGTACTAATGTAGCAGCTGCTGTGGTAGTGCTTTTATTACTTTGGAAGTCGAACTGTTGTTGTTTCATTATGTTATGTTTTTCTATTAACTGTATTTTTTTTAATAAGCTGGTCGCTTGTACATTACTTTTCAAATATTTTAGATAAAATGGGTATAAGCCTTATAGGACGGTAATTTTTTAATAACGATTTATCTCCTTTTTTATATAAAGGTTTTACTACTGATGTTTTGAATTGCTGTGCCCGTTTCCAAATATTTCCATATATTAAATGTGTAATTATAGGCGTTAATTCATTTCTGCAGTATTTTATAACCTTAGTAGATACACCGTCATATCCTTCAGACTTAGTATTTTTAAGTGAGATAATTATATTATTAATTTTGGAGTAACAACATGTAGTCAAAAAGATGGAATTTTGAATAAAAGTATTATTAATATTAGGTAACATAAATTATTTGATTTATTTGTCAAGTTAATTAAATAATTATTGAAATAATTACATATTATACTATCATTATTTTCATTTTTTATTTCTTAAAAAGGTCAAAATTATTTAATTTATCGGTATCTTTACTATTTATAATTTTCCACGATACCCTACATTTGTTTTTCGTGGTTGCTAGTAAATTATTGTTAAATATTTTTTGAGAGATCTTGAGGCTTTTCCGTAATATTAGGTCATGACATAATATGAAATTGGCGTTTTGTAAAGGACGAAGAAAGTCGATTTTTTTTAAACATTATATATTTATTTAATCAAAGTATATACCATTGTTATCTATGCACTTTTGCCATCTTATAGGTAGTTCATTGATTATTTTACTAAAAAAACCATTCGGACAGGAAACAATCTTTCAAATCTTTGAAGGCGCTTTGGACTGCCCCATCGGAGTTGAATTTTTCCCCTTGCAATTGCAGTTGCAGTTATCCAAATTTCGAAAAAAATGGTAATCTGTTGGAACAAGGTCTAGGGAGTATGGTGGATGTCTTAGACATTTCAATTGAGGCTCCTTTAATTTAGTAGCCGTCTGTTGTGCAGTGTGTGGTCTAGCGTTGTCCTGAAGCAGCATTGGCCTAGAGCGAATGACCAACCTCGGTTGATTAGCAGCTAGCTTCTCCATCATGATTTGCAGTTGCTGGCAATAGACATCTGCCGTAATCGTCTGGCCAGATTTAAGGAAGCTGTAGTGAACGACACCGGCACTAGTCCACCAAACAAACGCTCACAAATAACTTTTTTGAGTCAATTTTCGCTTGGGGCAGGGTTTGGCTGGTTCGCCAGGGTTCAGCCATTGCGCTGAGCGTTTCCGATTATCGTACAGGATCCACTTTTCATCACAGGTAATGATTTGATTTAAAATCCCTTCATTATTGTGCCGGTTGAGTAATGAAACGCAGCAGTCGACGCGCGTTTGTCGGTTTGCTGCACTCAATTCATGAGGTACCTTTCAAGCTCTTTCACCTTCCCAATTTTCTTCAAGTGGATTAAGACAGTTTTATCACTAACACCGCAGCTTACAGCTAACTCGGACGTGGTTTGAGATGGATCCGCTTCCACAATAGCCTACAATTCTTCATTATCAACTTTGGTCTCCGGCCGTCCACGGGGCTTGTTCTGCAGGTCGAAATTTCCCGACCGAAAACGTTGGAACCAAAAACGCACTGTGTTTTCTTTTGCGACACCGCCGGCATACACATCATTAATCCTTCGTGCCGTGTCTGCAGCATTGGTGCCACGGTTGAAGTCGTACTCGAAAATAATACGATATTTCAAGTTTTCCATTTTGTAAACAGAGTGACGCAAAGAAAAACCAAAAGAGGAACAAACAAATGAATTACGGTTTTCGAAACACAAATGCATGAGTAAATAGCGGTATAAATTTGAAATTGTAATTCCTAACCAAAGAACATATATTTGAGATCAAAGAGACCAGTATGACAAAACGCCAATTTCATATGTAAGGACCAAATATTTTAGAATATATTATTTGATTTTTCGATGTATTTTTCTAAGTTTTATTTTTATAATAAGTATATCTCAGATTTCTTTTGGTTTTGCAGCTTGTTTTTATACCATTTGTTAACCATACGGACTTATTATATTTTATCGTCTTGCTAATTCTTTTAGAGGGGAAACTCAATTTATAGAAAAGAATTACACCATCATAAAAATAATGTAATGCTACATTTAGACATATTATCATTAGTTCTGTAAACGTCACTGAACGATAGACTTAGATGTCTATCGTACAGTATCGTATCGACAGTAGCGGAACTTTTCCGGATTTTCTTGACAATAATCTTTTATATAAAAATAGTTTTTCTCTGGTACATTGTCTTTATAAATGCCTGGAATATATAGTATTTGAGCCGTATTATGATCAGAGAGTTGTAGTTCATGCAAAGACCCTGAAGCATTAACATTGCTGCAGCAGCATTGCTGCATTAACATTGCAGCAAGTTAACATTGCTTATTATGTGGTCTATAAAGAAAGTTGTCTGGTCGGCTCTGTTATATGCGATGTGAGATTATAATTCAATAAAAGAGATTTTAGTTTGTTTGTTGAGGTAGAGGCTTTTAGAGTATCTATGTTTAAATCACCAGCCATTATTATTTTCTGTTTGCGATATTTTGAAAGACTAAATAACACTGTGTCTAATTTGTCTAGAAATATATTCACGTCTGAATTTGGTACTTTATATAAACAAATAACAATTGAAATGCAGGCTGGAATTTCAATTCCGCAGCATTCGAATATTTTATCTATCCCAAAATACTTTTTATATGCGTCAATTCTTTGAATAGCTTACCATATTTTACGATTAAGCATACACTACCTATATTTTTGTTATTAGATCTACAGTAGCTAGAGACAATGCGATACCCATTAAATTTAAAATTTTGCACGGTAATCGAGTTTAAAAATGTTTCTGTAAAGCAGAGGATGTCGGGTTGTTGGTTTGTATCATGTAATTCCGAAATGACGACATTAATGAGATCTTGTTTTGAAAGAAGCCAAGAAAGAATGCTATATTTTGGTGTAACAATCTTAGTGATTGGGACTTTTTTTTTGTAAAATTATTAGAAGTTGTTACTTTGTTCCTTGAATTATTTACATTTATATTATTGCACCTATTATTTATTGTAGTTTTATATATGAAAAAGTTGATTTGTATTGTTATTGTTGCTAATAATTGGGAAATAATATTGTATTGCTCCTTTTAATGGCAAGACTGGTAATACTGACGATGAGTCCTATAGTTTATTATGACGAGTATTTTTGTACATGGTATAATTTTTCCAGTAATAAATTTTAACATGTTTGTTAGAAAAATGTTTACACATACGATATTTTTCATCGTAGTCAAGTTGAATAATTGTACAATTAATACATTGGCAACAAATATTAGGGTAATAATAGTAATCTAGCTTTACATACAACATTTTATAAACATTTATGAATTTGCTTTTGGAAGTTTTTTTTTGAAAAAAGTTGCAGATACCTTTTAACGTACTATAAAATTTTACCACATTTAGCTGTTTATTCTCTACGACGCTCAGTATAAATGCCGGACATGGTAGACGCCTTAGAGCAGTACTGAGCTCTATCATGACTTCTGTGGGGTTTTTGTCATTTTCACCGACTGACAATATAACTCGGTCATCTTCAGTGAAGTTATATTGTGAGCACGTACTTAAAATTTCTCGTGTCGTTGCTCCAGTCTTGATAAATGACAACACATATTGATGAAATTGATGGTTATATCTTCATTTAATTAAATTTTTCGCTAATTTCTTACACTGCTCACCTCCTAATATATAGATATATTTTTGCTTATACTTTCTTTTCTGATATCTTGTCCTGGCAAATGAGCCTAAAAGTACCCACACTTTTAGGCTCAAGTTTGGGTTCAGTTTCACAGCTAGGTCACAGCTAGGTGTCTGGATATTGCTTTTTTTATTTAAATTACTATTCTGAGTGCTTCCTGAAGAGCTTAGAATAACCTCGGGTACAGATGAGACCGGGGGCTATAGCAGTTTCGGTATGATTTTGTAACGATGAAGGACATTTTCCGTGTTATCAAAAAAAGAGGATTCGCTGCTTTCGATAATAAATTTTCTGTAGTTGTCTTTGATACATCGTCTATTCTTTTTTCTAGTAGATAATATTTGCTTCTTTTGTGTGCTCAGAGGACTAGAGCAGATTTCTTTTAGGGTGACTATCTGTTGATTTTGTTGAGTTTCTTTTAAGGTTATTGTTTTCTAAAAGTATGTTTGTAAGTTCCTCGCTTGTGCTTTCTAATTGAATTTTCAAATCATATATTTCACTTTTAAGTTCGTCAATCAGACCACTGTATAAACCTGTTGATAAATCTACGTCGTACTTTTGACGTGAATTTCACAGTCTGATGTATTTAATGACGGGTAAGTTTTTCGAAATCCTATGATTTTGATTTAATGCAATGTTTTTTCCTAAAAGTAATATTCTAACTCGACAGGTTTTCATAAGACATTTTTGATCTGAAATGATTTTAATCCTCACTTAGTCACACACAGCGCCCTCTATTGTTGATTTTGTGTAAACAGTAAACACTATGCAATTTTAATGAAACAGCTTGATCACTGCGTACATCTATCTTATGTGTATCTAATTTTTTATTAAGTTTGTATTTTGATAGTCAATTTTTTTGAAAATGTCTAATTATTGTTATTAACAAAAATAAAATGATTTAATACAGCAGTAAAAGCAAAGAAAGCAAAAAATAAAGGTACACTTTTCTTCGAGTAGCGAACCCACTGCCAAAAGTCGTCTTATAATAATGTGTTTGTTGTGACATGTAGCAAAACAGACTATGACGATTTTGGGTACATGTTAGTACTATAGCTTCACTCTATATTGTCTGTTGTCAGTTTAACAATATAACATTTTTGAATTTATTTGAAGTCACCATCACATTTGTCACAATAATAAAAAAACATCCTGAAGAGTTTTGTGTTTGCACATTAGATTCACTTTGTAGTTATATTATGTAGTTTTTATCTATATTGATTTCAGTTACTCATTATAATATAGTCTGGAGAGAACAAAATAATTTGAATTGTTTCTTAATATTCACTTGTCTACTGAAAGAGCTTAAGTCATAGGACTTAAGCTCTATATCTATAAACTGGTCTATTGAGTCACTTATTCACTAGATAACACTTACACAGTATTTTCAAGAATTTAATAACAGTTTTATTTACCTTTTAGCATTATGAGTAAACTTTGCTTTTTTTAAGAGTCAAAAGTATACGGAGCTGATGTTAATACGACAAGCGCCATCTCTCTCTGGTACACATATATATTAGACCGACGGGGGATGGACATAGGCTACTTTTTATCGCGGCAAAATGTAAGGTTTTTGCGAGATTTACTTTTAGGCGCACGAAAACGCGGGCGACATCTAGTAAAAAATTATATACTAAGTCCTTCTAAAATTTTGAGCCAAAAGTTCAGAAAAAATGACCTTATTTTCGATATTGAAACATGGACGCGTTATCACATCCTAATATTTAACATGTTGTATATTTACAGTTTACACGATAATGAACTTGTGATAGTGCAAGTGTACCAAAATAGAACATCGACTGATAAGGAACAATATGATTTCGGTTATATTGTATTAAAGTTCGTAATTGCTCAAGCTAGGAAATCTTGAATAAAAGCTGTAATAGTAGGTAATACAGCTAGTAATCAATAAAGTAATACGTTTGTCACTTGACTGTTAAATATTTATAGGTGCGGTCAGTTTACCTGTTTGGTTACTTATTCCAGTAGTAAGTAAAGACTGAACAACGTGTGTCGGGTCAACTGGTATAATAGGTATTATACCAGTTGACCCGACAATAACCCGACCCGTATAAATTCTCGTGACACAGTGTTTGTCGGATTTGAACTTCTCCGAAGCGGCTTGACCGATTTTTATGAAATTTTGAGCAAGGGTGGCACACTTCAATTTCATTTTAATTATATTAGCATTTGGCTATAAAAAATAAATATAACTTATAAATTTGACCCTTCTAACACCAACCGATATCAGTACTGTAATAATAATCTTCAACTCTCAGTGGTCTATAACTCTTTTACACATCACCTGTAGTTTGTACTACCTTCTGTCTAGTAGGTGTAGGGTGTAGTTTGTAGGTGTACCGTGTAGATGTAGGTTGTACGTGTAGGTACTAGGTAATTGGTGTAGTTGTGTAGAGTGTAAAAACTGGTATATGTAAGTAGTTATTTATTTATTCCAGTTCATAGTTAAGGCAGAAGAATGAAAAGAAAGAAAATAGTTAAGGGGTCTGCCGGGACAGCTAGTAATAATATAATTTTTCGTTTATATATTTCACATTGTTATTAAAGTACCTACTTTATACAGTAGGTACCTTAAAAACAATGAATATATTTTATCGGATATGTAGAGATTATTTAAATTGTTTTATTTTAACAAACAATGCAGATATTGTACAGCGATATTAATATTAATGTATTCTTTGTTTCAGGTACGTTCCAAATTGGGCGTTGATTGATTGTTATTCAGATAAGTAGCGTCTTTTGTACTTTTGGTAACGTAGGTATACAGAAAACTTTGGCGACATGCTTATTGCTAAAGAATAAACATTCACTAAAAACCATGTATTCTACAAATAAATAAATAAGGGACACTTTTAATAATAGGTTTGCTATTTTGTCGTATGTAATTAATATTATAGATTTGTTTTTGCATGCCGTCTGATGTGTGTTAATAATAATAATGTGTGTGCCAAATAATTCCATTAAATCCAACGTAAAAGTTTGTGCATTGCATGAATATTGTAGGCAACACAAAGGCACGAAACGTTTGAACCGTCCTTATCCGACAGTAGTTGTGTATAAATCACAGTAATCTTGATTCATTGTAACCTAGAGTGAGTCTTCAAACGAGAACGTTAGCGGAGATCGTTTACCCGACGTGCTAGTTTTCAGTAAGTCAGAATATTCCTCATTAAAAGATCCTTGAACTTGCGCGTTAATCGTGTCACTGTGTTACACTTACGATTCTCACAGTTGATTCGCTTCGTCCTTTGCTTCATAAGTGTGCTAACTAAAAACAGTCTGGCTCTAATTAGTTTTTTTTTTTGGAAATCCAGTTTAATTTTAAATGTGTATGGGCTAAATTGTGATTTATTCATAGTCATTATTTGAATACATATTTAAACAGAAAAAAGTCATAACGGATAACGGATTTAGACGTGTATCAAATTACTATTCACTTGTCACATTATCATATCAATTGTTAAGTTTAAAGGCGCGTTTACAAATTTGATATAAATTGGCTGTTTTTCATAGGATTTCCGGCCTGTATGTGGCACAATATTATCTTTACAAACTTATTATAACAAGATAAAATTAATGTTCTGATTGAGATTAAAAATCACAAGTTAACTCTTACCACTCTAACCCATCCAAAAAGTAAAGTTGGTCAGAGTTAGGTTAGGTTATTGGGCGATTAGAAGAGGTGAGATGAGATTTAGATGAGATTGATTAAGATGACATTGACAACAATGACAATGACACAGATTGAGGTGTGACTGAGATGAGATTGTGGTGACATCGATATGAGATTGAGATCATATTGAGATTATATTGAGATGATATTGCAATGACATTAAGATAATGTTGACCTATTATTGAATTAATATTGACATGACGAATCACGAATACCTACTGAGTTTTTTTTCAGACGAGGCTGAAACCGAAACTAGAATTTTTGGCCGCAATCAGTCTTTAATTATTTATTATTATTGGCAGATCATGTGTCGGTATGTAAATCATAATATGCCTCCTGCCCTTGAGCTATCGGACTCGTTGTACGGTTCGGTGGACCGTGACTGACCCTATTGTGTGTCATGGCTCAGATGTAGCCCTTTGTCCGAAAGCTTACGCTTTAATGATAATTAAGGCTTTAATGAAATTTTGCATTAATTCATTTACTGAGTAAGATGATTACTAGTGATCTCTACGTTTGAGTGATCAACTTGCATCTGATTGTATAAACTTCAAAAATCTCCAACACAGACCAACTGCTCCAAAGTATTCGAAACTGAAACATTGCCCACTAATAATAACGACTCCCAAACTAATATCGGTTACGTTGGTAAACTTAAGTGGAAATACCGAAGTCGTTCCAACCGCCGAAGTTTTACTTCTTCAGTTGTTGATTTAATTTGATCAAAGGTTGAAAAGTACAAAAGTACATAGTGCTACATAGATAGTTCACGTTATACACAGCGGAACTATACTTGAAGGTAAACTGTAAGGCACGTATGTAACAAAACACTGTCGGGGTTGCGTGTGACAGAGCAATTCAAAGCGAACTTTATCAGTAGGTACAAATCGCACTGAAACTACCGAGTACTGTGATATGAACTATTTACGATCAATTAAATACTGCCATGCAATGGATACTACTGCTATTTGGTTGATTATGGCATATCATTTCTAGTAGGCACAAAGGAATTATTAATTGGGCATTCAAATGTCTAACTTAGTATATAAATATAAACATTAATTATTACAATTATTATTACATACTAAGCACATTATCTGATAGCGTGGCAGCGGTATCGCCAAGTATTAAGCGGCCGTAACTATCTTTTCTCGAAGCATTTCGCGGCTTTTTCGTGCCCCCATATTTTCGGTAACAAAACTAGCGGTCTGAATTTTTGTCGCAGAGAAGTCGTTAGCGGCACAAGCTATTGTTTTAAATTTCATAAAAATCTAGTGCATAGTTTAGCAGATAGAAGCGGCAAAAAATGAGATTTTGAAAGATATGGATAGATGGAGGTAGGGAGAAGAAGCAAAATTCAAAGCATACTTCTAGCAGACATAGAAATTTCAAATTTGCTGTCAGGCTAGGTTATTAGCTACATATAAAGAGAAAATATACAAAAAGTAAAATTATTTGAGAACGCACATGTGATTTTTCTGGTGTTGCGGGTGTCCACGGCCAGTAACCATTTTATTTATTAAACATATCAAGAAACAAGCTAATGGATCGCCTGATAGTAAGCGATTACTCCCGCATTAAGACATTCGTAACACCGGAGAAATTATAAGTGCGTTCACGGTCTTTAAAACCCTTGGTTGGTTTCGGGCAATGAGCACATAAAGAGATAAATTTCCGGTACTGATATCCATATTTTAATATAAATAAGATAGATAATATAGATTAGACTCATGCAAGTCACTGATAAACCTGGAAAAGCATTTCGATGTTATCACTTTGCCAATATGCATTCTATACGGGTACACTGCGGGTTATCCGTACCTTAATTTCAAAGATTGTTGACCATTTTGAAACCTCTTCATAGGTATGGTTAAGTTTTCTAATTTAAAAATCGTCAACACAATCTAGATCACAAATAATAGAATGACTGCAGGTAATAAAATGTTAGCACTCGCGTTAAGCTACTAGTAACCATAATATTTATATATTGATTTATTAAAGTGCTCATTGCCAAGTGACTATTTATTATAATAAGTTATAAAAATTAAATTCTCCACAAACGGATACTAATTTTTTTTATGAATAACTAATTAAATGGACTATCTTGAATTTCACTTGGTCTCTACGACATCTCATAACTTTTTGGCAAAGGAAATACTTGGCTTTTTTCATTTAGGTAATGTTTTTTGTGGGATGTTATTTATTACTAAGGTCAAAGTTACATAAGGTAAAATAATATTTAATACAGTCTAAGAATGTTCAACTAGCCTAAAACAAGCTAATAATGTACATGATGTGAGTTATAATTTGTACTTAAATCTTTAATCGTCTTTAATTGTTTGTAATCATTATAATATTATTATATTTAATAGATTAATTTAATATGTCGATTTTATTATGTCTTATGACTACTTACAAATTCATTTCATTTCATTAAGAAAATCGTTTCTACTTATTAAAAATTGCCTAAGCTTTTTCTTAAATAAAATACCACTTTAATTTTTTTATGTCAATAGGCCCTACTCTTACTTTTTGCATAAATGAAGTGTTACGTGCTCTTTTAAGTCTGTTGCTTTTGAGTTTTGGGACATATTAATATTTGTTTTCACTAATAAGGCACTTTCATGTATGTATATACATGGAAGAGGGAGTATATTATATATTTATATGTTATATATTAAATATGGTTTACAACTTTCATCCTGTTTCAAATGAAATACAACTCTAATACACTTTTTTTAACTCCGCATGTAACTGTTCGGTATTTAGATTTAAATTCAGTCTCAGTATGGGTTCTTGGGCATATGTTTACTATTTCAGTTTGTTGCTTTCGACCTGTTAAGTAAGACCTTATGAGTTCTAGGGCTACACCGCGGATGCCTCTACATTCTAATTTATTTAACAATTTTTCGTGATTTACACGATCAAAAGCCTTGGACATGTCCATGAAAATAGCCGCAACTGAGATTTTCTTGTCTATGCTGGGTATTATGTGATGAAGAAAATTGAAGATAGCTAAGTTAGTAGATTTATTTCTTCTAAATCCCATTTGTTCCTCACATTATTTTTCTCTAAAAATATGATAACTCGATTGTAAATGGCTTTTTAAAAAACTTTTGAAAAAAAAACAACAGGATTTATCGCGATAGGTCTATAAGAGTTCAAACTTTCTTTGTTTCATTTTTTTAAATGGGACTTTACTGTTGAGGATTTTAGTTGGTTTGGGTGCACACCTGATAGTAGGCACTGATTTACAATGTGACTTATAACCGGAGTCCGGACTTATAATACCTGCTACCTTTCTAATAATGTTTGTTGATATTCTATTGCATCCAGTGCTGTGGGTGTAATTAAGTAATTTTATTATTGTTAAAATTTCACTTAGATCAGTGGGGGTTAAAAAAATGGAGTTAGTACATATACTAAGTTTATTATTATTATTTCTACTGTCATTAGAATTATTAGGGTTAGTTTTCAAATTAGTTAATTCAATAAAGTAGTTATTAAAATGTTTTGCAATTTCGTGCGAATTACTCAGTATCATATTATTGGATTTTATATTTCATATTGTTCGTTTATTATTATTTTTACTTTATTAATAATGCCCAAGTTTTCTTTAGATTTATTATTTGAGTTATTAATAAAATAGCTATTTTGTGTTTTTTATGTCAGTTTTATCACTTTTTTAGTCATTTTGTGTATTCTTTAAGGTCGTTTTTAAGTTTTTATTTTACCCACCTAGGGGCCGAGTTTTAGAAAAACGTAGAAATTCAATTTATTTACACATACATTTACATGAAACATGAAACATGTTTACATGAAACAGCAATACAGTTATTACATAAATGTTTCGTCAATTGACATGCAAATATAATATTAGGCCATTACATATGAAATTGGCGTTTTGTAAATGAGGAACATAAAGTCGATTTTTTTAAAACAAAATATATTTATTTAATCAAAGTATATACCATTGCTATCTATGCACTTTTGCCACCTCATAGGTAGTTCATTGATTCCTTTACTTAAAAAAACCAATCGGACAGGAATCAATAAAATCTTTGAAGGCGCTTTGGACTGCCCCATTGGAGTTGAATTTTTTCCCTTGCAAGAAATCCAAATTTCGAAAAAAAACGGTAATCTGTTGGAGCAAGATCCGGGGAGTACGGTGGATGTCTTAGACATTCCAATTGAAGCTCCTCTAATTTGGTAGCCGTCTGTTGTGCAGTGTGTGGTCTAGCGTTGTCCTGAAGTAGCAGTGGCCTAGAGCGAATGACTAACCTCGGTAGTTTAGCAGCTAGCTTTTCCATCATGATTTGCAGTTGCTGTCAATAGACATCTGCCGTAAGCGTCTGGCCAGATTTGAGAAAGCTATAGTGAACTACACCGACCCTAGACCACCAAACGCTCACAAGTAACTTTTTTTTGAGTCAATTTTCACTTGGGGCAGACTTTGGCTGGTTCGCCAGGGTTCAGTCATTGCGATGAGTGTTTCCGATTATCGTACATGATCTATTTACTTTTCATGATTCGATTTAAAATCCTTTCATTATTGTGCCGGTTGAGTAATGTAATCTTGATTCATTGTAACCTAGAGTGAGTCTTCAAACGAGAACGTTAGCGGAGATCGTTTACCCGACGTGCTAGTTTTCAGTAAGTCAGAATATTCCTCATTAAAAGATCCTTGAACTTGCGCGTTAATCGTGTCACTGTGTTACACTTACGATTCTCACAGTTGATTCGCTTCGTCCTTTGCTTCATAAGTGTGCTAACTAAAAACAGTCTGGCTCTAATTAGTTTTTTTTTTTGGAAATCCAGTTTAATTTTAAATGTGTATGGGCTAAATTGTGATTTATTCATAGTCATTATTTGAATACATATTTAAACAGAAAAAAGTCATAACGGATAACGGATTTAGACGTGTATCAAATTACTATTCACTTGTCACATTATCATATCAATTGTTAAGTTTAAAGGCGCGTTTACAAATTTGATATAAATTGGCTGTTTTTCATAGGATTTCCGGCCTGTATGTGGCACAATATTATCTTTACAAACTTATTATAACAAGATAAAATTAATGTTCTGATTGAGATTAAAAATCACAAGTTAACTCTTACCACTCTAACCCATCCAAAAAGTAAAGTTGGTCAGAGTTAGGTTAGGTTATTGGGCGATTAGAAGAGGTGAGATGAGATTTAGATGAGATTGATTAAGATGACATTGACAACAATGACAATGACACAGATTGAGGTGTGACTGAGATGAGATTGTGGTGACATCGATATGAGATTGAGATCATATTGAGATTATATTGAGATGATATTGCAATGACATTAAGATAATGTTGACCTATTATTGAATTAATATTGACATGACGAATCACGAATACCTACTGAGTTTTTTTTCAGACGAGGCTGAAACCGAAACTAGAATTTTTGGCCGCAATCAGTCTTTAATTATTTATTATTATTGGCAGATCATGTGTCGGTATGTAAATCATAATATGCCTCCTGCCCTTGAGCTATCGGACTCGTTGTACGGTTCGGTGGACCGTGACTGACCCTATTGTGTGTCATGGCTCAGATGTAGCCCTTTGTCCGAAAGCTTACGCTTTAATGATAATTAAGGCTTTAATGAAATTTTGCATTAATTCATTTACTGAGTAAGATGATTACTAGTGATCTCTACGTTTGAGTGATCAACTTGCATCTGATTGTATAAACTTCAAAAATCTCCAACACAGACCAACTGCTCCAAAGTATTCGAAACTGAAACATTGCCCACTAATAATAACGACTCCCAAACTAATATCGGTTACGTTGGTAAACTTAAGTGGAAATACCGAAGTCGTTCCAACCGCCGAAGTTTTACTTCTTCAGTTGTTGATTTAATTTGATCAAAGGTTGAAAAGTACAAAAGTACATAGTGCTACATAGATAGTTCACGTTATACACAGCGGAACTATACTTGAAGGTAAACTGTAAGGCACGTATGTAACAAAACACTGTCGGGGTTGCGTGTGACAGAGCAATTCAAAGCGAACTTTATCAGTAGGTACAAATCGCACTGAAACTACCGAGTACTGTGATATGAACTATTTACGATCAATTAAATACTGCCATGCAATGGATACTACTGCTATTTGGTTGATTATGGCATATCATTTCTAGTAGGCACAAAGGAATTATTAATTGGGCATTCAAATGTCTAACTTAGTATATAAATATAAACATTAATTATTACAATTATTATTACATACTAAGCACATTATCTGATAGCGTGGCAGCGGTATCGCCAAGTATTAAGCGGCCGTAACTATCTTTTCTCGAAGCATTTCGCGGCTTTTTCGTGCCCCCATATTTTCGGTAACAAAACTAGCGGTCTGAATTTTTGTCGCAGAGAAGTCGTTAGCGGCACAAGCTATTGTTTTAAATTTCATAAAAATCTAGTGCATAGTTTAGCAGATAGAAGCGGCAAAAAATGAGATTTTGAAAGATATGGATAGATGGAGGTAGGGAGAAGAAGCAAAATTCAAAGCATACTTCTAGCAGACATAGAAATTTCAAATTTGCTGTCAGGCTAGGTTATTAGCTACATATAAAGAGAAAATATACAAAAAGTAAAATTATTTGAGAACGCACATGTGATTTTTCTGGTGTTGCGGGTGTCCACGGCCAGTAACCATTTTATTTATTAAACATATCAAGAAACAAGCTAATGGATCGCCTGATAGTAAGCGATTACTCCCGCATTAAGACATTCGTAACACCGGAGAAATTATAAGTGCGTTCACGGTCTTTAAAACCCTTGGTTGGTTTCGGGCAATGAGCACATAAAGAGATAAATTTCCGGTACTGATATCCATATTTTAATATAAATAAGATAGATAATATAAATTAGACTCATGCAAGTCACTGATAAACCTGGAAAAGCATTTCGATGTTATCACTTTGCCAATATGCATTCTATACGGGTACACTGCGGGTTATCCGTACCTTAATTTCAAAGATTGTTGACCATTTTGAAACCTCTTCATAGGTATGGTTAAGTTTTCTAATTTAAAAATCGTCAACACAATCTAGATCACAAATAATAGAATGACTGCAGGTAATAAAATGTTAGCACTCGCGTTAAGCTACTAGTAACCATAATATTTATATATTGATTTATTAAAGTGCTCATTGCCAAGTGACTATTTATTATAATAAGTTATAAAAATTAAATTCTCCACAAACGGATACTAATTTTTTTTATGAATAACTAATTAAATGGACTATCTTGAATTTCACTTGGTCTCTACGACATCTCATAACTTTTTGGCAAAGGAAATACTTGGCTTTTTTCATTTAGGTAATGTTTTTTGTGGGATGTTATTTATTACTAAGGTCAAAGTTACATAAGGTAAAATAATATTTAATACAGTCTAAGAATGTTCAACTAGCCTAAAACAAGCTAATAATGTACATGATGTGAGTTATAATTTGTACTTAAATCTTTAATCGTCTTTAATTGTTTGTAATCATTATAATATTATTATATTTAATAGATTAATTTAATATGTCGATTTTATTATGTCTTATGACTACTTACAAATTCATTTCATTTCATTAAGAAAATCGTTTCTACTTATTAAAAATTGCCTAAGCTTTTTCTTAAATAAAATACCACTTTAATTTTTTTATGTCAATAGGCCCTACTCTTACTTTTTGCATAAATGAAGTGTTACGTGCTCTTTTAAATCTGTTGCTTTTGAGTTTTGGGACATATTAATATTTGTTTTCACTAATAAGGCACTTTCATGTATGTATATACATGGAAGAGGGAGTATATTATATATTTATATGTTATATATTAAATATGGTTTACAACTTTCATCCTGTTTCAAATGAAATACAACTCTAATACACTTTTTTTAACTCCGCATGTAACTGTTCGGTATTTAGATTTAAATTCAGTCTCAGTATGGGTTCTTGGGCATATGTTTACTATTTCAGTTTGTTGCTTTCGACCTGTTAAGTAAGACCTTATGAGTTCTAGGGCTACACCGCGGATGCCTCTACATTCTAATTTATTTAACAATTTTTCGTGATTTACACGATCAAAAGCCTTGGACATGTCCATGAAAATAGCCGCAACTGAGATTTTCTTGTCTATGCTGGGTATTATGTGATGAAGAAAATTGAAGATAGCTAAGTTAGTAGATTTATTTCTTCTAAATCCCATTTGTTCCTCACATTATTTTTCTCTAAAAATATGATAACTCGATTGTAAATGGCTTTTTAAAAAACTTTTGAAAAAAAAACAACAGGATTTATCGCGATAGGTCTATAAGAGTTCAAACTTTCTTTGTTTCATTTTTTTAAATGGGACTTTACTGTTGAGGATTTTAGTTGGTTTGGGTGCACACCTGATAGTAGGCACTGATTTACAATGTGACTTATAACCGGAGTCCGGACTTATAATACCTGCTACCTTTCTAATAATGTTTGTTGATATTCTATTGCATCCAGTGCTGTGGGTGTAATTAAGTAATTTTATTATTGTTAAAATTTCACTTAGATCAGTGGGGGTTAAAAAAATGGAGTTAGTACATATACTAAGTTTATTATTATTATTTCTACTGTCATTAGAATTATTAGGGTTAGTTTTCAAATTAGTTAATTCAATAAAGTAGTTATTAAAATGTTTTGCAATTTCGTGCGAATTACTCAGTATCATATTATTGGATTTTATATTTCATATTGTTCGTTTATTATTATTTTTACTTTATTAATAATGCCCAAGTTTTCTTTAGATTTATTATTTGAGTTATTAATAAAATAGCTATTTTGTGTTTTTTATGTCAGTTTTATCACTTTTTTAGTCATTTTGTGTATTCTTTAAGGTCGTTTTTAAGTTTTTATTTTACCCACCTAGGGGCCGAGTTTTAGAAAAACGTAGAAATTCAATTTATTTACACATACATTTACATGAAACATGAAACATGTTTACATGAAACAGCAATACAGTTATTACATAAATGTTTCGTCAATTGACATGCAAATATAATATTAGGCCATTACATATGAAATTGGCGTTTTGTAAATGAGGAACATAAAGTCGATTTTTTTAAAACAAAATATATTTATTTAATCAAAGTATATACCATTGCTATCTATGCACTTTTGCCACCTCATAGGTAGTTCATTGATTCCTTTACTTAAAAAAACCAATCGGACAGGAATCAATAAAATCTTTGAAGGCGCTTTGGACTGCCCCATTGGAGTTGAATTTTTTCCCTTGCAAGAAATCCAAATTTCGAAAAAAAACGGTAATCTGTTGGAGCAAGATCCGGGGAGTACGGTGGATGTCTTAGACATTCCAATTGAA
Organism: Phengaris arion; assembly: GCA_963565745.1. Classification (NCBI taxonomy): domain Eukaryota; kingdom Metazoa; phylum Arthropoda; class Insecta; order Lepidoptera; family Lycaenidae; genus Phengaris; species Phengaris arion. The sequence continues at coordinate 12,733,580 of OY751435.1, read as the reverse complement.
GCTCCTCTAATTTGGTAGCCGTCTGTTGTGCAGTGTGTGGTCTAGCGTTGTCCTGAAGTAGCAGTGGCCTAGAGCGAATGACTAACCTCGGTAGTTTAGCAGCTAGCTTTTCCATCATGATTTGCAGTTGCTGTCAATAGACATCTGCCGTAAGCGTCTGGCCAGATTTGAGAAAGCTATAGTGAACTACACCGACCCTAGACCACCAAACGCTCACAAGTAACTTTTTTTTGAGTCAATTTTCACTTGGGGCAGACTTTGGCTGGTTCGCCAGGGTTCAGTCATTGCGATGAGTGTTTCCGATTATCGTACATGATCTATTTACTTTTCATGATTCGATTTAAAATCCTTTCATTATTGTGCCGGTTGAGTAATGTAATCTTGATTCATTGTAACCTAGAGTGAGTCTTCAAACGAGAACGTTAGCGGAGATCGTTTACCCGACGTGCTAGTTTTCAGTAAGTCAGAATATTCCTCATTAAAAGATCCTTGAACTTGCGCGTTAATCGTGTCACTGTGTTACACTTACGATTCTCACAGTTGATTCGCTTCGTCCTTTGCTTCATAAGTGTGCTAACTAAAAACAGTCTGGCTCTAATTAGTTTTTTTTTTTGGAAATCCAGTTTAATTTTAAATGTGTATGGGCTAAATTGTGATTTATTCATAGTCATTATTTGAATACATATTTAAACAGAAAAAAGTCATAACGGATAACGGATTTAGACGTGTATCAAATTACTATTCACTTGTCACATTATCATATCAATTGTTAAGTTTAAAGGCGCGTTTACAAATTTGATATAAATTGGCTGTTTTTCATAGGATTTCCGGCCTGTATGTGGCACAATATTATCTTTACAAACTTATTATAACAAGATAAAATTAATGTTCTGATTGAGATTAAAAATCACAAGTTAACTCTTACCACTCTAACCCATCCAAAAAGTAAAGTTGGTCAGAGTTAGGTTAGGTTATTGGGCGATTAGAAGAGGTGAGATGAGATTTAGATGAGATTGATTAAGATGACATTGACAACAATGACAATGACACAGATTGAGGTGTGACTGAGATGAGATTGTGGTGACATCGATATGAGATTGAGATCATATTGAGATTATATTGAGATGATATTGCAATGACATTAAGATAATGTTGACCTATTATTGAATTAATATTGACATGACGAATCACGAATACCTACTGAGTTTTTTTTCAGACGAGGCTGAAACCGAAACTAGAATTTTTGGCCGCAATCAGTCTTTAATTATTTATTATTATTGGCAGATCATGTGTCGGTATGTAAATCATAATATGCCTCCTGCCCTTGAGCTATCGGACTCGTTGTACGGTTCGGTGGACCGTGACTGACCCTATTGTGTGTCATGGCTCAGATGTAGCCCTTTGTCCGAAAGCTTACGCTTTAATGATAATTAAGGCTTTAATGAAGTTTTGCATTAATTCATTTACTGAGTAAGATGATTACTAGTGATCTCTACGTTTGAGTGATCAACTTGCATCTGATTGTATAAACTTCAAAAATCTCCAACACAGACCAACTGCTCCAAAGTATTCGAAACTGAAACATTGCCCACTAATAATAACGACTCCCAAACTAATATCGGTTACGTTGGTAAACTTAAGTGGAAATACCGAAGTCGTTCCAACCGCCGAAGTTTTACTTCTTCAGTTGTTGATTTAATTTGATCAAAGGTTGAAAAGTACAAAAGTACATAGTGCTACATAGATAGTTCACGTTATACACAGCGGAACTATACTTGAAGGTAAACTGTAAGGCACGTATGTAACAAAACACTGTCGGGGTTGCGTGTGACAGAGCAATTCAAAGCGAACTTTATCAGTAGGTACAAATCGCACTGAAACTACCGAGTACTGTGATATGAACTATTTACGATCAATTAAATACTGCCATGCAATGGATACTACTGCTATTTGGTTGATTATGGCATATCATTTCTAGTAGGCACAAAGGAATTATTAATTGGGCATTCAAATGTCTAACTTAGTATATAAATATAAACATTAATTATTACAATTATTATTACATACTAAGCACATTATCTGATAGCGTGGCAGCGGTATCGCCAAGTATTAAGCGGCCGTAACTATCTTTTCTCGAAGCATTTCGCGGCTTTTTCGTGCCCCCATATTTTCGGTAACAAAACTAGCGGTCTGAATTTTTGTCGCAGAGAAGTCGTTAGCGGCACAAGCTATTGTTTTAAATTTCATAAAAATCTAGTGCATAGTTTAGCAGATAGAAGCGGCAAAAAATGAGATTTTGAAAGATATGGATAGATGGAGGTAGGGAGAAGAAGCAAAATTCAAAGCATACTTCTAGCAGACATAGAAATTTCAAATTTGCTGTCAGGCTAGGTTATTAGCTACATATAAAGAGAAAATATACAAAAAGTAAAATTATTTGAGAACGCACATGTGATTTTTCTGGTGTTGCGGGTGTCCACGGCCAGTAACCATTTTATTTATTAAACATATCAAGAAACAAGCTAATGGATCGCCTGATAGTAAGCGATTACTCCCGCATTAAGACATTCGTAACACCGGAGAAATTATAAGTGCGTTCACGGTCTTTAAAACCCTTGGTTGGTTTCGGGCAATGAGCACATAAAGAGATAAATTTCCGGTACTGATATCCATATTTTAATATAAATAAGATAGATAATATAAATTAGACTCATGCAAGTCACTGATAAACCTGGAAAAGCATTTCGATGTTATCACTTTGCCAATATGCATTCTATACGGGTACACTGCGGGTTATCCGTACCTTAATTTCAAAGATTGTTGACCATTTTGAAACCTCTTCATAGGTATGGTTAAGTTTTCTAATTTAAAAATCGTCAACACAATCTAGATCACAAATAATAGAATGACTGCAGGTAATAAAATGTTAGCACTCGCGTTAAGCTACTAGTAACCATAATATTTATATATTGATTTATTAAAGTGCTCATTGCCAAGTGACTATTTATTATAATAAGTTATAAAAATTAAATTCTCCACAAACGGATACTAATTTTTTTTATGAATAACTAATTAAATGGACTATCTTGAATTTCACTTGGTCTCTACGACATCTCATAACTTTTTGGCAAAGGAAATACTTGGCTTTTTTCATTTAGGTAATGTTTTTTGTGGGATGTTATTTATTACTAAGGTCAAAGTTACATAAGGTAAAATAATATTTAATACAGTCTAAGAATGTTCAACTAGCCTAAAACAAGCTAATAATGTACATGATGTGAGTTATAATTTGTACTTAAATCTTTAATCGTCTTTAATTGTTTGTAATCATTATAATATTATTATATTTAATAGATTAATTTAATATGTCGATTTTATTATGTCTTATGACTACTTACAAATTCATTTCATTTCATTAAGAAAATCGTTTCTACTTATTAAAAATTGCCTAAGCTTTTTCTTAAATAAAATACCACTTTAATTTTTTTATGTCAATAGGCCCTACTCTTACTTTTTGCATAAATGAAGTGTTACGTGCTCTTTTAAATCTGTTGCTTTTGAGTTTTGGGACATATTAATATTTGTTTTCACTAATAAGGCACTTTCATGTATGTATATACATGGAAGAGGGAGTATATTATATATTTATATGTTATATATTAAATATGGTTTACAACTTTCATCCTGTTTCAAATGAAATACAACTCTAATACACTTTTTTTAACTTCGCATGTAACTGTTCGGTATTTAGATTTAAATTCAGTCTCAGTATGGGTTCTTGGGCATATGTTTACTATTTCAGTTTGTTGCTTTCGACCTGTTAAGTAAGACCTTATGAGTTCTAGGGCTACACCGCGGATGCCTCTACATTCTAATTTATTTAACAATTTTTCGTGATTTACACGATCAAAAGCCTTGGACATGTCCATGAAAATAGCCGCAACTGAGATTTTCTTGTCTATGCTGGGTATTATGTGATGAAGAAAATTGAAGATAGCTAAGTTAGTAGATTTATTTCTTCTAAATCCCATTTGTTCCTCACATTATTTTTCTCTAAAAATATGATAACTCGATTGTAAATGGCTTTTTAAAAAACTTTTGAAAAAAAAACAACAGGATTTATCGCGATAGGTCTATAAGAGTTCAAACTTTCTTTGTTTCATTTTTTTAAATGGGACTTTACTGTTGAGGATTTTAGTTGGTTTGGGTGCACACCTGATAGTAGGCACTGATTTACAATGTGACTTATAACCGGAGTCCGGACTTATAATACCTGCTACCTTTCTAATAATGTTTGTTGATATTCTATTGCATCCAGTGCTGTGGGTGTAATTAAGTAATTTTATTATTGTTAAAATTTCACTTAGATCAGTGGGGGTTAAAAAAATGGAGTTAGTACATATACTAAGTTTATTATTATTATTTCTACTGTCATTAGAATTATTAGGGTTAGTTTTCAAATTAGTTAATTCAATAAAGTAGTTATTAAAATGTTTTGCAATTTCGTGCGAATTACTCAGTATCATATTATTGGATTTTATATTTCATATTGTTCGTTTATTATTATTTTTACTTTATTAATAATGCCCAAGTTTTCTTTAGATTTATTATTTGAGTTATTAATAAAATAGCTATTTTGTGTTTTTTATGTCAGTTTTATCACTTTTTTAGTCATTTTGTGTATTCTTTAAGGTCGTTTTTAAGTTTTTATTTTACCCACCTAGGGGCCGAGTTTTAGAAAAACGTAGAAATTCAATTTATTTACACATACATTTACATGAAACATGAAACATGTTTACATGAAACAGCAATACAGTTATTACATAAATGTTTCGTCAATTGACATGCAAATATAATATTAGGCCATTACATATGAAATTGGCGTTTTGTAAATGAGGAACATAAAGTCGATTTTTTTAAAACAAAATATATTTATTTAATCAAAGTATATACCATTGCTATCTATGCACTTTTGCCACCTCATAGGTAGTTCATTGATTCCTTTACTTAAAAAAACCAATCGGACAGGAATCAATAAAATCTTTGAAGGCGCTTTGGACTGCCCCATTGGAGTTGAATTTTTTCCCTTGCAAGAAATCCAAATTTCGAAAAAAAACGGTAATCTGTTGGAGCAAGATCCGGGGAGTACGGTGGATGTCTTAGACATTCCAATTGAAGCTCCTCTAATTTGGTAGCCGTCTGTTGTGCAGTGTGTGGTCTAGCGTTGTCCTGAAGTAGCAGTGGCCTAGAGCGAATGACTAACCTCGGTAGTTTAGCAGCTAGCTTTTCCATCATGATTTGCAGTTGCTGTCAATAGACATCTGCCGTAAGCGTCTGGCCAGATTTGAGAAAGCTATAGTGAACTACACCGACCCTAGACCACCAAACGCTCACAAGTAACTTTTTTTTGAGTCAATTTTCACTTGGGGCAGACTTTGGCTGGTTCGCCAGGGTTCAGTCATTGCGATGAGTGTTTCCGATTATCGTACATGATCTATTTACTTTTCATGATTCGATTTAAAATCCTTTCATTATTGTGCCGGTTGAGTAATGTAACGCAGCAGTCGACGCGCGTTTCTCGGTTTGCTGCACTCAATTCATGAGGTACCCACATTTCAAGCTTTTTCACCTTCCCAATTTGCTTCAAGTGGATTAAAACAGTTTTATTACTAACACCGCAGCCTGCAGCTAACTCGGACGTGGTTTGCGATGAATCCACTTCCACAATAGCCTTCAATTCTTTATTATCAACTTTGGTCTCCGGCCGTCCACGGGGCTTGTTCTGCAGGTCGAAATTTCCAGAACGAAAACGTTGGAACCAAAAACGCACTGCGTTATCTTTTGCGACACCGCTGCCGCACACATCATTAATCCTTCGAGCCGTTTCTGCAGCACTGGTGCCACGGTGGAATTCGTACTCGAAAATAATACGATATTTCAAGTTTTCCATTTTGTAAACAATGACGCAAAAAAAACCAAAAGAGGAAAAAACAAATTAATTACGGTTTTCGAAACACAAATGCATGAGTAAATAGCGGTATAAATTTGAAATTGGAATTCCTAACCAAAGAAGATATATTTGAGATCAAAATGGCCAGTACGACAAAACACCAATTTCATATGTAAGGACCTAATAAAAAACAGAAATAATAGTAGGTGCCTGTTCTAAATTAATGGATGTCAACTTTTATACATTAAAATAATTCATTTTCTAACTAAAATAAATCCCATAGACCATTACATTAAAAAAACAATCAGTTTCAAATATATAATAAAATTTATAATTACTAATTAATGACTACATTAAAATACAGTGTTTTAAATGTAGTCATTAGTTTTTTTCTTTAAAAAATTCATAATTAAGATTAGCCATAATATACCAATATAAATACCAGTTACTACATAAAAATATATGACAGCTTTTACCTACACTAAATTAAAAATCATAAATAAATCACTACATTAAAATCATAATTTAAATTCGCAGTCAATTCATATTTTTTTCCGTACTCAATTCATAGGAAATATCATGCAAATATGTCCAACGAACAAAAAGTTTTATACTACCTTTGATGCATACGTCATATGTAGGGTTGCCAAAATTGGTATGTTTAAGAATTTTATTGAAAGGGGGGGGGGGGACAGTTGGTTTTTAAAATGTCGTATGGTTGAGTTATAAATAGTGTAACTAACTCGACTTTCAAAAATCAGGTGTTTCATACAAAAGGGCTACGGCATAAATAGCATTTTGTAGGAAACAGCTGTTTTTTTTTTTCAAGTAGGAAAGTTGATCAAATAGAAAAATTTCCTAAAATTCAAGAGTATGAGTTCACTCCTGAAAGTTTGGACACTTATTGGAAAAACACCGTGTATAGATAAATACTATTATAGATGTAAAATTTCGTAACGATGGATAGATGAATGAATGGATGATTATTACTCTTTCACGCAAAAACTTATGAACGGACTTCTATGAAATTTTGTATTTATATGGTTTTGGTTTTAACCCTACATTTATGGGATTTACGCTTGTCCCGGGCGGGGGGACGTTTAAAATAATACCTAAAATACGGGTCGTCCCTGAAAATACGTGACGTCCAGCATCCGTAATATACGGTATGCCTACTGCGCGGGTCTCGGTATTGTAGCGTCAGCTTGTCTTGACTCTGACTGATTGATGGAACAACGGCTTGTACTGATGGCCGTTCAGTACAACCCTTATGCATAATTTATATGAATCTGATTTCTGACCATAGTGCGAATGCACTTCAATATAGGTATATCGGTGAACTTCTATATTATGTTGTATAATATTTTTCCACCATTCAGATGAAATGATAAGGTATATAACTATCAGGGTTGGCATGAACAAATGATTTTGATTTATATCACGATTTTAATCAAATTATGTTTTCAATAAAAATCAGTGATTTAATAAAAAATGTTTAATTTTACTTTATTTTACAGAAATCAACATAAAAACTGATTTAGAAATTATAATTAAGTTACAAACTACAAAATATACTTTTAAATCAATATCATTATATTTGAATAAAAAAACTAGTTTTCCAGCCTTTCCAATTCCCAGTCGTTGAAGTAAATTGGAAATATGCTGGCTATCAATTCATGATTTTCTGACATCTATCGGTCATTTCATAAAATATTACTACTACGATCGATTCTACTATACGTTGATAATATGGAGATCGTAGTTCATAACATGACCGATAGATGTCAGAAAATCATGGATTGATAGCCAGCATATTTCCAATTTACTTTTACACTGGAATGTAAAAGTTAACACTCCGACTCTGTGTTTGATGTTCTGGCTTTATTTTTCCCCAACTCCATAAACATTAAACTAACACTATATAAAAATTTCAAATCGCCTCAAACATATTATTTGGGATTTTAAAGTGAAACTTTTATTACATCGTCTCAAACTTTTTCGCCTGTGTGTTGCATGTCACGTGACGGTCGGCCGCGGAGTAGGGATAAAGTGAAAGGCGCTCGTCAGAGCAGCCGAGGCCAATATGGCGGCGCCTATAGTTCGCATCAGCTGACCGTGTAGTGTATAGACTAGTACTCATTTGTGCCAGTGCTCCACGCTATTTTTTGTTATTAAGTTTCACTTTTACCGTGGTTTCATAAAACCACACAATCCATTTCTTGATTGGTTTACAACCCAAAAATAATTCACATTAGTAAAGCCCTCATAAACATCTTATGGAAATAGGTTCGCTTTACCTATAGCGTGATCTAGTGGCAAATCAGCGCCATCTAGTATGCCATATGAGAACCAAAGTTCCTTAAGAAAATTAACTTAAAATCTAACGCATAAACAGTCTGTATATTGATAAAGACCGCATTTAACTCGTTATGTAGTTCACGCGAAGACACAAGAAGCGCATTTTATTGTTATTAAGTTTCACTTTTACCGTGGTTTCATAAAACCACACAATCCTTTTTTTTTTTTAATGACAAAATTTGTATATCGACTTAGCCCTGCATCTGACCAGCCAGCCCTACAGTTTCGTGTTGGGATACAATATGAGAAGCTTATTACAAGGTTTTTGCGCAAATATATAGTTAAATGTGAATGGCAGGCTTCTATGGGAACTTCGTACAGCTAATAAAATTTCGTGTTTTGAGATGTTTTTAGTATTTTTTGGTAGCTAATGTGATAGATAAGAACTTTATAAATTCTTAGAGTTTTAGAACTTGGCACATAAAAGTTGTAGCCAGTTTTATTTTTTGAGGTTATGTCAATGTGTACGAATATATACATTGTTGTAAAAAGGTACATAAAAGATGTATGTCATAAATTCAATATTGTAGATTGCTAATCGTTACCTTTTAGCGTTTTACGTAACATAAGTAGATAAAATAAATTGAGATGAGGTTCGCACCCACTCAGTGGGACGTAGGGTTGCCAGGCGTCCGGATAAAGCCGGACATAGTTAGGTTTTTAGTTTGCGTGTTCGGCCAAAATAAACAGTGTCCGGCTTGTCCGGATTTTACTAGGCTTTTTATATTTCGCAAACTATGCCAATGAACAGGCATTCGATTTATTTATATATAATATAATGAGACAAAATACTTAAGAATATAGGGTGTCCGCCCTTATTACCCAAATGTTTATACGTCCTATTGAGACGCATTAGGACATATTATGTATAAAGTATAAAGTGGACTGCAACAATTCGATAATGATGAAGTTTAGTAGTGGTAGTGCCATGCTGCTAGTCCTGCAGTCAAAATATATATATATATAAATACTCAAATTCCTCTTCCCAATCCTACCTTACCTTTCAATCCTTACCATTCCATAATCCTCCCTTTCTTTCCATATCTCACTCCCCAAGGTTGCAAGGTTGAGCAGTATACACTGCTGAGTATAGCCTCGATGATTTTACTGCAGAACACATTGAAGAGATCATTTTTATATAATTACTGTAATCTGGCTCCTGTCTATGTAGAAAACAAACACGAGCACCTCTTGGTATAAAATACTGGTACCTAATTAGGTATTAATTAATACTTATCGCCTGGTTTCTTCAGGTACAACATTTCGCTCTGGATTCATGCATTCTTGAAAAATGCAATGTCCTGGTGTTGCAGCCGCTCTTCTTATATTGGACAACACAATATCATGCTGGGGTCTATCATTTGATTCTTCTGGAATATGTGACCTTTCATCTCGAGCTTGGTTCCAGCAAACTCCACAAACTTCATTCATGGATGACATCTGTATATAATTCATGAGATGGCCATAGATATCAAAATAACATTGATAAAAAACAAATTAAACATTGACATAAGTTCATTCAATAAATACAAATCTAGTATAAATACCTGTTGCTGCTCCAGCAAACGAGCAATGTTTTCAGGATTCCACTCTAAATCCGAAGTTGTGGTGGCCAGACTCTGGCCACATACAGCACACATTAAAGCTGAATAATCATCATCCATATGATCAGGTGCAGAGGGTTGAATGTCCTCAACTAGTGGAACTATCCTAGTTCTTTTAGCTCTCAACCAACAAGGCACACAAGCTTCATCTTCAGAACGAAGCTAAAATGAAAAATATAATTATTAGAGAAAAGCTTGCATTGAATCAGGTATGAAAATATGGGGAAATAAATTATTTTATTTCTTAGATCAATAACGATATAATAAAAGTGATAATAGTGATGGTAGTATGGTATTTTTATACCTCTCGTGGTTGAATCCAAGAAGAAACTGTAGAAGCCACTCTTTATTGTTCTTCATTTGCCCCTTCAATTAAAATCCTGCGTCGATTTGTTCTTAGTATGGATCGCCCACAAAAAACAAATATTTTGATGGCCAACCTGTCTGCTTGGCATATTTTCAGAAGATGCATGATAAGCAAGCTGCCAGCATGCATGGCAAATATGATCATTAGGTGTAATCTGGAAATAATGATAGTGATTAGGAGTTTTGTTTAACATTACATGTAGTATTGTGTGGTTTAAATCGCAAGTAAAACATTTCAACATTTAAAACTTAGTATAGAGTTCGTTGATGGCCCCACGTGAAAATGTTATTTGTAAACAATGTACTTACATATCTAGGATATGTCCACAGTTGAATAATATTGACGAGATCTTCACTCTCATTGCTTAAAACGTGCCTTCTTAATCTGGACAAAAGTACGTTGCAATTAACACATTGCAAACTCGCCATGTTGAATTACAAGACGCACGTACACACTAACAACACAGTTAATTATTAATAAAGCGTCCTTTCGCGAAATCACTATCAAGAGATAAAAGTAGGTACGGAGGAACAGGTGCTCAACAGCTCAACTCAACGTAAAAACAGCCAGATAATTCGCTAAATTGTTCAGATGTACTCAAAAGCCACAATCCAAAACAACAGCAAAGAACTGAATTGACAGATATGATTTTCTCTATCAGTCAATAAATAATTGCCTGAAAAAAAAAATCGATGACAAAAACATTCATATCATTAAATTGTTAACTAATGTGTTTTTATATTTTTAGTTATAAAATAAATAAGAGTTTAATTATAGTTGATGATAAATGTTTCTAAATGATTAATTAACACTTTGATATTTGTTATTTTACATATGGCAACTCCCAAAAAATATAACTGCGTTCCGTTTTACTATATTTTTACGACAAAACATTTAAATGTTCTTATTGTTATTATTAATTATTGCGGAGTTCTAAAAAATTCTGAGCCATTTATTTTGATATATGTAAATAATATATCAAAATAAATGGCTCAGTTGCCTTAATAAGTTGTACAAATTCTATAAAGAAACAACAACAAAATTATGCTGTACGGATCCTGCCTTTCTCCTTTAATAAGTAAACGAAAAAATCAAAAAAATCGTGATTAATTAGGATTTTTTTTAAATCGTGCTTTATTAGATTTTTTTAAAAATCATAATTTTTCCCAACCCTGATAACTATACTCGATTACTCATGTACAATGTATATTGAGGTCATCATGATTTATGATATTATTATAAAATAACTGTAAACGTTTACAGCTGTTCATTATAATAATAAACGAATTATTAAATTACTAATTATGTACACGCATAGGAATAATATTCGAAGTCCGAACACCTGCTTCTGCTGCCAATAATAAGGTAATTGCAGATTAATCTTATACTAACGAGCTAATCTTGTATATAAATATATTTAATTGGATTCTCAAAAACGGCTGCAAGTATTACCATGAAATTTAGTGTGCAGAGAAGGGGGAGAAACGTTTATAGGTCTTATCCCTGATAAAATTCCCAATTTTAAGCTATATATTATGTTTTTCTTTCGTCGTGAAACAATATATCAATAATTTCGACTCTATTATGTCAGTCCAATTGACAGTTTGTTATTGACTATTGTTATACATACGAGGGCGGCACTGAAAATTTCGGGAATCAAGGAAGTGACACAACATTACTATTTAAAAATGTATTTATTGCTTTTCGAAGTATTCTCCGCGAAATTTGACACATTTTTCTATACGATGGAACCAATCATTGAAGCAACCATTCCATTCGGAAGTTGGGGTCTCCAAAATGGCCGTTTTGTAGCGTCTATAAAGCTAGCATGACAAAGTGAGCAGAATCGCTTAGAGAAAAGTGCAAAAATTAGTGCTTATTTAGTGCTAATTTAGTGCCAAAAACTTAAATTTGATGCTCTCATAGATTCGCGAAAAATGAGAACACTGCTAGCATGTAATTAAGCTAGCAGTGTATTCCCTAATACGCCTATATTAACGCGGTATAAGACTAAAGCAATGTATAGGGAATTTAGTGCTCGATTAGTGCTGGCAGTATGTGATAAAAAATTTGAAGAAAATTTTTTATTTTTATTCAATCGAAACTGCCAGTATGACAGTCTGAGCAAGTGACCGCGTTGAATACGTCAATCTGGATTAAAAATCTATGATTGGCAACGGTTAGAAATTTACTGCTCGATTAGTGCTGGCAGTATGTAATTAGTAATTTGAAAAAAAATGGTTTTTTTTTATTTTTAGTCAATCGAGCACTAAATTTCTAACCGTTGACAATCATAGATTTTTAATCCAGATTGACGTATTCAACGCGGTCACTTACTCAGACTGTCATACTGGCAGTTTCGATTGACTAAAAATAAAAAATAAAATTTTTTTCTTCAAATTTTTTATCACATACTGCCAGCCCTAATCGAGCACTTAATTTCTAACCGTTGACAATCATAGATTTTTAATCCAGATTGACGTATTCAACGCGGTCACTTGCTCAGACTGTCATACTGGCAGTTTTGATTGACTAAAAATAAAAAATAAACATTTTTTTTTTCAAATTACTAATTACATACTGCCAGCACTAATCGAGCACTAAATTTCTAACCGTTGCCAATCATAGATTTTTAATCCAGATTGACGTATTCAACGCGGTCACTTGTTCAGACTGTCATACTGGCAGTTTTAATTGATAAAAAATAAAAAAATAAAAAAAATTACAAATTTTTTATCACATACTGCCAGCACTAATCGAGCACTAAATTCCCTATTCATTGCTTTAGTCTTATACCGCGTTAATATAGGCGTATTAGGGAATACACTGCTAGCTTAATTACATGCTAGCAGTGTTCTCATTTTTCGCGAATCTATGAGAGCATCAAATTTAAGTTTTTGGCACTAAATTAGCACTAAATAAGCACAAATTTTTGCACTTTTCTCTAAGCGATTCTGCTCACTTTGTCATGCTAGCTTTATAGACGTCGTTTTGTAGGCGTCCACAGCTTCTTCAGGTGATGAAAATCTCTGACCACGCAATTTATTCTTTATTTTAGGGAAAGTATAGAAATCATTAGGGCTTAGGTCGGGGCTGTACGGCGGATGGTCTAATAATTCTATGATTTCTTGCTCTAAAAACTCTTTTGTTCTGTGCGCGGTGTGAGAACTCGCATTGTCGTGATGGAGGATGATGCGGTGGTTGCAGTTCTCTTTACGGAGTTCAGAGATGACCTGTGGCAAACAAATGTTAGCATACCATTCTGCATTAACCGTTCTTTGTCCCTCAAGAGGAATAGTCGCAACATGGCCGGTTTTGGAGACAAACGTGGCCACCATTTTTTTTGCAACACTCCGTGAACGAACAATTTTTGTTGGCTTTAACTCATTTTCGAACACCCAAACTCGTGACTGGTTTTTTGTTTCGGGTTCGTACGCGTATATCCAGGATTCGTCACCTGATACGATGTTGTATACAGCATTTGAGGATCCTGCGTGGAATCTTTCGAGAGTTCTGACGCACCAAGTAACGCGAGCCGCTTTTTGCTCTTCACAGAGCAAATGCGGTATCCATCGGAAAAACAACTTTTTTACACCTAATTGTTCATGCAAGATTATTTGTATTTGACTCATGCCAATGTCTAAAGTTGCCTGAATTTCGCGGTATGTCACATGTCGATCTTCCTCAATCAGCTTACGCACAGCATCAACGTTTTCTTGGGTGACTGCAGTTTTTGGACGCCCTTGACGGGGATCATCACTGAGCTTGACACGTCCACGTTGAAATTCAGCAAACCAGCGATAAATTGTGGTTTTGGATGGGGCTTCATCACCAAATGCAGAAATCATCCGGTCAACACACTGTTTTTGTGTTAAACCACTTCGAAAGTCATAATAAATCATCGCTCTAGAATTTTCTCGAGTCAATTCCATTTTCTCAACGACTAAACAAGTTTGACAAGACCTTGTGACAAGACCGAGAATCTTTTTTTAAATAAATAAACGGTATTCGATTTTTAAAACCAAGGAGTTTTAAATTAAAAAGATTTTAATATGACAGGAACAGTGGAAATATTCCATTCCCGATACATTTAGTGCAGCCCTCGTACGCCTATAATTTTTGCGTTGTTCGGTGGGTTTGAATCCTGGACAGATAAATATTTTTGTGATTCTTTATATATAATTTTTTAATCTATTATCTACTACAACTAATAAGATGCTAGTAAAAGTACTTCTTTCTTCCCTTCGGTACGCGATCGACTCTCTAAGCAATGGATAGAAATAGATCACTACGTCGCACAATTTTTGACAGGACACGGAAACTTTAAAGCGAAACTTTTTGGATTTACCTTAGTCTCGTCTCCGCTATGCGAGTGTTCGACCGAAGGTAGCCCTTATGAATAAACTGCTCATCACATACTCTGGGAGTGTGATCTCTGGTATGACGAAAGAATCGAAATGTTGAACAGCGTCCATTGTGTTTCTAGGGTTGTGTACTATGAAGATCTCGTGGGCTGCGCGAAGAACTTCCGAGCTTTCAAACGTTTTTGTCATAAGTACTATTGGAAACAATGCAACACTTTGTTGTGATTGTAATGCATTGTAATTAATTGTCATATTATAAATTAAAACATTTAATTACATTCTGTCTTGTAGTCATAAAAAAAACATGTTATTCCCGTGGTGCTTCCCCTTTAATTCTGACCTTTTTGTCATCACAATTTTTGGTGTCTCCCGCTTTGCTTGGGGAGGGAAACAGGAATACTTCCTACTCCTCCTACAATCTTCTGATTAATTTCGTTGCGGGTTCCAAGACAGATTTAGCATGTCCCCCGGGCACCCCTGAGATCATATCAAAGGGTTTTTGCGGTTAGTTACCACTGTCGATCCTGGCTACACAGGAGTTGCAGTGGTGGGTGTGGTGGGCCAATTGCCCGAAAAAAAAAAAAACAAAATAGTAAAAGTACTAGCATCTTTGAGTCATACTCATCATATCATCATACAATCATACTCGATTGTAATGCTTATATATAGTGTAATATAATTATAATATAATATTATAATAATATTATAATAATATTATAATAATATTATAATATAATGTTTGGCTCCCAAAGGTGGAAGATAAATCTTGATATTCTAAACAGGCCGGCTCGGTTACACCTTGTAACATTTTGATACTTGAATTTGATTATACTTCAGCGAGGTATAACTAAATGCTTGTTGTTTAAAATATTACTTATGCACAGTAATAATTTTGGTAGAGAACGGCGTAGTTGTGAAAATTTGTATTGAATTTTTCATAAGGTTATTTTAGTCTGGTTAAGGAAACTTTGGTAAATATGAGTAGGCTAGCGTAGGCATTTAAATATTATAGATGGAATAGTAGTAGACGTAGCATAACATAAAATACAAGATTTATTCTAGCAGAAGTACCTACGTGCTACGCGTGAACCCTGACTCAACTATGCGTACAGTGTGTAAGCTAAATATAGTTCAATTGCAATCGGGAGCGGTTCTTGTGAATCATTGCCGAAGTATTTCATGGGTGGACGATGACGCTTATCTCCTAAGTATGTATAAAAAAAAAGGTATGGACCTAAAAATGGTATCGGTCTTATGTTGGAAATATTTATTGCAACGATCAATACTTGTTTATGTAAACTCCTTTTCGTTTTTGCAATATGAAACTTCAATATAAACTGACAAGCTGAAGTTTGTATCGTATCTCATGTAATATAGAGCAATGATTATTACCACAGAAACTGAATGTAGGTCTCAGTACTTGTGTATGTCACGATATCAGATTATCTTTAATTTTTTGCGTAATGTTTAGCACATATATACAATTGCAGTTGTTAACTTATTGTATTGTTGTGATATTTCTTAGACAGTTCTTACATCAAATCACTAAATTCGTATTTATTTTGTCGACTCTTATATTCCAAATAGATGAAGTATATATTTTCCTCTATTGATCAGGTTTCTATTCAAGAAAATTTTGAGGCTGAGGAGGAGTTATTGATAGTACCAATAAAACCAACTTTTTTATGTTTTGTGTTTCTTACCCGTAGGTACATGCATTTCAAGTGTCTCAACACTTTAAAGGGGATAGGAAGACGATAAGATTATATTTTAAATTGCGATGTCGCAGTTCAAGTGTGTCGGCGAGGGATCGATCACTTCACAACTATTGCGAGTGGAACGTGACTGAAGAACGTTAGTTTTGTTGCTCCACGATATCGAAAAAAAAACAACTAAACGAGTGCTTTTGCCACCCTCGAGTTATCGATCGTCTTTATAGTCATAAAGTGTTTCCATTATTCATCTTAAAAAAAACTTTTAAAATGTAATAACTTATGGATTGAATTCAGTATAATTTGCGCGTTGATAGTTTCTTTGAGATCATTTACAATATTAATAATGAATAATGGTAAAACTCTATCTAAACATTATCTACATTTTCCGGACCAGACCTACTCGAATCTACTATCGTCCTAGATCATAAAATACTCGTCGTGTATCCTTTATAGTAAAATAAAATGTAGCTTCGCAGCTGTTACAGGCGTTCATTATATTATTATACTTTCAACTTTGTATTCATTAAAAGTTATCACTAGATAGACTAACAGCACATAATTAGACTAACAGCACATAATTACCTATAAAATTAATTATTTATTACATATTAATATCTCAACCATTCTCATGAACTTTACTACAAAAACAAAATTTAAAATTTTAAGTAACCCCCGACACAAAAGACCTTTTTTTTAACGGGCAATTGGCCCACCACACTTACCCACCACTGAAACTCCTGTGTAGCCAGGATCGACAGTGGTAACCAACCGCAAAAACCCTTTGCTATGATCTCAGGGGACATGTTAAATCTGTCTTGGAACCCGCAACGAAATTAATCAGAAGATTGTAGGAGGAGTAGGAAGTATTCCAGTTTCCCTCCCCAAGCAAAGCAGGGGGAAGCACCACGGGAATAACATGTTTTTTTTTATGACTACAAGACAGAATGTAATTAAATATTTTAATTTATAATATGACAATTAATTACAATGTATTTATAATGACAAAATAGTGTTGCATTGTTTCCAATAGTACTTATGACAAAAACGTTTGAAAGCCCGGAAGTTTTTCGCGCAGCCCACGAGATCTTCATAGTACACTACCCTAGAAACACAATGGACGCTGTTCAACATTTAGATTCTTTCGTCATACCAGAGATCACACTCCCAGAGTATGTGATGAGCAGTTTGTTCATAAGGGCTACCTTCGGTCGAACACTCGCATAGCGGAGACGAGACTAATGTAAATTCAAAAAGTTTCGCTTTAAAGTTTCCGTGACCTGTCATAAATTGTGCGACGTAGTGATCTATTTCTATCCATTGCTTAGAGTGTCGATCGCGTACCGAAGGAAAGAAATTATATAGATGGATGCCCTTGGATAGTGTTGTCCCACCGTTCCTGCCACTTAGAAATTAGGTTCTGTATACTCGTAGAAATATCTAATGGCTCTAATAATCTAGTTATCTTATTACTCTCTTTCGCGCTTAAAAATTCAGGGTCAGTTTTTTTTTTATTTTTATAATATAGTGCTGCACGACGCTGTATCTCTAAATCTACTGGTAGGTCTCCGGCTAAGACTGGAAGTGCTTCAGTACTTACGGTACGGTGCCTTACATAAAAATATTAAGGCGAGGCGGTGGCTTTGCAAAAGTTTACGACGGGCCGCTCCTATTGTAGCCCTATCTGCCCAAGCCGTTGTGCCATAGCAGATGCTTCCGAGGTACGTCGTATTATAAATTATTTTTAATGTTTTAAATGAAAGGCCCCATGTCGACGATGATATTTTTGTGAAACAATAGAAATTCTTTTTAGCTTCTCACCGGTCTGTATTATATGTTCCAGGAATGTAAATTTATTTTCTAAAACAAGTCCTAGGTAACAAAGTGACTGTTTACGTTTCACATTGATGTTGTTCAGTTTAATGCAAGGAGTTGATATTAATGAACCTTTTAAAAGTACTTGAAAGGTTTTAAGTGCTGCAAATTCTAATCGATTTCTCTGGCCCCAACTCGGTATTACGTTGAGGCACTTGTTGGCCCTGTTTTCAATTTCAGATCGCGAATTGGCTTGAATAATAAAAAAACCATCGTCAGCATAACCAATCAGAGAGCACAGAGGAGGCAAGGGAACACATAATAAATCATCAAAACTTATATTCCACAAGTGCGGCGATAGTACTGATCCTTGAGAGCATCCGCGCGTTAAGTTTTTGAAATGTGTGTAATGGCCGAATTGGAGTTTTGTTACGCCGTTGCAAAAATACGAGTAAATTAAATAATAAATATTACGATAGCAGCCTCTGTTTCTTAACTTCAGTAGTAGCATGGGCCACCAGGCATTATCGAAGGCACCCGCGATATCCAGAGATATACCTACTACATATTTACACTCCGATAGATTTACTGTTTTTCTGACCTCGGTTGCTGCATCCACTGTTGACTTCCCGGCGGTAAATCCAAATTACTGATTATTAAATTTCGGGCGTTAGCGTTATAGGACGGTAGGATTTCGGATCATCTGGTGGTTTATCACCGGCTTTTGGAATTAATTTTATTGTGCCGATTCGCCAGATTTTTGGAAAAGTGCCTTCTGTAATACATTTATTAAAAACCTGTAATATAGATGAGCCTACCGCAGTGGCGTGCACAGGATTATGACACTGGGTATGCGGCGAGGTACTCGGTCACAAAAACTTTTTCGTTTATAAATTTTTAGCATAGCTACAGCCAAGCGACGGATCTCTAAGTCGAAACCATGCCAACAGAGCAAGTCTTAGATGTACTACTATTCATGTACATCTTCTACAGCAACGCAGACAAAACAGCGATCGATCGTCGCGGCGGAAGAAATTCTAATAAGTAAAATAATAAGCATATTTTAAAATATTATAACTACTCACCAGTCAGTCAGCTTCAATTTTCACATATTCAAGGTTCCGGTTACTTGAGATTACTATATCCCGATATAAATTACTAAATAATATGCAAGGAAAACAATATAATTTAATCGTGTGTACACAACCACACAGCCAGTTATACGTTTCATAACTTTTAACATGAAATTTTCGAGTTACATTATTTTTTTGCTGGTTTAATTGTTGTAACTCGGGTACACACCTACCTTTAGACAGAATTTGAATCTTTTCACTGAATGACAATTGTGAGAACTTGTTATTTTTAATTTTTAATAAACACACATTCTCAACACAAACCTCACAATCAAATAACATTTTTAAAAAATCAACAAACGCACTAGTAAAAGCAAATCACTACAATTATTATAGAAACTCAGTAATAAACTGTTAAATGTACACACTTTCAAATGTTGAAATGAAAAATCTTTTAAGAAAACTATAAATAAACTGGAGCGATTAAATTGTAAACAATGCTTATCATATGAAATATGCAATATGGCCCCCGCGAAATACAAAACGTTTCTTCTATTTAAACAAATAAAACCTTACTAAACAAAAATGCATAATGTGCATACGTGATTTATTAGATTTCCGTCTATTATTTTTACATTATAGGCAACGAATAATTTCCGACAAGCCAGTTCGGCGGCTTTCGGAAGCGTTCGGATAGCCGAGAGCCATTGCCTGCCGCGGGAGTTGCCGCTATATAATCATGTCGATATTCATGGGTATGTGCGTTTGCGAAGTATGAAAATTATACATACATGCGATGATATGTCCTGCAGAACCCAACGGCATGAGATGAGTTGCTATTTATAAAATATTAGGCGTTTTTAAGTTATTATATTTTTTTAATTAATTTATTTACTATTAATTAAAGTCATCTTAAACGTACGAACGATTTATTAAAATATCTGTGAATAACAAGTAAAGCACTGCATTTCTGCCTACAAGGAGCGCACGCCCCTGGCCTACCGCTAGACACGCCTGCTTAATCATAATATTAGATATTTTAGACTTTTTCGTAGGTAACAAATTAACTGTTGAAGTGAACTCATCAAGTGTAGGTAAGTCAGAAACCGGCGTATTGATGGGGTCTAACATTCTGAATCTTATCTCGCGGTGAAGATCATTGTCCAAGTCCGGCTTGTCGTCTGGAATAAGTACGTCGAGGTACGCCTTCGCCGTGTCTCTTAAACTACGAGTATACGAATTCTATAAAGAAAATACACAAAAGACTTTAAAAAGTAAACAAATAAAATTCTATTTTAGCCTTTCAATATATTTAAAGGATCTTTTTAATATGTGCGTCGCCGAGTCGGGGGACCGCGGCGCACGGTGTGAAGTTTTTTTATTTAGCTACGTATAGCTAATAGAGAATATTCAGGTACCAGTTTTAAATATTTTATATACCTAGTTAAAAAAATTATAGCCATTATAAATATTTATTGCGAAGTTTTGACGTGACAACGTCTTATAATTCGATGGAGCCGGCTGCACGCACGAAAAAACATGAATCATGCTGCGATACCTCGCTCTGAGGCGTTCCATTTATTATTATGACGTTGTCACGTTCAACTATCGTCAGTAAAACGACTTTACAGACAACCGATTTTTTTATTTTCTATTGTTGTAGCTAAGAGAAACATCTTCACACTGCGGTCCCCCGACGCGGCGACGCACATATTAAAAAGATCCTTTAAAATTTTTAAAGGCTAAAATAGACGTAATATGCGAGGTTCTAGTATCACGCTGAAGCATCAGCTGACTGTCACCATCTATATACATCCTATTCATTAAAGCTTTTTCAATGAGCCCAAACACGATACGTCTGCTGTACGTTAGTGAAGAGTTGGGATTTCTGCAGATTTGAAGTAATGCTGCATCATTAGGTTCAAATGATCAGTATTTATCTATGTCCTATTCATTGATATCACTAAAATGAGTCCAAACACGATACCTCTGCTTTTGTGAGGAGTTGGGTATCCTAGAGATTCCAGGTGACGCTGCAGCATCAGCTTAACATTATCAAGTGTAGGCGATATGGTTAAAGTGCCAGGATACGAAACATTGAACCGATCAGACCAGTGGAAGTTGCTTACAACCTTTCATCAACTAGATAACCCCCGTATTGTGAGTGAGCTGATGATGATGAGTTATAGCTAAGAACACTCTCGATCATGTCAGCTTTCATACAACAAAAAAAGCCGCATCCTAATCGGACCTTTCGTTTAGGAGCCACGATGCCACGGACAGACACGTCAAACGTATTACAACCCCTCTTTTTTGTCGGGGGTTAAAAACGTAGGTATTATAATAATTCATTCTTAAAAATTATAAAAAAATATATATTTGGTTAGTAATATCTAGTTGGGCCTACCTGTCCATCTATATAATATGATGTAGGACTGTAGGTAGTACCTACCTCAGTCTTCAATAAGTAGGTATAGGTATTTCGTTGTAATTGGCTTTCAAAAAAGGTGGATCATATTTTGAAATTACGCCATACCATTTAATTAATAGAAGAAAGTTACGACAGGCTTTCAACATATTTAACATATTTTATTAACATTGTTTTCTAGCAACCTTGGCAAAGTTTCAAGATCATGCTATTTGGTATTGCGAGGTTTTCGTTATTAAATGCATTCCTATTATTCCCAAGGCTTTGTTTTCCCCAAGGTACAGTGCTAATGCATTTTTCCATTATATCTGCATAGCGGATTCATTACAGTGTCGCAATATTCCGGATTGTAACATGCAAAATTTTTTGTTATGTAGATATATTTATCTTCTTTCTGTGAATTTTTATTTTTAATAAACAATGTTGTATACATATTTCAAAAGATAAGAGTCAATTTTAAAATCTTAATAGTCAAACATTATTAAAAGCTACTAAATAAGCTAATTCTTATCATGTAATATTAGTATCTACATTCTACGGTTAATGTTTTTCCGTTGGCGTGAAAAAAAAAATCTCCTCGAATAATTGGCAGGCAAATATTTATATAGACATGTCTTCGCATCGATATAGAATATGTTGAGAATTGAGTAGTTAATGCGACTAATTGGTCACGTTCTGACCGTATCCTTGGGAAGGGCTCATCGTGTGCTGCATACCAATACCGTGTGCGCGGCTCGTCCTCATAGAGAACACGTCTTACCCTTTTGTGTAGCCTTTGTTTGCTGAATAAATATTGTCCATAGTAAACACATTGTGCAAAAAGCAATTTCGATAATGTTGATTTAAGTGATTTTCGTATAGCAGGTTAAAGTCGGTCCTATATTTGCTCCCTCGTCTCGACGAATATTGTTAATAGGTATTATCGACTTGGGAGTTTGATGCGAAGTTCCTTTGTACCCTCCAGGGGAGAGTTAATATTCTTGTATGATCACGTGACATCCGCCGCAGGCTGCGTAACGCCTACGCCTAATATGCCGGGACTCAGGAGGTCGATTGTAGGACACTTCGGATACTTATTATCCCATTTTGGAGTTGGGAGGTTTAGCATCGAAATTGCCTGAAGCCTATTTACCATAATAGTTGGGATTTAGAAAGCTGCCTTTATGGTTAAGGGATATTAAAGTTATTTAAACCTACATTATTTAAATAAAAGCATAATTGATTTTCGATATTTTGATACATAATTATAAAGAAATGGGAACAGATACATTCTAATTGAATCGCTTGCTATTGAATTCATGAATTGAATAGCAAGCGATTAGCGTAGTATGTGACACACGTTTTCTCGGTAAAGCGAGCTCCTGCGCGTAAGTAACTCGAGTTCCTAGGGGAGTCGTTTTTTATAGGTGTAATGCGACAGCCGTAATTACAAAATATTCTGTTACATTTTATGGTTCGGTAATTCTTTTTATTTTCTTTTCAGTTTTCATACATACCAAAGTCAAAAAACATAATCCGAAATTGAAGTTTGCCAAATCACAGTTCCGAATTTATATTAATGCTACTTTCAGCTAAGGAAATGAAAGATCCGAAGTTTCATGACTTTTTAACTTTTTTATAGTTTTTGAGACAGGAAACAGCAAAGGAATCGCGAAGTCTAATAACGTGTAAGCGAAATGTGATTTACTTACGTTTTCTCAATCAGCTCGGATGTTCAGTACAGAATCACAGATCGTGTTTCACTTGTGATCTACAAACTGCGAACTCCTTATTCAAATCCTCAAGCACGGGAGATATAAATTTCTCTACATTTCGTTTTAGACGCACTATGTTGCCCTTGCAATTATCTTATGTAATAAAACTTTTAACAGTTATATATTTTTGATTCAAGAGTATCAGTAGGCACGGGGGATACCTGTATTGATATTCTATACATATTGATACACCTGCCTGGACTGGAAATTTCTCGGAATATTTACCTTTCCACTTTCAATGATTACTACCTTCTGGTACTGAAAACGTCAATTCCAGGTAACGGTGCTACTGACGTTTTAATTGCGGCGTAAACTTTTGTGTGAGGCGGGGGCGGGTGGTGGAAGAGGTGGTGGACAGTGAATCAATATCCATTTACCACCCGCCGGGTTCACTGGCCGCCGTGGGCCATTAAAGATATTGTACAACTGTACGCGGAAAGTACGTACATGTTTATGATTCGTCTATTTATATCCACATTGAACTATGGAAACTGGGCTTTCCAGTTCTATTAAATGCTTACAATTTTCAGTGCTGACAACGAAGGTATGTGTTCTTGATAATCGTGAGCGTATGGATGACGCAAAATTTATCTCTTAGGCCCATATTAATAAACCGTTCTCAAATTCGTTCTCAAGACCTTTCTTGGCTGAGACGGTCTAAAGAAACGATTAGATTCTCAAGATGGTCTTTTATTCATAGTATGATTTCAAGACTGTATCAGTTGATAACGTTATTGAGATCACTTACTCAACTTTTAAGCGTCATCTCCACGACAAAAAACGAATGAAATAACGTTTCGTTTACACTTCTACAAAGAACGGATTTATTGATTACACAATCCTTCAACATTTCTTTTTAAATATGTAATATTTAATAATATTAATACCAAGAAAAGCTTAGTCTGTATTTTTTATATTGAAAAAAAAAACTGATTTTCATTCATTTTCACGTAGATATTAATATTTATAATTTTCTAACATATTAATATCCATATTTTATGACAGCTACGTAAAACGGAATACGATTTGAAAAAAGTTATTCTTCTTTTCTTATACTTTAAAATGGCTCCTTAGTGATTCGCCAATGTCAGAGTGTGTTAACGAAAACTCTGCTTTATATGTAGGTTTTATGAATAAAATTAAAAACAAGGATGAAATCTGTTGAATAATCTATAACCGAGAACAAACAAACATTTTTTTGGTTGGGTTAGTACCACAGTTTTATTTTTGTTAGTAAGAATATTATATTATGTACATAAAGTTTCAATAAATGGAGTATTTACAAAACACAGAACAGATTTAAGGTCGATAGGGCTAGGAATTGTAGGAGAGAGGGAATCATTTAATGAGGATTGTTTTTTGGACAGCGAAAAAAAGTTCTGCTGTCAAGTGTTAAATCAAGTCAATTTTGTTTTGATTTGGGTATCTTAGGTATTGAGTGCTTTTAATATAAATCAAATAGGTAATTCGTTTAAAATAAATAAATAAATAAAATCGAAAATATTTCTATAAATACTCGACACAGGCAGAATGGTGCAAAACCTTTGCAACCGCGATTGCCAAAAATAAGAAGGAGTATCAACAAGCGTCTTTTTTTTATAAATTTATTTTCTGATGAGTATGTAGTGTAAATTCTGAGTTTGTTTAATCGTAAGTATTTAGATTTTAATTTACATACGAGGGCGGCACTGAAAATTTCAGGAATCAAGGAAGTGACACAACATAACTATTTAAAAATGTATTTATTGCTTTTCGAAGTATTTTCCGCGAAATTTGACACATTTTTCCATACGATGGAACCAATCATTGAAGCAACCATTCCATTCGGAAGTTGGGGTCTCCAAAATGGCCGTTTTGTAGGCGTCCACAACTTCTTCAGGTGATGAAAATCTCTGACCACGCAATTTATTCTTTATTTTAGGGAAAGTATAGAAATCATTAGGGCTTAGGTCGGGGCTGTACGGCGGATGGTCTAATAATTCTATGATTTCTTGCTCTAAAAACTCTTTTGTTCTGTGCGCGGTGTGAGAACTCGCATTGTCGTGATGGAGGATGATGCGGCGGTTGCAGTTCTCTTTACGGAGTTCAGAAACGACTTGTGGCAAACAAATGTTAGCATACCATTCTGCATTAACCGTTCTTTGTCCCTCAAGAGGAATAGTCGCTACATGGCCAGTTTTGGAGACAAACGTGGCCACCATTTTTTTTGCAACACTCCGTGAACGAACAATTTTTGTTGGCTGTAACTCATTTTCGAACACCCAAACTCGTGACTGGTTTTTTGTTTCGGGTTCATACGCGTATATCCAGGATTCGTCACCTGATACGATGTTGTATACAGCATTTGAGGATCCTGCGTGGAATCTTTCGAGAGTTCTGACGCACCAAGTAACGCGAGCCGCTTTTTGCTCTTCACAGAGCAAATGCGGTATCCATCGGGAAAACAACTTTTTTACACCTAATTTTTCATGCAAGATTATTTGTATTTGACTCATGCCAATGTCTAAAGTTGCCTGAATTTCGCGGTATGTCACATGTCGATCTTTCTCAATCAGCTTACGCACAGCATCAACGTTTTCTTGGGTGACTGCAGTTTTTGGACGACCTTGACGGGGATCATCACTGAGCTTGACACGTCCACGTTGAAATTCAGCAAACCAGCGATAAATTGTGGTTTTGGATGGGGCTTCATCACCAAATGCAGAAATCATCCGGTCAACACACTGTTTTTGTGTTAAACCACTTCGAAAGTCATAATAAATCATCGCTCTAGAATTTTCTCGAGTCAATTCCATTTTCTCAACGACTAAACAAGTTTGACAAGACCTTGTGACAAGACCAAGAATCTTTTTTTAAATAAATAAACGGTATTCGATTTTTAAAACCAAGGAGTTTTAAATTAAAAAGATTTTAATATGACAGGAACAGTGGAAATATTCCATTCCCGATACTTTTAGTGCAGCCTATGTAATTGTAACACAACCAAAAATTCAACAAATAATATTGTACTGTGTCCCAAGCCGTACTCAAGTCAAGGTTTGACTAGGTACTCACGAAACCGCGTCTCAAGTTACAGTTTGACAGCAATGACAGCGTACTTGAGTAACGAGTCTCATTTATTAATACGTTCGCAATCACTTGATACGCCATACCTACAGCTGTACTTAAGTACTATCTATTAATTAAAACAACATCTTAAGTACTTTCTTGAGAATTGTCTTAGCGATAAGAGCGCTTTAATACGGACCTTACGCATTTTTTCGAAGGCCCATTGGTGTTAATTATTAACCGACCTAACATCAATATACCAAACACACTTTACTTCCAGAATAAAAATAGATTATTTTTTGATTTTGTTTAGAAATAATGAGTCTTCCCCTTTACTCAAGTCAGGGAAGCGTTAGTTACGCATTTTTTCGTAGGCCCATTGGTGTTAATTATTAACCGACATAACATCAATATACCAAATTCGCTTTACTTCCAGAATAAAAATAGATTCTTTTTTGATTTTGTTTACAAATAATGAGTCTTCCCTTTTGCTCAAGTCAGGGGAGCGTTATTTTCTCAAGGTATTACGTGTAGGTGATTGTTTTTAAACATCCTCGTGGTAGATCGAGGCGTCTACTTATTATTCCCCACCAAAGCAGAGCTGCCGTAACTCATAACTTTAATATTGCTTAGCGTAAATCAACCCTCATGATACTGTTCTACCGTTAATGACCTATGTTTATACTTGTAGAAGAATGGTCTAAAATTTTTCTGTAAATACCTATGATATTTTGATTTCTGACTTAAAAAATATATTTCGATTTCTGCATCCTTAAACTTCGACTAGCAAAAGAACAGATCGCGTTGATGTCCCTGTACGCCCACACAGAACTTAACATGTCATTTTCTAATAATAGGTAACACTCAGTTCTGTCTAATCAGAATTTTAAACTAATATACCTCGGCAGTCGCCTGGAAGGCCAATGTCAATGTGAAGTAAAAAATACACAAGAAAATTAAACTATTTTCTTGTGTATAAAACTGTTTTCTAAAATAAATAGTAGTTATATAAAATTTGCGAGAGGAAAATCTAAAAACAGCTGATCTTAAGATGTTTTAATATCATTCGTACCTATGGTTAGATTAAGTTAGCCTGACTTGGAGATCAAATAAAATAAAAAATATATAGGGAACAAACACAAAAGAATACAAGTAACTGCTACTAGTATACTATTTATAGTATACTAGTATATATAGTATAAACATAGCAAAAACATCTCGCCCCTTTTTACGAAAAGTTTGCGATAGTAGGAGTATGGAATTTGGCACAATTAAAGTTTGAGGAAGGTGTGCAGAAAGCTAATATTTTTTAAATAATGCTTAGAAACATAAAATTAATAAAAATAAAGTTACACTCACACAGAGTAATAACTCACACTATCATGCGTTTGCATATTAATAACAGTAGGTGTTAGTTTGAAACAATTGTCAATCTTTTTTCATATTTCATAGACAACATTATCCAAAATTTTTGATGTGTAACATCTTTCCTCTCGATTTCTTGCAATTTGTGGGAGTTATTTAGTGAAATGGGACGGAAGTGTGTCACAGGAAGTCGCAGATGCGTAATATTTGAATTGACGAATGAGTGCGCGGAGGTAGAGTTGGCCGTCAAATTAAAATAAAATATTTTAGTATTTAGCTTTTTTAATTTTGACGTTGATTTCTGTCAGTGCTTATTGGAAAAGTTTCCGTATTTTTTTTATTCTATTAGAAAATCGTTTTAAGCATTGTGTTTTTTTTAAATCCCTACTAATATTATAAATGTGAATGTAAGTCTGTTTGTTACGCTTTCACGCAAAAACTACTGAACGGATTTTGATGAAATTTGGTATGGTAGTAGTTTAGGCTCTGGATTAAAACATGGGCTACTTTGTATCCCGGAAAAGTACCGTGTTCCTGCGGGATACTCGATAGTATATTTACGCGGGCGGAGCCGCGGGAAACAGCTAGTATTTTCATAAAATGTCATCATATGCGACTACTGTAAGGCTCGCTCGTTTTTTTTTCGTATTTAAGAGGCAAAAGAACCCTTGAAAAACTTAAACATATAAATGTATACAAAATATGAATTAGGTAGGCAGGTTTATGGTCGAATTTCGACCACACTAGGCACCAGTTATAAAATATCTTATAATCAAAACTCCAAATATTTACATTTTGGATTACATTAATACATATAATACTGAAAAAAAGAAATATACGAACGTGATAGATGTTAAAGTGTATTAACATTTGTCATTGATTTTGGACGACGTGTGGGCATCGCGCCAGCTTGATCTTGACCGCTGTTGCTAACCCGCCGCTGTAATAGGCCTAGTGAAATGTTTCGGTATATTGATATTACGGAAATGGGTATAACTGAAGTAATACAAGTGTTACGTCCATTGTTTGTTTTATGCAATATTGCATAACAAATATTTTAAAGTTATAGTCAAAATAAATATAGCACGTGAATTCAGGATCCACTGTACGGATGGTACACATTAATAAACAAATATATAAAAACGATCCTACTAGACCGTCAGCCTTTGATCTGTGATCTTCCTACGATCGAAAAATTCAAAGATTGTGATCCGAAATAAAATTGGCAAAGAATCCGAACGAAAAAATAGCATGTCGAATGCGTTCAACATAACACGATTTTACTTAAACAATTTGGTTGTACGAAGCGTCGCTCTACAACAGATGCAGCGGTTGATCTGATTAGTTATATTTTTGATGTTTGGGAGGGGTCGCAGG
Source organism: Phengaris arion (assembly GCA_963565745.1). Classification (NCBI taxonomy): domain Eukaryota; kingdom Metazoa; phylum Arthropoda; class Insecta; order Lepidoptera; family Lycaenidae; genus Phengaris; species Phengaris arion. Next base: position 12,704,365 of record OY751435.1, on the reverse strand, counting down.
ATGCTCTAGGAGTCTTTTGCGATCTCTAAGGCAAAAAAAAAAATCTAAATAGCAAAAAAAAAAAAAACAAATATATAAAGTTCACGTTGCCGAATGTAAAACAAACTGAAACCGACTACTACTATTGTACTAATGAATAAGAATGGTATAGAACTAGTAGATACAGCTGTTTTTTAGGTATAACATTAGACGCAAAACTTCAGTGGGGCCCTCATATTGTTGGGTTGGCCGACAGACTCGGTTCAGCAGTCCAGACGATAATTCCGTCGTCTGTGGACCGATTTTCAAAATTCTTTTTTTGATGTAAAGGGTAGGTATAATCCACACTTTTTCCAGATTTTGAAGCAAGGTATACCCTGGATCCAAAAGTACTGAACAGAACTCCTGAGTCCTTATTGTTCGGGGATTCCGGCGTTGCTTAAATAACTGTTATTATGATGACATAGGTACTCACTACCCATCAGAGTTTTGTGCACCGATATCAATGTTTTTGAAATTTTGCTATTGCTAAAACTATATTCGCGATCATTATCATCACTATAATATATTTATTTAATGCTTACTGCTACATTTTTTCCGTCGACTGTGACAATGGAAATAATAATAATTTAATAATATTGTATCTAATCAATATTATCACTGGTCATTGTTAAGTTAGTTCACAGATCGATAATGCTTATTTGGGGAAATACCACGGCCTCTCAGAAAACTGGCATAAAAGAACGATTGAGTTTGTTTTGCCGAGAGAGTGAGAATAGCGGAGTCTTTTTTGATTAGATTGATTTATTGGATGGATTTATAACTTTCTTCAAATGTGTTAATAATAATAATTTAATAAATATAACTAAAAAGAGAAAAAATATTATTTTTAAACAAAAAACTAAAACCGACTTCTAAAGTAAAAAAATATAACTAAACTAAATATATAAAAACTAAATATATAATATAAAAACTAAAAAAACACGCTTAGAAATTTTTTATCGGGTTATTGCATTGTCATCGGCCCTTAAGACGTGTGCAAAGTTTCAAGTTGATGAGACGTCTAGAAACCGGTGCAAATTAAGCTCAAAGATTCCGTTACATACATAGATACATACAACCCGAGCTAATAAAAGCGTGTTAAAAAAGGCACAAAAAAGTATGAAATAAAATTTATTTCCTAAATAATTCCCCTCTTAGTGTCGGCTAAAATTTTCACCATTTTGAAGTCGGTAGGTACCAGCCAACTTGAACGTGAGTTCTATAAAATATTGTCTTATCAGGATGTTGTTCTAGCTGGTACCGACTTCAAAATTATGAAGATTGAGTAGAGAAATGGATAAAGTTTTAGCCGAATTTCAAAGGGGAATTATTTAGGAAATAAGTTTTATTTCATACTTTTTTGTGCATTTTTACTTTGAAAGTCGGTTTCAATTTTTTTACTGGTTTTTTTTTAATTTTGGCCTATTCGACGTATTTCTAGCCCGACAAACAGGTGATCAGCCTGCATTGTCATAACCAGACAAATTTAAAATAACATTTTTTGTTGTTCCAACGCGGAAAATGAACCCACGACCACTGGACCACGGAGGCGTCAATATAAGTTTTGCAATAGCCAGGTGAACCTACCTCTAGGTACCTATTATTGTATCTGGGTTATTTTATAAAATTTTCAGAACTTATTTCTGCAACCTATAACTGACCTTGTAAATCTTTATTTAATGATGTTTAAAAACTAGCTGTTGCCCGCGGCGCTGCCCGTGAAAATACAGTATCCCACGGGAACACAACTTTTTCGGGATAAAAAGTCCTATCCTATGTTTAAATCTAGAGCTTAAACTACTACCACACTAAATTTCATCGAAATCCGTTCAGTAGTTTTTGTGTGAAAGAGTAACAAAAATCCATCCATCTTCACAAACTTATTTATAACTAGCTGATTCCCGCGGCTCCGCCCGCGTAAATATACTATCGTATATATAAAATGTCTAAACTACTACCATACCAAATTTCATCAAAATCCGTTCAGTAGTTTTCGCGTGAAAGCGTAAGAAACAAACTTACATTCACATTTATAATATTAGTAGGGATATTATTAGTATTTAAAAGGAATCACAAAAATATTTATCCTGGAGTCGAACCCGATAAAACAATTTGCCAACTCCACCGAATCACCCTGCATACCAAACTTCATGGGAATAGGTGAAGCTGTTTCCGAGATTCTGATTATATATAAATATACGAGAGTATCTCGTTCAAAATATAAGATACATCAATTACGTTATCTATAGAAAGGCACAATAGCGAACAAATTAGTAACTTTCTCCTATATGCATATGCAGTGTTATAGCGAGCTACGACTGAATGGATATTATGCATATTACACAAATTAATTCAGTACGTGACTCGTTACTCGTATTGAATATTGGCTCCACGACCACGCATTACACCTCTCGTGATGATGATGATGATGATGATGGCTCTTTAGCCAAGATGCCATCGCTAATTGTAATTACACTGACGAAGTTAGATATCAAAATTGTTTGGTGTTGACGTATCGCGTGCTATGTCACTTATCAAATATTATGTTAATCCCATACATTTTCAATTTCGAATATAGCTATTGTAATTAACGATGGCATGTTGGCTTAGCCCTCTGTTTACTGATCACACAGCACACTGAAGATATCTATCCTATCTCCTAAATCAGCAGTCTTTATTTTGCATTTGGACACTGCCTTTATTTTATTAGAGTTGGTATTTTAAGAAAGTAAATTAACTTTAACCAACTCTAGGCATTCTTTTATTTTATTATCTTCTTGAATATTTTAATTTACCTTCTGAATTTGTCCAAGGCCTTCAAGGCGGTTCTACAAAATGAATACAATATCTCTGTTTGCGTTGCTTGCTACATGCAAATTATAATTTTTATTGATCTGTTATTCGCTCCTGTCTTCGTCGCATACAAATATTATTCCTCCAGATCCATATCAGCGAAATATTAACTGGTATTTCACTAAATTCAATTTTTCTATTTAAGCATCGTTTATCTATTAGTGTTTGAAGCAATCCATTTATCTCAACTAACATTGTTAAACAAACTCACAATATTAGTCTAAGAAGCTACCGCTTTTACGTCACGATGAATTTAAGTCTGAGTCGCAACTCACAAGTCAAATTATACATGCGCCATACCTCCTCGGCTATTTCAAGTGCAATCTAAACATCTCTATTTACTCGGAGATAGGTTATGCGAGCGGCAAATATGATATACACGTGGGACTGAAGAACTCGAGACAGGAGCTTCTGTATGTATGTATATATATAAAGCGTATATGTATGTATATATACAGAGCGAAACTATAAGGGTTCCTTAAGTATTACGGAACCCTAAAAATGGATTGCAATTACAAAGTCTCGCTACAACTCGAGTAGGGCTGGACCGATTTGGCTAATTTTGGTCTTGAAATAATTGTGGAAGTTCAGGGAAGGTTTAAACGGTGAGAAATATTGGAAAAATTACGGAGAAAATACTGTAGATGTAGGTGTACATGTAGGTGTAGGTTGTAGGTGTAGATGTTGGAGTAGGTTATAGGTGTATGTATAGTTATTTATTTATTCGAGTTCATAGGCCAGAGACGTAACAATGTGTGTCGGGACAGCTAGTAATGATATAATATCTAATGCTGAGTATCCGAAGAACTTGTCTAAATAAACAGATAACGGGAAGTATATCTTATACTTTAAACGAGACAATCTTGTATATATATAATATAATCATAATCTCGGAAACAGCTGCAAGTATTTACATGAAATTTAGTATGCAGGGAGTTTTGGGGGAGAAAAATCAATCTAACTAGGATTATTCTCTGGGAAACTGCGTATTTTTAAGCACCATAATTATGTGTTTTCTATTGTCGTGCAACAATATATCAATAATTTCGACACTGTCAGTACTCAGTCCGATTGGCAGTTTGGTATGCGTATGCTTTGTTTCAAAACTCGGAATGTGGGTTCTAATCTCGGCCAGATATATATTTTTTTTTTAATTTATCAGTAGTTACCCATATACATTAATACTTTTATATATTACTATACCTCGCGCGACCTCCGGCTTGAGCGCCAACGCGCTAACCACTGAGCCACTGAGGTCGTCAGAGCCAGAGAGGGCTATGTCAACGACGCCTTTTGGTTCAGTCTTCCACACTTGACACACACAGACACACAGACACCGTGGTCTTAACAAACGTGGCCTGAGTAATCACCATGGCGTCGAAATCTGAAAAATATTTAAATCTACGTCGATAATTATTTTTATCAAGCGCCTAACGCCTTATGTAAATAACAACACTACGTAATATCTACATTACAAAATCGCTATTGTGTAACTTTCGCACTGTGTATGCGACAGCTGATATGAACTTGGCAATGATCTTTGTTGATGCTTATTAAAAGAAATTGCAATAACTTTGTTGCTAATTCCATCTCTACTCCCTTCAAAAAAGGTACCATTATTGTTTGTTTTATAATTCTGGCTTGTATATCTATCCAAATGTGCCAAAGTTTGGACAATATTAAAACACTGGATTGGTTCCAAAATTGCATTTTAATATGTATAATGTCATATTAAAGCATATATTTTCTCTATATTTTTTGTCGTTTTTTTGGGATTCCTAAGATTTAAAATTATGCTTATATCTATTACAAATTAATAATATTTTAATATCGCACTGCCTGAGCCTGTCTAAGAAGTTGTTGTTACTCAGATGAATGAACATGCACTTTTAAGGCTTCAGCTCTCTCATACATAAAAATTGCTTCGTAAGGAAAATTCAGATAGTAATAAAGTTGTTTTAACGTGATTGATGAAATATGACATCTATTTTCGCTCCTCCCTTAAATAATATGTCAGCTCACAGTTGATTTACTATGATAAAAAACAAATTATTTATCTTAATTATTATGACCAACATTTTATATTTTTTTAAATACATTTTGTGGAGCACTGATATTTTAATTGAAACACATTCAAATATCTGAAATTCTCGTTAGTTTGAATCTTTTGATGTTGAATAAAAAAGGAAAAAACGTCATGCGACATGCCATGAGCACGGCGGTAAATATTTTTAAATGTAAAAAAATATTAAAATACAGGAGTAGGTCAGGTCATCAAAGCATGAGAGTTCACACGCCTGCCCGGTTACAGTGTCAAGTCCTGTGGGTAAACCGTTTTAATATAGCCTGTACAATTCGATATAATATAGATTTTAATTATGAGATATTATATTACTCTTTTTAATTAACACAACTTTATACGATTCGGAGCAAAGCATCTCCTGCAATTGGGACTGCTAATTGTCTTTGAAGGATGTCATACGGATGTAGACAAACTAAATAAGTCATTAATGTAGAGCTATTTACGGGTCTATGTGGTTGTGTTTGTTTATGACTGTTTTCAATTTCTAACAGGCCGAGGCGACATGCCCGCCTTGACACCATCTTGCAGCGAAGCTCCTAAAGGCAGCAAACGTCTTTAGGGGCTTTTGCCAACATGCCTTCATTAATTACAATGACGATATTCGAAAATGAAAATATATGGGAATGACATAATGTTCGCAAAGTGATATTAGCGTGCGTTATATAAATCCTATACAATTTTTTTTCGAACTTAGTCGTCGTAATTAGCGAATGCATCTTGGCTAAAGGCCCAGGAAGCTTAAGCGTTCGTGACTGTACATAGAGCGGGTTCAATTAACACAGCGATACGGCGCTGAAACTGTTGTTATTTAATTAGAACGTTGATAAATTCCATTGGCGTAGTTGGAAAGTCATGCTTAAGGGTGTGATCGAACGCCTGCAATCTCACAACTCCATTAACCGCTATCGCACTGCCGACGGCAAGTTTTAATTGCCTTTAGATTTTCTAAATTACTTCATACCTTTGTATTTAGTTCGCGCGTAAAACAAGTTTATACGTATAACTCATTCGATATCTAAACTTAATAACAATGTCAGTAAGTTTGTAAACAATACTAAATGTAACAAAATATTATTAAAAAGACTTTGGCAATTAATTATATTATTATCTTTAATGATCGTAGAAGTAACAAACATTGACCATCATATTATGACGCCAGCCAGTTTAATTTGGGATCACACTTAATGTGCTAATTTGAGCACAAATAAATAATTAAAATAGCTTGTGAAATATAAACAAAGCGACGATTTTTAGTAAAATATCATACTAGCAACGCTTTGCTCAGATACCTTACAATCCCGTACTCTGTCGGACGTCTGTAATGTACTCGTATGTACACTGTGACTTATACCGTTCTTGTTCCAGTTCAAAGTTAAGACAGAACAACGTAGTAATAAGTAAATATTTATCACTAGCTGTATTTACACACGTTATTTTGTCTTAACTATGAACTGGAACAAATAAATAACTACACCTACAACCTACACCGACATCTACACCTATAAACTACACCTACAACAAACACATACATCCCTCTACGCTTTACACATTAAATTCTCAAAACGACTAACTCGCGCTATATCTAACTCAAATCACGAAATAGGCAAAACGAGAATTGGCCTTATTAACCATATATGCCACCCGCGAGATAGACTAAATGATACATTAGACTACACTACTCCACAGTTTGGCGTTTTATATAATGGCTGTTAAAATAATGTTTTTTTTTTATAAAATAAATAAAAATACGACATATTGAGTCTTCAAGCTATAGTGATTGTTAACTGATAGGCTTGGGCGTAGGTGGCATCTACCTAATCCCCAAACATGTTATCACTTATCATTATTGTCAGCCATTAGATATCATCTCATGCCGATAACAAATTGTCACACAATGCTCCTATCTGTTTCAATTAACTATCACAATGTATTATATTTCTGAACTAACTTACCCGCATAAATTTGGTCATGAGAGCGCTCTCTCTACAATAGCATCTATTATCTACTATGCTCTTGAAATGGATTCTGTTTTGTCTATCTTTGAAATGATTTACCTACAGTCAATGTCTATATGTATTATATAAAAGGCAAAGCTGATTGACTGATGTATCAACGCACAGGCCAAACCCTTAAGACTAGAAATTTGAAATTTTGCACACGTATTTCTCATATGACGTAGGCATCTACTAAGGAAGGATTTTTCCAAATTCAACCTACAACGGAGTAAAATAGGTGACAGAAGTTTGTATGAAACTTTTTATTCCTTGAACATATTTGCATATTTCGTAAGAATTGAGTACGAAAATATTAATGAGTTATGTATTTCAGCGTTTTCTAAAATGTAGCCCCTAGGTGAGTAAATAGGGGATGAAAGTTTAAATCCTAATTTCACGCGGGCGAAGCCGCGGCAATTAATGCTAGTTGATAATATTTTTTAAGGCATAAAACGTTTCTTAATAAATAATAAAAACCTCAAATAGTAAACTTCAGATAATGGTGAATCATAAAAAAACCCGGACAAGTGCGAGTCGAATTCGTGCGCGAAGAATTCCATACAAAACGGGAAAAAAAACAGTTTGTTGTATGGGAGTCCCACTTAAATATTTAGTTTGTTCTGTTCTGTTTTAGTATTTCCTGTTATAGCGGCAACAGAAATACATGATGTGTGAAAATGTTAACTGTCTAGCTATCAGGGTTTATGAGATACAGCCTGGTGACAATCAGACACACAGCGGAGACTTAGTAAGAGAGTCGTTTATACTCTTTGGGTACGGAACCTTAAAAATTAACTCCCAAATAAACGTCTCGCTGGCCGTGATTAATTCCACGAGGTTTCGGTAATTAAGATCACCGTAACATTGTTAAGTTGAGTGTTTTGTGATATGAAGTCTCAGATAACATATTGTAATATTGTTTCATAATTAGCTAAATTGTTTTCTAATGTAATAACTTTGGGAATCTAGAGAAATAATTACTTTATTGCTTTTGGGAAGCTTTGACGTTGTTTTTTTATAGTTTATTTCTCTGTTGAGATTTTCGAGTAAACATTTAGCTTTGATGAAGCAATGGATGGTTATATTTTCATTAAGTCGCGTGTTGAAATGTTGAATAAATAACATCACAGTTCAACGCACATAGGAGCAAAATATTACCTTTCGACCTCACTAACAATACACAAAAGCAACATATTGTGAGTCACAATTTGTGACGAACTACACTCACCTCTCCATTATAATAAACTCTCCATTATCCATTATAAATCTCCATTATAAAACATTATGTTTTGCACGCGTCATGAAAAACAAAGTCAGACGCATGGATGATGGAACCTCTGTGACCCATGAAATACAGTAAAATTTGTAAAAATGAAATTGTAACACACTTAGGTAGTGATATAAAATATCCGAGAAACGTACTTACCCAAAAACAACAACGCTATAAATAAATTATGTATTTGCAAAGATACGTTAAGGAATGGTGATTTTCAACAGTGTTTTTACGTTAGCGCAAACCACTATAACTCTATCGAAATAGAATATAATGTAAACAAAACGTGGTATGCTTACAACTTGTATAAGGTTTTCAAAGGCATCTGGTAATCCTATTTTGAACGGATTACGGCTTGAGTGGATCTAATGAACATTCTTTTTTTTTTTGTTAGATATTATAATTTCAAACGAGATTACGCTCATATTTAAAAATAGACATTCGATATATGTTTCGTAAGCGTGTATTATTAGCAATTAAAAAAATATAGCAATATCTAAAAGTTTTTACTTCGCCTGTAATCATATCATGGAAGATCTATTTTTTATAGAGCTGCATATTAATTTCAGTACTAAGTAATTTTGTTCATTAATTAAGAAATTTTTGGCCACAACTCGCAGCAAGATGAAGTATTTGGTTTTAAATTAAGTTTTGACATTGAAAATGTCTTTTCGTTTGCTTCAGTGTAGGCTCCGATTTCAGGACACAGTGCTATTCCCTTATGTCTGAAAGATATCATTTTCAAAAAAGGCTCAAAAAACGCGTGTTCGTAGAGCTGTACGATACAAATGAGAAATTATTTGAGAAAGTCAAAAACGAAAAAGTTATGGCTGAAATAGTGAAAAAAAAATTTTTTTTTCCGAATTTTTGATGTTGGCGCTCGATATTTTGGAAACGAAGATTATAATATAGTAGATATCAAAAATTTGAGAAAAACTCCTCTGGACAATTTAGTCAGCTACAATTTGAGCTTAAAACAAAGGCAATCTGGTTAAGGGTTTGCCATGCCTAACATTTTTGTAAATAACTCAAATTTTTCGGATTCCGTAGATTCATGTGCTCGATAGTCGTGTGAGGCACGAAATCTGTGTTTTTTTTTGTTATTATTTCTTTTCGATGCGTACATACCTACCTATTAGTAGAACTTGGTAGTTGAAAACTCGAAACTTGAAACTCGAGTCGCAACTGTAATCATATTTAATTTCTTAGCTATAAGTGAAAACTTTTAATTGACTTCGGTGTATATAATTAAAACTTATTTGGTTGTATTATAAGCTGTACGTTGTCGTATAAAATAAAAGTCGTATATAATAAAACAACAGACATTAATCATAGTCAATCTTCGTTTTGTATCTGGAGATTCTGAGGCATCACCTAATTTGATTGAGGTGAGGTTCTAATTTGTTACCCGGCCTTAATTTGGAATTCCGAACGTTCTATTTATATAGAAGGCAGTGCGAGTGCCGTTACACGCGATCTATTTACGCAGGTCATTGCGTGACGCCACACCGTCTAACAATTCGTCTAGCGTCTTACGTAACTCGATAGTTTATTGAGATAGCATACAGCATAATTATAATGTAAGTGGTGTTAATCGATATCGAGAAATGTTTTTACGCTAGTTAACTTTGTAAAACAGTGTTAGTTTGTAAAACATTATATCCTCGCAAATCTATACTCTCTACACTGTAAACCACAATTTATCTATAGGGATACTAACAATAACCTACAATCCAGAGCTTACCTAATACAGTAATAACAACACTTTAGTCTAACCTGCGGAGCTGAGCGCGGTAAACGCGCGCACGCGACTTAATTTGTGGGAACTTCGGCAAAGTTAAGTTGACTTTGACAAAGGTTTATCTTGACGGACCGTAGTTTCTACACGAGTTATTCATTGTATTACCGCTTTTATCCTCAGCTATGCAGCTATAAAATTTCCTTTTTATGACCGTCTGTGTTAGATATGAGAAATGTTTGTGGCAGATTTATTATTAAGTACACTAGATCTGATGTGCGACTTCGTACGCGCAAAATCTATTTCCGCAGGAACCGAACATTTTTCTGCAGTAAAACGTAGCCTGTGTTAATTTTTTTTTAGATACTATTATACTAACTTTCATCTAAATCCGTTCAGTAGGTACTGCGTGAAAGAGAAACAATTATCTATATATCCATACCTACTTACAAGCTTTCTTGTATACTAGTAGGGACTAAGGATAGTTGATAGTACGAACCTAACTACCTACTAGTAGAACATGACCCGCTATAACTAGAGGGTAGTTACCCTCATATTCTGTTTGTACAGCGCATCTCGTTCATCGTGGGATTGTTATAACAGAGAGAACCGCAATAATTAATTCACTTCATTTCGATAATTAAATCAGTTATTACTATAGAGTATCAAGTTTTTTTACGTAGACCTCTTCCGCTTTAAAACATCCAGTTTGAATCAAAAATGAAATTGTCATCAAAATCACCAAAATTAATTAAAAATGTTGTATCTTTCGAAGAATGAAGGTACATTCACTGATTTGGTTTATAAAATCTAATTAGTAAAATTAATTCTTACATTAAATTGTATTCAAATTAGAACATTTTAATAGCAAATGAGTGCCATTGTTTAAATTTTTTATGTATGTCGCCGCCTATTACAACGATACGTAATGAATAAAAATTTTACTTCCATTTTGATAAAAAAACTAACGGTACTCGCGATTCGCTTATTAATCATATTATTTAGACTAAACTCATTAGGTATATCGAACAACGTCAAATATAATTTTTAAGAACAAAGCGTTATTTATGCCTTGCCTTATCGTTGGGCTATTTTCAACACAATGTGTAATATTGGTCTACAGACCATGAAGAATTTCGCTTTGTTTTATACCTGCGACCAAGGAAAGCGAGTTCGTTTCGGTGTAATTGAATCAACAATTGCCGGGAGTGTGAATTAACGGAGCCAGTGTGTCTTGGTGTGTCTTCCACACGACCGCGACCGCCGAGCACACCCATAAAAAGTAACGGTGGCATTGTTCCCTATACATGGCTCGGGTTAAATCTTTGTTCCTAAATGAACTTGTATGCGAACCATTTCTTACGTATTGACTATTGACACATTTTTTTATTCGGTTAAACCTACACGGAACTTGGAATATTCACTTAAAGTGTTTACGTGATTTCTCCCCAGTAAAGTAACTGAAATACATATTCACAAAATCTAACTTTTAAATTGATTCCTCTTAATATTAGGTACTTATCAGTCAAATAGTTAACAAAATGCAATAAATGTACTATAAAAATGAAACAAAAAATTAAACCGACTTCCGAAGTAAAAATGCACAAAAAAGTATGAAATAAATCTTATTCTATAAATAATTCCCCTTTTAAATTCGGCTAACTATTTCTCTACTCTTGTAATCTTCTTAATTTTGAAGTCGGTATCAGATCAAACAATACCCTACGATATTTTACAGAACTCACGTTCTATAAAATATTGTATGCTGATACCGACTTCAAAATTAAGAAGACTGAGTAGAGAAATAGTAAAAATTTTAGCCGATATTGAAAAGGTATTTTTTTACAAAATAAGATTTTATTCATACTTTTTTGTGTATTTTTACATTGGAAGTCGGTTTAATTTTTTGTTTAAAAATAATATTTTAGTGATATTTGTTAAATTATTATTAAAACATTTTAATAACGTTTAAATTAAACAATCGAGGGTTTAATTAAATACGCGCCAAACCTCAATTAGGTATTGTAAATAAGATGATGATGATGATGATGATTACTGCAAGTTACATAGTGGCATATGCTTGCAGTTCTTTAAATAAATAATAAATCTTTATTCGAAAGTTTTAGACATTACAGGTCAGTAACAAAAAAAACAGTGGCATCATGAAATACATATTATAAGAATAACAATGTTGAAATTTCCAAACGCGTATCTTTAAAGACTGAGGAGTTCTGTTCTGAATCCAGGGTATACGGTATAGGGTATACAGCCGAACGTATAACCGCCTCCTTTTTTTGGAAGTCGGTTAAAAATTTGTCTGGTGCTCATATTGTTATGACGTATTATGAAAGAGAAAATGACGTATGTTCATTATTATTGTGTATTTCGAGATGCAGGGGAAATTCCCATTAAAAATGTCGGTGGCTCCATTATCACATTCACGTTGTGTTAGAAATATCACACAAGCTTAGCAACCGTAAATCCGGAGTAAGCAACTTTAATATCCATTCTTCTTTCGCCCTACTTCCTAAACTGGAGCAGAGATTAAAAACTACTTGGTGTAGTTGGTATAAAGTAATGTTAAGTCTGCAGAACTGTGTCACATTACATACACGTAGAGATGTTGTTCTGAGGCTATAAATATTATAATACATTGTGTTGTGTAAAAATGACGATTTTAGAATGAGCTAACGTGGCTAGTTTGTATACGGCTGTTATGGAATTCATTTTAAAAATAATTTATTTACATACCATTTTTAAACCAAACCTAAATTACTCAATCTTTTATTCCTTGATTATGGGCCATTAGCTCACACACCAACTTTACATAGTAGCACAGGGTAATTTTCACTTCTATTGTCTTTGATCCACATTTTTTGGGTGATCACATGACTCATGAATTATAAAGACGTAATCCGTAGACGCGTAAGTAAGTAAGCACGTACTTCAGCCAGACGTTTTACGGGTTTACGGGAAAGCCCTGCCTCTAACAAGCGTCGTAAAATCAATGGGAACACGCTTATTCTACCAGCCCAGTTGAAATAAAAAAGGTTTGGCACATAAAACGGAATACCATGAGGTTTATGATACTGAAACCCGAAACAGATGTTTTTTTTAAAGGCCAGATGAGAATGCATATGTTGGCCAATAAAAGTGGGTCCTAGACTTTGTTTTTTTTTGCAGCAAATTTATGCAGTTATTTTTGTTTTAATAGTTACGGTTTAATAAAATGTTTTGGGAAAAAGTTTATCATGCTTATCACAAAAACCTACTGTAAATGTATTAATAAATAATACTAGCAGTACCCAACATATTGTGTTGTTCTGCATTAACTATGAACTGGAATAAATTAACAACTACATACACCTACAGTTTCCACACCTACCCCTACAACCTACAGGTGATGTGTGAAAGAGTAATCGTCCACGATATTACAGTACTTATATTGCTAGTAAATAATGAGAGTTGGTGTTAGAGTGATAAAAAAAATATGGGATGGGCCAGCCCATCGAATCGCCCATTATAGCTTGGGGTATGAAAAATACACCTTAAGGTGTATTCTCATATCTACTGAATACACCTGCAAAATTTCATAAAAATCTGTCAAGCCATTTCGGAAAAAATCTGTTTCAAACACCACACGCGAGTATTTTTATATATATAGGACTTTACAAATGTTTCTTGTGAACCGTCTCAAGAATTCGTTAGGAGCGTAATAAATTAAATGACAAATTACCAGCGTCACATATTTTGAATTACGTATAATCTTACACACATGACACAAGTAATTAAGATCCAAATTATTCATTATATTAGACGTTCGCATGCTCGCTCTCACGCACAAGTGTAATAATACCTATATTAATTATAAACAATTAAATATGGCGTATACAATTATTTATTTGTAGATACGGTTCAATGTCTGTACCAAGTAATACAGTGTCTCATGCGTTTGATTTTCTTCTGGAGCTGCAGCATGGCGTACAGAAGAGCCTCCGCTGTGGGGGGACAGCCGGGAACGTATATATCGACCTGTAACAATAATGACATATTAATCCAGTCAACAAAGCTGTAGCAAGCCAGTTCTTGTTCATTCTTCTTATCCGTGTGTGTCTGTCCGTGACATCGTGGCTCCCACACAGATGAACCGATTTTAATCTAGTTTTTTTTTGTTTGAAAGCTGACATGATCGAGTGTTCTTAGCTATAATTCATCATCATCAACTCGCTCACTGATTGACAATCGGGGGTTACTTAATTTTTTTTGGTTTGCACATTGCACAGTCTTCTGTGCCTACAGTGATATAAGGTTGGAAGTCCTGTAAAATATTTACATTCTTGGCTTCGGTTGTGTGGGCTTAACAAAATATGCTTTCAAAGAAATGGCGAGTAACTACTTGCACTCGTTTCTCGGGTGTTCGTAAGTGATTTTGGCGAATGTCTGGAGATGATTTCACACGTTAACGCGAACTTTACTACTTTGTCTACTTACAATTTGGCGCCAAAATCTGGCATTTTGTATTTTCTCTTTAAACTAGCTATCTAAGAACACTTGGGTTATTGAGACAAACCTAACGATACCTTAATTGTCGAAACCCATCCAGCCGTTCGGAAGATACGTGGGAATAAAGTAATTTACATACAAGATACGCGCGAAAAACATAACCCAGTCGGGTAAAAAATGTGACACTAGGCATGTTCAACTTTACAATTCAGCAATAAGTATAGTGCACACTGTCTATAATACAATGATTATAGCATACCTACCGGTATAATTCTATCGCACCCCCTAACTGTGGAATACGTGTAGTGGTAGTAGCCACCCCCGTTGGCACAGCTGCCCATGGACACGACAAATCTAGGCTCTGCCATGAGGTCATAGGTTTTGCGCAGCATCGGCGCCATTTTGTTGGTGACCGTCCCGGCTACGATGATGACATCAGTTTGCCGCGGGGTACCACGGAACACCATGCCAAAGCGATCCATGTCGTATCTGAAACATGGTCAACTTATAAGTATATAGAAATCTTCAAGTAATAAGAAAGAGAATATTTAAATAAAATACCATGTGACATCTACTAGTTCACCGACACTGAAAAAAGCACGTATACGCTTTATCGTAATAGAGAATTAGGTTTTTTCTACCAGAAATATAAGAGAAATTCTTGAAGCGTGAAATATGATTTTCTTAATGGGCTTTGGCATGTCATGAATTTTACCGGAAAAATAAAGATATTTATGACGCAGCAAATATGTTTTACGTTATCTTGTCTTGCTACTTATATCATGTCACCAAATTTATACCTCAGAACCAAATGTGACTTATATACGAATCTTTATTTTTTTTAAGGGTTTCGTTCCTCAAAAGGAAAAAAACGGGACCCATATAATTTCACTTTGACGTCCGTCTGTCTGTCAAGAATCAAGATCCTTTATTTTGGGAACGCGTGGAGGTATCGAGCTGAAATTAAAATGGTACGGATCTATGGTCCCTTGAAGCTGTAAAATGAGACTTTTAAGTTGACGTAAAAAATACTGCCGTATTTGCTACAAAAAACGCATATATCTTTTTTTTCCTTATCCATATAACTTTTATCACCCATTTTCAGGCTCGAAAAAAACTACGAGCCTCGATTCCTGAACTATTTATGATGTTCCTTATACAGAACCCTCGGTGGGGAGTCCGACTCGCTCTTGTTCAGTTTTTTTTAAATTAAAACAACATTTACCTAGGTCCTGCGTAATGCATCATCTCTAGCGCGCAACAGGCGAGGCCGAAAGTCAGAGGCCAGAGCGAATTGCACCTTCCCCAGTTCAGAATGTCGTCCGAGCGCGCCACCACCCATTCCGCGGTCGTCTATAATAATCAGAAAAAATTTCTAGAAGAATAATAATAATAATATCTATGGACGCTTCCACACCACGTTAATCTGATCCCGTACTAAGTATCCGAAGAACTTGTATCACAGGTACCAGACAACGGAAGTATATAGTATTATAGTATATACAATACATATATTTAATACACATCCAAGATTCAGGAACACAGAAAAACTTTTTGTTCCTTCGGCGGGATTCGAACCCGCCATCTCCAGCTTAAGCGCTGACGCGCTGACCAGTGAGCCACAGAGGTCGTCAAGTATAAAACATACAAAATACTATTTGTGTAAGGAAATTGAGGGTTATAATTTTTTTTCTGATACTAAATTTGCCATAAATAGAATATCCTGTAGGTACCTTTAACTCTATCTATCATGCGTACATGGTAAGCAGCAAGGAGGTTGGTAATCTTTTTGTGATTATGTAAGTTTACTAATTAAAAAGCAAACATTATATCGTTCATATTAAATATAAAAAGACAGACGTCGGATTCTTAAACTGTAATTAATTCGCGAGCGGAAAAACTTTTATAATTCGAGAAGTTTACAAACAAATTTCACGAATTCTATTTGTTCTTTAAAATAAATAAAAAACTTACAATTTAGATTAATAAATCTCTGAAAATTTTATTTCAGTTAGGAATAAAAAACTAAGACCTTTTCATCCGTGATGATTTTTAAAGTTTTTTCCGAGCGAAATGCTAAGACTTCGCATTCTAAGCTATAAATATACAAAGAACATAATATTATTATTTATTATAGCAATCATAATGTTAATATAAAGTAATCTAGGTGTGTGCTCATCACATCATATGAGAATAATACTAGTATTAGATATATTAGAATGTATTCACATTGAATCTTGTTTACCTGACCCGGATGGTGGAACGGGGAATATCTTCGCGGCTCGTTCAGTTTGTACGCTTTGTGCTCGTGCGGGTAAATGTATGGAATTTTCTTGCTCTCTGCAGGCTTCTGTTTCATGGAACATGAGTCGCTTTTACTGCGTCTATTTACTCCCGTCGATGTAAGATTTCCCATCAAACTTAGCTGAACCCTTAAGATAATAAACAATTTAAATGCGTAAATCTATAAACTGCGCACTGTAAACCTGACTGTTAAGTGTTGCTTATTCTCGTAAACTATGGGGTCTGTATATTCTTTGAAAATGTAGAATAAATTACCTGTTCAAGGGTTTAAAAAAATCATTTATTACCCTTATCATTTTTAAATATTTCGACCTTTTGCAACTTATTTGTTTGGTACTTGTTGTGACAGATTGTCAACTGCAAATTGACAGGATGAAATTAATTTTTATTATCTTCCAGTGTCAAATAAAATATTACTAACCTCTTTGGCGCTTTTCCAACTAAAAATAAGCCTTAGGTCACACCGAGAAGCCCCATTTTTATTTATCGCTTATTTATTTATTACACATGTGTATTGTGTATCTTATGTGTAATAAATAAAGTTCATTGCAAGAGTTCGAATTCCGAACTGCACCACGCTGCGCAGCGCGGCGCTGCTCTTGTAAAGCATATCTCTTGTAAAAATAAAGTTAAATATTAAATCGCTTGTGCTATCTTAAAAAATATAATTATAAAATATATAATAGTTGTTGTTGTTGTTGTAAAAATCATTTTTCACCTGTAAGTGTTAATTAAATATCATGTTATTTCTTTCGTTCTTTGTAATAATTAAAGAGGAGGCATGATATTTAGGCAAACGATTAACACTAACTGCAGATGTTGGTTTGTGAAATTGTAAATAAAGTCTCTGATCACCTTGATGTGGTACACATCTCAAAAATCAAAAATCCAAATCAAAAAAGTTTTATTTCCATATAGGTGACAAAGCAACGCTTACGTAATACTAAGGCGGGTCAATAAGTCCGTGACTTTTTGAATTTCTAACCTCCTTACTGAAAAAGCAACACTACTCCTGTGAACAGGCATCTGTCATTTGACTCCTATCAAAATTTGAACTTGCTGCGTCAGTTAGTTTGTGTTTTACAGCTATCTTTATCAGACTATCCAGTAACTTAAGGTGCTTATTAAGCATTATTTTTTGCGAAAAAAAACCATTACCGAGACCAAGGCTAAGCTTGATAAATACTATGGGGACTCTGCACCATCGATTTCAATGGTAAAAAAGTGGTTTACTGAATTTCGTTGTGGCCGTACAAGCACTGAAGATGCCGAACGTCCTGGACGCCCAGTTGAGGTCTCTACACCCGAAACAATCGAAAAAATTCACGATATGGTGTTGGCCGACCGAAGATTGAAAGTGCAAGAGATTGTGGAAGCCATAGGCATCTCGCATGGCTCAGTGGTTTCAATTTTGAATGATCACTTGGGCATGAGAAAGCTTTCCGCAAGTCGACCACAAACGCAATCGTGTAACAACTTCACAGGAAGGTTTGGCGTTGTTTAATCACAATATGGAGGAGTTTTTGCGCCGTTTTGTAACCGTGGACGAAACATGGATCCATCACAACTAGACTTGCAACGAATAGTATATTCGGCAGTATACCGAATACCGAATATTCGGCGAGGCCCCTGACCGAATAGCCGAATATTAGGCAAAAGTATTCGGCTGGATTTTAGCGCCAAAAACTTGTACAGACGTGATTGTTTCGCGCTCCTTTGTTTTGTTCTAATGTACTCATCGCCCGCGCGCCCGCTGTTGCTCTGCGCGGTATATTGCTAACGCACTGCATGTTTCGACAAGTTCATTTCGTGGATATCGTATTACGTTAAGTACAGTTTATTGTGCTCTCTTAGTTTTGATCTGTTTGTAAGTGTGATAGTGTGAAATTTAACAAATAAACAATTAAATAATTACGAACGTACTTTAATAATAAAAAAATCGATTATGGCCTTTAAAAAAAAATCGCCTATATGGGCATACTTCGAGGATGATGTAAATGACCCAAAAAGTGCCGTGTGTAAACTGTGCGAAATAAAAATTTCTCGTGGTGGCGTTGGAAGAAAGGCGACAACATCGGGAATGTTAAATGGGAAATGAATGGGAATGGTACCCACGTTCCCTAAGGGGCAAGAAACTAAAAATCAAGATACGAATGTAAGTAATAAACCTTCAACGTCAAAAAAACAATTAACTCTTGAAAAATGTGCAGAAATTAATAAACTATGGGATATTAATGACCCCAAGGCAAAAAAGTACCATGTGTTAATTGCTGAAATGATCGCACTTGATAATGAGGCAGTAAATATAGTAGAAAGGGCTGGTTTTAGAAGACTGATTAATAACCTTCCCCTTCTAAATTTTGATTATGAAAATAATTCAAATGCATAGAAAAATTCTTAACTTGTTTAGTACAGAAAATGATTAAATTATGTACCTGTTTTATGTACCAATGACTACTTAATAAATGATTATAAAAGAAATCTAAATTTTGATTACCACAATAATTCAAATACATAGAATCCTCCATTTTTCCAATTCAGAAGATGATCATGTACCTGTGTTATGCACCAATGACTACTTAAATGATTATAACAGAAATGAAAATATGAATATATACGTAATCAATCGATTTTAATTTTTCATTTTACCAATTATTTCTCTATGACAAAATATATTATTTAAGTATTCGGTATTCGGCCGAATAATATGTAGATATTCGGTATTCGGCCGAATATAATAAAAGCAGCCGAATAGGCCGAATACCGAATAGTAACCGAATATTCGTTGCAAGTCCAATCACAACACACCAGAGACCAAACAACAGTCAAAACAGTGGGTTTCTAAGGGTGAATCGGCGCCAAAGAAGGCCAAGGTGGGTTTGTCAGCCAATAAAGTTATGGCGACTGTTTTTTGGGATGCACGTGGGATAATCCACATTGACTATCTTCAAAAGGGAAGAACAATTAATGGTGAATATTATGCCAACTTATTGGACCGCTTCAATGAGGATTTGAAAAAAAACCGACCTCATTTGGCCAAGAAAAAAGTTCTTTTTCACCAAGACAATGCAAGGGTGCACACATGTGTAGTTTACATGGCAAAAATCCATGAATTGCTCCCACATCCACCCTATTCTCCAGATTTGACTCCGAGTGACTACTTCTTGTTCCCAAACCTGAAAAAATGGCTCGGTGGAAAAGGATTTGACTCCAATGATGAAGTCATCTCGTCAACAAAGGCCTATTTTGAGGACCTTGACAAATCATAATTTTTGGAAGGGATAAAAAAATTGGAGAAGCGTTGGACAAAGTGTATAGAGCTTAAGGGGGACTACGTTGAAAAGTAAAATGATTTATTTATCAAAAAATCTGTGTTTTATTCCAAAAGTCACGGACTTATTGACCTGCCCTCGTACGTCCCTACGTGATGCCTACCACCGGTACGGGAACTAACCCGGCGAGAAGAAACGGCGCAGGAAACTCGCACATCTAATCAGTGAGTTTTAATTCTAATTTATATCCTTATTTGAATATTGTAATATTAAATTATGGAAATTTTTGCTATAATTAAAGCATAGTAATAAATCATCTTTTCTACTTCTTTATCTTTTCAGATTTTCATTAATTTCGATACATTTGTAAAATAACAAAATATATGTTTAATAACGCTAACGTATCTAAAACTGGTGGTATTTTTCCGTATATTTTCCCACTGTTTTAAATAAATACTCAAGTAAAAATGGTTTATGAGTGTTTTCCATTTTGAGTATTTACCGGGAAAATCCGTAAAAATAGATGGAGCAGTTTCGCGTAGATTAGTAGAACCTCCGTAGCACAGGGTCTACGACGCTACGCCTGGTCCATCTCCGTAGCGGTACTACGTAAGCAAACACATGGGAGCATTGCTTTATTTCAAAGCCATTAAAATCATATAATATTTTCTGTAACATTTACATACAATTTTGGTTTTAAAGATGATAATTGATAAATTATTATTAAAATGGGAGCATTGCTTTATTTCAAAGCCATTAAAATCATATAATATTTTCTGTAACATTTACATACAATTTTGGTTTTAAAGATGATAATTGATAAATTATTATTAAAATGAATATTTGGTATTTATTAACCTTCAATATGCGATTTGTTAGACTCCACAAACGCAACAAGGGAAAAGTTTGACGATCTCTGTGGCTCAGTGGTTACCTATTGCGTCAAACCGGAGGTCACGGTTTCGAATCCAGCCAGGGAACAAATAGTTTTCTGTGTTACTGTGTCATGGATATGTATTAAATATGTGTATTGCATAATAAAATTCTTAAATATAAGTATAGTATAAAAAGTATTAAATATATTTTCGTTGTCTGGTACCCGTAACACAAGTTCTTTGAGAACTTACCATGGGACCAGGTTGACGTGAACGTCGTACGTGAAAGTGACGTGACGTGAAAGCGTCCATAGATATTACTGGCATTAAATAAATTTAATTTTCACATAGCAGAGTAAATACATAAAGACCTATTTCGTTACACAGATTTTATCTTAAAAAGCAAAACGTATAAAGTAACGTCACTGCAATAACCTAATTTTTATATGAGCGCGCGCTTTAAAAAACGGTGCCACATTTCAAAAGTGTTGCTCGTCGCTGAAAATCTTGTAATAATGTTTTGCTTAACAACTTTCTGTATTCACCGGCAGCAGTAGCTTTTAGTTATGTCGCCGACTTTAGTTGTTAGGTTCATTAAAACTGTACTTGACGCGGAAATTTGTAAAGTCGCGGCAGTTCAAAAGCGACCGAGTTGCATGAAAATAATTAATTTTAAAACTGTGATTCTTCGCTCAGGTGTTGCCGTGAATAATAATGAATACAGAATGAAGAAAATTATTCATATTTTTGGGATTGATTGAATTGTTTTAAATATTTTAATCTATATGTTATTGCTACGGATGCTAAAATGAAGAAAGATATTTTTTGCAATTTTCGCATCTTATTTGGCTAAATTAATTTGTCTTTTTATAGTTCGTTTAATTTGATTATGTTCAATTGCTCTAATACCTACGTTTTCATATATTTACTCTCGTCTGTGGAACGTGGAGTGAAACAGGATAGATTGAAGGACACTAAAATTAATGTAGGAATAGTGGTAGTAGCCCCAAAGGGAGATCTCCGACCGAGCGAGATGGTATGCTCAGCCCACTTGCAGTAATTTCAGTTGTATATATAGCGCCGAACTACAGAAACTTTGATAGCGCGATTGAGGATATTGGCGCTAAATGGTCCGCCACATCAGCATGAGACATTTGAATTTAGACTCTAATACTTAAACATCTGTTTCGTTGCAGGCTGTGTACGCTGCGCGTGACCCGTCTTCGCGTGTGCGGCGCGCTGGGCGACGCGGGTGGCGGCGCGGCGGGCGGAACGGGTGCGGGCGCGGTCACGCTGGCGGCGCGCATGCACAGCAGCAAGCGTACGCTGCGCTCCAACGACATCACCGTCCCGCCGCTGGACGTGGAACTGGATCTGTGCTTCTCGCTACAGTACCCGCACTTTGTGAAGCGCGATGGGAACAGGTATACCTATATCATACATACCTATTACCTACATATGTATTCCCCGCCCTGCTTCACACGAGGCGCGGCGGGCAGAGCGCGGGCGCGATCATGCTGGCGGCACGCGCAACATCACCGTCCCGCCGCTGGATGTGGAGCTGGATCAGTGCTTCTCGCTCTATTACCCGCAGTTTGTGAAGCGCGATGGGAACAGGTATATCTATTATATGTATACATACCTACATTTGTACTCCCCGCCCTGCCACACACGTGGGCGGCGGGAGGAGACGGCGCGGGCGTGGTCACGCTGGAGGCGCGCGTGACTTCACCGTCCCGCCGCTGGATGTAGAGCTGGATCAATGCTTCTCGCTCCAGTAGTTTGTGAAGCGCGATGTTAACTAACTGTAAGTACCTGCTTCATACATATTAGGTACGGTTTTCCAAAAGGGTAGGCACTCAAAGACAACAAGCCTTCATATTATCGTCCATTAGAACCTTAAAATAATATGCTCCTAGTTGTTAGATTTACAAAAGTTAAAAATTACCTAACGTGCAGGAGCTGTTTTTGTTGCATCTCTGTGTACAGTACCTACAGTGGTAGATAGTAAGAGTGTTCACAACTGTAAATATAAAGTAATACGTATACAGATAACATTGCTGCCCTTGCAGATTTTTATTACTGAAAACCATTGGCAAAAACTTTTATGTTACCATAAAATTTAATAGAGAGCCTCAATAAAATAAAGCCAGATTTATAAAATTGGCTGGCGGTCCGGGCTTTCTGTTTAAATCGCTTACGGATTGAAACGTTTTGGTTTTTTTCTGTTCGCTACGTAGAATTGTATGTATTCGTAGGTAAAAGTATCTGCTCCTTTTTATGAACTTTATTCACACAAATCTTATTCTTTAAACGAGACGATCTTGTATATGTATAATCGGTATCTCGACTCGATTTAGTATGCAGGGAGTTTTGGAGGAGAAAAATCGATCTAGCTAGGTCTTATCCCTTAGAAATTGCGCATTTTTAAGCAATATATGTTTTTTTTATTTCGTCGTGCAACAATATATCAATAATTTCGACTCTTATACGTCAGTCTGATTGGCAGCTTGGTATGCGTACCTACGTAAAATTTATGCATGGTATGGAAATTCGTAATGTGGTGGGTTCGAATCCCGGTAAGATATATATTTTTGTGATTCTTATTATTTCTTTTTCTTTTATATTTTTATTATTTTATCGTTCTACTAAAACACTGAGCAAAGCTCGGTCTCCCGGGAACTGTTTTTATTATTTGAGACAGGTAGATCTACCATTCTCATGTGCTATAAGAGAATTTTATGGCCAAACAATATATTACAAACTGCTAAACTGCAAAAATATCATAAAGCGTACCTAATAGCTTCTATGTAGATACAAATAACTGGCAAACATTATGGCCGGTGGTTTAGTTACTTTAATTAATATTAAGGCATTATTTTATATCTGGGAGTATTAAAATACAGAACAGACGAGGACATAAAATAAATATTATTATGTGTACTGCAGTGCCGCTCTAAAACTTGTAATAGATGTTATGACTTTCCGCTGTTTTGTTTTTTGGCTATTAAATATTATGGAGCAATGAAAGGCACTAAAATTAACTCCGAGTTACTGATAGTAAATAATTTTGTTTGGAACTGCTGTGTAACTACAGTCTACGTCAAAATTGCCTTTTACTTGAAAGTGCTACATGTGTGTTAAGTAAAGTTATACTTTTTCAGTCGCTGAATCTAAATATACAAGTTAAAACTAAACTCGTATTTTTCAGCCGTGCCATATTTAAGTTTATATTTAAGGGACATGCAATAATACAACAGCTTAAAATTTTTCATATATATTTTTTTAAAGAGTTAACTTGAACAAAAAATGTATGTTTCCGTAATCTGTGACCCCATATTAGGATAAAAATTTAGAATTAAATCAAAAGGCACGAAATATATTTTTTTTTGTAGAACAGTGATTACATTTACAAATAGTTTTCATCGTAGGTAAATTGCTGAATACATGCGAATGATGCCATCATCCACAGTGAGTTAAATCGACGAAGAAAAAGTTAAATTAATAATAACAACAATCCCTTTTCGTCAAATAAAAGTAACATCAAAGTAACACTTGGCATTGTTTATTTCAGATTACAAATAATGCTTCAGAGGCGAAAGAAATACAAAAACCGCACAATACTCGGCTACAAGACACTCGCTGAAGGAGTCATTAGGATGGATCAGGTACTTGTATCGTCTTGTACTTTCAATTGCCTTCGTTTAAACCGATTTGAAATACCTATAATATAATAATGTTTCACGTTTAATTGAGTTAGCCGCAAGTATTACTAAAATATTGTTCCTTAGTGAAATTATAAATAATTACCACTTTTAATTGTATAACTCTCGATTGTATGAATCGTGTCGTAACTTCTTATTTGTAAAATATGGGAAATATTATATCAATCATGAAATGGAACAATGGACCTTTTGTTTTCAATGCTCGATTTTCCTTTGTCGTATCGAGTGCAATATTTTGAATTTATAGCTATTAATCAGTGAATTGGCATGAATGTTCGCTGCGGTTTTCTCGTTTTATTTTTTTTATAAAATGTAGGTCAATCACTAAACCTGAACATCATCATCATGGTTCGTTTTTCGAACTAATATGTACCTTAATAATATAGCGATAATTAAGAAGATTGTTATATACCTACTACGAGTCGTAGGATTTAAGATTCTTATAGGCCTCTATCCCTATAAGATTCTTAAATCCTATAAATCGTTATACCTAGTTACAATTTAGTGATTACTTACACGTTTATACTTTGTCTTTGCTCGTTTGTATTGTTCGTATTGTTCATTGTTTGGCTTCATTCCATGCTTGAACTACATACCTTTTTCCGGAATTGGGACAAAATAAGTCTATTCCATTTTCAAATATCTCAATTATTTTTTTATCCAGGTTCTTCAGCGTTCGATGGACATGGAGTTGGAGCTGACGAGCGTGGGTGGCAAGGTGGGCGCGGCGGCCGGCCAGCCGCTCGCGAAGCTGACCATCACCGGCCTCGCCTCCACGCCCGTCGACCACGACACTAAGAACAACAACACGCTGCTCATTACTGGTACGTGATGACGAACGGAGGCATTCATGGAATAAACTAATTTCTATTTCCATTTCCAATGAAGTGTCGTTCTCCAGTATGGCTTCATAAAAAAGTGATAAAAGGGGCAGTCATTAGTCCTATGACTTTACGGTGCTGTAGTGACCAGCTGTTCGCTACAGCTACAGGCTTAAATCTCTACATAGAGTTATGTTAAACTTAAATACTGAATAGATATAGGCGAATATTTCACTTTTTTAGGCGAAATTATTTTCATCTGCAATGCTTTTTTTTTAGTAATCTTTTGTTAGACTTTAGTGTTTTATGAAAAAAATGGGAATGTTTTTTTCCATTTTTTTATTTCGAGTGCTATGCAACCACTAGTATTAACTTTTACGTAAAACTCGGCAACAGTATTCAATATTGAAGTAAAGGTTGAAAGCTGAACTCACATAGTTTCGTTGAACATTCCATTCCATTCGCATTTTGTTTCCCGGTATTATGGACATCACAAACATTTAACTTGAAACCTTCTACTTACCTACTTTTCCACTAATTTTTGTAGATACAACTCAAGTTTGAATTGTTATTTTTTACGTAAAATCCGCTCGCTAAGCAGAAAATGTATCGTACTTCATACAGCTCTCATAATGAGAGGTATGAGGTACATTTCTGCTTAGCAAGCGGATATTATACCCTTATTCAAAGCTAGAAATAAATCTGATCCGACAAATTATAGGCATTTATCGATTTTACCGACTTGTGGTAAAATTTTTGAAAGAATAATTTATGACAGTTAGTACATTTTATTTCAAAGAATTTATTACACAATAATCAATACGGTTTTACTAAGGGTCAATCCATAACTGATGCTGGTACAGGTCTTCTATGTAGAATCTTTGAAGCTTGGCATTCCCAAGCAGGATGCATTAGGTGTATTTTGCGACCTTTTTCCCTTTCCAAGGTATTTGAATGTGTTGCGCATGCTAAATTGATCAGAAAATTGCACCACTATGGTGCAATCAATGGTGATCAGACTAAGTACTAATACGGGACTCTTCACTCGACCTTTTGAGTTCTTACCTTAAAAATGGAACTCAAAGGGTAGAGATAAATAGTGAAAGGTCCACTGGGACCAAAATAGAATTAGGTGTCCCACAGGGATCTATTTTAGGCCCATTTCTTTTTCCCATCTATATAAATGACTTATCTAGTTAAAGATAATGATAATGAGATAGTACTTTTTGCCGATAACACTTCACTAATTTTTAATGTGAAGCGACAACAGTCAAATTACGCCGAGGTAAATAGCGCTCTTTAGAACTAGTACATTGGTTTAATGTTAATAATTTACTTTTAAATTCGATTAAAACAAAATGTTTAAACTTTACTTTGCCCAATGTTTGGCAAGTACAAACCAATATACTATTAAATGATGAGAAAATGAACACAGTGGACACCACTGTGTTTCTAGGTATAACACCAGATAGTAAATTTTAGAGTGCGGTCCTCATATTGCTAATCTTGTAGATATACTCAGTTCTGCAGCATATGCAGTCAGAAAAATTTGGGAAATTTCTGACGAAGATACGGCGCGACTAGTTTATTTTAGTTATTTTCATATGTCCTGCTTTGAATCTCTGACAGAAAAGTTTGTGTGCTAAAGCTTATTATAGGGTCAATGATTTTATAAACGATCGCACACCATGGGAATAGGATGGCCACCTGCAAGGCTACTTCTATATACTATTGTACTTTTGTTATGTAGTTTTAGTCATAACATTGTTATATATCTTTTTTTATTCTAAAAGAACAATTTTCCGTATTTTTGGTAAAAGATGGCTCCGCGCGAGTTTCTTACTTCCAGAAAGTGTATAATAGTACCAACTTTGAAAAAAATTTAAGACTTGAAAAGACCGGGAGTTGCCGGATCACCAAGTGAGCGATTGCTTTGGAACCCGCCTAAGACAAATCATGTATTACCGACCTAATATTTTTTTTATTTACAGAAAGAGGCTATTCAGACGAAGAGGAGGAGGGGGAGTTCAGCTCCGTAGAGGAGGCAGACGAGATGACGTACGGTGCCCCCGCGCGCCGCCGCACGCACCGCCAGCTCGCCTTCAATAAGAGCGACCTCTCCTATACCAAAGTAAGTACCAGAACCTTCTAGAAACATCTGCTAAATAAATGCTTAAATATAGCTCTTAACGTATAACATTTATATAAGTAATTAAAAAGTTCATAAAATAATTTATATTTATTATCTAGTGAAGCTTAAAAAATTTAAGAAGCATGTTCTAATAATATCATAATTTGATAATTTAACATAATAGCTTAATATTCTGCTTTGCTTGATGCTAAAATTTTTCATTCATACTGAGCAGTGTTTTATACAAGTCACCATAGACAGATATGCACTAAATTACTTAATATATTAAAAGTAATATTTTAATGACATAAGTATTTTTATCATACAATGATAGTTGTATAAAATAAAATATTTAATATGCATGAAATGAATCTTACCATCATTAGCGCCATTTGATTTCATATTAAAAGACCATAATAGCGTTAAGCATTTTTGTTCTGAAATGCAGACTGCCTTCTAGCTAGGCGATACCAAAATACTTAGTGGAGTATTTCAGCTTTTATAGTTTATAAGCAAACGCTTCAGCTAAGCCTTATACATGCAGTTGTCACGCTCACACGACTTGAGCTTCATGGAGAGAGAGAGAAAGATACAGAAATATATAAGGTCCAAGGCGCACGACAGGGACAGCGACAGCGAGCTGGAACACGTCGCCGCTAAGCGCAAGGGCAGCCGCGGAAAGCTGGCGGTGAGCCGGCACGCGTAATTACACTCTATGCTTATGAGAATAGATTTCAAAATCAATTGTATATTTGGTTCTCTCTTTATATTTTCTTGTGGTAGACACAGTATTCCCAAATTGATCTAATGCACAAATACCTACGAAGAAGTTTATCACGTTGCTAGGGAAAATAGTTAATACTCGACTACGTTTATACACACACGGCATATTTAGCGGAACATAAAATAAAGGTTTGATATCAGTATCATATAAGGTTGCTGGCTGGTTTATACGTCATTTAATTTAAAAAGAAATATTTTCAAATTAAGAAAACAACTGAACATCACATTTTATGCAATTGTTTTAATTTTATTCAAATACACCTTATCTGGAGCGAACTTCAAGTATTTCTTCCTTCTGAGTTTGATTTAAAATTTCATTGAAATACTGTTTTTTGTTAGTTTTTTTTAATCGCGTATCTTTTTGGAGTTGAGGACTGAATTATGCCTGACTTAGCCCCAACGGAGATTGCTAGGGCACTTGAAATGCGAAGAAATGGTCAAACCTACAGAGTGATATCCAGAGATCTTCGTCGACCAGTTTCAACGATCCATCGCAGTATCCAACGGTTCAGGGAGACCGGTACTTATGTGAGAAGAGCAGGACAAGGCAGAAAAAGACGCACTTCGAGTAGGGATGATCGTTTCATTCGGCTTCGTGTACGTAGGAACCCCCGTTTGACGGCCGTCCAAGCCCTACATGAGTTAGAAGCAGTGGGGGGTGTAACCGTAAGTGAGCGTACGGTACGAAGAAGCTGGTTTAGGTTCATTTGTGCCCGCCAAGGCTCCAAGGCTCGAGGTAAATCATCGTAGAAACAGGTTATCTTTTGCTCAGGAACATCGACTTTGGAACGCGGACCAATGGAGTAAGGTATTTTTAGTGATGAGTGCAGAATTCTCTTAAATCAAATTGACGGCAGGCAAAGAATATACAGACGCAAAGGAGAACGATATATTCAGACAAATTTTGAAACTACAGTTGCATACGGTGGTGGATCAATAATGGTTTGGGCGGGCAATTGTTTGGGAGCTCGCACAGACTTGGTAGTGATTGACAGAGGGAGTCTGACTGCAGACTGCCATATCAGAGAAGTTTTAGAAGAAAATGTCGTACCGTTTGCCCCATATATCGGTGACGATTTTGTTTTTATGCAGGATAATGCTCGGCCGCATACCGCTCGGGTAACTCAAGCTTATCTTAATGATATGAATATCACTGTTATGGAGTGGCCGGCGAGATCACCGGATATGAATGAGTTCATATCCGGTGATCTCGCCGGCCACGTTAGAGCACGTTTGGGACTTGCTGAAAAGAAAAGCTAAGTCCTGAATTCCAGCTCCTGCCAACGTGGGTGAACTGCGAATCGCCGTAGTTGAGGAATGGCGGAGACTATCCCAGGAGACCATCGATAACATCATGCTCAGTATGCCTAGACGGGTAGAAACTTTAATAAGAGCACGTGGAGGAAATACGCGATATTAATCACCATTTTTTTAATTTAATTAATTGTTATTTTAATATTAATTTTCACTTTTTCCGGTTACATGAAAAGTTCAAAAATGTACCATTTTTCACAAATAGCCTTTACTCGCAAAATCTGTTCTTAATGTGATCTCATTTGAAGTAAAACAAATGAAACTTTAAATAACAAAAGAAGTGAAGTAAGTAGATTTTGAAATAAAACCATATTTTTTTAATTATGGACCTTTTTTCGTGTTCCGCTAAATATGCCGGTGTGTTTAGTTTCTCTTTCTGGTGCATTAAACTGTAGACATAATACATATCAAAACTTTCTTCTTTCAACCATTCTTTATTTATTATTGTCGGTAAATGTTCAAATGATAAAGTACCTATTAGTTTAACGTAGTCGAGTAGTAAATCATTCTATTCTCATAATGGGGTGTTCGCTTTTAGCTTGTAGATAGTAATTTATCATGGATCGTATTTCATTAAAATTAGCTTCAATACAAAGTCTGGATGAAATATATTCACTCGTTAAAACTTCTACATTTATGAAAGGAAAACGGTACTGAACATTTTTCACCAAACGAAAAATAACTGTATGTACAGTCGCCGATAGCTCCGGTCACCGATGTACCACTTTTCGATCTTATAACTATGGTAATAAGGTCCAATAGTTGTACACCGGATTTGTCGGCGATCGTACATATAAGTATTTTTCGTGTAGCATGAATCATGCATGTATACTTTTAGACAACTTCAACAACTAGAAAAATTACATTATAGTACCTATTCAATTCCATTTCTTATTTTTAAGTTACAGATGCAATCAAATGTAATGAACTTAAGCAGGTCCTTGCAAATTATTTAAAAAATGTAATTATCATTCATTCAATTTATAATTCATGTAATATTTTATAGCCTTGTGAATGACCTTAAGCTAAATTATTAATTTCTAAACTTTATTAATTTAATATTTCATATATAATTAAATATTCCACATTAATTATTTAAATCTTTATGACTATGTTTTCCTGATTGGATAAATTAGTTTGTTCAAAGTTATGAATAATACTTTACTTATTTCTAATGTGCCTTGCCTTGTTATGTGCTTTCTCTAACAAAATTGTGTTTGTTTAATACTGTTAAAACTAGAGTCCGACCGAAAAAAGTTCGAGAAAATTTTATTAAAGTATCTGTAATCTTACTACCTTTATTCCCTACTGTGTAATTAAATATTAACTTTAAGCTGCGGCGATTGCAAGCTATTACGAGTTAGCGCAAAGTTTGGCGCACGAAACACGGTATTTTACGAATACTCATGTTTGGGCGTGACCGAATGTTCGGCCGTTTTTTTGGTCGAACCTGGCCGAAACCGAAACTGAACCTTCGGTCGGTCTCTAGTTTAAACCTCTTTTAGGTATAGCTACTAAATTTCCATACCGAAGTAACTATTTAGTAATCTGTGTCTTATAAATTCTCTATCATATAGTTTTATAGCGTAATTGTTATATTATCAGATTAAATTGCTGCAAACTTTTACTATCATACATAAAATTATTTTTGCAATTTAAATAGCACTAAATATTTTAAACAAGGTACCTTACTAATGGGGGTCAAAGTTGGATTTACCTTTGTACGTACCGGGTATCTATATCCTATCCAACTATATATCCCTACTTCCCTACTTATATTATAAATCATTCTGCCAAACAGAGATAGTGACATTGTGTGATCAAGCCCTCCTCCATTCTAATATTATGTAACATATGAGATTTCGGCCGTAAATCTATATTTTGTGTAGCACAGAGTACATAATCCTGTTTAGCCGTTACTTTATCTGTATTTATTGTATGTGTGTGACAGCAACGCAACCTGAAGCAGAAGTTTGCGGCGCTGCTGCGTCGGTTCCGTGTGCCCGAGGACATGGGCGAGCGCGGCGCTTCGCGCGACACCCACAACGCTCAGATCGACGAACTCTTCCAGGTTCGACACCGGATCATGTTTGTGTGTGTAACTCGTTGAAATAAAAAGTGCGTTTGTGAAAAGAAACGAAGAAATCTGACCTGTTTATTATAATTCATAAGTCCGTCCAGTCTGCAAATCAAGCGCCAGTACCTACTTATGGCCGTCTTTAGTGTCATTCATGAACACACCTAGAAACAGGTCTGGACAATGTCTTCTTGTTTAGAAGTTCGTCACCAAGGAACCGTTTAATCATATCTCTTTTTAACTACCACTTGTAAATTAGTAATATTTGACGACATTCAACAATAAACCCTATGTCGTAGGAGCTAGAGTCCCTGTCGTGCGGCGAGGGCGACGACTCGGGGCCGGACCAGATGGACACGATCAGTATCGGATCCACGCCCAAGCCCTCGCTGCGACCCTTCTTCAGCAGCTCGCGCAGCCTCGCCAACCAGGACCACCACAGACATTCCAACGGTAAACTTATATCAAACAACTTGCGACATTAACTTTTAACATTAATATTAGTAAACTAGTTGAAAATAAATAGGTACTTTGACAGTACTTATGTATTAGAAATATAATCTTAGGGGTACATTTTCGACGTTGGATTATTAGGATATTATATTGATTATAATCCTACTTATGCTGAATAAGTACTTTATTTATTTATGTAAAAATAAATAAATGTATGTTGTATGTGTGTTTGTTTGTAGTTAATTTGTACATCTATAAATAGAACACTTATAGCATATTGTAAGTAGATAGTCGTTAGACATATGTAAATTATATTTATTAGGTACCTAGCATAAAATTTCATTGAACTACATATTATGTATGTAAAATTTTGCAAATTGAGTGTCGCAATAGTAGCAGCAAGGGTTTCGTAGTTTTAGAAAATAAAATCTTGAGAAATATTACCATAATATATTTAGTACTGGATATAATACATAATATTATAATTAAAATTCAGCATACGAAGTAGGTTTAATAAAAAATAAATATTTAATATAATATTATAATATTATATATATATATATATATATATATATATATATATATATATATATATATATATATATATATATATAATATTTAAAATTCTATTTAATTCGTATTCTACACTTTTGATCAGGCAGATTTAAATTGCTTACTTGTTTGGTGTTTTAAAAATGTAATACTTATTTAAGTTTAGGGATGCGTTTACAAATTTGACATGAATTGGCTGTTTTTCGTTCGATTTTGCGACAAAATTAAACCAAATCCTACAAAACTAACAACTGTCACAAATAGAGTACTTCTTTGTAGATAACAAATGGTTAAAAACATTATAAAAAATAATCATTTTTAGTGTAGCAAAAACAATCTTCCAGAACCTCGTTCACCCAAATTTACAAAAAGAGGTCTTATTTTGGATACATTCCATCCATCCATCCAAAATCCAAAAATATTAAAAATTGATTTGGAAAAAGCATTAAAAGTCTCCTTAACATTTTCACGTGTTTTGCTATTATACATTTTATACTTTAAACGAGACGATCTTGTATATATATAATTGGAATCTCGACAACAGCTACAAGTATTACCATGACATTTAGTATGTAGTGGGGAGAAAAATCGATCTAGCTAGGTGTTATGCCTTACAAAGTGCGCATTTTTATGCAATATACGTTTTTTATTTCGCCGGTAACAATATATCAATAATTTCGACTCCCTTACGTCAGTCTGATTGGTATGGCGCACCTATGTATATTTTTTGCGTTGTTTGGAAATTTCGAATCCTGGTCAGAGAATAAATATTTTTATCATTCTTATTATTATTTTTTTAAATAATTTTATCGTTCTACTAAAAGGTACTTAATCTTAATACATTAGCATGTAATAAGGTTTATTTAATTTGGTCTGTAGTAATTGCACAAAACATTTCTAAAGAAATGTCAGTCTGTACTCACATTCTGCGAACGCGTCCTTCCAGCTAAAAACTACGGAACCCATACTTTGTATTTTGTGAGCGCTTTAATTTTATTTTGCAATTATGTTACATGTATATAATTCACATGAGAGGTTAAAAGACAAACTATATTGTCTCATACGTTCAATGTATTTGTGATTTTGTTATAAGCTGTGTGCCTAGTTTAGTTGCATGTATGGGCCAAACGGAACACGTGTGTATAATTACAAAATAATATGATAAAGTGTATGAATGTTAACAAACTAAATAAACAACTTGTTTAAAAATAAAACCGTTTTATTAATTATTAAAATTTTCACATAATTTAAAAATTATAATAAAGAGGAATTTTTCCAATTTTTTCATTCTTATATTCAAATAATTTAAATAAGGGATACTTCTTATTTTCACTTCCTTTTCTGAATTACAGAGGTGACTCTTATTATCATTCTCATAAAATTCTAATCAAAATCACTTTGTTAACTACCATTTACGTGAGTTTCAATTCATTTATTAAGTTTATTTGTCACGAAATACATACATAAGTCATAAGATTACTTTTCATAGTTTCAACTAATCATTGATAAACTCATACACAAGGGGTGGCCAACCAATACTACAATCATAATATTTAGTAAAAAAGTTGGGCACCCACAACATCAGCGGTTACACGCGCGCGTCCGCTTGGCCCGTAACGCCTGTCGCATGCACAGTGACGCGGCACGCCAGCCTCACGACCGACGCCGAGCGCCGCACGCGCGACGCGCCCGCACCGCCGCCGCCCGCAGGTAACGCACACGTGTGCGACCATAATGGACCATCAGTGATTAAACGCCATTACTTTTTGAATGTAGATTTTTGGGGTGGATGTTAAAAATCTGTTGGCAATTATATTTAATGAAAACGTTATTATTAAATTAAACGTTATTAATGTAAACGTTATTTTAGTCGCACTTGTTAGATCTTTAAGTAGACATTGAAGCTTACTAACAGCTAAGAACTCTGCGGTTTGTTTAGATTAGGTATTTAAGTCCACTGAAATGATTTTAGAAATAAAAAACAGTCTCTTTAATGATTCTAGCCTACAGCCTAGATTAAAATATAGGTAATGACTCTTTTGAGCTGATGGTCTAAAGTTTTTTCTGTTTTGCCTGCATAATTAGTTATCATTGTATATCTTTCGACGCTTGCAAACATTTTTCATATTTCTTATGTCTCTATGTGTATTGTGTGTACTCTATTATGTCTATTCTTCTACGCCTTTTTAAGCTTATTTTATATCTAATTCTTATTGTATTTAATACAATACAATACAAAATATGTATTTAACTATTTTCTAAGTTGTAAAACATTTTTGTAACATACCTAAACTAGAAGTAGTGTATAATTTTTATTTATTACTAAAACACAGGGTTAAACTAGATGAATTGTATTGTTAAATAAAATTATTGGTAAACGCAATAAAAATATTATTAATCTAATATGTAATATGAGAACCTAATTTTAAATTTGGTTCGAGCTGATTAATAAAATATTTTATTTGTATTTAATATTATAATTACCTAAAAATATGGTTATGTATTGTATATTATTATAAAGTATTTAAGATGACGCATTGATGATAGGGCCGGAGGGGTATGCGAGAATTGCGCGCGCACCGATTTTTCATAGAAAACCGTTTCGGACCGTTGCGGACCGTTGTGGACCGTTTGCGACCAATCAGTTTTTTCCGTGTAATTTAAAAGATTGCTCAAAATCAACTACGGATATTTTGGGTATAAGATCTACTACTTTTGTAAAGACATTTAGACAGAACAATAATTAAAAATTTCGAAAAAAATATACTGCAGTACGCTCTTTACGGCGCTGTTAAGGTCATTGACCTCACACATCTGATTGGTGTTATTGAGATATGACTGAGGGTAAGCAAAGCTCACACCTCACAAAAACAGCTGATTTAAAGGGTAAGCCCCTTTTTGCCCCCAGTTTTTGTGAGGTTAATGACCTCAACGCCTTAAAGAGCTCAATGTAATTTTATTTGTTTTTTTTTTCATTTTTTAATAAATTTCCGCCTAAGCGTTTTTACGCAGTAGACTATATGCCCAAAATATCCGCAATTGATTTTGATAAACCTTATATTTTAATTGATATGCAGACAAATCACAGTTTGAAGCTAAATAAACATTATATTTATAAATTTTGAAAATTTAAATAGCTCCCGAATTTTTGGTAAAATGGGAATCTCTGCTGTGTAGGTTTTAATGATTTATTATTGTGTGTTAAAAACGTTGTTCAACTGAGTTATGCTGCAGCTAAACAAAGGTCTAAAAGGTCATTCCTACATTAAATTTTATTTTCTTAGTTTTGGAAATAGGCGGGGGACGCAACCAAAATCTATGCGTCTTCTTAAGTATTTTATATTGTGTACTTAAATTTTTTTCTCTTAAGTGTGTATCCAAACTGGTTTTACTTTCGGTTGAGAAATATTGTTTCGAAAATTGTATTCAATTGTGGATCTGTGGATAAAACCGATATGGATTCACCCTAACTAAGGTAATGTTAGTATTATTTCAATGCTACATAATCTAATAATATATTAACCCCCTTACTAATAAAAATATTTACACAATGGATAACTTAAACAACGTTGCTTTGTCTGTCAAGTGACTTTTCCAACGCATCAGACAAAGACAGCATCGTTGTTTAAGTTATCCGTTGTGTAAATCTTTTTATTAGTAAGGGGGTAAGTAATTAACGTTAGTAGCTACTAACGTTAATTACTAAATATAATATTAGACACACCTTTACACTTCGTACAACGGAACTCCGTTGTACGAAGTGTAAAGTTTTGTCTACACGTGTGACAGAGTCGGAGGCCGTGCGCACGGACGAGCGCGGCAGCGACGGCAACAGCGACGGCGACGCCACGCTCGACGCACCCGTCTCCGGTGCGAGCGTGTCCAGCTCGCCGCCCAATGAGACCAAAGTAAATCATTACAAATATCAGACAAAATATATTTTTAAGGAATAGGTACCTACCCACTAAAACCCGCTGCGGATAAGGAGATTTGCTAAGCGACGACTCCTGGCTTACGCCGACGTGGCGGAATAGAGGATGTATCTCTCTGTCAGCCGTCAGCACTGGACGCAGTGCCGCGGTCGTACGACAGCCGTGCGGCGACTGCGCCCGGAGCTCTCCACAGTACTCATTATCGTAGCAACCACTGTTGCCCCAGCCTGTCCCGCGCGAGCTCCTCCCAAGTTAGCGACTTGCCGAATCGCGACCTCCTGCCTGAAGTAATAAATACCTAGGCCATAGCAGACAGATAGCGGCAATACAAGAAGTTACATATTTCTTTATAAATTAATAACATTTGCATGTGTAGCACGAGGACAAGCGCTCGCGCCTGTTCCGCAGCGCGACGAGCGGGGGCAACCTGACACCGGCGGCGGCGGCGCGCAAGAAGAACTCGCTTGTCATCAGCGCTGATCGCCCGCTCTCCGCGCACGACCTGCCCGCGCTCAGCCCCACTACATTTGAGGTTGGTGTTTTATAATAGCTACACTAGACTTTCTCTGACAAAACTTTTCTAGGGTGGCGTCGAACTAACATAAGCAAGAATTATTATAATTAATAATTTAGGTATAATATATAATATATATTATACCTAAATTATTTTTCTATTTTATAATAGAAAAATTGTTGGTATTATATTTTTAGTATTAGTCTAAATATTAAATAGACAATAATAGTATTATGAGGCTAAGCAAATTGATTCAAACTTGTACACAGCCGCGACGCACTATGGCGGAGGCGGTGGCGCGTGCGCTGGGCGAGGAGGGCCCGCTGCCGGAGGTGGCGGCGGTGGCGCCCGCGTCGCTCACGCGCGTGTTTGCCGCGCTGGCCGTGCCCGCCGCGCTCGCGCCCGCGCCGCTCGTGCCCGACGCGCGCCCGCTGCTGCAGGCGCTCATGGCGCGCGCTGCCAAACAGTACGCGCTTATCTATATCACAGAACGCATAAATATAAGTAACTTTTCTACATAAATTTATGTAGAATAAAATACTTATAAGCTGTTCCAACTTGAAATTTTCAATATAAACAATATATTATATAGATTTTTAGGTAGCCTGTATACTTTATGTACTATATCTCTGTGTACAAATACATTAGGTATTTGTACAAAGATTAACATATAGCACACTTATGTATGTCTCTTTATAGCGTTATTTTATCATAACGGCCCATGTTATTGTACAGAAGCGGCAGACGACCATGGCGCATTTGCGTGTGCGGCGGCGAGGCGGCGACGGCGGCCGCCCTCCGCGCGCACGTCGAGCTCGCGTCGCGCCGCCCGCACGATCCGCCGCCTGCGCGGTTTTATATTGTACCATTAGGTAAGTATTCTCTGTTAGTTTATCTATACATTCATACATGAAGTGAAAATTTCAAGTACAGTTTTACGAGAATTGATCGTAGGGATGAGAGTGTTTGATTAAAGTTGATTAAAGTTATGTTGAGGAAGGTGTGCGAAAAGCTTAACTTTCTTAAAATAATGCTTAGAAATACATGAAATTAATGAAAATATCAGCAACACACACTACCATGGACTGGTTCACAGATACACGTAGTGTAATTTTATAACGCTTTTATTAGTTTCACCTGTATGTTTGCTTGCTTGCTTGTTTGTTGCTAATTGAACTTTAATTAATTAATCAGATTTAATTCGAAACTTTTCACACCTGTCAAAGACCGATGACAATGCAATATTTCGATTAAAATATCCGATTATCCTGATTAAATTCGCCAGGATTCATCAATTTCTTAATTAATTAATAATTTCTCAAAGAGTAAGAGAGATAGAACTAGTACGCGAACTATGCATGCGTGCAGTTCCAGGCTTACTCTTTGGTCCCCCGGTTAATAGATAGCAAATCGTACTTAAAAGCAAAAAATAAATTAGTTTAAAAAAAAAAAAAAACACGCTTTTATAGAAAATCTAACCAAAAAATTAAAAATAAAATTTAATAAATTTGGATTAAGAATAGTGTCAATGAAAAATAAATGTTTATTATTGTAAAAAAGCGTGGGGTGCAGTGTCTTCACTGCAGCGAACCCTAAAATTCTAAACTAAAGAATTTAAATATGAATTATGGTCGAATTTCGACCACAGGGCGATCTATAGTAGATAATAATTGTTACAGCTTGGTACGAGTAATATGTGGGAAGACTCGAATATTATTAGACAATAAAATTAATGGTTTTTTTTTCATGGATACATAAACAAAGTACAAGACTGGCCAACGAGCCCCATGTATATTATAACAGCCCATATACAGCCGTAATATCAGAAGAGTTACAAGCGCGTTACCGGTCTTTTGAACGCAAGCGTTATTTTACACTACTTTTCTGTGAGGCCGGGGCATCTTTTCGGTCGAGCCGGGCCGTTGGTGTAGAACATTCAATTCATAAGTTCTACTATAAAACTAGGTCCGCACACGGTGGCGCGCTACCTGTGCGCGACGGACTCGGCGTACGCGGCGCTGTTCGGCTCCGAGTCGTGGGCGGCGCTGTGCGAGCGGCTCAACGACGCGCCACTCGCAGACGTCGCTGAAATGTCCTCCAGGATCGCCAGGTATTATCGCCAAAAAATATTTCGTATAAAAATACTCAAATAAGTAAATAATAATGTTTATTAATATCTATCTTTTAAAAGTTTTTAACAGTGTTTGGATTATTATTGTTATGTATAGCCACATACGCTAAAATTATTCCTTTACAAAAATATGAAAATAACTTTGTAGGTTAAAAAATCGACTTTGCTTGGTAAGTATCTTATTTATAAATTTTGTTACAGATATCTCAACAGCGTTGGTCCCCTGAACAATGTGCCGATCGGTGAAGCCATGATCGCGTACCGGGATAAGTCCGGGGACGAGGACTCCAGTCAAACTTTCATTCCATTTATTGCGGTAAATATTATTTGTGTTCTCATAATTTGTTCATATCATAATAATATAACATTAAAGTTGGAAGTGTAATTGAAAATTGTATTGTTACACTAAGTCGTCATTATAATAAACATATTATGAGAACGGTCTTCCCGCTAAGGGATCGAATTGTGTCATAGTACAATAAAATCAGGATATCGTTTTTGTAAATTATCCGGATTATAGAATACAATATTTTACCAACCTTATTACTTAACAATAAGCTTTCAAATTCTTACGCCTGACCTTAGCGTGTTAACGGCGGTGCCATTTATTTTGTCAGCGAACTCCAGTGCGTTACGCTGACTGAAATCGGCAAGCATTAGACATCCGTCAGGTGGTCCTATTCACTTCTTTTTTCTATACAATTAATGTGTTCCATAGGAGGTGCGCGTGGGTTGCGGGGAGGGCGGGCTGTCGTCGCTGGAGCTGGAGGAGGGCGGGTCCCCGCCTGCGCGGCCGTCGCCGCCCGCCACGCCCGCGCCCGACCTGCTGCCGCCGCGCGCCGAGCCGCAGGAGCTGCAGCTCGACTACTGGCAGGTCGGGTCATATGCAGGGTTATACGTGAAGTCGATGTTTATCCTTCAAGTCGTTGTAGTTCCCATCGTTTCTGATATTTACGTCTAT
Source organism: Phengaris arion (assembly GCA_963565745.1). Classification (NCBI taxonomy): domain Eukaryota; kingdom Metazoa; phylum Arthropoda; class Insecta; order Lepidoptera; family Lycaenidae; genus Phengaris; species Phengaris arion. Next base: position 12,664,055 of record OY751435.1, on the reverse strand, counting down.
GAAACCCATTTATATAAATAAATATTTTGCGAGACTGAACGTTTAAGATTTTAATAAAGTATGGCGATTTTTTTCACTCTTATTTTTTTTTATTTAAAAAAAATCTACATATATGTAGAAAATCATCTGCATTAAAACAGCTATCCGACGAGATATACCAATCAAAGATAGATCTTAGATATGAGAAAGCCAACTACAGGTCCTCACATATAGATACTCCTCCTAACAGAAAATATTAAATTCGATTCTCAAATGACTGTAAAAGGTCTGCAAGACATTATTGTTTTAACTAATGACGGTCTTATACTTTTTGCTATTACTGCCTTTATATTTGATGTTTGGAAACATCTGTAACTTAATCTCCACTACTCTGAAAGTTAGCTACGTATTCATAGGAACTTTATATTATTTCACAGGTGGGAGGTCGTTACTCGGAAGCCGAAGGCGGGGGTAAAGTCACGTTGAAGGCCTCCTTCCGAGCTCTCGTGATTACGCGAAATAACGCGCATCTCTCCATAACCTACCTCACGAAGGAGAAAAAACAAAAGAGTGAGTATAAAATGTATTTCTACAGAAGACAAAAAATGTCTAAACTGATTATTATTGAAGTAAATAAAAATATTTGTTATGTAGTCTGTCATTAGTAATTTTACTTACATTTTAGTAAATTTAAAAATTATCACACAGGTACATTCTCAAGAGATATTTATATTTAAGCAACAAAATGTAAGGCGCGTATAATGTTTGTGACAGTAATGCGGCTGGGTAAGAAGAAGGAGAAGAGCGGCGAGACGGAGCCGGGCCGCGCGCAGACCGTGGACGGCGTCGCGCGCCTCATCTGCTCCGCCAAGGGCTCGCACAACTCCCCGCTCAGAGGTAATAGGGGAGAGTCGTACATGTAAAATATTAACTTTAATTTATATATTCAGATATATTGAGGTATTATTACATACTGGATAATCGTAAAAAAATATAATATTTTATGTGTAGTTTAGATACATCTAAAAATTACGAAAATGTTTTTGGTAGATTAGTAAAAAAAACTACATGATTATTTTAATTACATCATAATTCATACACAAAAACATTCAATAAAGCCTAACCTAACCTAACCTAACTATAAACTTAAACGCACTAATTTCGGAGATATTTACAAACAAGCATTTGCTCGTGGCTCCGCCCGCGTAAATACACTATACCACAAGAAACCCTGCAGTTTTTCGGGATAAAAAATTAGCCTATGTGTGAATCCAGAGCTCAATGTACTATCATAACAATTTTAATCAAAATCCGTTCAGTAGTTTTTGCATAAAAGAGTAACAAACAACCATCCATCCTCACAAATTTTTCATTTATAATATTAGTAGGATATTATGTTCCTGCGGCTCTATAATTCTTACACATTTTAACCTAACCGTGACGTCACATTTAAGTACGCCTTTGGTATAGAGCGTTTTAGGTTTAGGTTTAAAGATTCTTTATTTCTCAAAAGATTACAAAATCACTTACGAGAAATACATTTTGTGACTTAAAAGTAATTAAAAAATCTACGTGTACAGCGAGCGCATTTAAAATAAATACAACAAAAAGATTACACATAATATTGAGAATACCCACATTTTTTTGTTTTACCAAATATAGTATTATACTTGTTCAGTATAACAACATTACAATAGGTTACATACATGTTAGATTGAGAAGGTAATATTTAGTTACGTAAATAATAATTTAAAGATTTTCTTTTGACATTTACATTTCATAATGCTTATTTTAGTAAGTATATTAGGTTTTATTATATTATTGTGTGTGTTGTGTGTGTGTTCTTGTTTTCACGAGACTTACTAAATTTTGTAAATAAATCGCCTTTGAAAATATTGGTTTTCAATATGCTGATCCTTCTGAGAAGTTACTTATATTTAAGAGTACTATTCGTTTACACAATAAAAAAATCAGTTGTCTAGCCTATTGCACGTTGACATACACAAGTTATTATCATCACACACACGCCTTATAAGCGCATACGCATACACAATACTTTGATTTGAATAATACGTAGCCCCCCCTATAAAGCCTGTCAAAGTGATCCTCGCATGAATATCTTAAAACATTTTCATAACATTTCAGTATACATCGACGGCACGGAATGGAACGGCGTTAAGTTCTTTCAGCTGTCGACGCAGTGGCAGACGCACGTGAAGACGTTCCCGGTCGCCACCTGCGGCGCGCCGCTCGCGCCCCCCGAGACTTAAGAGCTTGTGCTGAATTTTTTTTGCTCCACTGATTTTTGCGATTATCTCGTGGCTTTTAGGTTTAGCATTAGGAAAGAACGCGCCGCATACGAGGCTTGATGTAGTCGCACCAAGTATATCACCGCCATATTATGATATAGTGGCGATTAACAAATATGGCGCAATTTGAAGAAATATAATTTCTCACTTTTCCGAGCTAATTTATATTTTACCCGATAATTTAGTTATTACTGCTATTGAGCTGCCATGGTTTTAATATATTCATAAAGCTTTTGTTATGTATTTTGGATTTACCAAATTATGATGGCGGCTTAGCAAAATAGTTTTATTGATATTATAGTAGCGTTTAGAAAACCTGCATATTTATATTTATTAATTATTATAACTCCAATATACATAATAAAGGCTCAATAATCACTTAGTCATTAGATGTTGATAGATTCGTATGTAATGTAATAGATACATGTGTAATGTGTATTGTGTACTCAATATATCTATGGTTCGTGACATTTGTTTAACATAAACATTATGATAAAAAATAGATTAACAAAAATATTATTTTAATTATTAAGTACATAATTTTTAACTACATTTAAGTTAGAAAAAAATTATGTAATACATAATTACAAATATATTTGCTGTTTAATAAAATTGTGTCATAGCATGCGCTATACAGGTGTATTTTCAGTCAGTGTCCAAACTTTCAGGAGTAAATATACTTTTAAATATAAGCAAGTTTTACTATAAGATCAACTTTCCTACTTGAAAAAAAAATCTGCTGTTTCTTACAAAAAAAAAAAACTGCTATATACCTATGCCGAAGCCCTTTTGTATGAAACAACTGTTTCTTTTTCTTTTTCAAGTAGGAAAGTTGATCCCATAGTAAAATATATGAGTATTTTACTCCTGAAAGTTTGGACACTGACTAAAAAAACATTCTGTATATACGACACTATTAGTATGTTCAGGGCCGCCGGCAGTAGCATAATAAAGCAACTACTGTTCCACGCGCGTGTCTGATAATTACTTTTTGTATCTATTTTTTGTCATATAATAGCGGTTAGTGGAGTCTGTAGTAGGTGGTGCAAGAGCAAACCGAATTCTTGTGGAATATAGTAAGCACATATCAATGTAGGTTTGTGGGTGAGAGTTTTTAGTCTGTGATTTGTGAATGTGGTTTTTTTAAGTCAACAGTGCGGTTGTTAATGGTTTTTGTATTTTTTATATGTGCAAAATTATTTTCGTTTAAAAGCAATAGCTTTTTATATCATAGCATAAACGTTTATTTATCAAATGTCAGTAGTAAACAGTATTAAAACGTCGGTTCGAAGATTCAAAATGGTTTCCGAGCCACTTCTTTTATTCAACGACTAGTAGGTATAAGTCTAAATACTAATATGTGTTTTCGAAATTATTGACAGACACCTTGAACTGTGTTAAACACGTGGTACTATAGTTTTTTCCTGTCGTTAACTCAGACTGAGGGTAGTCTGAGTTAACGAAAAAAAACCATCAAAATTATCTCCTGCGTGTAGTGTCAATTTAGGTCTATATTGTGTCACTGGGCAAACAGTTAATGTTGCAAATAAACCTTTGTCGCAAAGTTTGTCAAGTTATTCTGAAGTAAAAAATTCATTAAAAAAATCACCTAGTGAAACTTGTTCTGTAACTGTATGATGATGTAAATTTGTTACTCAAACAGGTATCTACCTTCTACAGTTTGACGCTAATTAAGCTAGTAAAATATTGGAAAACCGCTCTTACTCATATTATTATAAGGTGGACTCTTTCAGACTGTTAGTGTTTACTTGCTGACTTAACAATATTAAGTATAATCATAGTAATACAATTTGTATTTTGAAATAGAATAGTTGCTTGAATTTCGCTCATAATTCTTATAACCAATAGTTGTAATATGGTGTAGATTTGTGGTGCTCTTCCAATTTTTACGATAAAATTAAGTTGTGTGTGTGTCAAAGTGCCAAATCTTGTTTACTTTGCTCATGTGTTATAAACCTGTAGTGTAAACTATTATAATCTTTGAGTCTTATCTATTATATTATACAATAAGATAATTTGTATTTAAACGAGGATGTCGTTTTAAATACAAATTATCTTATTGTTTCATTATTAATAATGAAAATATTTATTCTCATTTCATGAATATTTAACCAAGAATGATTAATTTAATGATGTTATTTTTGTAGACAGATTTGTCTGTTATTTTTTTAAGGAAATTAATCAATTCTGTTAATGTTATGTACCTCAAGAATTGATTTGGAAGACACTACAATATAAACTTTACATGTCACAATAATCGACAATAGTTATTGTATGTAAATTGGACATTAGACTAAGTTATGGATAAGTATCAAGCCATATTTTAAGTAACATAATGTAATATCATAATTGCAGAATTCTGTTTTGATATTCCCCTATTATTTCCTTTTGGTGTCCGGTTTTTTGCTTTAAAGAGTGATTCTTTAATGTTAAAAGAATTAGAACTAAATTATTGAATTCTTCTATTATGTATGTAGCATGAAACGACTTTCAATGTGTCATGTGCTCAGTGTGTTGGTTTGTGTTATCCACAGTGAAAAGCAACGAATTAATATTATTTTAGTATCAGAGGCCTTTTGTTTATCATGGGGAATTCTATAGAGTAGTATTAATGTTAGAATAAAATGTGGCATAGGTTCCTCGTGTAAAACTAGAAAGCTTTTAGCTTAAAATGTAAAAAATCGTTCTTAGTAGCACAATTTTACTGAGTGTAACAGAACGTAAAAAAGACAACCAAACGTGTGAAACTACTTACGTATTTATTAGGTACATACTTTGAGTTGAGTTTTTTTTATCAACTTGCTGGCACCAGGCAAAAGCACTGTATTCTAAAAACAATGCGACTACGTATCTTATTTATTTTCGCTGATTCTAGTGCCACGCCTCAGTAAGAGCAGACGTGAGCAAAAAAACAACATATCATACGGTTTTTTTCGATAAAAATCTTAGAATTCTTTGATGAGCCAACATAAAATACTTACCAAGGAACTGACGTCAAGAACTAGCATAATAGCTTTCTCCAATAAATATATATATTAATGTTTAATATACTTAGAAGATATGAAGCACAAAAGTCAAAATGTTATTTTAATTAACTCTATGAATCATCAATATCAAAATTCTGGCAAATAAAGAGTTTATTATTGAGTGTTTATTATTTAGTCAGCTTAGTTTTATATTATATTATTATGCACAATATCTTCAAGGATAAAATATGTGATTTGAGAAAATGGTACTTTTGAGTTTAAACTAAGAGCCACTACAAAATAAGCACTAAACAGATAATAAGATCCAAAAATATGTTACTGAGTTCAAGGTTAAAAAAAATCTCATATTTAATGTATTACTTGTACAGGTTGTACTTATGTCATTCTGAACTATTGTACTGCTAAAGAGTACCTACTTTTTAACATAATATTACGGAATGCAGTGAGCAGTCTGTAATATTTCCAATATTATTATTACATAATGCTTACTATTTTTGTTGATGACCTAATCATTAATATATTCCTATAGTAAGTCATGATTTTTTGATCTCATAACTACTGACTTGGTAAGAAATTTGATTAATGCAGTAAAGTCAGTAGTTATTATGTGTCTTATGATTAAGGTATTTAATACAATATATACAGTCAATGTAACATTTTAATGTATTGTTATTTCAATATAGTGGAATCAGAAATTGTTTAGTTTTAATAATTAAAATTATTTTATATTGAATGAGTAGTACAAAGCTTTATGTTCAATGATTTGTAATCTTTGTTCAACAGATGATGGTGCAGTTGAAACAAGACATGTACCAATTCTTATTATTTTCAGTTATTACAAAAGATAAAAATTATTTTGAAATATGTTAATGAGATTTATTATGTAGTTTAACATTATTTGCAATTATCATTTGTATTTATTGTACAAATAAAATTTTTGCATTGAAAACAATGTTCATATTAACTTGTTATCAATTCATCTTCAACTTCATATTTTGAGTCTCAAATAAAACAAAGGCTTATAAAAAATATATGTATTTATTTAAAAATATTAACACTTACAAGCTACAAACTATAAAATATCAAAAATTGATCTCTCAACCCATCTCTTCCCCCTATTCCACCTTCTGGGAGTACATAAAGCATACCATCCTCTTTCTTTTTAGGAGAAAACTCCCATAAATTTTGATTACTCTTTGCCAGGGAGTCCAGTTTCCAAGCAGACAAGTATTTTGATTTTCCATGTCTACACAATACATAGACATTGTTAGGATCACAAGTGTATTTTCCCTCTGGAACTTCTGACACAATTATAACACCACAAATTAAAGCCCAATGAGCGGTGTGACCCTTTCTTTCACATGGGGCATGATTACAATCTGCATCATAGCTGCTTTTAATGTCAAGGTTATATTTTGAGTTAAGAAAGTACACAATGGAGAGCTTATAGATGTTATGGTAATTTTACATGTATCATGTACTTACCACACTTCATACCTACAGTCTATGGTTATCAACTCTGGCTTACACAAAAAAGGGTGGTAATACTTGTATTTAGTTGTTGATGGTTGAGAAATAAATTGAAAATAGGAATCTTGGTGATGAATGGGTGGTTTATTCTGATTCACGTCATAATGTCTAAGGGCCTGTTTCACAATCTTCTTCTCTTATAAATAAAAATGGATTGCAATTCCTAAAATGTCTCACTAAAACTAGAGGACAGCCGTCCGACTGGCTGGATTTGGCTAATTTTGTAATGGAAATAGTTGTGGCAGTTCGGGATAGTTAAAACGGTGAGAAATATAGGAAAACTTGCAGGGAAAATAATAAAAACGACAATTGAATTTTCAACAATGTGTGTCCGTACAGCTAGTCTTCTGATAACTTTTGGATAGCTTATATTTTGGAAGTTTTTTTGCTGCTTAAATTAATATCGAGTGACAGACAAAACATGCAAATAAGCTGGCTGACCCATATAAGTAGATTGTGAAATAGGCCCTAAGTATAATTTACACAAACATTAACAAAAAATAAATAAACAAGTACATATGTATAATAATTAAAAATAATTAAACTAAGTATAATTTACAACAATAATATTATGTTTCTGTTTGGCTAGAAAATGACAATAATTTATTTATTTTTTGGAGATGCATGTATACTGATTAGATTAAATAAATATTCTAAATTCTATAAATTAGTATGTACTTTATAGCATGTTATCAAAAGTTATGTTAGCAAAATCATTTTTCTATGGAAATACTTACAAAGCTGGATTTTTTGTTAAAGCAGTGGCTATAATATAGAAAAACAATAAAATATTATGCCATGAGAGTAGTTACATACTTTTCTATAAAAGGATACGCTACTAACAAAACAGCTCCATTTAATAGGTCAATCACAGTTTCATCACTGAACAAACCACCTTCTTTTACATGAAATTGTATATTTTCAATTTCGGCTAAACTTATAGCTTTATCTGCCAGCTTAGCCATATTATTGCAACTAAACATTTCACCATTATTACTGAATCCTTCCATCTTTGTAATGTTGAACAACTCATCAGAGGTAACAATGCCATTTAACAACATTGATAAAGCCACAAGTCCACAGGTTGGGCCTACTTGAATAATGGGTTGGAAGTTTTTGTATTTGTAAAGATATGGCTCCACATTCAAACAAATATTGTTCCTAGAGCATACTTCCCACAATTGGGGTTCAAAAAGTGCCCACTGACATACATCTGATGTTGTTGAAGTTGGAGAAACATCACAGGAGCTTGAAATTGGTTTTGGACTAGGAGAAACCTGTGCTGGCAGTGGCGGAGGTGGTGGAGGTGGGGGAGCCGGAGGTGTAGAACACATTATTGAAAAATAGTTTTGAGATAATTTATCCCCTATATATTACATAATAATCTATTTTTATTAATATCAAAAAGTAGGCACATACCTACCTATTTATCTTAATCCAAATAAAATTTTAATTGTTCTACTTCTTCTTGTGAAATGTCAAATAAGTCAAAACAAGATTATTTGCCAGCTGATTACCAACTGCTGGATGGATTCTATTCTATTGCTACGGGCTCTACTCACGTTCAAAAAAAAAAAAAAAAATTGCGGTGTTCATTGTATATTCTTCCAAGGTGCACATTGTCTAATATATTAGATTCAAATATATATCTGTTACGGACGCGTCCACGGGGCACATACTACTAAGCACAGAACACTATTACTCGCGGAGCTATAATACTAAGGCTGGAACTATAGGTAGTTTTCCAATTATAGAGCATTATGTGACTCAGTGGCGCACAATGCCGAATTGTGCTGATGCTTAATTGAAACGTGAATTAGTTTTCACATGTACCAGCAGAGTGCGCTAAATTCAGTGTTGAAAAAAAATGTGGAATACGTAGATGTATTATTAGTTAGAATATCAATGGTATAATATAAAACAAATAATCAATGTTTGTACCTTCATTCATACTTTTATTTATTCTTTTAACACAGTCTGAATTTACTTTTATTCTTTCTAAAAAAACTACGACGAAACGAAAGTTATACTTAGTATTATTAAGTTATTTATAGTATAAATAATATTTCGATCAATGCCAACTTAAAGAAAAAACACTTGTTATTTTCTGCCACTGAGTTGGTATTGATTGCACGCATCATGCGAAAGCAGTACTTTGGAGGAGAGGATATGATTTTCTACGGCTTTCCGGATTCCGGGGCATATAGACTCAGCCTAACGTGATAGTACACGCGATGCGTCCGACAGATATCTTCGCTTCACGCTTTTATTGAAGTAAAAAAAAGTTATTCATTGATTGAAAAACCCTCACGCCATCCTGAAGGCCGAATCCTCATATAAAAAAAAATCGGGACCAATGACCAAGCTTCAATTTAGTTCAATAACCAATGATTGTGAAGTTTTCATTTATCGGTCATTCGATTTTTAATTTCAGCCATTTAGGTTGAACTAGGATGAGGGAGGGGTTCGGGGTTCCGGGATTATACTTTTTAGTTCATTGTCAAATGTTAGGAGAATGTTATAGTGAGTTTTAGGTTACCGTAACAGCTGACTGTAAAAGACGAAAGTGCATTGACACAATATTAAATTAGTCGAGGGCGAGGACACATTCTACGGAAAAGGACAAAGGCAGATAATATGGCTGAGCCTAGGAAAAACCATCTTAATATTGATGGTGGGCAAATCAAAGAAGATGAACACACAGTGTCTAGCTACAAACCAATACCGGAGTCTGATACAGGTATTTTTGTTTTAAAACCTAAATACCGCTTGTAGAAAACGTTACATTAAATAAATTAGTCATATGGTTCTTTCTAAACACATGATAGTTACCTAATAATAGTTTGTAGGACCTATATGAAAATTCTAAATCTCGACATAACAATTATTACGTATTGTATGTTATAAAATGATGAGAATATTTATTATGTAGGTACTTGTCATGTCGAATTCGATGGATTCGTGGTTAGAATTTTAACACAATATACTAAAAGATTATAATGATTCTGCTTAATGTGTATTTGCTGTGCTAACTAATTGTTTAATCTAGCATTTGCTTTCTCACACTTAATAAGTCTAAGCGAGAAAGCATGACGTACATCTTTACGTTTTGACGTCGTCTGATGTCCTTTTTGCCTTAGTCGGATTATTAAAGCGCTTTCATTGGACGTAAAGCGCGTTTTTACAGCGCCATTTTGTTCTTACTTCGCTGAGTGATGTATGAATCGTTTTTGTTGCATTATTTTTAAAAACATTCTCAATCAAACAAATTACAATTATTATTGGTTCCTGGTTTGTAAAAATCCCTTTATAATGTGTTGTTCGACGTATATTACAATAAAGAAAATGCACGGTACTGGATAACTTGATAAGCTCATAAAGAAGAAACACAAACACAAACACACCAAGCAAGTTAAATTTTTAACATTGAAATTTAAAAAGTTTTATAACAAAGTAATGCAATGGAAAACGCTGACGACCCTGATGATGATCACTGGGATCATGAAAGCACAATGGCAATGTTATCTATGTACTTACAGAATATAGACAAATTTAGAAATCCAAAGATAAAGAAAAAGAATGTTTGGATTGATATCTCAAACGCGATTGGCAAATGTCCTGATAGTTGTGACAAAAAGTTTAGGAATCTTAAACACACATACATACGACTGCTAAAGAAGAAAGTTCAAAGCGGTGCCACATGGATAAAGTGGCCATTCTTTGATTTATTTGAGGAAATATACAGTGTTGATGGTGAATACCAACCAGAAATACAACAAAAAATAAAAGAAGGCACCACCGATATAATAACTAAGGCCTTGCTAAATATTGGCACAACATCGAACATAGAAGAAAATCCAGATAATGGACCATCATCAAGTACACTTCAGAACGACGAAGTTCGAAAAAGATTATTAAGGAAAAGAAATGCAGAATTTAGAAAAGTAACATTAGAAATGAGAGATCGTCAAAAAGTTGTGGAGGAAAAATTAGATAGACTGATTAATATAGTAGAAGAATCTAATTGCATACAGAGAGAAAGAAATAGACTATTTGAGCATTTTCTAAGTAGACTTAGTCATCCAAATACAAATTGTTGAACTTTAAAACAAGACCATAACAATAATTTATATTCTGCAAGGTAGACTGCAGCAATATACCTGCATATTTTGACATTTGGCTAAATAGATAATTTTTAATGTAGTTGCAACTGTAATGCAATGAGGCCTGACATTTTAGAAACACTATTAAATGGAACCATTTATCCACAGAAACAATATTACTATTCAAATTAATACTAAATACAAGCAAACATGAATATTCAACAAGTGTTTTAATATATTTCTATGTACTCCATAATAAATGTGTTTATAAAGGTTTAAGTATGTAATTAAATAAAATTAAGAATGAAAAAGCATTTTTACAAATTTAAAAAACCTATATGCTGTGTATTATAATAAACTATTCTTAGTTTGAATATTATGGTCTACGATTTAAGAACTTCTTTACACAATCATTAAAATTAATATGATATTTAGAATTTATCATTCTCATATAATAATAAAACATATTGTTGTTTCTTATATTGTACAAGGTTTTCTTAACTTTAATGTTTAAAAATACTCTGCCTCGAGTTCTTTAATATGTTGTCAATGGGCAGAGTTATTGTATGTTAGGGTTGCCAACCCCGAATTTAGAAAACAGGGTTTTTTGAAGTTCGAAAAACCAGGACAATTCAGTTTGCATGCACCAAAACAGGGTGCATTTGCAACAGTTAAATTAATATGTAGTGAAAATAGGTGTAATGTAATCGTATTTATATTAAAAGTATTAAAATATAATATTATTTTATATATTTTAATTTATACAGTGAAACCTGGATAAAGGCTGTGGTTAAGTGGGACCTGGATAAGAGAGAAACCTCTATATTAAGAATGCCAATGAGGTTCCGGCACTTTTACATCAAATTACCTCTGTTAATGGGACTTATTGAACCTGGTCAATTGAGATTTGATTTTTAGGACTTTCGATGTTTACCTCTATAATTGGGACTCTGTAGCCCAATCCCCTGTATAAGTGAGACATTTTATCAGGTTGGAGCAAGTTTCGCCTTGTTTGTTTGCAAACATTTGAATTTCTTTCGCACGTGTTTTGTTTTTCATCTCAGGTTTTGACTTAATAACAAGGGAGTAAAAGTGTACAAAATGTCCAAACGTGAATACAGCATATTATCAGCATCCAAAAAATTAAAGCTTGTATCAGATTAGGATTGTGGAAAGTCGCGTAATAAACTGTGTACGGAGAATGAGATACTAAAGTGAACCCTGTGTAGAATTATTCAATACAACGAGAAAATTTGGTCTCAGTGTATTGATGGAAAAGACTAAACAAATACAATCACCACAGTATCTTGAACTTGAAAAATGAACTTGATTAAACGGAATAATGACATTCCAATGGGGCCTCTGTAAATGAGACAACTATAACTTTAAACCTGACTAATTGGAAAACTGGATAAATGATAACCGCTTTTAATGGTATAAAATCTTGGTCCCTTGAGATCCCAATTAATCAGGTTTTACTGTTTATTAATAATAATATTTTTTATTTATTATAACTACTATTTTACAAATTATAATTAAGTTGGAAAGAAATGGCGCGTGAATTTTAAAATACATGTCCTTATATTTAGGGCGCTTTAAATACCCAGGACGTTGATTTATTTTCAAAACAAAACAACGTCCTCATGATAAATCTAACCCTTTACGCGCTATACTGTTGTAGTACCTACTCCTCTAACATCCACGCAATAGCAATGAGCGAGAGAGATGCCGAAAAATATTTTAAATGTGCGCTTACCGCCAAAAAAATACAGTATTTTGCTTTGCATAAGTGCTAAAATTTTTACATGGATTCACACATTGTGTTACTCGATAAAAAAAGGTTTTATGACAAAAATCGAAATATTGGCCTATAGTAGACCTTAATCCGAACAGAATAAGCATTATTGAACAAAAACACTGTATTCTTGAATAAAGTGTTTGCCCAATTCACGTTAGAATTTATTACCCCACACCATAGTGTGAGTAAGGGAGTTTCGCCGGGGAATTCAATGGGTGACGTTATGGATTTTGCATTTCTTTCATAAATTTGTGTTATTTCGGTTCTTAAGGTGTAATATTGGTAAAATATTAACCATTAAATATTCGTTAACGTGCACAAGTGTGGGCAAGTGGTACAATTTCTAAAAACGTGCTATTTTGAGTTTCCCTCCAAATTACCTCCTAGGAATTTTCAGTAGAGCTTCTACCACTTTACTGAATTTACTGACATGACGCATGGACTGTACTGACTATGTATAGTCGAACCCTGTAGGGTGTTTCCCAACCTCGCATTGTCAGTTACGTTCCCGCGAGTCGAAACTCGCCTGGTTTCACGATAAATTAGATGCATGTCTGCGTACTCGCTATTAGAGTAAGAGACGTTGGGATTCGCCATCGTGCCCATTTCACAAAATTCCCAAGAAAATCAGAGTCCGTTGAGCGCTGAGTCGTCGTTTCCACTTTAAAATAGTCCAAATTCACAAGCAAAACAGAGTCCAGTAGAAAAGCCAAAAACACGTTGAAAATCACAAAACAAAATGCAGAGGCGCAGAGAACACGTCGGTAGCACGAAACGCAAGGTAACGAACTGGCTTGCCTGGCTGGCTGGGGCTGGTCTGGCTGGCTGGTCACTTGGTCAAGTATCTGCTATCGCCGTCTCTTTCTTTTTAAACTTATTTTACAGCGTTTATTTTGTTATTCAGAACCCGTGTTGGGCCGCCCAGGCAAATGGCAGGTAAAATGTGTATGACGTCATCTTCGCCTCAACAACTTTATTCCCACTATCACGTATTGTGTAAAGAATCATAGGACAAGTGTAACACCATTTTGGAATCGGCACGGCATAGGGAAGTTTTTAAAGGTATTTGTTCATTATGTTTGAAGTAAATTTTTTTCACGGTGGCTGCTCAAAGTCGAAACTATTATTTTTATGTGAGAATAAAATTGAGATTGACTATCAACTGTCGTTATTTCACATTACTTATCGACTAAGTATTGTTTGTTTCATAATAAGTAACTAGTCTTGAGGGAGTACACATAAAAAAAAGTAAAATAAAAGTGCATTTTAAAAAGTCTCTGATACGAACATTACAAAAAAATGGTGATTTTAAAAAAATGATTAAACTGGTCATAACTCAAAACCCACGAAACTTTTCTATGGGCATATTAGGCTTGTTCAATGCGTCTTGTGTTCATCTACCTCCGGTGTCAGTGTGACGTGCTAATTTTGGGACACCCTGTATATTCGGACTTTGACTCATAGCTGGGCATTAACTCGTCAATCGTTAATTAACGAAGTTAACATTTTGATTTACGGATTAACTTTTCAGTTAACTTTTAAAAATGTTAATGGACACTTTAACTTCCGTTAATATGCAGAAGTCCGATAATCGCTAATCCAATGCCTAATAGTTACCGCACGGCACCGACAAGTGCCGGCCGGCGCGTGGCAGCGAGTGAAACAAAAACAAAACTAGATATATTTTGCCGGCGCGTGCGAGTGAGAAAGAAAACTGCGAAGAGATTTGTTTCGTTTGATCATTTCATTACCAAGCGCCGGTGCTTAGAGTGATGAGTGTTTTGTTTGTTTGTTTGTTGTTATTATAAATTACTGTCAGTGATCATTTGCGTGTTGATAATTGATGAATGAATTAGAACCTAAACCAACAGGTTTTATAAGTTCACTAACGCAACGATATAAAGATGCAATTTTACACATATTAACGGATTAACGTTAACTTGCGTTAATTCTTCCGAAATGTAACGCTTTAACGTTTAACGAAGCTAACTTTTTTTGTAGCGGTTTAAAGATTAACGAAGTTAACTATATGATTAACGGTGCCCGGCTATGCTTTGACTAGACTTTAGACTTGACGATATAGAAATACGGTGTTGAAAAATGAAACGAAAGTTCTATTTCCCCACCTTTTTAACTTGACACTGGCAAATGGTTATAAGCCGATGCCATATATAAATTTAAAAAAAGAAGATAGTGTAGACGCAAGAAAAAAAAACATCCCCACTATACGTGGATAGGATTGTGTAATTACTATGGTAAAATAAATGCTAAAATAATGCTTGTGAATAGATAGATGATAATACGATTATGAAAATTCATCTATTCAATTTCAATAGATGATGTTTTATAATACGATTTACCAATGTGGCCATTTTAGACCTGCTGCCCGTCCTCCTTTTATAGAAACACTGGAAGCCGTTTCCGAGATTCTGATTATACAAGTATTGCTTGTTTAAAGTAAAGATACTATTGAATCGTGATGTTAAACTATTAGCAAACTTAGTTTTCAATATTTATCTACCTAGAGATGTGATTGAGATAAACATATATCGATGCTTAATTTTTATACCAAATGGACTTCGTTCGCACAAAAAGAAAATCGGTCTATCGCGTGGAAATCCTACCTACATTTATCTAGAATAAAAATTATCCAATTGTGTTAAGGCGTAATCATAATACGTAGGTAGTAACTAGTAACTAACAGGTTATGCCTAATTTTATTACCCCTCAGTATTATTTTCGTGAATGAGTGATTACACACATCCTGTAAATATTTTACGATTTTTGCACACCTATGTATCGATATTATCTACCGGCACATTATTAACACCACACACAATAATTAAATTAGCTTGAAGGCGTTTTATTTATTTAATTGAGTATTCAGTTTTATTTCAAATATTTCCGCCGAGCCGCGCGACCTAATTCATTTCATCATTGTCTGTGCTGTTATAATTGTTTTTATTCTGTAATTTATCAAAATTAAGTTTTATTATATTTTTTAAAGGTAAGGTAGTTTTAACAATAACTAAAATAGTAATAATAATTATTTTGTAGGTACTAAAAATTAGTAAATACATGTAAGAGTAGCTTGTGGGATTTGAGAAAAAAAAGCAACCATACATTTGAGGAGCGTTACCTACCTATTAATTACCTAAAACCGTTGAAAAAAATAAAGTATGATTTACTCTTACCGACCACGTTAGAAACCTAGTAGACGTTACTTATCTTTTGGTACGAAACCACTGTCTGGCGCGGCGTCGTTTTCGTCGTGGAATGCCAGCGATTATTTTTTTCATGGCGATTTGGAATGCAGTTTGTCGGGCTCGTGCAGTTCAACTACCACTGCCATTGGTCACCATGAAAACTTAACTCATGCCACCAAGTTATGGGTTTTTTTAGAGATGCTTGGGTAAATTATAGCTACGACGTTAAAAAACATTTTATTTAATTTTAAGTTACTAGAAATTGAAGTAAAAAAATAAGTGCATGTTAATTGGTTGTTTGGTTTGGTTGAATGTTGATATGAACCTTTATGGATAGGCAATCATATAAGTTTGTTCGTCCCTATAACATTTTCTATTTGAAACTTAGGCCCGTATTAATAAAGCGTTCTTATCTCTAAGACAATTCTCAAGAAAGTACTTAAGATGTTGTTTTAATTAATAGACCGTACTTAAGTACAGCTGTACTTAAGTACGGTCTATAAACGTATTAGTAAATATCATTATCAAATCAAATATCATTGCTGTCAAACTGTAACTTGAGACGCGGTTTCGTGGGTACAGTCAAACCTTGACTTGAGCACGGCTTGCTTGGGAATTGGGATGCAGTACATTATTATTTGTGGTGTTTTTGGGTGTGTTACAATTATGTAAATTAAAATCTAAATACTTATGATTAAACAAACTCATAATTTACACTACATACTCAATAAAAAAATAAAGTTATAAAAAAAAGACGCTTATTGATACTTATTCTTCTTTTTTTTTGGTAATCGCAGTTGCAAAGGTTTTGCACCATTCTGCCAGTGTCGAGTGTTAGTAAAAATATTTTCGATTTTATTTAAATATATTTATTTATTTATTTATTTATATTAAACGAATTACCTATTTGATTTATATTAATTGACTTGATTTGACACTTGACAACAGAACTTTTTTCGCTGCCCAAAAAACAATCCTCATTATATGATCCCTCCATCCTACAATTCCTCGCCCTATCAACCTTAAATCTGTTCTGTGTTTTGTAAATACTCCTTTTACTGAAACTTTATGTACATACTGTGGTACTGGCCCTAAATTTGTCTGTTCTAGGTTTTAGATTATTCAACAGACTTCCTCCTGTACACCGTGCCCTTGTTAATTCATAAAACCCACTCATAAGGCAGAGTTTTCGTCAACACAACACATTGGCGAATCACTATGGAACTACTTTAAAGAATAAGAAGAAGAACTTTTTTCGAATGGCAATGATCCGCATATCGTTTTACGTAGTTTTCAAAAAAATATAGATATATTTAAATAATATTAAATAAAAATTAATGAAAATCAGTTTTTTTCAATATAAAAAATGCAGACTAAACTTTTTTTGGTATTTATATTATTAAATATTACATTTTTAAAAAGAAATATTGAAGGCATGAATAATCAATAAATCCGTTCTTTGTAGAAGTGTAAACGAAACGTTATTTTATTCGTTCTTTGTCGTGTAGATGACGCTTAAAAGTTGAGTAAGTGATCTCAATAACGTTATTAACTGAGACGGTCTTGAGATCATACTATGAATTAAAGACCATCTTGAGAAGCTAATCGTTACTTGAGACTGTCCCAGCCAAGAAACGTCTTGAGAACGAGTTTGAGAGCGGTTTATTAATACGGGCCTAAAAACCAAAAATCTCATGTTTTGGAAATTTTCGTATTTTTAGAAAGGACACTGACGAATCCTGCTTGATTTTCCATTAAGAGCGGCCAAGTTTCGAACATTTACAGAACATAACATTTTCGAACAGTAACATATGCGGTTTTATAGTACTTAAAAAGTTATTAACAAAAAAAAATATTTTTAGGACTTGGGAATAAAAAGTTATGAATCTCCGAATATCAGAGAATTGATGTGCAAAATTCGTACTTATCTGTGGTAATCGTTATCATCCTATCTATATACCCCCTTACTAATAAAAATATATATAACTTATACAATGTTGCTATCTTTTTCTATCAAGTGACATTTCCAACTTATCAGACAAAGACAGCAACGTTGTTTTAGTTATCCGTTGTGTAAATAGTTTTATTAGTAAGGGGGATAGTCTATAAGGTCTGACCGAGAATGCTTTTTTTGTCCAGACCGAGACCGAGACTAAATGCAATTCTTAGCCGAGACCGAGACCGAGTATTTATAAAATAGTTAATTATATATTAAGTTATTAAAAACTTTTATCCCCCGAGTTTGATGTATAATATTATTGCTTTTTAACCGAATTCCATAAAAGGAAGCGGTTATGCATTCGGCTGTATATATATCTTTTTTTTTCTTTTTTTGTATGTTCAACAATAATTCCACCGTCTGATGTAAAGGTTATAATCCCAAGTTGGTCCCGTTTTTACCAAAATGGTGACCTTATGATGGGATCCATAAGGAATCGAGGGAACTCCTCGAAATTTATGTGGACACGTGGTGATTTCGAGAGATGATTTGGTAGAGGAATAGTTAAAATTTTAGCCGAATTTAAAAGGGGAATTATTTAGAAAAAAAAAATTCTTTCATACTTTTTTGTGCATTTTTTTTTTTACTTTGGAAGTCGGTTTTAATTTTTTGTTTAATTGTGTTCCTATGTTCATAAAGTACAACTTATAATAAATACTTTTTGTAGCCTCGTATTTTAATTACCAGGAAGTAAATGTATGTTAGAAATTTTAATATTCTTATTTTTAATGAAATTGACAACAAAATATTATGATTCATCAATTGAATACGTGTAGGTACCTATTGACTATTCTAAAACTTGCCAGTTAAAAATATACGGATCCAAAGTTGTAATATTATTTACGCTTGTCACTCGCATGCAATCTCTTAAATCTTTTTGTCGAAGTTCAATGGCACATAAGTTCAACCACAGATTTAAGTTTTAACTTAGTACGTCACTAACCATAGAAGCAACCGGACACATTAACTGCAAAGTGCTGTCGCGGCGTAACACGATACCTCATTCCTTCCATACGATAACTTATTCCTTATGTAAAAATTCTAATAGGTGTGTAAAGTAAGTATGTAGATATGTACGTGTCAAAAGTGTGTTTAACAGTAGTAAAAATCAGATTTTTATTTTAATACCTAATCTATAAATTATAATGCAATTGTAATTATATTTTACGCGATCTAGGTCGACGGGGAATTTGTTAGTCTAAACTTCAGTCGTGTTTTAAAAATAAAATGTAGTACGTGTTTTAAAAAGTATTATATGTATATTACAAATAGAAAATACGTTGTATGTTAAATAAAGAAGAATATATTTTCAGACTTCCGGTCATCAAAGACCAGTATCCACAAGTCCAAGGAGAAGGTGTCCGCTGACGGGGCCGAGGAGAAGCTTCTGGACAAGGAGGAGGAGGCCAAGATTATACGCGTGGACATGGCCGACGCTAAGTACGTGGTGGGCGACCACAGGAATGGCGACGCCAAGATTGAGCTCGATGCTAACAAAAAGGTATGTGTATTGTGTACAATTGTGTAGAACTTACAGTTCCCGGCCATAAAGAATGCACATCGACGATTGAAGAGATATTCGGTTAGTGTCTGCAGAGATTTTAGAGTAATTAGTAATAACTAATAACATTAGCATAGAGATAGAGGCTATTAGTACGAGTAGAACCAATAATATAGTTCCTTATCCCACATGCTTCAAAGTCGAAATTTCAACGTCGTAAAAAAGGACACCAAAAGTCCACCAAAGGCGTAACAACCTTAAATAAACCAAAAAGACGTTTTTTCACTTTTATGGGTTTTTGCCATTGATGTTTTGTGAGACAGATAGCTGCTTACGGATTCAATTTTAGTACTACCACAGATTACTAAATAGTTCGTTCTTTTTTTTACAAATTAGTGGTTGACAAAATATACCCAAAACGGAAATGGGTCAAACGGGACCCTATTAATCTGTCTGTCACCAAGCTGTATCTCATGAACTGTGATAGCTAGAGAGTTGAAATTTAAACAGAAGGTGTATTTCTGTTGCCGCTATAACAACATATACTGAAAACAGAATAGAATAAATGTGTAAGTGGGGCTCTTATACAACGAATGTGTATTTTTAGCCGTTCTCTCTCGACTCGCTCTTGGCCGGTTTTCTATTTAAATTACAATCATTACATTTGTATCGCAGTAGGTAACAGCGACAATATTGTGTAGGGTAAGGTTATGATGGCTCTACGGCTTCTTAGAAAATTCCTAAGCAGAAAAATTTAGAACAAAAAGCATTACTCTAACTTTGTTAATATATCTTTACTTTACTATATTACATATACAATGACAACAATGACAGATGCTAGATGTCAGTTAATATATTTTTTTTTATGTACTTATTGGTTATTTTATTGTTTTTTCTGTTCTTTGTTATTGTTTCTTCCAAGTCTATAATCAATCTTCCTTGATTAATCTGCGTAATGCTATTGAATCCCTTAACAGAGACTTGGAAACGATCTGTAATTGGAGCAAGCGTCACGGTCTCTTTATTAACCCAGCTAAAACACAGTTGATTGCTATTGGAAGCCCTGGGCTGGTGTCGAGGATTGACTGGAACAGCTTGCCCCCCCGTTCTTTTAAATAATGTAAACATTTATTTTAGTAAATGTGTAAAAAATTTGGGTGTTTATTTTGACGACACATTATCATGGTCTCAGCATATTAAAGAAATTAGTAAAAAGATTTTTGCGACTTGGTTCTCCGTTTGTCGCCTTCGTTACCTTCTTCCAATTCCAACTAAGATTAAAATCGCTGAATCCCTGTTTCTCTCAATTCTTGATTATGCAGATGCATGTTTTACCAATCTCACCGAAGAACAACTAAATAAGCTCGAGCGACTACAGAATCTCTCGATAAGGTTTATCTTCGGTCTAAAAAAATTTTACCATGTGTCAGATTTTCGATCAAGACTGATTGATCAAGAAGTGGTTGCCTATACGTTTTCGCCGGGACGCTCGTATTCTCTCTCTTGTTTTCTCTATTATACATGACCCTTGTTTACCCTCATATTTAAAAGATATTTTTATATTTCGACAAGCTAATGTTAAAGAATTACGAGCTGCATCCAATTTTCAACTAGAATTACCCATGCATGAAACTAAATATTATGCCTCCTCGTTTGCTGTTACTGGTGTAAAGCTGTGGAATTCGTTACCAAAACATATCAGACTTGCTAAAACGTTAAATGGCTTTAAAAATATGGTTAAGATGCATTATTTGACTATTTGTAGTTAGGTAAATCAATAATTCTTTTTTTTTGTTTTTATTATTGTTTATTTTCTTCTGTCTTAAGACTATAAAGTTAAATTAAAATTATTTGTGTATCCGTGTAATATATACTATGTATTTATTTATGTATGTATACGTATATATATATATATATATATATATATATATATATATATATATATATATATATATATATATATATATATATAGAACATAAAGAACATATATATATATATGTTCTTTTTAACTGCTCATGCACGCCAAATTCTTTTCTATTTTTTCCTCTACCCAAGGTTGCCTGGAAGAGATTGCTACCTAGTAATAAGGCCGCCATTGTGTTACCTGTGTATATTATTATTTTTTATCTCTTTTCATTTATATATTTTTTTTTATGTTGTGTGCACAATAAAAAATATTTCATTCATTCATTCATTATATTAATATAATAACTATATTTTTATACTTTATATTATATATCTACACTCTAGGTACTCATGCTACACAGCTGTTGGCTAGGGAAGTACAAAAGCGATGTTACTTGTTATCCCTTGTTCCTTAACAACGGGCTAAATTGAATGTTTCCTGTCAGTTCGCGTGCGACGTGAGGCAAAAAGAGCACGACGGACGAACTGGGATGACGCAACAACATGCTTACTTTTCGTTAGGAGCTATCGTGAAAGTTGACGATCTTCGTCGGCATTTGTTATTAAATGGCTTGATTTTTTAAAACATTTTATAATTAATTAATTTTATAGTGAAAATGGATTGGGTTTTAATCGCTCGCGAAACTTCACTTGCATCGCTGCTATATTTGTATTAGAGGAAAATACCAATTTTGTTCTAAAATATATAGTTATATTATATATAAATATACTAAGGCTAAGGGTGTGTTTCACCATCGTCTATTAGACGTGTTGAATATCTTTTTTTTTCGCTGCTTACTTTATATCGAGCGACAGAGACAAAACATGCAGTTAAGCTATCTGACACTCTTAGGAAGATTGTGAAGCAGACCCTAAGATAATTTATATTATGGTGGCAACATGTTTATTACTCCCCTGAGGCTAAGAACTCGCGAAGCGATTGTCAGTCGCGCCCGCCGAAAATCGTCTGCAAATCTAAGCATAAGAATTTCGCTCGCCAATCGATCGCAGAGCGCGCGGGCGCAATTCGCCAAAGTGATCGCGGCCCGCGCGATTCTACTAGTCGCCCGACGGTGCAGCGACACCCGCAAACGATCGCATACGCTGCGGGCGTAAATCGCGTCGTGAGTTTTGCTTTAACTTTTTACCAATAATTTTTATATATATTTATTTGCATTCTACAGATGCTGTGAGCCTGCAATTGCGACGGGTGCGACCAAAAATCGCTCCGTGAGTTCTTAGCCTAAATGTTTCGTTGCCACGCGTTGTACACGTATAGGTATAGGTATAGGGCAAACCGGGGCACTTGCCCCGGGCAACAGTTTTATGGGGGCGCCAAATCCTTGAGACAATAATTCGAAATATAATAGTGCTACATACGCTAAGTGATTTATGAACGCATCTTAAAGGCTCCCACAGACGAGAGGTCGATCGTTTCAGTTACAACTGACGTCATTTCGGCCTGATCGGATTCGAGCACATACAAGGAAAAATCGCAACAGTTCGTTCTCGTTTCCCGCGAGCTACGGTCGTGTTTATTAATTGTAAATTTACTACGCTTGTACGCGATACACGCCTACACGGCCGCAGCGCTGGCGAGAACTGAAGCGATTTGTCACTCATGGTCCGTTCAGTCAATAATTAATGTAGCCAATTTAGTCATTTTACAAAGTTTTACTACTAAATAAAGTATTTTATTCCCTCCTTAGTAGGAATTAAGTTGTTATTAGTGTTTTAGTAGGAAATAGCCAGATAGTAATCATATACAAAATGGGCACAAAAAAAAAGACACCTTATCATAATAATACATCGTAGCATTCGTCTGTAATTTGCTTAAAACTACTAATGCGTCCATGGCCTCAATTTTTAAAACACATTATGTGTACCCACCTTAAATGTAAGATACTGTTGTAGTAACATGCATTAAAAATATATTAAAAAAATGTTTATTTCCAAAAAACATTTTACACCAATTAAGTAGAACTCAGTCACCTAGTAAGCTTATAGTCTGTATGATGTATCAGGTAACTAGGCTCTTCCACAGCTAATTTTACAATAAAAAAACTATGAAATTAATTGAGAAAATATGATTAATTTAACTTACTTTATTTTAATTTGACTTAATAACAATGCATTTTATTAAACATTTTGTGCCAGAGCATAGCGAAAAAATTTACGCATTATTTTTCGTTATATTATAATTCTAAAACTGTGAGTTATTTTAAACACGAAAACAATTTAAAATCACCAAAACAGTGTTTACATTCGTTATCAAATTAACAAACAAACAAATATTTTAGCGGGGCTTATGCTGTTATAGGTTCAACCAATCAGCGCGCGAGTTGCGTTCTGTTTTACAGTTTAACAAGTTTCAGTTCGTTATATTATAATATAACGAAAAATAATGCGTAAAATTGTAAGCAGAATGTTTATTTGAAAATCTGTCGACATTTTATAATATCGCTAATTATATTACAATCTAGCGGTATTTACAATTTTACGGTGACATATATACTATATTCTTAAAATATAATTTCCATAAATATGTTTGCACATTTTCCCTTTGGTTCTATTAAAATCATCATCATCATCATCATATTAGTCGCAGGCCGGGTCATGGTTTTTATTTTTTTGATTATAAATGTGTGAGTATTTTTCGTAGCAATTCTCTGGTCTAACGAAGGAGGAGCTGCTGAAGTACGCGGAGGACCCATTTTGGGTGCGGCTGCGCTGGGCCATGTTCGTGCTGTTCTGGGTGCTGTGGCTCGCCATGCTGGCTGCTGCCATCGCCATCATCGTTCAGGCGCCCAAGTGTGCTCTGCCCACACCTAAGACTTGGTGAGTGATTGTTTTATTTTTATTTTAGGTGTATCTTATTCAAGTTTAGTAACTATATTCACATTTTTATAGATGCATACGAAATTTTAAAGAAGCACATAAACTACTTTTAAGCCGATGTCGGCATGCTTATTCCATAACATAGATTGTTGAGAATAATTATACGACAAACATTTTCGTTTCTATTTTATTCCAAAATGTAATGTTTTATTATTTAACTTCGTAGGTACGAGAAGGGCCCACACGTCGATATGTCATCGATGCAAAGCTACAGCGAGATTGAAGGGAAATTATCCGAACTGAAGGAATCGAACATCGCCGGTATATTCACCTACGTGTGCAAGGACCCATATGAGGTACTGGATGAGAAGCCTGGCTGCATCACACACTTCAAAGAGTTTGTGGACCAAGCACAAAAATATGGCATCAAGTAAGTAAAATTTTTATACCGAACTTTAAATAAATTTATTTACTTACATACCTACTTAAATATTACATACATATCTGGCTTATTGTTTTTTTTAACTTTCTGGTCAGCAGATTTCTTAGAATCAGAGGTTTCTTAAGAATTGTTTAAAGTGTCGTTTAAAAAGTCGTTCGAAGTTCGTCTAAATTCTAAGTATGTGTTTATTTCGATATTATTGCAATTACATAATAACAATTCTTCAGAATAATGTTTAACAAAGATTTACTTCAATTATTTCATTACGTTAAATATTTTCTAATGGCGCTCAAGGAATTTGAAATATTGCATTATCTCTCAAGACCTTTACTCCCTCGTTACATAAGCTCCATGGAAGATGATTAACGGATAATTGGCATCGTTGGCAATTCAGATAAATATTAGCTTGTGGAATTATTTGTACCTTTGTATTTGAAAAGCAAAAATCAGGATATAAAAATAAACGCTCACTCTGCGTAATAGATCTTTTAGCTAGCCAACGTTATAATTGATTATTATTTATGTTTATGATAGATATATAGATATGTATAACAGATTCATTTTACTTCCATAATAATTTTAAATAATTCTAAAGCTATGAGCTTAAACACGAATTCAATTAACTATTGTTTTGGTGATTACAAAAACATTTGATATCAAACGAATTAACATGGAATTAATAAACAAGTATGGCGGCGCGGGACATATGTCGTTCAACCAATCAGCGCGCGAGGTGCGTTCCTTCGCATGTCATTTTACAATCAGACGTATTCTTTTCGATATATTGTAATGTAACGAAAAATAATGCGTCAAATTGTAAGCAGATTGTGACCCCGAACTGTTCACAATCTTCTGACAGTTAACAATCTCGCTAGTTATAATTATGATAATCTTATGGTATTTACAATTTTACGGTGACAGCGGCGGTATATTTAACACCAAACTATATTTCCCGATTTCGTTATTAAATTTACCTATGAGTTATGTTATGACACACGCAATTTTAAGTCAATTATTCCTTTTTATTTTAAGAGTCATCGTGGACCTGGTAGCAAACTACGTGCCAAATACTCATAGGTGGTTCCAACTGAGTGAGAACCGCTCTGCGGACTACGACACCTTCTTCACCTGGGCCAAGGGCAAGGACTACGAGTCAGACTCAACTAAGCAAAATCCGCCTAACGGATGGGTGAGTACTTATATAAGTGGTAAATGTGTAGCTACTGTCAACACTAGGCTAGGTATTTCGTATGACTTGAAAATGATATTTTAACTAAAATAAAAACAAGAAGTATACAATATTAAGAATATTAGAAGGCTTAAAACCTGTTGGGACTTCGCCCATTAGGAATCAAGGCTTAGGGTTTTTGCAAAAAACACTGGCGAATCCTATCTGATTTTCCATCAAGAGCGGCCAAGTTTCGCACATATGTGGTTTTATAGCACTTAAAAAGCTATTACACAAAAAAGTATATCATATTTTTAGGACTTGGGAATAAAAAGTTATGAATCTCCGAATATTCATGTGCAAAATGTGTACTTATCTGTGGTAATCGTTGTCATAATATCTCTTTAATCTATGGTTATCATGCTGTAAATTCTCCATTTAAGGAGTAAAAGCTCTATCTGGTGGCTCATTAGATAGATTTATTTTTAATCGGAGTATAAAGTTATTTTCTTTTTCTATAGTTCAGCAGTTAAGTTCTAGGTTTATGAAAAAAAAAAATACTTGAGGTGTGAAATAGTTCCCTTTATACTATATTTATACTATGAAAAATAATTATTTTGTTTTTGGTTTCCAAACTAACTAGTTATTAATTTAATTACGTAATTAATATAATAAAAGCATAAAAGTCGCCTCGACATTTTCACGTGTTTAGCTATAATATGCATGAATCTTAGTGCGTGGCAATAAGCTTTATTTTATTTGGGCACTGTCTGGATTTATCGCACAAAACATTTCTAACGAAATGTCAGTCCGTACACGGCCGCATTTAGCAAATACGTCCCTAATGGATTTCTAAAATCGCTGTTTTTGTAATTATAGGTATACCTACGTATGATAGTCTATAGAAAAACGATGATTGTCGGGGACATTACGAAAATAGTTGTACTGTAATTTGTGTTTCATGTCGCATAGGTGTCAACTCTGAACGAGCCGGCATGGAAGTGGAGCGACTCGCGGCAGGAGTACTACCTGCACCAGTTCGCGGAGGACCAGCCCGACCTCAACTTCCATAACCCCAAGGTGGTGGAGAAATTCGACGCCGTCATCAAAGCTTGGATAGACGCAGGCGCTGATGGTATACGGTAATACATTTTTAAGTCTAACCTACTTACGTTATTCACTATCACAAGTTCTTAGTAAGTAGTTAGGACCTAATTGACGTGGCGTGAAAATGTCCATATTTGTTTTTCACTATCTTAATTTTCATCATCTCGCATATTTAATAGGTTTCAAACACGTAGACATTTAACACGTGATAGGAGTCGAACCTTTAATCCACTATCTCATGCATAAGTTTATGTTTTCATTCCAAAATATTTATTTCATGTCATGTTTGAATACATTAGGATCAAATTGCTGGTCATTTAATTGAACTGCTGTTCATTTAATTGAACTGCTGGTCATTTAATACCTTTTTACCCTATTACGGCAAAGCCAAAAGGAAGGATAATGATTTTGGCAGTCTATGTATTGTATGTATGTTTGTTACACCGTAGCGACTAAACTACTGATCCGATTTTAATGAATGAGGTGTCAATAGATTCGTAGTAACGCTAACATATGCTAACTTTTATGCTGATTTGCAAGGAAAGGAAAGAAATTCACAAGGAATGATCCAGATTGCAAATGTATTAATATGTTATTATGACAATTCGACATATTTTTCAAAATCTTAATACCGTTACGTCGTCGAGGTATAGTTTTAACTTTTTTACGGTAGGTTGCGCCACGCCCGCGAGTTGCTGGTTGACTCGTCGCTAGCGGAGGAGGTGCAGGATAGCGGCGCGGTGGGCGCGGACCACTCGCAGTACCGCTACTGGCAGCACCGCCGCACCGCCGACCGCCCCGAGCTGGACGCGCTGCTCGCGCACTGGGCGCACCTTGCGCAGGCTAGCGGTAAGTTGCGCCACGCCTGCGAGTTGCTGGTTGACTCGTCGCTAGCGGAGGAGGTGCAGGACAGCGGCGCGGTGGGCGCGGATCACTCGCAGTACCGCTACTGGCAGCACCGCCGCACTGCCGACCGCCCCGAGCTGGACGCGCTGCTCGCGCACTGGGCGCACCTTGCGCAGGCTACCGGTAAGTTGCGCCACGCCCGCGAGTTGCTGGTTGACTCGTCGCTAGCGGAGGAGGTGCGGGACAGCGGCGCGGTGGGCGCGGATCACTCTCAGTACCGCTACTGGAAGCACCGCCGCACCGCCGACCGCCCTGAGCTGGACCCGCTGCTCGCGCGGGCTACCGGTTAGTCTGTATTCAATGTCGTAATAAATTAACAAAAACCTATCAGGAAATTACCTTATTTACATTGAAGAAGTAACGTTATTGATATTTATTTAGGTTTTCTAACTTTCAAATACTATACTTGAGCTTTTAATTTAGGTAAACAGTATAAAACAAATACTTTTGTGTAAATATTCTATTTTTGATACTAAACAATGCTCTGATCCTTTTGAAACGGAATAAAAAAGCACCCAGTAGGTAATTCTAAGCAATAATAACTGTGAACAGGCGAGAAAGTATTCACAATAATGGAGACCGAGACACGGACTGAGCTGTACCTGCTGGATCGCAACACGAGTTACCTGCGGCCGCCGAGCGCGAGGCCCGTGCGCGCCGCCGCCGCCGCCGCCGCTGCCGGTGACATCGGCGCCAGGGTGAAACGCTGGCCGCTCATGCAGGTACGCACGATTTTTATTTATTTTATACTAGGCAAGTTGGTTCCCCCAACTTAGTTTGCGTAGAAGTAACGGAAATGAAACCCTAAGAAAAAAGTCTTATAACATCAGC
Organism: Phengaris arion; assembly: GCA_963565745.1. NCBI lineage: Eukaryota > Metazoa > Arthropoda > Insecta > Lepidoptera > Lycaenidae > Phengaris > Phengaris arion. The sequence continues at coordinate 12,635,424 of OY751435.1, read as the reverse complement.
TATCTGCCAGTGAAATTCCCGTGAAAATCGGCCCAGCCATTTCAGAGATTAGCCGGAACAAACAGACAGACACACCGACAAACAGACAGACGTCGAGACAGACGGATAGACAAAAAATTTTTAAATTTGTGTTTTAATTGTAAGTACTGTTTAAACTTTCATATGCATTTCATATAATTTTAAATTACAACAGACGCCTAAATGTTATTGGATAACTGTATAGATTTTGCTCGCGATTTAAAGAAATATTACAAAAAATATAGCCTAATATGCTACATAAAAATAATGTTGCATTCTACCGATGAAATAGTTTTCGAAATAGGTCAATTCGTTTTTGTGTGATTTGTAATACACATACAAAAATACAAATCTTTCCACTTTATAATATTAGTTTAGATACAGTTATTTATTTAATGAACTTATTTAGACATTCTATACCAGTCAACTTTTCGGGGATACTTACGAAAGCCAACCATAAGTGCGCAGTATATTTATTATACTGCGCACTAATGGATTTCTAATACATAAGGACTGTGATGTAATATTTATAAGTATTTCGTGCAGACGTAGACAATGTCTGTCACTTGACATGTAGCTTGAAAGCAATGAACAAGTATGGTAACATTGTATTGTCTGACAGCTGGTGGATGGTGACGACGACGCGGAGCTGGCTGTGTTCTCGATGCTGCTGCCGGCCGCGCCCGTACTGTCGCCGCAACAACTCCCAGTAAAGGATAATAACACGGACGCCGTAAGTATATATTGGTATAGTGCGATTGTTTTAGTATTTATAAAACTTATGAGAACCTGTTTAGACAGCTCTTTACGGATTGATCGAACGTCATGTAACTTATTCAGTTAGAGAGAACTATTTTGTCCTACAATGGATGACTATTATGTGTTTTAATATAATAATTATTCTTTATTTTGTCCTAGAGACATAATGGTATTTTCGTATGAACAAGCTAATTTGTTACACCGCACTTCTGCAGAGTACCAAGTTCGCGCACGCGTCGTCGCTGCGCGCTGACCACGTGATCGCGCACGGCCGGTCCGAGGTGGCGGCCGTAAGCGCGAAAACGCCCGATGCGCAAGCAGACCAGCTGCTTGCCTGCGCCAGGTATGTACTACTGTTACTAATAGATTAAAATGAGTTAAAAGTCAAACCATTTGATTCAACAAAAAGCAAGCTCGATCATAAAATGTGACCCATGTGTTCCACATTAAGATTGTGGTAACAGTGGAAGCTCCAAAGGGTTCGCCGACCGAGTGATGTGGCATGCTCGGTCCGGCCGAAGCCCGGTTGTATGTATTTCAGATTTTGTATATATAGCGCCGAACTGTGAAAACTTCGATAGCGCGATTCAGGATCGTGGCGCTAATGAGGGTTTTTAAATTCGTAGCATCTGATAGCTTTTTGACATGACAAGGACCGTCGGGCTACCAAGCGCCGCCTGGTGACAGAAAGAGAATCAAAAATTCTTATTGACTGTTTTTGATACCATTTACGCCACCAGATGACGCTTTGTGTGCATTGGGTCTGCCCCCTAGCGGCAGAAAAAATATCAAACACCCTCATTGGTCCCCCACAAGATGTATCTGATAGCGCGGCAGCGCTATCACCAGTATTAAGCGGCTATAACTATATTTTCTCGAAGCATTTCTCGGCTTTTTCGTGCCCCCATATTTGCGTTAGAATCAAAGTTAGCGGTCTAAATTATTGTCGCAGAGAAGTCGTTAGCGGCACAAGCTTTTGTTTTAAATTTCATAAAAATTGAGTGCATAGCTTAGGAGATATTAAGCGGCAAAGAAAGCGATTTTGAAAGATATGGATAGATGGAGGTATGTATGGAGGTATAGAGATAGGGATGGATAATAAGCATAATTCTAGCAGACTTAGAAATTTCAAATTTGCTGTCAGGCTAGGTTATTAGCTACATATAAAGGGAAAATATGGAATAAGTTAAAATTCTGAAAAAATGATTTTAGAATTTTTAATTTTTCGAATTCACAGGAACAAAATGTATGAATACAAGTTCACTGATAACTTTGTAATCGTTATTTATATAACAAAGCTCATAAATTGAGAAGTAGATGCTTCGGGACGAATTGATAAATAAGACGGCCTCACAGAAAACCGATGGGAAATAGCACTTGCGTTGTGTCTCACTACATGAGGAAGATACCGGTGTCCCAAAGTGGAACACCGTTACCTTCCCATGCAAAACTCGCAAACGCACTTGTGGTTCCTCTGGTATTGCGGGTGTCCACGGCCAGTAATAGTTTTATTTATGGAATAGATCCAAAAACAAGCAAATGGACCGCCTGATAGTAAGCAATTACTCCCGCATTGAGACATTTGCAAGACCGGAGATTTGCAATTATAAGTACGTTCACGGTCTTTAAAACCCCAAATTCCTTGGTTTTCGGGTAACCTACAAAAACACTTTCACTTGGTCTCTACGATATCTCATAACTTTTTATTTCTATCTAAATGTTAAAATATTCTAAATGAAAAAAGCCAAGTATTTCCAAAGGAATTTTCATTTAGGTAATGTTTTTGTGGGATTATTTTTTAGCATGAGCACGGGACTTGTTTTTTGTACTGGATATTTTATGATGATTTCAAAAGACTACTTTTTACATAATTTGACCATAATGTGACGTATGTAGATGGATGGAGGGTCACCTGTGCTACCTGGGCCTGTACAACCCCGGCCTGGCGCCGGCGCGCGCCAACCTCACGGCGCTGGCCATGCTGCCACCCACGCTCAAAGTGCACTACATGTCTTCGGCCGTCAAACACAACACAAAGTGAGTAACGGCGAAACTATCGCACGCGTCTGATAGTTGCTACGAATTACAATACTACAAAAACGTAACTCTCATACATTTAGCGCTTTGATTTGCGTTTCATTTACGCACACAAACAAATAGCATGACAACACAATGCAAGCATGCACACTCCCTCAGTGTAATGCAAGCAGCATTGCGATTGGTCGCGTCATATCTCCGTGACGTGACACGATGATCGGCAAATCGGCGCGGAAATGTACGAATGTGTCGGGGAAAAATACAGGCAACACAAGATAAGCAGAACATAGACAAATTAACTTACATATGAAGGGTTAATCCAGTATTGTACACATATCTGAATGGCTTCTGCTTCACAACACACGATGGCATTTTTGCGTTATAATTCGGACAGTGCAGACTAAATAATATAAAAGTAAATCAGAAAAAAATAAATCCGGATAAGCTTTATAATGTGCTTTCTCATCTACTTATTACTTATATTATTTATTTTGTTCTCAGTTACACAAGCAGTATGGTGGTGCCGATAGACAACGTTTTGGTGCCCTCGAAGAGTTCCGTCGTGTTCTCCTTCAACTACAAGTCGACTGTAGAAACATAAGAACAGAATGCTCATGTTTTTTACCCACAAATTTTTGCTTTAACGCCACTTTGTATTGTGTGGTTTAATTTTTTTGCATTTAACTGGTGTTGAATAAATTTATTTTTGTGAAGCATTAACTTGAGTTTTTTAGATGACCCCTAAGAAAAGTTATTTTAAATCTTTTATCAAAAACAAGTTATTTTCTATTATCACTTTTATCGGAAATGGAGCATCCTACTGAAATGAGCTCCCACAATAGGCTACTTGACCTTGTTTTTATTTATGGCCTAAACGCTTTTTAATTTTCATCACACAGAAAAAACTACAATATTTTGAAACCTAAAAACCTACAAAAAAATATATAAATGACTACTATAACACTTTTTAAAAACCGCCGAAAACACTATTCGCCATGTTGGTTGAAAGATTATCTGTGCTGTGACGTCATACTAGTACTATTTGTAATCTGTGCTATAGTCTGTAGTAGTAAAATGACGGTGTGACGTTCCGTTTGACGTTTTGACATAATTAACTTTAAAAGATGTCATGAACTATTTATTTACAGAAACACGTTCCGATTCACTACTACATATGTGTTTAGTGTGTTTGTGTCGTCACACCCTTGCCGGAAGTTACTTCGAGGTGTTTTCATCAGTAGAAATTAAAAAACAATTATATTAAAACAAAAAATGAAAACCGACTTCCAAAGTAAAAATGCACAAAAAAGTATGAAATAAAACTAATTTTCTAAATAATTCCCCTTTTAAATTTGGCTTAAATTTTAACTATTTCTCTACTCAATCTTCATAATTTTGAAGTCGGTACCAGCCAACTTGAACGTGAGTTCTATAAAATATTGGTTTATTAGGATGTTCGGGCTGGTACCGGTTTTCATTTTTTGTTTAAAAACAATATTTTTTCTCTATTTAGTTATATTATTATATTATAACCACTAGTAGTTAAAGCTTGGCTCTCGACTCGGAGATCGTCGATTCGATTCCCGCATTGGAACAATAAAAAAATGTTGTTTCCAAGTTTGGTTAGGACAATGTAGGCTGATCACCTGATTGTCTGACAAGAGAGATGATCCATGCGTCGGATGTGCATGTAAAAAGTCGGACCTGCGCCTGATCTCTCGCCAGTCGTGTCGGTTATCCGTCCCACTGGGTTACGAGAGTAAAGGACGTACACAAGAGTGCTCTTGTGTACTGCGTATACACTTGGCCACTATTAAATAACTCCTCCGTAGCTGGCCTGGTTTTAATGAAACCCGCCACCGTCACCGAAATCGGTGTGTGGTTATTACTTACCACATTTTAAGAAAGATATAAATACAAACAAGCCTCCGCTATTCTCACTCTCTCGTGAAAACAAACTCAAGCGTTATTTTATGCCAGCTTTCTAAGAGGCTGTTATATTTCCCCAAATAAGCATTACCGATTTGTGGACCTACTAAACAATCACCAGTGATGATAATGATTAAATACTATAATATTAAATAATAATTATTATCTATTGTAACAGTCGACGAAAAATGTAGCAGTAAGCATTAAATAAATATGATGATGATCACGAATATATTTTTAGCCATAGCAAAATTTTGAAGACATTGATATCGGCGCACAAACCTCCGATGGGTAGTGAGTACCTATGTCATCATAATAATATGTTGGTGTTTCGTGTGAAGATTAAACAACGCCGAAATCCCCAAACATGTTAATATAAGGAGACAGGAGTTCTAGGAGTTCTTGGATTACTTACTTTATTGTACTTTATTGACTTACTTTTGGATCCAGGGTATACTTTGGTGTAAAATCTTACTTTTTGGTAGCATAAGTTTACACTACTTCAGAAAAAGTCGTAATCACCATAATATGTGTCCATATAAATTTCGAGGAGTTCCCTCGATTGCTCAAGGATCCCATGATCAGGTCACCACTTTGGTGAAAACGGGACCAACTTGGGATACTTTTTTTGATGTAAAGGCCTGACCTTGACCTTTACATCAAAAAAAGAATTTTGAAAATCGCTGAACATACAAAAAAAATAGATATACAGCCGAATGCATAACCGCTCTTTTTTTTGGAAGTCGGTTAAAAATACATATTTTTAACTCAACTTTATTTATCAATCTTAGTACTATAGGAAATACTCTTTATAATACTCTATATAATATAATAAACTTTTAGTACTAAGTAATATAGAGCACTAGTACCTACATATTAATATAGAGCTAAAAACAGCATTGAATAGGCTCCAAAACTACAGGACCGATTTTGATGACATTTGGCACAGATGTAGACTAGGCCCTCAGGGAAGGACAAAGGACAACAATATTGAGTTGTATATTCTTTATATAAATAAATAATAAAATAAATATTTCTTTATTTATATTTAGTACACAAAGTACAAACAGGCTACAGCAACACTGACTGGTTATATGTTACAGTCATTGCATGATAAGTTAAACTTAAGCTTAATGGCTAAACTTGACAGCAACCTAAAAAGTATACATAACTTAATTAGTTTTCGATCGTTGATACAATTAAAAAACTGATAAAAAGATAGCTAAGTACTTACATTAATAGTAAAAGGGCATATCTACGATAATGGTACGGAACCCTTCGTGTGCGGGTGGGTCGTTTCGCACTTGGCCGGTTTGTTTCTTTTTATGGAAGTAAATACGAAACTTTGTGAGTATAGATGTTTGTTATGCTAATTCGCACGAAACTACGAAACGGATTCTGGTGAAACTTAACAGTATTATAATAGCTTATATAAAAAGCCTCGAGCAGTTGCTCTATGTATAAAATTTAATATCCATTATAAAAAATAATATTTCGTGTATAAATTCTGGTATGCCAAAAAAACTTGAAAATAATAGGTATATGTATTGTACTAAAAAGGTACAAAATATTTACAAAGAAAAAAATCTGTTGTGTTGTCGAAGTATGAAAAACAGAGGTGGTCCAGACATCCTGACGTCAGATTCACTTTCTTTACGCGATTTTTCGGCAACTAACGAGGTACTAAAAATTTGAAGTGAGGTACCAAATACATAGTACCAAAAAGGTACAATATTTTGGTATATTCTAAACATCAACATCTCTATTGGTCCAGGGGTCCTGACGCTCACCCGAATTTTATTTTCGCGGAGTGTAAATTAGAATGTTAGGTACCAAACAAAAAAAACTGTTTATCAAAAGTGGAATGTCAAGTTTTGAAAAGAAGCTCCTCAATTTATTCACAATTTTTTGTGTTTATTTTTCATAAGATATTATTGTATCTATCTGATATTGTGATACAATTATTTTATTGTATCTGATATTGCAAGGATGTAAAAATAAAAGAAGAAATAATAATATCGGTTATTGTATATTTTATTCATAAAATTCTGTAACATAGTTAAAAATTGCAAAGTTAACATTAAAAAAGCATTTAATTGTACATAATTCAATGAGTGTCATAAAATTTGAATCCGCATACTATCGATTAGCCCTATAATACAATTAAATATCCTATTATAATTAAAAGTCTATAACAGCAGTCGTGATTTCTTTAGTCTTCACTAACGATTACAGTTGTTTATTTGTTGGCACTGCTTGTAAGTTACAGTAAATTTAATATTTTGTTACATAGATTTAAGATACTATTAACTAATGTATGCAAGTTGAAGAAAAAAGGGTAAATGACATACATTTGGAAACAATGTAGAGAATACTTTTTGAAATTTCTTCTACATAGAAATCAGTATTACTTATAAAAAGACGATTTTAAGGCAAAATGGAGTCAAAGTAGCAAAGCTTTCAAATACTATATCTATTAATTTATAAAAAATAATTAAAATAATAGGTCAATAGAAAATTGATTTAGATCAATTTTGAAATTTAGTATTTAGAATTAGTTATTTAAGAATTTAGAGTTTTTCAGTTTTAAAAGGTGATGCCATCTGAGCTAACAAGGCAAAAGGGCCATCTGAACAGCTTGTAATAATAATTTGTAGATAAGATGCAGGATGGCGATCAGCGAACGTAAAGTATCGACTACTAGGGTAACCAAGCAAATTAATAAAGCAGGACATTTTAAAAGTAAACCCAGTGCGCTCAAGGTAATGAACATAAAGAATGGAACTTCTGTGTCAAAAAAGGGCTAAAATGTGTCAGGAAAATATCTATGACAACTGGAACTTTTTATGTGTATTTTTAAGTAACTAAACTGCCCAAAGACGAGACACTTTGTTTAGAAATAGTTATTTAATAAATGTATTTACAACCCTTCCACCGCAAAATGTCTACAGCGTCTGATGGCTGAGAGATCTTTTCATATTGAGATCTTCCTAAACAAAGCTTGTCAACTTTTGTCATCCTTTGTAGGTATAATTCCTCTAATATTTGGCCACAATTGTTCTACACTTATTGCCGTCACGTTTCCTCGGGACCCAGCGGTTACCTGCGCTTGGTGGGTGGTTTCTTGGGCTTGTTGAACTGGAAGTTGGCGCACTTGGGTATGTGTCGCTCGGCAGCGCCCTGGCTGAAGCGGCGGTTGCAGTGCGGGCACTGGACGTAGTCGGGGTTCTTCGACGGCGGCGGAGGCGGCAGGTCGCTCAGTTTCCCTGTAGACCGAAAACACATTTTTATTAATACAAGAGCTTTTGCCCGCGGCTCCGCCCGCCTAAATGCAGTATCCCACGGGAACACTGTACTTTTTCGGAATAAAAAGTAGCATAAGTATGTGTTAATTCTGCTTAAACTACTACCATACCAAATTTACTCAAAATCCGTTCAGTAGTTCAACATATCAACCCTCACAAACTTTCACATTTATAATAGTAGTAGGATTGTCACCTCTACACGAAAAACGTAAAGCAAACAATAGACTTTAAGCTTTTATCGTGCAGCAGGTGTCCTAACCTAGTGAGCGAGGGTACTTAGTGGAAAATTTGAAAAACTATTTAAATCGATTCAACCCAGCTTGATGTATCGCACAAGGAATTTTTTTTAACAAAAAATTAAAACCGACATCCAAAGTAAAAATTCCATAACAGTAAAGTTGACCATACAAAAAAATATATATTATTATATATACAACCTAACGTTGTTAGTAGTGTTTGTTAGTAGTAGGAAAGAGCCAGACAGTAATCATATGCAAAATGGCCTAGGTAAGGCAGAAAAAAAAACGAAAAAATTATTGACACCTTATCATAATAATACGTCGTAGCATTCGTCCGTAATTTGCTTAAATCTGCCCGTTTAATTACTATATTCGTAATATTTCATAGTACATTTTATTTTAACGGTAAAATTTATAATAAAATTCAATAAATAATAACATTTTAATATAACAAAACCTAAAATGCAGTAGTTTTTTGGGGGGCTTTAGGGATTACTATGTTCGGTAACATTTTTTAAATAGTTTTCAGTATTCTTTTTTCTTTCTAGTAGAAAGTAGTCTTTCTTTTTAGTAGAAATCGACGCGAGTTTAATAGTTTCGGAAAAACAGAGCGGGCAACACTGGAACGAATAGTTTCAGTCCATCCGGCCGACCGATGCGATCTCGAAATTGCACACAGACGATGCGACTTTGCATCCGTTCAGGCCGAACTGAAGGAAAACCGGACCGTATATGGGACCCCTTAGTCGTTTGGTTGCCCAAGCACATACGGCATTCTCACAACAATGTCAGCTTAGTCCAGAGGAGTGACTGGTCAATACGTCTGGGGCCAACCGTGTGCGGGTTTCCTCACGATGTTTTCATTTACCGTTAGAGCGTCCGTATAACTTGAGATCTGAAAAAGTCTCATTGGTACGCGCCACAACCTGGGAATCGAACCTGCTCTCTCTCGATTGCGAATCAAACGGTATACCCACTAGGCCATGGAGCTCAATATCAGTCAGATATAAATGAATGTATAGTTAAGTAGGTATTTTATTTGCCATTAATCTTAAATACTTTAGGTACAAAACACGCCAGTGCTATAAACCATTTAAGGTATTTAATACCTGTGCAAAAACAAAACCACCCAAAACAATAAAATACACTTATTTTATCAAGTAGGTACCTAGCTATGTCTCAAAAACTAAAACTGTCTCAAAAAAAAAACTGAGCACAGATTTGAAATCAGCGCCACAAAAACACAACAAATTTATCAGTCATAATATTTTATGCCACAAAAAATGCTGTTCCCTTGTGTTAAGAGTTAAATCAACAGGTGAGTACTGACCGCCGGCGTTAAGATGCGCCTGAACCTGCTTGGCGGCGCGAATGGCCTGTATGAACTCCTCGTGCTTCTGCCGCCAGCTGCTGTTCGCCGGCGTCTTGGCCGCGCTCGCTACGGTGCTCTTGCGCAGCTTGTTGATGAACGGCTCCACCTCCGTACCCTGAAAGATAAGAAGTTTGGTCAAATTGAGCCAATTTCGACGCTTTTATCAGTTACACATGTGACACGGACACGAGAAAACACAAAACCAATTCACAAACGAGAGTATTAACTGCTTGCCTTATAATTCTCGGCATCGGTACTCTGAATGCAGCATATATTAAAAAGAAAAGAATCAATTTTATACACTACAAACTAAAGGGTTCACAATTAGGTACATCTATCATCTGAAAATATGATCTGTGATCTTACAGCGAGGCGATGTTTGAGCACGTCGTACGGTTTCCTCTTCTTGGTGCTGGTCTTTTTGCAAATCTCCTGGTGTTTGGCGAGGCGGTCGGGGGCGAAGCGCCGGCCGCACACGGCGCAGCCCTCGCCGTCTGCGCTGCCGCCGCGCCGCGCCCCTCCCAGCGATGAGCCGCTCTGTAACATTAAGTGAATAATTTGTTTAAGCGCCAAATCGTTGGTCGTCGTTATCAGTGACCGTGTTCACCACACACGTGAATTAGGAGATTAGGACGTTAGAATTTTATTGTCAGTGCCTAGAGATAGATATATAACATTTTATATTACTAAAGTTGTCAATTCACACAAGATTTGTGTCAAGTTTTTGTTAACTTATTTTGCATTTGCCTATGAGTTAATAATAATAATAAGTAGGAATAATTATTAGTGGAGAATAGGTGGGAGTAGGTAAATGTCGGAACAAGCTACGCCATAAAAATATTTTTTTACCACGCTTCGAGGTTTTTTGACTACCTGAAAATAGAAAACGCCTACAATAAAAGATAGAAATATATCTAAGTCGAAATAAATTCATGAGTTAAGATTTTTTTTAATGTATTTATACTAACAGTTTCATTGCATTATGGTTTAACGCAAAATTAATTGATAAAGCAAAACTTTGACGCACTGTTTAGAGATAATGTTTTAAAAGTTAAATAATAATTAGAATGAATGGTCTTAAATAAGCCTATCCTTAATATTAACCTCGATAAATAATTAGGAAGTATAACGATAATTAATAAACATGAAAATTAATATAATAGTTAGGTATTTTCGTAAATGCTTGAGCTTATGCGACAAGCATGAAAGGCATGAAAGACGTATAGGATGAATTTTGTAGTAAGCCTGATGATATTTATTGTGCAGCGGTCTCACCGGGTTGGTCGCCCGCTGCATGCTAGTGACGCTAATCCGAGGCCGGCTGCTCACCGGCTGGTGAATTAAACCAATTTTCAATTTAAACCAATAATTACACAGGGATTTAATACTTTTTATAAAAAAATTACTTCTTCACCGTAAAAAGGTGTTGTTGACATTTTTCAGTAATTGCCAGCTTATGACATTTTGCAGTAATTGCCAGCACCCAACAACATCATTTTGACATTCATGTGGTTATGGATTTCCTGTTCTAATTTCAAAAGGTATTGATGCCCTCACAAAAATATATTAGGTCATTACATATGGAATTGGCGTGTTGTAAAGGAAGAACATAAAGTCGTCGTCATAATTTTTTTTAAACATAATACATTTATTTAATCGAAACCATCGCTATCTACGCACTTTTGCCATCTCATAGGTTGCTTTCATCCATTGATTCCTTTACTAAAAAAACCATTCGGACAGGAATCAATAAAATTCTTGAAGGCGCTGTGGACTGCCCCATCGGAGTTGAATTTTTTCCTTTGCAAGAAGTTATCCAAATTTCGAAAAAAATGGTAATCTGTTGGAGCAAGGTCCGGGGAGTACGGTGGATGTCTTAGACATTACAATTGATGCTCCTCTAATTTGGTAGCCGAATGTTATGCAGTGTGTGGTCTAGCGTTGTCCTGAAGCAGCAGTGGCCTAGAGCGAATGACCAACCTCGTTTGTTCAGCAGCTAGCTTTTCCATCATGATTTGCAGTTGCTGGCAATAGACATCTGCCGTAATCGTCTGGCCAGATTTAAGAAAGCTGTTTGAACGTCACCGGCACTAGTCAACCAAGCGCTCACAAGTAACTTTTTTTGAGTCAATTTTCGCATGGGGCAGGCATTGGCTGGTTCGCACAGGTTCAGCCACTGCGATGAGCGTTTCCCAATATCGTACAGGAATCACTTTTCATCAGAGGTAATGATTCGATTTAAAATTCCTTCATTATTGTTCCGGTTGAGTAATGTAAAACAGCAGTCGACGCGCGTTTGTCGGTTTGCTACACTCAATTCATGAGGTACCCACCGAGCTTTTTCACCTTTCCAATTTGCTTCAAGTGGATTAAAACAGTTTTATCACTAATACCGCAGCCTGCAGCTAACTCCGACGTGGTTTGCTATGGATCCGCTTCCACAATAGCCTTCAAAACTTCATTATCAACTTTGTTCTCCAGCCGTCCACGGGACTTGTTCTGCAGGTCGAAATTTCCAGAACGAAAACGTTGGAACCAAAAACGCACTGTGTTTTCTTGTGCGACACCGCCGCCATACACATAATTAATCTTTCTCCAATTCTCAGTGACGCAAAGAAAAAACCAAAACGCGGAAAATACAAATGAATTACGGTTTTCGAAACACCAAAAAAAAATTTATACCGCTATTTACTCATGCATTTGCATGAGTAAATAGCGGTATAAATTTGAAATTGTAATTCCTTACCAAAGAAGATATATTTGAGATCAAAGTGGCCAGTACGACAAAACGCCAATTTCATATGTAAGGACCTAATATTAGTATAAAAGTATAATACAGAATTTTACCTTCCAATAAAATTGTTACTGTGTTCCAACACGTCCAAAGTACTTTATGAGAGTAGATAGTCTTCTTTCCGCATTACAGCCGCTAGATGTCGTTTACCGTTATAGATCAGCTCCCTGCGCCCTATTCTGGTAAGTCAGTGAACTAGATGAAAGGCCACAAGCCGCCATATTTGATACAACTGATCATTGTTAGTGTCTCATAATGATGAGGCTAAACACCAGGAAGCCCTTACCAGGACTTCCTGGATGTCCAGGATGTCCAAAGTCCTTTATGAGAGACCTGTTTGTTATAGCCTGGTGGCTTGTAAATAATGCAACAATGTGATAATGTTCTTAAGTAACAAAATAATCACAAAAACGACTCAAGTAGTAATAAGTTTAGTAGTTTATCTATGATATGTGACGCGACTGTCAGAACTTTTAATTTTTTTAAGATAAAATTTTGTTGATGTAATCCGACTACCTTGATCAATTTTAATATGTTTACAAACATGACTGCTGATTTAAATCTGCCAAGGCGTAGCGTCTAATATAAATGAAGGTTTACATGTAATCGTGTATGCTCGCCCATAAGATATATACACCTCCTTTATTCAGCCTACTGTTTAAGCAAATTATATTGGTGAAGTACTGTTCTGAAAGAACCACGATTGATTTAATTTTTATTAAAAGGAAAACTTACAGCTCGAACAAACAACGAAAAACAATTACTTATGTAGAATAACAATTAAGAGCCAATTACAAGTTTTCGCAAATATGGTACATAGTTACATAAAGAGGAAAAAACAAGCTCACTTATAATTAAATAATATAAAATTTATCCAAACAATAAACGGCTGGTACTATCGGTATCATGAAATGAATTTAAAAAATCATCAGCTAGACGCTGACGAATATTTTTAGCGCTGGTGCAAAAGATATCAATATCAACATTATTTTTTGTGAGTTTATTGAAGGACCCACACGACCTAGGTTGGATGATTGGATGAAGGTTGGTAGGTTGGTAGGTTGGTAGGTTGGATGAAGGAGTTTGTACGAAATCTGGTGTGTGAAAGCGGGATGTGAAGGGAGTTAAAGTGTCGAAGATGTGTGGTACTCAGGACTTTAAGGTTTAATTTTGCGAGGAGTGTGGGACAGTCAATTGAACTGTTAGCGATAAGGTAAGTAATGTCGCCGCTGTTTCGTCTGATTGCGAGTGAGAGCAAGTGGAGATAACTGTATAAGCTTTCGTAGGGCGCAGTAAAGAACTTTAATTGATATAAGATGAGAGGAATCCTTGGTCGATCTTATGACAAAACCTAGCATCTTTGAGCCTTGCTCACAATAGTTTCGATATGCTTGTAGAATAAAAGCTTATCATCTAAGGTTACTGTCAGATCACGAATCTGTTGGAGTAATTGATTTTTTATTTTATAACTAGACTGGTATTTATTACGTTTTCGAGTAAAGGTAATGAAACAACATATAAGTCTAAATAATTATCTGCGCAGTATTGATCGAGTCTACACAAATCATCTTGAAGCAGCATCTGATCTGTGTAGTTATTAACGACTCTAAATACTTTCATGTCATCAGCAAATAGTAAGAAATTTGAGTTATGTAAACAACTTTCAATGTCCTGTATAAAAATTATGAATAGTAGAGCAAGCAAGCAACCGAGCAAGGATCCTTGAGGAACTCCTGATTAAATTTCATGCCACGTCCAAGAGTATCCGTTGACTACGACAGCTGCGATCTATTTCTTATGTAAGAAACAAACCACCGGAGTAAATTACCCCTTAATTTAATCTCATTTCTTTCAATTCTATAAACAAATCTCAAAAATTCTGAATCCTCCTACAGCTGAGACCAGTTTCGTGTAAAAGAATTACCTACACCCAAAAATGTGCGTTTCTTGCCAGACAGGTGTCAACAACTCAACACTTTTTATTTCCTGGTATATTGTAATCCGAACAAGCTAAGATGTTTGAAATATAAAATTATTTACAAAGAGTCATGCGTTTTTTGAAAGGTACACTGGTACCTCAGGAGTTCACCAAGAAACAAATATTCCACCTGTAGCGTATTGTGTATAGTAACGTAACATGATTGTCTGTGTTGTCCACAATCCAGTCCGCCTACTTTTTATCTACTTAACAAACTTGTTAAGTATTAGATATCTACGACCAACATGTATTTTAGAGCTTTCTTTCTGAAAAATATTTTCAGGCGTTATATATTATTGTAAGAATTGAACAGTCAACACGCATAATTTATTCAAGGTGTCTGGAAAAGTAAGAGTCAAAAATTTTATAAGTATATTGTATTTTGAATGAAATATCTGCAGAACTGTACGTACAGGTTCATTTGCAGTAGAAAAGCATTAGACAACTCCGACATATTATTATGCTTTATTTTTTAACTACCTTCTCCGCATAGTATGCGTCTGCGCACATCAGTCTATGTAACGGAGGAAAATCCGATTTAGGAATGAAATCGCTTTACAAATACATTACATGGTCATGAAATGGAATGGAATCGAAATGTATAAAGAGCGGATTCTTCAATATATACTTTTAAATTAAAATAAGACGTCCCCGTTCCAAAAATCGGCGGTAGTCGTAAAAAGTTTAAAATATCGAATAGTATGTAGGTAAATTATTAGGTAAATTATTCAAACAATGAACTTTGATCGCGTGATTTCGTCTACCCGATACTACGAACGCGGTAAAAAACTATAAATGAACTCTAATGGCGAAATGTAACGGTTTATATGACTCAAAAAAATTAACTAAATTTTAAAAATATTTTTAAAATCAAAATTTAAGTTATAATTTGAACTTAAATAAGTCTGTTTTTAGCAACTACTTACTTACATATAGCAACTGCATGGTTGCAAAAACGACCTAACAATGATTAGATATATCAAATATGGCGGCTTGTGGCCTTTTATCTAGTCCACAGACTTACCAGAATGGGGCGCATGGAGCTGATCTGTAACGGTAAACGACATATAGAGGCTGTAATGCGGAAAGAAGACGATTTACTCTCATAAAGGACTTTGGAAGTCAAACGGAACCATAATAGATATAGGTATATAACGTTTTGACCCACCTTTTTCTCAACAACGGTTCTGGAGCGTGGCGATGGGGCTGATGTGACTGGAGGTTTGACTTTCACCGGACTTTTTGACTGTCGTGGCGGAGGACTCCTGAAATAACAAAAAATTGTAACCGAAGTTCAAAAATTAAATTCAACTAGCTGTAACCCGCAAATTCGTTTGCGCAGAATTACAAAAAAAAACTGAAAACTGAACCCTAAGGGTATGTTTACGTAACGACGAAACCCGGCGCTGCATTTAAAAGATTTACGTCTTTTCATATGACCTCAGTCATACACTGCACATGCGCTGTGCTGCGCGGTGCAACCTGACATTCGAACTCTTACAATGAAACGTGTATCTTCTTGTGTAATTAATAAAGTTCAATTTTGAATAGCTATCTTAAAAATGCAGCTCCATGTTGCGTATCGTTTCGCTTCGGTGTGAATTGACCCTAATAGGTATCAGGTACGATATTATCGTACCTATTAGGGTTCTTTTTATGTTATTACTAGCGACACGCCCCAGCTTCTCATAGGTGTAATGTATTTATTATACATAATATAAACCTTCACTCTATCTGTTGCTGAAAACTGCATTCAAATACGTAGTATATTAAGTAGTTTAACAGATCTCAGCGATCAGGAAAGGTAGCGACTTCATTTTATAATATGTAAACATTATTCGAACAAACTGAGTTCAATCACTAGGCATTAGTTTTTCCTGACTGAAACTCTTATAAAAAACATACTTTTTTTGTAGTCTAGGTTCCGGTTGTTTCGGTTCCGGTTGTCTCTTCTCTGCCGAGTCAGCTCGCGGCGTGGGCGCCGGCGCCAGAGCTTCTGGAAACGTCTCGTCCTCTATTAGATAATTGTTCTCCGCTCTGTCCGTTTCATCGATCGCTAAGTTGGCTTTTTCATAATTGTTTAACGATTCACCATTGCTTTGAGGCTGTAATTAAAAAGTTCGTTGTGAAACGGGTTCATTTGACGAGGTTGAACATATGATATCTACATGAACGATATGAGCTGAACTTACAGTTTTATTCATAGATTTAATATCGAGCATATGATTGTGGTTTACATCCCCTGAGCTATTTACAATGTTGTCTACTCTTCCAACCTAAAAACGAAAATATATGGTAATATGTATGTATAAAAAATTCCAAACAAAAACTTGATGATTTTTACTTTATCTCTTAACTATTTTATTGACTATGGAATGTTGACATATTCTTATGAAAGTAGGTAAATAAAATACAAACCTAATCATTACAAAACAAAAGCTTTTAATTCGTTTCCTACCTTTGTTTGTCTGACACTCATCTTCTTGACAACATTGGACGTAACGGAGTTCGTCTTGGACACTTTCCTCTCAGTAGATTTTGTGTTGGTGATACTACTGTATCCATTGGACAATTCCTTCCTCTGTTGCATTCTCTCAGCATTACTATATCCATTGGATAGTTCTTTCTTCTGCTGCATTCTCTCTGCATTACTATATCCATTGGATAGTTCTTTCTTCTGCTGCATTCTCTCTGCATTACTATATCCATTGGACAACTCTTTTTTTTGTTGTATTCTCTCTGTATTGCTGTATCCATTGGAAAGTTCTTTCTTTTTTTGTATTCTCTCAGTATTACTGTATCCGTTGGATAGTTCTTTCTTCTGTGTCCTCTCTGTATTATGGATTGGCTGGAGTGGGTAGCTTTTGTCTATTCCCGCCTTCGTTCTGCGCTCTTCAAACATTTGGCGCACCTAAATAATTAAGAACGTTTAGAATTAAGAATCCTGGAAAGGGCATCGATTGTTTTATGCTCTGCTAATGCTTTAATTGGGAGAAAGTGACAAAAACCATCTGGTTGTGGGAAGAATTTTACTAATAGGGCATCAAGGGTAATTAGTATCTGAAAATAGTACCTTGCCCGGATGGTGAGTGACGGGGGGCGCGGGGGGAGGGTTGATGACAGCGGCGAGCGCCGGGGGAGTGACGCTGATGCTGTCAGGGGACTGTCTCACGCGGTCTAGCGCGCGCGTCTGCTGTGCCTCGTACAGAGACGCGATCTTCTGCTCGCGCTCTTGGAACTGCTTCTGGTGAAACCGCGCCTGGAACGGGCAATAATCACAATGTTAATGCTTGTCAAAGTACAAAGAAACTTTAAAGGTATAGGAATCGGACAGTATTTGAACAGCCACATTATGTAGTGCCTATTGATATAGAAAATAGATATTAGATACGTATTACAAATCACTATTGGTTAGGGTCTTCCCACACGAACGCATCAAAACGTGGTAAAGCTTCTTATCGTTGCGTTGTGGTACCAAAAATATGTCGATGTTTGTTATGAATTACCGGTATAAATATTCGGTGTCGCTGCATTTCGCAGGTTGCGTTGTGGTTGCGATGTGGTTTACACGTAACCACAGCTTGACCATCTTTTGTCGTCGGTGTGGTGTGATTGTGGTACGTGTGTGAAAAAACCTTTGAGTCGATTCACCGCCTTCGTCAGATAGTGTCACTGTCTACAAGGTCGAGGCTAGTTTCAAGCTATGCCATACTCTATGCTGTACTATAAATGCATTCATACAATTTGGAGCCTATTTATATGGGAAAACATATTTTCCTTTTAATAGTCAAACCTCATTCATTAAAATAAAGTATTTGGATGGATTTATCGAACTCCTAGGTATGAAGAATAATTAAGGTAAAATATCTACAACAGGGTTGTCACGTCACATACAATTTACAAACAAACACAGACGTATATTATAGACGAGGCATGTTGAGGCAAAAACACCACTTTTGGAGTTTTTGGGGCCATTTTGACATTTGAAGTATGATGAAATCAAGATGGCTGACATTTGAGGTATAGTGAAAAGGAGGTGAAAACCAAGTTGGCGTAACTTTTTCTTGTATGAAGATTTTTTTCTGTGAAATGTACGTAGCCTATCTTTAGTTTTGAAATCTTTGCAAACAAATAAAGTTACCCACTTGTGTATATATTACACCCTGTTATTTAATTTCATAACAATGATTACGTCATTTTGCGTGCAAGTGAGGCTTGGTTGTTGTCATTGCGTGACTCATCGCCCATCCCGGAGCCCTAGAAGGCCGAAATTTGACAGTCGCTTCCTCCGACCTCTACGTCACGTTCAAGGTATATTATCTATTGTTACCGTTTTGTTTACAATAACTAAGTATGATTAAAAATCACCACGATGGGGCACTTCTGTGTTACGTGAAATGAATTACTTTTTGGGCGGTTTCCAGCTGGAAACTGAAAATAGTCGTTAAGATAATATCACTACTATACTATACTAGTGTACTAATATGCACATTCTACGACGCGATTATTATCATTGTATTTTCTCTCGTGTTTCAGTAGTTAGGGCCTGTATTCTAAGGACTCGTGCACATGAGCTATTCCCGTCACGATCGTAGCGCGTAGTCCTACGCACGAGTTCACCGCCCTAGCGCAATCCTACTTGAGAATTACTAAACACTTCTCCCCTTATTAATAAAAATAATTACACTAAGGATACGCTTATCCATGTTGCTGTCTTTGCCTGATACGTTGAAGAAGCCACTTGACTAATTTTTTTGTCAGTTTAGTTTCATACTTAAGCCCGGTTACTGAGTTTTTTTGTTGGTAGTGTATCTATTCTACAGCGCTTTTGATTTGATGACGCAGACGCGTTAACCAATTAAAAGTGCTATTGAATAGATAAACTGCCGACAAAAACCTGAGAAACCGGGCATTAGCCGCCTATAAAACTTGCACTACATAAGTACCTACCTCGTGAAAGGAAGCAAAGGCAAAATGTTCGCAATAATGTTTGCGTAGGTGTTAAATCAATGAAAATATGTTTTGCTTTGTTATAAATATTCAATAGACTATAACACTAGAACTTACAAGGCTATCATAGATATTAAATATATCTTCATTCGTACATAATTTATAGGATTATTTTTATTTTTATTTATTTATTTGTTCAGTCATCAATATGGATTTTACCTTTTTCGGAATGTGTAAATTGTGGTCAGTGTATTTTTACAGTACAACCACATGATTAATGTCCCTCGGCAGTAATCTTGTATCTATGGAAATTACAGACGATGTATGAAAAATTATGATTTCCAAAAGACATGTAGAACGTGGTTGTACTGTACATGGCGTGTTTTTAGGGAAAACGACGTACCTATCTGTTTGTTGTTATTTATGCTCATACCTACTTAGGTACCTACGCCTATGTAAGTATTATCAACATAATATATTATGTAGAAGATTTAGTTTGGTGGATCTACCTAGTAACTAAATTGTCGACTATCGAGCTTAGCGAAAGTTCCTAAACTAACAAAACAACTCTAGCACAATCAATCGATGGTGCCATACATTCCAAAAGGCAATTAGCTATCAAGATTACAAAGGTCGATGACAGGCGATGAATCAGACAGACGGCTATGTATGTATGTATTGCCTTTTATGTTTACATAGTTCCGCGAATGCTTAGACTAACATATAACATCTACTAGACATATACTAGAGACGCTCTCCTTAGAATAAAGCAAAAGAGGAAGTTATCCTCATGCATAATATGAACTTATGGCTGACAGCCCTTAGTCGATTAATAATAACTAGAGGTCGCCCCGTGGTCGAAATTCGCCGATAATAATTCATATAATTTTTAAGTTTGAACTTTATAAGGGTTCTTTTGCCTCTTAGACAGAGAAAAAATGTCAACGTGTAACAAAATTGTATCTATCAAACGCACGGTAGTGTGTGTTAATAATCTGAGGTAGTGTGTGACTGTGTGTTGTCGTTATATTTATTAATATTATGTATTTCTTAGTATTATTTAAAAAATATTACCTTTCTGCACACCCTCCTCCACATTTATAAAACACGAACTTTAACTGTGTTTTTTAACCAAATATTGTAGGTACCAACTTAATTTTTTCCTGCACGTATTAATATAATAATATATTATTGTTCGTAGGTAGATTTCTAGGAAGCATTAAATATTATTCTCTTAATTGACAAAGGGCATTTTGTTGTGCAATGGCCGTTACCTCTAAGAACAGAATCTGACCGACTTAAAGAAGACGACTTTTATGGACAAAATTGGGACAAGTATAAAAGAAATTGAATGAAAAGAGCCGTACAATCTCATTTTACGATGAATATAAATTACTACCATCCAATTTACACGTTATTATTTATAGATTACAATCGTAGGGGGGCTCGAGCGGGGGCGAGTGTCTTGTGCCAATAAGCGATTATATAAAGGTCTCCTGCAAACTGGTTTGTATTCGCCATATAGGGTAATGAGTCATAAGGCCGCATGCGAGCCTAATGTGATGTAATCCAACCTACAGGCGGTGAATCAGGCGTTGTTTGTTATTGTGAGCCTCGATGCGAATGCACAAGAAGGTCGTCGTCTCCATACTTGAGATTGTGAGCCGCGCGGAAACTATTTTTTCCTGTTCCAGCATTTAGGTACGTAGATATATTTAACCTAACTAGATTTTGCCCATGGCTCCGCCTGCGTAAATACAGTATTCCAAGGGAACACTGAACTTTTTCGGGATAAAAAGTAGCCTATGTATCAATCCAGAGCTTAAACTACGACCATACCAAATTTCATCAAAGTCCATTCAGTAGTTTAAGCGGGAAAGAGTAACATCCATCCATCCATCCTCAGAAACTTTCATATTTATAATAACAGTAGGATTGCGCATTTTAAACATAGTAGCGAGAGGGTCAAAGTAACAGCTTTTATTTGAGTGTTGACTTACGGCCCGTTTCAATAACCTATCTATCTATAACTATTTGTTATATACGTCGTCATTTAATCATTTGACGGTTTTTCGCGATACAAATTTGACGTTTCTAACAAACAGTTATTGGTAGATAAGTTATTGAAACGGGCCATTAGTTAATGGTATGTACGAGTAGGTAGTCCTAGAATTTGGGTACCTACTGTAGAAGTTAAGTTTGCTAATATTGAGAGATATAAATAACATCTACATAGTATAAATGTTTTAGGGGCTTGTTTTGTGGTTCCGGTACTACCTGTCATATTTCACTCTTACCTACCTGAGATTATTTTATATACTTATTAAACATAATAACTACATCCGCATTATGCCGACATTGTAAACACAGTGAATATAAAATGTTACTTATATAACCATTGGATTATAACGAAAACAAGCAAAAGCAATCAAGTAAAAACGTTCGGTTGAAGGACGGCTAACAAAAACAGTTAACAATATTTTTACCAATCAATAAATTTTGTGGCGTCGTCAAACATAACATATGGCGAACCGCCATACATGTTGAGTCAAACGCGCTCAACCCATTGGTCAAGGACTCGGCTAAAAGAGTCCTATTAGAACCTCCAATCACACTGATCAGCAGTGACGAAGGCTGGTTCTCCTTCATAGGGAAGCCCTAGCCTGTATAATAGGTAGGGATTTAAGTGAGGGTCTTCAATGGTAAAATGAAGACGATAGGAATAGAGTTATAGAAACCCCACGCCCCTGCTAATCATTTATCCTAATGTTGGTCACGGGTTGAGCCCTTAGCTTCAGATAGTCCACACAATACTATAGCCATTAGGGCTCTTACAAACATTCCGAATAAAAAAAATTACCTGAGGATGCTGTAAGGTGAGCCAGCCGTTCCTGATCTCGAAGGGGTCGTGGTCGGAGTTGAGGTTCGAGGACAGGCTGACGGGCCGCGGTCGTGAGGCGACCGTCTGCCACCAGCTGTCCTGGTCGAACGACCGGGACTTGCTGAGCTGGTCCATATTTCGTCTAATAGTCTATAGTAAACGAATCTAAGGTCTCTATATTTTTAAATGTACCGAGTATGTTCGTTTGTGTGTCGTTGTAAGTTTTATCGAATAAGCGTAGGAACCTAATATTTTAGATGCAGGTATGTCATTTAAATTAATACAGACTAATCACATAAAACTCTACTAACACTTCTAGAAAACACTAGCATTAATAAACGAGAGTGGAAACAGTAAATAGTATGCAATTAATAATATTTTAAAACATTTCAAAGTCACAAACTTTTCTTTCCGGAAGTTAAGACGCGGAATCAACAAGATGCGAGTGGAGAGTGCCGGCGGCGCGGGTTGTGGCGTCTTGTGGAAGGTTGTGTTTGTTCACCGGTTGCCTAGCAACGGCACGTGCCTTCAATGTCACGTCAACCTTACGTGACGTGACCCTACACTATTGTTAACTTGACCCTTGAACTTAGCTTTGCAGTTTGCATTTTAATGCAACTTTCTAAATATTGTGGACTAGCTGTTTCCCGCGGCTCCGCCCGCGTAAATACAGTATCCCTCGGGAACACTCCTTTTTCGGTATAAAAAGTAGCCTATGTTTTAATCCAGAGTCTAAACTACTACCATACCGAATTTCATCGAAATCCGTTCAGTAGTTTTTGTGTGAAAGAGGAACAAACATCAACGCTTTCACATTTATAATATTAGTAAGGATTGTAGGATGTCTCAAGAACGGTAAGGTAAGTACAGATATTGGTAGTAGTTGCAACAAATTATTTCGGTACCAGCCAACTTGCACATGAGTTCTATAAAATATTGTTTTAATCGGGATTTTGTTTGGGCTGGTACCGACTTCAAAATAATGAAGATTGAGTAGAGAAATAGTTAAAATTCTAGCCGAATTTAAAAAGGGATCATTTAGAAAATAAGAATTATTTTATACTTTTTTGTGCGTTTTTACTTTCAAAGTCGGTTATAATTTTTTTTGTTCAAAAATAATATTTTTCCTTTTCTACTAAACAATCACCGTGTGATGATAATGATTAGTTAGATTAATGATTAATGATATTATTGATTGTAGTAGTTAACAGAAAAATGTATACAATATATAATAATAATAAATAATAAAATAAATAAAATAACTCCTCAACAACCCTCTTAACATTAAAGAATGTTTCTAAGAGACCATAAGGAACCAATGAATGATATTAAACACATGGTCCGTACAATCCTCTTCGATAATTACGCTAGATGCGGTATATAAAATTGATTATTATTCATCTTTATACACAGCGGTAACTTTCACCATATTTCTGTTTCTCCAATATTATATTAGATAGGAAGATCCTAACACTTAACAGGTATAAAGCATGATGCACATGATCTCGCTGAAAGGCAAAAACCGTATCGCATAATTTTATACACAAAGTTGATCGCGTTTCATAATAAATTCGTCAGTTTAAACAGTTCGTAGACCTTGGACGCTCAGCACTTGAACGATAAAACGAGCTTCTGAATCATAATTGCCTCCTTATTGGGAGACATTAGATTACTTTCGCTTCATGACAGGGTCAGTAGTATAGGTAAATGAGGAGTTCATTTATGTGTAAATTAATGCTTTCATATATTATCGACCAAGTTGCCGCTCGACCAGGCACAAGATGAAAATCGCTTAACACCGCCATTTCATTGTTCGCACTCACACACACTCACGTCTAATACGTAGTTCAACCACGCCTGCAGTCATTGCTGTCACTTCCGTTGTGTTTAAATATTTTGAGGCGTCCTAGGCAAAGGAAAACTGGTCGAGCAGGAACTTTGATGATATTGTACAAATCGTTAGGTAAGTTTTTTTATTCATAACTTACGATCGCGAATAAATATCATTCGGATATCACGTTACAGTACCGACATCAAGTGAACACAAAAGCCTTTATCAAGCTTAGCAAGTGCTTTGTCTACATAACGTAAAAGCCAGAAAATATTCATGATGGCTCAGAATAAAGCAGAACTTAAAGTAAGCAAATCTTTACAGATCTCGTGCTGCCTACGACACCTCCGTAAATGAATTTCGAGAACCGGCCCCATTATGGATATCGACATAAGGCGCTATCCTTGTTGAATTATTCAATGGCGTGGGATATGTCGTATGATGCATTGTTTGATTGCTCTACATATGTATTTTAAATCGCCATTAAATATGCAAAAAAATCCTCGAAAGTTCTGTTTATATTAATCGTCTTTACATCTGAATTTTCTTAAAATATAAAATGTATGGATTTTTAAGTTAACAATGTGTTTCTGGCTTTTTGCTTATCTTGGTTTTGATTTTTTTCGTGGAAATATAATAATGGCAGTCACTGTTAGACGAAAACATTTTCCACTGGTTATTGGAAGGTGCTTTCAATAAATTATAAAACTTTTGTGTTGAGGTTTTTTGCTGAACAACAGACATAAACGCAATAAAAACAAATTCCTCTGAGTCTACATGTTTTTATTTTAACGTCTTGAAAATGAAAGTTGCTCTTCAAACTAAAACGTTTAAGTACATATTGCTGTGTCCACTTTGAAGAAAGTTCTGTATTACGTAATCGGATTGCAGACAGTGTTTATCTTTTGAGTAATTATAATAGTATTTATATTGTTTACTAAGTATGTTATTTAAATTGTACATATTTAGTCACTAATTTTTCATAAAAACGAGACAAGTAAAAATAATGTTTGCTACTTTTAAAACGGCTACAATTCAATTATGCTTCCGGTTACTTTGAGGGTTTCTTGTCATTTATGTTTTAACTATCTTTTTACTTAATTATTGTGTTACAAGGTAGGCACAAACACTAATTATTTATCGATTTTTCTGCCTAAGTATTTGGTACCGTCTAGAGCAATTAACATTTCGTAGGAAAGCGACACAATAATATATTTGGTAACGTTTAGCCTTATCAGGAGAGCATCGCCCGCGTCGCTGGAGTTGACATGAGAAGGTTCATTAGCACGTAATCAATTTCTAATAATAATAATAATCGGCTATGTACAGTCACGAGTACTCACAAATTTTAAAATTAGACAATGTTACTACTTGTACAATTATACGTTTACTCACATTCATGTTCGTGCATTTAATGTCAAATTAAGGTGCCTTAAGCTGTTTATATTTGTTTAAAACTTTTGCATATCAGAAGATAAGCGTACAAATAATTTAATATTTCGTCAGTCAATTGGAGTGAATGCTATCTCTCTCGTTCAAGTGTCCATTACTGCATTCCTCGATTAGCTACGTAGCCGACGGCCTGATACAAACCTCTTGCGTTGAATGCCACCGAGAATAGCTCTTTAATCAATGCACCTAGTTTATAAACATTCATAGAATCTTGAAATATATAGATAAATTATAATTTGATTACGGTCTTCCTTATTTTATTGTTAATTGACTCATAATAGGTATACAGCGTTCACTCTACGAGTATCTCATATTAAAAATACAATGAGTTTTTTTATTATGTACATTGTATAATGTACAACCATAATAATGTCCATACTTCAGGACTGGGGTGTTACTAGCATGTTTAGTATGGCATTTTAAATTTTATTGGCGATATAGGTACTTGACCCTACACATTTCATACATTTTCCGTCCACACAATCTTCATTTGTGAATAGCTCACATATTGACGGATAAACTTTATTATTATTATTGCCAATTTGCCACCTCCGGCGCCTTAACTTTAGAAAAAGCCTACACTTTACCAAATTACAATTCCGATCGGCGCACCCACGACAGCACTTTTACAGACATGGATATTTTGAATAAATAAAGTATGTATTTGTATTTCGTATAGTGATATCATAAATAAATCTTAATTTGATCGACTCAAATCTTAATATAGATCACAGAATATAAGGCAGTCTGATGAATAGCCTAAAGGTTAAGCGTGTTGTGACAACGTGACATCGATCATACTTCCTGGTTAAAGGAGTACTGTAGCCTGTAGGAGTATAACATATTGAGCATGAAGTTATCAATTCACACCAAAGGAAGGAACAGATGTTAAATCAATCTTATAAAGGAACAGAATCCAATACATATACAGTAAAGTTTCCTAGTTTCTTAGCAATCTGTACTTTTCATCCCACTATATTTTCCGTACTTTTGTTAATTTTGAGATTCATTTAAACGGAAAGCAAGAAACATCAAGATCAAGATGCTCTTCTGTTTTGTAGATTAAATTGATCATGAAGTATTCTGTGGACAATGTTTTCATTAAATATTTATAGACTGCGACGCGACGCGACGCTACAATAAACTAACGATCGATTGTCGATTCGAATACTTACAATTTGTTATTTTTGTTAATAAAAACGCTAATTATTTATTTATAGCTTCCGTCGTCCATTACTACTGATGAGCTGTCAAACATTAAACTAAAATATTCAAAACTTACTGAAAGAACATAAGTATTGCTTAAAAAAGATATATCTAAATCTTTGGACATGTTAATGGAACCGTATTAGAGTATGAATGAGTCCAAATAAAAGTGGTTAAGAAATAAAATACAAAACAGTAAACTGACGTAAGTGTTTACAAAAATGGTTCTTATCTCTATTATTGTAAAAGCGTATAGGTATATCGTGATAACTTAAACGAGGTCACTGGGTGTAAATCATACTTTGATACTTGCACATTACGACACGACTCTACCCTTAAAAGTTCAGCACGTACGAAATTACACGTTGTGAGTTGTGACATATGCGTGTGCGCAGTGCATGAATCCTAATATTGAAGTATGGTACAAACACAATCTGAATAGGGAAGGAAACGAATGTCTGATATTAAGCGAATTGTAGGTTAGAATAAGAATTTTATATTATTGTAAGTGTGGCAATTTTAGATTTTATTATAATTTATCTGTTCCAACTACTATTATAAATATGAAAGTTTGTGCGGATGGATGGATAGATGGATGGATGTTTGTGACCTTTTCATGCAAAAACTCCTGACCGGATTTTATTTAAATCTGGCATGCTAGTTGTTTAGGCTCTGGATGAAAACATAATATGCTAAGGCCGAAAAATTACTGTCCCCGTGGGGCATTATATTTACGCGTGCAAAGCCGCGGGCAAAAAGTCGGAAATAATTATGGCAAAAAGTCGGAAATAATTATACTATGTAAACATAATACTTTTCTATCATTCCAACAATTCACGGCGTTTTACTCTTAGGTAGGGAGTCCTTACTTTATCAGTTGTTACGTACACTCCTTCGAAGATTAGCGCTACGTTTTTCATACCTACAACCTAAACACTAGTGACCTAAATAGCTTTAGTGTAGTGTGTAGTGTGTATCGATCGTGTAGGTAATGTAGGACAAGTGATGACACACGTCCCTTCGCGATTAGATCGTCGTCGGGTGTACAACACTGCGGCACTTGTATGTGAACAATGCCACCGTTTTACCGGTTCACTGGCGAGAATTACCGCATATGATAATTAGCTCAACATTATGTTTACGATCATTATAATTAACAGTCAGTCTTGACATTATACCTAGCTAAGTATTTTCAGAAAAATATTGTCATATGTTTTTTTTTTCTACTTTGTTCTCTTTAGTTAGCCCCTAATAATTGCCACACTTAAAATGTTTCCTTGAAACTAATTTTTGCTGTAGACTATTAAATATAAGTCACATTTTTCTTCTTCATTTTCGACTACATATTTTCATTTTTCAATTCCTTAAAAGCTGAATACTAAAATTAGCAAGGTACATTACGCTACATTTTTTTAGCAATAAGGAAAAAGCTCTTTAAAATCGGACTCATTTAGGTCGGAGTAACTTGACGTCACAAACGAATTCAAACAAGTACGGTTCCATTGACTGGCTGTAGTAACGGTCGTATCGGTCGAGGTCAAGGTTCACAGCCGCAGTGACGCACATCTCGCTCCAGCATTTGGGAACACCACGGGTGTGAGGAAGACGGTCGTTACGTTAGCAGTGGAGTGAGAAAGAAGTTGTTAAAAAGGCCGTTAGTGAATCATCGCAATTCGCAATATGGCCGAGTTTGCAACAAGTTAGAATCTTGCAGATGTACCGTATATTTGCCGAATACCATTCCAAATACCGACTTTTTTTAACAAATAAAATAAAACCTTCTAGTTAAGGGGAATGAAAATCATTACCTAAATGACAATATTAATTTTGTACTTTCACTCTTAACTGAAAATGTCCCGATAATTGTAAACATATTTGGGACCCGGTTTCACTTTCCACATAATTTTAGCACAACTTCATCAAAAACGACTCAGTTTTAGGGTTCCGTACCCAAAGGGTAAAAACGGCACTCTATTACTAAGACTTCGCTGTCTGTCCGTCCATGATAGCTAGACAGTTGAAATCTTCACAGATAATGTATTTCTGTTGCTGCTATAACAACAAATACAAATAAAAACAGAATAAAATAAATATTATTAAGGGGGACTCACATACAACAAATGTGATTGTTTTAGCCGTTTTGTTCGGAACTCTTCGTGCGTCAGTCCTATTCGCACTTGGCCATTTTTTTTGCAAATTTATTCTTCATGCATAGCCTAAGCAGCATAGATCAACTAAATAAAAAAAAACTATGCAGGTATGCAGGTACGTTTTATGATGATGATGATGATGAAAACTACAAATCTACTTAGGTACTAATGTAATCTTAATGGGGTCAACCATGTTCGCCTACAATGGGTGCCTTCTCATCAGGGAATAAGATAGTCGACGCTTTGGCATGTGCAGTACTCTCCCATCCCCTAGGATACAATTATTAATGTAAGTATTGGATTGTGCTCATGTTGTATCATTTATCTGATATTTAGGATTAAATAGATTTACTATGCGGGATCAGTATTTTCAACAATTTGGTTCAGGACTTTACTACATAGACCACCAAAACGTCCTTGGTTTGCATATGACAATCTCAGTTAAAGAGATTTAACTATTTGCTTCCGTATCCGTTCTAATCACATTCCATTAAATATTTTTTAATAAAATAGACGGGCTTCATTTGTTTCCAAAATTTTTTTTGCTTCCAAAGTAAAAAAATGGGACCATACGGGAAGCACCAGCTATTAAATTAAAAAAGAATCATCAAAATTTGGTTTACCCAGTCGAAATTCTGAGGTAACAAACATAAAAAAATACAGTCGAATTGAGAACCTCATCTTTTTTTGGAGTCGGTTAAAAAGAGATTATCCCGTTTGTGACCAATAATGGATGGATGGATAATCTTTCAACATAATACATCATGTGCTTATGGAATGTGAGAGGAACGAAGGTTTAAGGCTTGAACTTGTACAGCACTTTATGTGTT
The DNA here is from genome assembly GCA_963565745.1 of Phengaris arion. NCBI lineage: Eukaryota > Metazoa > Arthropoda > Insecta > Lepidoptera > Lycaenidae > Phengaris > Phengaris arion. The sequence continues at coordinate 12,605,693 of OY751435.1, read as the reverse complement.
AGTACTAATTTGTACTTTTTGTACAAATTTTCTTAGTTTTGCAATCCATTCGTTACAAATATAAAATGTAATCTTATTCACATAAATAAGGGAATACTATTAAAGCATACTTATTGTTTTGATATAGATTAAGGCTAACATAATCTTAAGAACACATATACATAAATAAAGAATTCAAATAAAGAATACAAAATCATGTCCTAGACTCTTGAGTTTAGACGCTAGAACCTGGTAAAACCTATATTCGAGTGTCCATATATAATAATATATCTATTATGGGTACTGACTGCAACTGGTAATTTGGTAAATGTAATAAGGAATATTATGCATAAGGAAAAGTAACAACTTGCGAAATTAATGTCTAAGATGCGTCCCAGTGAGTCGGAACTGTGCTGCCGTGCTGGGCCGATGCTACGTGCTGACCAGGAGAGGTGCTTTGTACTCTGCTTGCTAACCGATCGTTGCAGCTACGTGTGCTGACTAGGAAGGATGATTCGTGCTCTGCTTGCTGACCGGTCCGTGTAGTGTCCGTTGAAGCCGATGAGGAGTTCGACCAGGCCGACGGTACGTTGAGGCTGGTGGTCGAGGTACCCGATGAGGCTGAGTCTGGCTGGCGTGGTGCGGAGGGGTGGGGGTGATGATGTCCACAAGGAGGCGTGTTCTGTCGAGGGTCACCAGTGTGGGAAGAGTGGATGCCCTAAAGGGAGATCTCCGACCAAAACGAGGTGGTATGCTCGGTCAGGCCGAAGCCCTCTTGTAGACATTTCAGGTGTTGTATATATACCGCCGATATTAGAAAACATCGATAGCGCGATTCAGGATTGTAGCGCTAATTGGTTCGCCACAATCTCGGTTTTGGAATCAAAAAATAATAATTATTTTATATTTTAACGGTGGCTCTCCATACATGTGCAGTGGGGATGAAAAATAAAGGTTTCGTGCATTACTTTTTTACAAAGTCGACCATTTTCCAGTAATTGGCCTCCAAAATGGTTCACAAGTTGGTCCCCCCCCTGGCATTTCTAAACTACAGGAGATAGAAACTTGTAAGATTCCATGGTGATAGATCATGCTAAAAACTGTTTAGGAAAATTATTTAGAGTTAAATCGGACAATAATTTTTGAAGTAATTCAAAGAAAACCTATTGCGTGTTGATAGTTACGGAACCCTCCTTGGAACAATTGTTTTTTTTGCCATAGTCCACAGTAACACAAAAATATTAACGGCCCGTACCTAATTTAATTGTCAAGACCCCACGATACCAACTTTAAGTGTGTCGAATTTACGATACTATAGTAGTCAAGGGTTAAGTTATAATAATTAAAACTCCTTGGTGATGAATTAGATAAACCGGTAGTAAATTGCAATGAAAAACTAACATTTTAATTGCTAATCCGTTTTTTAGGTAACTTAGATTCTATAATATCTTAGATATTTTTGTGGGTAAAGAAATACGTACGTCAGGCAGTCTACTGTTTACCATAATTCAAAATATTTAAAGTGCGAGTGATCGAGGAAAGACCAAAACAATCAGCAGCGGATGTACAACATCATAACATTGGAATAAATGTTGACGCACATTGCTCGTAATTCCTGTAATGGGTTGTCTGTTGCCTGATACCTTTTGCAATAGTAGCACATTTGCGCAATGAATATTCCATATTTGGATAACTGTCTGTTAAACAGCAGGTATACCTACTTCAGTTGAAGTATGTGAATAGTGGTAGTTTAGCTACGATTAAAAAATAACAGTATTCTCAGCGTCTGGTGAATCTACCAAAAATTAAGCTACTCTCAATTTTTTTTAATCGTCCGATGAAAGTTACCATTTAATTATAATAGCAATTAGGCAATAATTAGCACAGTTTGTTTAGTCAGGTCTTAGACAAAAGCAAAAGTTATAAAAGTAAGTAATGTAAGAAACTTTAATCTTTAATCAATTAAACAACAGGTAGGTTACCTGCATTGTTGCCTGCATTTGCAGCAGCCGGGATCCGCCAGTTTTCTCCATCTTGATGTAACCACACCGTTATCGTATTAACACTCAATGGAATACAATAATTTTATGATTTTTTTCTCCCTTAGAGTTCTCGTGTAAACAAATAAAAATTACAATCGATTTAACATTTTAGTCCGCTTATTTCACTCTGACAATAACGACAATGATTTTTTTATATTTTTTAATGTTTTAAAAAGGACGTGTGCTTAATGCTTAAACTGCGAGTAGAAAAAGTTGAGCCGTGCGAAAGTTTAAACCGAGCAGTACCGATTAAACAAGTCAGCGACCGCGGTCGTCAGGCGCTGCGGCGGGTTGCGGTCTGACGCGAGCTGCGAAAGATGGCGTAGTGGGGCAGCATTACTTCGCCCTGACTAAGCTCATACCTAAACGGCTAGTCACAACATTTTCGTCCTTAGTACTTGGTCACAAAGCTCATAATAATAACTTAGGAATGAATATGTAGTAACTAGGTACAGTAAGCACAACAACAGTTTTAATTTTCGTTTTGTTTTTTCATTCATCCTTTTATATGCATTATTATTTCTTACCGCCACTTCCCTTCTAAGCTGTCTGCTGTCGGTGTAGGGATTGCAATGTAGGAAAGTTCAATTTCGCAATCCAGAGGAATCCAGCTTAATGAGGGTGTTTGATATTTTTATATTGCCGTTAGGGGGCAAACGCAACGCACACAAAGCGTCATCTGGTGGCGTAAGTGGTATCAAAAACGGTCAATAAGAATTTTCGATTCTTTTTCTGTCCGACGGTCCTTGTCGTGTCAAAAAGCTGTCAGATGTAACCAATTTAGAAACCCTCATTGAATGAAGTGTGGGAACTCGATATCAGCCAAGCTGCTTTTCTTTGTATAAATAAATCTTCTGAGCGTGTGTTTATAACTAAACTCCTAAACTGGACCGATTTTGATGAATTTTTTGTTTCATGAAAAAGTGGATTCGAGAATGATTTAGACTTACAATTTGGTCCACTGCATGTTATTTATTATAAATAAATCCTTTATCCTACTACTATTATAAATGTGAAAGTTTGTGATGATGGATGTATGAATGGATGTTGAAATTTGGTATGGTAGTAGTTAAGGCTCTGGACTATTACTTTTTACCTAGGCTACTATTTATTCCGAAAAAGTACAGTGTTCCCGTGAGATACTTTATTTACGCGAGCGGAGCCGGGGGCAGTAGCTAGTTTTTTATAAGGAAAAATTTACTAGTAAAATAGTGTTACGCCCAACGTAGTGGGCACGGGATAGATAGCAACTAAAAACACCGCTTCAAGTATATTTCACCGTGAGAAACGTTCATCGAACCCACAACCTGGTCTAATGATCTTCACCACGGTCCCTTGGACGCTCTAAAACTTCTAAGTAACATTGATTGAAAGTGGAAATGGTTTGTAGTTCTCCTAAGAATATTTATAGATCCATCCTGATGGCTGGTTTGTCTAATTATTAAACAAAAATTTCATCACCTTAATTATTGAAAATGAAACAACACACATCCTGAAAAGGACTTTATTTAAAAAAGTTACATACAAACATTCATTTTATTTACGTGCACATGGCTATTTTCTGTACGCATACGTACGTACACACGACGACAACCTAACTACGCACATCTACGCATACCTATACTAAGTATAACATTCACACATATACTATAATTTCTCGTGAGGCAGTTTTGAACATAATAATTTACTCCTTAATTGTCCAAACATACTTAGATGAACTATGAAGGGGTTATGTAAATTATGTAAATTGGAGGTAACAAACACATAGTTATTGGTACTTGTAGCAAAATTATGAGAAAAGAAAAATAGTAATCAGATTTATTCCAAGGATTTTTTTAAAATGAAATACTTACTTATTAATCTTCAAGAAAAAATCTAATCTTGTTAGAAAATTGAAAAAAAAAACGGCTTTGCCTTAAGATTTATAACGATAAAGAAAAATTTATAACACAATAGACGTCTTAGTTTTTTTTTTATTTAATAAAAAACGTCTGTAATAGGTACTCGTAAGTATAGAAATCCTTTGCAACGAAGTCCGTCAGATTATAATACTATCTAGTATCTATCTACAGGACGTAGTCGCTTTATGGAGCACATAACTATCAATTAGTAGGTACATAATAATTAATTAATGTCAGGACTAAGGCGTTCATAAATAATTATTCCATGTTGTGTAATGTATGCTTTAAAATGCTATTACTATGTAAGTATCCATTATAATTATAAAAATATTAATACATATTATTATGTTTATTTGATATCTAAACAACAGTTACACATAAAAAAATAAAAAATAGCGCATTAATACATTTGGCAAAGGTTTTAAAAATAATTTGCAAGGAGCTTTTACAAAAATATTTTTGGCATTTTGACGAAACCAGCGTCAATTAATTTTACATTTTGGCCATTTTATTTGCAATTTGTAAACATATTGGAAAAATAATAATTCAATAAAATATAATCATGCAGTTTTAAAATACGGAAGGTACTTAGATATCTATTTAAAATAATTCAGCTTTGTTTTTAGGCATTTCTGTTTTACATTCGACATTTTATTCGCAACTTCTCGACAAATAAACCATCTTTAAAGTATTTTATATATGTATGGTTCGTATACGGTTTTACTACACTTCAATTTAAAGGTACCAGTGTCAAGTATGTATCTGAATTTAATACACACCTTGTCTATTGTTTACGCTTTTCAATAATGACCAAAAAAGTTTTCTTTTGAAAGTACAGTATTAATTTTTATTTTTAACAAAGTTGCATTGTATCAGAAGATGGTTGTAATCATTTTGTACCTGTATCTATTTTTAATGTCGAGTGCAAAAGTGTGTGCACCGCACTCTAAGCGTGTTGATGGACACATTTAGCGTTATGTAATTTATTTTCTCACAGGTTTGTCGTTAATTTTGCACTTGCAGGTGCCGGTGTAACGGTAATATAACACACATCACATACATAATACTACAAGTACGTCTTTATTAATAATCGACATCACTTAGGACATAACACATTTCTAAGTTACTTACCCTATTTCGGTCAACAATAGGACTTCTTCAAAAATCCCTCATTTGCGCAGAAACTTATGTTGACTAATAACATTGAAAACGTAATGCGACTGCATGGATCCACAAAGACACATACTACCACATCAACAGTTAACGTTTTCAAGATTGGCATCTACATCAGAATGGTAGTATTGATATTTTATTTTAATAATATTTAGGGCAAATCTTATGTCGATTCATAAAAGTCTTGAAACAAAGAAAACTTTTCAAAACTCAGTAAAACTTATAGTCGTAATTCTTGCCTTTATAGGTCAAAGGCGTTCCTTTGACCTATAAAAGCAAGAATGTTACAGGTTTATTGAAAATTTAAAATTAATTATTAATTAGTAGGCATTTCTTCAAACAACATAATATAACGTTTTGTGAAATCAATTACCTAGGTACAGAAAATTTGTGCACATAATTGACTGCTTATGTATAAAGACCTTTAGACAGAAACAAAAATGTAAATTCGCCGCTTTGATTATTAACCTCTCACTATCAGCTAATTCGCCTTTGCCCTCGTTCCCGCGAGAGTTTTTTGTGGTCGCAACAGAAAAAACATCACAGTAAATATAAATCTACACTTATACAATAGAGCCTTGGCCATTGGCCTCAGATTCAGCGAACATTTGTTTCATTAATAGAGTATTTTATCTATCTTCGTCGCGTCTTTACACAGTAAATCATGTGCCCAAATATTCAGTAATCGATTTAACATAACATTTGTTCAGTATTATATAAAGAAGCAATCTTGAAAACGTAACTATTCGCAGACAAGAGTGTTCACCTCCTTCTAGGACATACATAATAAGGTATAACGTTAGGCAGTCTTTGGGTAGGTCGGAAGAATTACAGCATCTATATAATATCAATATAATTAATTAACGCCACACTGATACATTGAATTACCCTGTAAACATATTAGTTTACCCTCCAGCTACAAACAATGTGTTATTAATATATTGCAAAGCCAAGTTGTATTATTATTATTATTATTTGTGAATCGACAGACCGCACGGTGAAAATCTTCCCTTGTAAATTACCCATGAGGTTATCATGTCGACATATAAAATTAAATATAATGAAAACAACCTTTATTTTTTACTATCAATTTTACATTCCAAGGAATCCAAGGTAACCATCAATATTATTATTAAAATGCACATTTCTTAATACAGGTGGGAGGGGGGGGGGGGGGCAATCAATGTAACCAGGGGGAGATGGGCTTACTCTACCGACCAGCAGGTACTATGCTAGTGGCTACTAACATCCAACTTATACCTAGAACACGCTGAATACACCTAGTGGCGTACTATACACGACTCGTAATTGGTGTTACTGGGGACAAAGCGATGGTTTCTCTTACGACTAATTTATACAACAAAAATATATTTCATTTTCCATTTTGTGCGAACATTATTGTGTAGATTACGAAAATCTCACATCAGCAGTACGTTTACCCTGCATTTGTGACACGTAAAAGTTTCAAAAAGTTAAACACTTACACATATTTGCAAAAATTTAAAATAATTAAAAGGATCTCATTACGAAAACTTATAAAAATATGAAACGGGTATATTATAATATTGTAAAATTTATTATACTTTATATATATTAAAAATTTCAATACATATACGCATCGTTACATTAATATACTCTTAATATGAAAACGCAAGGATTTAGGAATGAGTTTTGGATGGTTGGCTATGTGCTTAAGGTTTCTATGTCTAATTTATTGAACATTATAGGCCGTATAGTATACGAGATTCTATTTTTGGCTACTCACAAGTTTTCTAGAACACAGTTATAGCTATAGAGCATGCACCTATTGAATAAACCCATTACATTAAGAACCAGAGTCAACGTTTTTAAGCTTTAAATATAAAACTCATAAGACGCTCATATCAATATTCAGTTTGGCACATTAACTTCACTTGCATTTATCGTGACCAGCACAATAGCAAACCGTTGAGCAACTTTTACATTTACACGGATAAACAGATTGTAACAATTCACATAAAGTATTTCTCTCTACAAACCAATGGCGAAAGGTTGAACTGTAACACCAGTTTTCATTCCGGCATTAAATTAGTTGACATGTCTTCAAAGCCGCCTCCGCCACGTTTGTATACAATAGACTCTGAAGTTGTTTCATAAAGAATTTAATTCAAAATTAAACATCTATATCCACTCCTTGGCAACCGTTTTAATAGTCGATCTAAGTGGTTATCTCCACCTCCCGAGCGGTATTATTGACTGTGCGAGTTGGCGAAGAAGGTTACCAGTGTCCAACCCAGGACCTATACGTATTGGCACTTCTTGGGCGGCAGCGGTTTAATTCATTCAGGTACGCCAGTAAACAAAGGAAATCCGGAGCAATACATTTTGTACCTTTAAGGGGGAGTTTTTTTTTCACCAATTAGATAGACTACTAAAGCAGACATCATGCAATTTACATCATGAAGTCCCCGCAGTCGACGCCGACGTCCCAGTCGTCAGTGGTGGTCGCACTGTCATCGTACTCTGTGGGCCCGAGGTCGTACGCGGACAGCTCGTACGGCGTCACGCCGTCCAGCATGTAGCACGCCTGGTACACATTGCTGTGGTGGATGATGGGCATCGCGTGCAGCGTGAAGTCGCCGCCCTCGTGCGACCACACTAGACCTGGAATGAAGTTAGGTATACGAGCTTTATCTTTATGCTTATATAGGTTGGTTTAAATAATCCATACAGCTCCAACTGCCGCATTAGCAGCGAAGTAAGATAAACTATTCAACCTAAATACTCTATGTGTTTCAATAATTGCTTTAGTCGCAGGAACTTTACTCGTAGCACTGATTCAATTATCGCATTTAATACATCATCAACTTGAATAAATATTTATAATAGCTCCCCACACCGATTTCAGTGACGGTGGCCGGTTTCATTGAAACCAGGCTACGCAGGATTAGTTTTATAGTGCTCAAGTGTGTGCGCAGTATACAAGAGCACTCTCTCTTCCTTTACTCTTATAACCCAGTGGGACGGATAACCGACACGACTGGCGAGAGATCAGGCGCAGGTCGACTTTTTACATACCCATCCGACGCATGGATCATCTTTCTTGCCAGACAATCGGGTGATCAGCCTGCATTGCCTAACCAAACCTGGAAACAACATTTTTTGTTTTTCCAATGCGGGAATCGAACCCACGACCTCCGAGTCGAGAGCCAAGTTCTAACCACTAGACCACGGAGGCTGTAAATAAATATTTAATAAAGACATCACTCACGTCCACTCCACACTCCGTTGGGCAAAGTGACCCAGCCCCAGCCCTGTCCCCAGGCCAGCTCGTGCACGAGTTTCCCGGCAAGTGGTACCTGCCGCTTGATGACAGCCACTAGCCCGCGACCCTCGAGCGCCGCCACGGTGTTGCGGTTCCGACCGTACGACTTGGGAGATGCAGGCGCTGAAAAATGAAAAAAAGTGTGTGTGTCAGCTCCGACGCACGACTGGAGTCGACTCCAAAAAATTAAATTTGGTGTGCAATGCAAAGAAAGTAAGTGCACTCAAAAAGTAAAAAAACAAAAGCTTCGAATCTAGGACTAATATTTGACTAATTTAATATTTGTCCTCAGTTGTCATCTGCAATATTTTAAGTGTAGGTTATTTTTATTTACCGATGTCGAAACTTTATATAAATCGTTATTTAAACATATATTTAACTAATAATATAAAAACTTTGGTATGTGTGTCACACATATTTTAGCTATAATTTAGCTTTAAAGACCAACACTAAAATTCATAGATTTTTATTTTTCACATTGGCTTTGTTATTAAATAAAATGAAAAATGTATCCATAGTATGTAATTAACGCAGATTTAAGTAAATAAAAACATAAATATGGTTTTAGCATAAACGTATAGTAGGTTAGTGTCTTCAGTTAAATGGTCCCACTTTTGAGATTTTTGGGGCCATTTTGTCATTTGAAGTATAGGGACAACAAGATGGCTGACATTTGAAGTAATGGATATAGTAGTTAAATTTGAAGTATGCTGAAAACCAAGATGGCGTAACTTTTTCTTGTATGAAAATTTGTACTGTTAAATGTACGTCATAGCCTATGTTGAGTTTTGAAATCTTTGGGTTTTAAGTTCGATTTCTTAAAAGTGTGACATCTTCGTGTAACATCGTGTGATATCGTACCGTGTGACCGTCAGACATCGTGAATTCGATTTTACTCCCATAGATTTTCATACCCCGGGCTTATAATATCCTTCCTCCTTCGTCGTCTCTCTTCGTCCTTACATATGAAATTGGCGTTTTGTCGTACTGGCCACTTTGATCTCAAATATATCTTCTTTGGTTAGGAATTCCAATTTCAAATTTATACCGCTATTTACTCATGCATTTGTGTTTCGAAAAGCGTAATTCATTTGTTTTTTCCTCTTTTGGTTTTTTTTTCTTTGCGTCACTCTGTTTACAAAATGGAAAACTTGAAATATCGAATTATTTTCGAGTACGAGTTCCACCGTGGCACCAGTGCTGCAGAAACGGCTCGAAGAAATAATGATGTGTATGGCGGCGGTGTCGCAAAAGTGCACACAGTGCGTTTTTTGTTCCAACGTTTTCGTTCTAGAAATTTCGACCTGCAGAACAAGCCCCGTTGAACGGCCGGAGACCTAAGTTGATAATGAAGAATTGAAGGCTATTGTGGAAGCGGATCCTTTGCAAACCACGTCCGAGTTAGCTGCAGGCTGCGGTGTTAGTGATAAAACTGTTTTAATCCACTTGAAGTAAATTGGGAAGGTGAAAAAGCTTGAAAGGTGGGTACCTCATGAATTGAGTGCAGCAAAATGACAAACGCGCGTCGACTGCTGCGTTACATTACTCAACCGGCACAATAATGAAGGGATTTTTTATCGAATCATTACCTGTGATGAAAAGTGGATCGATACTCTGATATCTGTACGATAATCGGAAACGCTCATCGCAATGGCTGAACCCTGGCGAAACAGCCAAAGCCTGCCCCAAGCGAAAATTGACTCAAAAAAAGTTACTTGTGAGCGTTTGGTGGGCTAGTGCCGGTGACGTTCACTACAGTTTTCTTAAATCTGGCCAGACGATTACGGCAGATATCTATTGCCAGCAACTGCAAATCATGATGGAAAAGCTAGCTGCTAAACAACCAAGGTAGGTCATTCGCTCTAGGCCACTGCTGCTTCAGGACAACACTAGACCACACACTGCACAACAGACGGCTACCAAATTAGAGGAGCTTCAATTAATATGTCTACATCCACCGTACTCCCCGGACCTTGCTCCAACAGATTACCTTTTTTTTTCGAAATTTGGATAACTTCCTGCAAGGGAAAAAATTCAACTCCGATGGGGCAGTCCTAAGCGCCTTCAAAGATTTTATTTATTCCTGTCCGAATAGTTTTTTTAGTAAAGGAATTAATGAACTACCTATAAGATGGCAAAAGTGCATAGATAGCAATACATTAAGTATACTTTGATTAAATAAATATATTAAGTATGTTTAAAAAAAATCGCCTTTATGTTCCTCCTTTACAAAATGCTAATTTCATATTATGTAATGACCTAATATATGAAAATCGTTTCTTAAGGAGTAGACTCAAAAAAAAAAATTTAAGGCTGGTATTAAGGTATGAGGATGTTGTCGTATGTGCAATTACTTCTATTACTTGAGATTTGAGCCTAGTTTCTTTAATCTTTAATTTTTGTAAAATAAATATAAGTATTTCCCCTTACTAATAAAAATATTTACACAATGGATATCTAAGCTATACAATGTTTTGTCCTAGTATGATACGTTGGAAAAGTCACTTGACAGACAAGGACAAAACATTTTATAGCTTAGATATCCATTGTGTAAATATTTTTATTAGTAAGGGGGATAAAATGTAACTCATATCAACAACAGTCAAGAAATAATTTTAAACGGCAAGAGTGAATGGTATAAGTAATCATTGAAAATAAACGATAAATTAAATTGAAGCCATGTTTTTAATCTGTTTGCAGATCCACTTATATTTTTGAGCCGACGAGTGTGTTAATTAAATTGTCGCGCTTTTAAAATATGGTAGGGATTTGTGGCAGTATTAAATTAGGGCCGATTAGGTATATTGAATGGCAGCATCTTTATGCTTTATCAGTCACTACTGGAAATTTTGGTAACTTGCTTTGCAAAGCTGTATAATATGTACAGTGACGAAGACTGGTTGTCCTTCATATATAGCCCTAGCCTGTAAATAGGTAGGGTTTTGGATAAGGGTCTTCAAAAGGTACCTTAGTGTAGTAAGTGAAGCCGATAGGAATGGAGTTGTAGGAAGTCCACGTCACTGATATCTTGTTTCTAGCGTTAGTTACGTGAAAAAAATTGCTATTTAAAAATATTTTCAAAGTCACATAAAAGATAAGAGCCAATTTACGGGAAAATTGTGAAAAATTATGAAGATAATACACAAATAATGTGTATCAGATGAAAGGGACGACCCCGACGTGGCTGGAGACGTAAATCGACTGTCATTTGTTTTAATGGCATAAACACGTTATTATATTTTGCACATAGACATATATATTATAGACGAGGCATGTTGAGGCAAAAACTGTCTCCACTTAAATGACCCCACTTATGGAGTTTTTGGGGCCACTTTGACATATTTTGAAGTATGATGAAATGAAAATGGCTGACATTTGAGGTATCGTGAAAACCAAGATGGCGTAACTTTTTATTGTATGAAGATTTGTTCTGTCAAATGTACGTCATAGCCTATCTTTAGTTACGAAATCTTTGATTTTGAACATATATTAGACAAATAATTCATCCCTTCTACGTACCATTTGAAAAAAAAAGGTTTATTTAATATACCCATTAGGTCCGTACCGCTAACTACAGCTAACCGGAAATCAGCTAATTAATATTATGAAAAATGCATGAAGCCGTTAATATAGACTAATTAATATAATTAATACAATCATAACCTACATAATATCAGGACATGCCGAGCTTGATTATGATTTTATGCCCACGAGGCTGGGAAACAATAGGTATTAACCTATCCAGCACGATCGGTGAGATGTGTATCATATTCACACAACATCAGGCACTGCATTTGCATATTAGAGCTTGGAGCCAAAGCGAGTGATAAGTGACTGACAACATCTAACTATTGAGTGCAAGTAGGTCAGTGGATATTGGCGCCAGAAGCTTTCAAATTAGGTATTGAATCATTCCATACTATTATATACTCTCTATCTCTATTAATCAGGGATATTATGGAGCGCAACCGAAAGTATCGGAAATTCTAAAAAACTATCCGTAACCGTATTTTTAAAGCAGATAAAAAAATCCGGATAAATTCGGATGTAGACTGAGTTTAATATGATAAGTCACATTATCATTTAATTCACCGTCCGTGCCTACTCAGTACTCACTAGATTTTTAGGCCAAAATTTACATAAACTTGTCAAAATAAACTGTATGCATTTACCTAATAATAGCAGTAAATGAAATTATTATCCGAAACTGACGGATAATTCCAAATTATTTCATATCCGTAAACGTTACCAACACTGATATAATTTTATTCAGTATATCCTTATCCGTATCCAGTCCGATATGTCATATCTTTAACATCTCTGCTCTATTTAAATTGTAACACATATTGCTAGTTAATTGTTATTTTTTGGTAGGTACCACACAGTTCTTCGGTATAACAAGTGCAATATAAGTAAGTGGTACTCTAATTAAAAGCTTAAATAAAAATAAATTAACTTAAAAAATTTCGTAGGTTTGTTCTCAAGGACTATGATACCCTTATATTTATTTAAATAAGTTACGCAGATTATGTGGGGTTAACTGCCGGCTCTAAACGGAAATGCTCATAAATAATGGCCGCGATAAATCAATTCCGTGGAGTTAAGACTATTTTTATGTTGACACATTTAGCTACATTAAAATGAAGCTTATTTAAATGGCACTTTCATTCGTAAGTACATAGTTTATCTTTATCGGCCGAATACTGAAACGCTAATCAATATTAAGAGCCTTCCTATTCACAGGCTGTCGCTGTCTTTTCTAGCCGAAACGACAAGGATTTGAGCATCATTTAATTTAACTATCGTTTCAGTATTCGTCCGTAAAAATATTAACTGCCCCTTGTCTTTTATCCAAACCTTTGGTAAAACGGTCTTCCTTATCAATAATTATGAGGGAGGTAAAAAGTAGATTTTAGTTTCATTGTTTTATACGTAGAGGTTAGTTCATTTGATAATTACCATTGTCATATTGGTTGGAGTTTATTAACCCTGGGAGCGTACTGGGGGTAAATAATTCCTAGTCTATATAGATATTTAGTTAGGATGCTCTTAGGCGACATGGTTTTTGCATTATACCTAACTCGTGACCCGAGACCCGCTGGGAGCGTTTGGGTCGCCTTTTGTACCGTGAAACTTTTATTTGCCTGTTAAAGTCTGTTTTTAACATGTTTCAAATATATATTTTTCCAGCGGAAACCCTTATTTTTATTTTTAAATTTAAATTAAAAAAAAAGACTTAAATATTAAATAAAAGCGTTTATATTGGTACGGTGCGGGAGGATAAAATGTTAATAAATAACAAAAGTAAAGTTTGCAATATGTTGCCAATATTCGTTATTATAAAATCATTTCATCTTTTATTGATGAAAAAACAAAACTTTTATAAATCATGAATGAATAAAAATAACGAGAAAGCCTTTAGATCCCATTTATCCCCGGCGGGAGAACATTCTATCACAAGTTGGCGGTGTGGCCGGGGGTGGTTTAGTTTTAATTTGTTTGTAATCCGTTTTGCCCCCGAGTCTGTATAGTGTATATGTGTAAGAGCTTTTAGAATAACAACTTTACACTCGCTCGCAACCTCGTACCTAGTATCTATAGGCTTAGAACTACTCTGTGTTTGTAACTACTAATAATAATAATAATTATAATTTAATCAAAAGGTCATTAATATTAATAAGTAATAAAAGAGATAGCATAGTCAATAGTGCGTTTCCTTTTAATGAAACTCACGAAAATATGAATAGGTTATTACGTAAGGTGGTAGATCCGACGACTAATAAAATATAAAGCCCGGTGATAAAATTTATAGCCTGGAAAGTGATCTCTTATGTAACGTTATCGAGTGAATTGCCTAATGAAGATAGAAGATAAAATAATATTGGTCCATTGTTACATGTAACGACAAAGTTACTGAAACTACACGATCTATTTTTACTATACATTTTCATGATTTTGAAACGAAACGTTTGCTTTTTTCATATTTTACAATCAATACAGACTGCGTTCTTGGATGTTTTTAAAAAGTACATTAACTTTAAATAATTTCTTTCGAAACTGAATTTATACTTTAAGGCTTAAAGGGCATCACAGATGACGAAGATATATGATATAAAATTTTATATTAAAATAAACTATCGCTTGCTATTTGGAATTCAGTGTTTTAGTTTGTATAAACTATCACAGACGGCTAAGATACTATTTATATATAAGATATTTTCATATGACGTAGGTACTTTAATATGAAATATATCCAGGCATCTTAAGATAAAATATTATAGTACCTATCTTCGCCGTATGTGACTCGTAGGCCCTATTAATAATGAAGTTTGAATGCAATATACTCACGTCGTACTTTAACTAGCGGCCGCTGGAAGGCAGTTCTGAGGTAGGGCCTCTTGATCACCAGCTCTATGTGCGGTGGCGGCGGGAGCTGGAATGGAGGGTGTCCATTACATTACATCATCATTATCATCGTCGTCGTCATCTGCTCTTGTAGTAAAAGCTGAATAGTTCAAATAAGCGGAACTCTTTAGGCAGGTACGCAGTTAGTGTCAGGTCAAACCGCGACGATTAGCAACGATACGCGGCGCTGCGTATTTAAGATACCAGATAGCTAATCAAAATTGAACTTTATTCACTACACAAAAATATACACGTTTCATATGACATCAGTCATACACTGCACATGCGTGAGCTGCCACTTTACATTCGAACTCTTAGAATGAAACATGTATCTTCTACCATAAGGAATAAAGTTCAATTTTGAATAGATATCTTACAATGCAGCGCCATGTCGCGTATCGTTTCGTTTCGGTGTGAATTGGCCCTTAGATTTGAATAAATTTTTATTATTTGTCAATACAATGTTAGCGGCATTATTTCTACGTTCTTTAACCGTAATTACAGTTTGCAGCAAAGTAATACGTATGATTGTGTTTCTTTTAAAAAGCCATGATTTCAGTCAAAGCCAAAAAAAGTATTGGCACGTGGCCAAGACTTTCTAGCTCAGTCTGAACTTCTGAAATTGAAAAGTGGCAGCACTGCAGTCTTTTAATTATTTGCCAGCTTTAGATATTATTGATTGATCCTATTAACATATGATGCAGTCACAAAATCTTGGCATCTATTCGTAACTTCAAGGATACTTACCGTTTTAGAAATGGCCAACATCCACTCCCTTGGTAAGCATAGAAGAAAAATTTTTTTTTAGATTGAAAATTTAATTAAGTATGTTGAACAGTTGAGACAGTTTAATGTTTAGCACACTTTTGAAATCAGTCAAGGTACTATTGTACGACGACCTGAGGTTCAGTGGTTGACTGCGTCAGTGCTCAAGCCGGATGTCGCGGGTTCGAATCCCAGAAAATGAACAAAAAAGTTTTCTCTGTTCCTGGGTCATGGATGTGTATAAAATATGTCTATAATAATTTGATAAAAATCAAAAATTTGTGTATATTATAAAAGTGTTAAATACCTATATTTTGTATAGTCTTGTACCCGTAACACGAGTTCTTCGAGAACTTACTACGGAACCAGATTGACGTGGTGTTGATAGATATTATTATTATTATTAGAAACAAGCTGCCCCCGACACACATTGTTCAGTCTTAACTATGAGCTGGAATAAATAAATAACCTACACCAACATCTACAACTACAAACTACACCTACACTACGTCTTCACCTACATCTACACCTACACCTAAACCTACATCTACTCCTACCAGGTGTAGGTAGGTCGGTCCCAGTCTGTAGGTAACAAACCTACAGGCTGAGGCCGACCGATTTTTCTTAAATAAACCAAATATACCATTATTGGCAAATGGTTATATTATAACCATTTGCCAATAATGGTATATTTGGTTTATATATTCAGTGTCAAGTTAAAAAGGCGGGAAATAGAACTTTCGTTTCCATTTTTCAACACCGTATTCCTATATCGTCAAGTCTAAAGTCTAGTCAAAGTCCAAATATATAGTCAGTACAGTCTATGAGTCATGTCAGTCGATTCAGCTCGGGAGCTTCGGGAGTTTTGGCGGGAAACACAAAATAGCACGTTTTTAGATGTTGTACCACTTGCCCACACTTGTGCACGATAACGAATATTTAATGGTTAATATTCTACCAATATTACACATTAAGAACCGAAATAACACAAATTTATGAAGTTTTACAAATTCCACAACATCACCCATTGAACTCCCCGGCAAAACTCCCATTGAACACCTTCCCGACTCGTCGTCACACCAGTTATCACACCAGTGTGACAAACAAGAAAATAAAAACTTGTTTGTCACACTACTGATTTTTCCACACCATGGTATACTATAATTGTTAGTGCTGTACCTATGGTACACACTAGCATCTTTTTCGTAGTAATTAGTGCAATCTATGGCCTTGTGGATGTCCAGTGATTGATATACGAGGGCGGGTCAATAAGTCCGTGACTTTTGGAATAAAACACAGATTTTTTGATAAATAAATCATTTTATTTTTCAACGTAGTCCCCCTTGAGCTCTATACACTTTGTCCAACGCTTCTCCAATTTTTTTATCCCTTCCAAAAAATATGATTTGTCGAGGTCCTCAAAATAGGCCTTTGTTTGCGAGATGACTTCATCATTGGAGTCAAATCTTTTTCCACCGAGCCATTTTTTCAGGTTTGGGAACAAGAAGTAGTCACTCGGAGCCAAATCTTGAGAATAGGGTGGATGTGGGAGCAATTCATAGCCCAATTCATGGATTTTTGCCATGGCAACTGCACATGTGTGCACCCTTGCATTGTCTTAGTGAAAAAGAACTTTTTTCTTGGCCAAATGAGGTCGGTTTTTTTTCAAATCCTCATTGAAGCGGTCCAATAAGTTGGCATAATATTCCCCATTAATTGTTCTTCCCTTTTGAAGATAGTCAATGTGGATTATCCCACGTGCATCCCAAAAAACAGTCGCCATAACTTTATTGGCTGACAAACCCACCTTGGCCTTCATTGGCGCCGATTCACCCTTAGAGACACACTGTTTTGACTGTTGTTTGGTCTCTGGTGTATTGTGATGGATCCATGTTTCGTCCACGGTTAAAAAAATCCTCCATATTGTGATTAAACAACGCCAAACCTTCCTGTGAAGTTGTTACACGATTGCGTTTGTGGTCGACTGTGAGCAAACGCGGCACCCATCTTGCGGAAAGCTTTCTCGTGCCCAAGTGATCATTCAAAATTGAAACCACTGAGCCATGCGAGATGCCTATGGCTTCCACAATCTCTTGCACTTTCAATCTTCGGTCGGCCAACACCATATCGTGAATTTTTTCGATTGTTTCGGGTGTAGAGACCTCAACTGGGCGTCCAGGACGTTCGGCATCTTCAGTGCTTGTAAGGCCACAACTAAATTCAGTAAACCACTTTTTTACCATTGAAATCGATGGTGCAGAGTCCCCATAGTATTTATCAAGCTTAGATTTGGTCTCGGTAATGGTTTTTTTTCCCAAAAAATAATGCTTAATAAGCACACGAAATTCACTTTTTTCCATTGTTTCCTTAAGTTACTGGATAGTCTGATAAAGATAGCTGTAAAACACAAACTAACAGACGCAGCAAGTTCAAATTTTGATAGGAGTCAACTGACAGATGCCTGTTGACAGGAGTAGTGTTGCTTTTTCAGTAAGGAGGTTAGAAATTCAAAAAGTCATCAGTCTTATTGACCCGCCTTAGTATTAATGCAACCTTATCTAGTGCTAGCCGGTAGGAAACGCAATGTTTGTGATAATAATATAAATCAATAAAAATATTTGCATATCTAAACATCAACAATTTTGCAAATTGTGCATTGGTGTACAATCGCTTTGTAACATGGATTTTTGTTTAATTAATAGAAAACGTGGATAAGTTTTGTTATTTAAGATACATCAATACTATAAACAAAAAGAATATAAAAATTTATCTCAGATATGGTTTTGTCGTAACCGCCGTAACAATATTATAAAGTGCTCAGGATCTGCAACAATAAAAGTATGTACTATATACCTACCTACCTTTGTACGTGATTTTGCCAATATGAATGCTTCGAACGGTAAATAAGCATAAGTACCAACATTTATAACCGCTATGTGTGTCTGTCTGTCTGTGGGATTTGAAACTCGACCGCAGACGACACCAGCAAATGGAATCTATACATTTTTTATGGTGGTAGACCACCAGAGGGCGCTACAGCAGCCAAATAAGTGCGTGCGTTTGGTTTTTTTTTTAATTTTAAGTGCAATAATTAACTCATTTATTCATAAATGTTTTTAAACTTTCAAGGTCACTTAACACTTATACATTTTTAACAGTTTTTTTTTATATCACGGTAATAAACCCGGTTTAAAATGTATAAGTACTCGTATCATTTATTCATAGTCATCGTTTACTTCACAGGGAGAAAAAGTTATAAAAACAGTCGAGCACAAAAATACATGTCAACCAAATGAGAACGATAATGAAATAGCATTTACAATCCACAAAATACATGATGTGGCTGGTACTTCTACGGAGCCAATGCCTAAAATCTACGAGAAATATATAAGGTCTTTAAAAGAAAAAGGGTTAACAGTACCACCATTTGAAAGCGTAAAGTGCAGCCTTTACAATGCACGAAAACGGAAACTAAAAGTTAGCAAGACCGTTTTCAAACATATTGAGGAAGTACAAGTACCCGTTACATTTGAGAAATATCTCGTTGCTGACTATCAATATGAGAATACCAGACTATTAATTTCTTGTTCTGAAGATGCAAAGGAATTATTAAAAAGTGTGAAAGAATATTTTGTAGATGCGACATTTAAGAGTTGTCCAGAGCCATTTCCATAATTACTTTCTATACTTGGCGAATTGGGGAGCACGTCTCAAACAACTTCCGTGATACCGCTTATTCATGTGCTTATGAGTGATAAAAAAGAGTCGACATACGCTGCATTATTCGACATCCTGAAATCAAAATTTCTTGACTGGTATTCCAATCTATTTCACGCTGATTTTGAGATTGCCGTAGCAAATGCCTTAAGATATTTTTTTCCATATATTAAGATAAAAAAGTGTTACTACCATTAATGTCAAAGCTTATGGCGAAAAGCAAAATCAATTGGTTTAAAAAGTAAAATACATAAAAGAATTGTGGGATTATGTACTGCATTGCCGCTAACTCCGTTAAAAGATATTAAAAACGGATGGGAGTACATAAAAACAGAATCTAATGAATTGAGCGGAGAAAAGATGAAACAGTTCATAGCATACATGGCCCGACAATGGCGAACAACCACCGAACTAACAACGTTTGTGAAAGTAGGAACTCCCAATTAAATAAAAAGATTAATAAAAACTACGTAACCATACTCAAATTATTAACAGAATTATTCAATCAAAAGGATATTAGTATTAAAAAAAGAAGGCTCGACCAAACTGATAAAGATAATTTTATAATTTCCTGCCAATTAAAAGTTTTAAATGGTGAAATATCATTAGGACATTTTCTTGAAACATTATGTTGAAAATATAAGTTAATACATGTTTCCCTTTAATTTAACTAACTAGTAGTGTAACTTCTTCTGTAGTACAACTAGGACAGTACTAGTTAGGAAATAAATGCAATAAATGGTGTGGAAAAATCAGTGTGACAAACATGTTTTTATTTTCTTGTTTGTCACACTGGTGTGATAACTGGTGTGACGACGAGTTGGGAAGGATTGAACACAGTGACCGGGTATGAGAAAATTCAATTGACGTTTTTAGTATTTTCCCTGGAATTTTTCGAATAATTCTCACCTTTTAAATTTTGCCTGAAATTTCAAAATTATTTGAAGACCCGAATTTACAATTTAGTGAATATTATATCTAGCAATATCACGCGAAAAAATACCCACAGTCTGCAAGAAAATATGTGAGTGCATGCATTAGCATGCGTAAAGCACCTCCCTCCTCCCACACTAGTTATGCGTACATTCAGAAACAAGATCGTGCAAGAACCACCACCACATAAGCAACATTGTCAGCAAGATTGTGCTATGGATTTCCGCAAAGTAACGCCTGATTCTATTAAATAGACCCAAATTTGTCAAATCGGGCCAGCTGTTCTCGAGTTTTAGCGAGACAAGGAACCCTTATAGTTTCGCTCTGTCCGTTCGTCTGTCTGTCTGTATGTCCGCGCTTCCAGCTAGTACTAATATTATAAATGTGAAAGTTTGTTAGGATATCCATCCAACCTAAGGATGTTTGTTATTCTTTCACGCAAAAACTACCGAACGGATTTCGATGAAATTTGGTATAGTAGTAGTTTAAGCTCTGCATTAAAACAAAGGATACTTTTTATCCCGAGAAAGTATAGTGTTCCCGTGGTATACTGTATTTACGCGGGCGGAGCCGCAGGCAACACCTAGTCATGAATATAAATTGATGAAATTTAATAAAGTTAAACCCTGTGTATAGATCTCGGTTTTGGCATCATAAAATATTAATAATTTTACATTTTAAGGGTGGCTCGCCATACAAGTAAAGTGGGGATGAATGAAAAAATATTTTTGTATATCTTTGTATATAATATGTATATTTTTGTATATAATATATATCCTGTTTATATTTTTTTTTGTAATTGTTTAAAAATCATGTTCTATTAAGTTTACAACTAACAATGTAATAAACTTTAAAAAACATTTTGCAGAGCTAATATTATTATGTAGTGTATTACTACAGCTTTAGATGCTGCGTCGCTACGCCTCGCTACGATACTAACTATTAACTGACCAACGAAATTATTTATTTATATTAACTGACGAAAGTCAATATTTTTTATTTAACATTTTCATAAATATTTATAAGCGCGTCTTTTTACTTTATGAATTCTCCGTTAAAATTTTGAATCTACGTCGCGTTTGTAAGGTTATTTCAAATAAGCCGAAATGAATTTAATGCTTAATGTTACGTTATAATTGTCCTAGATACCTTTTATTTCAATACAATGTTCAGTAAAAAATAAAAATTCAGAACACATTAGATTCAATTCGAAGAGAAAAATATTTTACCTATAGAAATGACTTTCAAGTGTGCAAAATAACGGATCGCTATTATTAGAATAATATTGTTAGATAATACTACAAACCACTTTACCCAATTGAAATAGATTTTTTAAGACTACTTTACTATAGTAAACTAGAAAAAGTGGTGCCTTGTTTTTGCTTGGCTTGGCTGTATAGTTTTTATACATATATATATATATATATATATATATATATATATATATATATATATATATATATATATATATATATATATATATAAGGTTTCATAATTTTATGTTTTCTTGTTATACAGTATGAACGTAATAATATATAAAAGTATATTAGATTTACCTCATTATTGATGGATATTATTAGGCACACATCGCTCTGTTGTAATATGATTTTCAAAAAAAGTGAGAGATACATAAATAAAATAAACATAAAAACATAATTCCATCTCAGCGTAAGTCATGTTTTCATAAAAATAAGTGTCCCCAATAATCTGTTTTATAGTAGCAATAAAATATTAAATGTATGAATAAAAAGATTATATGTAATAGAAAATTTTATGTGTGTGTAAGAAAAAGTGTTGTCTGTTATAGTCGGATCTGTTCATAAATAAAACAACAAAGAAACATTTGAGAATCCAAAACAGAGCTCGAACTGTCGGTAACTCGCTGGAAATGGAGCCAATACACTTGGGCTCTCGCTTCATATTAGGTATCTAACTCTCGCCAAATAATAACTTCTAAGTTCTAAATCTCTAACATAAAAGCTTCTCTCTGCTCTTTTGACTATTTGATATTATAATTTTTAATGTGTTATAGCAAACAAATGCGATTGCGAAGCGTTTTTTAAATTATTGTGATTTATTTTATGTTATTATACTTCATGCATATCTTCTTCTTTTTATTATATATTACTAACCTAACTAACCAAGAGCTTGTCAGGAGTCAGGACACGATTTATAGAAGGGTTCCGAACAAAACGACGCTCAATAGGTTTTTTAATTGCTTCAAAAGTTATTCTTCGTTCAAAAGTTTCAGGGAAATCCTGAAAATAACTTTTCTCAAGAGTACCTCGCAACCACTCTGGAGGATGATTACTTGAAAATGGTTTACTTTATAAAAATATCGTATATCATATATTAAGTTATATATGAAAATAGCTATTCAACGATACCCCATACGATGGGATGTCCTTGAATAGGTATTTACATATATGGAAAGCCATTCCTAAAATATAAATGTAGGTATTATTATCTTATAATGCTAAAAACAAAATCTATACGCAATCTAAAACGATACCAAATATCATCTAAGTATGTTCATAATACGGCGGACGGACTACAAGGGTTCCTAGTAGTTACTAGGGAACCCTAAAAATGGATTGCAGTTTCTTTGTCTTGCTAAAACTCGAAAGCGGTTGGACCGATTCGGCTAATTTCATCTTGAAATAATTGTGGAGTTCAAAGAAGATTTGAACAGTCAGAAATATTGGACATTTTTGAGGAAAATACTAAAAACGATAATGAAAAATTTCAATGCTAATTGTGTCTAGTGTCAAACATTCGATGTTCTTTTTATGTCTAAAAAGTAGAGTGTATCCCCTGGGATACTGCATTTATGTGGATATGTTTGACTGTCTTTCACGCCAAAAGTGCTGGGACCGGTTAATGAATATCTGATACGGTCGTGGTTTAGTTTAAGGTTTGGATTTACACGTTTGCGCTGCTTACGGCAAAGTGTACGGTTCCTGCATTATCTTTTTGCGCTTACAAAGTCGTGGACAACACCCAGTCTTATATTGTTTTGTATACAAAGTCATATCATAATAATTGTATCATTAATTACCGGGATGTTGGTCTGTAATGTTTCGAACTGTCCATTAGTATTCATTACTATCGTGTCTTTTGATCCCGAGAATGATATTATAGCAAAATTAATGATCTTGTTAAAAGCAATTTTTCAAGCGCCGGCAGTGCAAAAACATTGGATTAACAGCGGGGATGCGTGTTCCCCGCAAACCGACAACATTTTACATGCTTATTAAATATTAAACAAAGCGCCGCCATGTTATAAATAATTCAATAGCTATTCGCCGAAGGAACGGTGAGACTATAAAGGTTTGTGTAAGTTTTATTCCGACTTCAGTTACATTTTCTTGACACGAATAACGAGGCATTTTTCCTTTCAGATATTTCGAGTGAAGCTCTTCAGTCTACCGTAGTACCGCTGAAGTCGCCTTAATTATATTTATTATTATATTATAATGACATTATAAATATGACGAGATATAAACGTTAATTTGTATTTGATGTTTTGGAAATTAATTTGTGAAACTCATCTCTGAGAATTTGTACCTACTTATCTAATAGAATAAGAGATATCATTATTTTATGTTTATTATAGTTTTACGTGTTTCAAATTTCCATAGGATAGCCAGCAGGGAGGAAATTTAAATATTTTTTTATGAAAGGCCTTGATAATAACAAAATTTTTGCGAGTACTCGTTTGTAACTATGTTATTCGGTTAACTTTACATTAGTCTAAAATATTCATCTTAAATCCTCACCTCATTTCCTCATCCGACTTCGCCAGCATCCATATAACGTCCGAGGGTTTCTGTCGCGAGCCGAGTGCCATGAGCTGCGAAACACGCGCGCCGCGAGGCAGCCGCGGCCGCCACGGCACCTGCACCGTCCACGTGGAGATCGCCAGCATCTCCGGGCACTCCTTCACCAGGTGCTTCTGCGTTGCCATGCACTTGCCTGATGCGTCCTAGAATAAAGTGTAGTTTCTAAGGCATTTGCTGTGCGGCAGCTGTGCGTTTTCCAGTCACCGCTGAGAGTTTAAGCTTTAGATGTAAAAGTAGCTCGTCAGCATTTTACCAGACTGCCGTATTGGCTCCTTAGAAGCAACCACTTCGCTTAGCAGGTTCCGCTTAACTGTTTATATTTTCGGATCATAGGTACTGATATCTCGGCTTGAGGTTTGTGTAGTAAATTATGTTTTTCACGTAAACAAATACAATTTATTTAAAAAGCGACCCGCCCCGGCTTCGCATCAATGCAATGTTATCTATAAAATTCATAAAAACCTTCTTAAATCACACTATCTATTGCTGAAAACTGCATTAAAATCCGTTAAGTAGTTTAAAAGACCTATGCAAACAGACAGCGGGAGCGTCTTCATTTTATGCCTACTATGTAAAGATAGATGAAAAGTAAATGTTGTCCACTTAAATCTCTTTATTGTCGTACCTACTCTCCGCGATCGTGTTGTAAAGCGAAATGCTTAAACCGGATTATAAGCCAGCGCTGTAGTACACGTGTTCCATGTTTTATAGGACGGAATTAAATCCTTTTATTTTCTGAGGATTGAACGTATCGATAAGCTAACATGACACTGTACCGACTTCAAAATTAGGAAGATTAAGTAGAGAAATAGTACAAATTTTATCCGAATTTAAAAGGGGAATTATTGTAACGGAACGTTACATGACTTTCTTTTATTGATATTATTTTAAAACATTTTTATAAACTTTACAAAATCAAATCTTTACTAACAATATGTACTAATCTTACTTACTAATTTATTTACATTTTAATCCCTAACAATATTTACATAATCTTATCAATAAAATATACCTACTAATAAAGTTAAAGTGAACGTTCGATTTGCTTTCGATATAATACTTCTTATTAAAAATAAAAAAAATAGCTAAGCAGATTGTTAGCGACTGTACGCCTCGGATCGAACAATAGATCCGGTTGTCATCGGCTCGGGCGCCGCCGCGGCCGCGCTAGATTCATTCGGCACTAGACTGCCAAGCTGCTACTACGCTACCAATTATTGTGATTGACCTCCGCGCCGCCGATTATAATATTAAATTTTTATCTATCTAATAGAATACGGTTGCCTTCAGGAAGAATACTTCTACGTATACACGTATTCTCTTATACTTTAAACGAGACAATCTTGTAGACGACCTCTGTGGCTCAGTGGTTGAGCGTGTTGGTGCTCAAGCCGGGGATCGCGGGTTCGAATCCCGCCGAAGGAACAAAAAGATTCTCCGTGTTCCTGGGTCACGAATGCGAATTAAATATGTGTATAATATAATAAAAATCTAAAATATATGTATAGTATAAAAAGTATTAAATATATTTCCGTTGTCTGGTATCCGTAACACAAGTTCTTTGAGAACTTACCACGGGACCAGATTGACGTGGTGTGAAGCGTCCATAGATATTATTATTATACAGAAGGGCCTCGCTAATCCGGCGAGGGCGAGGGCGAGGCGAGGAGAGAAAACAAGGCCACTACCGAATTATCGAATCGTCCGGATTATAGTATACAATATTTTATCAACCTTACTACTTGGCAATGAGGTTGAAAAGTAATACACCTGATCTTAGAATGTTTACGCGGCGGCCCCATTTATTTTGTCAGCAAACGCGCACTAACACTGCAAGATGATAAATAAAATACTGTCGAGTAAGAATATTGACACACATTGTGACCTGCAAACGTCCTCCCGCGCGATCCTCTCGTCTGTCCGGATTACAGCGTGTACCGAAGTAACGCGGGTCCAGGTTAGCGAGGCTCTACTGTATATAATCGGTTTCTCAAAAATGGCTGCAAGTATTACCACTGCTACTTATCCCTGCGAAACTGCGCATTTTTAACCTATATTATATATTTTTTCTTTCGTCGTGTAACAACGTATTAATAATTTCGCCTCTGTTATGTTGGTCCGATTGGCAGTTTGGTATGCGTATATATAATTTTTTCTATGTTGGAAAATTCGGAATGTGGTGGGTTCGAATATTTTTACGATTATTTTTATTTATTTTAATTTATCAGAACTCCAAGCAAATTCGTTACCCAGGTACAAAATACTACAGATGACAACTTCATTTAAATAACGATTGAGGGCTTAGTAAAAAAAAGGCTAAGAAACATTGGCTTTGTATATTAGTCTGCTTTTATACTAGTAATTACAACTTGTATCTGTATAAAGTATGCATGAAGTCATTGCATTAGTCATTCCATGCACTGTACGCCATCAGCTTTTCACTGAACATCTGCTCCATCACTCTGACGTTGGCAACTCCTATTACCAGGGAGGCTATGCCAAAAGAAGAAGAAATAACGACTGTCAATTCTCTTTAGGAAAAGAAGAAAAGAGCTCTCATGAGCTTTTTAAGCCTTACGCGGTTGGTCTCGGCAATGCTAGCGAATCGGGCGTAAATAGACAGATTTTTCTAATTGTATAACGTATAATAGGTATGCTCCTAATAAAACACTTTACATTTTATAAGTAACACAATATTGTTTTTATTGATCCGCAACAAAGTAAGTTTTTACACGGTTATTAAAAATTTTGACTAATTACTATTATTTTACGACCTCTATGGCTAAGTGGTTGAGCGTTTCGGTATTTCAACAAAAGGAACAAAACAGTTTTCTGTATTCCTGTGTTATGGATGTGTATAATAAATACTTAGAGCATTAAATGTATATAATAAAAATCTTACATATATGTATAGAGTATAAAAGTATTAAAAATATTGTACATTTTCGTTGTCTAGTAACAGCCGTAACACAAGTGACTCGAGACTTAGCACAAGGGCAGATTGACGTTGTGTGAAACGGTCCATAGATAGTATTATTATTTCCTTTGAAGGTAGAATCTATAGCAATCTTTAACTACACCTATGCATTTATATCCATTTTTGCGGAAGTTAGCAGAAGACGGAGCAAAACTGTAAGGATTGTTTGTAGTACTACGGAACCGTGTGATGTGTTCGCTATTTGCAGGAAACACCAATCATGTAGAAGCGGACTGACCGTCGTAGCCATTGTGATTATGATGAAATGCTATCCACCTGTTTTTCCGTTTGAAAAGTACTTAACCACTTATGAGTTTTGCATATACCTATTACCGTTAAAAGGCACGGGCCTCTTTGACCTTTGGGTTGATTCGGCCCTGCACACGTTTATTCACATAATTACACACACACGTAACTATCTATGTGTAGACGTTCCAAGAAAACGAAATTTACCTATACATAATGATCAGAAAAACAAATGATTGACAAATGATTGTAAAGGTGATATACCTTTACACTATTAGCTTTATGAATTATGGCATAAAATGATTTTGTCCTCTGATAATAATTTATTTAAAGTCGTGACGAAATAATTTAGTGTCGCACGTAAAAGCTTAATTATCGCAGCATCTTCCTGAAACGTTCTAATTGGAAAACTTTCCGACTCCTAAACGAGACTAGCTGTTTGTAACCGTGCCCTCTGAATAAAGCCTACGTGCCTTGAATTAAAAGACACAATCGATTCCAAATATAGCTCTTGACCTTCATCTTAGAAGAGATTAAGTTATTCCTTAATCAGTCTAAAATTATGCTAAAATAACAGAAGCTTGTATCCAGGTATCCAGAGGTTAAGAAAATATCATACATACATAAACATTTATGATAGGTACACTTAGTGAGCTTTGGGCGATTTAATTTTAATGAGTTGCAATAAAATAAACTTTATTTATTATCTTCATTAAATTTTCAAAGTGTGCTTTAAATTTATTTGTTTTTATAGTTTTTTATGTACCTAGCTAATGAGCTGCTTTATTATTGTTAGGATATTTCGTAGAAAATACTTTCTTCGTCTCAATAGCCTGGTCAAAGTTTAAATGAAAATAGATACACCAAAAACATATGTTTGCAGGAGGGACTCGTTTTTTAGAGTAGATTTCATAATATCGACGTCCAAATATTTTGTGACCTATAATATATGCCAATTTCATACAGGCTCAAAAAGAAAAAACTTCATGTAAATAAATTCAGTTTTAATTAAAATAATATCATATTCTAATAACAAGAATAACCTTTTTTAATGAAAACGGTTTACAGTACTAATTCACTGAAAAATCATTTATCTACCTAGTCAGTCAGATCCAGTATTGACTTAGCTTATAAACTTTTTAAATTTGTAAGCTAAATCAATCCCGACCCGAGAATTATACAAAAGTGTTCCTTTCATGCTAAAAGGGCATATTTATAATTAACTAGGCCTTTTATTAATAACTATCACGAAAAACCAGGCTAATGAGACACAGACAAATGATAATTATGCCTATAACCATGCATAACTCATTATACATACAGGCTTCAGTATTATTATTGTCACACATAAATCTACAACCCATAGGCATCACAGAAAACGTAGATTGAAGTTTTAGAATAGTAAAATAAACCTTATAGAGTAGACAGTTTAAGGATAATACTATCCAAACCAAACACAGGCTAATGATATATTTACCCTCGTAACACTGGGATTGCAAGCAATCAGCGGCACGTCAGGCACGTCTGCCTGCTAGTTTCTTCCCACCACGTGAACCATACCTCTCATTGTTATTACCAAACCAGTTATGGTCGAGCACAACTTGTACTAGGCTAATTATTATTTTACGCCGGACTTCTACTTTACTGATTTATAAACAGGCTAATTTAGCAATAATAATAATTTACACAGATTTATCAAAGAGAAAATGCGATATAGACGGACATTTTTTTGCAGAAAATGGCAAATGGACGCCTCTGGCTAATGAGAAGAACGGAGTTGAATATTTTTTTTGCAATACTTATTAAATTAAAGTATTAAAATTTAATTAAATTATTTAAATAAAAATGTACCTATTAAGGGATAAAGTTCAACTAGATATAAAAAAAATATTCATTGCGTTTCGTTGCCTGGTTACAGAAATAAACCCAGAGCGTGCAAGCGATAGAGAGGCACGATCAGCCCATGCGTTCGGCTTCTGATGGCGTTAACACGTAAAATTATCGTTCGTAAGCCGACTTAACAGACAACCATTTTTTTAATATATATCTGCAGAGTAGCTGCTATATATTTTTTAAACATGCCTTAAAGAAAAAACTACTCAAAATTACGAAAATTTACTCCTTCTTTCCCGGGACTCAAAGTATCCTATATCAAATTTGATATAGATTACCTATATCAAATTTCATCTATATCAGTTAGGTAAGCGGTTAATCGTGACGAGATTACAGACAGTTGGTATTTATAATATTAGTACGGATCGGATTTACTTTTTACCAAATAACCGTGTGTATACTGTATAGGTAGGGCCCCACTCACATGTATCAATCAATCAATCGTAAAGATCTGTCATTCAGAAACTAAATAATAGTACAGGAGCTAAATACGTTTTGCGAGAGATCAATTTATAAGAGCTGGTTATTAGACAATAACACTGTAAGAGATGTTGTGCTCTAAATCTTTCATATTAAAGTGTGTAGTAGGAAAAGCAGCTCACAAAACGTGGAAGGGTTTAGCCATACTTTTTCGTACTTTTGGCGCCCAACACCTAAGAATTAGCCCACCGCATAAACTAGCGGGTATGCATACAATAATTGTACACACTAATACTACAAAAGCTCCCGTGAACTTGACGAAATCCATACGAAATCCGGCAACGAAATTCATACAAAATCCTGTGGCGCGTGTGTAATGGCACTTACACTACCTAGCTTACAATAAAGCCTAATATAAATACTTCTGAGACACAAACGATTCACATATTAAAGCAAAAGCGTAATCTAGAAATAGTTAACCAAAAACAGCATAAAGTAGTCATTATTATTCGTAAAGTTTAACAACTTATTCTCTTTAACCAACAAATCACATTTCAAGTTTTCTTTGTAACTCAACCCTTAATAAAAATCTACGGCAAAGATA
This sequence comes from Phengaris arion, assembly GCA_963565745.1. Classification (NCBI taxonomy): domain Eukaryota; kingdom Metazoa; phylum Arthropoda; class Insecta; order Lepidoptera; family Lycaenidae; genus Phengaris; species Phengaris arion. The sequence continues at coordinate 12,575,492 of OY751435.1, read as the reverse complement.
TCTTCAGATAACAGGATAAGCGTCTCGCACAAAGTGATTCTGTATAGATTGGTGAATGGTATAAAAAATAATAATTAGAAAGGATAATCTAATTTTCGGTAAACTTTGCAGATGCGAGAAGTGAACATAATATTTAAATAACACCAACTAATAAAACATAGTGGCGTAGCCAGACAGACGACTTAGAACCTTTTTTGGCTGTGTATTTTTATTCCTTACTTTAACATAACACTATTAATTATTAAATTATCTAATTATGCTAGGAACTAAATCTCCGCTGGCTTACTTTTGAAAGCTTACTGGCTTGGCTACATGGCTTCCTTAAATCGTATCTGAAATACAACATGACCACCTAAAACTTTGTATTTGGTGCTGAATCCACATTAGCCTTTTTGATGTTTAATATAAAACAAGTTTCTTTATCTACCATTAGGTATATACTATTTACAAAACGCCTCCATTCATTTCTTATTGTCACCATACATTTACCGCCGAGTTCTTGTAACTTGTTCCCCCGACTTTGGAAGTTATTATAACTTTTGTCGCAATAATCTTGCTAAACTCTGCCGCCACTGTTCTTCGTGAATAGACGGATCGAGCGTTATTGGAAATCAATTCAAACATCACTCGATGGAAAACTTAATAAATTCATTTAGAATAAATACTAAATCAACAAAAATCAAACGATGTCATAGAAAATAATTGCGTGGCGCTGACTGCTGTTCAAATGAGGTCAAGTAATATTCCAGAAAATTTGTTGTTTTAGCAAAATTAAGCGTACCTTTTTTGTTTGATAAAAATGACTAGGTTTTATTTCAGAACGATTTAACATTTTCATTTTGCTATACATTTATCCACTTTGTGTATGTACACTTCTTCCAAGCCATTGCAATATAATAATTATGAGTAGGTATACATTAACTTACCTCCCCTACTAATAAAAATATTTATACAACGGATAACCTGTACAACGTTGCTATCTTTGTCTGATACGTTGGAAAAGTCACTTGACAGACAAAGACAGCGACGTTGTTTAAGTTATCCGTTATGTTAACATTTTTATTAGTAAGGTTAAGTTTATTTTATTGTAAATTTAAAATTATACGCTTGCGTAGCCTACATGGCCGTAATACTCTCATAATATGGAGCCCGCGTCCTAGCGGCCAGCAGTGGGGACGTGAGTGGTCGATGTTGATGATTACGAGCATGATACATCTGTCAAGTTAAAGAAAATTTATGCATATATTGTACAAGTGGTCAGTGGTCACCTACACCATACTTCAACCATAATTAATTTAATTTTAAGTTTAAACTTTATAAGGGTTCTTATGCCTCTTACATAAGTTTGCTATCAAAATGTTTTTGCTATGTAAATGTTGTATACAAATGTGAAAGAAAGGTTGACAATTGTTACTGCGTTCCAGTAGCATAGTCAAAACGAAATTTTCATTATTTTCATTCACATTCTGTTTCCTTAGCACCACAATGATCATTTGTAACTCTTTTCACCCTGGTTCAACACGCAACTGTCATCTGTCAAAAAGTGTTAAAAACGATAAGAATGATCATTGATCACACAATTTTGCATATTTTTACCCAATTTATTTTAATTTGTTGTTAATGTCAATTTAAAATAGAAATATAATATAATAAAGCTACATTCTTAATGACGTACGGGAATCGTCGTATTTCATACATCATTTGTCACTTCCGTAGAAAAACGAAGATTGCCGATAGACATTAAGAAGTTTTACTGTACATAAATATTGTAGGTACAACTACGTTTTAATATCTCTCAGCAATCATCGTTTTTCTATTGAAGTGACAGACGATGAATGAAAGACGAGTCCCGAAAGACATTAAGAACATTTATTTAATCGAGGTTAAATATCTCTGATTCTGAGTTTATCTATAGACCACGTCCGTTCAGTCTATGGACGGACATGGACTATGATTACACGAGAAATGTCAAAATTTAACACCTGTCAGTTGTTCCACTAGTCACAAAAATTATTAAACGAATTTTCGAAAAGTTTAATCATTTCGTTATTTCGCTAAACACCATTTTGTGGTAAAAATTATCGTATCGTTTTGGACAAAAATAGCGTTTACTGGAACACGCTATGTGTCAAACCAACACTTACCAACCAACCATTATTACTGTTACGTTACGCGTGATAGTGTGAGTTATTAATCGTAGAGGTAGAGGTAGTGAGTGGACTGTGGAACATTTTACTATTTTAATGTACTTTAAGCTTTCTGTTAATGTACTCTTTAAGCAACTGTGCCAAATTTCATACTCTTTTTTTCGCATTGTTTTTTTTATCAAACGGTACTCCGTACGTATTGATATGTGTGATGATTCCAACAATGATGATGGCTTATTATATTATACCGTTTACATAATGTGATATACATATATACAAATACCTCTCCACTGCTCTCTCCCTCGTTCCTCCTCACTTCTCCATTATTCGTAAATTGTCAACCGGAACAGTCATTGTGCTCGGCTGTCCGCTGTAGGCCGAGGCAGGTTGAACACGAATAATATCTTGTTTGTGTATGATGCCCTCTTTCCTCCTCGTGTCAAAACCAACCGTCTTTTTACAGGCTTTTATTTACATAACCGGGCTCCCCATTGTATCAAACTCCTGAGTAATTCTTTAACGTTTCTCAATTGTGTCGCTTAACTTCAAACTCGGTTAAATCCATTAAACATACTTTAGGGACATTTGAAAGATATTATTAAAATGCTTATTTGATGTGCGGTTTTTTATTATTAAGGTTATTGAAAAAAAAATGGTCCTGTTCAGCAAATTCAGCAATAAAACTGTCCACTCTCTCAAAAACCTGATATTTATATTGGATTTATCTACATTTGATATAATAGAATGAAATTTATCTATTTTTGAAAAAGCTCACTGTGGATTTGTTGATTTTTGATTTAATAGATCTGCATTTAGCTAGATTTGAAAAATGTAAGTTAGAACTAGGGATGTAGCAGTGGCGAAATCACGGAATACTATCGCCAGTAAAAGACGGATTATTATTTATAACACGGATATTATTAATGAAAATCAGTGAAATTAAATGCCGCTAAGATACATTTTAAAAAACAAATGTTAATTTTTTATCATTTAAATTATTATCTTCCGACAAATTTTATTATGGCTAATTAATAATTATATTATTTAACGTACATGTAACGTACACGTAAAAACATATCCAGACGACATGCAGTTGACCAACTCCACGAGGGACTTATATCATAAAACGAGAAAAAACAAAAGACTCTATAAGTATTTGAAACTAACCGAATTTTCGCTCTTTCGTCTTTCTTACGGCGAACTTCTATATAAGGACGCTCGCGGGCTTTATTAGGAGAAACAATTTTAATTAGGTTATCCATAAGAACTGCGAAATTATTAATAAAAACAAAAAACAACGGGAGAGCACAGTGTTTACAGTCGCAAAGTTTGCGTCGACGGCCATTTTGAACAAACGCAATACGCTGATTGGTTTGGGATATTGGACCTATCGAATTTTGATAAAATATTATGATTTTAACGGCTTTTTTCTCAAGAACCATGCGGATTTAAGCATATTTGATAAAATTAACAGAACACTTTTTTTAAATCCTGTATTTTGATATGAAATTCTTAAAAAATTTCAAAATTGGATTTATCTGAGTTTGAAGTTAAGCGACACAATTAACACGTTGAGCGCGAGGCTATTTTCAGAAGACTTACAGACAGTGCGTTTGAGCCCTATAAGAACTCGTAACCGTGCTTAACTGTAGTGCTTATGAGATCTACAATTACTCCAAAAAATAATATATTTAAAGTAAGCATGGCTCGTTCAAAAAATAAGATATGAGCATGAAATTGCTGTGGATTATAGATCATCGATTACTCTATCTATGGGTTGCTTAGCACGCAAATATGACTAATGGATTAAGAGAATATACAGAAAAAAATTGGTACATTTGCATCGCCAATTAAAATAGTCCTGTTTAAGTAGTGACTAGTGAGAGGAAATTAAAATTAAATTTGTTATCGATAATCAGACTTTTATTGAAGTTGATACAATATAACTTTTAATGAATGTAAAGTATTTACTTAAAAAAAAGTGTTTTTCATTGAAGGAAACTAAACACATTGATTGGTTGCATTACATGCAATATGTCATTTATATTCGTTTAGTTCTCTTGGATGCATGTACATTATCCAGTTGAAAAATATGCTCTGTATGATTTTAATATAATTTAAATAATAACAATTTTTGATGCTAGCACTGCACTTGGTATTATACATAAGTAATTTAGCGTAGTTCTCAGTACCAAAACGCGTGGCCTCACGCTATCGACACTTATATCTTGGCAATAAGGTTCAAAAGTCGTACACTACATTTGTCTTCGACCGTAAATAATCACTACTTAGTGAGTTAGGGTTCTTTTCGGTCTCCAATTATGTTGTCTTTACAGACATATATTAAGAAGCATATATGTATATTTGACTTAGTCACACGCACATAAATAAAGAAATTACAACCTTCCCACACAGAGGGATAATACAAGATTTTTGGCACTGCACTGTCTCGTAAGTGATCCTTTAGATCCCTAACGCGCTGAACGTGTTAAGATATATCGAAAAATAAAATACAAAAACTTTGGGGTAGAGTAAATAAATTTTGTTTCACAAGTGTCGAATTTAAAAGACAACTGTTATTAGATTTTAGGGCCAGTTCACACCGAAACGAGACGGTACATGACGTGGCGTTACATTTTTTAAAGATAGCTATAAGATATATATTCAAAATTAAACTTTAAAAATGCAGCGCTACGTCGCGTATCGTATAATTTCGTTTTCGTTTTGATGTCAATTGACCCTTAATTTCAATGCGTATTATAAAATGCTTCTGTCTTTCTCTGTATCCAAATTCCACACAGTCTCTATTCTCTTGTTTGAACGATTACAAAGTAGATAATAATATATACTTCAATAATTACTTATTTTTAACTGACTTCAAAAAAGGAGGTACTAAGTTTGACCTGTACGTTTTGCAATACAATTTCAATACCTAGAGGCAATGTATGCCAAGACATATATGAATTAAACAAAACTGTTACAAGAATTTCAAGAAAAATACAAAGTTAGCAACTAGTTAGTTAGCTACTTGCTGCAATGCTAATGAATCCTTAATTTTCTGTTTTCTGTATTTAAAATTGAAGTCCCCCGCCGCACCTCAGTGTCAGTATGTTCGCAACAACCGCAAAAAGTACTCAATGGATTTTCATGTGGTGTTTTTCTATCGACAGAGTTGTTCCAGAGGAAGGTTTATGTGCATAATTTGTTTAGGTATTGTGAAAATCGGTTGAAATATGACGATGATTGTTAAAGGTGTCTAGCCGTCTGGGAGACTTCATCGAAAACGCTGCCTAATCCGTTGGAGTTATAACAAAATAGTGTATGGTGGGATTGTCCCTATTTTATAGGTCTACAAAAAAGTTTGAAATAATGAATATGTCTATACTTCAAGTCACAACAAACGCACTACGGTAAATCTGTGCAACTAGGTTTTGTGGCAAAAATTTAATAAAGGTTTTCCTGCCAAAATAATAGAAATATATTTTCATACACTCCATTAGTAATGTTTATACTAATAAATCAAGATTTCCTTTTATAGTTCTCTACTGACGAGCCACAGTTACAGTTAGTTCGAATTTCGAACGTCCGGCACTTTAGTTTTATTTAAATGGGGCTACGCGAATGCTTTGCACTTCTAAACTCGACGTTTGCCACGCTCGCGTCAGCCTTGTGTCCATATCCAATTAATTTTGTATTCGACTCGATGGTCTATTCACTGTTGCAATAACAGTGTGAAATTATTTTCCAATGGCTTAAGGGTCCTCCCTCACGTACCACAACCACTACACGTGGTCGGGCGTATATTTTGTATTGAAAATAAATAATGCTATTTACATGTACCACATTTTGCAGCCGTAATTGACCACGTGCGTGATACTGACCACGTCGCAACCTCCAGCGACACCGAGTTATTAAAACCGTAATTCATAACAAATCAACAATATTTCGGTACCTACCACAACGCATCTGCATGAAGCCGCATCAACACTATTCACACGTAACCACAGTTATAGCTACTATTTATAGTTATAATACTTTAATCGTGTCGGTGTGGTGAGGTTAACGATTGTGATACGTGTGGGTCGACCCTTAAGGTAACTATTAAAAAAGACAAAAGTGCGGATAATAGTGGTAAATAACTAAGTACGTTGTCATTTTAGGTAGGTAGGTACTTGTCACAAAGGATACGTTTCTCGTATAGTTTCTCGTATAGTACCTCTTTGGAATTATAAATATTTACGTTTCTTGTACTCGTATCCTTTGTGATAAATACCTACCTACCTAAAATGACAACGTACTTAGTTATTTACTACTATTATCACATTCTTGAAATAGTTATAATTCCAAAGAGGGGATTATAAATATTTCAAAAATGTTATTTTCCTCAATCCAGTCAGCGGCAAAAGATAGTTACTAGTGATGTAGAGTGTTTGATACGCGGTAGATTAATATTGCAATATCGAAGTTTCACGGCTCAGTCGACCCGTCGTGTGAGCGGCGCTGATGGCGGCGCGGCGGTGCGATCACAGATCTGCTCTGCTCAATAACTTCCACAGATAACGCCTTATATTCTGATAAGCTCAGACCAAATAAAAAGTGAAGATAGAGTACTGCGAACCACACAGTGAGGCCGGTCTTAACTACACCTCGCCGTGTAATTACACAGTGTAACGCACACACATGTAACGAAACTACGCCCTGTAAAGCGAGCTGACGCGGTGTGTGGTTTTTTATATATGTAAAATAAAAAAATATAACGTGTACAGATTACATGTGGCCGAAGTGAAACTTCATTCATCATTTAAAATCCAAAAATACTCTCATCGTGCCTAAAGAAAACACTTTAAAAAGAATAGGAAAATAAAAAAATGTACACCTTTGCACAGCGCCATCTGTGTATTACTGACTACGTACTTACGTACTTTAGAAAGTTATGTAAGAAGTATAAGTAGCTTCCAACAGATGGCGTTATATATAGTATCGTGATGTGAATCAACCTTTAAATTTCACTATCAACGCCGCTAAAGTTTTCAGCTCAGAAGCCTCAGTTTTTTCAGTTTTTTCAGTTTCCGTTTAGAAGCCGGATTTTGTTTGACAAATCTATGTCTTCACTTTTTATTTGGTCTGAGCTAAATTACATTCAATTTTGTATAAAATGGCATGTAATAGTGGAGTAAGAGAGGAGGAGAAGAGTAAAGATTGATACACCTTTGATATTATCTCGTCATTTCGATGTTAGGTAGGTATGAGTTTGGTAGTTGCAAGCGGTTTTCGAATCTTTACAAATTTAGATGATACGAGTATCATCAAATTTGATGCATCTCTTAAAATGTTTGGAATTTACAGTTCCTAAACACGCTTAGTTCTTCTTTATGTAGCTTGGAAAGCTTAGTATTTAGAGTCATGACGTTTAATATTTCTAATGACGACTGGAGCAAAGTTGTGATACAGAATTAATACCAACTGAACGTTGCTACCGACCTTCTACTGTCACTTATTTAGCAAAAACGCGCATAAAGAAATTCAATTTAAAACAAAACAAAATTTAAAAATTTAAGTAACTTCCGTCATTCTCAAGCCGTAAGCAAGCTGATGATAATAATTTATAGCTTAGAACATAGAACACTCTGGATCATATCATGTTCAAACAAAAAATTTTTAGATCAAAATCAGTTCATCCTTTTGGGCGCTACGATGCCACAGACAGACAGACACACGACAAAACCACACACACTGGGTTAATAAAAATGCATTTAACCTTACAGCTTATGTAAGTTAAAAGTTTTTTAGTACTATACAATATTATATTAATACGGGAAGGAAAACTTTCAGTACAGAATTGTCCGAACGGAGGAATATGATATTTGGCACAGCTAAAGTTTATGTGGAGGAAGGTCAGTCTACAGAAAGCTATTTTGTTAAATGCTTAGAAATATATAAAATTAATAAAAATAACAACAACACACACTACTTCAGATAATTATTACACACTATCGTGCGTGAAAATAATAATAATAATACAATCATGGAAAAACTGAGGATATAATTTCGTTACACGTTGACCTTTGTGAATCGGTACATTTTTTTTTTTAATTTTTTCTATCTAAGAGGCAAAAGAAATCCTATAAAGTTTAAACTTAAAAATTATATGATTTTTTTATGGACGAATTCGACCACAGGGCGATATCTAGTATTGAACGGAAGCTTATTTCATTTGTATCGTTTATGGGTTTCCGATATTTGGGCAATAACGTCGCCGCCACTCGGTGACGGCTCGGCTCGCAAAAACACGGGCCAATTACTACCAGATCACTTATTATTTCGGGACGAGCAATTAAAAGATTGGATATTTTTTTGTTCTGTACTCGTATGCAAAGATTTTAGGGCTTGTTTCCTAATCGTTTAATAAGTGTCGGATAGTTTATTTGCAAGCATTCTAGCTGCTTACTTTACATCGAGTGACAGAGACAAAACATGCAAATAAGCTATCTGACACTTATCAGTAGATTGTGTGACAGGCCCTTAGTGTTTCGTTTGTTATAATGTGACGAATTATAACGTGGATTTTGTGCGCCGCTGCACTAGGATTTGTATGGATTTTGTGCCGCTGCGCCGGCGGTGAAACGACGCAACTCCTGCGGATATGGATTTTCCATATAAATCTGGCCGCGCCGCTATGGGCGAGACCACAATTTTTGTAAATTGTATTGCAATGTGACGACGTTTTTGGCATCGCCTACCTTTGTTCGAGGCAGCGGTCTTTAGGCACTAAGATCAGGCGGTTTGCTATCTTAAACTATTTTCAACACTTTAATTATAGCCATGTGTATACAATCACATACATTAAGTCATCGTTGTTGTATTTGAAAGAGCTATGACTAAGTTATTAATGAAGCTAAAGTAGAAACTAAGTTTCATAGTCACTTGGCCTATTTAGCAAAACTCTTTAGTATAATTGTTTTATATTAAAAATTTAAAAGCTATTATCTAACGCATTAATAATTTAAACAAGTCATGCTTTTAATAAAACTATGAAATAACCAAAGCAGAAGTTTAAGTAGTGGGCGTGGGCGGCGGTCAAAAACCGCTCCTGCGAGCCATTGTGCACATTGTTACTATGAAAGCTCCTGTAAAGTGTTAGAACTATTAAAGTCACGACCAGCTAAGTGCAAAGTGTACTCCACAATGCCACGTTACGTACAGTCAATCGAGAGCTCTTTGAAACATAATACAATAGAAGTTTTTGTACATTATGTCAGTTTAGCGTTCACAACAACTAAAATAGTTAATGACCAACCTTAAACCACGCCATTGTTGAGTCATCGTACAGTACCACCCATTCTTCTGACCAGGAACTCCACAAGCATTTCCCTGTTGATTAAAATAAATTAAGAAATGATAACAAACAACAATTATTGTAGCGAGTAATAACCTAACTTTATTTACCATCTACGTTTAAAAATAAACTTAAAAAATATTATCTTCCTGAATAATTTTTAAATATGTTGCTTCATTAAAGAATTATTATATTCAATTTCTTTCTGCAATTTTTTTACTTCAACTAAAAAAATGGTTGTCAATTAAAAAAACGCTTAAAACGATCGTGCCTCTTTATCGCCTGTTCCGCGCTCTCGCTTGCACGCTCGGCTCAGGCGGAACGTGACATTCAGGCCGGGCGTGACAATCAGGCGGAACGTGACAATTTTTCGTGCGTGCAGCTGGCGTTCATCGATTTGTTGAACGTTAAAACGTCAATAACTACAATTTTTGTAAAAACGATAACCCGACTACGCAAATGATGTAGCCTATATCACCCGGGCTATTATAACGAAGCTATTGACACCTCATGAAATAAACATACATAACTACATAATACATGTATATGTATGTAGTAATATACATATATACATACATACATAGGCTGCCAAAATCATTACCCTTCCTTTTGGCTTCGCTGTAGTCGGGTAATTAATATGGCGCAACATAAATACTGACACGTGCGTAGGCCGTCTACAGCTAAACGGATACGCGTGCTACGGCGTAGAACTACTACGTTTTACATAATGGATTCACGTGGAGATGTTTTACTCAATATTTATTTTATGTAATTATGTATGTATCTATATCTAAGTTATTCGGTATAAATAAGCTCGGGGTATTAAAACCTTTGGATGTAAAATCGAATTCACAATGTCACACGATATTAGCCGAAGACTTTTAAGTTCTCCGTTCAATATCAGAAAATATAATAAAAATTGACAACCTTCAAAAAGTAAACAAATCAAAAATTCTTTGTTATAAGAGTGTGACATTTTCGGCTACTATAATTATATCGTGTGACATCGCCGTGTGACTGTCAGACATCGTGAATTCGATTTTACTCCCATAGATTTTGATACCCCAGGCTTATGGAATCCTGAAAAGTTTATAAAACTACGCTATTTATACACTACAGAGTAAACTACCGTCGTGCATCGGAACTGACGCAACCTTTTTTTAATTTTAATTTTACTTAATATGATTAATAAAAAAAACCCCTCCCCCAGGGGTCCCTTAAAAATCAAGTTCGATATTTTTTAACGCATTCCCTCTTAAAATGTTCGTATTGACCCAATATAGCCTAGAAAAAAAGATTAGCCCAATTGATAAGCGATAACCCGTGCCGACTTGCGATTTTAACTTTCCCATACAAGTTACAAGGGGACGACCCTATGACCTGTAATTAAAAGTTTTATTTGTCGTATCATACGTGGTTTTTTGAAATTTATTGTGGCAATTGTTTATTGCGTTCCTAAGGATGTCTGTGAAATTTAAGAGTGGTAAATATACTTACTGCCTAGCCACCAAATAAATGGTGCAAAATCAACACATAAGCGTCAAGTTTTGGCAGTCCGATTTTACGTGTATTTTACATTATTCATGAAGTCAAACTTTCTGCTGCTGTTAAAGACTGCCAGTTAAAGACACGTAATAACTATGAGATCTTATACCTAATAAGATTATAAAATATATTCTGACATTGAAAAGGGTTACAATTGAGGAAGAAAAATAATTTTCAAAGAAACAAAGAGCAAGGCTACCCAAACCATTGCTCATGTGGTTTAGACAAAAAATTGCGGAGAAAGAAAAATACTTAGACAAAACCGATTACAAGAAGAAAGAAAGTCAATTTCTGGTACTTTTTGTAATGGCCTTTAGTCAAGATGCATTCGATAATTTCGACGGCGAAGTTCGAAAGCAAAATGTATGGGATTTGACATAAGCCATCCCAAGTGACATGTCACTTAACGATGACTTATGTCACATCACATTTTTTTGATTTCGAAGTTCGCCGTCGAAATGCACATTGACGACGTCGAAGGCACGGAGATTATCGAGAAATATGAAGCTAAAGACCTCTAAGCTGCACTCTTTGACAGGAATCTTCATAGAAAAGTACGTAAGTCACGGCTAAAAAAATAAAATAAAAAAAGTTCATGTTGCGCTATATCGTCAACATAGAAACTTATATCAGGCTTGTAAAAACTGACCTAAAGAGAAGTTATCCAAACTGGTTGTTATTATTTTATGAGTTTAAATAAGTATTCATGTCAGCTTTGTTTTATTTTGTTCCTAATTTACCTAATTTTTGTACTTATATTGGTTTTGTAGCAGAACAAAACATCAGTACCTACAGAACGTGATTTTTTATAAGCTTTGCGGCTCGGTCGGCACTGGTTGCAATCATCCTAGAAGGATAAGAATTAATATTTAGATTTGTTTTAGCATTTATAAAATATATGGAGCAACGTATAACGCGTTTCAAATTTCCAAAAACAAAATATATTTTGGCCATATAAGGGAACACCCTAATGATTAAATCTAAATCTTAAATTAGTAATAACGTTTATAACCTATGAACAATTGAACTAAAATAAATAACATTTATTTTAAAGTACTAAAATAAATAACATTTATTTTAGTGTAAGTCTCTTACGGCCCGTTTCAATAACCTATCTACCAATAACTATTTGTTAAAAACGTCACATTTGTATCGCAAAAAAACCAGCAAATGATTGAATGGTTGTTGTGGAAATGGTTTTTGACAAATAGTTATTGGTAGGTAGGTTATTGAAACGGGCCGTTAGTCATAAAGTCCTTAATATAACTTTAGTCCCCGTTTATTAACTGGCTGTAAAGTTTATCGTTAGGTACCAAAGTTCAAATACAAATCAGATATTAATTTAAAAATTTACATAAAAATAACGTCCATAGAGCGTCACAATTATTGTTCTTATTTTGATAGGGGAACCTGTATAAAACAATTTATTAGTCTAGCTGGTTTTTATTACGAATGTGTAGGAGACCGTATATTTAAATTGCCCGTACCGCGCAGTAAGAAGGCAGTAACACAGCGTATTTAATATGTAAGCGAGGATTAGCGTAATAATATGAATTATCTCCTGGATAAGCCTTTCGTGGGGTTATGACGTCACCAAAGCCGAGGAAAAATGGCCGACGTCACGGGTAATAACGAGCCTTGATCCCGAGGAACTGAGTAAAGAAGAATGGCTTTTTGATGACGGCTTATATTAAACTCGTCTCTAGAAGTTTTAGTGGAGTAACAATTAGGTTGTTGACTTACACTTATTGAAACTAATTTTTGCAATATTTTCTTAAATACCTATAAACTTTCGACTGTAGTAAGCTCACAATTTATGAAAGTGTTATTAAAGAAACCTACCCAATACAAAGTAACTATTTCATTACTGACCACTTTAAGCTCGTTAAATTGTCTTTTTTATTTACATACTATGTATTTTAGAATATTATAAAAAAATGTATCATTGTCAAATTATAATAAACTATATCATTGTCAAATTATAACAAATTTTATCATTGTCAATATATAATAAATTTTATAAATGTCAAAAGATTTGTTTGTTTGTTTATTTGCATCGTATAGGCACCGAAACTACTGGACCAATTTTGATGAAATTTGGCACAGATACATAATAGATAGATTACATAGGCAAACAACATATAGGCTACTTTTTATCGCATTTAAATGCATGATTCCCGCGAGATTTCCTTTTGCGCGTTCGAAGTCGCGAGCAAAATCTCGTACTTTATAAGCATATTTGTTTTGTTAACAAATATTGAACTAGAATTTTCAATGTTCGTCCGGTGCTGGCGAGACGTATCATGTGCACGTTTGGGACAACACACGTGTCGCGGCACAGATCACAGCAGAACGCGAACTGTGTCAGTTCTAATCATTGAGTCTGTTAATTTAAAGTGATTCGCTGAAAAATACCAGATTACATTATTTTACTTGATAAAATTAAAATAGCTTTTAAATTACTATCAAATTGACACAGAGTATGGACCAAGAAAACAAAACAAGACGTTATTCGTATATTGTTTTAAAAAGAGAAAATGAAAGGAACATAGATTTCTTGTTCTCTTTTTGTCTTGGCCACACACACGCCACAGCTCAGGTGGCGTCGCTCAAGGGAGCTGCGTTCACCGCCGGCTCTGCGGCAAAAAATGATATAGAATGAAACAGCAGGTACTCGAAGCTGTTATCAATGACAATAACAATAATTATTATCTATGTACTAGTTGAAGCCAACAAACTAACACCATCTACAACACAAAATCGGTCTTAACTATTATATTATAATATTATACACACGACGTTCTGGTGGGGTAAATGGATCGCCTATCCCTGCAAGATTGCCTGAGCTTGTCTACCGAAAGAACTTAGACCTATATTTAATGAGATTAACAATACTCTCATCTTGATTATTAGACTATGGATAATCAAGATATATTTAAAGATATTGACGATATTCTTTCAAATAACTGTTGCTTTGAAGAAAAACTCGAGAATTGTGGAACAGTTTTGACAAACCTTACTTTTAAGATTCTATCGTGCAACGTGAAAAGCCTGGGACACAAAGCTTTTTCTGGCGTACTTAATGTCACTCTAAAGCGGCTCGATACTTGTTTTGACGCGATGGTGTTTACAGAGTGCTGGTTTAACTCCCCAAATCCATACTGTCCAACTATACCTAGCTATTTCGTCTTCCACACAAAATATGTAACAAATAAATGTGGTGGAGTGGCTATTTACGTCAGAGACTGTTGGTCTGCTTACGTGTAGGAACCAATATTTGACGATGCCAATTGGCTTGTTAATATTGAAGAGCAGATAAACACTATAGGCATCGATCGCCTTCAATTTCGGACACACAAAACTTTTTAACCTCCCTAGAACTAGCCCTCGAAACTAACAAAGAGGTCAAAAACCATGTCGTCGTAGGAGATATAAATATTAACCTTCTAGAGGAGACATCTGATAGTGTTGATTCTTACCTGAGCACGATGACCGAATACGGTTTGCTCTCACCATACCAACTCGTGGTCACTCCTGCATAGACCATATTGTCATAAAACCGAATATAAAAGCGTTAGGTATTGTATGAAATTGCTCATTAACCGACCATCATCTGACCATGGCTGGTATCACTTTAAGCAAAATAATAAAAAAATTAGTAAGTTCTTATTAGAACAAAGAATAAAATTGACTACGACGGAATTCCTAACAACTTGAAGAACTACAACTGGAGTAATGTCCTAAATGCGATTAATGTCAATGACGCGACGAGGTCTCTTAAAACACTCTTCCTACTGTGATAGATAAATTCACAACGGAGATAAGGATCACCAGAAGAAAGCATAATCTAAAGCCTTGGATAACGCCAGGGTTATTGCGGTGCATGCACCACAGAGACCTTCTGCATCCGAAAGCTAAAAAAGACCCCAGTAATGTAACGCTTAAGATAACATACACCAGGCATCGCAACTTCCTTGGAAGAAATCTAAAAGTTACCTGAGAACGCTTAAGCCGAGTTACGTCAGATAAGATGAAAAACTCACTCTCATGCCTCATATACCAACAGTGGCCAAGAAAGCATGTAAAATAATGTATATTATGAAATCCTTAAGACCTTCCAAGCTCGGTAGTGAAAAAGACTTGTTTACAGCGCGCTGTGCCAATCTCTGCTATACTACTGCATCGGCGTATGGGGTGGTACAGCCAAGTCGCATATGATTATACTGGAACGGGTCCAGCGCGCAGTAATCAAAGTTGCACTTGGAAAACCCCGCCATCACAGCTGTTCATACTAAGAACAATAACTAAATAGTATGTAAGGTCTCAATACTCAATATTACACTTGAAAGTAATTTTTTCGGATATATGGACAGTTTTCACGTCGCCATTACCTCCCTATATTTTGTTTTGCCGGTCTGTAGCGACAGATCGAAACATCCCGATGGAATCTCTGCGTATACGTTCACCTCCCAAGTCCAAAAGATGGCTTAAATCCAAAATTAAGGCAGAAACAGTTTGTGGTAACACTGAAGGCCTCCACAGACGAGAGGCCGATCGTTTCAGTTAGAACTGACGTCAGTTCGGCCTGAACGGATTCGAGCATATACATGGAAAAAATCGCATCCGACCCAACTGACGTCAGTTCGGCCTGAACGGATTCGAGGACACACACGGCAAAATCGCATCAGTTCGTTCTGGTTTGCCACTAATTACGGTCGTGTTTAATAATTGTGTAATAATTAAACACCGCGAAAACTAACTACGCTTGTACACGATACACGCCCGCACGGCCTCGGCTTTGGCGAGAACTGAAGCGATTTGTCCACACATGGTCCGTTCAGTCCATCCGTACAGTCCATAATTAATGTTGACAACTTAGTTATGATTGTGTAACTTAATATTACAAAGTTTTACTACTAAATTTAATATTTTATTCCCTCCTTAGTAGGAATTTAGTTGTTAGTAGTGTTTTAGTAGGAAAGAGCCAGACAGTAATCATATGCAAAATGGTCTAGGTTAGGCAAAAAAAAAATACACTATCATAATAATACTTCCTCCGTAATTTGCTTAAAACTACCTGTTTAATTACTATATACGTAATATTTCCTAGTATATTTTAATTAAAAGGTAAAATTTATAATAACATTCAATATCATATTTTTTTTTATAACAAAACCTAAAGTGCCGTGGTTTTTGGGGGCTTTACGGATTCCTAAGTTTAGTAGCTTTTTATAGTTTTCAGTATTATTTTAGTAGTTTTTAGTAGAAATCGACGCGAGTTTAGTAGTTTCGCTAAAACAGAGCTGGCAACACTGCAACGAATCGATTTAGTGCATCCGGCCGACTGATGCGATCTCGAAATTGCACACAGACGATACGATTTTGCATCCGTTCAGGCCGAACTGAAGGAAAACCGGGCCCCTAAGGAACATAGAACTCACGGAGCGGTTTTCACCCGAGCCCGCCGCGGTTGCGGGCCCACAGCTTCTGTAAATATGTATTTGCCTTTTTGCAACCGCGCGTACTGCGATCTTCGGCTGCCACGTTTGCGAACGATAATCTCAACTGCAGCGGCTGCGTGACCGTGCAAAACCGTGGTCTCGTGAGTTTAGAAAAAAAAAAAAATTTAAGCAGTATTATCTACAACTTTATTAATTTATGCTGTAATGAAGTCTGTTGGGGGAGCTCGTCTTTATTAACAGATGATAATAGCCATACACCATAGTGTTGAGCAAAGACTATGAAGTATGCACTATACAGGCTATCGTCCAATCGACTTGTCAGTTCCAATCTCTGTATTGATATAAAAATTGATTTTTCCTTGAGTTGGGGTACGTGAAAAGATAAATGAAAAAAATTATCATCAATATGTTTATTGGAACGAAGTTCCTTATGGCGCGTTGCGATATTGAGGCTAGGCGGATTATATTGGCACGACACTTTTTTCCACTCGAAATCACAATGTAATAACGACTATTAAGAATGATACAAAAAACGACCTTATCACCTTGACAATAATGTAGAATTTTACAATTACACATTGTGACTGTCATGACTGTTACATATTGTGACTAGCTAGCCGAGGGCTTGATTCGCGGCGGCAACACTGCGAGCAGCAAGCAACCCGCCCCTGACCCCTGTCCCTACCTAAAGCGCTAGTTCCGCGCGCACTATATATACTTAGTTCAACTATTTGTTTTGTATAATATAATATATTATATCTATACAGATAAACAAAATTGAAGGGTCTGTTTGTAATTTCAAATTAACAGATTTTATTTTCACTTAATGCATTTAAAAGTATGATCGGTACTTACAATAACATATAAATTGTTAACATTTTTCTATCCGTCTGTCAGTCTGTGTGTTTGTTCCGGCTAATCTCTGTATATATATATATATATATATATATATATATATATATATATATATATATATATATACGAAAGTTACGAAAACCCCAAAAAGCTTGCAGATTGTCACCGCAGCATGGAGCTACGAGTAAGTATGCGAAGGAACAAGAGCACAGCAGTCTGTTTACGTGGGAGGGCCATGCTTTGGCGCGAATTGTCTAGCTGGATCAGATAAATACTACGGCCTCCGGATACTCAAGGGGTGGTTGGGGATTTTATAGACCGGGATCGTACTTGTAACTCCTATTGCGAGTATCTACAGGTTGCTACTGCTCGTTATCTAGTCCATTAAAAAAGTATATAGAAGTATCCTTGCAAGTGGCCACCCTTATGCACTGAAAAATCAAAAGCATGTCACAAATTTGAAAATTTGTGACATGCTTTTGTGATAATGTTTAACCGTTACTCTATTGCAGGAATTAAAAAAAAACCTCACTATTATTACTTAGTTTAATTAGATCTTACCAATTTGTATAATTCTTTAATTGGTAAAAATAAAGTAGGTAAAACATTTTTCTTTAAGCGTCTCTTTCTTTAAAATTTATATTTCGAAGGGTTATCGATATCCAAAACGGTATAGGGGCAACTATTTAGGTAAATACACAACCTCCGCGATTTTAAATACATAATTTATATTATATATTGCCAAAATCGGCATATTATTGGACAATTAACATGTTTATCTACTAGAATATATTAATTTCAGTCTAATTACTCGTATTTATAAAGTCTGAAACAATTCTAAACATACCGGTGAAAAGTCAATACTTCTTCACAATTTTCTTTTCTCGCACTTCGCAGAGTTCGTTTTATATACCTCCACAAAACAAGCCATACATTTCAGCACATAATTGAATATTTATTATTTATTTTACTATATAGTATCACGTAAGTAAATAAAATATAATATATCATCATAATTACTTCTCAATTGAGAGCTGGTTACAAATTACATTAGCTGTCGATACTTCAGTTGCCAACATTGAGACAGTAAATTGCTACTATTATAATTTAAAATGTCACTTAAATGTAGCATTATAATGTTGTAATTCCAACGTCGTAAAACTGGACTCCAACGATAACTTGCGAAAACCTTAGAAAAAAACCTGAGCCAATCTTCAAAAACGAAACGAAATGACATGCATGGCTTTCTCTTTCACTCTTATGGGTTTTAGCCTTTGATGTTTTGTGAGATAAAAAGCTACGGCTTCGATTTTAATCTTACTTCCATGTACATCCTTCTTCCGTGGTAGATACTTTTATTTGATTGATTTGTCGTTTGTCTATTTTAATTAATATATGTTTGACATTATTCTTATTTTTAATTTCATTATTTACTTTTATGTTTTTAATTATCATCATTATTCTACTTTGATCACTTTAATTATTATTAGGTATTAAATTTGATTTATTGATAGTGAATCTAATCTAACTTATCAAATGACATATTGACAAAAATTATAACTATTTCCTTTCTTGTGTTGATATCCAAATGCGTGAACTATATTCCTTGACTTAAATTTTAAATTACTAATTGGCATGTTATATATTAGGCCCCGTAGTAATAAAAATATTTACACAACGGATAACTTGAATAACGTTGCTGCCTTTGTCTGTCAAGTGACTTTTCCAACGCATCAGACAAAGACAGCAACGTTGTATAAGTTATCCGTTGTGTAAATCTCTTTATTGGTAAGGGGGTTATATTTTTTTTTCATAATAACCTTATTTTAATTGTGTTGTTTATAAATAATTTATTATTATATTACTAACATTAATTTTAAGTTTGTTCTTTGGTACGCAATCGCGCCAAATTCTACTACAAAAAATGTGAATGAAACATAATACGGACCACCAAGATACAGGATCGGCCTAGTTTGGGGTCCACTGCCTCAATCTTTCATGGATCAACGTACCTACATTTTAGCATAATATTATAATGTACATACGCCTAAATATTGCATGCAACTTATTGTAAACTGTGATTTATATTTGTGGACTCGTAAATAAATAAATTTGATTTGATTTGATCAACCACCTACAAATCCTAGTGTAGCGGCGCGTGTATAAGCGTACTGATTACTATCTATATATTATATAAAATGAAAACCGACTTCCAAAGTAAAAATGCACTAGAAAGTATGCAGGTGCGGCCGCCAATCAGGCGGAAAACCTCAAACGGCGCAAATATGAGAACCTTAGTGGGGATCTCATATTTGAACCGTTTGGGGTTGAAACCCTAGTACATGGGGTCTGGGTGCGCCAAACTTTTCAGAGAAATCTCCAAAAAACTCATTGAGGCCACCCGAGACCCCAGAGCCGGCACCTACCTGGCCCAGAGAATAAGTATCGCAATCCAGCGAGGAAACTCTTTAAGCCTTCTAGGTACTCTGCGTGGTGGGGACGACGTGGGAGATTTTTTTGTTTTGTAGAATTTTAAGTTTTGGAGTAGTTATTATTTTTTTAGTACTTACCTACTTTTATAGTTTGTAAATATTTTAAATAGATTTTAGTTAATTTTAGCTTTTAACATTTTATTACTACCTGTAAATAATAAATAAAATAACATTAATAAAAATAGAAAGTATGAAATAAATCTTCTTTTCTAAATATTTCAACAACAACAGGGTATATATACCCTTGGCACAAAATTATAATTTTTGGTAGCATATGCTTGATTTACTTCACAAAAGCCAAATTCCTATAGATTATTATCGTCTCGCAAGCAGGAGGTCGCGACCCTTGTGATTGTTTTTAAAGGGGGGTCGCAGTCTGTTGAAAAATAATAAATACAAACTACATCAAGGTATCGAACCAGTGAAGGCTAATATAACGAATAGCTGATAAAAATAGCGCGCTATGTACATTGTTCATATTATTATTACGAGGGCGGGTCAATAAGTCCGTGACTTTTGGAATAAAACACAGATTTTTTGATAAATAAATCATTTTATTTTTCAACGTAGTCCCCCTTGAGCTCTATACACTTTGTCCAACGCTTCTCCAATTTTTTTATCCCTTCCAAAAAATATGATTTGTCGAGGTCCTCAAAATAGGCCTTTGTTTGCGAGATGACTTCATCATTGGAGTCAAATCTTTTTCCACCGAGCCATTTTTTCAGGTTTGGGAACAAGAAGTAGTCACTCGGAGCCAAATCTTGAGAATAGGGTGGATGTGGGAGCAATTCATAGCCCAATTCATGGATTTTTGCCATGGCAACTGCACATGCATTGTCTTGGTGAAAAAGAACTTTTTTCTTGGCCAAATGAGGTCGGTTTTTTTTCAAATCCTCATTGAAGCGGTCCAATAAGTTGGCATAATATTCCCCATTAATTGTTCTTCCCTTTTGAAGATAGTCAATGTGGATTATCCCACGTGCATCCCAAAAAACAGTCGCCAACTTTATTGGCTGACAAACCCACCTTGGCCTTCTTTGGCGCCGATTCACCCTTAGAAACACACTGTTTTGATTGTTGTTTGGTCTCTGGTGTGTTGTGATGGATCCATGTTTCGTCCACGGTTAAAAAACTCCTCCATATTGTGATTGAACAACGCCAAACCTTCCTGTGAAGTTGTTACAATATTGCGTTTGTGGTCGACTGTGAGCAAACGCGGCACCCATCTTGCGGAAAGCTTCCTCATGCCCAAGTGATCATTCAAAATTGAAATCACTGAGCAATGCGAGATGCCTATGGCTTCCACAATCTCTTGCACTTTTAATCTTCGGTCGGCCAACACCATATCGTGAATTTTTTCGATTGTTTCGGGTGTAGAGACCTCAACTGGGCGTCCAGGACGTTCGGCATCTTCAGTGCTTGTACGGCCACAACGAAATTCAGTAACCACTTTTTTACCATTGAAATCGATGGTGCAGAGTCCCCATAGTATTTATCAAGCTTAGCCTTGGTCTCGGTAATGGTTTTTTTTCGCAAAAAATAATGCTTAATAAGCACACGAAATTCACTTTTTTCCATTGTTTCTTTAAGTTACTGGATAGTCTGATAAAGATAGCTGTAAAACACAAACTAACTGACGCAGCAAGTTCAAATTTTGATAGGAGTCAACTGACAGATGCCTGTTGACAGGAGTAGTGTTGCTTTTTCAGTAAGGAGGTTAGAAATTCAAAAAGTCACGGACTTATTGACCCGCCTTAGTATTTCATATTGGCGGGCTCTCAAGACTTTTAACTTAACTTTTTGGCTTTTTCGTGGGTCGCGACATAAAAACGGTGCTATTGATGTTCCTATAAATTTTGACGAGTTTCCTCGATTGCTCATGGAATGCTATCTATCATAAGGTCTCCACTTTGGTGACTAAAAGACCAATTTTGAATTATACTCTTTACAACAACAAAAAATATATACAGCCGAACGTATAACTGCCTACTTTTTTGGAAGTCAGTTAAAGGGCAAAGCTGATTGACTGATGTATCAACGCACAGGCCAAAACCTTTAGAAAATTGAAATTTCGTACACGTATTCCTCGTATGACGAAGGTATCCACTAAGGAACGATTTTTCAAAATTCAACCTCCAAGGTGGTGGAACAGGGGATAAAAGTTTGTATGAAACTTTTTATTCCTTGCACATAATTGCATTAATTTTCGTATGAATACTGAAAAAAAATGTATTTCCCCGTTTTTTTATGTTCAACCCCTAAGAGAGTAAAATAATTGGTGAAAGTTTTAAATTATTATAAAGTTGTCGTTTAAAACACAATTTCACGCGGGCGAAGCCGCAGTCAAATGCTAGTAACTAAATAATTGACAACAACAAAATACATTAATTTATTTAAAAAAAAATTGTTGTTTTATAACGTTTGCGTATATATTGATCGTTACTCGTTCCATTTCATGTACACAGTAACCCTACTTTAAACATACTGTTACAGTAATCTCTATATAATATTTAGTATCCAAATCAAAATTAGCTTGATAAACGGTATCAATACGTAAGCGAGTAGATCAAAATCTGCAAACACAAAACAACAGCAAAATTATACACGAATGCGTATAAAAATGAAGTTTATATTCTCAGTTATCATTACCGCTGATGTAGTGAACGTAAAACATTGCTTTATACGGCATAAAAAATAACATAAAGATTAACAACTTAATAGAAAACGCAAAGTTATATAGTAGAACTACGGCCGCTCGGCCGCAGACGACCGGTAATAGTAAATCGCACAAAAGTATCACACAAATGGATTATCGAATATGTATAATATTCTACTTCATCAGCCCGACCCGACTCAGCACTCCTATTGAACACAAGTGGAAATTATATTCCAATCCCAACGTTGATGTAGAGTTTTATATATGTCACCGTAAAATTGTAAATATAATGGTATGTTTACAATATAACTAGCGGGATTGTAAATTGTAGAAAGATTAGGAACCGAAACATACTGCTTACAATTTTACGCATTTTTTTTTCGTTACATTGTAGTCTAATGAATTGAAACTGTTAAATTACAATCTTTTGCCTGGGATTGGTCGGTCTTATAGTAGGCCGTAACAATTACTTACTGGTATTTCTCATTTTGTTGATACACCGACTCAATATCCGATATTTTAAATGTTATCGAATGAGACCACATAGGTCCAAGCGCATATAAGAAAATTATTAAACACGAAAAATGTATGTTTTTGTTCTATGTTCGGTGCCTAACACTTACTTATTTATCATTCAAAATGTATTTCTTTGGTAAATCAGAGATTATATTTACTTACACTTTTTTTTTCATACTTTTTTGTGTTCGTTTTGTGTTACTTTGGAAGTCGGTTTAATTTTTTGTTTAAAAATAATATTTTTCTCCTTTTGAGTGACATTTGTTAAATTATTATTAATACATTTTAAGAACGTTAAAAAAGAAAACGATCGAATGTATAATTGTATACGCGCCAAGCTTACATTAGGTATTGTGATTGTGATGATTACTGTAAGTTACATAGTGGCATATGCTTGCAGTTCTTTAAACAATGCCGAAATTTCCAAACGCGTATCTTTAAAGACTGAGGAGTTCTGTTCAGTGCTTTTGGATCCAGGTTATTTTGGTGCAAAATCCTATTTTTTGGTAGCATGTGCTTGTGTTACTTGAAAAAAAGTCAAAATCACTATATGTGTCTATATAAATTTCAAGGAGTTCCCTCAATTCCTCATGGATCCCATCATCAGGTTTCTACATTAGTGACTAAAGAACCAATTTCGAATTATACCCTTTACAACAACAAAATAATTTTGCAAATAGGTCCATGAACGGCAGAGTAATATTCAAAGATATCCGTGTCGGTGTAAAATACTATGAGAAGTACTTTTTATATCATCATAATGTGATGATGGTGGTGATGATGATGATTACTTTAATTGACATAGTGGTATAAGCTTGCAGTTCTTTAAACAACGCCGAAATACCCAAACATGTTAGATACATAAGGAGTCAGGAGTTCTGTTCAGTTCTTTTGGATATGTATACCTTGGTGCAAGATCTCACTTTTTGGTAGCATATGCTTGGGTTTCTTCAGAAAAAGTCGAAATCACTATATGTGTCCATATAAATTTCGAGGCGTTCCCTCGATTCCCCATGGATCCTCGTAATTTAACAATTTGACGGTTTCTGTTTGATAGATTCTATTATTATTACGAATAAAGCATGTTTCGGTTCACAATTTTTCGACATTTTACAATCTCGCTAGTTATATTATAATCTTACGGTATTTACAATTTTATTGTGACATGTACATTTCGCGTGGAGATTTGACACACTACTTTAAACATTGAATTCGTAAATTACTAGATTGGTTTGATTTTTTGGTCGATATTTTTTATATTCACTAATATTTTATCGAGGGTCAAAGTTAAATGACTTCATCAATTCACCGAATTCACTTTCACAATTGTAATTACAACACTGAAATGAAGCTACCAATTCTATTAGCAAACACACAACCGTCGCTTTGATCATTACATTTTGAGCTCACACCAATATATTTGATTCGTCTATCTCGTTTTATACCGACGACCCTCAATCATATCCAAGCGACGGATGCTGATAACTGGCAGAGCTTTACGAGTAAGGGAAAAGGTACCTTTATGTACAATAATCAAGAACAAGTTACAGTAATATATAAACGCGTTTCGGAGGGTTTTGTGTTTATTGGATTTACTCGATAACTACATTTGGATCTAGGTAAAATGAAATATATAATCATCTTTCAACACATGGGTTCGATTTTGCTATCAGGCTGATAGGCTAAATATCTCGTACTACGAGGGCGGGTCAATAAGTCCGTGACTTTTGGAATAAAACACAGATTTTTTGATAAATAAATCATTTTATTTTTCAAGGTAGTCCCCCTTGAGCTCTATACACTTTGTCCAACGCTTCTCCAATTTTTTTATCCCTTCCAAAAAATATGATTTGTCGAGGTCCTCAAAATAGGCCTTTGTTTGCGAGATGACTTCATCATTGGAGTCAAATCTTTTTCCACCGAGCCATTTTTTCAGGTTTGGGAACAAGAAGTAGTCACTCGGAGCCAAATCTTGAGAATAGGGTGGATGTGGGAGCAATTCATAGCCCAATTCATGGATTTTTGCCATGGCAACTGCACATGTGTGCACCCTTGCATTGTCTTAGTGAAAAAGAAATTTTTTCTTGGCCAAATGAGGTCGGTTTTTTTTCAAATCTTCATTGAAGCGGTCCAATAAGTTGGCATAATATTCCCCATTAATTGTTCTTCCCTTTTGAAGATAGTCAATGTGGATTATCCCACGGGCATCCCAAAAAACAGTCGCCATAACTTTATTGGCTGACAAACCCACCTTGGCCTTCTTTGGCGCCGATTCACCCTTAGAAACACACTGTTTTGACTGTTGTTTAGTCTCTGGTGTATTGTGATGGATCCATGTTTCGTCCACGGTTAAAAAACTCATCCATATTGTGATTAAACAACGCCAAACCTTCCTGTGAAGTTGTTACACGATTGCGTTTGTGGTCGACTGTGAGCAAACGCGGCACCCATCTTGCGGAAAGCTTTCTCATGCCCAAGTGATCATTCAAAATTGAAACCACTGAGCCATGCGAGATGCCTATGGCTTCCACAATCTCTTGCACTTTCAATCTTCGGTCGGCCAACACCATATCGTGAATTTTTTCGATTGTTTCGGGTGTAGAGACCTCAACTGGGCGTCCAGGACGTTCGGCATCTTCAGTGCTTGTAAGGCCACAACGAAATTCAGTAAACCACTTTTTTACCATTGAAATCGATGGTGCAGAGTCCCCATAGTATTTATCAAGCTTAGCCTTGGTCTCGGTAATGGTTTTTTTTCGCAAAAAATAATGCTTAATAAGCACACGAAATTCACTTTTTTCCATTGTTTCCTTAAGTTACTGGATAGTCTGATAAAGATAGCTGTAAAACAGAAACTAACTGACGCAGCAAGTTCAAATTTTGATAGGAGTCAACTGACAGATGCCTGTTGACAGGAGTAGTGTTGCTTTTTCAGTAAGGAGGTTAGAAATTCAAAAAGTCACGGACTTATTGACCCGCCTTAGTATAATTGCGACCTAGGCGCTTTAAATTGCCCTGGTGATCGCCTAGTTGTTGAATTTCGACTAATTTATAAGTTTGAAATTTATTAGGGTTCTTTTGCCTCCTAGATACGCAATAAAAATATGTACCTAATTTTTGTCTATGGAATATGAAAGAAAGATTGACAATTGTTTCAAATCAAACAAAAACCAACACGGTCTATTTACTGTTATAATAGAAACGCATGGTTACCTCTCCAAATTTGAGAGGTAACAAAGTTACCTCTCAAATTTGTAACTTACACAAAGTTACAAATTTGAGAGGTAACTTTTAATTTTTTTATAATATTATATATAAAAAAAATATTAACTATATGTATTTCAAATTTTCTAAGCATTATTTATAGAAATGTTGGCTTTCTGCACATAAACTTTAACTGTGCCAAAGTTTATGCACCTCCGTTTGCATGATTTTCGTAATAGGGGTCAGAAGTTTTACCTTCATTGATGATAATATAAACAGTGTGCGATCGACGACAAGCCGGCTTACTACTTGTTTACTATTTATTGCTATGGCGGTAAGGTTCACAAGTGGTACACCGGTTTGTCAGCGATCATACTAAATTTGTATAGAAATCATGTTTTCGTTTTCCAGTACCTACGTTATATTATAAACGCGGTGCCAGTATGTTAATGTTAATAGATAGCATTATAAATACTTAATATCAAATTTTAACATTTTTAGCTACAGCATTTTGATATATTATGTACGCATGACCTAACTATAGATCCGTAGGAATAACGCAGTAATTTTATTATTCATCAGTCGTTTCAGGCTGGTGACGCCTGCAGGACATAGGCAGCAGTAAAGTAAGTAAAAAATACTTGCACATAAGCCATAACACACATATTTATGAAAATAATTCGTACAACCGATTTTACAGGCTCCTTACGTCGTTCATTCATCAAAAATTTAAACAGTTTTCTCGCTGACCTTTAAGAAATAATTACACGTTAGGTTTAGGTCCCTTCTAATTCTCTAAGTTTGAAAATACCGTGGGTGTCGGATAGTTTCACAAAATAGTTGAATAAGAAAATGTCTACTCAATCGGGCGTGAATCTTAGAAATTCCGAGTTGTTTGGTGTTGCATAATGACAACAGTAGTTTTAAGAAATATAATTGTCAATGTCATATTGACAGATGTCACGAGTAAAGCCTATTTAGTTAGGTTTATTTCGGTTAGCTAAAACTATACTCAGCTATACTCAGTGTACACTTATTTGTATAGTGTACAGTGTAGACTTATTTGTGTTAGACATATCATATGTAATACGTATCCGTGTTAAGCACCAATAAAGGAGAATACAAGAATTGTTGCTGTATTATTATCACCACTCAAGCGTAAGAAGGGCATGTAAAACTAAGAGGTCGTAGCCCGCTACATTTGGTAGTTAGGTTGGTAAAATGGGAATTAAAGTTCTCTATTCCTTGGATCAAGTTTTATTTTATTTATATTTAGGAGCTTTTAGATGTAAAAAACATACGTATGTCTAAAGAAACCTGTAAAATGTTTAGATTTATCTACCGAGGACTGCTACTGGTAGGTAGACAAAGAGTCCCCGTCTATAAGGATTATATAATATCATAATACTCACGACTTACCTTTGAAATATTTGCATTACGTAACGTTTACGTGAGCCTTGCTCAATACAAAGGTTTCGTTAATATTATAATATATCGCAATCAGTGGTAGAGCCTTTTAGAACAAGAGGTACAAGGTAAAGGTACCTTACCTAGTAGAGTAGCACATACAGTATCATTAAGAATTCTTTTAAAACGGTATTTAAATATTTCAATTGATTATAACAATAAAGATTTTCTAATAATAACTTATGTTATACATTCTAGCAAACAAAACACCTAATATCTATAGAAACTAATTATGCATTAAAAAAATTAATTTCTTGTTAAAAAAATTATTTTCAGCCATAAAAAAGATAAGATTTTATTTACAATACAAAATCAATATTTACACGACTGACGACACGTTTTTTTGCATACATTATTTTAGATACAAAATACAGATAAAATGTATTTTCTGTATGATGTACAATAGTCAATAACCATACCGTGGAAAAGATATTCTCCATTTGCCAAACTAAAACTGCTCACGTGGAAGTCGTTCTTAAAGGTTAAAAATATGTTATGACATGCCCTGGATAAAATAGAAAATAAAACGGTTCTTTAAAAACACCTGGGGTTCATAAATCTCGCAATATAATGCTAAAAAGCAAATTTTATCACGCGAAGTCCCTACAAATTTGGATGTCCTGTAAGTTATAATATTATTATCTTCGACGGAGTTCATACGGTTTGAGTTTCTCAGAAAGTGGGACGTGTAGTACCAGGGACATCATAGCTCAAAGGCTCAAATAAACCCTTTGCTACCTTAAAATAAAGTTTTAAAGTACGCTGCCTGCGTAGTGAAGTAGCCGTGGAATCTTTGAATGCTTTTAAACTTTTATATTCGTTAACTTTTGTATATATTTGAAAAATATTCAAAAAATAAATATTACAATAGCTGTTGCCTGCGGCTCACGGAAAACTGTACTTTTTCGGGATAAAAAGTAGCCCTTGTTTTAATCCAGAGCCTAAACTACTAACATACCAAATTTCGTCAAAATCCGTTCAATAGTTTTTCAGTGAAAGAGTAACAAACATCCATCCATCCTCACAAACTCGCACATTTATAATATTAGAAGAATACTTCATAGCTGTTTATATAATACTCAGAAACGTTAAGCACAACAGAGCGATTTTAGCTAATTCACTCATCATCAGTTCTATAATTAAGTATTTAAATTACTTAAATTTAATCACTGATTGATTGTCTCTATCTCTCTCTATCCTAAACCTATTAGCAGCCGCGGCATGAACATAAAGGTGTAAACAAACTGTACTTACGTTTGTACCGCAGCATGTATCCACCTTTGACCTGTGTGCCGGTTTGTTCTGAAACAATATAAATTATTTCATGCTTTAAATCATATAACTACAGTACATACTTAACTAAAATATAATAGCAACCGTAGAAAACAATTGTAGCCTCAAGACAGTAAAAGAAATGAATGCTGTGTAGGTATTGCAAAATCGTCTCAATTGGCATAGTAACCAAGTAATGGAACTGTGAGGTCAGTAATATATTAATATCCTTCTACTATTATAAATGTGAAAGTTTGTGAGCATGGATGGAAGGGTGGATGAATGGATTTCACTGACATTGATTTTATTGAAATGTGTTATGGTAGTAGATTAAACTCTGGATTAACACAAGATACTTTTTATCCCAAAAAAGCACAGTATATCCCGTAGGATAATGTATTTACGCAGGCAGAGCCGCTGGCCAAAGCTAGTCAAATCATAATATACAAGGTCAGATAGTACTTGCTCCAACATGCTCTACAAACCTTATATAAGTGTAAAGTAACTATTGACTCACAATTAGCTAATTATTGTTATCATTTTACGAAGACTAGTATTGTAAATGTTAGACTGTAATTTAATTCATCTAATTGCTTCTATCTGTTCATAAAGCTTATTTTATAGCATGTTGCCCCCAGCCATCTGCCATAGCCACGGCAAATCAATGTAGTAGATACATATCATCAGAAGCCCAATTCACTAAACTATTTTCGATATATTCTCGGTTCGGTCAGCGCGCTTCAGGTCGCGCACACAACATGCGTCATTATAATATTATGCGCGCGCGACCGGGACAGCCTGAAAATACAAACGAGATTTAAGGGGTAATAATAACGAGAATTGCCGCCTGATGTTGTACGCAGAGTGGAATGAATATGTTAATCAAAGTCGGGGTTCTTAGTTTTATTTTTTACACATGAACATTGAACAAGTATCCGAGAACTAACCGAATCCAAGTCAGACCAACGACAGAAGTCCTTGTATGATCAGCTAACAGTTCCTATAAAAACGACAAACTTATATGTTATGATTTAACATATAAGTGTATATAGGATCCCAATACTGTTCATCCGTATCTGCACAAACAGGAAAATAACAACGGAATCAAGAACTTCACAAACTCGATGCAATGTCTCAAAACACAAACATATTAGGGCACGCACACATTTTAGTTATCTCGCGTTCCTCACTTTTCATGAAATAACCTTTACATTGATATATTGACGTTAAAAATTGTTTGTTATCTGTCGGCAGCCTTTATAGTAGATAAGATGTTGCCCGTGACTTTGTACGCGCAAAAAAAAAACCCTGTAAAAACCGTACATTTCTGTGTGATAAAAAGTAGCCTATGTCCTTTCCCGTGGTCTTACTCTATATCTATGCCAAATTTAAACAAAATCTTCCACACGTTTCGGAGTCAAATGCAAACAAATAAACGAATATTTCCTCTTTAAAAATATTAGAAAATATAGACAAATCAATAAATTATAATAAAATCCTTTCGCAGTATTTACACCGCACACATTTATGTTTTTAAGATTAAAGTAATAATAAAAGATCGATTTAACCACCATCGAATCATCAAAGGAATTCAAATTGAGTTCTTATTATATTCTCTACGGAATATCCCACAAGCATCAAGGTAGCTTACATTGCAACGAGATAACTAATTAACGAACTTAGAAATTAACTGAAACTGTTATAACTATATATGTATAACTTGTGATTAATATGTCACACATCGCTGATTGTGTATTGAAGAGAAGAGAATTAAGATGTGATAAAAGCTAATATTTGAAAGTTGAAACCTCTAGATATACAAAGCAATATATTTTTATTGTTTTCTGTAGGTAAGTTTGAATATTAAGGAATGTAGATTTTAATAATACGCAAACAAAGTCGCACGCAATAATCTAGTCTATATACATATATCTATACGTCTATATATGTATATCTATACTTGCCATAAATACTGAAACAAAGAAAAAAGAATTATATTGCAAATAACATTTATTACTTTTACAGTGTGTTAGTTTAATATATAAATATAAAATAATTTAAAACATAACAAGCTTATTTGATTGCATTGGCATTTGAATTTGCACAACGTTGGCTGCAATACAGTCCTTTAAACGTTGAGGCCAGTTATCAATAGAAGCACAAAGTCCGAAACGTCCGTTTCCAACCATGATTGCGTAGACCGAGCTTTATGACCCGGCGCCGAGTCTTGCTGGAAGGACCATTCTTGGTTATTGAACACGGTGTTGTTAAGGGGCTTCACTACCTTCTCAAGAATGGTATCTTGATACTCTTGTGCCGATGTTTTGATACCTTTTTCAAAAAAGTATGGCAAACACAAAAGCAAATATCTCACAAAAGTATGGCTCAGTCACTCCTTCATAGCTAATACCCCACTAAACCACTGAAGTCGGATAGTGCCCACTTTGCATTCTGTCGACTAATTGGGAAGCTTCATTAGAGCTTTGAGCATAAATACGGTCATTTTGTTTGTACATTTTAACAAAAATCATTTGCTCAATTGTAAAAATTTTCTCATCCGCAAACAAAATTTTTCTTTGACCTCCCTTTGCGTACCACTTCAGTAGTTGTTTCGATTTTACCACCCTATTCTTTTTTAAATTATCAGTTTAGAAATGACCAGTACGTCTCTTATAGGCTGCAAGTCCTAAGTCATCTTTTAAAATACGCGTCATGGTTCTAGGTGCTATCGGACAGGATTTCTTAGAATTCTTTCCCTTACTGCTTTGACCACCTTTTTCGTACGAGCACTACGTGGACGGTCAGATCTTTTTTTGTCACAAACAGAGTAGTAGAGTAGAGTCTCATTCTACCTATTAATAGCCCGGTACACAAACATTTTACTAACACCAAGCGTATGAAGAGTTTTAAAAATTGCATTTGGCTCCATTTGAACCTGGCCTCTTTATGAACGGTTTAGAACCAAAAACAATGATTTTTAGAATTTTTGTCTGTTTATCTGTTTGTCTGTACGTTTGTACGCGCTAATCTCAAAAACTACTGAACGGACTTTGATGAAATTTGGTATGGTAGTAGTTTAGACTCTGGATTAACACATAGGCTACGTTTTATTGAAGAAAAATGTACGGTTCCCACGACATTTGTTTTTACGCGTACGAAGCCAACGGCTTAACCGATTTGAATGCGGTTTTCACTAATGCGGTTTGGTTTGCTCTACTAAACTTGTGTTTTTTTCATTTCAATCGGGTCGTAAATACATATAGAAGACAGAAGATTAACATAACATATAAAATGCTATAGAATAACTGATTAATTGAACTGGCTGATACTTTACATAATCATTGATGTATATTAATACCCAGGAGTAATAAGTGAGAAGTTGTATAGGTCGTAGCGCTAACTCATGTTAAGCATCACCGGTCATGGTCTACTAGGATGAGTGACCACAATACCAAATATTTTAAAGATCAACGTCTATACGCCTAATACCTACTAACGTTTTCCTATTCATTAAATTTTGAAAATCATTAAAACATGACGACGAACATATCCTTACTTATTATAAACGCGAAAGTTCTATGTATGGATGTATGAATGTCGTTACTCTTTCACGTAATAACAGCTGAACGGATTTTAATTAAAATTTGATATGGTAGTAGTTTAGTCTCTGGATTAACAAATAGGCTACTTTTTATTGCAAAAAAGTACGGTTCTCCCGAGATTTCTTTTTTGCGAACGAAGTCGCGGCTAAAATCTGAATTATACTAATATTATAAAGAGGTCAAGCTAATATTATCTATTTCAACCTATAACCTAAAATCTATTTGTGAATGTCATAGGCTATATAAAGACGAAAAATGACAAGTTTTTTCCGTGGTAGACGGATTTGCAAAATAAATCGAAAAAAGACGAGACAACGCAATCGTTTTTGAGAAACGATGAGAGATGAACTCCATAGAGTTCTAGAGAAAAGTTTTAGAGTTTGATAGTGCCTGCAAAAATATAAATAGCATTTGACCGCGGCTTTTCCCGCGTGAAATTGGGTTTTAAACGATATCTTTATAATAAGATTTTATATAAGAAAATTCAATCCATATAAATACCGTTATTATATATGTTGTAGTCAAAGTCCGATACACAGTCTCTTCGCGGAAGGACTGGTTTATCCTAGGTTTGGCCAAAGCCGTCAGGCGATCCCCGAAATACATTTCAATTTCGCCCTTTGCCTGAAGTATTTTTAGTCAAACCCAGGAGCTCCTAACTTTTCAGTCAAACGTCGAAAGTAAATTATTCTGTTTCGGTTTTGGCCTAGTCAATCCTAGAAGCGACTGCAAAACTCGGTCAAACGTTGATCTGAACATGTTTAAACAGGTTCATAATGTCTCTCGCGGTGTTCCGACCGATTGTTTTGTCATTTTATGTTCGTTCATTGAGTGTGCGGGCGTGTAATTGTGTAAAATTGAAGATGAGTGAATCAAACGGTGTTGTTGTTACTAAAAACGTGGATAAAGAAGCTTTAAAAGTAAAGTTTAAAGAGAAAATTTCTAATTTGAATAAAAATAAGTGTTCATTTCACATAAAAAACAAACAGTTGTATGAGCAGATTATCAGTGAGGTAGAATCCGCTAAAGTAGCTAAAAAGAAAACGTCTTTGCAGTATCGCCGTCTCAAACGCTACGACGTTGTTTGTTTTGGGGACGAAAAAAAATTGATTAAGCCATTGTCAGATACAAAAAATATACAATACTACGTTACGGATGACGAGTTATTCGATGTGATTGAATGTGCTCATCAGGAATGTGGTCATGGTGGTAGAGATCTCACATTGAAAGCTTTAAATAAAAAGTATGCAAATGTCACAAAAGAGTGCGTAAACTATTACTTGGATTTATGTGAAACGTGTCACAAGAAAAAGAGTCAACCTAAAAAGGGACTCGTCGTTAAACCGTTATTATTTAAAGAGACTCACGCACGGGGACAAGTGGATCTTGTAGACATGCAGACGTGTCCTGACCGTGATTACAATTATATTTTAAACTACCAAGATCATTTGACAAAATTTGTGATTCTTCGTCCCCTACACACAAAAACAGCACAGGAAGTAGCGCACACTCTCCTTGATATATTTTGTACTATAGGTGCGCCTTCTGTGCTTCAATCAGACAACGGACGAGAATTCGCCAACCGTGTCGTAGAAGAGTTAAAAGTAATGTGGCCCGAATTGTCCATAGTGCATGGCAAACCACGTCATTCTCAAAGTCAGGGAAGCGTGGAGCGTGCAAATCAGCATGTACAGCAAATATTGTTCGCATGGATGGAAGATAATAAAACTAATCGTTGGAGTGAGGGCCTCCGATTCTGTCAACTGAAGAAAAATTGCGCATACCATCATGGCATAAAACAATCGCCATTTGAAGTGATGTTTGGTGAGTATATTAGGGCGCGTTCTGATGACCCGCGCCCGCTTCGCGCTCGCCCAGCGTATCAGCACCCGCGTTTAAGCCGCGTCTAAGCCCCTTTGTAATTTGAGTCTTATGACACTTCAATTAGATCTCAAATTGAATTTATCGAAGTCCACCCGTGCGCGGGTTGTGCGCGGGCTGTGCGCGGGTACGATACGACGCGGGTCAAGAATCTGAACATGCCCTTACAGGGTGTAACGGGTAGCTAGCCGAAACTTACTATGAGAAAGTCCTTTCATTCATCCTTTCAACATGACCAAACCATCTAATAGTTTAACTCCGAAAATAGAATAAACTTAACATTTTATGAATTCTTTTTTTTAGGACGAAAAGCTCATGTTGGAATTGAAACACTACCAGATTCAATAAAAAAGGTTCTTCAGACCGAGGAAGAGTTAGAAAACGCTATTAACTCGTCTGGTGAGAAGCAGAATAATACTGATGACACTAGTAAGTAGCAACAAAAACCGTTTCAAATTACTATATTTTTAAATGTCAGCTGAGAGTAGGCGTCCCGCCCGCAATTTAATACAATACAAAGCGATACAATGCACCTGCACCACCACCACCGTTAACTTCTCTACACGTGTTTCGCCCCTAATAACGGTCTAACTGCTGCTGAGGATGCCCCGTGTAGGGGCGAAACACGTGTAGAGAAGTTAACGGTGGTGGTGGTGCAGGTGCATTGTATCGCTTTGTATTGTATTAAATTGCGGGCGGGCGGGCGGTGCACTTAAGAAAAGCATAACTAACTTGTCATTTTTCGTGTGGAAGTAGCTAAATATTTTTCTATTTTATATTATGATGGACTTCTGCAAAATAACGCCTGATTATATTAATTACTTATACAAATTTTATTTTAGTACAAAGAAATGAGATGGAAATACCTGGACCGTCGTCGTCAACTGTGAAAGAAGATACTTCTGTCACAGAAAAAAATAAGGATCACCATATTGACAAAGTTCCTGGATTGTTGCCACTAAGAAAGGAAATAAACTCTCCAACAGTTGAGATAACTTCTTCAGACATAGTTTGTTGTATTTGCCAAAAAGAGAGCTCCGGCGCACATACGTGCATTATTTGTAATCAGGTCGTGCATGTTATTTGCACTGACAGCACACTTGGCGCAGACTATGAAGGCTTCGGAAGTAAAGTTACATGCATACGTTGTGCGCAGACAGAAAATATAAAAAAAAATAAAGAAAAGGCGATAGAATGTCTTGAAGCTCAGGCTGATATTATGAAACAATTATCTGATCAAAAATTTCCGCCAATCGCGATTGGAAAAACTGTAACCTTACCTATTCCCAGCTTTGACAGAGCCAAAGGAGATGCTCGAAATGTTTTGGGTATCATACAAGATAAAACAGATGATGGTTTATACAGAGTAGGCACGAAACACGGGACAATAAACACACTTTTTTCGAGGAATCAAATAAAAGAATGCAAAGAAAAATTTCTTAAGATCGAAGATGTGCCTGACGTTCGGCTGTCTCTTAGAGAAATCAGTGCAAAGGATTCAAAATTTGGTGGCCAAGGCTTTATAAAATGCCACTGCAATAAAAAATGCTCTTCAAAATTATGCAAATGTAAAAGATCTAATGTATTGTGCAATTCTAAATGCCATAATGCCTCACCATGCCAGAATAAAAATTAATTTTTCATTTTAATTACCTAAGAAATTATTAAAACAATTAACATTAACATTAATGCCTCACCATGTCAGAAAAATGATTAATTTGCCACTTTAACTACCTAAGAAATTATTACAACAATTAACATTAAAGTTAATGCCTCACCATGTCAGAAAAATGATTAATTTTCCATTTTAATTACTTAAGAAATTATTAAAACAATAAACATCAAAATTTTAAAAATGTTATTTTTTTATACCTAATCTTACAAACTAACCTCCGTATATTCCAAAGCATTTATTTATTTATTTTATACTTTATTGCACATCGTACAAAAGGCGGGCCTAATGCCACACGGCATTCTCTCAAAACATCTCAAATATAAAAGTGAAAATCACGTAAGCTGACCAATCAGGTGTCAGAACTGGCAGAGTTAAGCGGTTAAGACTTGAAAGCTGCTTAAATGATAAAATGCTTCCAAATATACGAAGATAAGACACTTCATACCTATATCGGAGTTTGACTCGTCAAACCCCGATTTAATAAAATTGTGTTTTGACGTTTGCCTGACCAAATTAGTCCCTCCCAGGTTTGACGAAAATTGTTTAGTCAAAGGCCGAAAATTTACATTTGTTTGGGCTTTGACTAAGTCATTCAGTCTGACCTGAGGATTGACCAGTCCAACCTAGGAGCGCCGGAGCTTCGGAGTTTGCCTATAACATATATACATATAGTATTTATCTATTATAGGTATAATATAATATTATTTTATCGTATCAACTATGAGTTTTATATTTGTTAAGTATGT
The DNA here is from genome assembly GCA_963565745.1 of Phengaris arion. Lineage (NCBI taxonomy): Eukaryota > Metazoa > Arthropoda > Insecta > Lepidoptera > Lycaenidae > Phengaris > Phengaris arion. Next base: position 12,538,636 of record OY751435.1, on the reverse strand, counting down.
ATGTAATGTAATTTTAGTAAGGATATAATAATATGTAAGTAGTGTATCTGTAATTGTGCACGTCCTATCTGCTGTCTTTTATCCCATCTGTCTCCGTAGGGCTGCTGTAAGAATTTTTTTTTTAGAAATAAGAAGTACCTTTGTGTCGTCTTTCTTGTTAAATTGTAATTTTATACATTTTTTCTTGTGTGCAATAAATTGTTAAATAAAAAATAAATAAAATAAATAAGTTAAAACTTTCATCCCCTATTTTACTTTCTTAGGGGATGAATATTAAAAAACGCTAAAATACCTAACTCATTATTTTTCCGTACTCAATTCATATGAAATTTCATGCGAACATGTCCAGGGAATAAAAAAACCATTCAAACTTTTATAAATATGGCACATTTTTTTGAAAGGTTAAAAAATAAGGCTGGTATATTTATTATAATATGATCCGAAATCCGGAAGGCCGGAGAAAATTCAGATCGCCAAAAATAGAACTCTGAGTTAATACAATAGAGCTGGAAATCGAACACACAAGTGTCGAGGCAAATGTCAATGTCATATATTATGACAGTTTGACACTCGTCACTTTGATTTTCAGCTTATTACTCTGCGCGAGTTCTGTTTTCAACGCTCTGATTTTTTCTCGGCCTACCGGATACCAGACAGTATAGTCCCAGTGTAAGGTCGTGCTAACTAGCGTGAGCGGTCATACTTTCTATTTTTCTCTAAAATTTATTATAAATTTAAGTCCCTCGCTGAGTCTGTCAGTCTGTATGTTCGCGATAATCTCAAAAAGTACTGAAAGGATTTTCATGCAGTTTACATTTACCGACAGAGTGGTTCTCTAGGAAGGTTTAGGTCGATAATTTCTTAAGGTTTTGTGGAAATTGTTTGATTTATGACGACAATTGTTGAAGGTGTCGAAAAAAAATCAAGCCGTCTGGGAGCTTTTTTCGAAAACGCTGCCTAACCAAACCTGTTGGAGGTAATTTATAACAAAACAATGTATGGTGGGATCATTTCTCTTCTAAAGGTCAACAAAAAAGTTCGCGACGGTATATAATATTATGTCTATCTTATAAGGATAGGTTACTATACCCATTCTGAGTTTAAAAAAAAAAAATAACGAATGTGGTATTTTCAAAAGCTATTTAGACGAATACAGTATTAATCCTTATCTAAGAAATTATATCTAGGGGATAAATATTTTACTCTGTGCTATTGCTATATTGCAGGTAGGTATATTTGCTATAGAAGTTTTTTGCCATGAGCACTCTCCAACGCGGGCGAAGCTGCGGGTAAAAGCTAGTTTTTAATAATTTTGCAACATATCGGCTGTCGAATGGCTGCTGACGTAGAAAATGGGGCGCCGCGCTGTCACATACTAATTATGTCACTGCTCTATATTCGGAGTACGAAGTGATCCCGGAGGAAATAACTGTGATTGATCAGGTGTCCAAAAACCTAATCCGTTCTGTACTGTGGTCTGTGTACGTGATCGCCGAGCGCCGAGCCGCGACGCGTGGGACTCATCTACATGTTGATTGACCACGTGAGCGCCTTGACGCCCGCCCACCGTAACATTTAGATTTTATACCTATACTCTGTTCAGATCCGTTCAGCTGTATATATTATATTCTTTATTTTTTACGTATGTTCAACGATTACTCCGCTGTCTGTGGACCAATTTTCAAGATATATAGGGTATAATCCCAAATTGATCTTTTTGACGTCAAAGTGGTGACCTGATGATGGGATCCATGAGGGAACTCCTCGAAATTTATATCGACACATGGTGATTTTCACTTTTACTGAAGTAGTCCAAGCATTTGCTACCAAAAAGTAAGATTTTGCTCCAAGATATACCCTGGATCCAAAAGTACTGAACAGAACTCCTGACTCCTTATAAGTTTTAGATACATGTTTGGGGATTTCCTGTGTTTAAAGAACTGCAAGAATATGCCACTATGTTAATTAAAGTAATCATCATCATCACCACCTTCATCACACCATACATCATGACATTATGATGATAGAAAAGGTACTTATCATAGTATTTTACACTGACACGGATATCTTTGAACATTATAGCGATTTTATGGACACATATGGTGATTTCGAGCATCAAGCATATGCTACCAAAAAATAAGATTTTGCACCACGGTAAACCCTGGATCCAAAAGCACTGAACAGAACTCCTCAGTCTTTAAAGATATATGCAACTTACAGTAATCATCATCATCGTCTTATACACAAAAAAAATGAAATAATTCTTATTTTCTAAATAATTCCCCTTTTAAATTCGGCTAAAATTTTAACTATTTCTTTACTCAATCTTAATTTTAAAGTCGGTATCAGCAAACGTGAACGTGAGTTCTATCTATGTAACAATTTGCCACGGTGACAAAAGACAAATTTAGGCTATATACATTACTAGCTGTTTCCCGCGGCTCCGCCCGCGTAAATACAGTATCCCAGATGAACACTGTACTTTTTCGGGATAAAAAGTAGCCTATGTTTTAATCCAGAGTCTAAACTACTACCATACCGAATTTAATCGAAATCCGTTCAGTAGTTTTTGCGTGAAAGAGTAACAAACATCCACGCTTTCACATTTATAATATTAGTAAGGATACAAGCAGAATCACACATAGTTTGCAACGACACGCATCTGCACAACGGTCGCTTATCTGCGTGAGGTGGGGTAAAATACACGAATTAAAAATACATTTTAACTCATTTCAATGCATATCTATATAAAATATGATTAACAATATATTTATTATCTCCACTTCTCCACGGATCTGAATTAAAACAATTACAGGAAATAAAATGTGAATGAAAATTGTACAATCTAATATTATTTTTGTTTGTGGTCGACACTATTTTAAACAGCGGGTCATAAACGCCCAATATCTTCGGACCAAATAATTGTATTATTCCTTTTGCACAGTAAATAAGTAATATTTAAATTGGTAGCGTTTTAAGTTTTATTATGTTTTTTGTAAATAAACTGGTATAATATTATACGAGCTAACGAGCACAATTTGTCGATGTTTACTGTTTAGAGACATGTGTCTCTCATCATTATAATAATTCCTATATTCGTTAGCTATTTATCTAAACCTACTTATACATGAGAGAGGTTTTTTTAGCTTATTAAAATGTTACCATTTATTATAAAAGTTTTGTCTATGGCTTAAAATATAGCGTCTAATAATTTTAAGTTTATTAAATTTTTGCTTTATTAAATCCAACTGAAATTTAAGCTCACAGATTAATTTATTAAGCACGATGTTTTAAGAATCATTAAATACAATTAAATTCGATTAACATTTATTTTAATCACGTTACGGGTCAAAAAAATCATACCAACGTCCAACAGACTAATAAGAAAATGTATCCATGTCCATGTCCATCGGTAGAATACCTACTGTTGAAACGTGAGAGTTCAAGACGGCACAAAGCACAGTAAGAACTTTATTGAATACTGCGCAGCACAGTGTTTAGCCTTCAACTAACTTGGTAACATTTATTCCTTTCCCAACTCGCACCCCGTTTCCTTGATTGAGTTTGCGATACACGCTCGCCCTAATTACTTAATTTATAACTGATTATAAACTCTAAACTCTCTCCAGACGTGTCCAATTGGCGACAAGGCGACTAATAAATCTTGAAATGTTTTTCATAAAAAAATCTACTTTTGCAAATAGAAAAATATACATATTACGTACGCAATAACATTTGGCTTATTTACAGAGGTTTACGATATAAGACCTTTTGCGTTTTATTTGACAGTGATTTATTTAAATTCTTTTTTATTTCGATCTACTCATCTGCGTGAAATCTCATCATGAATTACATATACATTACTTGCTTTTGCCCGAAGCTGCACTCGCGTGAATACAGTATGCCACGAGAACACTGCGTTTTTTCTCTATAAAATGTAGCCAATTTGTTCACGAAGAGCTTAAACTACTAACATACCAAATTACATCAAAATCCGTTCAGTAATTTTTGAGTGAAAGAGTAACAAATATTTATCCATCCATCCATTCCATCCTCACAAACTTTCACATTTTTAACTACTTATCTACTTAATCTTCATAATTTTGAAGTCGGTACCAACCCAATCAATAAATATTTTATAGAACTCGAGTTCAAGTTTGCTGATACCAACTTCAAAATTATGAATAGAGAAGTAGTTAGAATGTTAGCCGAATTTGTAAAGGGGATTTTTTTATAAAATAAGTTTTATTTCACACTTTTTTGTGCCTTTTTATAAGTTATGTCCTTTCAACATTTTAATTAGGTACTTATATATGATTTTCCATATTACTAAAATGATAACTCTACACTGTCAATAATGTACACTGTGTACAGAGCGATCGGAAACCTCTATCGTTCGGTATGACACTCAAGAAGCTTGAACTTTCATCTATTTTCACTTGGTTAAACGAGCTAAAAAGTATCATTACAAAAGTTATATCGGCTTTTAATGAAAGAGAAATTTTGGATAACTAAAAAACATTTTTTTTCTGATGCTACGTATCGGGATTCAGGGTAAATGCTTAAATCAAGTAAACGTTGGATTTCGGAGAAGAATTAAATTGTCAAAGCGTTGGTATGAACGTACAATGCATCCTTTTACGTCTGAAACAATTCGTCGGCCGCAATTGATGCCCTAACAGATTACGAGCGGTTACATATCCATATTCATTTCCACGTATCAACAATTTCAAACTGAAGGGGTTGCGCGTCAATACTGAAACGTTTTGTGATTTACGTTTGTGGAAGATGTCAAGTTAGCTAGCATTTAATTAAAATATTTGCTAAATGAAAAATTAATTAGGAGGTTTATTTTTTTATGAGTCTCTAATTTGTTTAGCCTCATTGGCATAGTGACGAATGTTCTTGATTTGTTTAGGTACTTATCATCCTAACCTAACCCGTTGGATATAGAACAAAACAATTTATGGTGGGATGGTTTCTCTTTTATAGGTCTACAAAAAAAATCCGCTATGGCATAGATATGTCTATCTTTTAAGGATAGGTTACTATACCCATTCTAAGTTTTAAAAAATGATCAGAAAGAATGTGGTATTTTCTGAAGCTATTTAGACGGATACAATTTAACTATCCTTATCTAGGACATTATATATAGGAGATAACTTAAAATTAAAAAAGTATGTGTAAAAATATTTTTTAAAGTAGTAATAGCACAAAGTAAAAATATATATATTTTTACTTTGTGCTATTAATATATTGCAGGTATATTTGCTAAAGGAGTTTTTGCCACGAACACTTTCCCACGCGGGCGAAGCTGTTGACAAAAGCTAGTATTTTTATATATCTGTGGTTAATGACTCACTAGTAAAGCTGCATTTAACTCTCTAATGGCTGCTTTGAATAACCTATCTACCAATAAATATTTGTAAAAAAGTCGTCATTCAATCATTTGCCGGTTTTGTGCGATACAAATTTGACGTTTCTAACAAGCTATCCGGCACTTATTAAAAGATTGTGAAACAGGGCCTACGTAGTAAGGGTCAATTCACACTGCGACGATAGGCGATACTAAGCGGCGCTGAATTTTCAAGATAGCTATTCAAAATTGAAGTTTATTCACTACACAATTCAGATACACGTTTCATATGACATCAGTCATACGCTGCACACACGATGAACTTTCTTCTGAAGTGAATCTCAGCCCCGCCACTACTACCCTTAAATTCTTACTCATAAAATGTATATTATCATATTGTGGCTTTAGTGTGTACGATGAACCATACCCGCTAGTATGTGCCGTGAGCCACAAAGGCTAAAGTTGCTGAAAATTGTACTCAATTTACATACATTCGGGCAAAGTATCCATTTTAATTTTTTGTTTTAGATTAACATAAGGAACAAAACTGATTTAAGTCATTTTTGTCTGAATGTAGTATGAACAGAGATATAAAGGTTAGAAGTTTAATGACATTTTATTTTTACGTCGATGATTTTCCATATTTTATTTTTATGAAAACGACAAAATAAAAATAAGTAGGTAATCGATGTAAATTTCACTTTATAATATTGAATTGTCATTATTCTACTATATTACACGTTAGAAACATTTCAAAGACTACTAACTACTAACTGTAGTATGATTTTTTTATATTCCTTCTGCGTACGCAAGCATTACGAACATTATATAGATTTTTTGTTTATAGGATATTTGTGTATTCATTAAACTATTACATTTTACAAAGTAATGAAATATAGGCAGCATCAAGTGAACCGGGCTGAACTCTCGCTCCATTGTTGCCTGGCCTGAACTTCTCGAGTTACTCGGAACAGTTCCCGTTATCGCACATCACATTTTGTGTGCTGGCTTTTAACAATGCATTATGACCTTGACCTGAAGTTTGTTCGGTAGCTGTCTAGTGTCTACTGTAGCGAGTATGTCGGTGCATCCACAATACAGTGTGTACGAGACGGAAACCCAAAACCAAGAGACGAGTATAAAAATTGTAAGCGTATTTGCCGACTAGTCGTTATATTGTGTTTGTGATATTTTCACAAAAATGGTGTACTTTGTTTTAGAAACCTACGCTTAGTAAACTACTTAAAGTATTACCTGAGAATAACTACAAAGTAAAGATATATTGATAATAACTAATAAGGTACTTTCTTCTGATTTGAATGTATATTACTATTTAAGATATTATAAAAATATGATATGACATTCAGAAAACCTTTACCAGAACCTATACTTTCAATTTACTTTCAATCAATTATTAATGAATCGTCTTGACATCATAAACAGGTTTTTTAGTTTGGACCAATCAAAACGCGTTTGACGTTAGTTCGACGTTTATGAGAATACCTGCATCGAAACTGTATTATTGTAAGATTTTATTAGCAGAATCGACCTAAAGGTTTCCTACATATTATGTAAGTTTAATAATTTTCCTAAATGAAATCCCAGTGTTATAAGGCAGTTTTTTAATTTAGGAAGCAGCCAGAGGAAAATGTTTTTCCGACGGTAGCACCTCAGGTCGGGATCAGACAGTTGCCAGCGATATTGGTTTTATGCTAATACATATTGACTTAAAAAGAGGAGCTCTGTGGACGCACCACTATAGCCAGAAGACTTCAAACCTTATTTGATGCTTCTGAAGTATAAAATGATACTTTTTTATTTAATCGACGGTTTGTCTTTAGAGAAGTAAATAGCCATTTTTATATGAATTTACCCGAAACAAATTTCTAATCAATTCATCTAATTATTTTCAATCACTTTTCTTCTAATTACATTTATGAAATTATTCCCCATACATTTTCAAAAATATACCCTATTATTTTTTATATACTTTACATATTTGAAGATATAATAATAATAGCTATAAAAAATGTCTCATAGTTTTGCTTTCCAACAACTAACAAAATGTAACAAAGAAAATAATAAAAGAAACCCTTTTATTTTAAAGGTTATGTCTGGATCGAAAAGAATTCGAAATAAAGTGTTAATGGTAACAGAGACGGGAGAAATTTATGATTTCGTGAATCAGATTTTATAGCCAAGAGAATGAAAGTTGGTGCAATTTCTTTGTGCTGGCTGAGCTGAAATAAGGTTTAATGAAATTAGAATGAAAACAACTGACTAACACGAAATAATAACGAAAGTTTCATAATAATTTTACACTAAACGCATAAAGTTTTTTTATTCAATAAAAACTGTCTACGCAACAATTTTATGTAGCGTAGGCAGAAAAAATACTTCTCTTCAACATCTTTTATCCAAAAATACAGTCACGTTATAATCTTGCGCAACTTTTGGAATCGCAAAGGATCTTTTGAAAACATGTTTTGTTATTTTCTAAGTAATATCGGGCGTGAAATAAAGTATTAGCAGAGTCTCATGTAGATAGCCATTAGTTTCTTCCAAAGTCGCGTTAATCGGCGTCTATACAGTAAATATAACCTTTGTGCTGCGATAAGAACTTGCGACTCAAGTGGTCCACTTGAATAACGATTATACTATACGTGCATTTGTTACACTTCCTTCCTACTAGTTTTATTTTTTATTTCATTCATTTTTTTATTCATCAAAAGAAACATAATATTACAATTAAAGTTATATCTCGCTAAACGAGTGATTGACGGCGAGATGCGCTCATCAAATACAATGTTACTTACATGTCTACATAATATAATAGGTCGTTAATTCTTTATAACAAAAGATAAAAACAAAACTAAATTATATTATTTTAAGAGAATACAAACCCTTTGCAATTTCCAAAACAATACAAATTAACTCATTAGTTTAACAATATAGTTCTTAAGTAATGTGGTGTTTTTATTAAGTAATGATTGGGTAATATTTACATATTCGATATTACATATTACTGTGAATATTACCTACTTGGAATGATATAACGAAATTTTAAGATACCTAGACTAAATATACTGCTCAAAATAATTTAATACAGGGCCTTTAGACAAGATGCATTCGATAATTTCGACGGCGAAGTTCGAAAACAAAATGTATGGAATTCGACATACGGCATCTTCGCCGTCGAAATTATCGAATGCATCTTGACTAAAGGCCCTGGTGTAGTGTACTTAGAATATTATGATATTAAGTTTTTTCCTATCTTTGTAACGTTTCATGCCCAGCGTCCTTCTGTAACGTTTATGGTTTATCAGGAATTTGGCATTAGGACTTTAATGCTTAATTTGTTTTATAGCATAAAATTTCTCCCGGGTTCACGTGGTAGTTTCTACACTTCATTTGGACCTAGGGAGACTTTATCCTCCTGGATTAAGTGCCCCTTAAAATAATTTAAATATTGGAACGATTGCGGGAAAAATACTAAAAACTACAACTGAGTTTTCCTATATTAACTGTTCATTGTGTTCAATTTCAAGTCAAATAGGTATTTATAGGTTCAGTTTAACTGTTTGTTTTATTTTAAAAACATCGTCCAGCCCCAGTAGGTTGGTAGATGTAGGTGTAATTATTTATTCCAGTTCGTGGTTAACACAGGAGAACCTGGGTCGGGACAGCTAGTTATAAAAGTATTATGTTGTAACTATCGGAGGTCCACTCCGAAAATAAAATGACCGTGAAAATAAAAAATAAAAATAATATTTTAAGTTTATTTTGTAATGTGTCCAGCACTTGTCCAGTCTAAAACGAAGAAATAAAATGAATTTGCAAGCACAAGGATGGAGTGTCAAACAATTCTGTTTTAGCTTATCAAGGCCTGATAATAATAATTTATCCAGTTGATATTATGATTAGCAAAAGAGTTCGTAACATTTTTGGATCAGTAAGAACGACTTCTGTGTACCTACTATAGAGGAGAGCTAATAAAACTCAGGTATTTAAGTGTCCGATACGAATATGTCCTGAAAATAAAATTTAGAAAAAGTTTTTTAGCTGAATGTAAGGCATTCATAAAACTAGGCTCGATCGATAACAGCCGTCTGCCCTAGCTCTCTTTATGAAGTCGATCACTTTATCTCCCAGCATCATAAGAATTTCCTTTTAGCTTAAGAAATTATGAACACCGCGTCATTTAAAACAAGCAATGAATAAAACAGTATCAGAGGAACTGAAAAGAATACATTTTTCCATTATTTACTGATTAATTAAAAATTAGAATATACTAGCGTTTGACTACGGCTCCGCCCGCATTAATACAGTATCCCACGGGACCACTGTAATTTTTTGAGATAAAAAGTAGCTCATATGTTAATTAGTGTAGTGTAAAAGTAGTGAAAGAGTAACAAACATCCATCCATCCATCCCATTCAAACATCCATCCTCACAAACTTTCACATTCTTAACAGTAGTAGGATTGTAAGCCTTTCACTAAAAATTATAAACGAATTAGGTTTATCCAAAGATCTCTATATTATAGACGAGGCATGTCGAGGCAAAAAGTGTCCACACTTAAACTGCCCCACTTTTGGGGTTGTTTGCGGTTTGGTATTTGTCATGTTGATATTTTGACATTTGCTATTTTAGTTACTTGTTTAATCAGTCCGCATTTATTTGACAAAATCTTCTGTCTTAACTTATTCTTGTATGAAGATTTTTTCTGTCAAATGTACGCCATAATGTATATGTATATACACACACACACACACACACACACACACACACATATATATATATATATATATATATATATATATATATATATATATATATATATAAAGACAACCTACTTACGGGAATTCCCAAACCCTATAGTAGGTACTATCTATTGGAGCTATCGGAATACTTCATTTTGCTTAAATCAAAATCAAAAAGGTTACAAAGCAACGCTCATGGAATTGTCCCTACAAATCAAATCAAATCAAAAAAAATTTATTCAAAATTGGTATTTTTAAATACTCTTTTTGAACGTCGTTACTACGTGATGCCTACCACCGGTTCGGGAACTAACCCGGCGAAAAAACAATTATATATATAAAAACAATTATATATATATATATATATATATATATATATATATATATATATATATATATATACTGTATATATATATATATATATATACAGGTGCCACGATAGAACTCGTACTCGAAAATAATACGATATTTCATGTTTTCCATTTTGTAAACAGATTGACGTAAAGAAAAAACCAAAAGAGGAAAAAACAAATGAATTACGGTATTCTAAACCTAAATGCATGAGTAAAATATAACTCCTAAAATCCTAACCAAAGAAGATATATTTGAGATCAGTGGCCAAAACGCCACTAAGTATAATAATTAATATGGTTTTACTAAGGGTCGATCCACAACGGATGCTGGTATAGGTCTTCTTTGTAGTATCTTTGAAGCTTGATTACAGGATGCATTAGGTGAGTTTTGCGACCTCTCCAAGGCCTTTGAATGTGTTGAACATGCTACATTGATCATAAGATTGCACCACTAAGGTATTCGGGCCTCTGCACTCAAACTTTTGAGTTCTTACCTTTAAAAGTAGAACTAAAAGGGTGGATATAAATAGTAAAAGGTCCACTGGGACCAAGATAGAATTAGGTGTCCCAAAGGGATCCATTTTATACCCATTTCTTTTTCTCATCTATGTAAATGTCTTACCTTATCTTGTTAAAGATAATGATAATGAGATAGTACTTTTTGTCGATGACACTTCACTAATTTTTAATGTGAAGCGACAACAGTCAGATTACAACGAGGTAAATAGTGCTTTCTCGAAAATAGTACATTGTTTTAATGTTAACAACTTACTTTTAAATTCAAATAAAACAATATGTTTAAATTTTACTTTGCCCAATGTTAGGCAAGTACAAACCAATATACTATTAAATGATGAGAAAACTTAGTGGACATCACTGTGATTCTAGGTATAACACTAGATAGTTAATTACAGTGAGGTCCTCATATTGTTAATCTTGCAGATAGGCTCAGTTCTGCAGCATATGCAGTCAGAAAAATTTGAGAAAATTCTGACCCTCGCTTCTCAATACATTTTGGATAATGTATTATATGTTAAGAAGAATATTAGTAATTTTAAAACTCAAAGCGACAATCGGGTAAAAACACTAGAAATAAGCACAAGCTAGATATATCGGTGATCAGATTAAGTAAAGTAAGCAAATCCTTTAAATGTATACAATGTATACGTCTATACAACTATATATCTGCAATAGAATCCCAGAACACGTTCAAAATCTTTCCATTATAAATTTAAAAAGAGTTAAAGAACGGTTGTGTGCTAAAGCTTTTATAGGGTCAATGATTTTATTGACGTCACGGCTGCTCATATGTACTATATGTATCTATGTACCCGGCGAATAAACAAATATAATTATATATATATATATATATATATATATATATATATATATATATATAGTACATATATAGTACATAGCCGTGACGTCAATAAAATCATTGACCCTATAAAAGCTTTAGCACACAACCGTTCTTTAACTCTTTTTAAATTTATAATGGAAAGATTTTGAACGTGTTCTGGGATTCTATTGCAGATATATAGTTGTATAGACGTATACATTGTATACATTTAAAGGATTTGCTTACTTTACTTAATCTGATCACCGATATATCTAGCTTGTGCTTATTTCTAGTGTTTTTACCCGATTGTCGCTTTGAGTTTTAAAATTACTAATATTCTTCTTAACATATAATACATTATCCAAAATGTATTGAGAAGCGAGGGTCAGAATTTTCTCAAATTTTTCTGACTGCATATGCTGCAGAACTGAGCCTATCTGCAAGATTAACAATATGAGGACCTCACTGTAATTTACTATCTAGTGTTATACCTAGAATCACAGTGATGTCCACTAAGTTTTCTCATCATTTAATAGTATATTGGTTTGTACTTGCCTAACATTGGGCAAAGTAAAATTTAAACATATTGTTTTATTTGAATTTAAAAGTAAGTTGTTAACATTAAAACAATGTACTATTTTCGAGAAAGCACTATTTACCTCGTTGTAATCTGACTGTTGTCGCTTCACATTAAAAATTAGTGAAGTGTCATCGACAAAAAGTACTATCTCATTATCATTATCTTTAACAAGATAAGGTAAGTCATTTATATAGATGAGAAAAAGAAATGGGTATAAAATGGATCCCTTTGGGACACCTAATTCTATCTTGGTCCCAGTGGACCTTTTACTATTTATATCCACCCTTTTAGTTCTACTTTTAAAGGTAAGAACTCAAAAGTTTGAGTGCAGAGGCCCGAATACCTTAGTGGTGCAATCTTATGATCAATGTAGCATGTTCAACACAATCAAAGGCCTTGGAGAGGTCGCAAAACACACCTAATGCATCCTGTAATCAAGCTTCAAAGATACTACAAAGAAGACCTATACCAGCATCCGTTGTGGATCGACCCTTAGTAAAACCATATTAATTATTATACTGAGTGGCGTTTTGGCCACTGATCTCAAATATATCTTCTTTGATTAGGATTTTAGGAGTTATATTTTACTCATGCATTTAGGTTTAGAATACCGTAATTCATTTGTTTTTTCCTCTTTTGGTTTTTTCTTTGCGTCAATCTGTTTACAAAATGGAAAACATGAAATATCGTATTATTTTCGAGTACGAGTTCTATCGTGGCACCTGTCCTGCAGAAACGGCTCGAAGGATTAATGATGTGTATGGCGGCGGTGTCGCAAAAGAAAACACAGTGCGTTTTTGGTTCCAACGTTTTCGTTCTGGAAATTTCGACCTGCAGAACAAGCCCCGTGGACGGCCGGTGACCAAATTTGATAATGAATAATTGAAGGCTATTGTGAAAGAGGATCCATCGCAAATCACTTCCGAGTTAGCTGCAGGCTGCGGTGTTAGTAATAAAACTTTTTTAATCCACTTGAAGCAAATTGGGAAGGTGAAAAAGCTTGAAAGGTGGGTACCTCATGAATTGAGTGCAGCAAACCGAAAAACGCGCGTCGACTGCTGCGTTACATTACTCAACCGGCACAATAATGAAGGGATTTTAAATAGAATTAAAAGAAAAATAAATTTAAAATTTTAAAACCTGTGATGAAAAGTGGATTCTGTAGGATAATCGAAAACTCTCATCGCAATGACTCGTCGTCGTTCACTACAGCTTTCTTAAATCTGGACAGACGATTACGAGATCTATTTTGCCAGCAACTGCAAATTATGATGGAAAAGCTAGCCGCTAAACAACCGAGGTTGGTTATTCGCTCTAGCCAACTGCTGCTCCAGGTCAACGCTAGACCACACACTGCACAACAGACGGCTACCAAATTAGAGGAGCTTCAATTGGAATGTCTAAGACATCCACCGTACTTCCCGGATCTTGCTCTCAACTCTTTGCAAAGGAAAAAATTCAATTCCGAAGCGGCAGTCCAAAGCGCCTTCAAAGATTTTATTGATTCCTGTCCGAATGGTATGTTTAGTAAAAGAGTGAATGAACTACCTATATATATATATATATATATATATAGTGATATATAATATGATATATATTTGAGATGGCAAAAGTGCATAGATAGCAATGATATATACTTTGATTGAATATATTATGTTTTAAAAAATTTACCTTCACATTAAAAATTTGAGTAATTATGGAATATGACTACCGTCGTGGCAGCAACGCGGCACAAGCGGCACGCAACATCAACGACGTTTCCGGAGCTAACACTACAAACCAACGAACCACCTGTTATTGGTTTGCTCGCTTCCGTTCTGGAAATTTCGACCTGAAAAATGAACCTCGCGGTCGTCCGAAGACTTTGGTCGACAATGACGAATTAAATGCGATTGTGGAATCTGATGATACACAATCTACGGCTGAATTAGCAGCAGCTTTCGACGTTAGCGTCAAAACTATTGGTCCATTAGCTTCAAATTGGCAAGGTAAAAAAGCTTGACAAATGGATGCCCCACAAACTCAATGATCGCCAGCGCGAAGTACACGTCGAGACGTGCCTTGCACTGCTCAACAGACACACAAATAAAGGAATTTTGAACCGCATTGTTACCTGCGATGAAAAATGGATTCTGTTTAATAACTGCAAGCGCTCAGCAAGTTGGTTGGATCCAGGTTCAGCACCTAAACAATGCCCTAAACGAAAACTTACCCCTAGAAAAGTGATGGTCACTGTTTGGCGGTCTAGCGCCGGTGTAATTCATCACAGCTTCTTACCAAACGGGGTGAGCATTACTGCAGATGTGTACTGTGAAAAACTGAACTCAATGATGGAGAACCTGGTACATCTCCAACCAGCATTGGTCAATCGCTCGTCTCCGCTGCTCCTACACAACAACGCGCGACCTCATATTGCACAGCAGACGGTCTCCAAGTTGCAAGAACTGGGGTTGAAAGCTCTCCGTCATCCGCCCTACTCACCAGACCTTGCGCCTACAGACTACTACTTTTTCCAGAATTTGGATAACTCCTTGGCGGGGAAAAAATTCAATACCCGAGAGGCAGTACAAAATGCCTTGGCATTAAAATGGCAGAATTTGTTGCCTCCCGTCCAGCTGATTTCTTTAAGAAGGGCTTCAATAATCTTTGCATTGATTCCATGGGTGATTACTTCGATTAATACAAATAAAAAATAGATGAAAAAAATTCATTTAAATTTTTTCATACATAACGGCAATTTCATTGGTAAAGACTTAATATCATAAAAAGAACTTAGAGAAAGACCTGCACCCGACGGAAGTCCAATTCAATCTGACTAAAAACACTATGTTTTTATTAAACGGAAATAATATGGGTTTCCTATTGCATTAGCAATAATAATGCAATGGGAAACTCAGCAATTTTACTATACATAATATGAACTCATGCAACTTGCGATATAACAACCCCCCCGTTAAGATCGATCATCACATCTCAAAGTGATGAGCAATTACGCTAAGATTAAAGCGAGAGATTGGACTTTCGTTTGGAGTATACAAGAAAATAGTGAGTAGTAAGACATGTAGTGAATGCCGTATGTCTCTAAGTGAGATGGGTTTTCTAATTTATTTAACTCATTTTCCATTGAGCGAAGATGGATGCTGGCATGTAGTAATTTGTCAACATTGCCAATATTTTTTAAATTAGAGTGTGGAAGTTTTGCAAATGTTTTATTAATTTTTTAATGTTCACAACAATCGTCTAGTAATATGTTGAAACTTGACACTACGTTTGTTACGTTACCGAGTGGCGTTTCGCCAACTGCGGTGAACTGTAATGTTTTATAAAATGCTTTACAATATTTAGATAAGGTCAGGATGCCAGTACCGAATAATATAACATCTGAATTTACATCGGACTTTTCACAAGTAATATGGCATTTCCCTGGATCTGACTGAACAAAAATCCATCGATTAAAACTAAGTTTGTGGAATACATCTATAGAACCGTGAATTATTTTAGCTACACAGAAATCAGGGAGTTTAGTAACCACTTCACTTAATAAAGTTGTTTCGCACGTAGGGTTGGCAACGACTGAAAATAAGTCGGCGAGCACACACACATAACACTTTTCACTGCTTAGTTTACAATTGTCGATATATTAGATAGATTATTAATAGCGAGTAGAACATGCGATCACCTATTACTGCTACATATGACCTAGTTGGCTCGATTAGAATGTAGGTATCTGGTTTCAATAATTCATATAGAACTTGTAGGGGACTGTATTATTCCACAGGGTTTCAACCGCCGGCTCAGATTAGACTCGAAGATAGCAAGGTTACACCGATTTGGACAGAGCCGGGGCGATAATAAAACACTTATTTTAGGAGAACGCTTTTCATTTTGTTTGTTTGGCTTACCTGGCTCATGGCAATGCCGTATAGAGAGCCCTGCCCGTACGCCTCTTTCGGGCCGATTTGCTATCTCACTTTTACCTCTCTATACGGCTATTTTCCATAATTTTCCCTATTTTTCATGAGCCAGATAAAGCAAAACGCGTTGTGTGAAATACTTTATTGTCATGACCATATACATAAACCCTTATATACTAGGAATCTTATTCTATAGAGAAGATATTTACAACTTAAAGTTTACCTTATATGAAATGTTCTACATTTTTACCATTATTTTCTTAATAATTTCTTAACCATTTATTACATAACCTTAATCGTTATGCTACATGTTAGGTACTATGTTTATTCAGGTAAATCAAAAGAAGCTACGTTAAAATTAGCTTTAGTTAAAAATATATAGGCAAAATAACCTGCACTTGATAAAACACCATTTTAACACGACTTTTACATACTGATGCCATATAAATCTATATATCTATATATATAGTCACTGAGTATTCACTATTATAGTTTTCTGTACTGTTTTAAATCACTCGTTTATCGTTCACATTTAAATTCACTCATGTTTTACGTTACGAGGCCGCTGTCCTTAACAGAACTGGTAACGGTATTATATTATAAAGATTATAGGTTTGAGGTAGGGCTAAAGGGATGTTGAGGACGAATATTATTTTATTTTGATGATAATAACAAATTAATTTGGAAATATCTGTTAGTTCCTGAATGTTTTGTAGCGTTAATGGTACAGGCAAATCATAATGGCTAGGAAGTTTATCTCTATGTTTATCTAATTCGTTATATAATTGGTCTTTACCAATTATATAACGAATTAGATACGACTGTACTGAGTCAAGGACTCAGTCGGGTGTAAAACGTTAAGTTTTGCAAATAAAATAGCATTGTTTATGTCATCGATATCGAAAGATGACGTTAGGATTATAGCTTCTAAAGAATTAGATAAAGAGTTAATTTGAGTTTTTAATGTAAGCTTATCATCTGTGCTAGAAACCGAGTCTAATATTTTGTGTATTATTTCCATATTTTATAAAAGATCAGAAATCAATGAGACCTCTTTTAAAACGCTCTTTAGTTTTATCATTTTGGAGCAAATATGATACAGAAGAAAACTTGTTAACATTAATGAGTTGCTGATTTTTCAGCGCCGAAAGTGAATTAATACAGTCCGACTGTATCTTTTATGACGTAAGAGAGTTACAAAATACATTTAGCTTTTGTAATAAAAACTCTATTTTATCCAAGTTAGGTTGGATGTGACTTATATCTAAATATTCTAAGACTTTCCAGTCGTTATTAGTAAACTTAAGATCTAGGAGCTTATCAAAATGAAGGCCCGGACTACTAATGATGGGCGATACGAAATCTGATCTAGCTAGCGGCGACAGCGCGCATCTGAAATAGAATGAAAGAACTTATGTTACGATTACGTTATACTTACTATTGTTACTACTAACTTACTGACCTAGGACACAATGCCGTTTCGTCACTTGCCGGCTTTATTTCATCTAAATGATGACGAACGTGCTTACGATTAATTAATAGCGTTGCCGTATGATTACCATTTAGTTTTATTATTTTATACGGACCTTTCCACACTGGGGATAAGGCCTTATTTTGCTTGTGGTGGCAACGGACATACACCATATCAGCCAGCGTTATATATAATAGGCTTTGTTCGAAAAAATAATAATTTTTAGAATTGCTTTTAGACGTCTGAATATTTTGTAGAGCCTTTTGACGGCTAAAATAAAGACGATGATTTAGTGCTCGAATATAATCTGTATATGTGTTGTTATCGAGGACGTCTATGCTAGATTTTAAATAGGGCTTAAAGCCAAATAATAGTTCTAGTAGGGAGTAACCTGTCGTATTATGCACATTTGAATTGTAAGCTATCATAGCGCTTGGAATGTAAAGGTTCCAAGTGTTTTGATTTTCTCCTATATAGGACCTCAAATATTATTTGAGGGTAGAGTGGCTCCTTTCTACCGCACCACAAGTTTGGGGATGATATGGTGAAGCAAAAATGTGTTTTATACTGAATAACTTTGCTAGTTGCTTAAAAAGTTCAGAGCAAAAGTTTGTGCCTTGGTCGGAGATGATCATTTTGGGTATTTCCATGTGTGAAATATAATTAACGAGTGTTCTTCTAGCTGTGTCTTCAGCTGAATATGACTGCATAGGATAAGCTTGTGAAAATTTAGTGAGGTCATCTTGTACGGTAAGTAAAAATTTATATTAATATTCATATGTTTCAGGAAGTGGACCGACCAGATCTAAATAGATTGTTTCGTTGGATGGCGATGCTGTGAAGGTTATGTATCATCGGAATGTTTGAATCCGATTTGTTTGTCGTAACGGCTTATTAATTTGACACGAACGACAATTTTTTACATAATCTTCGATGTCTTGCCTCATGTTTTTCCACCAAGATTACGATTTGATTCTTTCTAGCATACGAGAGATACCTGGATGCCCAGCGAGAGGTGAGTCATGATTATCTTTTAAGATTTTTTTGTTTCGTTTGATTTCGCTCGGTGTTGGTATTTTATACAATTATGATAAATATGAATTTTTATATTAGTAGTATGAAAAAGAAACGCAATAATATTATATATTTTTGTAAACGAAAGTTTAGAGAACGGGTCTGTAAAATCTGATAGTGCTATTTCCTTCTCTTCGGAATACCAGTATTTTATCATGTCTCGATATTCACGGAGGACATTAAATATATCCTTGTAAGTCATTTCGTTAAAATGATTTAATTTAATAAACAAATGTGTGAATACATGGTTATCATTGGAAGTTGAATAATAGGTATGGTGTTCGCGTTCAATATTTCGAATATTAGGATCGCTAGTAGATGCGTTTCTTATATCACTACAATATGGAATAGATTAGTCTAAATCAATAGACGTTGGATACGCGATTAATTTTATTTTAGTTTTTAATAAACTTTCGTTATGTTCTTGAATAACGGTGTCGAGGGTAACACCGAGTTGTTTTGAGATTTACAGAAATCGATCGTATCAGATATTGACGGAAGATTATGAGAATCGATGTCACTTCCGTATAGTGTAGGGTTACATATCATTGAATTATCAGTTTTATCATCTAGAACGATTATTGGATAGCGAGATAATGCGTCAGCGTTTGCGTTTAATTTTCCTTTTTTATATATAATTTCATAATCGTATTCCTCTAGTTTAAGACGCCATCTAATGAGCCTGGATCCGGTATCCTTAACACTAAACAGCCACACTAGCGGTTTGTGGTCTGTTATGATTTTAAATTTAAGCCCATATAGATGAGGGCGGAATGTTTTTACACCGAATAAAATGGCTAAAAGTTCTTTCTATATGGTAGAGTAATTACCCTCGGCTTTGTTTAAAGTTCGTGAAGCATATCAGATAGGTTTATCTTTGCCTATTTCTCCTTGAGATAATACGGCACCTACCGCGTAGTTAGAGGCGTCGGTAGTTAGTAGGAAAGGTTGATTAAAATCGGGATATTGGAGTAGAGGTGCTGACGTCGATTTATCCTTTAGATTTGTAAAAGCTCATTCGTGTTGATGAGACCATTGAAATATTGCATCCTTTTTGAAAAGAGATGGCAATGGTTTTGTGATTTGTGAAAAGTTGTTTATAAAACGTCGATAATATCCGACTAGACCTAGAAGGGATTTTATATCCTTTGGATTTTTAGGTGTTGGGAATTGAGTTACAGCTTTGATTTTATCCGGATTTGGACAGACACCCTTATTTGTAATTATGTGGCCTAAGTAAGCGACTTCGCGCCTTAAGAACTCACATTTGTCAGGCTGTAATTTTAAATTGAATTTTCGTAAGCGGTCAAAAACTAATTTAAGTTTTGAAATATGAAGAGAGAGAGAAGGTGAATTTTTTAGCCCAAAAGGCATTCTTGTGAATTCGTAGTGCCCAGAGACACTCGAATTTGTGTTTATAGTAAATCCCGTTTTTGGGGCGTCTTTTGGACTCATTTTGACTTGGTGGAAGCCACTAGTTAGGTCGAGGGTGCTAAAATATTTACAATGTCCTAATTGGTCTAGAATATCGGTGATGAGATGTAGAGGATAACTTTCCGATACAGTGACGTCATTTAATCGACGATAATCTATAACTATTCACCAGTTCTTTTTACCTGATGCGTCCATTTTCTTAGGAACGACCCATACCGGGACACTCCAAGGTGAAAAAGAAGGACGTATGATATTTTGGTTAAGCATTTTTCGAATTTGTGAATCTACCTCTTCCTTATGGCATTCCGGGAAACGATATGATTTTACGTGAATAGGAGGCGCGTCTCCTGAATCTATAGTGTGTTCGATTGCACTTGTAAATGATAGAGGTTCACCTTCCATGTGAAATATATCAGTGAAATGTAAGCAACATTCTAAAAGAGTTTCTTTCTCTTCATGATTTAAATGAGAGCAGCGAATAAGATCGAGTACTTTTTTCACTCTGTCTGAATTAGAATAAAAAATAGAATTGACGAATTGTGACGATATGTTTTTAAAAGTATTTTTTGGTTCAAAAGGATTTAATTCTACGGCGTAATCTTTGATTTCAATAGCTGAGTTAGTAATATTTAAAATTGTTACGTTAATTCTTTTATTAGATTTTATTGTGACAATACAATTAGCGAAATAAATGCCATCTTTTAAAGTATGATCTAATAATAATCCTTGATTGTTCGGATAACGCTCGGGTGAGTAATTTGATACCGCGCACTCGATGACGGCTTCGGAACGAGCAGGAATTATGTAAGTTGGCTGAACATAGTTCATATCCATGGTTTGCCTGCAAATATTAATTAATTTGGATTGGTAATTAATGTTAGCTTTAAAATAGCCTAAAAAATCACTACCGATGATGCCGTCATACTCTAGACTTACATCATCATTAAATATATGAAATTTATAATTATAAGTGTTATTAGATAAAAATTGACCTGAGATGTACCTAAAGATTCAGAACAATGTTCGATATTATTGATCCCTTTTATCTTAACTATTTCGCGGGATAAAATATATTTTTGATCTAAGCTGGAAGTTTTTATAAGGCTTTAGCTTGCACCAGTGTCTATTAGAAACCGTAAAGGACGCGTAGATAATTCGGTCTTTAAATTAATGTGAGGCAAGGATATTTTTCTAATGAATAAATTTATTTCATATATTGGAGTTTTAAAAATTAGACTCGATTTTATTTTTATAATTAATATAATTTTTAGTATATTTTTTTAAAGATTGGACACTTATTTGGGGCTGGCTACCCGTGTGGCGTTCCAACGATTTTGAATTATGGACACGTATTTGGGGCTGGTTACCCGTGTGGTGGTCCGATGATTTAGAGATATTGGCACTTGTTTGGGGCTGGTTACCCTTGTGGTCCAATGATTTAGAAATATTGGCACTTGTTTGGGGCTGGTTACCCGTGTGGTCCAATGATTTAGAAATATGACTCAACGATACAGAGGTTCCTGAAGGAATGTGTTGAGATGAATTATTTGATTTAAGATTAGAATTAGTAGATTTTGACGAAATTGATTTTGTGGAAACTTTTAGTGTGCCTACATTAGTCGGAAAACGACGGCACTTTTTCCTAATCCGATTAGTTAGTTTAAATCACAGTCGCCGACATTTTCACATCGAACTTCATAAAATGACGGTGGCGACGGCGGCTCGTAAGAAATTATGATACGCGTTCGCGGACTTGTTATAATTATTAGAATGATTATACGAATTACGCTTTTCATTGTTATATTTCCTTCTACGACATTCTTTTATGTCGTGGCCAATCTTTATGCAATATTTGCAGAAAACGTGGGAATCGGATTAATTATTATTAAAATTAAAAGATGTTGGATTTTGAGACTTGAGAAAAATCACGTGGCGGATGTGAGCGCCTCTCTATACTATAACATTCCGATTCCGTATGTCCTGATTTTCCACTGGTTTTACATTTAGATTTGGTAGTTTTATATAAAAGATTGTGTATCTTTTCCTCTTCAAGGGCAATATTGATTGCATCATTAAGAGATTTAGGATGTCTACACCTAACATTATTACTTATTCGCGGATGAAGCCCTAAGGAAAATGAAAATAACCCTAAATCCTCTGCCATAGCGATTCGACCAGAAATATATTTTTTAAAGATTCAGAATTATAGATTTCGGACTGTAAATCAGTAAGACAGCTTTCAACACGAAGCGCAAATTGTGAAACAGATTCATTTAGTTGTTGCTTACACGATAGATCTAGCAATAAGTGATTGTAATGCTTTCTTTCACCAAAATTTTGCTTCAAAAAATATTTTAACCGGTTAAAATCGACGAAAATTTTATTGGAACAAGCAATTTGGGCTTTGCCCTCTAGACGCGATAAAATATATTTATTTAACAATGTTTTTTGAGGTTGTGATGCTAGATCTAAGGCGTTTTGGCAATTAGTAAGAAAAGCGTTTAGAGTTTCACGATCTCCTTTATAGGGACTAATAAAATTACATAATACATTAATGGGAAATTGTTCGCTGAGTAAAATTTCTGTCTTCTCACAGCTTTTCTTGCTTTCGGTCGACATTGTAAAGGAAATTTAAAGAATACCTAGATAAGGACGGTATGTATGTATATAATTTATTCGAGATTGGTGAGGAAAGTGGTAAGTATATTGAAAGAAACTCAATTAAAAATAGCTGAAATGTAGCAATAACAAATAATAATATGTTTTACTTACAGGGTTGACAGGATCACCAGGAACTTGAGCGGCAGTACAGCAACGACGAGTTAGCAGCAGTTAGCGGCGCGGCGGCGCGTTTCCAGTAACGCAACCAATGTCAGGAACAACAAGAACAACGGCAGAACGGTGGCAGGAATGGCGGCAGGAACGGCGGCAGAAACGGCGGCAGAACGGCGGCAGGAACGGAGATGCCTTCAGCAGCGACGGTAGCAGGAATCAACGATTGCGGTTGCGAAGTTAGGTAGCGGCTATGCGTATTTTGCACGAGCAAGATGTCGGGATGCAGGACATAGGACTGGTCTGCAGGCTTACGAAGTAAGGCAGACTGTCGAGACTCAGTATACACAAGAGTTTGACGAAGTTGACACAGAAATGACACTGGACACTGTTCAAGATCACACTCCGGAGATGAATTGGTTCATAGATTTGTTTTTCACAGCAGTTTTATTCGCGAACAGTTATGGAATACCAGTGAAATGAAAGCGGATAAATCAACACTGGTATCCCACTTCTCACACCACTGTAATTACGGAGTAGTTCAGGATTTGGTTTAAAAAAAACTATTTTAATTGACACACGAAAATATATATTATAAAAAGAACATAGAGAAAGACCTGCCCCGACGGAAGTCCAATTCAATCTGACTAAAAATACTATGTTTTTATTAAACGGAAATAATATAGGTATTGCATTAGAAATAATGCAATGGGAAACTCAGCAATTTTACTATACATATGAACTCATGCAACTTGCGATATAACAGTTCCCTTTCAGATTACCTCACGAAGACTTCCAGTCATAACTAGTCCATGGAAAACAGTAATATCTTATACAAGTCAAGTCGGACAAGCGATAGCATGATGTAGACCGACTCAAGCTACATCTATGCGACGCACGTTGCAAATTTGACACGAAATTTGGAATCACAGATCTCTCTAAATGCCGATATATTCGGAGTTGTGGTGGGAGATCATAGGAACCTTATCTCTTTAGAAATAAACTTGAAATCCAAACTTATGTGCTGAAATATTTGGAGTTATAAGAGATCATAGGAACCTTATTTTGTTAGAAATAAAGATGAAATTCAAACTTAGGTATATGCCGAAATATTCGGAGTTATGGGAGATCATAGGAGCCTTATTTTGTTAACAATAAAGTTGAATACAAACTTGTTTTTATTAGACGGCTGGCCAACCAAATAACAATATTATTAATATGATTTGTCCGATGACAGTTCGAAGAAATTAAGGGCTATTTTTCTGTGACATTAACCTGCAATTTTGTAGCTTTCACCAATGAGGAGCCGTTATTAGATAATATCACATTCACGGTGTATCATGAGACGAATGAATTTTGAAAAGTAGCTCGGCGGTACCTCAGCTGCGCGTTCTTGGATGTAAAATCATGTTATTACGTTAATAATAATTGTTGTTCAACTATTTACTTTTTGAAATTATATTGAGCAGTGAGAAGTGATAAATATAATTTGTCTTAAAGTTTAAACTAATATACATATATGTGAATATTGAATGTGAGACTACTTAACTTGTGTTATGTTTATTGTTGGTCATAAATCGTTTGAATAAATTGACTTTTCAGGTAAGCGAATAATTGGATACGTACCTACTATCAATTGTAATTTATATTTTATGTTATCATATTAATAGACGATCATAATATAATATGTATATTATTATTTAATAGGCGATAGTACCATGGAAGTATTTTAATATTATGATTACCTATCTTACAATAGTTCATTAATACACAGAAAAACGTTTTATTATAATGTACCTATTTTGTATTTTGAAATAAATCTAATTGTAGGTATTCATATACAGTTACCTAAGTATTTACAATTTCTCTCGGACACGACACATCAAACAACTATACACGTTTGTAACGACCTTGACCATCATACATCGTAAGGTGCTAATGTTCCTTTCCAAAAAACTTTCACTACTCACGTCTAGCGACTAGGGCTTCCCTCTGAAGTAAAACCATCCTTCGCCACTGCGGGGTACCACTCTTAGTGGGATAAAATGAGGGTTGTAAGTATGTATGATAAATATTTTAATCTGCACCGATTTCGATGAAAAAGATTCATGCTCTTAATACATTTTATTAAATACGTATTTCAGGGTTTGTTAGAATTCACGTTCTGAGATTGTAAATAAGGGTTGAAAGTTTGTATGGAAAAAAAATTGAAATCCTTCCCGATTTACATGAAATTTAATATCCGAGGTACTAAATAGAAATTATTGAGTATGTATTTTATTGTTTTTGAAATTCGTCCCCTGAAGGTGTGAAATGGGGGTCCAAAGTTTTTATAGTGAAATATCAACAGCAGATCGGATGACGTTGAATATACGGTCACGCAGATATTTATTGTGACGTAGAAATCCTTTAAAAAAGGTTTTTAAAAATACATACCCCACGGGATTGCAATGGGGATTCACGGGAAAGAAGTCGCGTTTAAAATCTAGTATGTTATATATCTGATAGCAAAATAAAGTATTCCTATAACTCCAATAGATGGTACTTTCAGGAATCGGCTTATTTCGTTTTAATTATTGTTTGAATTCCTAGATATGTACTCGTACTAGTGTAATTTTACTATCACAATCTTACTTTCAACTGCTCACCGCGCTATTATTAAACAATATGTCACTTACTTTATACCCAATTTATTACTGAAAAATATGACGACAGAAATTAAAATCACATCGTTAGTAGCTTATAAAGGACAGGACGGTGAAGTTAAGCCATTGGCATTAAAATGGAGCGCTATAAATCAAATTTAATAAATCATCAAAGTCATGTGACGTTGCAAAGTTAACTGGTCGTAAATGTTTACATAAGAAAACAAGGATATTTAAGAATTTTAATGAACATGTAACAACTGTTTTGTATTTAACGTTTGAAAACTTACAAAGTAAAATTAGGCGTTAACCGATTCAGTGCGGTGGCATTTTTAGCAAATTTTCGCGCCTGGCGGCGAACAAATTTCGTGGCTCTTCTGAGGCGCCAAGCGCCAGGGACTTTCATAGCTCCTCTCGAGCGCTACCCGCCGTGAAGTGTAACCCATCGCTTTTTCGACTGTTTTCAATTGTTTTTCTTTTAGTCGCAACACAACAGCAAATGTAAGCGACTTAATAGTTCATTTCAAGTATTTAGAAGTGACTATCTACGTGTACAAACTGAAATGGAAAGTAAGTAACTTATTTTTATCAGGTGTTGTAAACCTTGTATAATAAATAACTACTTATAAAATAATTCAGATTCCGTATTAATCATAATGAATGATCAATTGGAAAGGTTTACAACTTCTGAAGTGTACGTTTTCATGCAATATCTTGAAACGAACACTGAAATCGTAATCTGCGTGACAAATAAAGAAATTTCATTTACGGGAAACCTCTGAAAAGTGTCATTTTATCAGAGTTGTACAGGTAAACATTTTGGCTCCTCTCGGGCACCACACGCCACACACAAAATATACCCATGGCGCCTTTGCGGCGCTATCCACACGAAATCGGTTAAAGTGAAAAGTTTAAACTGATCTCATCACTGACCTTTTTCACTTTTAATTCTTCAGGCAGCTTTTATCCACTTTCATCGACAGCTCAAGGAATTATTTGGACTGATATTTATAAAAATTTATTTACAATTTTAAAGTGGATAAAACTACATTTATCCATTTAATTTAAATTAAAACATTTGCAAAAAAATATTTTTGAAGTCTGTAGGCAAATGCGGTACCCAATATGCGATAAATATTCGAAAATAAGGTCTTAATTAGATTTTTTAAAGCTTGTTTTTACCAAGCTACCTTCCAGAATTTTATTCATTATATAGTCAGTTCTAATTTTATACTTTTGACATTGGAAATGTCTTTTCGTTCGCTCCAGTATAGGCCCCGATTTCACGAAAAAGTGCGATCCCTTTATCTCTCGGAGAGTTGTGAAGATATGATATTCAAAAAAAGGCTCAAAAGACGCGTATTTACGAGAGCTGTAAGGTGCAAAAAGAATTATTGAAAAAAGTAAAAAACGGAAAAGTTATGGTCGAATTAGTGAAAAAAAAACGTTTTTTTTTATTTTGGTGCTCGATATTTTGGAAACGAAGAATAATATCAAAGATTTGAGATCTATCTAGAATCTAGTCAGCTACAGTTTGAGCCTAAAACAAAGACGATCGGATTAAGGGTTTGCCCTGTAGCCTTTTTTAAAAAAAAAGAAATATCTTATACTTTAAACGAGTCAATCTTGTTTATATATAATCGAAATCACAGCAACGCGCAACGGCTTCAATTATTACCTTGAAATTTAGTTTGCCAAGCTGCCAATCAGACTGACGTAAGAGAGTCGAAATTATTGATATACGACGCACGACGAAAGATAAAAACACATATTGCTTAAAAATGCGCAGTTTCTAAGGGTAAGACCTAGCTCAATCTAGCTAGGTTTTAAGATAAAAGTATCCTAAGTTACGCCTTCTAACATCAGATATCTACCAGTGAAAGTCGCTTGAAAATCGGTCCAGCCGTTTCAGACAGCCGGAACAAACAGACAGACGGACAGATAATTTTTTTTTAATATGATATTTTGTTGTAAGTACCTACCGTATATACTTTTATGTGCATTTATTGAAAAGCTTTTAATTTAAAAATACAAACAGACACATCAATTTTATTTATTTGTATAGATACCTATGGTGTTTTAATTATTTTATAGTTCTACTAAAACTCCGAGCAAAGCTCGGTCTCCCAAGTACTATTATACTTTAAACGAGACAATCTTGTATATTATATTATAATATAATCGTAATCTCGGCAACTCCTGCTAGTATTTACATGAAATTTAGGATGCAGGGAGTTTTGGGGGATAAAAATCGGTCGCATTTTAAGTTACATGTTTTTTCTTTCGTCGTGCAACAATATATCAATAATTTCCACTCTATAACGTCAGTCGGATTAGCAGCTTGGTTAATTTTCGCGCTAATCGGAAAATCGGAATGTGGTGGGTTCGAACCCCGGTGAAATGTTTTTGAGATTCTTGTTTTTTTATCTTCTAGAGCAACTTTTGTGACGTATAAGGTCCACTAAGTTATTTTTTCTATCTTTATTTTATTTAAGAGGCTTTTGCCATGCAAGGAATGCCAGCCCCTTCGTAACTTATACTAAATATATTAATAAAGAATTTTATATAAAAATTAAGCTGCGTCACTCGCAGGTGAAGCAAAAATGCTTTTTTTTTTTCAACAAACCACTACAATCTTTTACCTATCATATTATATAATATCTTACAAAGGCATGATATAAGAGAAATTGGCCTTATTTTCTGTTCACAATTTAAATTATTAGATGTAAGTTTTGTTACTGGTATAACAAGAATTGAACGCCATTATTTCGGAATATTACCACTCGAGTAAATACTATTATATAAATTGAGTAAGTATAGTTTGGCAATTTGTGGCAAGAAATAAATCATAGAATATATGTAATAGCGTCTGATCCAGGGGATGTATCTTTTTTTCATACAACTCATTAGTTCACTAAGAGTAAATTGTAATTCTAATACATTATTACACGACCTTAATACTCGTCATTTGATTTATGACACTATCAGGTGCCAAAGACCGAAACAATTCATTTAATTTATTATTTGAAACGTTAAAATATGAAGATTGTTTTCTACCTTTGTACCAACGCATTTTCTTCCACATCTCCATCACAAATGTGACTTCGTTAATACTGCTGCAAAACTCCCTATAACTATCTATCTTAGCTTTTTTTATCAACTTACTAGCTTCTAGTCTTATTTTCCAATTTAGACATGTTATCGGGAGTTGGGTTCCTTCTAAAGTGTTTCAATGATAGCCTTCGTTCAGCCACAGCTTTCGATAACTTTGAATTCCAATAATGTCTAGGTTTTAATTGTTTGTTTGGATCTTTATTTTATTAAGGGTACGTTATTAGACACTGAAATATTAATTGCGTTTTCGAAACAATCATAATGATCTTGAACATTATTAGATAATTCATAGTTAGAAAAAAGGTTAATTAAATCACTACTGTTCTCAATCCAATCCTGCCTGCCTTCTTAAAATTCCTTTTCTCTAATATATGAATTTCCTCTTGGTAACTATATCTGACCTTAAGGTCAGATATTATTAATAATTAAATGATCACTCCCCAAATTCTCATTAAACACATTCAATTTAAAATTCATTGCGATATCAGTACTTACGAATGTTATATCCGGCAAAGAATTCTGGACTGTTCCATCCACCAACTTAACTCTAGTGTGCGTCGTTTAAAGTAATAAAACCACCGTCTGAGGATGAATCCAACAGCTGATTTCCACGCTGGTCTATCTTGTATGACCAGTTTGTGTGATGGCCATTAAAGTCACCACCTATAAGTGTCTTTTGCGAGCATATGGAAAAAATGTTACCCCAATCAACGGAGCTAGTTCTTATAGATGAAGGGCAATATACAGCTATTATATTATGCAATTGCTGATAATTAAGAATTTTTTCATGTAACACTTCTAACCCTGAATTTCCTGTATTAACTGGGCACATGTATGCACGTATTGATCCATGAGTAACAATGCGCCACACCTCCATAAGCATCACTTTTGTCTTTTCTGTAAATATTATAACCAGTAATTTTACAATTAAATTTCGAGTTAAGCCAAGTTTCAGTTACTATGGCTATATGACCTTTTTCCTGTACTAATAAATTCTCAAAACTAATTAATTTTGAATTTAAACTTTGTGAATTCCATTGCAAAATATATGTTTCAAAATTATTAATAGAATTACAGCCCATCATAAACCTATTTAAAAAAAAAAACCATCAATAAGCATGCTATAAACAAAATTCTTAATTTCACTTAAAATTAGTTTCAATATTAGTAGACATATACATATCTTCTATTCCCATGTTTTTCGCTGAAAGTACAATTTCTCCATTCGAGCTTCCATTTTTACTTCTTCTTTCCATCCGTTTCTTCATTATCTATGTCTTTTAGCATTTCAATATCGACATCGAAGTCATTAATCCAATCGAAATCTTGTCTTTGATCCTTGTCTATTCTTTCAGGTCTTATCTTTTTTCGCAAAGCCGCATTTAAATTATGTGGACTAGATATTGAAGCATTTAAATCTGGAGGGTCACTACACTGAGGTTCTTCATTTACTGTAGATATTATAGATTCGTGAATTCTTGTTGGTAATGGTGGAAACTTTGTAATATTGGAATTATTGTGTGTACCAAATACGCCATGATTTTGCTTTTTATTTGCATAATAAGTTCCAAGAGCTTTTTTATAAGTAACACTATTCTCACTCATGATCTTCCGGATAACTTGTTCCTTTTTAAAAAATGGACAGCATTTATATAATGACATGTGCGCGCCTTTATAGTTTATACATTTAAATTCCTTTATTTCACAACTTCCATGTCCCGAACCGCATTTAGGATAAATAATTTTACCTAACGAAAAAAAATTTCGTTAGGTAAAATTATATAAATACTTTATAAACACCTAGTTACCTAATCCGAATTATATTCTTGATGTTTTGATCACGTAATAATTTAGCGACTGTACGACATGTAGGACTTCTAATGATGTCAAAAATATTTCATAAGTACTTTCACGATTTTTGTTTAATAAAGAAAAATTTGTAGATTGATATTCCTTACTTAACAACGTAGCATTCGGTGAATCAAGTGAAAAAAAAGATGAATAGTGAGAGGAATGATAAAAATTACATTTTATCATTCCTCTCACTATTAATCTCCTCTTCCATAGCTTAACGCAAGTGTAACACGTACGCCGCGATAAACAATACCTACGCACCACATACTGCACTAAGAAGGTACTTTGCGAAGCTCACCCCCTAAAAGGGTAAAAAGGGGTATCAACATTTGTATGTAACTTTTTTGTTTGTGGTCAGATCTGTTTTAAATTTTATGATATATCTGTTTGACATGATTTACTAAAACTCTAATTTATTAATTGGTAAAAAGGTGTATTAAACTTTGAAGGGGGAGAAAAATATTAAATGAGCCGAAATGCTCATTTAATATTATAACTTGGAACTTGTACCGAATGTAAATGTAGTCCTAAAAGAAAATAAGTAAACACGTATTTCACGACTTTTCGATATTCAAGCCCTAAAGGAGTGAACAGGGGTATGAATGTATTTTTTTTTACAGAGTCCAGCATGAGGCTTGACCATTTTACTATATTTGTTGTATAGTTTTGGAATGACCTCTTCAAGCTCTTTATTTTGATACTCGTAGTACCAGGGGCACACGACCAGATGAGGTAAAGTCGTGTTAAGTCATCATAAATGTGGATTTTGGAGTCAGATACAAAAGCTCGCTTTAAAAAAACACTCAACTCAACAACATCAACATCAACACGGAGTCAATTTGAGAGGTGAACAATCTGCTGAATAGTTTTATGAATTGTTGCTTAAAATAGAAAACTGCGATTACCCTACAATTGATGGTAAAATTACTATTCCCCAAAGTTTGGCAACAGTGGTGACATCACTTACTGAACTCACTAACGCAGTTTACCCTGATGTCACCAATCTCATGATAAAGCCTATAGAATGGTTAAATTGTGCAATGGCACATGACTGCAGATAAAAGTTCTGCATCGCAACATTGTCGAGGCTACTATACTCACTAGATGTGCTATTCATACCTAAATACCATTTTTGATCCCACAGATTATCCATAAATTGTATTTAAAAGACTGCAGTTTCCCCTAAAAGTATGTTTCGCCATCAATAAAGCTCAGGGGCAGGCATTGAAAATGACTGGGATAGACCTAAGAGAGAACTGTTTCTCACACCAACAGTTCTATGTTGCGTGTTCCAGAGTAAGTTCGAATAGCAATCTGGTAAGCCTTGCTCCACACGGCAATACAGTTAATATTGTATATAAAGAGGTCCTTCAATAGCATAATAGACTGTAATAATAAAATAATCTAAAACCATTTACCATTTAATTTATTTTTAGCATAATTAAAGTATATTTCTAAAAATAATAGTAAATTAGTCGCCCTAACATCTACGCGTACGAAGTCGCGGGCAAAAGCTATTCTAAGAATAAAATAATTATCATTCAAAGTTGTAGTTTAATTTTGTAACCTTTTCCTTATTCTGACTTTCTCGTCGCTCAGCGACAATACTCTTTCGAATTCCGTAGAACATTTCCAATGTGTTCGATAGTCGTGTGAGGCACGAAATCTGTGAATTTTTGTAATTTTTCGTACCAAAGAATTATTAGTAGTTTTAAATAATTAAAATATATGGACTGCACAGACTTATTTTGCTCTCTCTCGTGACGTACCGTACACTAGCACGATGCGGCAACGCACCGCACTGTTTCACGATGATGACGTCGCGTCGCGGAGACTGTATTATAGGCCATTACTGTCCTAAAGTACGAAATGTGACACATTTTCATACGCTCACTTCATCTATGATGTGTAATAAAACGTCTTTTATATCTGTGACCTACAAATTCAATAGTTTAGCCACTAACTGCGAGTGACTCCTTTACGAAATAACAATAGAGATGTATGATGTTTTGTATCTAAACTTAATTCTACTTACTTATCTACTTTTTTCGCAGGGGAAATCTTCAGTAGGATACCTCAAGCTAGGGGATTGGGCTAGAAGGATATGTGGGATTCTTACCCACTAAAACCCCTGCGGCGGCCTACTTCAACACAACTGAGGGCTACGGGAACTACAGGATTACATCCTTACATCTACTTACAGTACAACTACATTATTAATGTCTTTCAGAGAACTTCGTTTTCCATACATCGTACAATGATTGCCAAGGAACATTACGAAAGTATTTGTAGGTGCTGTCGTAGTTTATTTAGCGTTACGTTTACGTGGCTTAGGTAGCTTAACAAAGTTAATGCTCACACCAATTTCAAACGTACCTACTAAACGCTGAAACAAAACACCGGCGGATGCCGTAAAATAAAGTTCATAAATAGTTAATAAAGTTTTGTCACGTCCAGTGTCTCTGTTGACCTCGGAGCTGGTGCATGAGGCTGAAGTGCTGGAAGGCACTGGAGGGTACTCACTGTGAGGGCCCCTGACCCACCGCAGAAAACGCGCCGCATAATAAATACACTTTCTCAAACTAGATTCAATTGTTCTTAGTTTTAAAGTGCTTTTGTGTTAATAAGTATTAGTACAGTGATTTTATGTACGAGTATATTCAACCGTAGCTTTATGCTTGCATCGCATCGCAAGATGATTGTATCATTGATGATTAAAGGGATGTCCCTTTAATCATTATATTTATTATTTTACGTGGTGAAGACCCTGGAGTTTAAAATGTTTCTAGTATCTACAAGGAAAGTTTGATTTGAAAATTTCCTTGTAACTTAACTGAACTAGTAACTTAAGAAGCAAGGATATGATTTTTATTGAATCTGAAACAGCATTTCGCACAAAACTTTTATTTATAAACCATTGGCACTTAAAAGTGCGTAACATGTAATGTTAGGCGCGAATTCATCCGTGTGGATGATGGACCACACGGTGTGTTGGGGATGAAATTTAAAAGGTCCCTTTTTACGGATGTCTACGTCATAATAACTATATATATATATATATATATATATATATATATATATATATATATATATATATATATATATATATATATATATATATATGTTAAAAATTCAACGCTATCAGGATCCATTTTTAATATTTTTGTAATACTTCGCAGCTCGCAAGTCTCGTGAAAACGCTTCATACAAAAGTCGCCAAAACCTATAACGTCACGCGTCTCTAAAGTTGTATAAATCACATAGGTCGCCGGCTGCATCATTAATGCTAAGATCTCCGAAATTTATGCGTTTAGCATAAATCTTAGCAGTTAAATACTTGCTAAAAATAATGTTTTTGTATTTGGTGTATTAAGTAAACTAAAAATGTAGTCTTTTTACATTAATTATGTAAAAAATCCAACTTTTTTGTGATCTTGATATGCACCTAATTACAAAACTACACATAATTTTTTTTCTTTCTCAAGTACCTCAATACGAGGGCTGCACTAAAAGTATCGGGAATGGAATATTTCCACTGTTCCTGTCATATTAAAATCTTTTTAATTTAAAACTCCTTTGTTTTAAAAATCGAATACCCTTTATTTATTAAAAAAAAGATTCTCGGTCTTGTCACAAGGTCTTGTCAAACTTGTTTAGTCGTTGAGAAAATGGAATTGACTCGAGAATTTTCTAGAGCGATGATTTATTATGACTTTCGAAGTGGTTTAACACAAAAACAGTGTGTTGACCGGATGATTTCTGCATTTGGTGATGAAGCCCCATCCAAAACCACAATTTATCGCTGGTTTACTGAATTTCAACGTGGACGTGTCAAGCTCAGTGATGGTCCCCGTCAAGGTCGTCCAAAAACTGCAGTCACCCAAGAAAACGTTGATGCTGTGCGTAAGCTGATTGAGGAAGATCGACATGTGACATACCGCGAAATTCAGGCAACTTTAGACATTGGCATGAGTCAAATACAAATAATCTTGCATGAACAATTAGGTGTAAAAGAGTTGTTTTCCCGATGGATACCGCATTTGCTCTGTGAAGAGCAAAAAGCGGCTCGCGTTACTTGGTGCGTCAGAACTGTCGAAAGATTCCACGCAGGATCCTCAAATGCTGTATACAACATCGTATCAGGTGACGAATCCTGGATATACGCGTACGAACCCGAAACAAAAAACCAGTCACGAGTTTGGGTGTTCGAAAATGAGTTAAAGCCAACAAAAATTGTTCATTCACGGAGTGTTGCAAAAAAAATGGTGGCCACGTTTGTCTCTAAAACCGGCCATGTTGCGACTATTCCTCTTGAGGGACAAAGAACGGTTAATGCAGAATGGTATGCTAACATTTGTTTGCCACAGGTCGTCAGAAACGACCTGTGGCAAACAAATGTTAAAAAGATGAAGAAATGCTCCGTAAAGAGAACTGCAACCGCCGCATCATCCTCCATGACGACAATGCGAGTTCTCACACCGCGCACAGAACAAAAGAGTTTTTAGAGCAATAAATCATAGAATTATTAGACCATCCGCCGTACAGCCCCGACCTAAGCCCTAATGATTTCTATACTTTCCCTAAAATAAAGAATAAATTGCGTGGTCAGAGATTTTCATCCCTGAAGAAGCTGTGGACGCCTACAAATCGGCCATTTTGAAGACCCCAACTACCAAATGGAATGGTTGCTTCAATGATTGGTTCAAATGAAAAATGTGTCAAATTTCGCGGAGAATACTTCGAAAAGCAATAAATACATTTTTAAATAGTAATGTTGTGTCACTTCCTTGATTCCCAAAATTTTCAGTGCCGCCCTCGTACCTCAATATTTCTGAATATATAAATTAAATATTTTACATACAAAATAGTCGACTACCCTGTCTAACACATATATCTACGTTTTTATATACTGCCATCTATCTGATCACGGTTCGATTGACAGAAAGTTTGTCTTGTCTCGTATAGCGTAATAAATAGCCGACTCGAAGCAGCGTCACGCTCCACGATGGAATCCTATACCCGGGCTACTTAGACCCGTATCACAATCGACAACCCTTAACGGATTATTATTTTAAATTGCCAGCCCTAACTGATTTCCGATATTTTTATAAAGCTTTAGATTTGTATAGATTTAGGTGGATCGTGTTACTTTTACCTTGTATTATTTGGGTAAAGTTTTCTTACCGTGTTCATCTTTGTAGCGCCAGCAAAAGGAGAACATTGTGTAAAGTAATTGGAGCTCACTGGGGGCCTGAAAAGAATACATCTCATGAATGACTTTTAAAAAAAAATAAAACTAATAACTTTCATTACAAAATTTTAGTGAAACTTTAGACCGCCTCCTCCAAATTAACTGTCACATGGCCTTTACTTTAATCCGTTTTTGCATTTTTGTACCTAAATTGACATATGTGTTACGGTGTTGTCAACTGTGGAAGTTCCCTCAACTTCTCAAACAGTTGGATGATACCATAAGAGTAACGCTCTCCAATATTTTGAACACAAATTTCGATGACCGCGCATGGACTCAGGCAACGCTTCCAGTTAGGTTCGGTGGCCTGGGTGTTCGAAAGCCCTCTGACATATCGCTTCCGGCCTTCTTGTCCTC
Organism: Phengaris arion; assembly: GCA_963565745.1. NCBI lineage: Eukaryota > Metazoa > Arthropoda > Insecta > Lepidoptera > Lycaenidae > Phengaris > Phengaris arion. Next base: position 12,502,359 of record OY751435.1, on the reverse strand, counting down.
AGTCCATGCGAACAATAGTCTTATCTCCAAAATACTACATCACCCATCCTACTCCAATACAGTTCCCTTTCTGGACGAGGCCAAGGACGCCTGGAGCGCAACTAGTGCTTGTAGCGAATTGCCTGACAATACTTTTTCACAAAGGCTCTGGGACGAGCCACTCTGCAGACTGGTACGGAATAATCTTCTTAATACGTCCTCCAGTCCTGTGGAGCAGGCTCGCCTGTTAGCTGCGGAGAAGTGGGAGTCGGGCCTTTGGCTACAAGCATTACCGTCACCCAATACGGGCACATTGCTGGATCGAACAGCTTTCCGGTTAGCCACTTCCCTGCGTCTTGGCACCCCCCACGTCGTCCCCCATCGCTGTGTTTGTGGCGCAAACGTGGACAGCCTCGGACACCACGGACTGTCCTGTCAACGAAGCGCCGGCCGCATCTCCCGACATCACTGCCTGAACGATCTCATCCGTCGGGCTCTTGTCACCGCCGGAGTGCCAGCTGTGCTGGAACCCTCTGGTTTGGCGCGCGACGATGGCAAGAGAGTGGAGAGTGGGACGGGCTCTTGTATGGGACGCTACTTGCGTCGATACACTTGTTCCGTCCCATGTCCAGGGCACCTCGAGTTCTGCAGGTGCGGCCGCCAATCAGGCGGAAAACCTCAAGCGGCGCAAATATGAAAACCTTAGTGGGGATCTCATATTTGAACCGTTTGGGGTTGAAACCCTAGGTACATGGGGTCTGGGTGCGCACAAACTTTTCAGAGAAATCTCCAAAAAACTCATTGAGGCCACCCGAGACCCCAGAGCCGGCACCTACCTGGCCCAGAGAATAAGTATCGCAATACAGCGAGGAAACTCTCTGAGCCTTCTAGATACTCTGCCTGGTGGGGACGACCTGGGAGATTTCTTTGTTTTGGAGTAGTTATTATTGTTTTTTAGTACTAACCTACTTGTACAGTTTGTAAATATTTTATTTCCTGTATGTATTAATATTGCTCTGTATATATTTTTGTGTGTATGAATAAACATTTATTTGTATTCTTAAATACTCATGAATGACTTTTAAATATAAAAATTCAAATGATAGTTTCGTCGGCGTAGCGCGTAGCAGTTTCGTAGCGTCGTAGCGGGGCGTGCTATGCTTAGTGTTTTTAATGCATTCCGTCTGTCTGTCTTTCGCTGACATGTTGGCAGGCGCGGTGGCCGGGGTTCTAATATCCATCATCACTGACGCGACGGTCCGACGGTCGTTACGTTAGCATAACTCGTATAAATGGATATCTTTTTCTTTTTGATATTATAATTTTTAACTTGGATAACTTTGCTTTTAGTTAAACATTTTGTCCGATGACTGAATGAATATAATAAATTTCACAACCTCTGTGGCTCAGTGGTTAACGCGTGCAAAGGAACAAAAAATAATCCATGTTGCTTAGTCTTGGATATGTATTACATAAGTTATGTTTATTGTTTAGAATAATAAAAATCTTAAATATATGTATTGTGTATACTGTATAGTATAAAAGTAATTAAACACATTTGAAAAAAATATCTTTAAGAATGTATTTTTACTGCAAACCTCTTTCTAATCTTAATAATATTAATATATGTGCGCTGTAAAAAATATAATTACTTGCTTATTACAGTGCTTCACGACTAGATATAAAGACTACTATGGAACGGGCGTTTACTATTGCTAGTATGAGTTTAAAACAATAATATAAGTGTCTATCTACTTTTGTTTTTAGCAAAACTTGCAACAAGTTTTATAAGTGAATTTTATTAAAACTATTAAAAATAAAATTACAAATACTCTTAATACCTTTGGACTTTGTCACCAAATACAAATTTTCAATTATATAAATGAGTTCCCTACCCAACACATTTTTATTTTATCAATTAATACCTTACTTATAATATTATATGTTTGCCGGCAAAATACAGGTATAACTATCCCTTGTTTATCTTAATAAAATGTACATTCAATATGTTTTAATTGTGGCAAAAAAAATCAAACTTATTTTATACTTATATTGACATAAAGTGTATCTACTTACTAACCTGCGTTAGCTTAGTTTCTTATATTACTAGCACTTGCATCCATTATAAATTGACATTACAGTGATTAGTATAAAAAAAGCTCATAAACTTATTACTCCGTCGACGGATTACAGCTGGTTCAACACTATTTATGTTAAAAAGTTTATCACATTTATGAATAACGGCAGTCGCGTTTCCCGAACGACCGTCCCGTGCGGAAGCTCGCTGGTAACTGATTACTGAATGTATGAAAAGCTTTGCTATGATTCGGAGGCCGTCGGACGCAATCGACAACCTAGAATAGAGGACAGAACTGTCAGGATAGGGCAAGAACGCCTTATGCCTAATAAGTACTAATAACCGCTATCGTTCAAGAAGTTGATCATATTGGTTCAAACGCTGTTGTCAAATCAGCAAGCCGTGGTATTCAGAAATAATAGCTGTCGAATATCACATACCTACGGCAAAACAAAATTATTTTAGAGTCGAATCCTTTTTCTAATAATGAATGATCAAACTGCATTAGTTTCTAATTAATAAATAAATATAGTTAAAAAAAACTAAAAAACACGCTTTCATAGCACATCAAACTAAAAAGTGAAAAATAATTATAGTTTAAATAACTAAAAAACACATAGAACTAAAAAGTGAAAAATATATTTTTAAATAAGATTAAAACATGAATGAATGAAAAATAGTAAGTAAAAGAAAAGTATTATTGTGAAAAAAGCGTGGGGCGCTTTTTGTCATAATTTATGGTGATGTGTGGTGGTAGTGATGATGATGATTACTTTAATTGACATAGTGGCTTATGCTTGCAGTTCTTTAAGCAACGCCGAAATGCCCAAACATGTATCTATAACTTATAAGGAGTCAGGAGTTCTGTTCAGTACTTTTGGATCCAGGGTAACCTTGGTGCAAAATCTTACTTTTTGGTAGCATATACTTGGGTTACTTCAGAAATCACTATATATGTCCATATAAATTTTGAGGAGTTCCCTCGATTCCTTAAGGATCCCATCATCAGGTCACCACTTTTGTGACAAGGGACCAACTTCGAAGTATATATATATCCTTTACACCAAAAAAAGAATTTTGAAAATCGATCAACAGACGTCGGAGTTATCGTTTAACATACAAAAAAGTGTGTAGATCTGAAAAGGGCATCTACCATTCTCCGAAACGGGACCAAGTTTTCCCTTAAAAACTTCGATCGCATTTTGTGTTCCCATACAATTACTTGCGGCACATTCAACTTAGTGATAGCTGAAAATTCTTTCGATAAATAATAATTGGAACAGTATTCAATTCATTCAAAAAATTGGAGTAATTATATATTAACCTATACCCCAGGGGCAACTATCCTGGTTTTGCCTTATAAAAAGAACCGTTTGTGTGAATTTTCACTACTTGCGGGCACGTCAGTTCAGTAAAAGCTTTCTCACTTAAACCTTGCTTTTAATAAACGAACCTCAAAAATTCGTTTCAGTGTTTAAGCGATACGGAAAACTTCTCTGAACTTTCGTCTGAATTAATTCTACTACAAAAACCGATGACTCTCACACTGATTGCTTTTCTGCACACGTAGAGAACAGGTGTTCAGCTAAAAGAAATTTGACAGTAATCGAGTAATAAATTACGATAGGCTATCACGTGAAAAATCAATCATTTCGCTCGCGTCCTGATAACCTAGAAACCTTTGCCTAGTAACCGGACGTTGACTCTAGCAACAGCCCGCTGAGCGCTGACTCTACATCTCTGATGCGCAGCCAGTAGTATGAGGTCACATCAACTGCTTGAGTGCACCCTTTACGACTTTCTTATGCGGCCGTTGACTTCACTGCTGTTTATTTTTTTTATTTTATTTGATTTGGCAATACAGCTCGGTAATAATTTAGCAAAAAAAAACATTTTACTTGTAACCTGGAATTTTTTTGGAAGTTAATATGCATTAAGTATTTTTAATCGGTTTGCTAATCGTCGATCGTTTCAGCAACTATTGTAATACAAGCTTTTACCCGCGGCTCCGCCCCCGTAATTGCAGTATCGCACGGGAACACTGTACTTTTTCGGGATAAAAAGTACAGTGTTCCCGTGAGCCTATATCTTGATCCAGAGCTCAAACTGCTACCATACGAAATTTCATAAAAATCCGTTTAGTTTTCACGTTTTTACGTGACTCAACCTCCTCCTCCAACCTCACAAACTTTTCAACAAACAAGCGCGGAACTACCTATATGGGAAGTGTGGGCATGCCCACAACCTTATTTGATTTGCGACGTTATTATTTTACAGCCTGTTGATATCGATGAGGTGCTATATTAGAATTTATTTTTTTATTTTTATTGTACGATGAAAGGAAGCCTTTAAATATTTTACAATGAAGACAGCGATAGTTTTTGTTTCTGACGCTATTTGCTAGCGTCAGACGGTATATGTTAAAAGAAGGTAAAAAATACTAATTAATACAATTTTATTTCAATGCGCGTAAAGGGTGTTTCTGTCTGTCCGGCCTGCATCCGGCACCGGTAATAATGGCCGTCATTACATGACAAATATTATGAGCTTCATTTAATCAGTAGCGAGCGAGTATATAGCGATCTAGATCATCATCAATAGAAAATCATCAGCGGAGTAATGCGAGAAAATGTCTATATTGACACTATCATTAGTGTCAATCGTTCCTGGATTTGCAGGCTGGACGGTCGTATAGCCCTTTAAACTTAAGTATACATATTATATAAACTTTCTCGCTTTACTTCGTTGCTGATATTTGACCAGTAATTTCCAGTTTCCAGAAACAAAAAAAATGACAAAAAAAACGATATTTTTAATGCGAAGGTACGTACAAGTGAATTAAACCTTAAAATTTAAACCAGTGATTCCCAAATGTCCAGGTGGACCCCCCAGGGTCCACGGGAAACTCGACGGGGGTCTACTTTAGACGTGACAAAAAATGGGGGTCTACAATCGTAAGCGTAAAACTCATTTTTCTATTCGACTGGACGAGTCAACTTTACCTGGCAATGAAGCATTATTATTTCGAAGGCGAAAGGCGAAGAAATTCATTCGCGAAAACTTTGAAGACGAACTTACTTTGAATCAATATTTAATGTCCTGAGTGATTTTTCTGAAGAAGAATCGATTCCATTTATAACCGTTATTTTGGTGGATGGAGCTCCTGCCATGGTCGGGCGATCTTAAAAGAATTATACCAGAGGTAACTGCAATTCACTGTGTTATCCACCGACAACATGTAGTAGCGAAAAATTTGAGTGATAGATTGCACCAATCGCTTCAATTTGTGATTAATGCAGTTAACAAAATTAGAAGCAATGCATTGAATACGCGCTTATTTGCACAATTGTGCAATGAAAATGATGAAAACTTCCAACGATTGCCGTTACATACCGAAGTACGCTGGTTTTATTCACTTTTTGACTCAGTTTTAGAATTTCTGGAAAGTAAAGATCCTGATTAAAAAAAAAAAATTAAAGCAGACATCGCGTATTTGACAGATTTGTTCAAAAAATTTAATGACCTCAACTTTCTGTATATTATGTAGGGCTTAATAAAAAATTAAAAAAAAGCTAAGAAACTATTTCTTTAGTGCGCTTTCGAGCTTAAACGGCTTGTCTCATTTTTGAGTGCGCTTTTGAGTTTGAGAGGTATCATCAGATTCGTCTTAGTCGTGAGAGTGGCACTGCACTGTGAGAGTGCAAAATAACGCAGTCGGGTTTATTGTTTTTTTTTAATTGACCATAAGTTTATTTTCTTGATACACTTATTATTATTAAACGACAAAGACACCTGACATAAGTTTACTTAGTGCTTTTATTTCATGAAGCATTTAGGTCAATACACACCGAAACGAAACGATACGGACACGGCGGTGCATTTTTAAGATAGCTATTCAACATTTAACTTTATTAATTACACAAGAAGATACACGTTTCATTGTAAGACTTCGAATGTCAGGTTGCACCGCGCTGCACAGCGCATGTGCTATGACTATACTTTATTTTGTAAGTTACTTTATGACAAGGTTTTTCTTACCTAAGAGCCTGGGAACTCACCGGCCATATTATATTGCGAGGGCCATATTCACGTCTTTGTTACTGAGTTAGTTGTGTTAGCTGCCGACCGTACTTAGCCCCACACTCAACTTATTAGAGCCTGCGAGTGCGGGCTCGAGAGCAGGGGGAAATAAAGGGAGATGGGGCATGGGGACAAGATGACAAGTATAATTATAAAAGACAACTGTTACAGACTAAAAACTCCGATTAAACTACAAAACAATTTTTTAAATATATTATTATAATTTCACTAGTTTTTTCCCGCTGCTATGTCCGGAGAAATACAGTATCCCACGGGAACACTGTACTTTTTTGGGATAAAGTAGCCTGTGTTAATCCAGATCCTAAACTACGACCATGCCAAATCTCACTAGAATCCGTTTATTTTTGTGATAGAGTAAGAAACATCCATCCATCCATCCTCACAAACTTCACATTTATAATAGTAGTATAATATCTCGCCACTGATATCACCATATGATATTTTTACTTTCCTGGTACGTACTGACTGCAACATTGGAGTGATGAAGTACATTTTTATTTAAAACAATCATTTCGTATCGTCTATAAACCTCCTTAAAATAGCAATAAAAGTCACTTAACCAACATTACACCGAGGTAATGAGCCGACAGTAACTGCTAATTTGAACCAAATCTGACAAAGAATTTAACTGCTTTTTTAAAGTATCAAAGTAAAATTGACAATAATAAGCTAGCTTTTTAATGTACATTTGAGAAAATTAAATGTTTGATAATTCATACATCTGAGTGATGTGACGACCCACGACATTATAATACGTGCCGTTTACTGATAACGTTTCCCTCGGTTTAATCTACCATTGTAGAAGTTAGAATACGTTATATAAATAAGTGTTTAATTTAGATTATATTACGACTGTTAAAACAATAATAATTATTAGTGTAATAATTTATATATTTGAATATATAATATATATACCTACAACACAAGTAAATATACTACATTTCTTTTTACCACTCCGAATGGGACGTTTTGAAAATAAAATTTGTGAGAATTGATTGGGCCTTATGCTGAGTCACTGTAGATTTCAAAAAAGTAAAGTTGTATGGAGTCACTTTTTGGCCAACTTTGCTTTTTTGACATCCACTCACAACACAATGAATTAAAATTTAATTGAAAATTTGTTTAGTCTACCTACTTTATTATCAAATAATTAACTAACCCTATTAAGCAATCAATTCTAACCTTTTTTTTCGAAAACTGTTAATTCGTCATTGAAACTCAGCCACAACGCAAGTTTCCATATATAGATAGATCTAATCTTCACTTTATTTTCGAGATTTAGAAATTGGTAGTAATGTAGAATGTAGATGCAGGGGGTCCACCGGATCCAGTAAAATTTTGAAAGTGGTCTATAAAACAAAAGAGCCTGGGAACCACTGCTTTAAACGAACCGATCTTGTATATAATATATTTTATACATAATCGGTATCTCGACAACGGCTACAATAATATAACCATGAAATTTAGTATGCAGGAATTTTTGGGGGAGAAAAATGGATCTAGCTAGGTCTTATCCCTTAGAAACTGCGCATTTTTAAGCAATATGTGTTTATTCTTTCGTCGAGGAACAATATATCAATAATTTCGACTCTCTTACGCGCGTCAGTCTGATTGGTAGCTTGGTATGCGTACCTACGTATAATTTTTGCATTGTTTGAAAATTCGGAATTTGGTGGGTTCGAATCCAGGTAAGATAAATATTTATGTAATTCTTATTACTACCTTTTCGGTTTTATTTATTTTTAATTATTTTATCGTTCTACTAAAACTCCGAGCAAAGCTCGGTCTCCCAGGTACCTACTGTTTACAATGCGACATAATCTCGTACCTACGTAGCAATCAACTGGACTAATTAAACTACTGAATCAAAAGCGTGATATAGTTTAACATGATCAAAAGATATTAAGTAGGTACATTATATCTAAACAATTTAGAGACACATTCTGCGCACATCTACTTAGGACAGTAGCAGGGAGGTTGGGCTTAGACACTGGACAGTTATGCAGCACTTGATTCTCGTCCACCTTATCAAGGTGGACAAGAAATTTACAAATTTCAAGTAGGTACTGACACTAATATTTCATTCAGAAAATCCGAATTCGGTACCTATTAAGTACCATCCAATAGCACTAGTTTCATTTTGGTCCGATAAAAGTAAATAAAAGTTTAACGGACTCCATATTACAAGTTGTATGATGTGTAGGTACATGACGACAGCTGATAACGGTAAAAATACGTTTATCCATGACCCAGACCATTTTTTCTTTGGCAATACTCCAACCTCCAACATACAGCGCCGCATGTCAGTGTACCAAGTGGAAGTGGATGTCGAGCCTAATCAAAGGATGATTTGTAATAGCACAGATGAAAAATAGTTACTACGTAAGTAATAGTTCGTTATGGCTTACATAAAGCGGGCGTGTCTTCCCGACCGGGTAACCGGGCTGCGCTTTGACCGCGTGACCCGGTCGCGGGGTGACCCGGATTACGTGCGGGCCGGGTATGCGCCTGCCGTCCGGGTAGGTATGCACCGCCCCGCCACCGGATTGCTTGCATTCCGCGATTGATTCGCCACAAAATTTTGTCTCAGCATATTAAAGTAGGTAAACATCATTTTCCGAAGAGATTTTTCAATTTAGTAAGGAGATTAATGGTCCTCTCAGAGTAAGGAATACATAACTTTAGATAATTATTGGATATTAGATATCATTTGTAAAGAAAAAAATTAAACCGACTCCAAAGTAAAAATGCACAAAAAAGTATGAAATAAATCTTATCCCACAAAAACCAATAAATGAAAAAGGGCCAAGTCCTTTTCACGTAAAAAGTTTTGAGATGTCGTAGAAACCACGTCTAATTTAGGTTAGTAATTATTAATTATTCATTACAATTTTGTAACTGTATGTGGATAATTTTAATTTTTAAATAACTTTTTAAGGTTTAAATTAATGATTTCGTTTTATTTATTTATTTGACTATTATTTAAACTTTATACTAATTTAATAAACACAAATAATGACTGCCTTTTTCAGTTTGTAACCAGTCAAACACTTGGTTTCTACGATATCTCAAAACGTTTTACGTGAAAAAGACTTGGCCCTTTTTCATTTAATGGCTTTTGTGCGATATCATTTCTGTTTGTAAGGTTAGGTCTATTTTGGTTAATCACTACATATTGTAAAACAAAGTACTCCGTCGTTTTGTGTTTACGATAAACTCAAAAATTACTTCACGAATATCCATGAGGTTTTCACCAATAGGTAGAGTAATTCTTGAGGATGGTTTAGGTGCTTAATTTATTAAGTTTTTATATATTTTTTCTCGCGGGTGAAGCCGTGAGCAAAAGCTAGTTTGTTGTATTCAGCATATTTTAGTATTCACATGAATATCATACTTATAATGCACTTGTTTTTATATCTCTTCCATAAATAAAACTATTACCGTCGCTCGTGGATATCCGCAGCACTGGAGGAGTTGCACTGCCCCTTGGGCCACCGCCCATACTCTCAGCATGCGGCGAAACACAACGCATGAAAGGTTTGGGGTTTGAAAAACCTTGAACGCACTTATAACTCCTCTGGTGACGCGGATGTCCATGAGCGGTGGTAATCATTTTAATATTATAATGGAATATATCTGGAAACGAACAAACCGATCGTCTGATGGTAAGACATTGTAGTAATTTCTTACCGTCAGTGGTTGGTGATTTTAAAGATCGGTATCGTACTTGTAACTCCTCTGGTATTTCATATTATGTCTAAGTGTGCAAGCAGATCGCCTTATGCTTACCACAAGGCGATCCGTAAAACGATTATCGCCGCTTATGGAAATCCGCAACACCAGGGGAGTGACTAGTGCGTTTCTGATCTTTAAAACCCACTTTAGGCCACCGGTATAGGTACCTAACTGATGCAGCGAAACACAACGCAAGTGCTATTTCGCATAGGTTTTCTGTGAGGCCATCTTATTTATCTGATCAAGTCGGCCCATTCGTCCGGAAGCATCTACTCAAACCTAAAATAACCTACCACTCGCACTGCCACTGTACGTGAGTGTACACGTAGTAAAAAAGTTTAAGGCGTTTACCTATTAGACTTTAGATAGATACCAAGTTTAGCTGCTGGATCTTTATTTACTTATGGGTTAATGTGAAAGTTATTACTTACAGTAGTAGGTAAAAACTACTCCTGTGGGCTCTGGGATATAAGCCCATTATAGTTATCTACCTATTAGTAGGTTTGTGTGTCAATTAAGTAACTACCTACCTAAAATAATATATATTTTACCTACTTTCAAACATTAGTTTACAGTATATAACTTACATATTTATGCAGTCTAAACCTGTTTCAGTGCATTTGACGTCCTAGTTTCGCGGCCTCGTACCTAGACGTATAGGTACAGCGCATTATGTACCTAGAAGCTGAACCGTGCTCCGTCCCGTCTAGGTATTCTATTGAATTACCGCTTTCTCTGCTCACCTCTATTGAGCTACCTACATGAATACCGCGATTATGATGTCACGTCTGTGATATGATTCAAATATTTCATAAATTGTTCCTATTGTGTCCTATGTGCTTCATTTCTTCCTTTGTGAAAGCCAGGCGCATTAAAATACATATTATAGATACGGAAGAAGAGGGACACTTAATCCCTCTTTTTTAACCCTAAAATCCTGAGTACAGGCGCTACTACTACTTTATCTGGCCACAAGAATATGTGACAACCAACAGAATATTATCAGTTCTACTACATAAAGGAACACTTTCCCCAACATATTCCATAAAAAAATATCATAATAATGGAACGCCCCTCCGTATACATATTTAGCCTCTGTGGCGTTACCGTGGAGTTCTAGTGGGCGATCAAGTACAGTATCACGAAACAACGAGAGTGTGTTTGCGTATCACTAATAGTTGTAACGCATCAGGTAACGGTAACTTAATGTTGTTTGCTGCGAAATACAAACGAAATCCGTCGGCGCCGCCGGAGCTGCGGCGGCTCTGATGAACGTTTATATTCTTATTAACTATTTAGTTAATTAGAATAAAAATGTTAATCGTTAATTGCAGTAGACAGAGTAGGTAAATAAAATAATGGCTCAAAATATTTCTTATTTATATCGAATAAAGATGGGATTAGGTAACTAGGTATACTTAATATTTTAGATATAAAATTTTACATAATATATCCAATATAAAATTAATAAGAATATAAAAATATTAAGGATTAAGTAATATTAATTACAATTTAGAAGGATCAATAAATGATAACAAATTACTATGCAAGTTTCCACCAATTTCTTTGGCTGAGATTCTTAACAAGTACGGTTTAAGTACTTCAGGTTTTTGAAATATTAGCAAATCATAATGTTAATTATCAATTCTTTGAAAATATTTTCTCAAAGCGGTAACATTGATGGAAGGCGAGTACGCCTTCCATCAATGTTACCGCTTCTCCCTTTAGTAAAAGAGATCACAAAATTACAAGGAAAAGTTATAACACTAATAATGAAGGCACATAAGTAATAATGAAAGCACACAAGTTAATTTTTTTAAAATAAATATCTGCATATTATAATATTATGTACGTTAAAGTAAGAGCGTTAAATCACACTGGTTAACATAAGGTAATAAGTGTTCTTTATTTTAATCAAATTAATTGATTTGTAATATAAAAATAATCATAAAATGATACCTAACTATAATATTATAATTATAATAAACATAAGCGATAATGAGTAAGTTGACTATGTAAAATTCATAACGTCAATAAACATTTAATTCAATGTTAAATTCAAATTGTTTATGACACCATAAAGAAATATTAATCTATTATTTCTTATCAAATGTAACAAAAAATCGAATCGTAAATTATGGTCATGTTATACGCTTATTAAAAATAATCATTTATATGCTGTAAAATTACTTTGCATGGTACTTTTATAATAACTGGTTTTGTTACCATGCAGAATTTTTGAAATCAATTACAAACAAAACATACCGTGTCTACAGAAATTACTTCGTATTTGGTATATGTTATAATATTATAACAGTCCACGAGGCCTAAGCTGAACATTGCATTGGTGTGAGTGATCACTAGATCCGTCGGACAAGGCACGCACCGCACCTTAGGTATACTTAGGCCGGTACAGGTGCCAAAAAGCAGTACAAATAACGGGTTAAGAGATGATATGAGTATTATGAAAAAGGAAAAGCGCGCGTTTGCGTGTTAACCCTATCTTTAGCACTTTTGGTTCACAAAGCGCTATTTTACGTCCAACAGCTCTTCAGCCAAGCAAGCGTCGCGTCATGCCTCAGGCCGGACACTCCTACACTATACATGTACACTCACACGAACGTAAAGCTCGGCTTAGACCTCGAGGACTGTATATGAAATAGAATTTTGTTAGTAACATTAGCCAGTAGGTAAGTTCTGTGTGTTACACAACGGCACTGCTCGCCATCTTGTTGACGCCGCAGGTTCCGTCGCCGCGGAACACGCGGTAGTAGCCCTGCTCGCCCCACCCCGGGCCCCACGAGTTCTTCACTATCCAGTATGGCATGTGTCTATGGAACAGGGGGTAGTCTGAAAGAAAGACTTTGCTCGAATTGGTCTAATAATAACTAAGGTATTGAATAATTCTATTATTGACTAGATAATGAGACTTCGTTCGCGCGAAACCAAATTAGGCGGGAATCCTGCATATTCCGGTATAAAAAATGCGTATGTGTAAAATGCTACAAACTATCGGTGTGCCAAATTTCATACAAATCCGTTCAGCCGTTTCAGCGTGAAAGGCATACTACATATACACGTATACACATTTATTAATCTTTCGCATTTGTTATATTATTAAGCATTTTAATTATAAATTATATTTACAAACCATTTTTAAGAGAAGGCAAAAAACTCTCTGAGCGGACTGTCATCCTTTCGATACTTCGAATATTTTTAGAAGGTGAAGAAAATTGTTACCTTTTGCGCCGTATCCGACAATAAGCACACCGTGGTCGAGGTTAGTGGGGTCGCACAGCATTCGCCACGGGTGCGAAATACCGCCCACGTAAAACTGCATAGCGTTGGCGTTTATACCTAAAACACAGGATGGTTGGTAGAGCAAAATCTTTTAAGGTTCTTGATGTGCAAAAACAGACTATGAAACCGATTTATTACCCGTGGTCCCCTGATTTCGGGGCGACCTCCTTTCGAGATACAATCAAAGTAAAATGAAAGTCTTCTTTAAATACGAGAATTGAGCTTCAGATTTTCTTTGTTTACAATGCAGTGACAGTCCACACTAATTAAATATAATATATTGATATAATAGGTATTGATATAAGTAGACTAGATAATGTTTAGCACTCACCGATAGATATCGGGCCGTTCTTGACCAGCCACTTGGCCATATCAGTTTCATTGGACGTGATATTGACGGCCCCCGTGATCTGAACTTTGGCGAGCGTCTTGTTGAAACTGCACTTGTCGTCCGTGCCCTCGTAAGGATAATCATTTTCGATCTCGAGGCCGCCCAACTGCTCTATCGCCCTGTAAACAATAATATTGACAACTAAACATTTCTGCGTAATAGAAAGGAGCTTAATCTTAACAAATACGGTTCAAGGATGGACAATAAGTTTGTTGCTCTTATAACTAATGTTTTGAAATTAAAATAACTTCTCTAAATATTATAAACTAGCTTTTGCGCGCGACTTTGTCCGCGTGGACAGTGGACTTCCATTGCACCCCGTGGAGGATTTATTTTAAAAAATCCTTTTTAATGGATTTCTACATCATAATACCTAACCTATGTGCGTGCCAATTCAATGAAAAAAAATGCAACGCAATCGATTCGATGCCGGGTTGTGGTGTGTGCCAATTAGACATTCTCAATAACCGTATGTATACCTACTGACGCTAAACTAAACCACTAAAAAAACAATAAAAGGAAGTATACAATCAATTTCAACAACAAAATAAACAGGTTTTACAAGAAGGTATTAACATAACTCGTAAAAACTGGCAGTAAACGTTAATACTTTTTTATTTGGGACATTTTTGATACGCCCGTCCTAGCTATGATGTCAGATTTTCATTGTATCCTTATTATACGATTCACTAAAATTCGACATTTTAAGTCTCTACTATAATCATAATCTTTATATTTGGACTCGCTACTTTACCGAGTTTAAATTAAACTGAGAGAACAGATATTATGCAGATATAAGTTGTGATGTGAAACAGAAGTAGTACGGGAATTAATCATAATGACATTACTTTAGATTAATATTCAAGATATTGTCTCAAGCGAACGTGCAAAACAATATAAACCTAAATATAGTACGGGGCGAGATTGACGTGGTGTGAAGCGTCCATAGATATTATAATAATAGTATAATAATATCTATGGTGGCTTTCACACCACGTCAATCTGGTCCTGTACTAAGTATCCGAGAAACTTATATCGCAGGTACCAGACAACGGAAATATTTTTAATACTGTTAATTGTTATACTATACATATATTTTATTAATAAACTATAGGTACATATGATATTTAATCCAAACCACACCACATCCAAAACCTCCGTCTTAAGGGCCGACACGCTAACCACTGAACCAGAGGTCGTCACACGTATGGTCGGTCTGTGTGCTCGAAAGAACTGAAAATTGGAGTTATTTGAAACCATTTTCTCAGTCTTGGTCGTATTGATATATATATACAGAATGTCCCAAAACTCAACAATCATGAATGGCCAAGTTACACCAGTTCCGGGAAAAATAAAATAAAAATTCCATATCACTCAGTTCAGCGATAATAGACAATTTTGTAAAAAAGTCGAAATTCGACACCCTTGGTCGCATTTTCAAGTCCTGTGATCACCAATGTCACAATTTCGCTGTGATTTTTTAAATTTCGAGATCTTCATTAACGATGATCGCATCGAATCGCAACTACGAATTAATGCATAAAACATTGTTAATTTAATAAAATAAGTTAAGTTTTAGTGAGTCATGGTTCACTAAAATATTGTTAGTTAACTTTGACACTTCATTTTGCAAAAAAAATTTGTACTACACAACCCTTGGCAAGTTATTTCAAAAGATGGCGCATTTAATCAAGATTTAAAAATGTTATTAATAGTTAATCTGCATTATATTTTGACGAGTATTTTTTTTTATAAATTGAAATTATTATTTAAATATTGATTAAAAAATTTGTTAAATCCTATTAAATGTTATTTTTAAGTTAAAACCTTTTTTCACACGAGTGTGAAAAATATTTCAGTAGGTATTTTAAGTAAGACAAGACTCAGGGGAAAGACGTTTCAGTTTTTGCGAATTTTGTCTGAATTATTTCTAGCTATTTTTTATTCGATTTCAATTCTCTTCGGTCGGCGCGTAAGGGGGTATCTCCCTTTATCTCCGCCTACAAAATCAGTATGGGACTTGACGCTCAAGGTCACTGGCGTTATACAGAAGCTTAGTATAAATTATACTGTAAATGTCTTGGAGAATCGATCGTCGCCCGATATTTATAATTTCAAACAAATAATGTACCTATTGTTTTCCAACAATGTATAAATTTATGTAACTATGAATTCACTGAAAGAGCATTGACGTAATTTACCAAGCAAAAACGTAATATTGAGCAGAAAATATTTTATTTGATCGTATCGTAAAATTCGAAGACTTTTCTTTTGTACTGCGAGTCGCAGTCTGCGAGATATGCAATGAACTATCAGTAAATCTAATCCTTTAGCAGTTAGTTTGAAAATTCTCGTAAATTGTTCGTAATATAATTATGATGCTAGATTTTGCGCGCGGAGGAACCTGTGGACGTTGGACATTCTGCCCCCATGTGGATTGAATTTCAAAAAATTCTTTCTTAACGGATGTCTATGTCATAAGAAATGCTGCTTGCCAAATGTCAGCAGAATTCGTTCAGTGGTTGATATTTCACCACACATACTTTGTATCGTTTCACCCGTTTAGGGGAAAATTTTCAAAAAAGGGTTGTAACACATGGTCAATCATTTGTATTTATTAGTCCGGATATGTATTAGGAAAATTATTATTAGCGCCCGCCTTTTAGCGCCCTACACACGGTACAGTTCGGACCACACGTCTGAGACTGCGTTCCAAACCGTTGATGGGTCTGTGTGGTTTGAACTGCGGATAAAACTTTCGTGCCAATAACGATTTAAAATGCGCCCACGGATTGGACTTTGACAGATCTGAAACATTTAGGCGTACGTTCCAAAATGTGCGTGTAAATTTTAAAAGGTTTTTAGAGGTTAGACTGCAGTTTGGACAATTTTTAAAAAAAAAAAAAGTTTTTCTGTCAATAGTAAGTCGATGCCATGTTACAATTACAGGTGCGTGCTTTTTCCCACGGTCCGAACTTTACGTGTATGGGGCGCTATTAGCACTGCATTAAATTAAGATTTGTGCTATTCTGGAATAAATTTTACTCACCGATAAGCATTATCGGGGAGTCCGCCGTTACAGCCATCATCTAGTTTGTCGCAATCCACCAATTCTTGTTCGGATAATGAGACGAGATTACCCGAACGAATCTTCCACTGTCCTTCGATGTTTCCTTAAAAAAATATTAATAGGTATAATTGATATTATAGCTAATGATATGTTAGCTAATGATTTTATCAGATTGGTGGATATGCATAAATTACTGAATGATTCGTGTTTATTTTATATTTTTATTTAGATATAACCTGACTGTAAAATAACTAACCAGTAACGCTAAAAGCCCAACAGCTGCCACATGAACCCTGATCCTTCACTTCTGTAACAGCGTTGTAATGCCTCCAATCAAACGAATCGGGAACGCTTATTTGAGGAATTTCAGCTTGTCTCATTGGAACATTATTTACGTTTCGAAGACTTGGATTCAAACCTAAATATTTCTCTTTGAACTCTTCATAAGTTAAATCAGCGAATCTCGTAACGGCATATCTGGCTGTTCCTTGTTCGTGAACATTGAATTCGTGAATTTTCCTTATATTAGCTTTGAATATCTCAAATCTTTTTAACATTTCCTGATGATCATCGATATAATTCGGGGTATACGTTTTAAGAAAATTTGTGAAGAGATGCTGAGCTTGGATATTATGGTACATTTCTCCATTTGCATTCTCTTGATAATCACAAGAAACCCTAAAAATAGGAGGATGTTCGGACCAAAGACGAATCCAAACATTCACACGACAGAATTTGTAAGTAGCAGAATTATTGACCAGATTGCAATCGTTTTTATTACTTAAAGCTGAACAATCAGTAAAGCCTACTTCCAATTTCATTCTATAATGGAAGCCCGCCACTTCTTGCTTTTCTAACGAATATATTCTCACTACTTTTTGCTTTCTTGGATTAGGATATTTAGCTTCTATATGTTTTAATGCCTCGTTTGCCAGTTGTTTTGCATTTTCACTATTTTCTAAATCAATGTTAGGATTTATCGGAGAATCGTCATCTTCACAATTTACTTCGATGTGTTTACCGTTGTCCAACCATAATCTTTCTGTTATATATGAAATACAATGTCTTCTTGGAATATGATTCAAAAAGTCACAATTTGCTATATCATCAACCCATTCATATTTTAAGCAAGATGTAAAACCCACATAAAAATCAATCGTAGTGATCTTTGCACTGGTTATTTTTGTATTGTAACTGTTTATTTGTAAAAGTCTCTGTTTGTATCTCTGTAATGTAGTAGCTTCTATTTTATTTATAGACTCTTCAACTAAATTTTTAATAGTATTTTCGTCTTTTATTAAATTAAGGGTTTTCAGATTTAAAGAGCGCTTTTTGCGCGGCAACTCCTCAGTACCACACTTAACACTCATTTTTTTTATTTTCTTTGTATTTGCTGACATCCAAATGCGTGAAACGCAAGGTTTAGGAGTTCTATTTTCGTCAATAAAGCATTTATCACGATACTCGTTATAATCGCTTATCAATTTTGAACAGTTTGTTAGCGCGACTATGAAGTTTAGTTTAATAGGAATACGAGAATCAAGTGAGGCGACTAAATAAGGATCACCCAAATGTACTAATTTATATTTTACATCTGGCGATAATTCTAATTCCCTGAGAGAAGCTGTAATGAGAGCTACAATCGATACACCAGTAACATCTTTAAATTCTTTTTCATCGTCGCAAACAACTGAAATACTCTGTACAACAAGCTCATCATCAGGAGATGGCCATAATCGTGCATAACAAAGTCTGTGATACATGCCAGAGAGTTCTTCACAAACTACCAGGTTTTCTTCATCTTTGTTCCGCAAACAGTACGTATAAGCAGTTTCAACATACATTCGGACTGTATTGGTGCCCATATTTACACTCGTTTGGAAAGCTTGTATGCTTATAAGTTTTTGTAAATTATGGGTATCTGATTTATCGTTTAAAAATTGAATAACTCTATCTGCATAGTAATACTTAGTATCTTCGTCAACATAGTCATCTTCAGTTTCGATTTGCCTTTTGTTCCTCGCCAAAACATTAATTTCGTTTTCATTAGAACTAACGTTTTTTAAGTTTTCTCTTCTACTATCCGTGATTCCTTTCCGAGCTCTTGAATCTTTAGGTTCTATGTTGCAATTTACGTCTATATCTTCCTTATTTAGCCACGCTTGTTCCCATATTACAGAGTGACAACGTATTACATCTGATGGTTGGCTTTCTGGCGAGGCTGTAAAATCGATTGTCCTTTTCAGTCCCGCTACGACTTGCTTAGTTGCTTTTTCGATATTTAAAATCAGATGGTTTTGAGTACTGCCCACAGACTGTAAATATTTATTTAAAGACTTTTGGGCTAATTCTTTGACTTCTGGGCTTTTAGGATCATCTTCTTGTATACCGCCCGGATTTCCTCTTCGAACTCTTGATCCTTTAGGTTCTATGTCGCAATTTACGTCTATTTCTTGCTTATTTAGCCACGCTTGTTCCAATACTACAGAGTGACAAAGTATTACATCTGATGGTTGGCTTTCTGGCGAGGCTGTAAAATCTATTGTCCTTTTCAGTCCCGCTACGACTTGCTTAGTTGCTTTTTCGATATTTAAAATCAGATGGTTTTGAGCACTGCCCACAGACTGTAAATATTTATTTAAAGACTTTCGGGCTAATTCTTTGACTTCTGGG
Source organism: Phengaris arion (assembly GCA_963565745.1). Taxonomy (NCBI): domain Eukaryota; kingdom Metazoa; phylum Arthropoda; class Insecta; order Lepidoptera; family Lycaenidae; genus Phengaris; species Phengaris arion. The sequence goes on along the minus strand of OY751435.1, from coordinate 12,483,033 downwards.
CTTTTAGGATCATCTTCTTGTATACCGCCCGGATTTCCTCTTCGAACTCTTGATCCTTTAGGTTCTATGTCGCAATTTACATCTATTTCTTGCTTATTTAGCCACGCTTGTTCCAATACTACAGAGTGACAAAGTATTACATCTGATGGTTGGCTTTCTGGCGAGGCTGTAAAATCTATTGTCCTTTTCAGTCCCGCTACGACTTGCTTAGTTGCTTTTTCGATATTTAAAATCAGATGGTTTTGAGCACTGCCCACAGACTGTAAATATTTATTTAAAGACTTTCGGGCTAATTCTTTGACTTCTGGGCTTTTAGGATCATCTTCTTGTATACCGCCCGGATTTCCTCTTCGAACTCTTGATCCTTTAGGTTCTATGTCGCAATTTACGTCTATTTCTTGCTTATTTAGCCACGCTTGTTCCAATACTACAGAGTGACAACGTATTACATCTGATGGTTGGGTTTCTGGCGAGGCTGTAAAATCGATTGTCCTTTTCAGTCCCGCTACGACTTGCTTAGTTGCTTTTTCGATATTTAAAATCAGATGGTTTTGAGTACTGCCCACAGACTGTAAATATTTATTTAAAGACTTTCGGGCTAATTCTTTGACTTCTGGGCTTTTAGGATCATCTTCTTGTATACCGCCCGGATTTCCTCTTCGAACTCTTGATCCTTTAGGTTCTATGTCGCAATTTACGTCTATTTCTTGCTTATTTAGCCACGCTTGTTCCAATACTACAGAGTGACAAAGTATTACATCTGATGGTTGGCTTTCTGGCGAGGCTGTAAAATCTATTGTCCTTTTCAGTCCCGCTACGACTTGCTTAGTTGCTTTTTCGATATTTAAAATCAGATGGTTTTGAGCACTGCCCACAGACTGTAAATATTTATTTAAAGACTTTCGGGCTAATTCTTTGACTTCTGGGCTTTTAGGATCATCTTCTTGTATACCGCCCGGATTTCCTCTTCGAACTCTTGATCCTTTAGGTTCTATGTCGCAATTTACGTCTATTTCTTGCTTATTTAGCCACGTTTGTTCCCATACTATAGAGTGACAACGTATTACATCTGATGGTTGGGTTTCTGGCGAGGCTGTAAAATCGATTGTCCTTTTCAGTCCCGCTACGACTTGCTTAGTTGCTTTTTCGATATTTAAAATCAGATGGTTTTGAGTACTGCCCACAGACTGTAAATATTTATTTAAAGACTTTTGGGCTAATTCTTTGACTTCTGGGCTTTTAGGATCATCTTCTTGTATACCGCCCGGATTTCCTCTTCGAACTCTTGATCCTTTAGGTTCTATGTCGCAATTTACGTCTATTTCTTGCTTATTTAGCCACGCTTGTTCCAATACTACAGAGTGACAAAGTATTACATCTGATGGTTGGCTTTCTGGCGAGGCTGTAAAATCGATTATCCTTTTCAGTCCCGCTACGACTTGCTTAGTTGCTTTTTCGATATTTAAAATCAGATGGTTTTGAGTACTGCCCACAGACTGTAAATATTTATTTAAAGACTTTTGGGCTAATTCTTTGACTTCTGGGCTTTTAGGATCATCTTCTTGTATACCGCCCGGATTTCCTCTTCGAACTCTTGATCCTTTAGGTTCTATGTCGCAATTTACGTCTATTTCTTGCTTATTTAGCCACGCTTGTTCCAATACTACAGAGTGACAAAGTATTACATCTGATGGTTGGCTTTCTGGCGAGGCTGTAAAATCTATTGTCCTTTTCAGTCCCGCTACGACTTGCTTAGTTGCTTTTTCGATATTTAAAATCAGATGGTTTTGAGCACTGCCCACAGACTGTAAATATTTATTTAAAGACTTTCGGGCTAATTCTTTGACTTCTGGGCTTTTAGGATCATCTTCTTGTATACCGCCCGGATTTCCTCTTCGAACTCTTGATCCTTTAGGTTCTATGTCGCAATTTACGTCTATTTCTTGCTTATTTAGCCACGCTTGTTCCAATACTACAGAGTGACAACGTATTACATCTGATGGTTGGGTTTCTGGCGAGGCTGTAAAATCGATTGTCCTTTTCAGTCCCGCTACGACTTGCTTAGTTGCTTTTTCGATATTTAAAATCAGATGGTTTTGAGTACTGCCCACAGACTGTAAATATTTATTTAAAGACTTTTGGGCTAATTCTTTGACTTCTGGGCTTTTAGGATCATCTTCTTGTATACCGCCCGGATTTCCTCTTCGAACTCTTGATCCTTTAGGTTCTATGTCGCAATTTACGTCTATTTCTTGCTTATTTAGCCACGCTTGTTCCAATACTACAGAGTGACAAAGTATTACATCTGATGGTTGGCTTTCTGGCGAGGCTGTAAAATCTATTGTCCTTTTCAGTCCCGCTACGACTTGCTTAGTTGCTTTTTCGATATTTAAAATCAGATGGTTTTGAGCACTGCCCACAGACTGTAAATATTTATTTAAAGACTTTCGGGCTAATTCTTTGACTTCTGGGCTTTTAGGATCATCTTCTTGTATACCGCCCGGATTTCCTCTTCGAACTCTTGATCCTTTAGGTTCTATGTCGCAATTTACGTCTATTTCTTGCTTATTTAGCCACGCTTGTTCCAATACTACAGAGTGACAAAGTATTACATCTGATGGTTGGCTTTCTGGCGAGGCTGTAAAATCGATTGTCCTTTTCAGTCCCGCTACGACTTGCTTAGTTGCTTTTTCGATATTTAAAATCAGATGGTTTTGAGTACTGCCCACAGACTGTAAATATTTATTTAAAGACTTTCGGGCTAATTCTTTGACTTCTGGGCTTTTAGGATCATCTTCTTGTATACCGCCCGGATTTCCTCTTCGAACTTTTGATCCTTTAGGTTCTATGTCGCAATTTACGTCTATTTCTTGCTTATTTAGCCACGCTTGTTCCAATACTACAGAGTGACAAAGTATTACATCTGATGGTTGGCTTTCTGGCGAGGCTGTAAAATCTATTGTCCTTTTCAGTCCCGCTACGACTTGCTTAGTTGCTTTTTCGATATTTAAAATCAGATGGTTTTGAGCACTGCCCACAGACTGTAAATATTTATTTAAAGACTTTCGGGCTAATTCTTTGACTTCTGGGCTTTTAGGATCATCTTCTTGTATACCGCCCGGATTTCCTCTTCGAACTCTTGATCCTTTAGGTTCTATGTCGCAATTTACGTCTATTTCTTGCTTATTTAGCCACGCTTGTTCCAATACTACAGAGTGACAACGTATTACATCTGATGGTTGGGTTTCTGGCGAGGCTGTAAAATCGATTGTCCTTTTCAGTCCCGCTACGACTTGCTTAGTTGCTTTTTCGATATTTAAAATCAGATGGTTTTGAGTACTGCCCACAGACTGTAAATATTTATTTAAAGACTTTTGGGCTAATTCTTTGACTTCTGGGCTTTTAGGATCATCTTCTTGTATACCGCCCGGATTTCCTCTTCGAACTCTTGATCCTTTAGGTTCTATGTCGCAATTTACGTCTATTTCTTGCTTATTTAGCCACGCTTGTTCCAATACTACAGAGTGACAAAGTATTACATCTGATGGTTGGCTTTCTGGCGAGGCTGTAAAATCTATTGTCCTTTTCAGTCCCGCTACGACTTGCTTAGTTGCTTTTTCGATATTTAAAATCAGATGGTTTTGAGCACTGCCCACAGACTGTAAATATTTATTTAAAGACTTTCGGGCTAATTCTTTGACTTCTGGGCTTTTAGGATCATCTTCTTGTATACCGCCCGGATTTCCTCTTCGAACTCTTGATCCTTTAGGTTCTATGTCGCAATTTACGTCTATTTCTTGCTTATTTAGCCACGCTTGTTCCAATACTACAGAGTGACAAAGTATTACATCTGATGGTTGGCTTTCTGGCGAAGCTGTAAAATCTATTGTCCTTTTCAGTCCCGCTACGACTTGCTTAGTTGCTTTTTCGATATTTAAAATCAGATGGTTTTGAGCACTGCCCACAGACTGTAAATATTTATTTAAAGACTTTCGGGCTAATTCTTTGACTTCTGGGCTTTTAGGATCATCTTCTTGTATACCGCCCGGATTTCCTCTTCGAACTCTTGATCCTTTAGGTTCTATGTCGCAATTTACGTCTATTTCTTGCTTATTTAGCCACGTTTGTTCCCATACTACAGAGTGACAACGTATTACATCTGATGGTTGGGTTTCTGGCGAGGCTGTAAAATCGATTGTCCTTTTCAGTCCCGCTACGACTTGCTTAGTTGCTTTTTCGATATTTAAAATCAGATGGTTTTGAGTACTGCCCACAGACTGTAAATATTTATTTAAAGACTTTTGGGCTAATTCTTTGACTTCTGGGCTTTTAGGATCATCTTCTTGTATACCGCCCGGATTTCCTCTTCGAACTCTTGATCCTTTAGGTTCTATGTCGCAATTTACGTCTATTTCTTGCTTATTTAGCCACGCTTGTTCCAATACTACAGAGTGACAACGTATTACATCTGATGGTTGGCTTTCTGGCGAGGCTGTAAAATCTATAGTCCTTTTCAATCCCGCCACGACTTGCTTAGTTGCTTTTTCGATATTTAAAATTAGATGATTTTGAGTATTTCCAACAGACTGTAAATATTTATTTAAAGACTTTTGGGCTAATTCTATGACTTGTGAGCTTTTAGGATCTTCTCCTTGTATACCGCCCCGAATTCCTCTTCGAACTCTCGAATCTTTAGGTTCTATGTTGCAATTTACGTCTATATCTTCCTTATTTAGCCACGCTTGTTCCCATATTACAGAGTGACAACGTATTACATCTGTTGGTTGGCTTTCGGGCGAGGCTGTAAAATCTATTGTACTTTTCAGTCCTGCTACGACTTGCTTAGTAGCTTTTTCGATATTTAAAATCAGATGGTTTTGAGAATTGCCCACAGACTGTAAATATTTATTCAAAGACTTTTCGGCTAATTTACTGATCTGTGGGTTATAAGGATCTTGTTCTTGGGGAACGCCTGTGATTACTGATTCAATCCTAGAATTTTGACTATCAGGATCCTTCTCTTTTAAGCCGACTAAGTTACTATTTTCCTTATTAAGCCCATTGTTTATTACACTGTCAGAAGAAACATCCTTGCATGTAAAATTAATTTTTTTACTGTTTTTCATCCACGGTCTTTCCCATACAATGATTTTACATTCTCGCAAAGATTCTTCTTTAATTAAATCACATAAATTTAAGTCAGTATTATTATTATTAGAATATGTAGTGTAGCCTACAAGTATTTGGATATTAGTTAATAATCCCGCAACAGTTTGTTTTGTTACCGACTCGATTTTGACAAGTTTTTGCTTATTACGTCTATGAGACCTGTCTTCTAATTGTTTTAAAACATCTAAAATAATTTCATCTATACTTGTATCACTTGCACTCGTATTAACAGGAATAACATGTTTTTCATTTGAAAAACTAGTATCAATAGGTATGTCTGTGCAATCATAATTAATTTGTGTCTGTTTAAGAGATAAATCTTTCAGAATGTGTATGTCACATATCTTCGAACCTTTATTATATAAAATTGTACAACTGTCTCTTTTAAAATATGCAATTTCCTTATCACAATTTGTATAAGCCAAAGACAACACAATCTTTATTTTAGTTCCAATTCCTTTTAATTTTTTCATTTCTGTTTCACCAATTTCTTTTACCTGTAATCTGTTTGGAGATGGTGATTCCAATTCTATTTTTTGTACAGATTCTTTAATAAGTTTTAAAAGTATAGGATCATTTAAGGGAATATTCACCACATCCTCAGTTTTAATTTTTTTCTTTATGTTATCTTTACAGAAGGCAATTCGCACGGTCGGAGCCATTTCACTAGAAATTTCAACCACTCCACTACATATCTCTGACTTTTCCATCATTTTACAAGAATCCACACATGGCATAATAACACGAATTTGTAAATAAAGAAACCGTTTTTTTGTTTCGTATTCTTCCTCCGCGGTTAGTACATCTTGAAGTAAGTGATTTCCTTTTTCTGGCATTTCTTCATTCAAGTATTCCACCATCAATAGTGCCATATCATATACGAAATTCGCGTTTTCTAGATTTTGTTTTATTTTGTGGATTTTTTGTGCCGCAGAAACTACCTTGAGATCTTTACTATAGCTTCTTCTTATTCTGGAAACAGCAATATTATCTGAACTAGAAGAATCGAAAAAATTTATTAAATCTTCAATCGCCTTTTTTTTTTCATTTGTCACACCGTTAGGCTTATAAACATATTCGCTCTGTTTGGAATTTGCTGTGATATCTGGTACTTTTCTAGATTCTTCATTAGTAGACTGATCATGAGGTACATTTTTTTCAGATTTTTCCCGATTTATAACTTCTTGGATATCAGAAAGTTGATGGAATTGATTATTTGGTATTATTTGTTCCTCTAGGTTTTTTAAATCTTCGTCAGTGAGAGGTTTTTCTGGTTGGGGTTGTGCTTGAGTGTCCGTTGTGTAAATAGGATTTATAACTTCATCTCCTGACTCATTAGCAATATTTTGATTAGGAGAATGATTAAATTTATCTGACGAATCTTTATCATTGTTGTTGTGCTCACTCTCCACAAGAACTTCTCCATTATCCCCAAACAGCCACTCTTGTGTACAGTTGTTTGAAATAATAGCCCTATATTTGGAACCATCTGGGTTTTTTACCCAACTTTTTTCTAGTATAGAAACTTTACAGGATTTTAGTTCTATACAAGATTTACTGTCACCTAATGAACAGTTATTATAATATATACTCAATGTCAAAGTATATCTAACGCCATTTACAATCTGTAACCATAATTTAACATACATAACAAAGCTAAACATGTTCCAAGTATTTTTTGATTAATTATAATTTACATAATAAACTTACCTGAACTTGTCTTTCTACATCTATAATGGCATTAATTGAATGCTTAACAGTTGGATCATGTTTATCTATATGCTTCAGGGCTAGATTAGCCAAATCAATGACACCAGGGGCTTCAGGATTTACATGACTAGAACACCCCACACAAAGTATACCAGGATGTCGGCTAGGAATAGCTATAAATTGTTCTCCAGATGTAGTCTTAAACCAGAAAGAAAATAAATCACAAATAATAATTTAGAATAATATATTTATAGTTAATATAGGAAGAAATTCTAAAGCAAATTAAAAAAATATTATATATATACAGGGTGGCCAGGAGATTGACCACAAAAAAAATATTAGGTCCCTCGTGTCGTGGGGTAAGCGAATCACCCCCATGTATGTTTCGCAAATTTTCAGAATTTTCGAGTTATAAATTTTTTTCTGAATTTTTGAGAATTTTCGACCTGGCCAACTTAAAAAATGCTCAAAAAAAAGTAAGAATTTTCGAGTTTTTTTTTTGCAACGGAATCTTAATGAGTTGTACTTTTATGCATAAAATAATCAGGTTCATAACTTTGATGATAGTTACGGAAATGTTGGGCTAAAATAAAAACATTTACGTTTGGTGAAATATGACTGAAATTTTCAACTTTAAATTAAAAATCGAAATAGGTGACTTCCTGGCTCCTTAATAGGCCTTACAAATGCGCTAGTCTCTCACCTTTCATAATTATTTAAAAAAATCGGTTGTCTGTAAAGTCGGTTTACTGACGATAGTTGAACGTGACAACGTCATGTTTATAGTGCGCGCGGAACTAATTGGCCGCGCCTTAGGTAGGCGTGTTGCCGCCGCGAAGTCCGGCGCCGAACTGAGTAATAACATCAAGCATAATAATAATAATAATAACAACAACAACAACAACAACAACAACTTAATAATAATGATAATGATAATGATAATGATAATGATAAATAGCCAAAGTAGCTCATTTGGCTTAAATCGCTTTTTTTTAAATAATTATGAAAGGTGAGATACTAGCGCATTTTTGAGGCCTATTAAGAAGCCATGAAGTCACCTATGTCGATTTTTAATTTAAAGTTGAATGTCGTAATTCCCCAAACATAAATTTTTCGTTTTAGGCCAACATTTCCGTAACTTTCATCAAAGTTATGAATCCAATTATTTTATGCACAAAAGTACAACTCATTATGATTCAGTTGCAAAAAAAATCTCGAGTCTTCTACTTTTTTTTAGATTTTTTTTAAATTGGTCAGGTCGAAAATTCCCAACATTTCAGAAAAAAATATCATAATTCGAAAACTATGAAAATTTGCGGAACATACATGGGGGTGATTCGGATACCCCACGAGGGACCTATTTTTTTTTTTGACGTCAATCTTCCGGCCTTCCTGTAGATAAATTTAGTTTTCTTGGCACGTCTACACATAGACAGTTACGTGTGTGTATATATGTGAATAAACGTGTGCAGGGCCGGATTAACCCTAAGGAACCTTGGGCCATAGGGCCCGTGCCTTTTAACGGTAATAGGTATACGTATGCAAAATTCTTAAGTGGTTAAGTACTTGTCAATTGGTAGAGCATTTCATCACAATCACAATGGCTTCAACGGTCAATCCATTTCTACATGCTTGGTGTTTTCTGCAAACAGCAAACTCATCACACGGTTCCGTAGTACTACAAACAACCCTTACAGTTTTGCTCCGTCCGTCCGTCTTTTCGTTCGTACGTCTGTTTGTCCACTTCTGCTAACTTTCGCAATCATGGATATAAATACATAGGTGTATTTAAAGATTGCTATAGATTCTAATTAAGCCTTCAAAGGAAATAGTATTAATATTTGTGAACGGTTTCACACAACGGCAATCGGATGTTACGGGTAGTAGACAACGGAAATATACAATCTTTTTTTGCTCGGATTTCAAATAAATTTAAAAATAAATAAAAAGAATCGCAAAAATATTTATCTGACCGGGATTCGAACCCACCACATTCGTAATTTTCAAACAAAGCAAAAATTATACACACGTATGCCAAACTGCCAATCGGACTGACATAACAGAGTCGAAATTAATGCGACGACGAAAAGAAACGACGAAAGAAAAAACATATTATATGGCTTAAAAATACGCAGTTTCGCGGGGCAGACCTAGCTAGATCGATTTTTCTTCTCCAAACCTCCCTGAATACTAGATTTATGGTAATACTTGCAGCCATTTTTGAGAAAACGATTATATAGATAGATCCTCGCTGACCCGGACCCGCGTTACTTCGGTGCACGCTGTAATCCGGACAGACGAGAGGATCGCGCGGGAGGACATTGGGGGGGGTAAGGGGTAGGTGCAGGTCACAATGTGTCAATATTCTTACTCGACAGTATTTTATTTACATCAGCAGTATCATCTTGCAGTTGATACTTCGCGATTTCGTCATCGTCATTCGCAGTTTCGTCGTACAAGATCGTACTTGCGCGTTTACTGACAAAATCAATGGCACCGCCGCGTAAACATTCTAAGATCAGGTGTATTACTTTTCAACCTCATTGACAAGTAGTAAGGTTGATAAAATATTGTATACTATAATCCGAACGATTCGATGATTCAGAAGGGGGCCTTGTTTTTTCCCTCGCCGGATTAGCGAGGCCCTTCTGTATACAAGATTGTCTTGTTTAAAGTATAAGATAATACGTGTTTAAATAGAAGTATTCTTCCTGAAGACTACCGTATTCCATTTAAATAGCTGTGGTAGAAATAAGTGGTTGACAAATAACTTAAGCAACTTCGTCGTAAGAATTTTATATTTTCTGGTGTCTGTCCAATATATTAGGTCATTATATTATGTATATGAAATTGGCGTTTTGTAAAGGAGGAGCATAAAGTCGATTTTTTAAAACATAATACATTTATTTCATCAAAGTATATACCATTGCTATCTCATGCACTTTTGCCATCTCATAGGTAGTTCATTGATTCCTTTACTAAAAAAATCATTCGGACAGGACCGTGTTTTCTTTTGCGACACCGCCGCCATGATGTGTATCATTAATCCTTCGAGCCGTTTCTGGTAGTACTGGTGCCACGGTGGAACTCGTACTCGAAAATAATACGATATATCAAGTTTTTCATTTTGTAAACAGATGACGCAAAGAAAAAACCAAAAGAGGAAAAAACAAATAAGTTACGGTTTTTGAAACACAAATGCATGAGTAAATAGCGGTATAAATTTTAAATTGGAATTCCTAACCAAAGAAGATATATTTGAGATCAAAGTGGCCAGTACGACAAAACGCCAATTTCATATGTAAGGACCTAATATTAAGGAGTTAATCTACAGTCAGGTCATACTATCAACTAATAAACCTTTATTACACCCTAACACATTAAAAGGAATAAAGATTACTTCGATAGGTTGGCACCGAGGATGAAACGGGCCTTGGGCCTCGTCTTGGTTAAGCCGGCCCTGAGCACGCACCGTGATAAGAACATCGTGAAAAACTCTGTCACACTCTCGTGCGCGTATAAGCATTTGAGTATGAAGGAGACAAATATTGTTTTGTTTTTGCTTCAGCTTAGAGTTCTGTTTACAAATACAGTGATACATATTTTTTTAATTTGTGAGTTAGTAACGGTCACATTTCAAATCAATACTTTTTAAGTTAAGGTTTGCATATAAAATGTCTTATTATATTATATAAAATTGATTTCGGCAAAATATTGACAGGACAAAACATTTAACATACTGTACAATGAAATTGAATCTTTTTAGTGGTCGTGACAGAAAAAGCTGCATTCTGAATTAATGTTTACACATCTATTGCATTAACACTCTCTGTGTTAATGCAGTAGATGTGAAAATCGTGTAGTTGTCAAATCGTGCGAGGGGAAGGTGCCAAGATATGTCAATTTAGTTTAGTTAGGAAGCATTTGAGATAAGGAATTAATTGTTTTAAAATAAAGTATAGATCGTAACACTTCACACACAACTTAACTTACCTCTGTATTGAGCTCTATTTCATTCTCAAGATTTACCGGCCCATTTTCACTGTTTTGATTTGTTTTGCTAGTCACAGCTTCAACTACTCTAGTCGAAATAACATCTTCCCAACGACAATCACTGCTTTGGACTTCTATTCCACTTGATTCTAAATCTTTGATTGTAGCTAAGCATTTAAGATATCTTGAATTATACAAATTGTGTAAATCTGTAGCCTTGATCCTAATTTCTATGTTAAAGATATTACTATCTTCTGACTAAAAATCGTAAAAGATTATTATATTAGACAAGCTTATATTTATTTAATACTAGCTGATCGGACAGATGTTGTCCTGGTTTAACTATGAAGTATGAACTGGAATAAGTAAAATATGACTAATTACCTACAATCTAGGTACATACTACAATTTCTATACCAAAAACTACACCTACAACCTACACCTAAACCTACACTTACAACCTACCTCTATTACCACCTTCTACAACATACATAATACACACACACCTACACTAACTACAAAGCATGAACTAATATTGAGACACAGAGTCGGCTGATTCAACATTTTGGACTACACTTTTTTGACATTTTGACTACAGATTTTATTTTTAAACATGTTATAATTTACAAACTAAGTATTCAATTTAGAAAGAAACAAAGAGAATTTATTTCTAAATCAATACTCTTCATGAGTAAGCTATTTATTTGGATAACAATTGTAGTTTAATTAAATTTAAGAAGACAAAAGCTATTATACTACCTTAACATTTAACGATATGGATGTGCGGGTGGCAAATGGTGGGAATATTTTGTGACATCTTGATTGCATACGGTATTGGTATTGAAATTACGTCTGCTTTTGCTTTATAGCAAGATCTTTAATCATGCCACATAAGAAGACGCATTATTATTAACTCAAATTCGCCAAAGGAATTGAATATGGCACTGAACCTAGTTTTGGGTACAGCCTTTCCTCTAGAAGAGCCTCCTACTTTAGAAAAATAATCTTCAAAGAGACACTAACTACACTTGTATCAATTGTGGTCAAGCTATAATATTATAAGTCAAATGCTTATAATATTCTTTGAATTTATTGTCCCTTCCATATTATATTAAAACAAAAATATAGAAACCTGACAGTTACTGTTATGAAATGTATTGGCACATTAGAATAAGTTTTTATTTTAAAGTAAAGAATCTGAAGAGAGATGTCAAATAATAACAAAGAGAGAAAATGGTCTATTTTTCCAGGCTCTCTCCATGATACAGAAATAAAAAGCGTATTAATAAAAATGTATGTATATTATATCTGTTGTTGAAAACCTAAAAACAAAATATATAGAAACGAAAAGTCATATTATGTGTGTTTAATATACACCAAGATCAACAACAGTTACCTTAAAAAATTATCTGAAAATTATAGCAGTCCATGAGACTTCATGAGTCCATGAATATGTAACAATATTTTGACATCCACAGTTAAAGGTTGACTATTGTATAGTTGGCTTCATGCTGTCGCAGAATATTTTTTTTGAAGATGTTAGTATCTTCTTTAACATTGTACAACTTTATTTTATTCTATCATCAATTGTTTATGCTGTGTATGTGCTGTAAGATATTTTATGACCAATATTTTTACACCTTGGGTCACATTATTGAAATTTTAGCAGGTATCCCTATTTGTAGTAATAAATATAGCCTAAGTATATGTAATGGGAATAATGATGATTTTTTTTTAATTGGTCCAGTAGTTTTGGCATGATTCGGGAACAAACATAAAAAATTCAAATCTTTTCTCTATAATATTAGTATAGAAGTATAAATAATAAAGTACTTATATTATGTCAGCCGTTTGTGTACAAAATTTTGAACATTGATAATATAGAACGTACATTGAAATAACAAGGGTCTCACATAATATGATAAGTGATAACCTTTGGAATACTAAATAAAACAGTAGAATTAATTGATTCACTTACCCAATTTTGAGATTTTAAAACAACTGCATCATCATATGCATATCCACGATCGGGAAAATTATTCAAATAACGAACAAATTCTCCTAAAATTTTCCCCTGTTTCTCTAGCGAGCTTTGTGCCAAACAAAATGTTGCAAGACTTATTATAATAAAGGAAGATAAATTCAATACTCGAGTCATTATTATCTTTTACCTCAGTGCGTGTTTATTTCTGAGATTACAGAACAGCACTGACTACTGAGCATAAGTTCGTTTCACTTTATTAGCAGCAGTAATAAATCTACGTCACATTTCAGTCGCAAATGATACGAATAAATAATAATTGGTGATTCAACATGCAAGAATTTAATAACAACCTGTGTTTGTTGACATATTTTTTTCAATATTTATGATTGATCGTTGATGATTTACAACTTTAACAGATTATAATGGAAATACGTTCTGGTAGGCAATATTACCGTCATAATTATTGTGAAAAGTTATTGTAATCAACGACTTCAGTTCAAGTGTAATTCAATTTATACGTTCCAGTAAGAGTTATGACAGCATCTATAGACGTTTATACTTAAACGTCTATAAAGTCGAGGAATATTGAGGCAAAAACTGTCTCAACTTAAATGGCCCCACTTTTGGAGTTTTGGGGGCCATTTTGACATGTAAAGTACGTTAAGTGCACGTTAAGTGACAAGTGATATCAAGATGGTTGACATTTGAGGTATTTTTTTATTATTTTTATTTTATTTAAATATGGCGTCGGCTAAAAAGCATTTGCCAGGTAACTTTTTCTTGTATGAAGCATGGAGAATAGAGGTAAGGAGTACCATCTCCATACATGAAAAGTGTCCGTAAAATAGCGTTAGATAGGGGGAGCTACAGACGCAAGAGTATAAAGCGGCAAAATTTAAACCGATAATTAAATTATTTTCGACTATACGAGTAATTATTAGGATATTCATGATTTACTGAATTAACTACTAAAAACTAGTCATAGTCATCAAAAATTCTAACTTCATAGCACACACTCTTGCCACTCTAGCGCCATTATGGCCAGTTTTGGAACTATTATTTAAGTACTTTTGTCGGACACTTTTTAGCTTTTCTGCCTTGGAGAGATGGTACCCCTTACTTCTATTCTCCATGGTATGAAGATTTGTTCTGTCAAATCTTACAGAGTTTCTGTCTACGTGTCAAATGTACGTCATAGCCGTAGACAGAGAAACTAGTCTTACGACTGGATGGAGAATAGAGGTAAAGAGTACCATCTCCATACATGAAAAGTATCCGTAAAATAGCGTTAAATAGGGGGCGCTACAGACGCAAGGGTGTAAAGCGGCAAAATTTAAACGGATAATTAAATCTTGGGATCTTCTTCGGTTTTATATATAAAAATATTTTCGACTATACGAGTAATTAGAATATTCATGATTTACTGAATTAACTACTAAAAACTAGTCATATGTCATCAAAATAACTAACTTCATAGCACACACCCTTGCCACTCTAGCGCCATTATGGCCAGTTTTGGAACTATTATTTAATTACTTTTGTCGGACACATTTTAGCTTTTCTGCCTTAGAGAGATGGTACTCCTTACCTCTATTCTCCATGCTTATATTATCTCCATATTCCTTCCCCCTCTACCCGCGCGGGGAATGTTTTCCGTCCGTCTCGGAAGACAAAAACATTGTGTATTCTTACGCAAATGTGTATGCCACGCCCCAATGTTTCGATGTTTTGTGTAATGTTTCGAAAAAAACACGCGCAGGAGAGGCGCCTTTAGAGATTGGCCACTTGTAATAATAATCGTCGCATAAGTTCTAACACTACGTATAATATCAAAGATAGTCACTTTGAGGAGAGTGAAAAAACTGAATAATTTTTAACGTATACTTCAGTACTATTTTGTATACACCTCATAATAGATTTCATTAACAAAAATCATTAGTTTTTATATAAATTTGCAATTTATCCAATTTTTGTGACTTACATCTTTTTTTACGCAAAAAAAACTTGTTAGGTGTCAAGGGACACCCGGATGGAACGAAGTTATAATATATATTATAGTATAAATATATAGTTGATAATGAAGAATTGAAGCCTATTTTGGAAGAGCCGGAACAAACATACAGACTGACAGACGGACTGAAAAATGTTAACAATTTATATTTTATTGTAAGTACCGATCTTACTTTTAAATGCATTAAGTGAAAATAAAAGCTGTTAATTTGAAATTACAGACACTTCAATTTTGTTTATCTGTATAGATATAATATATTATATTACTTACAAAACAAATAGTTGAACTAAGTATATATAGTGCGCGCCGATCGAGTTCGCCGCGCCTTACGTAGGGACAGGGGTGAGGGGGCGGGTTGCTTGCCCCTTCCGTCCCAGCGCTCGCATACCTAAGGCCCGGCTAGCTAGTCACAATATGTAACAGTCATAGCAGTCACAATGTGTAATTGCAAAATTCTACATTATTGTCAAGGTGATAAGGTCGTTTTTTGGATCATTCTTAATAGTCGTTATTACGTTGTGATTTCGAGTGGCAAAAAGTGTCGTGCCTAATAATCCGTCCAGCCCCAATACAATTCGCAACGCGCCATAAAGAACTTCGTTCCAATTGAATAATAAATCAATTTTTAATCGTTTATTTATTTATTAAATTAAACTTTCCTCCTTCTTTTTCTTTCCTCATCAACATTATCCTTAATAATCATTAATTGACGTTTAATTACATATTTTATAGTATATATTAATCAAAATTATTATTTACTGAGACCCATACCAATTAGGGAATCGAAATCATTTTACCCGAAACCGAAAAATCCGGTTTTGGAGCTATATCAAGAACCGGTTCTCAGAATATTAAGTACCGGTTTTTGGGTTTTTTCGAGGTTTTTTTTATTTACTAATAAATTATGAAAACCTACCTAACTGGACTGTAACTTTGAGCGTAGAAGTAGCGAAACCCTACAAAGGTCATAAACATGGTGTTAAGGTCTTCCAGAGTTTGTCTCATCTCATGATGTCATCGGCGAATTGAAAGTGAGTCGTTATTAATATTGATGCCAAGTCCTCGCCAGTCCAGGAGTAAAGACATCCTCCAACGCAACAGAAAACAGTTTCGGAGTGATGATCGGGGTGACGTCTCCTTGTCTAACACCACCACTCGGTACAATGGAATCGCCTTTGTGCTATGCTCCTGTACTCGGATGAGACTGACATAGTGGCTTTGTCGTATCAACACTTTGATGTAAGGTTAGTCGATGCGGCATCTCTGAAGAGGCTGTGACACAGGCCAGGCCATCGTCAACGAACGCCAAGCTAGTGGTTAATTGTACTCGGTTTTCTCTATTATGCTGCCGCAGCATATGTATGTGGTCTATGGTACTAAATATACTACTATGGTACTAATGCGTGGGATTGTCTAAGCATGGTAATATCTTGCGTTTGATTATTATTAAAAACAAATCGATTTGATTATTATAAGACCGATTGCTTAAAGGATAAAAATTATAGCTGTGATGCCTAGTTAGGTACTCCATAACACTACGTAACTCCCGACCCGTGTCCCTCGACCCGTGTATCCCGTGTGATAGAATCAACAACACGTAAGTCACGCGTACACTTTTAATACGATTATCTAACTAAAATATACTTTTTTCACTAAAAATATCAAATTTAAAGGGTAATAATATATACAAAACAAAACAATATGTTTTTTTACAGTTTTAATATTTTTTCTTACCTTTTTTCTATTAATTGCCAGTAGCAAGTGGCCGTTGGGTCAACATTATTACGTAAGTCAGTTTAATTCTATAGAGAACTAAACAGCGGAGCTATTATGAACTTTAACTTTCGTTGGTCATGGTCATCATTTTGACATTACAACTTTTTAAAAACACAATTTAAAAAGTTAAAATGTCAAAAAAGTTTGCGTAAGCCTACGGGCATTTGTAACTAAATAGTCCGCCATTTTGTCCTTCAGAGATCGAATGAAACGCCCTTTAGACCAATTAAATCGTGTGACGTAGTGCATTTTGATATAAGCCATGAAATGAGAACTGTCAAACGAAGCACAGACTAATTATTGTGCTCCCGGCTTCGACATTTTTAATCGACTTCCAAAAAAGGAGGCGATTATCCTATGTAGACATCATATTACTAGGTAATTAATAATCTGTGCTTCATAGAAAGGTACCTCTGTGAGCCACGTCGGTCGCAAATATTCTTGTCTCTTGATATATTCGTTCTTTTCAGTCCTAATAAATATTGTGGCCTGTGAGCTTACAAAACAATTCAATCGTGGAATCTCATAGGTCCGAACATCGAAAAGAATCAATCAATCAAGAATCATTAATAATATCAAAACTTACTATCTATAAAAATCTAAATTTATTAAAGTTATTTTTAAATGCGAAAATGTTTAACATATTTTAGGATAAGTTATTGTTTGGCATGGTTTATAATTTTGAAGTAAAGTGACAATATTTCGTTTTGATAATACACATGATGCCCTTTTTCGAAAATTATATAAATTGTTTTAAATATGAAATTAAAACATCGGCGGTGTTTTAAAGTACACAATTTATTTGAAACGCTCTTTTTAAGGTCCTTATTAGTTTTTATTATTTATTAATAGCATAAAATTTAAATAGATTACATGGTGCTAATACACACAACAAAAAGCAAATTTCAACAACATAGTTTCATAGGTATGTACATAGTTACGTAATACCCCGACATCAATTGGCTGGGAGAATTTATACAAGCATTTACATGTATTCCAACGAAGTTAGGTGATATCTCTGTTGATTTACGTACTGTTTCCGAGAGATTTCGACCGATTGGTGATTAATTTGGAGTTGCTTTTCACTTGCTTCTGATCGGCTGAAACAGCGCGTCTTGCGATCCCCTAGTGAGTGGCATCAAAAAGTCAAAATCACCAAAAATATTACGTGGTATTAGAACTTATGCGACGATGTTGGTCAAATTGACCACTATGCATTGCCATAAAATGTCCAAAATATATTATTAATTCGCACTATTTTTGTTTCTATATTCCATTATGTATGTGTAGACTGCATTTTGTATAGAAATAGGGCCTTTCTTTGCTGCAATCATAGTTTAAGGATATCAAATTCAGTCTGCACGGACGGGGCTTTATTTCTTTTTTTTAAGTACCCAACTAAAAACTTTCCAGCATTGTTTAGGAGGTAAAATTCAGTAAAAAGAAGGTTGATCGTGCATTAATTCCCCGATGGGAGTTTTTCCGGGGAGTGCAATGGGTGACGTTGTGGATTTTGTATTTTTCAGTAATTTGTATTATTCGGTTCTTAATGTGTAATATTGGTAGAATATTAACCATTAAATATTCGTTATCGTGTACAAGTGTGGGCAAGTAGTACAACTTCTAAAACGTGCTATTTTGTCTTCCGCCAAAACTCCCAAGGAACTTTCAGTAAAGCTTCTACCACTTGACTGACTCGACTGACATGACTCACGGACTGCACTGACTATTCATTTGGACTTTGACTAGACTTTAGACTTGACGATTTAGGAATACGGTATTGAAAATTGAAACGAAAGTTCTATTTCCCGCCTTTTTAACTTGACACTGGCAAATGGTTATAAGCCGATGCCATATATTAAAAAAAAAACCCTTTTGCACATGTGTACGTGTGAACCTCGTTTACACGGAGTGTCCTACTTTGTAGTAGTAGGTACTTACACTATTACTCAATTAATTATGATGTTATGTACTACTACTGCATGGGGTAGAATCTTCGAAAAAAAAATATACCCAATTTTGGTCCATAGACTAACGGTACTTTGATCATGACGTGAAAAATTTTCCTGCTCTATGGTAAATTACATCGTTCAAAATTATAAATTGCATCCGCCATTGCAATTTTGTGATGAGTGAAAAAAATTTGAATTTCCCGCTCTTATTGTAGAGAAAAGTATAAAAATAGAAGTAGTATAAAAAATTACAAATGTCAAACTCTAAAATGCCTTGCTTGTATTGGTTGTTCTGATTCCCGTCTGATACAATACGTAGTATCCCCGGCTCACTGAATTTGGCCCCACTTTTTTTGATTTTTGATTTTTTTTATTTTTAATTATTTGTTCGTCGTTTGTTTGTTATTGTTCGAATGTAAAAATTATTTGTTCGTTCTTTGTTTATTTATAATTAATTAAACAAATGTTTACCCTTAAGTTGGCCCATCAAGCTGGATAGATCTATCCAGCCTCCGTGCGTGATTTATTAAGACCGCAATTATTTATTATAACCGCCGTTAAAAAAAAGCAGTAAATACGGCCATTGTAAGCTGACTGACACCACAAGCGCATGCGCAGAGCAGTCGTAGTGTGATGGCTGTTTATTGAATTAAAAATAATTAATAATTAAGGATTTAATTGTTTTTATGATCGAACAATCATCAATAGTGGTCGAACAAACGATAATTAATCAAAATTAATTAATTTGAGCGACAAAAATGAAGATCTCTAGTGAGGGGGGCCAACTTAAGGGTAAACATTTGTTTAATTAATTATAAATAAACAAAGAACGAACAAATATTTTTTTATATTCAAACAATAACGAACAAACGACGAACAAATAATTAAAAATAAAAAAAAAATCAAAAATCAAAAAAAGTGGGGCCAAATTCAGTGAGCCGGTATCCCCTTAGTAGCTGTGTACTACTGAACTACTACTTATCATCTATGTACTGAACTCTCTGTATATATAGGATTCTGGCGGGAACCTTGAAAAAGCGCGGTTGACTATAAAACTTAATTTTAAATTTTCCCTATAAATAGTGTTTTCTTAAAGTAAAAGTGATTTTAAATATTGCTATTAGCTGCTGAAAAGCACAATAGCAATGGAGGTAAACTAGGGGGGCGGGTATCACCCGCCCGCCTCAAAAAAGCGGCCACGGCCTACGGATGAAGGAGGCGTAGGCGTAGGCTCTGGACGATCGGACTGCGGCGATGAGCGAGATGCATATCTGCCTTATTACAAACCGAATTATAAAAGACTTTATCCGGAAAACTCGACCAACACAGACTTTAAAGTGTATGTGGAATCCACAAACGACGATAGATTGGGCAACAAGAGCCCTATATACTTAAACCATATTTTCGCAATGGACATAAAAGGTGTGACGGGTATGTCAGAGGGTGAATGCCAATAAAATAGCAGTTATTTTCAAGCAATATAATACGGCCAATAACTTTATTAATAACACCACTTTCCTCACAAAATATAATATGAAGGCGTTCATACCGGCAGCGCAAATTGAAAGAACCGGCATCATTAGATTTGTTCCAGCGAATATATCTAACAAAGAACTTTACACAAGACTTTCTTCAATTTATGAAAAAGTGGCAATAAGAAGGTTTTCAAAGAAAGTAGGACAAGAGCGCATTGCATTGCAGACTGTAAGCATCACTTTTTTATCTAATGTACTGCCTAATAATGTACAATATGATTTATTCTCGTACAGAGTTTTTGAATACATTCCACCATTACTACAGTGCTATAGGTGTTTTAAATTTAATCATTCAGCAAAGATCTGTAATGGTAAACAAAGATGTAGTATTTGCGGAGGTGAACACTTGTATAAGGAATGTGATAAGCCAACAGAAATCAGCTGCATAAATTGCAGTGGGCCTCATTTTGCGATATCTAAATTATGTCCTATTAAAACAAAGAAGATAATTGAAAAGAAAAACAACATATCTTATGCAAGTGTCGCCTTAACAAAACAAGCCATCACCAATGAAACAGATTTCCCTTCACTCCCACCACCAAAACCACAACCTGTAAATAGTAATGTTATTGTAAATAAGTCTGTAAATATCTCTGCAAATAAGTCTGTACAAGATCTAAATAAAGTTAAAATAGTCCATTCTAAAGATCTTAAAACTCAAATAATTTCCAACAACAATGTACTTATGGCCCTAGTGCAGACGTTGGTGGAATTAGCCAATAAATATGACAGTACACCCACTAATATTAAAACTATTAAAGATGCATTATTAAAAAACTTAACATAATGGATTGTGTGTGATTTATTGACCCGCCCGCCGCCATTAAAACAATTGTTACAAGACGAACTTACTTACAAGCACATCTACAATTACATAAATAATACAATTAAAACAATTTAGTGGAATGTGCTCTTATACGTAATGTACGTCTATGAATAATAAGAGTTCACCTAAAGGTTGTAAACACCGGGTCATGAAATCCCAAAAAAAAAAAAAAAACGCTTACACGCAGTGACAGTTAAAATAATAAATTTTAAAATAATTATTAATACATACTTAACAAAACACATATTTATTTAGCGTTTTATTTAACATTAAATTAAAAAAGTATCAATTTTTGAGCTAGGACTCTCGTCGCGTCTGTGTGATGTGTTGGAGGTTATTTAATTAATAAATAAATAATTATAAAGTCAAATAGGGGGGCATCTTAGTGATAATTAATTACATGATTATATACAATTTAAACAATTTTTTTCGATTGATGCTCAAAAAAAATTTTTACATTTGAATGAGAAAACAGCGTAATGAAGAAGTCTGCTAGCGCTGAGTACAAAATGTAATAATAAGTGATGAATTTATTAGTGTCTTATGGAGCACTGTACTGAATGTTTTAACTTATAAACTTATTTGCTTATTAATTATTATTCTATAACGCTCACATTATTGTAAAAATAATATTTCAGCTGGTGGATTACTTTTGGTCTTATATGTGGAGCAACATTTGTGACCCGCTTTTACAAAGTTCTGGAGCCAGATCATGTGTGGTTAGTAAAATATTACTACTTATAATAATTATCACTGAATGCTGTAATGATCTCCTGAACGGATTGTCAATTTTTAAATATTTTTTTCACCCATTACAAAGGTGTTAGGTGTAGTTTTGCAGATGTAAGTCATTTCCAATTGATTAAAATATAATATTCAACATAATAAGGACATATTATATTATGAAATTCAAACAATGAAAGCCAATGGAATGTTAGCGTAGTCATCTTTACTACTAAAATGGTTTTTGGGTAGGTAGGTACTTTTAATATTTAGACTAATGTAACTTTATTTTTTTTCAGTTGGGATGAAACACACTTTGGCAAAATGGCTAGTTGGTACATAAATAGAACATTTTTCTTTGATGTACATCCTCCACTTGGTAAGGTTAGTATATTTTTAAAGCATAAACCCAATACAAAAAAACATTTTTAGGCACTGTTTGGAATTGAGAACTTTATAGTTTTTCACATTATTTATTTACAAACAAGACTTACACAATAGTTTATAAATAGTCTTATTAGAATTATTAATTACATGAGCAAACAAGATATTTTTCCCAGATGTGACAAAATACAAGCGACTACCTACTTAATTTTTTTTATTCCTTTGGCCAAGAATTGGCTGTGATGAATGAATGAATGAGTGAATGACTTTGGTGTATATCTAACAATCAACAAACATTTATCATCAATATTGTAAACCTTCAAATATTAAGAGAGAATAGGTATGTTGTTTAATGAAATACTTTAATCTTCTTACAGATGCTTATAGCTTTATCAGGCAAATTGACTGGCTATGATGGAACCTTTGCCTTTGATAAACCGGGAGACAAGTATGACGGTTCGAGGTATGAAGGAATGAGAATGGTTAGTTCTTATACTTTCTTTTGAGTTTTGGTGTGTATTACATGACTTATTTTTTACAACACAAAACTATGACTTATTTTTTAGTTATTGTAAAACGAATAAATAGAAGAATAAGGTTAGAATAATATCACAGGGCTAAGCAGAAAACGGTAATGCATCATGCAATGTGGCAAGATGTATAATGGCCGTACATCACACTTTTTATGCTTTCTTTTCTATTAAATGGTTAAAATATTCCAATAAACAAACAATTTAGATTACAGTCCAATGATTTATTACAATATTATCCAATATCATTAAGTGGTAGATCAAATGGCGAAGGATTAGAAATGCAGCCAAGTTTGATGCAAGCATGTATTTCCAACTCTCATATTCCATCATCTCGCCATTCCCAAGTCCAAGCAATAACAGAAAAGTCACCATGACAAACCTCCTTTCACCATGACACATACCTTCGAATTCAAGCATGATAAAGTTCAGCATAGCTGATGAACTTTATCATGCTTTGACATTTATACATACTAGCTTTTGCCCGCGGCTTCGCCCACGTGGGCGCACGCTAGTGCACGCACGCGGAGTGGCCCACACTATTTGTGGAGAAAAAACTTCAGCAAATAACTCTACTCACTGCATTATACTTCTAGATACAATATTGAAAAGGGTTCCTACCGGCCGATACCGCCGCGCCGCAACCGCTACGTCCCTGCATTTTAAATCTGTAATATCTTCGAAAATATTCATTTCAATTACATGCTGTAAAGGGCGATATTATGGCCATATATCTAGATTAAATGCACAATGTATTTAAGACATTTAATTGAATAAGGATTAATGCTGTTTTGCTTAAAATTGCTTCGTAAATAAGCCATCATTTTTCGTAAAAAGTAAAGGATAAAAAATGGTTATTGTGAGTTATCCCTAAGAGATAGACATATACCACCGCAGACTTTTTTTTATACGTTTTTGAGGTGTACAATACTGTAGTACATTATTTTGATCTATCGCGTAGGGTTCAGCCAGCGTTTGTAATGTAAGCGCAAAAAAACATGTTTACGATATTAGAAACCTCTAAAATTATCAGTGTTTCTCTACTATATTATGCATGTTATATACATATAGCGATATGTAAGAGGAAGGCTCTTGAATCACTCTATCTATTAAGAAAACCCGCATCAAAATCCGTTGAGTAGTTTTAAAGATCTAAGTACACATAGGGACAGACAGAAAAAGCGCCTTTGTTTTGTACTATGTAGTGATTAATATTATATTTCAGTTTTGTACCAGCTTGGGTGCATTAATAATACCACTTACATTTCTTACAATATGGGAAATGACAAAGTGTATGGACTCTACACTTATTGGCACCTTGTTACTTTTATGTGGTAAGTTTTTTTATCATCATATCTTATACTTTAAAAGAGCAAATCAGAAACGGATGCAACAATTTTCATTAAATTTAGTATGCAGGGGAAATTGGAGTAGAAAAATCGATCTAGGTTTATACCCGGGAACCCGCGCATTTTTTTGAATTTTTGTGTGTTTTCCTTTCGCCTTCCAACAATATGTCACCAATTTCGAACTTTCGTTAGTCTAAATGGCGGTTTGGTAAACTTCGGTATTTTTGAGTTTGTTGGCAAATTGGTGTCTCGGGTTTAAATCCCAGTTTGTGAATATTTTTATTTATTTTTATTTCATTTTTTGGAATATTAAAACTCCGAGTAAAGCTTGGTCACCTAGATATTAATATATTAATATGTAAAGCAAAAACTTTCAGAATAGTTTTACAAGAATTGTGCGAACGGAGGATTGATGATGAGGAATTGCCAGTTTATGTATTAAATATTTTTCATACAAACTTTCAACCCTTTAATACACCTTCAGAGGGTAAATTCTAACAAGTCCTGAAACACGTCTTAAATTAATCTAAAGGTCGCCATGTGCTCGAAACTCGACCATAATTATTAATATTAAAAAAAAAATACTTTAAAATTTTTAGGGTTCTTTTGCCTCTGAGATACCCAATAAAAATGTGTAAATTTTGCCTATGGAATATGAAAGAAAGATTGAAATTCTGTCAAACCAACACCTACTGTTATTATACATTTTTATACACAGTACAAATTACAAACGCATGGTAGCATGGTAGTGTGTGTGTAACTTTATTTTTTAATAATTTTATGTATTTCTTAGCATTATTTATTTAAAAAAATATTAGCTTACTGCACACCTTCCTCCACATAAATTTTAACTGTGCCTAATTTCATACTCCTTCGTTCGCACAATTGTCGTAAAACTGTACTCAAAGTTTTTGCTTTACGTATTTGTATATATAGTACCTGGGTAAGCGAGCTTTGCTCGGAGCTCTAGTTAAAAAATAAGAATCATAAAAATATTTTACCGGGTTGAATAAAAATATGTGGTGTATGTGGACCCACCACATTTCGAATTTTGCAAACAACGCAAAAATTAACCAAACTGCCAATCGGACTGATATTATAGAGTCGAAATTATTGATATAATGTTGCACGAGAAAAGAAAAAACATACTTATATAACTTAAAAATTCGCAGTTTCTCAGAATAAAACCTATCTAGACCGACTTTTCTCCGCCAAAACTACGTTCAAACTAAATTTCATTTAAATACTTGCAGCCGTTGCCGAGATTGCATTATATAATATACTAGCTGTTGCTCGCGGCTCTGCCCGCGTAAGTATAGTATCCCTCGGGAACACTACTTTTTCGGGATAAAAAGTAGTAGGTAATCCAGAGTTTAAACTACTACCATACCGAATTTTATCGAAATCCGTTCAGTAGTTTTTGCGTGAAAGAGTAACAAACATCCACGCTTTCACATTTATAATATTATATAAATAATAATAATAATAATAATAGTAAGGATATGTCACCGTAAAATTGTAAATACCGTTAGATTGTAATAATAGGTCTTTACCTATGAAATTGCCGTTCTGCAGTACTGGCCATTTCAAATCAAAATAATTTTTGTTTGGCTAAGAATTCTAATTTCAAATTAATTTTTCCAAAAGTAGTCATTTGTTTATTGATAAGTGTTACATTTTCATCGCATTTCAATCTTTTTCGTCATCATGGATACGTTAAAAATTCGAGTAATTATGGAATATGAGTACCGTCGTGGCAGCAACGCGGCACAAGCGGCACGCAACATCCGTTTGCGGAGTTTACGTTTACGGAGCTAACACTACAAATCAACGCACCACCTGTTATTGGTTTGCTCGCTTCCGTTCTGGAAATTTCGACCTGAAAAATGAACCTCGCGGTCGTCCGAAGACTTTGGTCGACAATGACGAATTACGACGACGACGACGCGAAGTACGCCTCGAGACATGCCTTGCACTGCTCAACAGACACACAAATGAAGGAATTTTGAATCGCATTGTTACCTGCGATGAAAAATGGATTCTGTTTGATTACCGCAAGCGCTCAGCAAGTTCCTGGTTCAGCACCTAAACAATGCCCTAAACGAAAACTTACCCCTAGAAAAGTGATGGTCAATGTTTGGTGGTCTAGCGCCGGTGTGATTCATCACAGCTTCTTACCAAACGGGGTGAGCATTACTACAGATGTGTACTGTGAAGAACTGAACACAATGAACACAATGATGGAGAAGCTGGCACATCTCCAACCAGCATTGGTCAATCGCTCGTCTCCGCTATTCCTGCACGACAACGCGCGACCTCATACTGCACAGCAGACGGTCTCCAAGTTGCAAGAACTGGGCTTGGAAGCTCTCCGTCATCCGCCCACTCACCAGACCTTGCGCCTACAGACTACTACTTTTTCTAGAATTTGGATTAGAACTTCTTGGCGGGAAAAATTCAATACCCGAGAGGCAGTACAAAATGCCTTTGAAGAATTTATTGCCTCCCGTCCAGCTGATTTCTCTAAGAAGGGCATTAATAAACTGCCACTGCGTTGGCAAATATGCATTGATTGCATGGGTGATTACTTCGATTAATACAAATAAAAAATACATGAAAAAAATTAGTTTAAATTTTTTCATACAAAACGGCAATTTCATAGGTAAAGACCTAATATAATATAACTAGCGAGATTATAAAATGTCGACAGATCGTCAAATAAATATTCCGCTTACAATTTTACGCATTACTTTTCGTTAACTTTACTGTTTGTTTACATTCCTTAACAAATTAATAAATAAACAAATATGAAATTTTACGACTTTCTGTTCGTTATATTATAATATAACGAAAAATAATGCGTAAAATTGTAAGCATAATGTTGTAAGCATAAAGTAATTGTTTAACAATCTGTTGATATTTTATAATCTCGCTAGTTGTATTTATTACAATCTAACGGTATTTACAATTTTACGGTGACATATATACAGGGTTATGGTTTAAGGAGATGTTCCCATAATTTCCAATATTTTCTTCTACAAAACCCATTTTCCAAAATATATATTTTACGAGATACGAAATATATATGGCAGATACTCTGCAGATATGTAGAATAATACTACGAGGCTATACGAGGTATAACAACCAAAGTACAAAAAACAAAGATAATTGAATTTTTATTTTTCAATCTTCTACTTCGACTGAGATTTCACTGTTAGCAGCATTCATGATATTTAATAATAAAACAGCTCATTAGTTACCTAATACTATAAAAACAAATAATTTAAAAGCACAAATTTTGAAAAACGTCTTTTTTTAAGCTTAACATTCCAAAATGTCGTAAAATATTAATTTAAAAAAATCATTTATGAAAATATTGTAAATGATGGGAATGATTGAAACTTCAATCTACAACCGCATAAAGGATCAACATGGACTTACCTATAACAATGTAGGTATATAAGGTTATAGTCCAAGAGCTACTAGAAAATTTACAGCAAGCGTTAGAGGCAAGCTGAAACCTTGTCCTATACTTCTCCTATTGTAGCTCAACACGAGACTGCAGGTCTGGCTGGTCAGAAGCGGGGCTGTCAATATAAAAAAATTTCAAAAGTGAATTTTTTAATCCCCAAAAAACATGTTTGAGGCAATTTGAAATTTTTCATAGTGTTAATTTAATGTTTAAGGAGTTGGGAAAAAAGCCAGGTCATTTAGTCGAGGCTTTAACCTTGCCAGACCAGTGTAAAAGTAAATTGGAAAAAGTTTAAAAAAATAAAACACGATATAGGTACACTTAAAAATTGAAACATATAACTCTATGTTATAGTTTAGAAATACCAGGGGGTGGGGACAACTATCAGACCACTTTGAAAGCCGATTACTCGAAAATGGTTGACTTTGTAAAAAGTCATGTATGAAACTTTCCCTTTATTTTAAAAGACGTTATATTCAACGATACCCCGCCTTATTATATACCTTATACCACGATGTGGTAGAATGGAAAAATATTTTTTATCCCGACTTCACCTGTATGGAGAGCCAGCCACACCTAAAATGTAAAATTATTATAATTGTATGATGCCAAAACCGAGATTTATACACAGTATTTAACTGTACCGTTATTTATAGGGAAATTGTAAAAAAACTCTGTATTAAAGTATGTTGAACTGTTTTTAATAAATGTAATAGCACAAGTTGTTAATTCCAACATTATGGATTGTCAAAAATGTAAAAAGCAACTTTAAGAGAAAGGATCGCATTTTATGTGTTAAGTCACGTGTCAAGGCACTTTTCATAGAAATTGCGTTAAGTGATTAACCGCCGATTTAAAAGCTGGAAGAAACGGAATTTACTGTAATAATTGCGAAGAGGAAGGGATAAACCAGATCGGACGACGGTAAGCCAGAAGCGGAAGATGAGGTACAATACTTTTCAATAATACTGAAGGACATACAAAAAAGGTTGGCGCCATTACCGGGATACAAAAGCATTTAGACACTATCAAACATAGTATTACTTTACTGTCTAATAAGTATGATACACTAATAACTGAACATGGGAAAGCAAAAGAAAAAATTGGAAAACTGGAGAAGACTTCGATTACACTTAGCAACAAGTGAACAAGTATTTAGAAAAATGTAACCTCGCCCTAGAACAAAAACGTCGTCATAACATGGAGATTGTAGGTATAGATTACGTACCCGGCGAAGATGTCAGAGATATAGTGTCAAAAATAGGAGAGCAAATTGGTGCCAGCTGTCAAGACATCGAATGGGCCATGCGGAGCCGGCCGCCTAAACAAGAAATGAAGCCACCTTCCATTATTGTAGGATTCAAGACAGCAGGTGTGGAATCAAGGAATACCTGGTTGGAGAAACGTCGTCATCTACGTGAGAAATCCATCACCAGTAACAAAATTGTTATGGGCAGCTCAATAAACTATAAGATTTACTTCAACGAGGACCTCATCCCTTTACGAGAGCTTTACTGTGGAACGCGAAGAAACAACTGAAGGGTATCTATAAATACATATGTATATTTAATGGAAAAATACTAGTTAAAAAGGAGGAGAGTGATAGAGCAATTTTGCTGAGGGCATAGGATGACATTAATGAGTTATTAAAAACAAAGTGAGTTTATATTATAAACAATGTACCCTGCATAAGTCATTTTATATATGTACATAATAACAATTTTATAAATTTTATTCAAGTGGTAGCTAAGTTTAACTATTGTATTCAAAATTCGCAGACCTTAATAACATTGACTTCATAACAGAAAACACAGTGAATTAATCACAAATGCTTGGACAACATTACCACTTGGATTAATTCATTTCAAAGCATAAATGCTCTAAGCATTATACATGTAAACATGTATTGTACATGTTTAGTGCATAAACACAGTTACATTAAACCAGTGTTTAAGTCAATTAGATATAATAATAATTTTAACAGAACCTAATGTAAACTGTTCCCTTTTATCATATTATAAAATTAAAGGGTACAATATAAATAGTTATACGTGTATTTGCCGTAGTGGTGGTGGTTTGATGGTATATACACGTCATAGTCTTGAGGCATTATAGGCCTCCAAAAATTAATAAACAATGTAAATTAAAGCAATTTCTTTTAGAATTATGCTGTTTATTGGGAACCCTTCTAAAAAACACAAAAGTTATTTTATGTGGAGACATAAATATGAACTTATTAGACTGTACATATTAATATGTTAGTTTATATGAAAATTTATTATCTGAGTATGGTTTTACAAAATGTATAAATTGTTAAATCTTACGTAGACCATATACATATTAGGTCCTAGGTAAGTAGTATCCTAGGTATATGAAATTGGCGTTTTGTCGTACTGGCCACTTTGATCTCAAATATCTTTCTCAAAAAAAAAAAAAAAAACAACTCCGATAGGGCAGTCCAAAGCGCCTTCAAATATTTTATTGATTCCTTTACGAGTGGTTTTTTTAGCAAAGGAATCAATGAGCTACCTATGAGATGCCAAAAGAGCATAGATAGCAATGGTACGAGGGCGGCACTGAAAATTTCGGGAATCAAGGAAGTGACACAACATTACTATTTAAAAATGTATTTATTGCTTTTCGAAGTATTCTCCGCGAAATTTGACACATTTTTCCATACGATGGAACCAATCATTGAAGCAACCATTTCATTCGGAAGTTGGGGTATCCAAAATGGCCGTTTTGTAGGCGTCCACAGCTTCTTCAGGTGATGAAAATCTCTGACCACGCAATTTATTCTTTATTTTAGGGAAAGCATAGAAATAATTAGGGCTTAGGTCGGGGCTGTACGGCGGATGGTCTAATAATTCTATGATTTCTTGCTCTAAAAACTCTTTTGTTCTGTGCGCGGTGTGAGAACTCGCATCGTCGTGATGGAGGATGATGCGGCGGTTGCAGTTATCTTTACGGAGTTCAGAAACGACCTGTGGCAAACAAATGTTGGCATACCATTCTGCATTAATCGTTCTTTGTCCCTCAAGAGGAATAGTCGCAACATGGCCGGTTTTGGAGACAAACGTGGCCACCATTTTTTTTTCAACACTCCGTGAATGAACAATTTTTGTTGGCTTTAACTCATTTTCGAACACCCAAACTCGTGACTGGTTTTTTGTTTCGGGTTCGTACGTGTATATCCAGGATTCGTCACCTGATACGATGTTATATACAGCATTTGAGGATCCTGCGTGGAATCTTTCGAGAGTTCTGACGCACCAAGTAACGCGAGCCGGTTTTTGCTCTTCACAGAGCAAATGCGGTGTCCATCGGGAAAACAACTTTTTTACACCTAATTGTTCATGCAAGATTATTTGTATTTGACTCATGCCAATGTCTAAAGTTGCCTGAATTTCGCGGTATGTCACATGTCGTGTCACATCTTCCTCAATCAGCTTACGCACAGCATCAACGTTTTCTTGGGTGACTGCAGTTTTTGGACGACCTTGACGGGGATCATCACTGAGCTTGACACGTCCACGTTGAAATTCAGCAAACCAGCGATAAATTGTGGTTTTGGATGGGGCTTCATCACCAAATGCAGAAATCATCCGGTCAACACACTGTTTTTGTGTTAAACCACTTCGAAAGTCATAATAAATCATCGCTCTAGAATTATCTCGAGTCAATTCCATTTTCTCAACGACTAAACAAGTTTGACAAGACCTTGTGACAAGACCGAGAATCTTTTTTTAAATAAATAAACGGTATTCGATTTTTAAAACCAAGGAGTTTTAAATTAAAAAGATTTTAATCTGATAGGAACAGTGGAAATATTCCATTCCCGATACTTTTAGTGCAGCCCTCGTATATACTTTGATTCAATAAATATTTTATGTTTTAAAAAAATCGACTTTATGTTCCTCCTTTATAAAACGCTAATTTCATATGTAATGAACTAATAATACTCTAAACATATAAGTATTCAATTTGTTTATCTACAGGCATAACTTCACAGATAGGAAACAACTTATCATACTCTTTATTGCACTTTATTTTTACATTTTTAGTAACTAAGTATTTTATTACTCTTATTTGTATATTTCTATCTATGCCTATATTATCGTCGATGAACATAGGTGGTAGAATATGCTTAGGTATAGTAAACAGTTTTTGGTAAAAATTAAAAACCTATATCGCGCGCCCGGGCAACGCGCGACGCTCCAGCGCTCAGTACACGGCCCGCGGGTCTTTGGATTGTGGAAATAATAAAGTTATTAGTATTTAGTTAATGCCTATATACCTACATAATTATGCGTGTGAAAATAAATGTAAAGTATTAAAGTACAAATCAAAAAACACCCATAGGTACGTACATAAAAATAGTCAATATATGACCCAACATTCAACAACTTTAATTAATTAGGTAAAAAAACTTTACTTTAAATAACAATAACCTCTTGTATGTTCAACAGCAGCAAAGTCCAAACTCTAAACTTATAACTCGTATGAATGGTCAATATATTTTGTCTTTATTCAATAATATTTAAACATTTGAAAATTGTACTAAATAGCCCCTTACAATACACACATCAGACAGAAGTTCAAATTATAATAATTATAATATTATTAAATATTCCTTAAAAATAAATTAATAAAAAGATGTTCAATAAAATATTTAGGTATTTCATGTAGCCAATAGCGAGCGAGGGAAGCAAACGAGCCGAACTTTTTTTTTTAACCTTTACATGTTAATCCATAAGTTTTCAACTTGTTTCTCATTCGGGAAATAAGATTTTTTATCGGGAAGTACTAGCTAACAGTGACTGTACTGTAACTGTGATGATGTTTTACGAATTTTTTTCTGACACATGTTGCAGCCCGAGGCCCCGTATTATTGATACGGCTCATACAGCGGTAGTTACAATCCTGCAAAACTCAAGAGTGCTTCTACCTATATATACCTATTATAAAAATTACAGGAAAATACCCAATTATGTTTTTTTTTCAGATGTTGGATTCTTAACCTTGAATAGGTATATTTTGCTAGATCCTATTCTTCTCTTCTTTATGAGTTGTTCCATTTATGGAGCATTTAAGGTAAACAGAAATATGAAATAACTTGTGTTAAACTATTTTAAGCTTTATACTCATATTGACTGATAATTTTACCTGTTTTTCCAGGTGAAGTCACTTACTGAAGATGGTTTTGCACCATTTTCTACCAAAATGTTAGCTTGGCAGTTTTGGCTGGGATCAGCACTCGCATGTACAATGTCCGTTAAGTTTGTAGGATTGTTTGTTGTTTTGTTTGTCGGCCTGCGAACAATAGCCGACCTGTGGAATGTACTTGGAGATCTCAGTAAGCCAGTCGTAAGTTTTTTTTGTATGTCAATAACAGATAGTTGTAAGACCTGGGTAACTTGAAACTCGCAACATAGCAAGTAATGAAGGCAAAACAATACTTTGTGTTTTCTTAAATTAGTAATCAATACCTACGATAAAAATGTTTTTATTTACAGAGTTTGACTGTAAAACATTTAATTGGTAGAACAATCACCCTCATTATCTGGCCATCGTTATTATACATTTTCTTCTTTTGGATTCATCTGACGGTTTTAAGTAAAAGGTAAGTTTGGCAGTAGTTCGGCTCCAGCCCTCAGAGGTCTCGAGTTCTGCGTTCCCTGATCACTGTCACACACCTTTCAGCTCCAATTTAATGTAAACGTAAACAAATAGATTGTTTTGTTCAAATCAATGTCTCATTGTATTTCTTTATTGCACCATAAATGAGTGTTACGTACAAAAGAGGTTCGATCTTCTGTCGACCAGCAGGATGGAACTGGGAACTCTGAAGTAGGTGCGGAGCCAATGTCCAAAATATTTATGCCTTCACTAGTGATGTGTGATAATTAAGTTTTAATATTATATTTCCAGTGGTAACGGCGATGGATTTTATTCTTCCGGATTCCAAGCTCGTTTGGAAGGGAACAGTCTACACAACGCTAGCGCCCCAAGATTCGTCGCCTACGGAGCTGTAATTACTCTGAAGAATCATCGCACAGGCGGTGGTTACTTACACTCTCATCAACACTTGTATCCAGCTGGGGTTGGCGCTAAACAACAACAGGTACTCATATTTATCTTATACTTTAAACGTGCTAATCTTGTTTATATATAATCGGGATCTCGGCAACGTCTGCAAGTATTACCATGAAATTTAGTATACAGGTAGTTTTAGGGGAGAAAAATCGCTGTAGCTAGGCCTTGTCCGTTGGAAACTGCGCATTTTTAAACTAAATATGTTTTTCTTTCGTCGTGCAATAATTAATCAATAATTTTAACTCTATTATGTCAGTCTGATTAGCAGCTTGGTATGTATAATTTTTGCGTTGTTCGAAAATTCGGAATGTGGTAGGTTCGACTCCTGCTCAGATAGATATAAGTTGGTTGTTTCTTATCAGAGTAGTTATATTGGAAATAACATACTTTTGACTGTACACAGATAACGACGTACACGCACAAAGACGACAACAACCGATGGATTATCAAGCCATACGACCGCGAAAGTGCGGCGGGCGTGGTGCGCGTGCGCAGCGGCGACCTCGTGCGCCTGACGCACGTCGCGACTGGCCGCAACTTGCACTCGCACCGCGAACGCGCGCCGCTCACACACAAGTTCATGCAGGTCACCGGCTACGGAGAGGTTGGTTTGGTCTCAAAATAAAGCCTTGTATCCACTAGGCAACAATTGACGCGCTACATGTTGCCCAATATGTATAAAATTAATGTGGAGTTTTTGTTTAACAAGCGTTGCTCGTCTTCGCATACTATTAATTATGTAGCACGCCCCTTGGCAACGCGTTGTTTTGCAACGTTGTTAAACATGTTGAGCGTCTCGTGTTGCGCGTCCATGAGGGTTTTATATTCGTGATATCTGACAGCTTTTTGACACGACAAGGACCGTCGTGCTTCCAAGCGCCGCCTGGTGACAGAAAATTCTTATTGACCGTTTTTTATACCACTTACGCCATCAGATGACGCTTTGCGTGCGTTGGCTCTGCCCCTAACGGCTGAAAAAATATCAAAACCCTCATTAATGACTAGTGAATACGATTAATAAGCTATACAGATAAGTTCTGCGGCCTCTGCCTACTCCTATGGGGCACGGTAGTCTCTGCCTACCAAGCCCTAATATAAAATAGCGATAAAAAATTAAATAACTAAGTAGACATAACTCTCTTATTTATTGCAGGAAGGTATCGGTGATGCAAATGACGTTTGGAAAGTTGTAATATCGGGATCTAAAGACGGAGATGACATACAAACTGTTCGAAGTCGGCTGATGTTTGTGCATTATTTACAAGTAAGTGAAAATATTACTCATTTTTTTGTTTTAGTTAATTTAAGCTAATGAATATTTTAGTTTATGCTACTAATGTTTGTTGGCCACAGCTAACTTCATCTTATGTTACAGGCCTGTGTGCTCACCACCACGGGAAAACAGCTACCCAAATGGGGCTACGAACAACAAGAAGTAGCATGTAATCCTAATTTGCGAGACAAAAATGCACTTTGGAACGTAGAAGATAATATTTTTGACCAGCGTAAGTTTTGCGTAGATTTTTCATCGTTCAGTTATTAGCTACTGGACTGAAATCCCAGGCCCGCTAAACTACCCTTATATACTTACGAATAAAATGTATATCATATTGCAGTATTGGTGTGTACAATGAACGTATGCATAACGCTAGTTTGCGCGGTGGGCCAATTCTTAGGTAAAAAGGTACAAACTAAAATTACTAACTTTTCTTACTGCCTTTGAAATGATTCTAATGTGGGACAATTTAATTTTTTAATGGGACAATTAAATATTATAAAGTGGAATTTACGCCGATTACTTATTTTTGTTGCAGTTTTCTAAAAAAAATGAAAAATCATCCATATAGAAATAAAAATTATGTAACTTCTAACCTTTCTATATCTGTTCATAATAAGGTTAGCGAAAAATTACTTTATATTAGTTTTGTTTCTTACTATCAGAATGTAAGGTGAGTTCAATTTTCCATAACTTGAGCACCTTGTACCTAAAAATTGACCCACGGCACAAACTAGGGGGTATGCATACGTTAATTGTACACACTAATACTAAAATATTACATTTTATTAGTAAGAATATTATAAGGGTAGTCTGGCGGGCCTCAGTCCAACATAATATTAGGTCCTAACATAATATAAAATTACAGTTATGTCGAACTGCTCACTTGAACTCAAATAATTTTTGTTCAATTAGAAAATCCAAATTCTAACTAGTTATTTTAAATTAAAACTTATGTATTGGTATATGTACCTACTATGCACCTTTTTTTTCAGTTCCAAAAGTGAGTTTCGAGGCGTACGCGTCCGGTTTTATAGAGCGCTTTATAGAGTCGCACGCGGTTATGTTTCAAGGAAATGCTGGCCTAAAACCGAAGGAGGGCGAAGTGACGTCACAACCTTGGCAGTGGCCAATCAATTACAGAGTAAGTGTAAAGTTACGAGCACTATATCATAATATTATGTCCTTACATATGAAATTGGCGTTTTGTCGTACTGGCCACTTTGATCTCAAATATGTTCTTTGGTTAGGAATTCCAATTTCAAATTTATACCGATATTTACTTTAGATGCATTTGTGTTTCGAAAACCGTAATTCATTTGATTTTTCCACTTTTGGTTTTTTCTTTGCGTCACTCTGTTTACAAAATGGAAAACTTGAAATATCATATTATTTTCGAGTACAAGTTCCACCGTGGCACCAGTGCTGCAGAAACGGCTCGAAGGATTAATGATGTGTATGGCGGCGGTGTCGCAAAAGAAAACACAATGCGTTTTCCACTGCGACCTGCAGAACAAGCCCCGAGGACGGCCGGAGACCGAAGTCGATAATGAAGAATTGAAGGCTATTGTGGAAGCGGATCCATCCAAACCGACAAACGCGCATCGACTGCTGCGTTTCATTACTCAACCGGCACAATATGAACAGTGGTGGATTTACACTAGGGGCAGTCGGGGCTAGTGCCTAGGGCGGCAAAATTTGGAAAGGAAATAAAAATATTTTTAGAATTATTTTCTTATAATTATTAAAATTGCACATTATAATAACTAATTAAATATATTAATTAATCATTTTTTATTTCTTGTTTGAAACGAGTTAAAAACTACTTCCGTTTTACAATGACTGCAAATAGTCTCAAAAGATTGACATTCTATGCATAGAATATGTACGTGTACGTCTACTTTAACGTTTAGATTGTGAAGATTTAATCGACTAATTTACAAATCCAGGTGTGTTTGCCCGACAAACAAATGTAATACAATCATAAGTCATCGTTAGTGCAAAATTCATGATATTTACAAAGATAGCTTAAGCATAAGATATTGGCTTCGCTGGGCGCTCGATCAATGATTTGTTTATATTATTGAAGTATATAATATATAATAAAATTTATGCAATGAGCAAGCAATTAGTTATTCTATTAAAAAAATAAGATATAAAAACTATAATTTTAAGTAAAATTTCTGTGATATTCTTCAGTGTCCAGGGCGGCACTAATTTTAAATCCGGCCCTTATAATGAAGGGTTTTTAAATAGAATGATTACCTGTGATGAAAGTAGATCCTGATCCAGATATGTACGATAATCGGAAACGCTCATCGCAATGGCTGAACCCTGGCGAACCAGCCAAAGCCTGCCCCAAGCGAAAATGGACTTAAAGAAAGTTACTTGTGAGCGTTTATTGGACTAAAACCGGTGTCGTTCACTACAGCTTTCTTAAGTCTGACCAGACGATTATGGCAGATGTCTATTGCCAGCAACTACAAATCATGATAGAAAAGCCAGCTTCTAAACAACCGAGGTTTGTCATTCGCTGTAGGCCACTGCTGCTTCAGGACAACGCTAGACCACACACTGAACAACAGACGGCTACCAAATTAGAGGAGCTTCAATTGGAATGTCTAAGACATCCACCGTACTCCCCGGACCTTGCTCCAACAGATTACCATTTTTTTCGAAATTTGGGTAACTTGCAAGGGAAAAAATTCAACTCCGATGGGGCAGTCCAAAGCGCCTTCAAATATTTTATTGATTCCTGTCCGAATGGTTTTTTAGCAAAGGAATCAATGAACTACCTATGAGATGGCAAAAGTGCATAGATAGCACATGTTTAAAAAAAACGACTTTATTATCCTCCTTTACAAAACGCCAATTTTATAATATAGTAATGACCTAATATATAGATCGCGCCTAATTCTCAAATAAAATGTAAGCTAAATTAAATACACCGCGAAGCTTGGGTAAAGGTAATTTTCATTCATTCATTTTGAAATTCATTCATTTTGAAATTTTCCAAATGGCGGATTTATATATTTTTTTTGGCGCTAAGGGGCAGACCCAACGCACACAACGCGTTATCTGGTGGCATAAGTGGTTTCAAAAACGGTCAATAAGAATTTCCGATTCTTTTTCTGTCACCAAGCGGCGCTTGTCGTATCAAAAAGCGTTCAGATATCACGAATTCAAATATCCTCATTGATATGGACGTCGTTTTTCCAGGTGTTTGGGGTTAGCACCCCATACAAATATGACATTCACTTTAAAATTCCTCGTAAAATTGACATGTGGGGCATTCACTCCTCGTAAAATGGACATGTGGGGCATTGACTCCTCGTAAAATTGACATGTGGGGGCATTCACGTCAAGCGGACAACCAAAAAAAAATGAGGTGAATTTTGTTTATACTCTGGCCAGTTATACTTCTAGTAGACGTGGATGTGTCT
This sequence comes from Phengaris arion, assembly GCA_963565745.1. Classification (NCBI taxonomy): domain Eukaryota; kingdom Metazoa; phylum Arthropoda; class Insecta; order Lepidoptera; family Lycaenidae; genus Phengaris; species Phengaris arion. The sequence continues at coordinate 12,444,804 of OY751435.1, read as the reverse complement.
AGTAGACACACATTCCTTTTTTCGTATTATACTTTATTGCTTAGTTATGAGCTTTTAAAATTACTAAGAGTGAAGTCCGTTATTTTTGGATGCTTAATATTTTCATCAATTAATTTGTAACAAAAACCAAAAAGTTTTGTTTCTTATAGTTAATAAGTTGAATGTAATGATGTACCTAAGTATTTCTTAAATTTTTATTCGTAGATAAACCTATTAATATCTATGGACGCTTCACACCAAAGGAAAGTTTTTACATTGCTTGTGTGTAATCAGACTTCAGTACTTTTGAATCCAGGGTATACTTGAAAAATCTTACTTTTTGGTAGCATATGCTTAGACTACTTCAGAAAAAGTAGAAATTGCCATATGTGTCTATATAAATTTCGAGGAGTTCCATCGATTACTCATGGATCCCATCATCAGGTCACCACTTTGATGTATACATCAAAAAAAGAATTTTGAAAATCGGTCCACAGACGGCAGAGTAATAGTTGAACATACAAAAAAATAAAAAAAATAAAAATATATACAGCCGAATGTATAACCGCCTCCTTTTTTAGATGTCGGTTAAAAATGAACCTTATTTAGATAAGAACAAATGAAAAACTGATATAAATATTGGTTTTTCATGATTTCATGGAAGATAAAGTTTATATTTGCGCAAAATTACTCCCGCCGTCCGTGTCGACTCGAGCGCTACGATGTGCACGCGCGGTTGATCAAACGAACTAAAATCTACCCCTAATATATGGCACATAGCGCGAAAAATGCAAACTAGCGCTGTTTTGTATAATAAAAGATATTATATTATTATTAAAATAAAATAAATAAAGCTTTATTAAATATAAAAAATACATTAGATTAATATTATTTCTTCAATACATTATTTTTATTTAAGAATATCTCAATTACATAATATATAATTTAATTTAATATTTATTAAATGAGTACATAAATTTCAAATAATAATTAAGTTATAAAAACAATAAAATATAGTAACTAAAAATTACAGAATTTTATTTAGGTTAAAAATATACATTCGTTAATATTTCATTATTATCATTACCGTATATATATTTTTAATTCTTTTGTTTATTTTAAAATGTTTACAGATATGGTACGACTTGCGAGTACTTAAACTGCTAAACTTTATTATTGTGAAGTAATAAATGTAGTATTTAGAATTCCCAGTGAAATATGTGTAAGTGCTTCTTTAATATTTTTTGTCGACTGTATATTCCGTTCATTTTTGGATGTTTCCTCCGTTCTGTGCGTTGAATCTATTTTACTGTTGTCATCTTTTCTGTGAAATGTATGTATGTATTGCTCGCTCGTATCGCAGTATGTACTTCTGTCCTCTCTCTGTGTGCAATTAACTTTATTAACTGTATGTAGATGGGATTTTGAAATTTGTGCTGATGTAAAATTATGTTCGGTTTGGTCTTGCATATTTAAGAGTTTAAATTTGATTAATGTAAATTTTTTCTTCCATGTCGTATCTTGTACTTATCTATTTCGTTCTTCGCCTGATATTTAGAATTCTATGTTTTGTTGTAACTCGAAATGTTTGTAAGTTTTCACGTAAGCATTGTAGTCTTGTCTGAGTTTCTGCATATGATGGAATTTTGTTCGTATTCAAGTAATTTTCTAACCTTATAAGTTGAGCGCGTAGAGAGGCGCGAATCCTCTTCCATTTATGTAGATCCGTAGTCATCCTCGTCGCCAGATATTGTGAAGTAATAAATGTAGTATTTAGAATGTGTAATCTTTATTCATTTTCCATTTGTAAACTAACAATGTTGCTACCATGACAACCGTGTCATAGTCTCACAGATAATATCACACCGGAATCCATCAACGAATATCTAGTTAAGTAGAGCCGTTAAGTAGTACGAGGGCGGGTCAATAAGTCCGTGACTTTTGGAATAAAACACAGATTTTTTTGATAAATAAATCATTTTATTTTTCAACGTAGTCCCCCTTGAGCTCTATACACTTTGTCCAACGCTTCTCCAATTTTTTTATCCCTTCCAAAAAATATGATTTGTCGAGGTCCTCAAAATAGGCCTTTGTTTGCGAGATGACTTCATCATTGGAGTCAAATCTTTTTCCACCGAGCCATTTTTTCAGGTTTGGGAACAAGAAGTAGTCACTCGGAGCCAAATCTGGAGAATAGGGTGGATGTGGGAGCAATTCATAGCCCAATTCATGGATTTTTGCCATGGCAACTGCACATGTGTGCACCCTTGCATTGTCTTGGTGAAAAATAACTTTTTTCTTGGCCAAATGAGGTCGGTTTTTTTTCAAATCCTCATTGAAGCGGTCCAATAAGTTGGCATAATATTCCCCATTAATTGTTCTTCCCTTTTGAAGATAGTCAATGTGGATTATCCCACGTGCATCCCAAAAAACAGTCGCCATAACTTTATTGGCTGACAAACCCACCTTGGCCTTCTTTGGCGCCGATTCACCCTTAGAAACCCACTGTTTTGACTGTTGTTTGGTCTCTGGTGTATTGTGATGGATCCATGTTTCGTCCACGGTTACAAAACGGCGCAAAAACTCCTCCATATTGTGATTAAACAACGCCAAACCTTCCTGTGAAGTTGTTACACGATTGCGTTTGTGGTCGACTGTGAGCAAACGCGGCACCCATCTTGCGGAAAGCTTTCTCATGCCCAAGTGATCATTCAAAATTGAAACCACTGAGCCATGCGAGATGCCTATGTCTTCCACAATCTCTTGCACTTTCAATCTTCGGTCGGCCAACACCATATCGTGAATTTTTTCGATTGTTTCGGGTGTAGAGACCTCAACTGGGCGTCCAGGACGTTCGGCATCTTCAGTGCTTGTACGGCCACAACGAAAATCAGTAAACCACTTTTTTACCATTGAAATCGATGGTGCAGAGTCCCCATAGTATTTATCAAGCTTAGCCTTGGTCTCGGTAATGGTTTTTTTTCGCAAAAAATAATGCTTAATAAGCACACGAAATTCACTTTTTTCCATTGTTTCCTTAAGTTACTGGATAGTCTGATAAAGATAGCTGTAAAACACAAACTGACTGACGCAGCAAGTTCAAATTTTGATAGGAGTCAACTGACAGATGCCTGTTGACAGGAATAGTGTTGATTTTTCAGTAAGGAGGTTAGAAATTCAAAAAGTCACGGACTTATTGACCAGCCTTAGTATTATTTAAGTTCCTTTTTATTTTGTCCCCACGAATCTCTGCACCGGAATAAATTGCATTATTCTTATACAGCTCTGCTAGCATTAAATAATCTATTTTCGGCAAATTGGCCGATTGAACTTTCATAAAACCAACTTCCATATATATTTATTTTATTTATACTCCAAATCTCTGCTCCCCTCTAAACACAACTAAAATATTTAACGTATACGAAAACGATTCACGGGGGGCACAAGCGTCAAGAATCGGAGAATGAATACTTATGCATCTCTTGCATTTCTTGACGGATTTTAATAATTTAAAAAATAAAATACTCAGTAAGTTAATACACATACGATGTACTTTGTAAAAATCGGATTTGCTACTAAGTGATTGATCCTCATTGAGTCGCGTATAACCGAGCATTCCGCCCCGCTATCAAGAACAGCTTGTAATAACTTTTCTCTTATTTTGATTGTTATAGGAGCCAGCTTATTGCTTGCCACGCAGTTAACATTGGAAGTCAATGATCGTTTACGTCTGAAGCAAGTGTCATAAGCAGACGGTGCCTTTGTTATGCAAAAACAATAAATTTTCTCTTAAATCTTGCTGACATTGTTGATTGTGTGGTGGTGGTGTTTGCACGATCTTATTTCTGAGTGTACGCATAAGCAGTGTGGGAGGAAGGAGGTGCTTTACGCATGCTTATGCGTGCACTCACACATTAGATTGCAGGTTGTGGGTTTGAGTTTGTTGACAATTTAGTGTAGACAATTGACTGTTGTGCAGCTGGTTTTATAGAGTTTGAACAGGTTTACTGAATTATGAAATTTTAAAGAAACAAACACGGTGGTTAATTTTTACGTTAAAAATTATAATTTGAATTTACAAATCAATAATCTTCATTATGTTAATTGTTGAAAGTGATTAGTTATAAATTTTATAATAGTTGGAAATTTCATTATCATTATATGAATACGTGAAGCAAAAATTTCAAGTACGGTTTTACGAGAATTGTGCATATGGGGATCGGTGTGAAATTTGGCACATTTAAAGTTTAAGTGGAGGAAGGCCTGCCGAAAGCTAATATTTAAAAAAATCCTTAGAAATACATTAAATTTATAAAAATAACAACAACGCACTACCTAACTCATACTAGCATGTTTGTATATATCAATGAGTGTCAATCTTTCTTTTACAATCCATAAACAACATTACATATTTTTATTGCGTATCTAAGAGGCAAAAGAAACCTAAAAAAGTAGAAACTTTAAAATTGAAACATGAATTATGGTCGAATTTCGACCACAGGGCGACCTCTTGTTGTAATTAATTTCTCATAGCTTCCCTATTGAAGATTGTAGGTGCGCCGATACACATATTCATTTCATTTAATATATACATATTTATTTTATTAAATTTTAATGTCCACTATCTTGGTAATTCAAAATAGATGACTTTTTTGTAATCAGTACCCCCAGAAACTTAGGAAAGGACACCCATATTAGTTTAAATTAAAAAAATACCCACCATCTTGGAATTAATTTCAAAATGAATGTCATTTTCGTATTCAGTGCCCCCCAAATACCTAGAAAACGACACCCACATCAATTTTACAAAAATAAATATCCGCCATGAAAAAATTCAAAAATGAATGAGTTTTACACCCCCAGAAACCTAGAAAGAGACCTATATATTTTATTAAAATAACCGATTTATTAAAATAACCTATACAAAAAAAACTCCGCCATCTTGGTATCAAAAAATGAAAAATTGTACGCTCCTTTACAATTCTTTGATGCGCCCTCGGTTCACTGCTTATTTTGTTTTTTTCCTACATTAGGGAAAAAATATGTGGTTATTTTATTTATATTATATGTTATCATTCTTGAATTAAATGTGTGCCTCAAGTAGTTAGTTGCCAACATGGTTATTGGTTCGCCAAAATAATATATTATGTCTGCCAGTTTGGAATATTCTCAAAACAAAACTGGAATTATTTAGTCGCCATATTTGGAATGTTTTGTTTCTAATATTCTTTCGCCTTTCGTTTTTTATACCCATAATCTGTTTTTTTGTCGCAAGTTTAAATACATGCCTTTGTTTATTTCCTTGCAGGGACAATTTTTCTCGGGAAGTGCTCACAGAATTTATCTGCTCGGCAATCCTGTAGTGTGGTGGACTAATCTTCTCTTCCTCGTCATATTTATTGTCGTGTTTGTCATAAATTCAATCAGAGAAAAACGAGCGGAGGCTTTTGGTGAAGTGTTGCAGAACGGTAATTGAAATCTATTATTTAATTTTTACGAGTAAAAATTAGAAGGATCTCGTAAAAAAAAACCTACAAGCTTTCTCTATAACTAACCGCTACGACGAGGAAGCTTATACATTTTTTTACAACACCATGATCTATGTTATATATTAATGAGACAGCAAACATTTTGTGCTTTGAGTACCTCTATTATTTATTATTGATTCTCAATAATTTTGTAAATCCGAATAGTTGTTAACAAACACTTTCACGCAATAACTGCTCAACGGGTTTTGATGAAATTGGTATGGTAGTAGTTTCGACTCTGTATTAACACATAGTCTACTTTTTATCGCAGCAAATGTATGGTTCCTGCGAAATACAAATTTTTTTGCGCGTACGAAGTCACGGGCTATATAATATTATAGTATTTAATCAATCAATGTGTACAGAGAGGTCGGAGCGGCTGCGCGCAGGCGTGTGGGCGGCGACGGGCTGGGCGCTGCACTATGTACCGTTCTGGGCTATGGGCCGAGTCCTGTACTTCCACCACTACTTCCCCGCACTTATATTCAGCACTATTCTCACTGGTGAGCTATTACGATGATATTATGATAAAAAGTAACGTAGTAAGTTATCCAAAGAGGATAGTGTAAATAAGTAGGTTAATAATGTTTTATTAATTTTATTATTAATACAGGTGAAGGTTATTTATTTAATATTACATATTTTTGGTTTTAATCTTTACTAACTAATATTATAAAGTTTATTGGGGGTAATCTCTGGCTCTACCTGAACCCATTTTGAAAATTTATCGATAGAGCCACACTATTTTGATTATAAAGATATCATGGTAAACCCAATTTACCACGGGCGAAGCCGCGAGCAAAAGCTATTTATAATAATAATGAATAAGTGATTGAAAATTTCAGGTATCTTGATTGTGTACTTGCTGAAGAGTGTCCAGAGCTACCTTAGCCCCGAGCTGGGAAGAACAGTTTACCACTGTATCATGGGAATTATTATATCCACTAGTGTTTATAGTTTCTATCTGTTTGCCCCTCTCGCGTACGGTATGAGCGGACCACTGGCGAGTGAGCCCAACTCTACCATGAGTGGCCTGAAGTGGTTAGACACGTGGGAATTTTAAATTAGTATTTACGTAATACTTATCTATAAGATAGATTTTTATATTTACTATACTTAAACTGAATTGATAACTTACTAGAATATTTTTAATAAAGCTTAGTTTTGCTAATTTATACCATATATTAAACTAAGTAAGAAGTAGATATTCGTTTAATACGACTCATTTTAATAGGTAACATTTGACGTCTGTCAGTTTTATCTTCATAGTGAGGCGACCTGCTTAAAAACATCGATTAAAGTGAATGAATCGATACGGACTTGAAACATATGTGAATTTAAAAATCGTCAGGCGAATCCCTGTCCCATTATTATTATTTCTTTCGTAAATTTAAGGAACAAAACAAGACAAGTACAACAACAAGACATAATTTAACTTTTTTATTTTTTGTATTTTATAGTTACGTAGTTAAAAGAATAATAAATATAATTATGTTTTATTATAATCACAACGTGGTTATTAATTATTTATGGTGATATTTCTTCACAAGTAATCATTGCATTCGATTCTACTTATCAGCTTTCGATTTTTAGAGTAACATCCCGAGTGTTTAAAAAGAAAAAGGGTTAACTGACGCAACATTGTAACGACGTTCAGTTCTTTAGATCAGAAATTGTTTATTATGTTTAGAATGGTTTATTAGTGAAAGCAAATCGTAAAATTACTCGTATCGGTCATTATTACAATAAATATGTAATCGTAATTGAAAAAAGTTAAGCAATTGTGCAGTTCTAACAAAACGAAAAAATATATTATAATATTATGCCCGCCGTTACAAGGTTACGTTGTTGAATTTTTATGAATTGTCAAATGTTACATATTAAAATGACTCCACTTTAGTTACTTATTGTAATAATCAAGTGACTGAACAAAAGTGCTACGTCATTCCGTCCTATTTATTTTATTTTGTATGGATTTTTTATGCTTGCGCGCATATATTAAAGAAAATATTATAAGTAGTTTCATTTTTATTTAGGAACCTTTAGTTTAATAAGTAGGTAGCTCAGACCTAATAAAACAATAAAACATTCTTACCAATAAACCATTATTCCAGAAGTTTTCAAAGATCCAAGCAGTTTACAAGTTAGACCTCTAAAACTACTGAACTATTAAGTTATATAAGCCATTATAGTTTTCCATCAAAGTTCCATCACATGGACTGCCATCATGATTTTTTTCAAATTTTCGAGCATAAAGTTGGATATCTCGCAAACGGGTACCTAAAAATCGCCTTAGTAACCTCACAATGTTTTAAGAGACCTATCTAATGATACCCCTAACTGTGGAGTAGACGCGAGAAAAAAAAATCATCTCCACTTTACAGCGTTTTCACATTGCGCTGTGCGATATCGCATGTCGCACCGATAAATTAGGTAGGTACGCTCTTATTTTTGTGGCTTAAGTGCGTTATTCTAATATCCACACCAGAACGTTATCGCACGTCGCACCGATAATGACAAAGTAAGTTATAAAGTTTCATACATGCATATCGCTGTCTTTCTCGTACTTTAGTAATTTATCGGTGCAATTGCGATATCGTACTGTGAAATGTGAAAACGCTCTTACGTGTAGAGATAAGCGAAAAAAAAATCGTGATTTTATTTTAGCACTTTTTCGGCGTAGTAACTTTAAGTAACTAATAGGATTATCGAATGTTAAAAATTAATACACCTATCGAATGTACCTATCGATGCAAAATTTCAATCACATTTCTAGCACTAACCGTTTGGAAGGTAAGCCGACGACGGATGGACATGACGAAAGTCGAAACTATAAGGCTGGTACTATAAAAAGTAAAAATCTTTTTATTCAGAAGAAAAACAAGATTTTGTTTTCTGAACGTTAAACAAAGAAAAAAGAAAAGGATTACAATTACTACCGGTTCGGAACCCTAACCCGGCGAGATGAACCGGCGTAAGAAACTCGCGCGGGTGCCACCTTTTATAAAAAGCATAGCCAAAATTGTCAAGGGCACACAAATGTCTTTTAACTACTTTTTAAATTTGTTTTGATAAATATTTGACATTTTCTGAGAGTTTAATAAAGAAAAGTAAAAGTAACTACACTGGAGACACTGACCTTTAAAAGAATTTCTTATTTTACTGAGTCTAGTCACTGATAGAGCCAGCTTGTGCTTATTCCTAGTATTTATATATAATTCATTACGATATTTTTTACATAACTACTTATCATTGTCAAAAATGTGTTGAGAGTGTACAGTCAGTATCCCTATTTCTTTAATTTTTTCTCATATGGCGACATCTCATAAATTGCTCTAATCGCTCGCTTCTGTAGCACAAAGATATAATTAATGTCGGCGGCATTACCCCATTAAAGAATACCATAGGCCATTCTGCTATGGAAATAACTAAAATAAACTAACCGTGCCGATGCTTCATCAGAAATTTGTCTAATTTTTCTGACTGCAAATGCTGCAGAACTGCGACTATTCGCTAGGTTAGCAATATGTGGACAACACTGTAACTTAGAATCTAATGTTATACCTAGAAATACAGTTGGAGTCCACTAGGTCAACTTTAGAATCATTCAATAGTACCTTCGTTGGTTTGTGCATGCATCACATTTGGTAAGCTAAACTTTAAACATTTTGTTTTAGATGCATTAAGAAGCAGAATATTAGTACTAAACCAATTTACTATTTCAGAGAGAGAGCATTATTTACCCCGTCAAAGTCCGACTGCTGTTGTTTCAGTAGTAGTACTTATCATCTATGGCTGTCGCTTCACTTTAAAAAGAAGTGAAGTAACGACAGCAACTAACACTATCTCTAGTATATTAGGTCCTTACATATGAAATTGGCGTCTTGTCGTACTGGCCACTTTGATCTTAAATATATCTTCTTTGGTTAGGAATTCCAATTTAAAATTTATACCGCTATTTACTCATCCATTTGTGTTTCAAAAACCGTAATTCATCTGTTTTTTTCCTCTTTTGGTTTTTTCTTTGCGTCACTCTGTTTATAAAATGAAAAACTTGATATATCGTATTATATTCGAGTACGAGTTCCACCGTGGCACCAGTACTGCAGAAACGGCTCGAAGGATTAATGGTGTATATCGCGGCGGTGTCGCAAAAGAAAACACTGCGTTTTTTGATTCCAACGTTTTCGTTCTGGAAATTTCGACATGCAGAACAAGCCATAATGAAAAACAAGTTGATAATAAAGAATTGAAGGCTATTGTGGAAGCGGATCCATTGCAAAGCACGTCCGAGTCAGCTACTGGCTGCGGTGTTAGTGATAGAACTGTTTTAATCCACTTGAAGCAAATTGGGAAAGTGAAAAAGCTTGAAAGGTGGGTACCTCGTGAATTGAGTGCAGCAAACCGACAAACGTGCGTCGACTGCTGCGTTACGTTACTCAACCGGCACGATTACCTGTGATGAAAAGTGATTCCTGTAAAATAATCGGAAACGCTCATCGCAATGGCTGAACCAGCCAAAGCCTGCCCCAAGCGAAAATTGACTCAAAAAAAGTTACTTGTGAGCGTTTGGTGGACTAGTGCCGGTGTCGTTCACTACAGCTTTTGTGTATTTGTGTTAGACAGGTTGGTCATTCGCTCTAGGCCACTGCTGTTTCAGGGCAACGCTAGACCACACACTGCACAACAGACGGCTACCAAATTAGGGGGGCTTCAATTGAAATGTCTAAGACATCCACCGTACTCCCAGGACCTTGCTCCAACAGATTACCATTTTTTTCGAAATTTGGATAACTTCTTGCAAGGGAAAAAATTCAACTCAGATGGGGCAGTCCATAGCGCTTTCAAAGATTTTATTGATTCCTGTCCGAATGGTTTTTTAGCAAAGGAATCAATGAACTAAGTACCTATGAGATGGCAAAAGTGCATAGATAGCAATGGTATATACTTTGATTAAATAAATATATTATGTTTAAAAAAAAAACGACTTTATGTTACTCCTTTACAAAACGCCAATTTCATATATTGTAATGTCCATCATATATTGTGATGTAATGAATATATAGATCGCGCCTAATAAAATAACTAGCACTCTGCATGAATGCAATAGAGTTGAAAATCGAACACATGCGTGTCGAGTCAAATGTCAATGACATAATATATGACAGCTCGACACTCGAAACTTCCATTTTCAACTCTATTGTATTAGTGCAGAGCTCTATTTTCAGTGCTCTGAATTTTCACCGGCGTTCCGTATTCCGGAGCATATAGTCCCATTCTAAAGGGTTTCGAGACGTGAACTACGGAACCCTAAAAACCACACACCGCGACATTCGTCTTACAACATGTTACATGTGTAGTTACGCTGTAATTACAAGGCGAGGCGTAATTTAGACCGGACTTAGGACTTACTGTCTGGTACGCAGAACTCTGTCTTCACTTTTTTATTTGGTCTGAGGTACGATTTCACATTTTTATTCGGGCTGAGGTCTTACCTCCTACATCATGTACAAAAGTACATGATGTATGATTTGACAACTGCAGACCCCCTAAAAAAGTAGCATATTTCGCTGCAATGAGTTGAGGTGTCAAAACACGACACTGTTGAAACCTAAACATCTACTAAGTAGGTATATTCCAACTTTCCTAGAGCGGCTATTTGGTAAGAAGCACCTTGATCTCTCTCAACCGATCGACATTTTACAACCCGACGTGAAAAAACGTTTCTGTAGTTTTGCCGAGTAGGTGAGGGCACCGCCTAGTAGTTAGTTAGGTTTAAAAATATCTGCAACGCACTTTCGCTTCCTTGGGTGCTACGGATGTCCATGGGCGGTGCTTAGACACACGTGATTCGTCTGATTGTTAGCCGGTCTTATTCCGTAAAATGGGTAAGGTTAGGCTTGAAGACGTGAAACTTTTTTTACATCGTCTCAAACTTTTTCGTCTGTGTGTTGCATGTCGCGTGACGGTCGGCCGCGGAGTAAGGATAAGGTGAAAGGCGCTCGTCAGAGCAGCCGAGGCCAATATGGCGGCGCCTATAGTTCGCATCAGCTGACCGTGTAGTGTATAGACTAGTACTCATTTGTGCCAGTGCTCCACGCTATTTTGTTATTAAGTTTCACTTTTACCGTGGTTTCATAAAACTACACAATCCTTTTTATATTATAATATCCATATGTAGGTACATAGTTTTTATGAAGAGCAAAAAAGTATACTTACTTTTTGGCATCGCAATAGGATTTTTTTATTATGTTTAAGACTAGTTTAATATGAATAAACAGAAGCTCTCTTTTAAATTTATTACTTATATCTGTGACAGAAGCCATCAATATGCAATTTAACTGAATGACTACACGAGCTCAAGACAAGTTCTCTGTGGTGTAAAAAATCTACACTACCTTTTTTATGATCAAAACATTATCCTACTTGAGCAATACACCTCAACTATGGAGGGTAGAGGAAATCCATACATGAAAAAGTGCCCGTAGATAAGCGTTATATAGCGGGTGGCGCTACGTCGCAATTGGGTAAAGTGGCAAAATTTAAATACATAATTATATCGTATCATCATATTATTTTAGGTTATATCCAGAAAAATATTTTCGACTAGGTACGCGAGTAGGTAATTAAAAATTTCATGATTTTCCGAATGAACTACTAGTCGTTTTTTTTTTATTGGCGTTACGGCCTAAAACCATTTGCCAGTGTCAATTTAAAAAGGCGGGAAATAGAATTCTCATATAAGTTTTCAACACCGTATTCTAAATCATCAAGTCTAAAGTCTAGTCAAAATCCAAATAAATAGTCAGTGTAGTCAATGAGTCAAGTCAGTCGATTCAGTAAAGTGGTAGAAGTTTTACTGAAAGTTCCTAGAGAGTTTTGGAGGGAACACAAAATAGCACGTTTTTTGAAGTTACACTTGCCCACACTTGTGCACGTTATCGAATATTTAATAGGCATGTTGCCTAAAAAAATTTTGTTTCGTATATTCCATGTCAGACATGTTAATAAACAATATTGAACCCATTTTCGTATACCTTAAAAAATAATGAAGATATAAACAATTTGTCCACCAAAACCATGGTCAGGGACTGGAGCCCCTCTACATGGGGTAGGAATGACGCGCCCAGTACGAATACTGGACGCATTTCATCTTTTTTTAGGGAAGACCCCTCGGACAGCGATCCAACGGTTTGTTTGCAACGATTGTTTGCGGCAACGATGCTGTTTCGGCGAGCAGGTTTGCCACGGCAGCGGGTCGACAATTGGACCGGGCACATGGCTTCCGCTCGCTCGGAGAAGTTGGTGACACAACTGTGAACATAAAAAAAAATATTACCACGTTCAAAGAGTGCGGGGGGGACGATGCGGGCTGCACGCGTCAGTCCCAAGTCCGGAGTGTGCGTCGTAGATCTCCGGCAGTCACAGCCAGCTCTTCTGATAGTAGGAGCCTCTGGATGCCGGAGATATCTAGACGCGGGTCCGGCCTTAGGCCCTGGGGAGCCATATTGTGGCGAGTTTGACAATATTGGAGGAGGGTGGTAAAAATTTCTTCGCCGGCTTGGACTTTATTATAAAGTTCATTGCCAGGGAGCAAAGGTCCTGCAGGATCTTTGTGCCCAGTATTGGGATGGTTTATCGTTTAAGGACTCGTATCTAATTTTATATCTAACATTTGCTCCAAAACTGAATTTAATATGATTCTACAACTAATGCAGATAATTATTACAAAAGCATGTTTGGATTTGCAATATTAAAAGTAAATTTATAGTCGTTTGAAGTTTGAAAACTGGCATATTTCGAAATTAACTTAAAAATTATTTAAAAAAAAAACTATTGGGCCTGAGTCTTGTAATTAGGCCTCAATGTATAGCAGACGGCTCCACGGGTCCACGGTTTTCGTTTGTCCATCCATGTGCCGAACAGCCTGTACATATATTTAGGCAAAAAAATATTGTCATGCTCAAAGTAAAAAAAATATTATCTCATGTATGGGTGACTCTCCGCTCATCACAAACTCGCCCATATAAAGGAAGTTTTTTTTTTGAGTATGACAATTATTTTTCTGCCTAAACGTATCTAAATTAGCAGTAGATTATATGCCCAAAATATTCGTAATTGATTATACCGGACCTTATATACACGCCCTATAACTATGCCAAATTTCATCAATTTATATTCATAATTACTGAGGCAGCAAGAGTGGACAGACAGAAAGACAGACGGACGGATAGAGCAAAACTATAAGAGTTCCATGAGTCCGATGGAACCCTAAAAAGGAGGGTTGTCAAATCAAATAATGTAAAATTTTGGAAATTTCGGTAGAAAAATAGGTAGAATTACCATGTATACTCTGAAATCGTGGAAAAATGGTATCATTTCGGTATCTCGGTAGATGAGACCCCAATTCGGTAGAAATACCGATAAATCGGTAGGTTCGAGACCACTGACTTAGGGGGGCTGACTCCCCGTGACCCCAACGTTGGAATAAATCCCAACGGGAGGCCAAGAACAGGACAACTCCCCAGCTAGGCGCCTATTTACATACTATTCTTTATTTGTTTTCTTTATTTTAAGGCTTGTGTCGAAATCGACAATGCCAGCCTATTCTTACGAAGTAGAGTGTAAATTGACGATCGCTATAGGGATTTGATAAGGTCGACACGTTGGTGAAGTAGAACAACACGCACTATGAGTCAGGACGATCCAATCTGGAAGAAAATGTCGCGGCGACAGTTTTGTCACTCATGGGCACAAAAGACAAAAAACCTTGTATAATCTATGGAAATTAAATTTTCAATCTCGTCACTTTTCACTCTGCTATTTGACAATAAAAAATTACAAATGGCGTTTACGTAGAAAAGACAGATGTGTTCACAACCACGATGGGTGATGATTATTTGATATTGCGAGAAGATGGTTATATACGCATGAACTTTCCTGTTACTTCATTAACTTACCATAGTAATTTAAATATTATATTGGTAAAAACAGATTTGGGTGGTGTGCACGTTTTAGATGTAAATTCGGGAGTGATCCTTCAGTCGTCTTGCCTTTCTGCAGGTAAATTTAAAATTAACAATATAATACTATTTGTTATTATGATTATAGCAATTAGTTACAGTCAATAGGCCTTGGATATTTCATACAAATCATGACTTCTGCCGTCTTATATTGTTTTAGTTTGACAGTTCTCTATAAACAATTTGACTACAGATCTCGTATTGTTGTAGTAAAAAACAAGACAAACCGGCATTAATAGTCTTAATTTCACTTTTTTTGTTTTAGACGAAGGAGGGACTTTAGGAATAGAATATGCGTCTGGCGCCGATCGTGTCTTTCTTTGGGACAACAGTGCTATAGGCGCTAGAACTGACTATAATGGGGTACTGTTACTTCATACAGCCTTACAACGTCCTTTACCTTCGTCTCAGGCCGATAATAATATCAGACTGGAACTTGTTCTCTCTGAGGTATGTCTCTTTAGTAATATAACTTTGTTATACTCTTTAATGCTTGATGTAATCTATTTATTGGTTTCCTTGTTAAATTGTGTTTGAAAGTCAACAATAGTTTGGACATATTGTATTTAAAGTTAGTAGTGTTATACCTTCAATAAGTTGTTTAATAGATGTTGTCACATCTAGAAAGTTATAAGTTGAAACCAAATTAATATTTGAACACCATCACAACACAAGTGTTTTAAAAATTTTATTAATTTATGGTAGATTCATTAGTGCCAATAACTCTCTGAGTTTTAAGGATCTGTACCGTGAAATACTTGATTCTAAATATATTATATTTCTTAATTTTAATGGAACTAAAAATAACTCGGAATTTTAATAAATTCTTACTTTTCGTAGTTAGATTAATTGTTGCATTATGAAATAACTGAGATAACATTTTTAAAGATTTTTATGTGTTGTAAGACTTGTAAGTAGTTGGCATGAAATGGAAAATTTCAATCTGTGTAAACTATTGTTGACTTTAAAATACAGTAATACACAATAAGTTTCATTTTTAAATTAACAATTAAATCAAAACATGATTTTACCTTATCTAAACAAAATAAATTATGAATGAAATATACAAAAAAATCATTCAACTAATAGGCATGTTGCTCCAAAAAGTTTTTTTCTTCTATTAGATGTTAGACAACATATTAATAAGCAATCTAGAAACTAATTTTCGTATATCTTAAAAAATAACGAAGATACAAACAATTACAATTTACATTAAGAATGAGAGCTATATAACGGCCTATGACGTCACAAGTTGCTCCCGCCATACATTTGTCATTATAAAATGTATTGCGTAACAGATTATGACGTATCAAATTGTTTAGTGAAAAAGAGGGGCAATATTTTTAATCGCATCAACCTAAATACCTATTTCTTTTAGATTTATGTATATTTATTCAACAATTTTAAAATTTTATTAGTAAAAATGTGATATTTCACACTAGGCAACATGCCTATTGCTTACAATGTTTTTATGTTATGTTATTATTTCAAATAAATATAACTATTATTAAGTGATTAAAAAAAAAATTCTTGTTGCAAAAAAATGTTCTCATTTGCAATCCAAATACCACTTGTGACTTAAATAAGAAGTGTAATTTGTATTTCTTGTTTCAGGCTGTACTCTTATATCAATGTGTTCAAGGCTTAGACTCTCATTCTATTGAAGGTTTGGGTGATTTCTTAGTTGAGTTAAAAAGATCTATTGATGTTGAACCAGTAAGGAAAGGAGTTAAAGCACAAAAAGTAAGAATCAAACGAAGGGTTTTGTATAGTACAGTGAAATCTAATAGAAAAACCTATGTTCTCCTCAATTTTTTATTTTCGTACATAGCTTTATATCAAGTGCAAAGTTGAATACATAGAATTATATTTCTTATAAATAGTTTTCAGTTTCCAATTATTATCTACAGTATAATGTGAATTCATACTTTGAAATTTTGATTTTATTTTGTGCTGTTACAGTGGAGCACAGTTACATTAAACATACCACAATCCACACTCCGTCTTGTTATGACAGGAGTTGTTCAAGAATTAAAAGGCCAAAACAGAAGGATACCAGCTCTCGCAATTGCTTCTGCAGTTGGACAAAGAGCTAATGAACTTATGCCTAGTATACGAGACGAGGAGTCTAGAGCATTGATGCATTCAGAAGCAGAACGTAAGGAAACATTTAAAAGATGGCCACATATGGACTACAAGTATGTATTCATATTTAAAGAATATTTAAAAGAAAACAAAATTAATATTATATTTCACCAATACATTTTTGTGCAGATTTTTCTTGCATGCACATAACCTTTTTTAAGCTAATTGCACGATATGGGTGATTCTATGATATTAGTCTCACATTATTAGAATGATTATTGTCCTATTTCTTTATCATTTAACCTAAAGGGCAAGTCAAAGGCAAGGGCAGTAAATTTATGTATGTTTTAATACTTTTTATAAGGCAAGGGTAAAGAAATCGGCCAGGGTAAATAAATTAAGGTGAGGTAAGAATTGTGAAAATCAATTTATTAAAATAGGGACCACACATCTGGACTAAATCATTATCACCAGTAAATATATTATTATAATAGAAAACAAAAATAACAATTAAAATGTGAAAAAAGTAAAATTATAGGTTGGTGGATTGTAAGAACGGTTATAAATTAAGTCCAATTCAAAAACAAATATTGCTGTTAAAATCATTATTTGTAACAAACTACTATGACACTAATCCATATAAACTCCGTAAAATAGGCAATAGGGAATATGCATGTATTTTTTTAACGTTTCTACTGGTTATAACATTACCAAATATATATAACACATCCAAAATATTATCCATTAGGCTGGAAAAAATGTTATAAAATTAATTTTCGATTTTCGAGGCGATTTAAAAACGCCATTTTCGCGCGCTCGAGTTGTGTGTGATGACGTCACGTCATCACACACAACCGTGATGACGTTGTGACGTCATCGCACCTAAAATAGACAGTTCACAGTTAAAATAATTGTTTGACTTTGACATACAGTCATACACAAGTTTGGTGTAAACAAACAACTTAGTGAACTAATCACTTCGATTAGTTCACTAAGCTAAAAAAATAAGTGATCAACTAATTACCATGGAAAAGCACAGTAACCCATGTTATAAATATTGTGTCGTGCCTATGTGCGAAAATAACACAAAAACTGCACCTGACAAAGTTTATTTTCGTATGCCAAATGGTGCAAGTATGTAAGAAAAAGTGTTGCAAGGCGATGAGAAGACTCAGTGTATATTGTTTAATAAGCACTTTATACTGTTTTGAAGATTAGTCAGTATATTGAAATATATTTCCTATGCATACTTGTTTTATTTACAAACCTTGACGAAAACCACCTAGTTAACGAAAAGTTCGTAAACATATTTAATTCATTCATTTTTATGTATTATCCTAGTGATAAGTACTAAATAAATCTAATAAATAAATATTCTTATTTTGAAAACACAAACCATAGAAGACATGAATTAACTTCTTCTTTTATTTATGGCAATGGCGGTTGCAAAGGTTTTGCACCATTCTGCCAGTGTCGAAAATTTATAGTTTTTTTTTAATTTTTTTATTTATTTACATTATCATTACACAAGTTATAAAATACATAAATTTAGAGGATCAAGATTTCACTACTCTTAGATTTATTACGCTGGGACTATATCACCCGGAATCCGCCTGGCATTGGAAAATTCAGTGCACTGAAAATAGAACTATGCGCTAATACACTAGAGTTGAAAATGGAAGTTACGAGTGTCGAGCTGTCATATATGACATTGCCATTTGTCTCAACACTCATGTGTTCGATTTTCAACTCTATTGTATTAGTGCAGAGTTCTATTTATAATACTCAGAATGTTCTTCGGCCTTCCGAATTCCGGATCATAATACTAGTCCCAGCTATATACGAAAATTCTGTTTCACTTGACACGATGAAAATTGACACTGGCAGTGGCTTAATACCTTCCGCTTTCAATATAATTATAAAAAAAGAGTTTTGAAATTAGATACTCGTTCGACTGTACGATGACGTCACGTTTCGTTCCGCTGGTATATATATCATTTTTTGAAATTTTTGCGAGATTTTAAAAAAACACTTTTTGATGATCAAATTTCACTATTAATTCAGGATAAATTCTAAAAACATTTGTACAGGTATGTTTTTAGCGATAAAGATAACAAATAAAAATATGTACTAAAATATCCATTTTAGTGTCAAATGCATATTCCCTATTATCCTATGATAAAAATATACATCAAACTATTGATATTTTGTTACTAAACATTATTTAAAACCCGTTTATAACCAACACTACTATAAAATATGTATGATTTTTATAAAATATCAAAATTCAAACGTGACTTAAAATTTTTGTAGTTTTTCTTCGTCAGTAAACGTCGTTTAACAAAAATTGTATGTCAATTGTCAGTCGAAGTTTTGTGCGGAATATCAGCGTTTCTCTTCGATAATAATAATATAGCACTGATAAAAGGCATTTTAAAATAGTAAAATTACCAACCAACATTCTAGGATTTGACATGTTTAGTGTGATTTGATAGATGACAGGTAATAACAGGTTGACAAGAATGTGACGTTATGACAACAAATTTTAGCGTTTTGGCGGCTTTATTATTGAGGGTGTTTGATAATTTTTCTGCCGTTAGGGGGCAGATCCCAACGCACACAATGCAACATCTGGTGGCATAAGTGGTATCAAAAACGGTCAATAAGAATTCACAAGGAATAGTCCAGATTGCTAATGTATTATGTTATTATGAACAATTTGACATATTTTTCGAAAACTTGGAAAATACCCTATTACGTAAATGCCAGGGGAGAGAAAATTTCATGACGATTTCAATTATTTTAGTTTATACACAAATTTTTCACGTTACCGAAACCACTACATGGCACTGTTGCGTCGCAATATCTAAGAAATAACAGCATTCTAACATCTGCTGTGTTTAGTATGACTTCACGTCCATAAATGTCTGAGCGCTGTTTAGATATAGTCGTCTTATTTTTATGATTTTAGTAGCAGAATGAAATTTGCCAGGGGAAATAAAACAGAAACTTGGGACAAAAGTTAAGTTGAAAATGTATTAAAAATAAACAAATATTGTTGTATTTTTCCTTTATAATACTTATGTAAATTTATTTAAGCTTTGTGCTAAACATACTTTAGTTTGACAAATGATACAAAAAAGTGCTATTAGTATCTAAAAGTTTAACTAAAAACGGCAATGGGATTAGCCAGAGGGGTAAAAATTTAGGCCTTCAAAGAGCAGTTTTAGAACACACAAAGTTTCTGATTTTTATTTCCTTCATAAACCTGTAACATAATTTAATAAACTTTATAATTTTTCAGATGGGCATTACCAGCGAGAATGGCACAAGCTGGATTTTACCATCAGCCGTCTCCTAGCGGCGATGATAGGGCGATGTGTTTTACGTGCATGGTGTGCCTGGTTTGTTGGGAGAAATCTGATGATCCATGGGTAGAGCACGAACGACATTCTCCCAACTGTCCATTTGTTCGAGGCGAATATACTCATAATGTTCCAATTTCTGTAAGTTTGTTTTCTATGCGAAGTATTTATTTGACTCATGGGGCATTTCACATGAAGCGCACAACCAAAAAAAATGTGGTCGTGAATTTTGTTTATACTCTGGTCAGTTATACTTCTAGAAGACGAGGATGTGTACACACAATGTTTTTTTATATCATACTTTATTGCTGAGTTGTTAAAAAAATTACTAAGTGTGAAGTCCGTTATTTTTGGATGCTTAATATTTTCATCAATTAATTTGTAACAAAAACCAAAAAGCATTGTTTCTTATAGTTAAAAAGTTGAAATCTAAATTTTTTTATCGAATTCTAAATTTGATTTTTTGCATATAGTAAACCATAAGTGAACATTTCAAATCGATATTTGAGTAATTTCGACCATTTTATTTTTAAATATTTTAACCTTGAAGTCAAGCTTTTAAATGTACAAATTTATTTCAATTTTTTTTAAAAAAGTGATCGCTAATAGTTTAAGACTTATAGTGGACTTAGAAAAATAGTAACATGTCTAATTGATGAGCAGTCAAAGATTCAACTAAAAATAAAGGACTTACTTAATATCACAATATAAATAATGTAATACCGAGACAGATAGATAATAGCTGTTTCTTTCTAGCAAGTAACAACGAGTAGTATTGTATATCTAAGTTCCCCACACCGATTTCGATGACGGTGGCTAGTTTGATTGAAACCAGGCCAGCTACGCAGGAGGTATTTTATAGTGCCCAAGTGTGTGCGCAGTATACAAGAGCACTCTCGAAACCCTGTGGGACGGACAGACCGACACGACTGGCAAAAGCTCAGGCGCAGGTCCGACTTTTTACATCCAGCCCATCCGACCCATGGATCATCTTTCTTGTCAGACAATCTGGTGATCAGCCTGCATTGCCGGGCAGGCAGTCTAGGGGCAGTCAGGGCTAGTGCCCAGGGCGGCAAAATTCAGTCTAGGGGCAGTTTTTCGAATTATTTTTTTACAATTATTAAAATTGCACATTATAATAATTAATTAATTCTATTAATTAATCATTTTTTATTTCTTGTTTGAAAAAAGTTAAAAACACTTACGTTTTACAGTGACTGCAAATAGTCTCAAAAGATTGGCTATTCTATGCATATAATATGTACGTGTACGTCTACTTTAACGTTTAGATTGTGAAGATTTAATCGATCAATTTACAAAGTCATGTGTGTTTGCCCGACAAACAAATGTAATACAATCATAAGTCATCATTAGTGCAAAATTCATGATTCTTACAAAGATATATGATTGGCTTCGCTGGGCGCTCGATCAATGATTTGTCTATGGATTTTTGGAACAAAAACAAATATTTTTTTATATTATTGAAGTATATAATATATAATAAAATTTATGTAATGAGCAAGCAATTAGTTATTCTATTAAAAAAATAAGATATAATTTTAAGTAAAATTTTTGTGATTGGGCGGCATTTTCTTCAGTGTCCAGGGCGGCACTAATTTTAAATCCGGCCTACCAAATCCTGATCATTAGATAGGTATTTTATAAACATTTAGAGGTTTCTGAGACGATTTTTTTTATTTAGGCATCTATTTGCGAGATATTCAACTTTAAAGCGCTTTTTTTGTTAAAATAGTCCCTCTAAAAGCTAAACGGCTGGCTCGAATCTGAAATGAAAAAATTCATGATGGTAGTCCATGTACTGAACTTTGAAGGAAAACTATAACGGCTCATATAACTTTGTTACTTAAGAGTTGTAGATACTTAACTTGTAAAATGCGCTTGCTTGAAAAACTTCGTACAAAAATAACGAAATAGTAAGTAAAATATTCTACTCGCATTTGGCTGGCTTATTATACCTACGAGATGGCGTTACCTACTGTTGTGTTTCACAGTTGTATCATAGTTTTTGAAATTACTCTTTTGTATGAACTTGCTATTATTTATTAATTTCAATTATATTTCATTAAAAATATTGTTTATTTATACATTTTTTCATGTTAGAATGAATGAATAAAATGTAAGTAGCATAGTTGACGATTTTGTCGAGTTTTGACGAGTTTGACGACCTCTGTGGCTCAGTGGTTCAGCACGTTGGTGCTCAAGCCGGGGGTCGCGGGTTCGAATCCCGCCGAAGGAATAAAAGTTTTTCTATGTTCCTGGGTCATGGATGTATATTAAATATGTGTATAATATAATAAAATTTTTAAATATATGTATAGTATAAAAGTATTAAATATACTTCCCGTTTTCTGGTACCTGTAACACAAGTTCTTTGGATACTTAGCACGGGGCCAGATTGACGCGGTGTGAAGCGTCCATAGACATTATATTATATTATATATTATAGTATTTTAGCAGGTTAGTTCATAAACCCAATTGCTTAGAAAGTGCTTACAGCTATGTGTATGTACTATATATGCTTAAACTATATAAGTTGTAAATTATTAGCGATAACTTTTTAATTTTTTTTGTTTAATTTTTTAATTGTGTTTAACATTTAATGCTTTAATTGAAGGTTAAAATATTTAAAAATAAAAAGGTCGAAGTTACTTCGATCGATATCTATCGATATTTATCGATTTGAAATTTTCACTTCCGGTTTACTATACGCAAAGAAATTCAAATTCAGAATTCAATAAATAAATTAAAAATTTCAAATTTTTAACTGTAAGAAACGATACTTTTAAGTTTTTGATAATATATTATATTTTTGATAGTTTTTGATAATTGATACAATTAATTATTAGCATCCAAACATAACGGACTTCCCGCTTAGTAAATTTTTAGAAGCACTAATAAAGCATGCTACAAAAAAAACATTCTGTGTACACATCCGCGATACTAGAAGTTTAATTGACCCAGAGTATAAACAAAATTCACGACCTCATTTTTTTAGTTGTCCGCTTCACGTGAAATGACCTTCATTTCAATTTATGCTTAAGATGTTTTTTAATTATAAAATTATACCCTAGGTCACCAATGCAACATCATGTGCAGTACCATGTTCAAATGTCTGTGTTGTCTCAAAAGGAAATACTGGAGATATGATTGCTACGGGAACCAGAGATGGCAAGGTTAATGTGTGGAAGTTTGATTGTGGTCTTAAATTGACAAAATTTATACATCTATCACCATATGATTCCATATTTAGTGGCATTTTAACAACAGACTGTAATAAAGTATGGTCAACCAGTTTGGAAAAGGATACATGTGAGTAGTTTTTATGTGTAAATTAGCTTCACACCATCTATTTTTTTGATATTACATAATATGTTTCTTGATAAGTTTTGACTTGATTACTATAATCTGTAAACATAATATTTATGGACAACAAAAATGCCTGTTTTGTTCTAAAAATTAACTTATTTTCTTTCTTTCAGCTACTTATGGCATAAAACTCACTGCAATGGCATTTCTTGGGATGACCTCACAACAGGAATATAATCAGGGACAAAATACTGATAACTCAGAAAAAGAAAATACATGTACCAAAACAAAACCTTCCCTAATTTGTGCAGTAACCATTACTAGAACTAATTCACCGCTATCTGACCAGCCTATTCAGGATGATTCAAGCAAAGCACTTTTTGACTCTGGTGAGCCAAATAATTCAAAGGGAAGTATCGAAGCAATGAATGATCAAAATGAAGCAAAAAATAATGTACCATGTTCAAACAAAATGTTATTCCTTTTAACATACGATATATTTAGTTCTCTAGCTGGTTCAATAAATACTGTAGTTCAAACCTCAAATAGTAGTGGCAATTCAAAACCAGGAGGCAGTAAGAAAGTATACACTGTACAAAGGTCAGATGATGCAAATATTTACGATGATATTTACTTCCAATACTCTGATGAGGACACAGAGCTTCCACAGTGCACAAATAATTTAATAGATGAAACAATTAGCAATGTAATAAATCTTAATGCATCTTCTAGTAAAGAAGATTGTAAAATATGGGACCCCAAAAAAACTGTGTGCACAAAACATTTGAAAGCTTTGCCATCACCGCCAACAGCGCTCTTACCCGAACTCGTCCCTAATTCTGTACAACCTTGTATGCTAGATTTTGTTGGAAATATTTCGCAAATAAAAAGTTGGAAAAGTGGACACTTAGAGTCAGTTGGGACAAAGGTTGTTGATCAGACTGACGCTAGTCAAGGTGATATCCCAACCTTGACGCAGTATCTCAACATGGCGGGTCAGGGACCACTAGATATATCCGATCTGAAGTGGTATGAAAGTAGTGAAATTGCAGAGAAGGTAAGTGTTAAATTTAGTGGAAGTAAAGTAGGCACGCAGACAGCAGTGAGTAATATGAACAATGATGGTTTTGAGAGTGATCCCCCCCAAGAAGATGCAGTCTCTCAAGGGATTGCAGTACAGTGTCTTTGTCTTCCAAACAACCTAAATATAGATGAACATTCAAAAGTAACTCATATCCTTCCCACTGAGGATAAAGAACATTTGTTAATTGTTATATCTACTATTGATCCGAGACTAATAAAATTGGTGGAAGAATCAGATCTAGATAGTGAAAGCAAAATGGAAGTTGACGAATCTTCAGATCTCGACCCTAAATCTGATAGATCCGATCTAGACCCTAAATCGGATAAATCTGATCAAGATCCTAAATCATATCGATCTTTTAAATCTGATAATGAGCATCCCAAATTTTATAAGTCCTTTAAGTCTGATAATAGTGATTTTTCACAAGGGCTAAGCAAATCATATATGCTGTTATATAAAATGAATAACAAAACATCAATTTATACTTTGGAAGATAATCCTACTTCAGTTAAAGAGTTACCCTTAAACGAAAGCCCTGTCGACTTATGTCTATTACCAATTAATAAAGAGAACGAGTACACCTTCGCTGCTGTTGGATTTGATGGGAATCTACGGTTGTACTCTTTGACAGATTTTAATTTATTATCAGAAAAGAAAGTTCCCAAAGGACAATTTACATCAGTTGTGTACTGTGCCTCAGTGGATCGACTCAGTGTCTCCACGAAACATGGAATGATATATTTTTATGCACTAAATAACTCTGAAAAAGATTCCACTGATGATGTTAATGAAGACGAGCTGGCCAATTTAGATTATGACATGTTACAGTTACGCGACGAAGCACCTGGCTCTCCGCCGCCAGTTATTATTGCCAACAAATCATATTTGTCTACAAGTGATCTCAAAACCTTAATGGATCTTACAGGTTTTTATGGCTTGAATAGCACTGTACCATACAGCGCGGTGGTTCCGGGATTTTGGTGCGAGCTTTCGCCGGCACAACGGTCTAGATTTGAACATCAAAACAACAGGTCATGGCGACTTCAAAACACGTCATCGACATGGGACGAGCATGTTCTCGAGTTAACTTTACCTTACAGCGCTTTATTGTCGCACATCGAGTTTAGTTTTATATTACATTCAGCCGGGTCAGTTAATTTGCCTATAATACAGGTAACCCTATTGAAGCAAAATCTCCATGGGATAGGATACAAAAAGGACGCCTCTTTCAGTCACATAACTGAATTGGTTACGCGTTTGTCGGAGTCGCCGGATCAATATCCCGTTATAGAGGCAGATATATCAAACTTGGAAAATCCGGTAAACAGCGAAGAGTACCTTCAAGCTCATAATGCTGAGATTTTAGCGGGACCTTTATTATTATCCTCTGGCCTAGACATGACTCAACAGGCCGGCAAATTGTTACTTACTAGTCCAAGACTATACCGGGCACGGGGCAGAACGTTTTTAATTCATATTAAAACCTTATTCGATCCAGCCAAAGACATGTCTAAGGGGTCTATTAAATCAGGCGAAAGTAGCGCAAAAAAATCAGGATTTATCGGATGCGATTGGTTACATCAAATATCGATTACGGTTTGGGCGTGTCCACATACAGATGTGCCCTTAGAGAGGCAACAAAGAATTGGTATGTTAGAGTCAAAAACATTTTTACAAACTTTATGCGATACAGCCGTAGGCACCTCTGTTGTTGAGAAGAAGAAATTAGCTCTAGACCTTTTAAATTGGGTCATCTCGGTAAGACTCCAACGCATACGACTCGCAAAAGTAGATCAAGATAAGGATGCTCTAACTCCAATGGAAGCACAGCAGCTGGAGTGTATCCAAGAAATTACCAACTATCTACCAGAGTTAATTAAAAACTGCATTTTATGCGGCAATAGAAGCATTGCTAAGAAGTGTGTCAAAATAATATTAATTACGAGCGAGTAAGTTAATTATTATTAATTTAATAGTTTAATTTAATATCTCTATATAATATGCACTGATACACAAGTTAAATAATACTTATTTTCAGAGGTGCAAGTCAGTTACCGAAGCCTTGGACGTCAGATTTTGATTCAACATTGACTAGTGTTTTGATTTCCTGCATACCATTATTGGGTGTTTGCGATTCACCAGGGGCTCTGAAATGGTTTATGGCGTTATACACTACGCGGGCTACCAGAGGTTACAATCCTGACCTCGTGACGTGTGGGACAACGCTGCTAGAACATGTGGCCAGGTGTTTGCGAGACCGAGACGATCAGTATCATCAATTATTACGTGCGAGGTATGTTTCAAAAGTAATTTATTTTATGTAACTATTTATAAATTATCAAATGACTCGTCTGTTACATTGTCTTAAAACTTATAATCCTACTACTATTATAAATGTGAAAGTTTGTGAGGATGGATGGATTGATGAATGTTTGTTAGTTGTTACTCTTACACGCAAAAACTACTGAACGTTTTTGATGAAATTTGGTACGGTAGTAGCTTAAGCTTTGGAATGTCACATAGGCTATTTTTTATTCCGAAAAATTACATTGGTCCTGTGGGATATAATAATATAGTTTATATAATAATACTTGAAACATGAAATATTGATTTTTTAATATATTATTCACTTTGTAGGTTTGGGTTATATGGCCTACCTCTAGAGCGCAATGTATTCGCCACGGACGTGCCGGAGCTGGGCAAAGGGTCGTCGATGGCGATCACGTACGCCAGCGTGCTGTCCGGCGAGGCGGCCACGTCGCCCGCTCCCAAACAGGACTACCAACTTAAAGACCTTCTAAACCTACCTCTAGATGGTATGTTTCTGTTTTAAATCTAACTATTCAATCTGCGAAAATTAAGGAAATTAAAATTTATGCTTGTAATTTCTAATCAACAGCTCTTCATTCATGTACGCAGACCATATAATATTATAAACTAGTTGTTGCCCGCGGCTATATTTTAGGGGTAGCTCCCAGTACATGTAAAGTGCGGAGATATTTTTTGCATCCTACCCAATGGGGTAGGATGCAAAAAATATCTCCGCACTTTATCCTATCCTATCCTATACAATGGTATAGGGTATCGTCAAATAGGAATTTTAAAATAAAACCGAGGTTTCATATGTTACTATTTTGTGAAGTAAACCATTGTAGAGAAATCGACCTCCAAAGTGGTTTCCAAATGGGTCCCCGTCTGATATTTCTGAACTATAAGAGTTACAAAATAGGAACTTTCCATGCTAGTGACATATGTAAATATTCTTGAGGAAAATTATTTTCAGCGAAATCGGGCGAAAACTTTTTGAGCAATGGGGATGTTGCCTAGTGTGAAATATCACATTTTTATAAATTATATTTTGAAATTGTTGATTAAAGATACATAAATCTAAAAGAAATAGGTATTTCGATTGACGCGATTAAAAATTATAAGCAAATAAAAATATTGCCCATCTCTTTCTCGCAAAACGATTTGTTACGTCACAAGTTGCAACCGCCATATATTTTGTAATGACAAATGTATGGCGGGTGCAACTCGTGACGTCACAGGCTCGATATATCGCTCTCTTTCATATTGTAAATTTAAATTGTTTGTATCTTCGTAATTTTTTAAGATATACGAAAATGTGTTCTAGATTGTTTATTAACATGTTGTCTAACATCGAATAGACGAAAAAAAAAATTTTAGGCCACATGCCTATTTGATAAAAACTTATTGCACATATGTACTCCTTCTATAATCCGTGTCCTGGCACGCTCTTAGGTTATTTTATATATTATAACAGTTTTATATAACAACTAGCTGGTGCCTGCAACTTCATTTGCATAGAACTAACGGAAGCGAAACAATTTTTTTTTTAAACGCAACCCTATCAGGTATCTGCCAGTGAAATTCCCGTAAAAAATTAACAAAAACGACGATCACTTCCAACGTCGTATATTCATACAAATTTAAGATTTAACTAATAGAAGAGTTTACTTATAGTATATTAAAAATAAAATCCAAAGAATAATCAAACTGAAATTACAATTAAAACAGAGTTAAAGAGCATGTCTAAATGAGGTCCGCGTGCACTCGACACGAATGCGTGTTATATAGCAAGAGTTATATTCTTAAAAAAGATAAACTTTACAACATTATTATTTTTGCTATTAAGTTAGTTAACTAATTGAATGATTAATTACCATAATACGAGGGCGGGTCAATAAGTCCGTGACTTTTGGAATAAAACACAGATTTTTTGATAAATAAATCATTTTATTTTTTAACGTAGTCCCCCTTGAGCTCTATACACTTTGTCCAACGCTTCTCCAATTTTTTTATCCCTTCCAAAAAATATGATTTGTCGAGGTCCTCAAAATAGGCCTTCGTTTGCGAGATGACTTCATCATTGGAGTCAAATCTTTTTCCACCGAGCCATTTTTTCAGGTTTGGGAACAAGAAGTAGTCACTCGGAGCCAAATCTTGAGAATAGGGTGGATGTGGGAGCAATTCATAGCCCAATTCATGGATTTTTGCCATGGCAACTGCACATGTGTGCACCCTTGCATTGTCTTGGTGAAAAAGAACTTTTTTCTTGGCCAAATGAGGTCGGTTTTTTTTCAAATCCTCATTGAAGCGATCCAATAAGTTGGCATAATATTCCCCATTAATTGTTCTTCCCTTTTGAAGATAGTCAATGTGGATTATCCCACGTGCATCCCAAAAAACAGTCGCCATAACTTTATTGGCTGACAAACCCACCTTGGCCTTCTTTGGCGCCGATTCACCCTTAGAAACCCACTGTTTTGACTGTTGTTTGGTCTCTGGTGTATTGTGATGGATCCATGTTTCGTCCACGGTTACAAAACGGCGCAAAAACTCCTCCATATTGTGATTAAACAACGCCAAACCTTCCTGTGAAGTTGTTATACACGATTGCGTTTGTGGTCGACTTGCGGAAAGCTTTCTCATGCCCAAGTGATCATTCAAAATTGAAACCACTGACCCATGCGAGATGCCTATGGCTTCCACAATCTCTTGCACTTTCAATCTTCGGTCGGCCAACACCATATCGTGAATTTTTTCGATTGTTTCGGGTGTAGAGACCTCAACTGGGCGTCCAGGACGTTCGGCATCTTCAGTGCTTGTACGGCCACAACGAAATTCAGTAAACCACTTTTTTACCATTGAAATCGATGGTGCAGAGTCCCCATAGTATTTATCAAGCTTAGCCTTGGTCTCGGTAATGGTTTTTTTTCGCAAAAAATAATGCTTAATAAGCACACGAAATTCACTTTTTTCCATTGTTTCCTTAAGATACTGGATAGTCTGATAAAGATAGCTGTAAAACACAAACTAACTGACGCAGCAAGTTCAAATTTTGATAGGAGTCAACTGACAGATGCCTGTTGACAGGAGTAGTGTTGCTTTTTCAGTAAGGAGGTTAGAAATTCAAAAAGTCACGGACTTATTGACCCGCCTTAGTATCATCAATATTGATCGGCATTTTTGCCGTGTCTGCGCCGGCCGGAATTTCTAAAAATATACTAATTTCTTAAGAGATTCACTTATTCTATAATTTTAAATCTATGACTTTGAAATGTATAACGTAATGTATAAATGTAATTTTGTATTTGTACAATGTATAATATAATTTTGAAACATTACATTCATTTATTTTACAAATGTTGTGGTGCAGAGTGTAAGGGCGGCAACAGCGGAGGCGGTGGATGGTGGGGCGGCGCCGGCGCGTCGGCGGCGTGCGCGGGGCTTGCGGAGGCGCTGCCGCTTCACGTCACCTGCCACCTCGCCTCCGATGGCACCAAGCTCGAGTCGGCCGCGCCGCGAGTGCCGCCGCCCGTCGTCAGCGCGCATCCAGCTGACACGCAGCAGGTCACTCCATACTACTATTACTTAGATCATGTTGCGTTTATTAGTACCATGGGTGTGATTTATCATTTTTGGGACACTCGTAACGTCTCGTACGTTCCCCAAAGTTGTCCCAAAAAGGATATGGTAACGAATAGCAGACGGTTCACCTGATTGTAGGCGATTACCTAATTGCATGGACAGTTCAGTCACAAGTGCTTTGCTTGACATTCAAAAGGAGTATAGCCTGTTGTAATCTTATTTTATATCCTCAGCTCTGGTCTGTTGTCAAAGAGGGTCAGCTGAAAGAATCATGTCATAACCCCAACTCATTAGACGATCTAGAAAGCTCAATGATGGATTGCGACTCTGAAGAAAAACTTGAAGTTGATGATGAAAAATTATTCAAGGTAATCTTTAAGGACGAATGGATATTTTTTTCACGCATGCTTTTGCATTGCTACTTGCTGATTAGAAAATATTTCGATGATTTTCAGTTTACTATTCCTCATGAAATTATATATTTAGATTTATGTTGAAAAATTAATACACAACACAGCACCTGAAAATAGAAGTGTTTCTAACTAAGGAGAAATGTATAACTTGTACCAACTACCAATTGTTAATTTTTGTTCGTTGGTTAAGGAGCAGCATCTGTGTAACATACCGTGGGCGGCGCTTGTGACGCGGCCGCCGCAGCACACGCTCGTCGTAGAGCGCATGCACTCAGGCGCTCGCCGATACGTCGTGCTCGATTTCGGACACGTCGTGCACCTCACTGATGTGGTAACTTAGAAACTGTGCAAATTTTATGCAGCAAAATATAATATACTTTTTTATTTACGTCACATTTTGGATCATTGAACTCTTTAAAAAAACTTTTTTATTTATAGTTTTTTTTAAATAGCCACATTAACAGTACAAATCATGTTAAATATATAAAAATGTGACGTGTTGTTAAACAGATCAGTGGTGTAGTGAAAAAAAAGTAACTAGCTAAAGGAAATATAACTGCTGTCAATTGAGAATCGCAACGATTCTAGTCTTTTTAACACCCACCCAATTTGGTCCTCACTTAGCATTAATGTTAAATTAGAAGGCATCTCTTCGGTCGAACCGGTCCACTCGGGCCGAAGCTCGACTCTCGCACATTGTGTCCTAAAGTTGACGTTTGTGTCGTACAGATAATCCCCATGTGCTCGGACCTAGTGACGCTGTGCATCGACATCTGGACGGTGAGCGAGGAGACGGACAGCGTGAAGCTCGCGTTCGCCACCGACATCGCCACCAAACACCTCGTGCTTACAGACCTGCAGCCGCCGGCCTACGCACGATACATGAAGGTTTGTTTTTTTTTATTTGGTGAATAACTAATATTACTAACACCACAATGGCTTGTTTATTATTTGATTGGACTCACTATTTACTTGGTTAAGCCCGTTTCCACTTTTAATATACTTGGACCAACAGGCTTGGCTTGAAATATGATTAATTGAAAATGTTTGTTTATTTTAAATGTAAGCTCGTCGTGTAACAAAGTCGTCAAATTTCTTGTCTCGGAGGTAGTTCTTGAGCCGAGAAAAGAAAAAGTATTTACTTGTGAGATAGTTACTGCGAATAGGGGGAAAGTTCCACAATTTCAAAGCCCACTTCTTGAATGGCAGCCGTGGCCACTGCAGCTCAGCTTTTTGAGCTGGTGCGTTGTTTTGGTTTACCATATTCTAATGAATATAGCGGCCGGGAATCGTGGCCTATTTATATCATTTTTTATACTGGGGGGCGTTTTCAGGCTGTCTGTGTCGCACGCGCACGTATTGTCGCGTATGGGAATAAGTCAGCGCGTATACTGTAATGGAATTATGTCGAAAACTAGCTTTTGCCCGCAGCTTCGCCTGCGTGGCAGTGTTCATGGCAAAAAACTTCTTTAGCAAATATACCTGCAATATAGTAATACACAGAGTAAAAATATATACTATGTAATAAATTTTCACACGTACTTTTTAATTTTAAGATATCTCCTAGATATAATCTCCTTGATAAGGATAATTAAATCGTATCCGTCTAAATAGCTTCTGAAAATACCACATTATTTCTGGACATTTTTAAAACTTATAATGGGTAAAGAAACATTCTTAAAAGATAGACATCTAATATGCCATCGCGGTCTTTTTTGTAGACCTATAAAAGAGAAACAAACCCACCATACATTGTTTTGTTATTTATCTCCTAACCTAACCTAACCCAGGTTAGGCAGCGTTTTCGATAAAAGTTCCCAGACGGCTTGATTTTTTCCGACACCTTCAACAATTATCGTCATAAATCAAACAATTCCCACAAAAACTTAACAAATTCTTATCGACCTAAACCTTCCTAAGGAACCACTCGGTCGGTAAATGTAAACGGCATGAAAATCCTTTCAGTAGTTTTTGAGATTATCGCGAACATACAGACAGACTCGGCGGGGCACTAAGTATCCTATGCCCGTCTCCTGGTTCTAAGCTGCCACCCCACTAATTTTCAGCCGTTCTTGAGTTATAAATAGTGTAACTAACACGACTTTCTTTTATATATGTAAATATTAGGTCATTACATATGAATTTGGCGTTTTGTAAAGGAGGAACATAAAGTCAATTTCTTTAAAACATAATATATTAATTTAATCAAAGTATATACCATTGCTATCTATGCACTTTTGCCATCTCATAGGAAGTTCATTGATTCATTGATTTACTAAAAAACCATTCAAACAGGAATCATTAAAATCTTTGAAGGCGCTTTGGACTGCCCCCATCGGAGTTGAATTTTTTCCCTTGCAAGAAGTTATCCAAATTTCGAAAAAAATGGTAATCTGTCTGGTGGTAATCGAATGACTTAATATTATTTTATAATGCCAAAAATAAAATCTATAAGCTATCATAACTGTAAGTATCAAATTTTATCAAAATCGCTCAGTAGTTATTGCGTGAAAGAGTTACAAACACCATACATCCGTACATACAATATTTCGCGTTTATAATATTAAGTAAGAATGTCTTAAATTTTTAAACTCGATTAATGTTTTAAAGATTTCGAAAATGTATTAAAAGAGAAACGTTAGTAGGCATTAGGCGTATACACTGACACAAGGTCACACACAATACCTTAAAATATTAGAGATTGTGGCCGCCCATCCTAGTTGGAATTGTTTTGGGTTCTATTTCGTTCTAAAGCTCTCATAATCAACTCATAATAGGTTTTTTTATATATCTTCTATGTACAGACAGCGATCAGTTACGGATATTTTTTTATGTATTGATAACGCGTGGCTTCGGTACAAAAGTGCGTTCCCACTCTTAGAGAGTTAATCTGATACGCCACACGTGACAGTTAGCGGGACTCGATATTTTTGCGAAATTAGAATGCATGAAAAATCATAACAACTGGGTATTTTGACGTGACAACGTCTTATAATTCGATGTAGCCGGCTGCACGCACTAAAAAACATGACTCATGCGGCGTTACCTCGCTCTGAGGCGTTCCATTTATTATTATGCCGTTGTCACGTTCAACTATCGTCAGTAAACCGACTTTACAGACAACCGATTCTTTAAATTAAACATGTGTATTCTGTATGCATGAAAGCTTAAAAAAAGTTTTAATTGTTTTTACATAACAAGTAACATTCCCAATAGTGTCTCTGTCACTCGTCATACTTAGTGGTGTTTTAGAAGTAACTGCAAGTAGAAGGAGCCAATACGAATAAATAACTTTTTTAATCGCAGATAACAACTATTGGACGATATGGAATGTCTGCTATGAAGTGTAGAATACCATTGGGTTGGTTCTTTGGCGAAATAACTGAAGTAGCGAACATCCAGGCGTCTGTAAACGCTCTGAATGCACTACACCAAGATTTGACATGTCGGTTCCGGTAAGTTTGTTATAGAACTGAAATTTTAAAGTTTAAATACTTAATTGTTTTTATATATGTATGTAATTGGAATCATTAAAACTTGTATTATTTATCCAAAAATGATATTTTTAATTCTATTTTTATCACCTGTAATTATGTACCGTACTTAACGGTTTTCATTGTAGGTTGGCAACAGGAAAATTAATAGATTTACTTAATCCGTATTTGGAGTTATACAACGGTAACGCCGTTCACATGATGGCATACCTAAATCAAGGAAATGACACGGATCCCAAGGTCATTACAGCATACCAAGAGTGTATTGAACTACAATCACAGCTGCACAACTGCACCAATATTTTGAAAAAGCTACAGAAAACATCGACCAGCAATGTTAAAGCTTTAGAAGCCGTCAACTGCGGCGTCGTTACAGCAGAGGCACTGCTTGAGAAAGCTTCTACTGATAAATTGCGTGTGATTGCGGAAAACATAATCGATATGTTGCTATATTTCTTGTACCACAATCAGCTAACGGTAAGTTCTTTCCTTAAATAAATCAATCTAACAAATCACAAAGGATGCAACATTATTTAAGCACAATAAACGTATACTATGTTATGAATACAATATTATATTCGCGTTAAGAATGTAGTAATTAGTAAAAAAGTGAAAACGGCTTACTTCAGTTGGTGAATTTAAACACGGCTTAAGAGTTAAGCGTCAATGGTCGATTTTAAGTACTAAAATCTAAATATGAAAGCACTCTAAAATATAAACGCCAACCTACGAGTAACAATACTACAAAAACGTAACCCTCATTCATTTCACACGAACAAATAGCAATGACAACGAAACACACTCTGTTCGTGCATGCTTGCATTGCGATTGGTCGCGCCATATCCCCGTCACGTGACACGACGATCGGTGAATGGGCGCAGAAATGTACGATTGTGTCGGGGAAGAAATACAGGCAACACAAGATAAGCGGAACGTAGACAAATTAACTAACTTAAGAAAGGTTAATCCAGTATTGTACATATAATCTGAATGGCTTCTACATCACTTCACAACACACTATGGCATTTTTGCGATATAAAATAGTGTAAAAACCTAAAAATTACAATAATATGTTTGATGCAATGTTCCTGCGACGCAACTGCACGAACCGAGTGTGACAACCGACTGAAGCGCCGCGCGGTGTCTACTATTCTACATACAAAATTTATACATAATTTTGGCTTTTACTAAATTACTTAATTGTACTGCAGAATGTAGAGAGCCAGGATGAGGAAGAGGAAGAGAATTCGTGTGGCAGCGGCATTTCGGAGGCGTGGGTCCGGGGCGTAGCTGCTCTGGGCGTGGCCGCTCCCGCACGCACTGCCGCCGGCGCGTGCACGCTGCTCGCCCGCGCTGCTGCTGTGCAGCCATGGTGGGGGACGCTTCTAGCCGACCTGATCGTGGGACCCTTCGCCGATCGGGACGCGCCGCCGTGCCCTCTTGATAGGTATTTTCATGCCATTAATAGGATATAATTATTTTAATTCATAAGGTGTCTGAAGTCATTAGTAACAGTAGTTATATGAAATTGTTATCTAGATGTCTAAGAAATTTACTTTATTAGTTACCTATTATGTTTTTGATGTTTATTGTTTATTATTAGTTACTTGTCTGTCATATTAGGATAAGGTCCTGTAAAGATATGTTTGTTAAATAATGAAAAAACTTGGTTGAAAATGAAAACTGTCTTGGTTATAATTTATAAGATGGCTGGCGGCCGTGATGTTCATGGCGCGCAAGAGTATGTACGCGCACCGCGGTGAGGGCGGCGGCGTAGCGGCGGCGCTGTGCGAGCGCGCGCTGCAGCAGTTGACGGAGCCGGGCGGCCAGCCCGCGCTGCTGTCCGCGCTGCTGACTGTACTGGCCGGCGTGCTCGATGCTGCTCTAGACACGGCACGCGACGCCAGGTGACTCTTTTGATTTTTGAGAGATAAGAGAGGAACAGAGAAACTTGATATCGAATAAAAACTTATGGATTTTTTATTTTTGTCAGAGAAACTATTACTACTAATTTTCTTATTTGCCAGATGGGATTGGGTAACTGGAGGTCGACCTAAAAACGTTTGTTCCGACGGTAACACAACACCACCGCCGCGCACCGTGGAGTGCAAGGTACATCGACGCAAATTGCACTCAAAGCCTTTACATAAGATGCCCCCCGAAATGGATGCCTGGATGGAAGTCGCGAAACGTGGAATACAGGCTTGTGCTGAAGAAGAACAGGTAAGCCTTACCTTAATTTCTTTCTCGTACGGGCCTCAACATAGGATGGAGTACCTAGTTGATTATGTAGTTTTATATCGTAATTTAATTGTAATGAAATTTTTACCGTTTTTCTTATCTTGAAAATAGAATATTACATAGTATTTGAAGTAAAATGTTACGAATATATTTTTAGTTGAAATAATACGTTTTATCGATTATACAATACAAATTCACAGCGTGAACGCCTAAGAGCGTCGCGCGCGAGCGGTGCGGCGCGGCGGCGAAGCGCGGATGACAGCGGGCGCGTGCTCAGCCCGCCGCTGGCCGCAGCGCTGGCGCACGCGTTGGTCGGACACATACTGGCCATGGATGCTACGTTGCACGCCGATCAATTGTTACTAGCTGCGAAGGTATGTACTAGTTTTTAATAGGCAAATATTTTCCGTAACAATTTAATAAATAGTAATATGCTGTTCTTTTGTCTCTCGTCAGTCAGAAAGCATTCGAGATAAGAGCTTATAAATAGTTGCAATGGATATTACTTAAGCTGTAATGACAGGTGATCGGGCGACTGTGCGCTTTGTGCGGCAGCGCGGCTCTACCAGACGCAGGGGGCGTGCTGGGGCTGGCGCGCATGGCCGTGCGCCTGCCGCCCTGGCCTAGACATGCGCTCACTGCCCTATTGCAGGTCAGCCACTTATACAATTCGAATAGAACATACAAAATACAATAGCATTAACTGCAGTTTAAATAAAAACATAATTTCTTAAAATCAGGATCTGGTAGAATACGAAAACGGCGAATTAAGCATTTCCCCGAGCGAAGATTGGGGAGGCGCAGGTTCATCGCGGTATATTCGAGTGGGTGACACCGAAATTGGATTTGGAAAAACGCCAATAAAACGACCTAGTCCAACAGGTAAAGACCTAAATAAATTATATTTTAATTTAAGATTAAGAAATCATGTATTGACTGCATTTCCAATAATTACAAAATTATTATTTATTGTAGCATTATATTTAGCCCTATAAAATTTGTAATACGAGGGCGGCACTGAAAATTTCGGGAATCAAGGAAGTGACACAACATTACTATTTAAAAATGTATTTATTGCTTTTCGAAGTATTCTCCGCGAAATTTGACACATTTTTCCATACGATGGAACCAATCATTGAAGCAACCATTCCATTCGGAAGTTGGGGTCTCCAAAATAGCCGTTTTGTAGGCGTCCACAGCTTCTTCAGGTGATGAAAATCTCTGACCACGCAATTTATTCTTTATTTTAGGCATATATATATATATATATATATATATTTAGGGATAGGTATAGAAATCATTAGGGCTTAGGTCGGGGCTGTACGGCGGATGGTCTAATAATTCTATGATTTCTTGCTCTAAAAACTCTTTCGCTTCTTTCTGTGCGCGGTGTGAGAACTCACATTGTCGTGATGGAGGATGATGCGGCGGTTGCAGTTCTCTTTACGGAGTTCAGAAACGACCTGTGGCAAACAAATGTTAGCATACCATTCTGCATTAACCGTTCTTTGTCCCTCAAGAGGAATAGTCGCAACATGGCCGGTTTTGGAGACAAACGTGGCCACCATTTTTTTTGCAACACTCCGTGAACGAACATTTTTTGTTGGCTTTAACTCATTTTCGAACACCCAAACTCGTGACTGGTTTTTTGTTTCGGGTTCGTACGTGTATATCCAGGATTCGTCACCTGATACAAT
This sequence comes from Phengaris arion, assembly GCA_963565745.1. Classification (NCBI taxonomy): domain Eukaryota; kingdom Metazoa; phylum Arthropoda; class Insecta; order Lepidoptera; family Lycaenidae; genus Phengaris; species Phengaris arion. Next base: position 12,406,676 of record OY751435.1, on the reverse strand, counting down.
GTTGTATACAGCATTTGAGGATCCTGCGTGGAATCTTTCGAGAGTTCTGACGCACCAAGTAACGCGAGCCGCTTTTTGCTCTTCACAGAGCAAATGCGGTATCCATCGGGAAAACAACTTTTTTACACTAATTGTTCATGCAAGATTATTTGTATTTGACTCATGCCAATGTCTAAAGTTGCCTGAATTTCGCGGTATGTCACATGTTGATCTTCCTCAATCAGCTTACGCACAGCATCAACGTTTTTCTTCAAATCAAACGTCTTGGGTGACTGCAGTTTTTGGACGACCTTGACGGGGATCATCACTGAGCTTGACACGTCCACGTTGAAATTCAGCAAACCAGCGATAAATTGTGGTTTTGGATGGGGCTTCATCACCAAATGCAGAAATCATCCGGTCAACACACTGTTTTTGTGTTAAACCACTTCAAATGTCATAATAAATCATCGCTCTAGAATTATCTCGAGTCAATTCCATTTTCTCAACGACTAAACAAGTTTGACAATACCTTGTGACAAGACCGAGAATCTTTTTTTAAATAAATAAACGGTATTCGATTTTTAAAACCAAGGAGTTTTAAATTAAAAAGGTTTTAATATGACAGGAACAGTGGAAATATTCCATTCCCGATACTTTTAGTGCAGCCCTCGTATTAACCAGTCAATATATAAAATAACAAGTCATTGGTATTAGACTAAACGACATTGACAGCATAGTGTAATCGATACAAAATATTGATTTTGAGTATATATTCTTGCTCGTTTCCTCGGCAGTATATTTGATGACACTAGGGTACCCGCTGTCGCAAGTGGCTGAGTCTGACGACTGGAGATTTGACGAGAAAGTGGCGGAGCAATTGGCTAAGGCTGCAAAATTTTCCAGAGCGAAAACGGTCGTAGATACCAATGTAAGGTAAGTCGCAAAGTTTATAATAATAAAATGAACATAAGATTATAGTTATAAGCCTTTCACACATAGCCATAGAAATACCTGGATAAGCTTCTAGCTATAGTAGATAATGACAGCCTTGGTCACAGTATGGTGTCGAGCTGTACGGACGCGCGCTTGGAGAGCGGCGCGGCGGCGGGCGGCGAGGCGTTGGCGCGGCGAGTGTTGGCTGCCAGTGCGTCGGCGCTGCCGGTCGCGCTGCGTGCGTCCCCCCTTCGGCCCCGCACCCCGCCCACTCCGCCAGACGACTCCCTTGCCGACACGCCTGATACTGCAACCCCTCTGTCACCGGAGCGAACCCGCCAGCCGCCTCTCGCTCACACTCTGTATGACGTCTTTAGACACCTGGCGCTAGAATTTGATAACCAGGTATGTTTATAGTAAAAACCACGAGAACCTATGGAGATTGTTTCCTTCTCTTTCGCACATTTTTTCACGATTCAATTTCGAAACGATTTCAAAGTTAAATGTCTTTACTATTTTTAAAGTTACACACACATTTTTCGGTTTCGGTCGTTATTAAAATGTAGAGAAGTTATATATAACATTAAAAAAACATTTAGAATGTTAATTAATCTTTTTGTGTGCATGAATTGGATCTGAACAGAGCATATTTAGCTAGAAGACTCTGTAGATAAAAAAGTAAATAATAATAATATTATGTAACCATTACATAGTTATTATTAACGTCGACAGTATTCTGAAGTAACAAAATCTAGGTATTTAAATATATTAATATGTAGTGTATAATAAAAGTTCCTTACGAAACGTTTTCATTTTTAGGGTTCCGTACCTTAAAAGGTAAAAACGGAACTAGGGATGTTCGATATTAGCAAAGCATCGATTTTGACCTCGATGAAAATATCGATACAAAACTATCGATGTGCGATAAACATCGATAGAAAAACATCGATGTATATTTTCGACTATGCCAGTAATTAGGGTTTTCAATATTTTCTGAATTATCTACTTTAGTCACCAAAAAAATTAACTAACTAAACTCAACACATGTGACATTTCACTTCATCTCTTATTGATAACTTCAGGCACCCTTCTGTATCTAGCCCCATTCTATTCATATACCTTCTTAGTCCTTACTAATAAAAAGATTTACACAACGGATAACTTGAACAACGTTGCTGTCTTTGTCTGATGCGTTGAAAAAATCACTTGACAGAGAAAGACAGCAACATTGTTTAAGTTATCCATTGTGTAAATATTTTTATTAGTAAGGGGCTATCCCCCTTTCTAATAAAAATAGAATGTAGAATTCTTAAACTTAATAGTCATCTCAGATGACCCTAAAGATAATATTGACTGTTCGATATTTTATTATCATATCATCGATATGTCAATGTTATCGATGTTAAGACATCGATGTTTTCCAGCTAACCATCGATGTTTATTGAATATCGTTGAATATCGATTATCCTTAAATGGAAACCTTATAAGATCACTTTGTGGTCCGTCCGTCTTTCTGTCGGTCAAGAGCCTTTATTTCGGGAACGAGGGAGATATTGAGTTCAAATTAAAACCGTATACTCAGGTCTACGGTCCCTTGAAGCTGTGAAAAATCAGAAAAAAACGCTTATTGCGACAATCTCAAGAGAATCAACATTCATAGGTTCACATCCCATTGTTCTAGAACTATGAAATTTGGCAAGTAACATCGTTATTGGCTAAAAGTACACGAAAAAAAAACTGAAAACTGCACATTTGTAGTCAATTCATAAAAAAGTCTCGAAGGGCCCTGTATTTCAAGTTGAAGCAACTAGTTCAATTGAGGTATCCTATGAAAGGTTTTGATGTGAGCATTCTGAAACATATTTTATTTATATTTTACGACGAATATTTTTTTATTTAAAAAATACACATACACACACACACACACACACACTTTCATCACCCAGTTTCAGGCTCGACAAAACTGAGACACTTCGATTCCTGAACTATTTTGATGTCCCTACTTTCTACGGAACCCACTTTGGCGAGTCCGACTAGCTCTTGTCCTGTTTTTCAATTTGGCTTATTTGTTTCCTGTTTATAATTCTATAAACTGCTTGCCATCTTGTAGTTAGACCCTGCCGAGTATATAATATACTATAAAGCATTAACCACATTCATTTACACTCTGAATTATGTAATTAAAATATTTTTAGATGGATTGTACGTACATCGAGAATGTGGTGTCGTTGTGGCTGACTTTGAACGGGTCGGCGTGGAACGGTGGCTCGAGCGGCGGCACTGCGGCGTGGTCGCTAGGCACGCCTGCCGACGCGCCGCGCGTGCGCCTCGCCTCGGACTCTGTCACCGCGCTGCTTAGGGCACTCGTCAGGTATTACTTACGAATACTCCACAATTTGGATAAGCATTAAGATTTTAAAGGGTTTGTTTTACGTGATGCGTAACTTATAAACATATCGAATTGGCATAATTTTACGCACCAATTTTTTTTTAGGATTGAAAATGTGTCGCTGAGATGTTGGGTTCTTTCAATGCAGGCATTGGCTTGGATAGCTAATCTTCCGCTATTGGTAAGATAGTGATATAATATTTGGTTGTTCAAAATCAATTACGAATATTTTGAGCATATGATCTACTGCTTTTGTAAAGACGCTTAGGCAGAAAAATAATTAAAGAATAATGCTAAATAAAACTACATTGCGCTCTGTAAGGCGCTGAAGTAATTAACTCAAAAACAGATGATTTAAAAAAGGAGAAAAGATTTTGGAAAAATACTATTAATAAAATCAGCCGTGTGGGGTCAACGACCTTAGCAGCGCCGTAAAGAGCGTAATGTATTTTTTTTTCTGCCTAAACGTCTAGACATAAGCAGTAGATCATAATATGCTCAAAATTTCCGTAATTGATTTTGAACAACCTTATATTATAAAGTACAAAAATCAATTACGGATATATATACAATGAAGAACATACACTAGTAATTATAAAATATTACAGGCGGAAGGCAGTATGCAAACTATGGGACGTGTAATCTTGGAATGTGAATACTTTGTACCGGCGCTTGTCAAGTTCGTGTCCATGGACGTGAGCTCAGATGGATCGGTCGTCTCTTCCGAGCCGTATTTGGTTTGTACTTTTATTTATAAATACACGTTCATACTAAATGAAACGGTTTTTATTTTTACGGGTTAAAGCTTAGTAAGATTTAATACAATATTTACGGTATGACAGGGCGGAACAATGGGTGGTGCCGGCGCAGGCGCAACAGCAGCTCTGGGCGGCGTGCTAGCGCGCGTGGTGAAAGCGCGCGGGGGAGCGGGAGCGCTAGCGGCACTGCGGGCTCTAGCGGCGCTGTGGACGCGCCCCGCCGCGCCGCCGTCCGCGCTTGACCTACACGCGGCGCTGTTGCGGGCTGCGCACGCGCTCCTGCCCGCATTGGCGCCTGCACATGCTTCCCACGCACTGCCACTCATAGACGCAGTCGGTAAGATTCTACTTCCCCATTTGATTTATAATGCTACAACTAATTATTCCTCTTGGAACATTGCAATCCAATAATATTACACCACAACTATACATACTGCATGGCTATTGTCTAGATAACAATACGTATGAAACTAAATGTGTAGTGTAGTGTTAAACTACTAAATGTGTAGCGCATAATCTCGTTATATCCTTTAGCGGAGCAGTGCGCGTGGTGGGTGCGCGAGGGTGGCGGCGGACGCGCGGAGGGCGGGTCGGAGGTACGGCTGTCGGGGCTGCTGGCGGACGTGCTGGTGCCGGGTGGCACACGCCGCGCCCCACTACGCCGTGCGCTGTTGCACCAGCTGCTAAACTACTGCCGCCGCCTGCTAGCTGTTCCGCACGCGGTACGTTCACGCTTAAAATTAACAAGCGTCGGGGAGTGGGATCGTCACATACCAAACTTTTATTTTCTTCATTGTTTATTTTTCAGTCTGCTACTAGTCCAACCGGCTCGAGTAGTGAAATGTCTCAAACTGATGAAAGCAAAGCTCAACATAATGCTGCACAAATGGAAGGGACGAATCTCGAGGATGAGAGAAAACAACAAGTACCGAAAGTGCCATGTCTGGCAGATACTGGTGAGGAAATATTAATTAATTGCCTAGTGTATACAGTATTATAAAGATTGATTAAATAGTTCTTTTGTTTTCTTTTTCCAGTTTTACAACATTCTGACTTAATGCAAAAGTTCTACAAGGCGTTATCGTTCTGTGACGGGATGAGATTAGTTTTAAATCCCAGTAAGACATTTTATTTATTTAATATTATGTAATGTATTAATAACGTGTGCCTAGACCAAAAGTTGTAAAATTAAAAATATTTTTTTATTAGGTGGAAATGGCGAGTCGTCATCTGAAAACTGGACTCTTAAAGAAGAAGTTTACTGGCTGGTAGCGCAGATTCCTTCGGTTGCTACTAATCCAGTGCTTATGCTGAACAGCTTAATGGAATATCTAAGTAAGTATTTACATAAGTTTGGGATAGTGTATATTTTTTAATTAGCATAATAATATCAAGTGAAAGTATTAAACCACCAACAAGTTCAAGGTTAATCCAATTTAAACGATTGATTTTAGGGAAAGAGGAAGTAGTTCACTTATCTCAAGGAATGCAAAATCTTATTGTGAGGCTTTTCTACAAGCCAGAAGTACTAAACGCTTTTTTGGACGCTGGGGGTATGGAGCTTGCAGTTGACAAGTTAACGTCTTGTCATCAGGTTGGTACAGTCGCTATTTATTAACCTTGTTGCGAATGATTATTTTATTTTCGCACTTTATAATACATTCAATTTGTATGTTGCTACAGGCTGGTCCTAGCAACAAGCAAGGACTGGTATCCTCTCTGATGAATCATCTTAAGCTCCCGCCGCAACTTATCAACCTATCGACACCGGCTTCTACCAAGAAGACACAGCCATCAGTGGTCGAAACAACAAACGGACTTGTTAATATTGCGCCACTATGTAAGTAATTTGAAACAAATCTTTCAAGGAAAACAAGAAGTCTACTGATGATGTTGAGTCTTTTTAAGCATTTGTATTGGGAAATGAAAACAAAGTAAATGATTAAATATATTTTGTAAAGTGCTAAGGGTCAAGAATATAATTGAACTTCACGTTAAAATTGTAACAGGTACGGTGACCTGCGGTAATCCGACCGCTCAGTCTGCGGAAGTTTTACTGGGCGGCGGCGGTGCGTGCGCGGCGCGGCGAGTGCGCGCGGCGGCGTGGACGTATCACTTCTACAGCTCCGAAGACGCCGCGCTCGCGCTCACCGTCACGCTGCCATATGCGGCGCGACTGCATGAGATACAACTGCAGCCGCATCTTACCAGTCTCGCCAGTGAGTAACGAGTAATTCATATCTACTAGTGGCGTAATTCTTAACCATTGGGCGGTTGAAATTTGTGACAAATAGTATCAAACGCATGGTGGTGTTATTAATCTTAAGTAGTGTGTATAACGTTATATAATCTTTTTATTAATTTAATGTATTTTTTAACATTATTGTAATTTTTTGATTGCCGTTTGCATAATTTTCGTAAAAAGAGGGAAAAAGTTTATGCTTCACAAATTATTATTATATGATGTTACTGCAATCATGAGAACGTCATGAATGTAAAATATTTACTAAAATAATTGAAACCTGCCTAAAACTGCTCCATTCAATACTCTTTTAATAAATACATTTTGAAAGTTAAGAAAATAACTGTTTGTTTTTAATTTTTTGTCAACTTTAAAAATATTATGAACAAAATATAAATATATTTTTGTTATTTTTTTTGACGTGATCTTGTTAAGTATTTAAGTAAGAAAAGCTCCACGAAGCAAAAAATGTTTATGCCAATTTTTTAAATACATTTTTAGTTGCAAAGACGAATATCAAGACACTTTTCTTTATAAATAACCATATAACTTATTTAAAAAAATGTATATTATGATAGATTTCTAAGTGGAATAAATAATTTAAAGTGTTCAAAATATATGTTTATTATTATTTTAAATTTTCATATTAATATTTACTACTTATAACAATATTAGATGCGACACAATTTCGATCCTGACGCCCGGGCAGCTATTTTCAGCATTAAATTATTAAAGTTAATCATCGCGACACTCATGTGTTTGATTTTCAGCTCTATTGTATTAGCACAGAGTACTATTTACAATGCATTCCAATTTTTGTGCAGTGTTCCAACTCTCAACTTAAATAAACTGATAAAAAAAAAATAAAAAATAAAAAATAACACTGTATAAATAACACTTAGAAGATAACTTTTACAAAAATATCATTTATAACGATTAACTTGCAATGTGAATATTTTAATGTCGGTTTTAACGCCAAGGGTCTTTGCGACTATAATTTATCACCTTCGAACCTATTTTCACTGTATAATATATAAATAATTTTATGTAATATATTATTTTTCAAAATTCGGTATGTACAGCATGTCCCGGTGCGGTCGGCGTGGAGGCGGGTTGCAGCGGGACGGTGGCCCCGCTGGGCGCACCGCAGAGCACGGCCGGCATGACGTCCATCCGGCTCGTGGTGGCGCAGCCCGTCGTCTGCAACACCGTACTTCTGCGCCTCTACCGACCCAGAGATAGCTCCAACATGGGCTTGCTCCAGCTGCGGCTGCTAGTGGCGCCAGCTTTTGCGCCACCCGATCGACATTTACCTGATTCGAATTCTTACACGTACGTATGTCGCATGTATTATAATCTACCTTAGCCCGCTTTCTGTGGTTAATTTGTCGGTAGTTTATCTATTCATTAGCGCTATTGGTTCGATAACTTTGGGAACAAAAAAGTGACAATATATAAACGAGTTTAACTTAAGTCACAAATGTGGTCCGTATGTCCATTTCATAACTCTTAATCGACATAGCTACTGATAGATGGTGGGGACACAGCGGATTTAACTTTACAGAAAACGATTATTTTCTTAGTTAAATTCCATTTAATTCCTAAAGTAACAAATGTTTTTCATAAAACTAGTTACATTGCCGAATTATAGCAAAACAAAATAACTTTATCCTCGAATTTCAAAAATATTAATCTAGTGACCTCTATATGAATCTTTTAGGACTCTGCGACCAGATAAACTTAGTTTATCTAGAGTTTATGTAAAATCTTCAGAAACCAGGTATTAGCGATTCATTCCATGTAGTTGGAAACACTTCTAACTTTTTATTGAAACGTTATTCAGTCTAAAAATTAATAATTAAAAGTAATAATTATATTGAACAATTTGTCTTCGTCGAAAGTGGAAAAATAACTATTTTACGGGCGCAGAAATCGTTGGGCACGTATAGTGTGGACGTGCACGCGAGCGCGTCCCGAACGCGCCGTTTGGGCGACAGGAGGGGCAGGGGCTGCAGCGGTACGCGCTCTTTGTGCGTGCGTGGTGGCCGGTGGACCGGCTGCGCAGCACGCGCATTTAGCGTTGCTGGCGGCCGCACGAGCGCTACCCGCGGCGCGCCCACAACTCCTCTCTGCACTGCTATCTATGGATGCGCACGCGCATGCGCACGGTATGACTTATCATAATATTATCTGTTACATATTTTTCATAGTTCGGTGTCAACAAAATATATGGCTTTTATAAAAGAATATCAAAGTAGAATAAATATATTTTTATATAATAGGCACTGGCAATGCTTAAATTATTATTATTATTATATCAATTATTTCATATTGGAGTTTACTCTTTAGGTATATTTTTAAAACTATGTATCAATTTCAAATCATCACTGCACTCGCCAGCATTCCAAAGCGGGTCATCGAGTCAGTGGGGCGGCAGCGTGGGCGCGGTGTGCGCGCTGGCGCAGGCACTGTGTCGGTGGTGCGCGGACGGCTGCGCGCGAGCGTATGTCAGCTGGCTCAGCGACGCGGCCGAGCGCTGGCTGCGCGAGCGCCGTGCGCCCGCCGCTGCGCTCATACATACGCTCGCCGAGGTAATCATCATCAATACATATTATAGTAAAATCGTAACTGGTCGCTATCTGTACATGGAAGATTAAAAAAAGGCCGCAGTGTGGGCCCCGCATGAGAGCAAGTACAAGCTTATGATGGAGCCGATACAAAATATTTTTGAATTTGCTTTCCTATGCAATCGAATTGGATTTTTGTCTGTAATGATATTTGTATGTATTAAATTAAATAAATAAATAAAAAAAATAATAGGAAATATGCATGTGACACCAAAATGGACTAAGTATTTTTATTTGTTTCTAAAAAAACAAACGTATACAATTATTTTTTAAAAATCAATCTTATTTTAGTAGTGAAATTTAATTATCAAAAAGTGTTTTTTTTCCTGACAAATTTCTAAAACGCATTGCCATTGGTGGAACAAAACGTGACGTCACATCACACACGGACGTCTGTCAAGTGTCAACAACAGTGTTTGCCAATTTAGAGGTAGATCCAGATGTGTCAGGCAGCTACGATGTAATAAATCTTGTAGCGAGACATTTTTAACTCCTTTTTCTAACTACTTCTAAAGTGACGATGATATATATATATATATATATATATATATATATATATATATATATATATATATATATATATATATATATATAATATGCACCTGATGATGGGATCCATGAGGAATCGAGGGAACTCCTCGAAATTTATATGAATACATATTGTGATTTCTACTTATTCTGAAGTAACCCAAGCATGTGCTACCAAAGAGTAAAATTTTGCACCAAGGTTATAGCCTGGATCCAAAAGTACCGAACAGAACTCCTGAGTCTTTATATATACATTTTTGGAAATTTTTACATTGTTTAAAGAACTGCAAGCATAATATGCCATTATGTAACTTACAGTAATCATCATCATCTGGTGTTGGCGTATCTTGTGAAGATGGACCACCATCTTCACACCAACTTATATACAATACCTAATGAAAGCTTGGCGCGTATACATTCGAACATTTGAAGGCTTATTTAAAGCTTTCTTAAAATGTGCTAATAATAATATAACATATTGACTAAAAAGGGAAAAAATATTATTTAATTTTTCGACTTTCAAAATAAAAATGCACAAAAAAGTATGAAATTATTGTTATTTTCTAAATAATTCCCCTTTTAAATTCGGCTGAAATTTTAACCATATCTCTACTCAATCTTCATATTTTTTTGTGCATTGTATATAATCATTATTTAATTACTAATCTATGTGTTAACTGACGTCACAGAATAAGCTCGCCAAAATAAGATGTTTAAATTGCACAAAAATTGTAAAATTGTTGTAATATTTTTTTCAGCTTATTGGTTTATACAGTAGAAACGTTTTATTTTATTATTTTTTTGTTCAAAATTATTTTAGTAAAACATTTTTTCAGGTGCTGTGGATGATAAAAGCTGAATGGCTTCTTGAAAATTTGCAAGATTTGATAACAGACGATCTGTTTGAATTAGTGTATATGTGGATAAAAGATGTACCTGAAACGAGTCTTCTCAAAAAAGCACTGGACGCTGGTAAGTATTTATATTTTAGATGCTTATCACCTTTTTATTTGTGTAATTAATTCTATAATGCAAACTTTTAAAGTGTACTTACCATATGTATCTCTTTTTTCAACAGTGCTCTGCTCTATGTGCTACATTCGACCAGAACTATTTAAATTGCTGATGGAACAAATGGAAATTCCAATTGTAATGGATGAAAGGTATGACAAGAACCGAATATTATAATTATTTTTATAGTCCCGATGGGCGTACGAGCGGTAGCTCTTTCCCGAATACAGATATGATACACGTATGGAATATTCGCAGTATGCAATGTTTGACGGACGACACGAAAGTGCAGCAGCCAGTGCATGCGGCAGTGCCGCGGTTGCGCGACGGTTTCGCGTCGCGACTACACGGCTGGCAGCTGCGGTCGCTCGCCGCGGCGTCGCTTTCGTCCACCGCCACGCACACACTACTGCACAGTTCGCTACCTGCCGCGCTTGTGCGTGCTATTGCAGGTATATTTTATTTTTCTATACAAAGGTGTTTTTTAGAGGTATAGAACTTTGAAATGGAATAAAATAAAAATGTTTTTTTTTTTTAATTGAAATTCACTTTATTCGAAATACACTCTTCTGGCATTATGATTTAAATATGACTTCTGGTATATCCGCCACGGCTGGCTCGGTCGTAGTCTAATCTGGATCGGCAATAACACAACATTTGTGGCCGTATATCGGCAATAACGCGGCGGTTTTGTCCTCCAAGTGGTCAATCGTTTCAGGCTTATCGGCGTAGACTAGCGACTTCACATATCCCCACAGAAAATAGTCAAGCGGCGTTGAATCGCACGTTTTCTTCAATAAATCAACTGTGGCACGAGCTGTGTGACATGTTGCGCCGTCTTGTTGAAACCACAGCTCCTGCACATCATGGTTGTTCACTTTATGAACGAAAAAGTCAGTAATCATGGCTCTATATCGTTCACCATTGACTGTAACGTTCTGGCCAGCATCGTTTTTTAAGATTTTAGATAAGACCAATTATTCCACCAGCCTATAAAGCACACCAAACAGTCAGTTTTCCAAACACGGCAGTTTTGTTTATTGACGTATCCATTCAACCAAAAGTGAGCTTCATCGCCAAATAAAACTTATGAAAATCGGGATCAACGGCAATCTTGTTTTGCGCCCATTCACCGCATCTACGCCTTGCTAGGTGATCGTGTGGATTAAATTCTTGCACGAGCTGGATTTTGTAAGCACGCAAACCAAGATGTTTCTGCAAAATCTTCTATAAAGTGGATAGAAACATATCCTATTCATGTGCACGTTGGCGGATAGACTGATTTGGGTCTTCCTCTACGCTACGCTCTACAGCAGCAATGACTTCTTTTGTACGCACTGTGCGACGTCTCTGTGGATGCGTATTAGCATTTAGAGTAAACGTGGTGCGAAAACGTTCCGTTCGAATTAATTGCTCTGATGGACGATTATGTTGACCGTAAAATGGACGTAGTGCGCGATACGTATTTCGAACAGAACCATGATTTTCTAAAATAAATTTGCACAATTTGGAAGCGTTGTTCAGGCGTCAGTCTATTCATGTTGGAATGCCACACCAAACTAAACATAAATTACTCGACAGCAGATTGACAGAAAAGTGTTGCCAGCTTAAAGTTCTATACCCCTAAAAAACCCCCTTTATTACTTGCTGTACCCAACGGACGTTGTTCTGACATAACTATGCACTTGAATAAATAAATAACTACCTACAATCAATATACACGAACATTTTCTACACCAACAACTACACTTACGTCCTACTCCTACCTACCTATACCTACAAACTACATATACTACCTACACCTACTACCTACATCTACAACCTACACCTATAACTTGTGTTGTCAGGTGCGATTTGATTAAAATTGGGACATAAGTCAAAAGTAATCGGGATTTAAGTCTACAAATCGGGACTGCAAAAAAAACTGCACCTTAGCGGCGAGCTATTACCTCCCTTTACAAATTATCCTTTTTTAGTTTAAAACGCTACCTACCTATATGTAAAATATCATTTTTTTGATCACTAGGTAGCTCTTTGTCTATAGAATATATTTTAGTTAAATGCGAGCGAGCAGAGAATTTTTTTTTTTAATTTTACATACTGGTTAAATTTTGTTAAAAAAATCCCCCTATCTGAAAGACAGATACTTGGAAAAATAAACAATAGCGTAAAAAAAGTTAAAGCGAGCGAGCGGAGCGAACGAGCAATAATGTTTTCCTAATTTGCAGATTAAAATTTGATCAATTCCTATTTATGACTTTGCATCTTAAAAAAACAAAAGCGTAAAACAGAAACAGAACAGAAAATTTTAAATTATGTTCTGTATATTAAACGTTAAAAGTGACCTATCAACGTTTTTGTCCTATTTTGCAGATTAAATAAAATCTGTTAAACCATATTATAAGAAAGAAAAAAAATAGAAGCCAAAATAAATGCTTAGATTGCTCTCCCATGCTGTATAATTGTTGATTAATATAACTAAACGCTCCAGTCTATGTAGCCTATAGGTACTCTTAATACACAATACACAATATTATGTTCAAGAGTCAATTGCCAAAAGATTTCTGACCAAATTAAGATCGCCTCGGAAAGTAATCTTTTGGTAATTGCCGCATTTGCTATTTTGATTATTTTGATTTATTGAGACATTTAGCGTTGCGATCAGATGGAAATCGGGACGGGTCCTCAGACCCCTTAAAATCGGGACATCCCGCGCAAATCACCTACTACCAACACCTACAACTACAACCTACACTTACATCTACACCTACAACCTACATCTACACCTGCAACCTACATCTCACTTACTCGTAGGGTAAATAAGGGTAATAACATTTAAATCGGTAGCATTATAGCGCGCCATTGTTTCTTTGTTTACGCTTAGATTAAATTAGATCTGAACGGAATCTATTATTTCGACTCTAAAATATTTTTGTGTAACATAAATTTTGAAGTCTGTATAGCTACATACATGTAATTGGTTATATGATTTTTTTCAGATTTCAGTGAAGCAAAATTAGAATCGATCTTATCTCAACAAAATCCTCAAAAGACAGATAAAGATGCCACTATGTGTGACTCTGATGGTGAAGATTCTGAGTCAAGTATATCTGAGGAGTGTCCCCCCGCCTTTACAGGTAAAGAATTTACCATAGAGACTATCTATTATTATCCAATTATCACTACTCCGTAAAAAAGGATGCGATAGTGACGGTAATATTATATGAATGGTAATGTTATTGCACCACAGATAGCGTGGACCTGCCGTCGATGAAGAACGCGTGCGAGCTTGTGTGCTGGGCGCGGCTGGTGTGCGCAGACCGCCGCCTCAAGGACTGGCTCGGTGGCCCCGGTGCACTCTTCTGGCGCCCGCTGCTGCGACTGCTCTGCCACCCGAGACCTGCTGAAAGGTAATGTAATGATTAAAAGACATTTATAATCTACAAAGGCTAATATTACGCCTTTCGAAACACGTGAAGTCTAGTTTGTTTACACTTATGTATTTTAGATTTTAATTATAATTATTTAGGTATTGTATTTTACGTTCTATCTGCTATCTTTTATCCCATTACTCTCCGTAGGGCTGCCGGAAGAAATTTCTTTTTAGAAATAAGCAGTACCTTTGGGTCGTTTTTCCATGTAAATTGTAATGTTTTAAATATTTCTTGTGTGCAATAATTTGTTAAATAAAAATAAAAATAAATAAATTATAAGAATAACACTTAACGAAACTGTTGTTTAGGTTGCAAATCCTAAGAATGTTTGTTTTGTGAGAACAGCTGATATTTGAAATAATTTTTAAGGACCAGGAACTCCTCTTATTTTGTCTATGAGCTTAGGTAGGCTTAATGTGTCCATGGACGACGGTAATCGCTTAAAATCGGGCGATCCATCCGCTCGTTTTCTAGTCAATTGAAAATAAAATGTTGGACATACATTTTATTTCAATGGACTACTCATTCATTAATTTCATTCCTCTTTCAAACCATGAATTATGAAACTATTTATGCGGTTTTTCTCAACAGCACATGGCAAGAAGGAGCTTTATACTCACAGCTTGAAGAAAATACTATACGATTGTTTGCGGAGCTTACCGTGTGTCATCCAACCAATCAAAAACTATTTGCTTCAACTCTCCACAGTATACTTGAGTCAATGCCTCATACTGGTAAGTGATAACGAAAAAGTATGCATCAAGTACAGTACAACTATATTCTTAATGTCTTTCGGGAAACCATGCACACTTCCTGTACACATAAGTGGTGGAGAATTTAGATATACCTACTCGGAATTTTTTTGAACGTCGCGATTATGATACGGCAGATATACATACATTTTACCGGAACATGAGTGGGCGAAGGCAGACCACCCCCCACTTCGCAAAATATCACTATATCTGCTCCATAGTCGCGAATCATTTATTTAACAATGTCATGTTTTTTTTTGTTGTAATACGAAAGAAAATATATATATCAGAAAGTTTATTACTTATAGGCGTTACACGAAATACTTGAAATGAAAACAATGTTATATAGAAAAATATTGTTTAAATATACATTTTTAATCATAAGGAGCGGAGGGTATATCGGGGTTCACCCGCGCGCTGATCCTGCGGCTGGTGCTGTCCGGTGAGCGCGTGACGGTAGCGCTGCGCTGGGCTGGCGGCGCAGGCGGTCCGGGCACAGGCACGACAAGTGCCGCTCCCGCCGCGCCGCCCGCCTCGCGCCACCCCGCCGCCGCCTGCCACGACCTGCTCACGCTGCCCGTGCACACGACCTTGCGCGCCGTGCTCACCGAACACTGCCCACCAAGTAATTCGCTGTTTACATCTTACACGTCATGTAACATTGGTATTTTGTTGTTGTATTTGGGTTCCGAACCTCAAAAGGAAAAAACGGGGGTAAATTTTAAATTGAGGCAACTAGTTCAGATGGGGTATCATATGAATTAGGGCTTGATGTGAGTATTCAAAAATATATTTTATCTATTTTTACGATGAATAATTTCTTATCTATAATGAAGAATGACAAAAATATTATCTTCTCCACACAAAATTTCATTCATTCACACAACATTACACAAGTTTCCTTGACATATAGCGACACAAGGTACTATCAAGTATAAAACGCCTTTATTTCTTCAGACATATATTATGTACTTATCAATGGCATATTGTATCTGAACTTTGATACATACTGGGTGTCCCAAAAATACCGTCTCATAGTGACATGGGAGATAGATTAGCCTTATATCTCTCGGATAAAATAAAAATGACCTTAGTAAAAGTTGCTTAGTTTTCGAGATATTTGGATTTTTTTGGTTTTATTCAAAATCTCCATTTTTAGTTAGTTTTTATTTCCGCATTAGTACAAATTCCTTTAATTTATTCATTTTAATTTTTTTAAGTATCTCGAATAGTTGTTTGATGCATACAAAATAAACTTTTGTCAAATAGTAGTGTATTTTTTAAGAAAAAAATATTTTTGTGTTGCGTTTTAGCTCTCCCAAAATTTCGACCCAAATTTTGACAATCTGCCGTAGAAAAAAAATGTACTAAAGTAATCTGGCAAATTATTTTAAAAATTACTCAATTTATTGCAGATTTAGAAATGGTATAACACTTACATGAAAAATTTACAGAAACTTAGAAATTGCCATTTTTATCATTAAAGTCTAATTCAAGCCGGACTCAACTATGAAGTGAATATTCAATATTCAAACACAATGAAAAGGCCACATGTTGTCCTTTGTGTTCGGCGTTTGTGATCCTGTTCTTAGGTTAAAAACTGAGTGAGATAGCTGTCAATGATCAACGGTAATGTTTGTTAAAGGCCTAATAAGTGCAAGGGAGCGCGCAATATGCGCTACTCTCTTCCCACATTTTACAACACCGTGTTCCACGAACGATCTCGTGGACTTTAGTACGTTCTCTTCCGTTTTGTGCGATACACGTGCTATTTTGTACTGCTCTCGTTTCTCTCATTTTTTTTATTACTAGGCGTTATTTTTGGACTCTGATTTGCTTTCGATTTGGACTATTGTTGAACTGATTTGGTGACAACAACGACGGTTTGCGCTCTTACAGACAGCTGGCTGGTTTTACTGTGCTAAGAATGGAAAATCCACGAGGTGCTGCTACTCAATTTACTCATCGTGAGTACGCCGACATGTACTTAATTTATGGGGAAACCAGGCGTGTTTCTAATCGAGGCGTAGTAACTTTAAATTCAAGATTAGCTGCAAGATTGTACGCGGAACGTTATCCAAACCGTACACCGCCATCGTATCATGTGATTGAACGATTGGATTCTGCCTACAGAGAGGGTAGAGTCCCAGGAACTCGAGGTGGTGAAGGGAGACCGCAAACAACCGACGAAGATGTCGTGTTACAGCAAGTTACCGAAGATCCGTCAACTTCGGTTCGTTTGATTCAAAGTCGGACTGGAATACCGAAATCATCTGCTCATCGCGTTTTAAAAAGGAACAGGTATCATCCGTACCACATACAAAGAGTGCAAACTCTCCTTACGAGTGACTATGCCAGACGGGTACAATTTTGTCAACGAATGTTGGAAAAAAATAGGGAAGATCCCGACTTTTTTCATAAAGTACTGTGGAGTGACGAGTCGCAATGTAGAAGAGATGGTTATTTAAACCTTCATAATATTCATAGCTGGCAGCTAGAAAACCCACACGAGAATAGAGAAGATCGGTCGCAACACATGTTTAAAATAAATTTATGGACCGGAATCTACAACGGTACAATAGTAGGACCAGTGGAGCTGCCTCCAATATTAAATGGTCACACCTATTTGGAATTTTTAGAAAACCAATTGCCAACGCTCCTCGGGGATGTGCCACTGGAATCATTACGAACGATGTGGTTTCAAAACGACGGCTGCCCAGCACATTACGCTCGAGACGTTCGAGCACACCTGGACCGCAGGTTCCCGGGAAGGTGGATTGGGCGACTGGGGCCAATCTTATGGCCACCACGATCCCCTGATCTTAATCCCCTGGATTTTTTTTATTGGGGATGTCTTAAAGACAAAGTTTATGGTAAACCAATACGCAACGAAAGGGAACTACGTGACAGAGTCACCGCAGCGGCTCAAGAAATATCTCAGATAAGTTTGAGAAGATTAAAGAATAATTTTATCAGAAGATGTCGATTGTGCATTCGTGTTGGAGGTCGACAGTTCGAGCATTTACTGTAATAAATCTAAGTTCTAAAGTTTTTTTCTAATTTTATTTATTATCACAGTGCCCCATAACAGCGAAGGAAAGAACGAAAAAACAAATTAGGGTTGCAATAGTACATTCAGTTTTACAAGTCTACAGATACAAAAGATAATAAAGGTCGATAGATAATAAGATTGCGATGAACATTCCTGGTACTTTTTCATCTTCTTTACTACATAAGAGTCTGGCTTGAATCAGACTTTAATGATAAAAATGGCAATTTCTAAGTTTCTGTAAATTTTTCATGTAAGTGTTATACCATTTCTAAATCTGCAATAAATTGAGTAATTTTTAAAATAATTTGCCAGATTACTTTAGTACATTTTTTTTCTACGGCAGATTGTCAAAATTTGGGTCGAAATTTTGGGAGAGCTAAAACGCAACACAAAAATATTTTTTTCTTAAAAAATACACTACTATTTGACAAAAGTTTATTTTGTATGCATCAAACAACTATTCGAGATACTTAAAAAAATTAAAATGAATAAATTAAAGGAATTTGTACTAATGCGGAAATAAAAACTAACTAAAAATGGAGATTTTGAATAAAACCAAAAAAATCCAAATATCTCGAAAACTAAGCAACTTTTACTAAGGTCATTTTTATTTTATCCGAGAGATATAAGGCTAATCTATCTCCCATGTCACTATGAGACGGTATTTTTGGGACACCCAGTATACGTTTTTAAGCACGTAGAAGTTTATCCTAAAAAAAAAAAATAACTTTGTAGTTCCGGCTGTAGACGAGTCGAGTCAGAAAGGCGCGACTAGCCCCGCGGCGGGCGCGGGCGTCGGGGCGGGCTCCGGCTCGGTGCTGCGGAGCGCCTCTGACACCGACATCATGACCGTGGCGGAGGCCTGGGAGCTGTCGCTCGCGGCTGCGAGTGCTTCCAAAGACAAACGGCTCAAAGACGTCAAGAATACAACACTCAAACAGCAAAACAAAATAAAGCGACAATCAAAAAATAACGACGCATCTGCGCTCTCCA
The DNA here is from genome assembly GCA_963565745.1 of Phengaris arion. Taxonomy (NCBI): domain Eukaryota; kingdom Metazoa; phylum Arthropoda; class Insecta; order Lepidoptera; family Lycaenidae; genus Phengaris; species Phengaris arion. The sequence continues at coordinate 12,387,975 of OY751435.1, read as the reverse complement.
TCACCGACGGTAAGTAAACTTGGGCTGAAATATTTTTATATGCATATGATTAACGTTAAGAGACGGACAGATTTATATTGTTCAATTCGTCTTCAAGAAAAAAGCGTATTCATTTCTAAAAGGCCTGCAACGTACCTGCGATTCATCTGGTATTGTGGTTGGCCATGGGCAACGGTAATCGCTTTCCATCAGGTGATCCGTCTGCTCGTTTCGTATTTAATTTAAAAAAAATGTACAAACAATGACATCTGTTTTATTTATTTTTACATAAAATTACTATGATGAAGACAAAAATTACTCTTTTTTAGATCTACTCGAGTCATCAATTCGAGTACAAGTCGACGGCATAGATGGTTACATTCCACCACAGATCACGCTCGCACAAATTCTTGCAGCTGCGCCCCACGAATTTGGACCACACTTAACACTCAATGTACATTTAGATACAAGCGGCGGTAAGTTGCAGCTACAGAAATGTTTGTTTCAATCCAATCTATTTCAAGTGAAACCGTTTAGATTTTTAAATCTTTAACAATTTTTGCCAAACGATACTTATTTAAGTTTACAATATATCAGAGCCGTGGTCCGGCGTCACAACTTCCGGCGTTCCTCCGCAAGACACGAATAGCGGCGGCAGTGCAATACTCCGGTCGTTTGGCGCATGCGGCGGTCTCGCGCTGGTGGCGGCGCGACTGCCGCGCCCGCACGCCGCGCCCGCGCCGCCGCCGCCGCACCACACGCACCACGACCTCGACTGGGTGAAGCTGGATGATCCGTACGAGGTACGTCATCACGTTTAGTAAAGCCGGTTCTTAAGGAATCGTTTGCAAAATATATTTGACAGTGGCCGAGTGCGGACTGACATTTGTTTAGAAATGTTTTGTGCAATAAAATCAGACAGTGACCAAATAAAATAAACCTTATTGCCATTACATACGCATACGTATTACGCAGCCATACGCATTAAGATGCATGCAAAATAGCAAAACACGTGAACATTTAGAGGAGACTTTTTAAGCCTTTTTACATATATTTTTTATTGTTAGATTTTTTATAATAATAATTCTAACCAAATAGTTTGATACGTTAGGAGGTGGTGGAGGTTGGCACGGTGGGTGGCGGTGCGGTGGCGGCGGCGGCTAGCGCGGAGGAGGGGTGCGCGGGAGTGCCGACGCACGCGCTGCTGGCGCTGGCGGTGCTGCTCAAGCTGCCGGGCTACGCGGCTGCGCTGCTGGACGAAGGACCGCGCGCCGTGCATCTGCTGCGTCTGCTGTTGGGAGTTGCGCACGACGAGGACGGACGTCAGTGTTCCACTGTACTTCTGTTAGCTTTATCTCAGTGATGTCTTTAAAGTTGCTGGTTCGATTTCTCCTAAGAAATAGCTTTTTTAACGAAATGAAATGAAAATTTTACTATGTATGTCATAGTGTAAATAAAAAAAATACCAACATTTATTGAAGTTCGTGTTACAAAGTTTTTGCTCGAACAGGGAACATCGTGGCGAGCAGTGGAAACAGCGGCACGCGGCAGTCGCTGGGATCGCTGCCGTTTCGCGTGGTGGGCGCATTACTGGAGGCGGCGCCGTTGGGCTCGGCTGAGGGCCGGGCACTGCGCCGCGCGCTGCTGCAGCTGGGTGCCGTGCGGCTAGTGCTCGCCTGTCTCGCCGTCTTCACGCATCACAAGCCCGCCGGACAGGTACTTTTTACCTTATATAATTTAAGATCTCTTAACGTCATGCATTATGATTTGCAACTGCTCCTACTAATCCCTTGAGGATGAGTTTGAGGCTAACTCGACAATACATTATTAGCAGAACAATCAGAATTCGAACGGGTCAGGCAAGAGCGAGGAGAAGTCTCAGCTGTACTGGGCGAAGGGTACCGGGTTCGGCACGGGCTCCACGCAGCAGTCGTGGAACGTGGAGCAGGCTCTCGTGCGCCAGCGCATAGAGGAGGAGCATGTCACCGTGCTTCTGCAGGTACTCGGTCCTCAGGCAAAATACTGCTATCGAGGTTGTTCACATTAACGTTTTACAATAGAGTCTTAGTGCCAATTTCACCAACGCCTGTTAAAGTTAATCATTAAATATCTAGTTCTTAATATTAATGAAAGAGAAGGCTTATCATTTAGACAAACGATAAACAAACTTTGGTGACATTGGGATTTAGCCTGTTACACAAGGGAACAAAATTTTAAATGTTGCATGAAATATTATGACTTCTATCTTTTTAAAACCGCGTTCCAGTAGCACGGTCAAAACAATTTTTTTATTATTTTCATTCATATTGTTTCTTTCGCACCACTATGATCATTCGTAACTGTTTTCACCCTTGTTCCACACGCAACTACGAGGGCGGCACTAAAAATTTCGGGAATCAAGAAAGTGACACAACATTACTATTTAAAAACGTATTTATTGCTTTTCGAAGTATTCTCCGCGAAATTTGACACATTTTTCCATACGATGGAACCAATCATTGAAGCAACCATTCCATTCGGAAGTTGGGGTCTCCAAAATGGCCGTTTTGTAGGCGTCCACAGCTTCTTCAGGTGATGAAAATCTGTGACCACGCAATTTATTCTTTATTTTAGAGAAAGTATAGAAATCATTAGGGCTTAGGTCGGGGCTGTACGGCGGATAGTCTAATAATTCTATGATTTCTTGCTCTAAAAACTCTTTTGTTCTGTGCGCGGTGTGAGAACTCGCATTGTCGTGATGGAGGATGATGCGGCGGTTGCAGTTCTCTTTACGGAGTTCAGAAACGACCTGTGGCAAACAAATTAAAACAAACAAACAAACAAAACCGTTCTTTGTCCCTCAAGAGGAATAGTCGCAACATGGCCGGTTTTGGAGACAAACGTGGCCACCATTTTTTTTTAAACACTCCGTGAACGAACAATTTTTGTTGGCTTTAACTCATTTTCGAACACCCAAACTCGTGACTGGTTTTTTGTTTCGGGTTCGTACGCGTATATCCAGGATTCGTCACCTGATACGATGTTGTATACAGCATTTGAGGATCCTGCGTGGAATCTTTCGAGAGTTCTGACGCACCAAGTAACGCGAGCCGCTTTTTGCTCTTCACAGAGCAAATGCGGTATCCATCGGGAAAACAACTTTTTTACACCTAATTGTTCATGCAAGATTATTTGTATTTGACTCATGCCAATGTCTAAAGTTGCCTGAATTTCGCGGTATGTCACATGTCGATCTTCCTCAATCAGCTTACGCACAGCATCAACGTTTTCTTGGTTGACTGCAGTTTTTGGACGACCTTGACGGGGATCATCACTGAGCTTGACACGTCCACGTTGAAATTCAGCAAACCAGCGATAAATTGTGGCATTTGGATGGGGCTTCATCACCAAATTCAGAAATCATCCGGTCAACACACTGTTTTTGTGTTAAACCACTTCGAAAGTCATAATAAATCATCGCTCTAGAATTTTCTCGAGTCAATTTCATTTTCTCAACGACTAAACAAGTTTGACAAGACCTTGTGACAAGACCGATAATCTTTTTTAAATAAATAAACGGTATTCGATTTTTAAAACCAAGGAGTTTTAAATTAAAAAGATTTTAATATGACAGGAACAGTGGAAATATTCCATTCCCGATACTTTTAGTGCAGCCTATGTATCATCTGTCAAAATATGTTAAAAACGCTAAGAATGATCACGCCATTTTGCATATTTTTACCCAGCTCCTTACTTGGGTTAAAATTAGCAATTTTTGACTTTTGAGTATTTAACAGATTTCATTGATTTGATGTTTTATTTTTAGGTTATCATGGAGTAAATTTATTATAGGTTATTTTAATCTGTTGTTGTTAATGATAATTAAATAGAAATATAATTCAATAAAGCTACATTCTTAATGTCGTACGGGAATCGTCGTTTTTCATACATCGTCTGTCACTTTCATAGAATAACGAAGATTGCCGATAGAAATTATGAAGTTAATTGTAATGTACATAAATATAGTAGGTACAACTACGTTTTAATGTCCCTCGGAAATCATCGTTTTTCTATCGAAGTGACAGACGATGAATGAGACGAGTGCCAAAAGACATTAAGAACATTTATTTAATCGCGGTAAATTACATCTTATTCTGTTTAACTATAGTCCACGTCCGTTCAGTCGACTGACATGGACTATGATTACCTATACGAGAAATATCAAAATTTAACACTAGCTGTCAGTTGTTCCACTAGTCACAAAAAATGCTAAAAACAAAATTTTCGAAATTTTCAATGATTTCGCTAAAGAAACGCCATTTTGTGGTAAAAATTATCGCGTTTTGGGCAAAAATAGCGTTTACTGGAACAAGCTACAAGTTGTAATATCTAATTATTTCTTAATTTAAAATAAATACTAAATTTTTACATGTAGGAAAATTCCTATTTATCATATTTAAGACCATGAAGAGAATTATGCGTTCCTAAAGCCACATCGCTTATGGCACTTGTAACAGCAATAAAATATGGTATAACTTAAAAAGCCATTGACATGCCGATTTGATGTGGTGGGCAGGTGTTAGTGTCGTACATGAACCCGGGCGAGAAGTGGCCGCCGGAGGAGGGCGAGGGGGGCGCGGGCGGCGCCGCGCTGGACGACGGCGACGACGACGAGACGCCGCTCGAGCTGCCGCGCGAGTTCGTCGACCTGCTCGCCGCCAGCTCGCTCGTACCCGCCATATGCTCCTACCTCAGAAACGACTCAGGTGAACGTCTGCTGATTACAACAGAAATAGTTTCTTAAAAAAATAATCAAATACGTTAATCACATTTGCATCCATATTGTATATTTTGTGATTCCCGCCTAGCTAAATTTTTATTATTCAACACGGCCCTCCCACAAGAGTTTTGTATAATATAACTTATACGTATACCTCTAGTAGTTTCTAGTTAACGATGTTAATGTAACACGCACATATACCTTATCCCATATCTCGAAGCAGTGTTGGACATGTCGCGGCACATTCCGCTGTACGTGTGCGTGCTGCGGGCGGTGCGCGCGCTGCGGGCGCTGCGCTGCCGCCGTATCTCCGCCGCGCTGCGGCCTCTGCCGCGTCTGCTGCACAGCATGAGCCGCACCACAAACTCCTACGCCACCAAGCTCAGGTATTCTCAACACAACTAGTATGTATAATATGTTTCAAATTTACAAATAAATGTTAACAAACCGAAGCGTCATAAATTATGACTTATTTTCTTCAAGCAAAGTTTTAAATTGTCCAAAAAGTATTAAATATATTATAAATACTTTTGTAATATTACAGTTATGATAAAAATAAATAAATAAGCTGTATAAAATATCTATTTTTACATAAATGGTCTAATTTTTTTTTCAGAATGAGTAAAAAGAATATATTTGGGAAAATGACGTATAGCCAAAGATTTAGTACATCAAGTAATTCCGAGTTATCCGAGGAAGACGAAGGACTCGCACTACTCATAGCTGACATACAGGTATCGTGTGTTTTCGCTATAAAAAATGTTAATTTTATATGGTGATTTACACCCTGTAGCTAATTTACATTTTTAACAATGATAATTTATTGACGGAAGGCGACGTCGGCGCTGATGTGCCGCGCGGACGGCGACGCGGACAGCGTGGGTCTGCCGCGCTCGCTGCAGGGCGCCAGCCGCGAGGCGCGCTACATAGACCTCATGCGAACCATGCAGTTCGGTATGTAATGTTTTCCATACCATATATATATATACACATATATATTTATATATATACATATATATATATATATATATATATATATATATATATATACATATATAATAACTATCAATCATCACGTTTGTAGGTTATTTGGAAAAGAGTCCATGCAAAATAGTGTTTACCCTTCATTTTCCAAGTTTTTCTTAAAGTTTAAATAAATAATAAAACGCTAAAATGTATTGTCATGACGGCACCTTGTAAAGAGCTGTTGTCGCTTGTCAAGTATCAAATTACACTAAACTAACTGTAACGTGTTAACTTTGGTAATTTTACTAAATTGCCTTATAAATGGTGACATACTAATAATAACGAAGAAAAATGCTGATATTCCGCAAACAACTTGCACTAAACTTCGACTGACAAGTGACTTTTTTATATGACGTTTACTGACGCTAATGACATTGATATTGCTATTATATATATATTTTTCTTTATTTAAAAAAAAGATGAAGTACAAGAAGACGTCACATTCTCTTATATGTGGTCAAACGTTTGTATGTTTATATGTGGTCAAACGTGAAAAATTAATTATTTTATAAAAATCACTCGTATTTAATAGTAAAGAGTTGATAAAATTGGTTTTTAATAATGTTTAGTGATAAACTAACAACAGTTTGATGTATATTTTCATCATAGCATAATTGCCTATTATTGTTATCGATATTTTTTGATGAAATAACAAAAAAAAACCAACAGAGACGTTCGAAATGATGACTGCGAACACGGACGGCGGGTTCCGGTTCACGGTGCCGTACCACTTCGAGACCGCGGTGCGCGCGGCGGGCGAGCGCGCGCATCCGGCGCGCATGAAGCGCCTGGCGCAGGAGGCCGCCACGCTGGCCACCAGCCTACCGCTCTCCTACTCCTCCTCCGTGTTCGTGCGCACCGACACCGACCGCCTCGACGTCATGAAGGTACCCTCACGCCTGTTTCTAAAATATACCGACAGACGTTATTCTGCCTTTGCTATAAACAAGAATAAATAATAACTACACCTACTGCCTACATCTACAACTACCCAAACCAACCTACGCTAACCTAACCTAAACCTATAGGTGACAGTGGCGAAGCCTGGTTCTTTTTCATAGGGAAGCCACATTCTAATATAATCATATGGGGTAAGTGGTAAGTGAAGCCGTTAGAAATGGAATTATAGGAGCCCCACGCCACTGATAGGTAATGTGTAAAGGGGTTATCGGCCACTGCGGGTTAAAGGCTATTACAGTTAGTACTGTAATTGCCTTGCTGAGTGTATTAAATCTCCAAAATTAGCCATTTATTATACTGTGCCCATTCGTAAATATGCTTTAAATGTATGCTTTCAATATGTTGCCAAGTTTGTTTTTTCATATTTGTTCGCCAAAATAATAATATGTCGATTCTCACTGTCGGTTTGGAATAACTATTCAGTTAAGAAAACTAGCATTATGTAGTCGCCAGATTTGGAATTTTATGTGTCTTGCATTCTTTCGCCTACTTAGTAATTCAGTATGCCATGTTCGGTTTTAGCACGCCCTAAAATTTAAATATTTTTTCGCAACTTTAAATAGTATATGCCGTTCTTTTTACTAAAACCCTAAGAGCATTAATCCAACGGGATGCTCTAAGCTAAAACCTTTTTATGGGAATCAAATTTTTTCGAAAAAATATAATAATTAATTGGATCTGCGAATCTTATATTTTATCCCAGTTTAAATAATGGTGAACAAAATAAGGAGAAATCATAATAATTTTACCTAACGGTCGCGGACAGATACGATGTATCACTTTTCAACCTTATTGCTTGGTAATATGGTTCAAAATAAAGTTCACCTGATATGTCCTTGACTGCACTTGACTTAGCGAACCGTAATTTTAAACATTTTCATTGCGATTACTTATCGTTTAATTTAATATTTTTAAATAAGTTGCACTTTGATTTCGTAGTAGTTTTCTATTCAATATATATAGCAAAATAAGTTTTCTTGATTTTTTCAAGAGTTGTATTATTTTTTAAGATATGTATTTAGTTTTGTTTTCATAATAAACGTTGTCTTTTATCCAACTGCGATAACCCACATTCACGCGGATGAAGTCGCGGGCAACACCTAGTTACGATTATTATCAATCCGATACTTTTGGCGCGCCATCTAGTGATCACACGTGGTACCCTAATACTATGCCATCTACCATAATTGTTTAAAAACAAGCTGTTGAGGTTAATTTTTACGAATTATCAAATATCATCCTTTGAACTATTGAACTATTGCTATTTGGTTCCAACGTTTTCGTTCTGTAAATTTCGACCTGCAGAACAAACCCCGTGGACGGCCGGAAACCAAAGTTGATAATGAAGAATTTAAGGCTATTGTGGAAGCGGATCCATCGCAAACCGCGTCCGAGTTAGCCGCACGCTGCGGTGTTAGTGATAAAACTGTTTTAATCCACTTGAAGCAAATCGGGAAGGTAAAAAGCTTTAATGGTGGGTACCTCATAAATTGAGTGCAGCAAACCGACAAACGCGCGTCGACTGCTGCGTTACATTAATCAACCGGCACAATAATGAAGGGATTTTAAATCGAATCATTACCTGTGATGAAAAGTGGATCCTGTACAATAATCGGAAACGCTCTTCGCAATGGCTAAACCCTGGCGAACCAGCCAAAGCCTGCCCCAAGCGCAAATTGACTCAAAAAAAGTTACTTGTGAGCGTTTGGTGGACTAGTGTCGGTGTCGTTCACTACAGCTTTCTTAAATCTGGCCAGACGATTACGGCAGATGTCTATTGCCAGCAAATGCAAATCATGATGGAAAAGCATTAGCAGCTAGCTAAACAACCGAGGTTGGTCATTCGCTCTAGGCCACTGCTGTTTCAGGACAACGCTAGACCACACACTGCAGAAAAGACGGCTACCAAATTAAAGCTTCAATTGGAATGTCTAAGTCATTCACCATACTCCCTGGACTTTGCTCCATTACCATTTTTTTCGACATTTGGATAACTTCTTGCTAAGGAAAAAATTCAACTCCGATGGGGCAGTCCAAAACGCCTTCAAAGATTTTATTTATTCCTGTCCGAATGGTTTTTTTAGTAAAGGAATCAATTAACTACCTATGATATGGCAAAGTGCATAGATAGCAATAGCATATACTTTGATTAAATATTTATTTAACATATATTTATGTTTAAAAAAATCGACTTTATGTTCCTCCTTTACAAAACGCCAATTTCATATGAAGGGTGCAGGGAAAGAAAGATCATTGTCATTTTTTTCTGATATTGTGTTAACAGGGACATCTAGTAGAAAATACGGAAAGCTTTTTGGTTATGAAACTTTAAAATGTTAAAATAAATCAGTGTGCACGTGGGACTCAAAAGAAGTTAGTACGGATGTATGAATGATAGTGAGAGCGAAATAACTAAATGCCACATCACCGACAAACCTAAAAAAAGGCCCAAAACTTTCCGTTCAAGTGACGTAGGTAAAAAAACTTAGAAATAAAGCACCAAATCAAATTTTAATAAAATTGATCAATATAGTGGCAGATATGATTCTTACATTTGTGTGAGGTGTAATCAAGCCTCGATGCCTGACATTCAGGGCATACAAAAGCTTTACAGTAATCCCATCCCAATTTCCAAACAGAAGTATGCAGATTTACAGTGCTTAAAAAATTTTTGTAAGCCTGAAGCACAAAATTTTTATACTCAATTAGCTAAAAAATAAAATTGTCAAATTTTTAAGCAATTTCACCCGGTTTCTGAAAGGTTAATCAAATAGTTGATGAACTAACATGTTGTTGAGTTAACAGGCTTGTTAAATAAATTTCCGTTTCTGAAACGCTGATTAGTGAAAAATTTACTAATCGTTGATCAAATTGACATGACACATACAAGCACATGCAAGCCTTAAATAGCTTTCCGGAAACCGAAAACAGCGCTTGAAATGTTGTTTGACCATTCGTTTGACATTAGTTTTGTTAACTAACACGTTGATCAAATCAAACGACTGATCAAGCTTTTTGCAACTCAATTTACACTTGACAAGAGATTTGACCGCTGATTTTGGCGTTGATTAGCCTTGCAGAAACCGGGCGTCTATCACCCGGTTTCTGAAAGCCTAATCAAATAGTTGATGAACTAACACGTTGTTGAGTTAACAGTCTTGTTAAATCAATTTGCAATATAAAAGAGCAATATATTGATTTTCGTACTATTTACAACGCCATCTAGACCTAAGCAGAAATCGGACTTTTTTTGTGTACGTTTTAATGTATGAGATCTGTCAGTTTATAGTTTTATTGGTCCATGATAAAACGAAAGTTTTTATTGTGAATAATAAAATCGCCCCTTAGTAAAGCCCCTATAGAGTAACTGAATTATAGAAATGAATATTCAACAAGTAAATTATCACTCGTTCTACATGGGAGCACCATATTAACATTTACGTGTCGTCGCGCAGGTATTGATAACGGGTCCGTCGGACACGCCGTACGCCAACGGCTGCTTCGTGCTGGACGTGTACTTCCCGGCGGAGTACCCGGCCGTGCCCATGCTCATCAACCTAGAGACCACCGGCCGCCACTCCGTGCGCTTCAACCCTAACCTCTACAACGACGGCAAGGTGTGCCTGTCCGTGCTCAACACCTGGCACGGCCGCCCCGAGGAGAAGTGGAACGCGCACACCTCCAGCTTCCTACAGGTCACTGTTCATACTGTGTTTCGCATTGTTATCATGTTTAATTTAGTAACAAAATAAAGATTCCGATCGCATGGTTTCGCGAAACGCGTGGCATGGTCTAAATGTTTGTACACGATTACCGAAGGACATAGGAGAGCCATGCTCTACACAAATGGGCCAGACTGCAGGAATACCACGGTCCCACAGAAAACTGACATGAAATAATGCTCGCGTTGTATCTCGCGTGAGGGCATCGGAGGCTGCAATGCACTAGGGACTCCCTTTGGTGTTGCGGGTTGCAGTGGTCAACATGTAACATAAGCATATTTGTCGCAGGTACTGGTGTCCATCCAGTCTCTGATCCTGGTGCCGGAGCCGTACTTCAACGAGCCGGGCTACGAACGCAGCCGCGGCACGCGCGTCGGCAACAGCGCCTCCACCGAGTACAACTCCACCATCTACCAGGCCACCGTGCGCTGGGCCATGCTCGACCATTTGCGCTCGCCGGAGCCTTGCTTTAAGGAGGTCAGCCCTGCTCTGATAATTTTTACGCTAATATTAATATTATAGTAAAACTCTTCGATAGTTGGTTAATTCAACTTATTATATAAACTACAGGTGATCCAGACCCACTTTTGGATTAAACGCAACGAGATAATGCAGACTGTCGCCAACTGGATCACGGAGTTAGAGGGGCAGACGGGCGACGAGCGCACGCAGCGCAGCATACAGCTTAACCTCATGGCGCTCAAGGTACGTCGGATTGCTCAATATTATTTTTATATACAAGTAATTATAAAATACTGTGAATGTATAATTTGAATTTCAGAGACATTATGTGAAGCTGCAAGAGGAGCTGGCGAAGCTGCCGGCGCCGCCAGGGCTGGAGGACCTGGACGAGCCGTTCCAACTGCCCGCCGCGCCGGACGCGCCGCCCGTGCCCCCTGCGCCCGCTGGAGCGCCACCCACCAGCGACGAGATCGATCACGACATGGAGAAGATCGTGTCGCAGGTGCTCGACTGAGCAGGCTCTCAGGCCCGCGTCATAGCCGCACCACGTAATACGTACTTCTCACGTCATGACGCGTTCTAGCCCCTTCCCCCCCGGAGTCACGCCCCGCGTCGCTCTGCAGCCGCGCGCTCACCTTTACGACGAGCGGCATTACGGCATTTATTTTGTAGAAGCCTCGAGCGTGAATAATATTTTAACCATTGTATTTATTTCTTCGGATGCTCTCGTTCAGCGACTACGTATGCGAATACGTGCACATAACCCGTTATCGTTAGTCATGTATTTAATTTGTATTATGTGTTTAGTTTTTATACAAATATATTTTAATAGGTGTATAGTTAGAAGAAATGGGGGGCCCACGTTTAGTTAAAGTATGTGATATAGAACGGGCTCGCCTCGCCCCGCTCCGGTCGAGGCTCGGAGTGGGGCTGGCCCTGTACTAACGCGGTGTCGGTGCGCGCGCCCCTGTGTTAATGCGCTTACAACGTAACGCGGTCGCGAGCCGCGCAAATAATTGTGTTAATCCTAACCTCACTGTCACTTGTCGATTTTGTCTGAAAGTGATATTTTAATATGTGTATATTAAATTATAATTTGATGTATATACTATTTCTATTGCGTTTTATTTGTATCTAAGAATATATTATACGTATCGACTCGTCGTTTTGTTTGACGAAGTCGAGTCGAAGTAATAAAATTGTATCCGATATACATAGTAGCTGTTTGTACAGGCCTAGCCGAACTCATGATGGTTTCATTTTCTCATCGACCTGACAATACATATTATCTGTTAACGCGCGTGCACATGTCGCGTGTCTCTCGCGATTGCGAACTTTTGAGATTGTATATAAAAATCCATAGCTCCTCTTGTCTGTCACAATGTAATAATATCAACTGGTAAGTTTTGAATTAGGATCATTATTTGTTATGTATGATGCCTGTATAATTCGGGATGTAAATAAAATTTTATGTTATCACAATGAATTGTTTTATTTTAAAAAATATTTTTTATTAATCATATAGAGCTTAGCTTTAAACGGAAGTTTTTCTGGTAATTGTAAATGCGGTAACTAGTCATGTCATAATATATCGGGGGTAGTAAAAGAGCATGTGTATAGAGATTGACAATATATTTACATATTTAATATAACATTCACTTACGCAAATAATTTTGACTCACAAAATATATTCAATACGGTCTAGAAATTACAATAATTACTTACCCTAAGTAAAAATCTTATGAAATAAATAATTTAAAATTCCCAGGACTAAAATCTAACACATTTAATTGCACCTTGTTAAATTAGGAGTAACATCATTAGATCTTAAAATTTATATTTAAATTAAACAAGTCCTGACAAAAAATTTATTTCTAGCTATCTACGCGCTACGCCTCGTCGGATAACACTAAGCCTCTATAACTTACCTATAACTGCCCGTCACAGACGGTTTTTTGAAATCCAAATTTATTTATTTACAACTAAATTATATTACTTAAATCTGTTGGTATGAGTTACATTGTATTGTGCTAGCAGTTTGCTTGTAATTTTTTATAGCGCAACGTAACCTCAATGTGTAGGTGTTTTTTTATTTAACTGAAAAATATATTTTTTAAATACATTATATTATTATAGAACAATATGGCACCGTTTAATACAAAAGAGTATTAACATTACTTTGCAATATTCAATTACTAATACTTTGCTGAAATTGTCTAGACTGTGGAAGCTAAGTCGTTTATTCAGTGAAAATGAGTTTTATTTCAATCTAAACAACTCTTACTTAAAGGTTATTACCTAATGCACTGAAATTATAATAATATATCATAATTTATTGATATTTTTACACGTTTCTAAATAAATTCCTAATTAAAGGCACTTATTTTTTCGCAAAGTTGATTGATAGTTACTCATGTCGATGTAATATTGTTAACATAAAATTGTGTGAGGTAACTATTTTCTGTTCCACCATGGTTCATCGGCTTGCATTTCCAACTGTGATGGGTCCAGCAGTCCCGCTTCTACACAAGACTTGCAGCAGAAACTGAAATTGAAAACACAGTAATGTTAAAAAATACTAGACTTTGTGTCTAAAATATAAAAACCTGCCAAGTGCGAGTTGGACTCGCGCACGAAGGGTGGCCGTACAAAACACAACACCATTTAATATTTAATTAATTCGGTTTTTAGGATTCGTTGTAGTGACAGCATATTTATTATACATCATATACATCATATTATGTGAAAATTTTAACCGTCTAGCTATCACAGTTCCCGAGATACAGCCAAGACAAACGGACAGCGAAGTCTTAGTCCGTTTTTACCCTTTGGGTGCGAACCCTGACAAAAACTAAAAAAGATTTCAACGTTTATCAGCAAACTCTAATAATGAAAAGGGGCAGGTTTAAATGTGCAACTTTCGTAAAACATGTAGCTTACCTCGAGTAATACTTGTGGTGGCAATATTTGCTTCTGACGATAAGATGACAGTTCGCGAAGTACGGGTTGTCTTTGCACGTCGGCGGTATGTAGAGACCTAGAAGACGTGATGCTTATAAATGTTTAGACTAATTTTACACTCGAAGTATTATGCTCTCGGCTAAAACCATATCGTCAGGAAATAGGTGCTCACCGTGAGCGTTATGGAGTTTAAAAATGAAATTTATTCATTTGTGAAAATGTAATAATTTTTATTTCCAGTCATATTTTGCCTCTACAGGCCGATAGATTCTGGTGTAAGTTGGTACAGTCGCCGACAATTCAGTGGACCACTTTTATATCTTATATAGTCGCCATAGTAATAAGATCGAAAAGTGGTCAAACGTGTCTGTAGGTGAGTGTACCTTCGACGGTGATCTGCACAAGCGAATGGTGCGAGGAGTAGGCGTTGGAGGCGTGGCAGCCGTACGTGCCGCTATCGTTAGTGCTCGCGTGCGCCACCGTCAGCCGCGCGTCTGCGAATATACACAAGTATTTTAAATCAATTAAAAGTTTTAACCTACGTAAAGCACGAATGTTTATTTTTACAGTGAAAGTTCTTAAGCGGCGTTGAGTGAAATTTCAAGATTCAAACACGATTTTGAATATGACGCCATCTGTCAAAATCTACTTATACTTCTTACATAACAACTTAACATTCTAACGTATAGCTCAATACACATAAGACGAGGTATACAAATTTGAATATTTATATTTTTATGTGATGTCTTGAGGCGATTGGAGATGGTAAATATTTACATATTGTGCTGCTGTAAAGACGAATACTCTCTTTAATTCCTCTTACTTATGTAACGATTACTTATCGAGTCTTTGCCAATTAGGTACGGTTTAATTATCAATTGTATGTTATTCAAGACTAGTGTACCTGTAACCAGCATCCTGTCGTTGGTGGTAACGGTGACGCCGTCCTTAGACCAGTGCACCTCCGGCACGGGGTAGCCATCCACCGCGCACGGCAGGTTGATCTCCGCGCCTGCGCTCAGCCGCGTCGTCGCCGCCGAGATACTCGTCGTCACTGGCACTTTAAAGTAACCAATTAGGTAAGTAATGTCCGTAAACATTCCTCGTATGAAAATTATAATACTCATAAGTTACGTTAGTAATAATATATTATATACTTTGCCTAAGTGTACATACTTATTTTTGACGTCACGTCTATGTAGTATGTAGGTAGGAACTTAAATATTTTTAAGCCACGGGACTGTAGTTTTAAAAGTAAACACCTAACATTGAACAAATAAACTTACGGTACATACCGCTACTTATCACTTTATTTAAAACTATGAATTTGAAGATTATGTTAACACATAAGAAGAGCATGCAAATACAACTAACATGCGGCATGCAGTAAAGGCCTTGTCCACTGAGACACCACGGTGTAAAATTGAGTACGGCCAAACAGGCCGCTGTTGAATTGGTGGTGACACTGGAAATCGCGGACAATTACTTCTCTAGTAAAGCGACCATTGGTGCCTCAATAGGCGAGGGCCCTGATGAGCGCTGAGCACACAGGTGGACGTTACCGGTGTAGACGGGCACTTGCGGCGTGGTGGGCGGCGGCGCGAGCTGCGGCGCGGGGCGCGGGGCCGGCCGGGGCGTCTCCCCGCCACCGGGCGCCGCCGACTGCACGGCAAACGCCCACTCCGCCGGCTTGCCGTTGCCGTTGTACGCCTGGCAGATGTACTCTCCCAGCGTGTCGTCGGTCAGCCGCCTTATGAGCAGAGTGTTCTCTCTCGCCTCGTAGAGGGCGCTGCTGTAGGGCACCATCGGTCCGTTTCGGCCCCGGTACCAGAATATCGACGGTTTGGGGAAGCCGTAGGCGAGACACCGTATCGTGACGGGTTTGCCGATGTCCCCGACTATCACCGCGCTCTGGACGCCGGCGATTCCCGCGGGGCTATCCACCGGATCTGATCCCCACATCCCCAATTGTTAGCGACTAATTACTACTATGTTATTAAAATGTTCAATATAAGCTCTCGATAACTAGTAACGTGAGCAGGTATTTGTGATGCTCTATTTACCGTCGCTTGTAAAATATCGACAATTAAAGAAAACCTTTTTGAACATTTCAATAAACTACTCTGTTAATTTACTACGACACCACAAACCAATGAAAACAATGAAACTACTCGTACGTACTAAATATATTTGACTTCACACTTGTACTCGTGACTTTGAGCAAAGAAATGTAGCACAAGTGTAAAAGCACTTAATAAATAAGAAACCTTTATGTGCGTGTGCACACACGAACACCATTCCATAGAGCACTGAGAGCTGTGACATGGCCGACATGGTGCATCTGCTACGGGCGGCAGGACTGGCCGGGGGGCGTGCGCGAGTAATAGTGACGCGATAAACGACTGTTGACTGGACTATTACACGAATCGGTTATCACTGCCTCGATAGATATAATATATTCATTAGAATGGATAGGTACATTATGAGTTCATAAGCACAACGCTGGGTAACTAACTGACTTTAATTTAAAACATATACTTAATAGATTCCAAATGATTACTTAGTCCATTTAAAATCAGACGATGATTTAAAATATTGGTAGACTAAAGATTAGGTATTTTTTACAAATAGTTACCTACTGCTACAACGGTATTATATAGACGCATCGCACAAGCGACGGCGTACAATCCTTGTAACATTGTTGCAATGCGACGTCGTTTTTGGCGATGCGTCGTCGCAACGTAGTGTTGTGGCTTAGCCCATAGGTACAAAAAGAATACTTAATTATTATATTATATGTAGGTATATTTATTTATTCCATATTATTAACCGATAACTTCTTAACTTGACCTGCATTTATCAATCTATTTAACTGCGTTATCGTTATACTAATATAGTAGCTAATGGCAAAATTAATTATTGTCATCATTCAGCATCAGGACCCGTACCTATAGTAGTTAGCTGCCTAGCAATTTATTTGCGGCCATAGTAGTGCACCTAAATACCTACCATTAAGTATAAATTTTAAGTTATTTCTTAAATTATGCATACCTACAGACAAATAGATTACCTATTAAGCAATTACAACCATGTTACAGTCTCAGTTATCTACTGCATGCTAGAATACAAACAGAAAATTATTAAAGAGAAAGAAGATTATAAGAGTATTAAAAAGTGTTGTAATTACGAGCTAACTTGCACACTTCATTCAGGAAGTCAAACCGAAAACTAAATTAGAGCGCGACTCACCATTGACTTCGAGTCGTATCTCCTGCATCGCTCGGCCGAGGTCGTTCTCGGCGATACAGATGTAGACGCCGGTGTCGTTGCGGTACAGAGCCACGATCTCCAGCGTGCCGTCTGACAGCACCCGGTAGCGGTCCGCGTTGCCGTCGATCTGAACAAAGATAACTTTTTTATATTCGTAAACATGCGACTCTGTAGTAGTTTATCAGATTGTAACGTAAGAATCAAATAAGTAAATACTTTTTATTCGATGTTTTATTCCTTTGGTAAAATTTGGTAAAAACAAATAAGTATGAACGTACCGTAATTTCTCCCCTGCGCCATGCGATCTTGGGCGGTGGGTTGCCATGGAACAGGCAGCGCAGCGACGCCTTGCCGCCCTCCGTCGCCGTCACCTCGGGCTCCGTCTCCGCCACGTTCGCTAACGGAGCTTGCGGCTCGTCTGAATGTTTAATTTAAAATATTATGTAGATTTATATATATTATAAATAGGTTTGATGTTAGATTTTTTATGTAAGAGCTGTCGCGACATACGTTGTTCTGTGTTTTTCCAGCAACTTTTCCAATATTTCTCAACGTTTAAACCTTGCCTGACCTTTCACAATTATTTCAAGACCAAAATTATCCCAAATTGGTCCAGCCGTTAGGGAGACAGTGAAATTGCAATCCATTTTTATATATAAGAAGAATATGTTTCGTGTGTGGTCAGTGGGGTAGGGGTTACAAATATTTTGTAGAGCCGCAATGAATTACCGGGGTTAAAGAGCGGCGGAAGAGACGTGGGCGTTGTGTCGACGGGCTCGAGGCACAGCTGGCTGCAGCCGCGCACGCAGCACTTGCCCACGCCCACACAGTCCGCGTCGTCGTTGCACTGCCGGTGGCACTGGCTGTCGGCGGCGCGCCCGTCCTCGCGAGGGCAGTACCCGGTCTTGTTCGCTGACAAATTGCAACAAAAATATTAAATAACGACCACGACTCGACTTTTTTTTTTCCCCGTTATCTGTTACTCACCGATTCTGCACTCGGCGTAGTATTTTCGTTTATTGTTGATCGGGTCCGTGTAAACGTTGGTCACGCAGCGCTCGTCGGCCGCGCACGCCTTGTTCACGCAGGGAGGATCGACGCAGCGGCATCTAAAATACCATCAGCGTATTGTAAGTACTTATAGTATAGCATAGGACGAATTAGTAATCAGAAAAGAAAAATATTATGTACAGACAAAGTAAGTATTTAATTTTTGTTACTTTTTAAAGTTTTTTATGTTTAAATGAATATTTGTTTTCTATTTTAGCCTTCCGACAAGTCTAAGTGGCTTATGGAGCGTACAATTATCAATATTGTATGTTTTATGTTAATAATAAATAAAAAATGACAGTAAAGATAACAATTGCTTCCACACCGAATTCATCGGCTGTGAGTGGTTTCGTTGAACGGATGACTGACACGACTGGACAATACTGACTTTTTACATGTGCCGCATGTATCATCTTTCTTGTCAGACAATCAGGTAAACAGCCTGAATTGTCTTAAGCAGACTAGAGACCCTACATTTTTTCCTGTTCAAACGCGAGAATAGAAGCGAACCTCTCTCCGAACGTTCTCCGGAGTCAATATTCAAGATCTAAAGCATACAGACCACGGAAGCATACAATTCTAAGGAGCACCTCGTAAAGCAGCCAAAACACTGCCAGAATGTCTAAACGAGCAATACCTCTCGCAGCCGTCGTCGTCGACGGTCCGGTCCGTGCCGTAGGCGCACTGCAGGCGGTCGCACTCCGCTCGCAGGCGCTCGCAGTCCACGGCCCGGCGCACGCACTCGCAGCGCTCGCAGCCGCCCGCCGGCCGCGTCTGCACGCCGAACTCGCACCGCAGCGCTGCGCACTCCGCGACGTACGCGCGGCAGTCCGGTGGCGTAACTTCGTTAGCCGATTCGTCTGTCGAAACCATGAGTTGTAAGTATGTTTTTTTTATTACTCACAAAATTAACAAGAAGCCTACGTAAAAGTATTTTCGAGGGAGAAAGTTTTGTTGAGCTGACAACCCTGGTCTTACCGTTGACCTCGAGGCGTATCTCCTGAGCGGCGCGGCCGAGGTCGTTCTCGCCGATGCAGATGTACACGCCGGAGTCATTGCGGTACAGCGACACGATCTCCAGCGCGCCGTCCGACAGCAGCCGGTAGCGTCCCGTGTCCCCGTCGATCTACAACACTCCAAATTCTTATTAACTATCCGTCCCCGGGCACGATCATTTGGAGACAATATTAAGTTATTTAAACTCGAAAATGTTGTAAAAAGCAAACACAAAATATTCAAAAGCGGTAGGGCATGAACAGACGTTTCACATCAGAAATAATAGAGAGCAATACCGTGATCTCTCCCCTGCGCCACGTGATGCGGGGCGGCGGGTTGCCGTGGAACAGGCAGCGCAGCGTAGCCGGCTGGCCCACCACGCCGCTCACTCGCGGCTCAGTCGCGGGGTCCGCAGAGGGCGCCATCGTCTCCCCTACAATAAACACAGAAACATCAATAATATCATGGCTTTCTTCTTAACTAGGTTGCTGCAGCCTAAAATTTTGTATGACACTACATGACAATACTACTTAAACACATACACGTAGCCTGCGTCTTTAGCGCTGTCAATCAGTGTTACATAGACGTAGTCATTAAAAATAAATTACCTACTTTCGAGCAAAATAATAATAAAAAGCAAAGTGCGAAGCGGCATAAGCAGTCGCAGAAGCTTACAACATCGGCGAGGACTCGCGCTAGACTGTACCATTGGAAATCTTGCAACGTAAGGCGCATTCCCCGTAGGAGTGGAAGTTATTGTCATTCCCCGCGCAGCCGGAATACACGAAGGGCAGACAGTCGGCGTGGGCGGTGCTATAGTACCAGCGGCGCTGCGCCGCGCACGCGCGCCCACTGTCTACCGGCAGCAGGCACTCCGGGTCTGTCATACCGGCCCGTTAGCTACCCGATACAACCGAACCATACCCAAAATCCGTGCAACTATAAACTACGGGGCCTTTAAAGTTTCTAATACATACTTTAATATGGTAGCAGAGCTTAGTATATAAAAGCAGTTTTACCGACACGGCAACACCAGTGTCGGCGTGAGTACGAGCATCGGGCATCTGCTACTCGTATTGTGAATTACAAAAGTAATGTAGTACCTATATAGCGAATTCAAAGAATCTAAAATCTCTGTTTTTCGGAATATTTATTATTATACTTGATACTCGTTTGGTCGAATACGTTCTACGTCCTTCAGGCCATGCATAGGAATAATTTATCTATGTGAAATGGAATGTAAGTTCATGTGACAGGTGGATGGTGGATACTGGGATCATCATACCCGGCCCCGAGGACCCGCAGACCTCCTCGCACTCGTCTTCGCTGGAGAAGCGGTTGGGGCCACCGAGACAGCCGCCGTACGCGAACACCTCGCAGCGGCCCGCCGCCGCGTTCCAGTACACCTTGCGGATGGAGTCGTTGCACGGCCCAGGGTCCAGGCGGGATTCGCATACGTCTAGTTAAATAACTCGTATTTAAATACAGTACAAAAAAGAATGCACATCGACCTTTGGCTTTTCAGTGAAAGTTTGTAGAGCGTTGTCTCTTACATAAAACTATAAATTTAAGTGACAGGTCGCCTTCGAGTCAATTCACTCCGAAACGAAACAACATGCAACATGGAGCTGCATTTTAAAGATAGAGCTATTCAAAATCGAACTTTATTAATTACAGAAGAAGATACGGCTTGTTCCGTTTTCACTACTTAACTTCCTGACAAGTAGTGAAAAGGGACTATAATTCGGTTTTTTTTCGTTTTCACTACTATTTTAAGCACACGTTTTATTGTAAAAGTTCGAATGTTACGCCGCACAGCGCATGTGCAGTGTATGTTGTGATATGAAAGGTGTATCTTTTTGTGTAGTGAATAAAATTAAAATTTCAATAGCTATCTTAAAAATGCACCACCGCGTTGAGTCGCGTATCGTAGAGGTATGAACTGACCCTTATTCCTAGTGGCAGATTTGGACTGGCCTTCTACAAAGCCTACACTAACCAATTTCAATTCGCGGTATGGTTCCAGTAATATTTAAAAAAGTTATAAATATTTACTTTCACTCGCACCCGCACGATTTCATGCGTGTGCGAATGCGATCGCATTGCTTGAGACTGAAGCAATACTGCGAATTGAACATTTTTATTACGAGAATTGTCCCTTTGTCATCCTTACTAATATTATAAATGTGAAAGCGTGGATGGTTTGTTACTTTTTCAGGCAAAAACTACTGAACGGATTTCGATGAAATTCGGTATGGTAGTAGTTTAGACACTGGATTAAAACATAGGCTACTTTTTATCCCGAAAAAGTAGTGTTCCCGAGGGATACTGTATTTACGCGGGCGGAGCCGCGGGAAACAGCTAGTCTGAAATAAAATACTGATCTATGAACGCACCAAATCCCCTAAACGCGCCGCATCTCCTCTCGCACTCCTCTTCCGTGCGGTAGCTGTTGGGGTGGCGACAGGAGCCGAAATTTCCTTCCACGCACTTGCGCTCCGCCGGGTCGTAGTAGTATATCGTCACAATTTCGCCGCACGGCACCAGAGACTCAGGCATTTGACACTCCGCCTCATAGCTCTGAACATAAATATCCGAATAGTAAAAGTTGTACAATTTAATTAATATTATATCGAGCAATATCCCGCGAAAAAATACCCACATAACAACCTGCAAGCAAATGTGTGAGTGCACGCATAAGCATGTGTAAAGCACTTCCCTCTTCCCACACTGCTTATGCGTTCACTCAGAAACAATATCGTGCATACACCACCACCACACAAGCAACAATGTCAGCAAGACGGGCAAGGCCCCACACCACCATGCAGGTTGCAAAACTCGACGCGCGTTTCGCCCCGAACCCGAATCATCCTCAGGAAATGGACCTGCGAACAAAGTTCGTTAATGGAGCCTTGCACGATCTTGCTGACATTGTTGCTTGTGTGGTGGTGGTGTTTACACGATCTTGTTTCTGAGTGTACGCATAACCAGTGTGGGAGGAGGAAGGTGCTTTACGCATTCTTATGAGTGCAGTCACACATTTGCTTGCAGGTTGTGGGTATTTTTTCGCGGGATATTGCTAGATATAAGTTATATTTTTAACAAAAATGAAGGGCTTAATTTCGTTAGCAGCTGCATTTTGTAGGTGCCTTCATTTATTTTTGTACTTTTTTAAAGATTTCAGATAAAAGTCGTAAGTAGGTATAATATAAGTTGCATAAGTACTAACCGGGTTGAACGAAGACACTGTGGTAGTCGGGGCAGGTGGAGACTTTTTACAGCGACCCAAACATTCCTCTCGCGTTTCGAATCTATGACACATCACATAGTTAAATAACATCTCAAAAAGGGATGAAGTGAATAAAAGTGTCATTTAACAGAGAGATAGATTTGAGATTCTAAATTGTACTTTAGCTAAAGCCGGCCCAGCATTAGTCGAAGACGAATGTGTAGGTACAGCGCGCCGTCGCCAAAAATTTTCTCGCCCTGAATGATTAGTACACAAACCAATAATTTGGGGGTCGATAATAAAGGCGCGCGGCGTAGAGCGCATTAGACATTTAAGATTTAGATATCATGCGTCGCGTCGCGTCGCTGCTTGTAAGGGGCGTTGTATTCGTTGGGAGGCTGAATATGCTCACCTGTTATCATTGCCGCTGCAGCCGGTATAGAAGAACTGCTGGCAGTCGTCGTGAGCCTGTTCGTAGTACCACTGCATGATGTTTTCCAAGCAGTTGCCCGGCTCCATGGCCTGCGCGCACGGATCTGTAACGGTCACATACAATCTTACATATACACACGACTTAATGAAGTTTTGCTTATAGTAGCTGCCGCATGCGACTTTATCCGCTAAAAACAAAAACGTACAAAAACCGTAGTTTATGATGGGGTTAAAGGAAATC
This sequence comes from Phengaris arion, assembly GCA_963565745.1. Taxonomy (NCBI): domain Eukaryota; kingdom Metazoa; phylum Arthropoda; class Insecta; order Lepidoptera; family Lycaenidae; genus Phengaris; species Phengaris arion. The sequence continues at coordinate 12,364,888 of OY751435.1, read as the reverse complement.
CTTATCCGGGGATAAACACATACATTTATGTTTTTCTTGTTCTCTACTCTTCTATGATTTATTATATCGTTAACAGTGACGCCAGGATAGCTGAGACTATTGACAATTTAGAATGACTATATTCAATTGAAGAATAAAGCTTCTAACCAGGTTTACAGATTTGTTCGCACTCGTCCAAGGTAGAGAACCTGTTGGGACCACCGTGGCAGCCACCGTACGTGAACTGCTCGCAGCTGCCGCTCTCCTGGTTAAAGTAGAACTTTGGTATGGCGGAGTTGCACGTGCCGGCGTCCAGATTGTACCGGCATACCTCTGCAAGTGTTAATTTTAATTACTTTTACAATAATACAGATATAATTATTTGTTAAGCTCATAGTAGTCTGCTAAACCACAGTAGGCTAGAGTAGACCACTTCTTGGCAGCATACATTCCACATCCTATAGCCATGCTCCTAGCATTAAACGAAGACCCGAGGACGTTATTGTCCTATAGTGCAGTTGAAATAAACTTTACCATGCTTTGGTTTTAGATCGTACCGAGATCTCTGAAAGCCCCGCAGGCTCGCTCGCAGGCCTCCTCTGTAGGGAAGACGCCGGTGTGTCGGCAGTACGCGCCGTACTCGGCGTTGTCGTGCGACACGCACATGCGCTGCTCCACCGCGTAGTACCAAACGCGCCCGCCGCGCACACACTGCTCCAGCGACGCCGATGTGCGGCACTCCGCACTGACCGCCTCCTGCCGTCAGCATTTGATACAGGTAAGTTAGAAATTCACTTACACTCATTCAAACAAATTAATACCAACTATACAAGAAGAACTTTGGCAAGTAGAACTAGTGTCCAGAAGAAGATTAACGGAATCATTACCGATGGGGGTGTGGTGGTGGTATACACGACGGAAGTCGGCGGTGCGTTGTGGCCCGCGCCGGTCCTGCACCGAGCCTCGCACTCATCTCGTGTGTTGAACCTGGAAATTTTAATAAAACATGACATCTCAGCTTAAGGATCAAATTAGTAGATCATTTTTAGTAAATAATTAGCTATAATCATCGGGCATATACCAGTGGCGAATGCTGCTCCTTCATAGGGAAGCCCTGGCCTGTATAATTGGTAGGGATTTGCATAAGGGTCTTCAAAAGGTAAGTGGTAAGTGAAGCCGATAGGAATGGAGTTATAGGATCCCCACGCAATGACCTAAGTAGCACAAAAGTGCTGCATATCAGCGGTATTACTGTCCACAATGGAATCCAAATAGAAAGAATAGAAGAAAGGTATTAGCTAGCTTAATAAGAGCTGTAGAGGCGCTGTAACAGCTCATATTATAACTTTGATTTGGGCACAAATTAAACAGCTGTTAGCTGAATAACTGTGACATTTGCTGTATATCAGCATTATATCAGCAATATTAAAGGTAACAGTTGTCCCAAGAGCTGAATATTGGCTGATTATTAGAAAATGGTAAGTTACTTTTTATATACAAAAACGTTCGGGTTATTTTAAAATCTCTATGGAGCTCAATGTTCACAAAAAATTGTAAACAATTTTTATCCTTGGTCTCTTAGTTTATTTTGATTTGTTGTATTGTGTTCACCATTTTGTGCGACTTATGACGTAAAATAATGGTGAATAATATTATATGAATGGCAAATATTGTTTTCGGGTAAAAGCTCGCTCTTACTGCAAATTCTTATGGGAAAGAGAATTCATTGTGAAATACTATATGAATATTAAAGAAAATTTTCTCGCGCTCTCAAAATATCACTGTTGAAATCTCAAAACATCATTATTGAAAATTATAGTCTAAAATATGTTGATCATAAATGGATAACAAAAGGTTTTTATTATTTTGCATTTATAATTTGTCCTTATGCTGTTTGCGTATAAAATTTTCTATTTAAATTAATTCAAACTTTCGATATAAAACAAAGATCATTTTTTCATTCAATAAGATACATATAATTATAACCTGAAAATGGCGGACAAGCAATGTGATCTCAATTACCGCTATGGGATACAGTACCCACTTGTGGTAACATTTATCAGTAATGAGCTGATACCTGTAATTATTATGTAAAACAATTTAGTCACAGATACAGCTTTATAGCGGGTAACATGTACCTACGCAAATATTGTAACTAATCAGTTAACCGCACTAATGTGGATTCTACATTAATTTTTCGGCGTGTTCCACCAGATATTAGTTTATCTTTCCACATTATGGACAACACAATTCCAAGTATATATCACAATATCCGTACTATATATGCTAATATATAGTGCGTACGAATTAACTGGATATTTAATACCTACACGGCGCTGAATAAATAAGTCTTTAAAGTACACGATTTCAGCTGTAATGAGAATAATGAGTAACATTTGAGCAAATTTATAACTGTGTGCTATAAATGCTGTAATTTAGCATCATAAAAGTACACCTATAGAGGTCATGTGCGCTATTAAAACGCTGTTATACGATTGCGTGTAACAAGCTGATTAACACTGGTAAAGTTCTACTTTATGCAGCAAGACGCATTAATTAAAGTCACAGGAGAACTGATTGCATTATAGTAGCTCACATGTTCTTTCTTAAAATGCAAGCGATCTGGGGGTACACTTGTGGCCTTCGATTCAGAATAAAGCTGAGTTAAAGTCCACGAAAATGCTTTATTGCAGCTTACAGTTTTATTTAGTGCAAATAGCTCTACGCTGCGCTTGCAGCTTTACAGTGTGGTATCTGTGACGCATAATAGCGTTTTCAGCTCTTGCAGTTATAGTGTACTGTTATACCTCTTTATAAACGCTAAAGTTACTAATATTAATCTTTGTGTCATCTTATACAGCAGTTTTGTGCTACTTGGGTGGTATTTACCTAAACTCTAAAGACTGATCAAAAATAGAGTAAAAAAATCTTCATAGACACCCGACTTAATGCGAAACACTTTCCTGAATAATAAATAATCCTTCCAAAAATATTGTCAATATTTATTTAGGAAGTGGTATAGAGAAAAGTTTGTCTACTAAGTACAAGGTCCACGAACCTATTGTCGTTGCCCTCGCAGCCGCCGTAGACGAACTGGCTGCATCTGTCATTCTCTGCGTCGTAGAACCATCGCTGATGTTCCTCCCCGCATGGTCCCGTCACCATCGGCAGTCGGCAGACGTCTATACCGATAGTAAAGGTTACCAACTGAAGACTAACGGACTAGAGGACAAGGGTAAGTAAAAATTTAATTTGCCAACCCCCAGCACAATTACTCGTAGACAATTCTTTATATCATACAGGCGCCGAGATTCTTCGACAAAATATTATGTATAGATGCGATTATCGATATCGATATCGATTCCTTACAATGAGATTGTATAGAAGAAAGATGTCAAATCTACTACCCTTCGACCGACCTACCCTTGATTGCATTGCAGTAGTGTTGACAGTGTTCGAGAGTTGGGAAGTTGTTCTGGTTGCCACCGCAGCCCCCGTAGTTGAACTTGTAGCAAATGCTCCTGTGCTCGTCGAAGGCCCATCTCGTCTCGTACAGCGTGCACGGTCCGGGGTCCGCCTCCATGTAACAATATTCTAGAAAACAAGATACTATCAAAGCAACTAGAAAGTGATGAGCTAATATTATGGGAGTCATAAAAGTTGAAACACATACTGCAATAAGGTGTTACTTTAGCTACGAGATAGCCACGTAGAAATACTCGGGCACTTGAGTTTGGCATGATGTGACAGATTGAAGGAAGACGAACAGATAACAGCTTTATAGTTAGCTTTCGATTTGATAATTTGATTGCACTACTACAAGCATACGATGTGTCCACGATTGTGTGGAAAAATAGTGGGCCGTTGAAGGGGACGTCAAAATTTTCAAATTTGAATCGATTTGGATCTTTCTATGAAAGTTATTTCTACTCTGTGACGATGTCATTTAAAATACATCGTGATAGGAAATATCTATGTATTTTGAAGAATACCTTTAAAATTTTCTTTTTTTTATGCATTTTGGTTGAGTTGGTTTCTTTACTAATATATTGATATATACCTGTAGTGTACGGGTTTTGGGGCGGGACGGGCTGCACGGTGGTAGTAGTAATTAGCTGCTCCATACATCTGTTCTCGCACTCGCTCATGGACTGGAAGTTGTTGTCGTTTCCTCCGCAACCACCGTAGTAGAACTGACGGCACCTTTATTAAATAATTGATATATTAATAATTATGCAATACGATAAATATATTTTATCAAGTGATAATTTCATCAAGTTATTCTGTTGACTAGAGGTAATGATTGTGAGTAGTACTGACTGTGATCGAAATTAGCTCTTAATAATTAATATAATTTTTGGGCTTAAACTTTTATATAAATATATATTATATATTTGTTTATATATTTATATGTTTGTATATTTTTATTTATATATTTGTTCTCATGCATCTTAGATAGAAAACAAATATACCTATGTAGATATTGTGACAGAGTAACAAACGCCAACGCATAACAAAGTTGTGTCCATTAAACGCACGCCACGGTAGTGTGTGTTATTGTCACTTTTATTAATTTTATGATATAGCTTATATAATATATAATTAGCTTTCTGCACACCTTCCTCCACTTTAACTTTGCCAAATATCATACTCCTCCGTTCGCACAAATCTCGTAAAACTGCACTGAAAGTTTTTGCTTCACATATTTAATATATAAAAGTAAATAGTAATATGACAATGAGCCAAAAGCTCTTTCTCTATATTTAATTGGTCCTTCGATACATATTCGTATTAAAGCCAAACCTACTGTAGATATAATTGTAATGTGTTTGCTGATTCTTGGTAACTTACGTTTTCTTTGTGGTGTCGTAGAACCATCTTAGAGTATACTCAGCGCAGTTGCCGGTAACAGCCGGTAATGTGCATACATCTTGTACTGCGAAGAAAACAAATTTCCTTAAATAAAGTCTATTCTCATTTTTTAGAAAGAGTCACAAATTACAGTTTTAGTTTATTACACGTTCGTCGATCCTTTATTGAAAGTAAATCGTAAGTAGTTACATAAGTTACGGTCTTAGAACTACCAAAAACCACTGATAGCAAGTAGAAGCAGTAGAAGACTACATAACACAATTACTTAAAGCAAAAATTCCAAATCATACAGTCAAACAATACCTACAAGCTACGTTCAGTCAAATTTATTATTTGTATTACCTATACCATGCAGTGCATCGAACGAAAGAATGAGTTCCTGACAGGTGTTGAAACTTAACTAAATAAAAAATAAAAAATATACATACTTTCGTTAGCCGCAATGCAGAAGTTAATAGGTAGGCACATTGATTATATAACACTCACCGAAATAACTAGGGCATGATTGAATGCACTCTTGTTCCGACAAAAAGCGGTTATCATTCCCACCGCAGCCGGTGTAGTAAAACGGCACACAGTGGTTCTCAGACTGGCTGAATGACCAAGTCGGGATCTTTTCCGTGCACGTGCCTGCGTCTTGTGCTAGCTTGCACTCATCTAACCACACATTCAGGTTAGTTTCAATATCAAAGAAAATTAGTAGGTACCACTAAACAAAAACAAGGCAAACTAAATACCATAACCCAGAGTAAATTATTTTAAAAGTCACATTCATGCTGGAAAACTGAAAAGACACAAAAACTACTCGTGTCACTTACTAAGTGAGTTACAACGTTTCAGATACAAACAAACAAAAGTCATGCAGACAATGCAGAGTGCTACTAATAAGTACATTAATTGACTTACCCTCTGGGACACCAGGCGGGTTACAGCGTAACAAGCAGGCGGCTTCAGTGCTAAATCTGTTGTTGTTTCCAGCGCAGCCTCCCCACACAAACTCGATGCAACTCTTGCTGTCCGCATCGTAGCCCCAGCGCAAATAGTTGCCCGCACAGGGTCCTCGCTCGATTGGTAAATTGCATTGATCTATAGATGAAATAATTTATATTTAGTTAAAGCAGTAAGTAAAAGGTTTTCAGCTATGGGAATATATTCTATTCCCTAGGGTAGGTTTTTATAAAGTCTACCGACCATCCCTATTCCCTGGAAGACCATGCTTGCGAAATTGTTAGCCTGACTTACCTTCGGTCTTTTCAGGTTCGCACTGTTTCTGACAGAGCTGGCGGGAGTCGAACTTGTTGTTGTTGCCGAGACAGCCGCCGTACACGAACTGTGAGCACTGCTCCCGTGCCGCGTCGTAGTACCAGTGGACGTTGTAGCCGGAACACGCGCCTTTCACCATCGGCAGGTTACACGCATCTAAACATGCAATGAATTAATAGTATCTGTTCCAGGTTACAGAATAAAAATACGAGTAGCTTCTTTGTCAGCAATAAAATTTGCCTGTAAAATAAAAATTTGATAAATGGATCAATCTTTAGTGTTAAAAACTTGCCACTCACCAGTCCGAACTAACAATTATTTTATTATCCATGCACTTAAATCTTAATAATCATGTTACTCTTAATATCTCACTGCGCATGCTAGTAAACACCAGGCGACAAAACTTTGTCTGATCGAATTAGAATATTTTATAGGTGTAAGAATACTTCACAGAAGTGACGACACCTTTAGGAGGCGGTCGTACGCAAATATCTTCGCACTCCTCCTGACTGCTGAATCGATTATCGTTGCCCTCACAGCCGCTGTACCAGAATCGTGAACAGCCGCCATATTCTCTGTCGTAGTACCAATAAACAGTGTAGTTACGACAAGATCCTTTATCGTAGGCCAGGGCACAAGCAGCTGCAAATATGTTACATGAAATTAAAAATAGACCAAAATAATTTTAAGAAACCATCAATTTGTATATTTCGTTAATGGGTGCAGACAGCAGAAGAACAGAAAAAGTGTACAATACACATCACAAATCATGTGTCAGATATTCTTAAACAAGACTTAACGTGCTCAAATAAAGAATAATACATTTTCCATAATAATTACCTTGTCTATTTTCAAGTTTATCGGTACAATTGAGGAACTTCTTGCCCTGCGCTTCAGTAACGCCGTCTGGGCAGCAACCGTATTTGCTGTTGGAGCAGTCGCAGCCGGCTCTGCCCGGACCCCGGGCGGCCGTTACTCCGTCCCCGCAACATCCGTACTTGGACTGTTCACACCGACATCCCTGCTGGTCTGGGCCTGAGGCACGGGTCTCGCCATCGGCACAGCAGCCAAACTGATACGTGTGGCAACCGCAGCCCTCCATATCAGGCCCCGTAGCTTCTGTGTGTCTGAAAACAAGAGATTTATATTCATTTTTACATCATTAAAATACCAAATACTACTTATTTATATGTGTCTTACCTATCTGGACAGCATCCGAATTGTGTGTATTTACAGCCGCAGCCCTCATTGTTAGGACCTCGGGGGATAGTGACGTTGTCAGGGCAGCAACCAAAGTGGGCGTATTGACAACCACATCCTGAATTAAAATAAAGACTTTTCCAGGCATTCTAAGTATATGGATATTTAAAGCTAATTATATTTTATTCAAACGTTTACAAACGGTAAACAAAATTATAAAACAAATATAGGTGTAATAAAGAGATACCTAAACAGCATAGATTGTACCTTCAAGATGTGGTCCTTCTGCAGGTTTGTAATTGTCGGGACAGCAACCGTACGCGCTTAAGAGGCAGCAGCCTTGGAGTTCTGGTCCATGGGCTGGAGTCTCGCCATCTGAGCAGCAGCCGTAAGCTGACGTATTGCAGGACATCACACATCCTTCCATGTCAGGACCAACAGCTAAATATTATATAGATACAAGGTTAATAGTTATCACTACTAAGAGAGAATTACCAGAATTTAATAAACCTACCTCTAAATGTACCTGACTATATTATATCTAAATGTATCTGAGTAGTTGGCAATTAAGTATAATCATTTATTATTTATTTATTATTTAAATAATAAAGAACACGCAATATATAGGTTATACATTACTTAAAAATAAAACATTTTATACAAAGGTACATCTTTTTCCAAAATGGAATGGAATGAAATTGGCGTTTTGTTGTACTGCTCACTTTGATCTCAAATATATCTTCTTTGGTTAGGAATTTCAATTTCAAATTTATTCCGCTATTTACCCATACATTTGTGTTTCGAAAACAGTAATTCATTTGTTTTTTCCTCTTTTGGTTTTTTCTTTGCGTCACTTTGTTTACAAAATGGAAAACTTGAAATATTGTATTATTTTCGAGTACGAGTTCCACCGTGGCACCAGTGCTGCAGAATCGGCTCGAAGGATTAATGATGTGTATGGCGGCGGTGTAGCAAAAGAAAACACAGTGCGTTTTTGGTTCCAACGTTTTCGTTCTGGAAATTTCGACCTGCAGAACAAGCCCCGTGGTCGGCCGGAGACAAAAGTTGATAATAAAGAATTGAAGGCTATTGTTGAAGCGGATCCATCGCAAACCACGCCCTACACGTCGTACTACGTCGTAGCTACAGGCTGCGGTGTTAGTTATAAAACTGTTTTAATCCACTTAAAGCTTGAGAAGGTGAAAAAGCTTGTAAGTGGGTACCTCATGAATAGAGTGCAGCAAACCGACAAACGCGCGTCGACTGCTGCGTTACATTACTGAAGCGGCACAATAATGAAGGGATTTTAAATCGAATCATTACCTGTGATGAAAAGTGGATCCTGTACGATAATCTGAAACGCTCATCGCAATGCCTGAACCCTGGCGAACCAGCGAAAGCCTGCCCCAAGCGAAAATTAACTAAAAAAAAATACTTGTGAGCGTTTTGTGGACTAGTGCCGGTGTCATTCACTACAGCTTTCTTAAATCTGGCCAGACGATTACGGCAGATGTCTATTGCCAGCAACTGCATATCATGATGGAAAAGCTAGCTGCTAAACAACTGAGGTTGGTCATTCGCTCTAGGCCACTGCCTGCTTCAGGACAACGCTAGACCACACACTGAACAACAGACGGCTACCAAATTAGAGGAGCTTCAATTGGATTGTCTAAGACATCCACCGTACTCCCCGGACCTTGCTGCAACAGATTACCATTTTTTTTTAAATTTGGATAACTTCTTGCAAATGAAAAAATCAATGGGGGATGGGGCAGTCCAAAGCGCCTTCAAAGATTTTATTAATTCCTGTCCGAATGGTTTTTTTAGTAAAGGAATAAATGAACTAACTATGAGATGATAAAAGTGCATAGATAGCAATGGTATATACTTTGATTAAATAAATATATTATGTTTAAAAAAATCGACTTTATGTTCCTCCTTTACAAAACGCCAATTTCATATATAATGACTTAATATATATAATTTCCGAACAACGCAAAAATTAACCAAACTGCCAATCGGATTGACATTATTAGAGTAGAAATTATTGATTTATTGTTACACGATAAAAGAAAAAAACATATAACTAAACTAAAAATACGCCGTCTCCCAGTGGTAAAACCTAGCTAGATTCGATCTCTCCCCCAAAACTCCCTGCATATCAAATTTCATGTAAGTACTTGCAGTCGTTTCCAAGATTACGATTATGTATATGAATATAATATATAATGCACATTAAACATGATGTTATCAGTAAAATATTTTTAGGTTTGTCTGAGATAGTATTCTCTAAGTTTCTTTTTAAACAATGGGAGAGTTTTACATTCACGGATCTCTGATGGCAAGGAGTTCCAGAGTCTGGCAGAGTGTATAGTGAAAGAATTATGTATCTTACCAGTTGAAACACCATCTGGACAGCAACCAAATTGGCTAATACTGCATGGACATCCTTCACCGTTTGGTCCGGATGCGTCTGTCTCATTGTCATAACAACAGCCGAAGGTAGACTTTGCACAGTCTCTGTCCAACTCTGTCGCCGATGGAGTGTTTGCTGTTGTCTTTGTAGTTTCTGTAAATTTCATACATAAATATATAGCAAATCGTGAATAAAAATAGCTTATATTAAAATTAGATTTTCTTTTACTAAAGAAATGTTACTTTTAATTCTTACCTGTTTCAGGGCAACCTTTGCCATGCAAACCTTCGGCTGGAGTTTTATCGTCGTTGCAGCAACCAAATCTAAAACAAATCAAGTTAGTTTTTATTATGAGTAAATGTTATCTTTGTAAAAGTCTACATGATGGGTTACCTGCACCGGTTCGTGAACTAGTCTGATAAGATGAATGGGGTGGTAAGAACCGCAAGCAGGGTTTTGTTTCTTATGTAGGTGTAATGACATGTTTGTTGTTAACCACGGTGCAGTTATTGTGATGTCTCATATTTATTATTTGTAACCAAATATTATTAACACGGCGCAAGTATTATTATATTATTATAAGAATAATTTGAAGCAAAACATCTTACTCGGTTGATTCGCACGCGGGACGAGGTGGTGGACATCCTTCCTGGTCGTTACCCTCTGCCGCAGTGACATTGTCGGATGTACAGCAACCGAATAGTGTTTCGTTACATGGCGTGATTGGACAATCCTTATTGCGGGGTCCATTAGCAGGAGACACGCCGTCAGGGCAGCAACCAAACTTAGATTCTTTGCACGTTTTCGGATTTGGACACCCTTAAAAGTATTGTTAAAAGATGTTAAAATTAATATACTTACTTAATTGGTAAAATTCTTTTCTTATACTCTCAAAGTTACATTATTTGTTCGTTTGATAATACATTCAATAGTTTCTAGGTGTTTGACGACCTCGATTATTTGAAAAGCTTCTACCATTTTTATTTAACGCGTATATTATTTTTCATTTACCAACCTGCATCAAATGGTCCAGCAGCAGGTGTTCGCTTATCAGGACAGCAACCGAATTTGCTCTTAATACACTTCGCTTTCTTTCTTGGCTTGCAACGTCGTGGAGCGATAAACGTAGTTTCCCAATCCCATGGTGCTGTTATGAATTTAAATAAATAACAAATAAAAAAGAGATGATTTCAAGTCGTTTAACTGTATATCTTTTTAAACTAAGACCCGACTACATTAATTATTTATTTTATTTCATTAATATTATACCTATTCGACGATACCCCACATGATCGGGTAAAATGAGAAAAGAAATCATCCCCACTTCGACATCACATGTATGTGATGAATGGGCCACCCAATTTTACATCAATTCATATTCATAACTACAGAAGTCAATAAGGGCGGCCAGACATACAGACAGAACAGAGCGACACTATTAGGATTCCTGTAGTAAAGAGATTGTTTCCTTTGTACAAGACGAAGGATATTAAACGTCCTACTAATCCTACTAATATTATAAATGGGAATGTTTGTGAGGATGGATGGATGGATGTTTGTTAATCTTTCACGCAAAAACTACTGAACGGATTTAAATGAAATTTGGCTCTAGATTAAACCATACGCTACTTTCTATCCCCAAAAAGTACAGTCTCCCTTTGGGATACTGTATTTACGCGGGCGGAGCCGCGGGCAACAGCTAGTTTATTATAAATATTAAAGGAAAACTTACTGGTTCCTTCAGTAGTTGGTTCGGTTTCTTCCGTAGTCGTACTACCCTCGCTAATATTTTCTGTTGTTGACACTATAAAACAAAATAAAACATGTTAGCTATTGCAAAACTAGCACTTAGTCATGTTAATTAATTAAGTATACGTGTTTTAAGAAAAATAAATATTCAAACAAAGTGAAATTCATGAATATTAGTTTCGAGAAAATTAGTTTATAAAACATTTCATTAAAATCGTTTACTTTACTTGTAATATATTACTTACATTCAATCGTGCTGCCGGTTTCAGAAGTTTCTGACGTAATTTCTGTTGTCGTTTCCGGCTCTTCTGATGTAGCTCCACTAATTTCCGTTGTTTCAGATGTCATGTCCGGAGATTCTGTTGATGTACTTGACTCAACTGTCGACTCTGTTAGTTCTGTTGTAATATCACTTGATTCAGTTTCAGTAACCTCAGTAGATGCGCCATTTGATTCTGTACCTGTTGTTTCTTCAGTTTCAATAGAAGTAACATCAGTGGACCCAGAAGTGTCTGATGATTCTGTTGTTGATATACTTGAATCTGTTGCTACTGATGTTATTTCTGTCGTTATATCACTATACTCTGTTTCGGATACTGTGGTTTCAGTCTCATTTGTTGTCTCGGTAGTAAGATCTTGAGTTGTTTCACTGGTCTCCGTACTTGAATCTGTTGTAAATCCACTAGAATCTGTCGTCTCGGTAGTAATATCTGGGGTTATTCCAGATGGTTCCGTGCTTGAATCTGTTGTTGTGAATTCGCTTGATTCTGTTACCTCAGTACTTACATCTTGTGTAGAACCAGACGATCCCGTGTAAGAATCTGGTGTTGTAGATCCACTAGATTCTGTTGTCTCTGTAGTAATATCTTGAGTTGTTCCAGATGGTTCCGTGCTTGAATCTGTTGTTGTGAATTCGCTTGATTCTGTTACCTCAGTACTTACATCTTGTGTAGAACCAGATGATCCCGTGTAAGAATCTGGTGTTGTAGATCCACTAGATTCTGTTGTCTCTGTAGTAATATCTTGGGTTGTTCCAGATGATTCCGTGATAGATTCTGTTAATGTAGATTCTGTTCCCTCGGTACTTACATCTTGTGTAGAACCAGACGGTTCCGTCTTAGAATCTACTGTCGTAGACTCACTAGATTCTATTGTCACAGTGGAAATATCTTCGGTTGACTCAGTATTTTCTGTACTGGAATCTGTTTTTGTAGGCCCACTAGAATCTGTTGTCTCAGTAGTACTATCTTGGGTTGTTCCAGATGGTTCCGTGCTAGAATCTGTTAGTGTAGATTCACTTGATTCTGTTGTCTCGGCCGTAATTAGTGTACTCCACTCCTCGCCAGAACCTTCGGTACTTAAAGTTGTGTCTAAAAATAATAAAAAATCAGACAATCAAAGGCGTTATTTGATTGGCAAAAAGAAATATATTAGAAAAACTTAATAGTTGAAGACACTAAAAAATTAACATGTTATTTAGCGCAGATTTTAAAAAGGATTTAAGATTAAGATTTAGATTATTTTTTTTTAATATTTCGCAGTTTTTTTTTCTTGATTAGACAGAATAATTAAAAAAGTAATAACTACCTGTCTCAGTGGATCCAGATCCTGTCTCTGTTGTTAATGTTATATCGAAAGTTTCTGAAGTGCCAGATCCTTCTGAAATTAATTAATAAATAACAATAAATAATAATATTATAATGAAGAACTATTTGCTTAAAGAAGTATTTGGCATGGCCTGTTGCTTTAAGAAGTATTAAGAATCGATCAAATTGAGGAATTCTTCGCAATATTAATTTTTAAATATAACTTACCTATTATAGACGGACTGTCACTGAACATTATGTCTTCAAACTGTAAACAAAAATATAAATTGTGTTTGTTACTTTTTTAGCTGTAGGTATCGTATATTTGCATTTATTATTTCGTGGATTATTTACACCTGTTCTTTGTATCTTCAGCTATCTGTTAATAAAGACCCCTAAAATCATTTGTATATTGGTAGCAAAGTACTTTTTGTTGTAACAAGCTATTTACCGCTGTTGTCTGTTTATTGATTACTTCTGCGCCAACTTCTTCATAATCCTCATCTTCTCCTTCAACGCAATCATCGTAATCCTCTTCATCTATTATCGTTGTAGATTTGGAATCTACGGGTAGCATTTCGTCTACAAAGTTAAAAATAATAGAATTTACTAATATGTACTATATATCTAATACAAAAGAAACATGTTATTGCTAACATCACTTATCTAAAGTGATAGTCAAGAATGCCATTTAGAATGCGAACAAATTCTTCGGACGATCAATCCTACATAAATAAGAAGGGGCAAAACGTCCCCAGTCCCCACCCTTGTAGCACTACAAGCAAATATGAAATGAAAGGGCATAAATTTCATTAACTTTTTTCTCCCTACTTCCTGGTTTAGAGGTTTTTTGTCATACAATAAAATGATACCCTTTCATTACCACTTTTTATTTGATATATGTCTTATAGTGCCACAGTAGTGGGGACGAGCTCCATACAAAAATGCCTGTTCTTCTTTTTATAAAATTGCATGCTGCTTACCCATATCACAGGGTCCAATGTTGCAAGGTTGTGATTTGAAAAGAATAGTATCCTCCTCGCAGTTCAATGACTCTTTGCCGCCGCTCATACAAACTACGTGCCGGAACTGTTCTCCACCGCCACATTTCTTTGTGCACTGTTCAGTATATAACAGACATTAATTTATGATGGCAATTAAATATTAAAAATATATTATGAATAAGCGTATTAAAAATAAACTAAACTAAGACTTATGATCTTTATGCTTACCTCAGACCATGGCCCTGCGAACCACTTAGCCGGGCATTTTTCTTTCGGCTGCTCACACTCTACCGTGTCGTTGTATTTCAAGAGGCTATCGCAACGGTTGTCATCTACTTTCAACACCGACGATCCATCAAAAAGACCGCAAAATACTTTTCTCGTTTTAACTCCTTTCCCACAGTCACTGGAACACTGCAATGTTTTACCTTCTTAAAGCTTAGGTAAACTTGTAAAATTGTTTAGTAATATACTAATGGTTAAATATAAAATTTTAAAAAAGGAAGTCACTCCAAAGATACATAGCATTTCTTTTTTTTACTTTTGCTTTTCTTCCTTATTGTAAATAATATAATGAACGTTGGTCATCAGCCATTTTGATATGACCATCACGCTACTTACGGGGCTCCACTGAGTGGCGTACCACTGCACTTCACAGGCCGGTAACTTTGTCTTGTCACACTCCTCCTTAAGCACCGGCTCGGGGTGGTACGCGCAGAGGCTCGAATTCACCAGCTCGTTCGCCTTCGTGACGCACCATGCAGTCCTAGTACGGATCGTGGATAGACAAGTGTCACACTGCAAATACAAAACTGTTTTACTTAAGCAGAATAATAAAGCCAATTAAATAGATGAAACGAGCAGACGGAGCACCTTATGACGGAGGTAAGCGATTACCGCTGCCCATGGATACTCGCAACACCCAGAGGAGTAAATAGCTATCTATGCCTACTTACTAGCTATCTAATCCTCTGGTGTTGTGTATCGTGATCCCTAAAATCCCCAAACCGCATTGGGCCTGCGGTAACCTCATTCTCTCGCCGAAACACAACGCAAGCGTAATTTCACGCCGATTTTGTATGAGGCCGAGGTATTTAATCGGTCGAGCCCGCCCATTCGTGCCGATATGGCTACTATCAGACAGATCAGGACATATCAGAATTTAGAACAGATCGTCACCCACTTTTGGTGAATATCTCCCGAAACGGCCAATATCGCCCACACAAAGATGGTGTTCAAACCATTATTCTTCATCCCCCGAATCTTCATGGATTTACTACGCTCCACCAAAAACCTGACGATGATCGATTTTAATGTAAAATATTTAATAAAGTGAAAAAAGTGCAATAAGTTTTGTATTAATTATACTTAGATATAATATATAATTAATATAAAATAAAACCTATTACTTTAATGAGAAACATGAATTTTACAGCAATAACATATTTTACTTGAGCCCTGTATTTATTTATATTTCAGATCAGGTATGTAGATACAAATTTCTTACAAAATTTGTTTAATTCTTTGTTTGCTTACATTTCTGCTTTTACTAGGTATACTTTACTTCTATCTGTGAAAACTTTTAATTGGCTATATAGTATATTGTGATGTGTGAAAACTATATTGTAATCCAGCTGTAAGTTTTACTAGATAAATAAATTTTAAAAAAAGTTTTTGAAATTTACCCCACTCCAATCGCTGACGATCCAGTCGAGACCTTCACACGGGTGCAGCGTGCAGGGCTGCTCGGTGGCGGGTTTCTCGTCACTGCACTCACTGTCCTCGTGCACTGTGACACGACCGTTGATCTTCTGGTGACACACCACTTGCCGACGCTGGTTACCTTCCCCGCATAGCTTGTCACACTGTTAACATGACAGGTTAATGAAAATATCTATTTTTCTCGGTATTTGTATGACATATTACGAAAACTAATCGAGTCCCTAGTGCCTATTGATTGTATTAGATATTATATTGTTACACATAAAACTAACAAAATAATTATGTAGAAGAAGAAGATAGGGCAGATGCTGCTACAAACTCAGACTTGCCATAATCTTGTGGCATAAATTTCATTCCATACGCTTACTGAGTTGTCCCTATAAGACGCGTTAAGATATTCAATATCGTGCAGTGATGAGTTACGGAGAAATTAAATTTAGGAAGAAGCACGAACCGGTTTCCAGGGTCCAGTAAACCAAGTCGGGCACGTCTCGTTTTGATTGCACTGCTGATACAGTTCCGGTTTCGGGCCGAGCACGTCAAAGCACTCCTTGTCAGCTACCATCGTCGGAAATCTAAATGATTCTCTGAAAACATTTCATGTTCCTCTCAATTTGACAATTCCCCGTGTTTGGTACTTTATAAGTTATATTAAAGAAACGAGGTGCAGTTAGCCAAAAATAAAATAAATTTTTCTAAAATTTTAAAATGATTAAAAAAAGAGAAGGTTATTAGCATAAGTATTTTTTCACTCTCATACATGTGTTATTTGCAAGACCACAAAATAATATTCACCTGTTAGCAATGATTTTCTGGCAGTAAACTTGTCTCGATCTCGTTCCACCTTCGCCGCACGGTTTGGAGCACGGTCCCCACGGGTCTTCCACCCACTGTGGCCCGCAGGCCTGTGTGTTGCAGCTCTGGTTGGTGGCCGGCTTGAAGTTGCTGTCGCAGAGCTCGTCCTCGACTAGCTCAAGGTCATCCCTCGTTCGGCACGATACCTGCCGCGTTTGGTATCCTATAAATATTTTTTTCGTTTGTAGACAATTTTTTGAAATTAATATTATCGAACATAAGGAAATATTATGGAGAAGAGAATAGATTTGAATTGTAATTGTAAATAAGTAGCTAGTATAGTATTTTAAATACAAACAAAACGTTTACAGAAGCTTTAGCGCATGTCTCATTAAATAGAACTAAAACTGAACAAATATTTCGGTATAAAAATTTATCCACAAATATACCTACCTCCTCCACAAGGTTCGCTGCACTCAGAGAACTCTTCATGTGCCCATTGGTATTGCTGGTTCGGAGGAGGCGCTAGCGCGGACGGGACGCTGTACTCGTACTCCACACCCACGTTTTCACTTTGTAACAAAAGCTACAAAAGTACAAATAAATAAATATATATTTTATATACTAATATTATTGTTTTTGTAAATTTTTGTAAAAATATTTTTGTAAACAATTATTTATAATTAAATAGGCTCCGAAACTACTGGACCAATTTTGATGAAATTTGGCATAAAGAGGAGACGACGGGAAAAGATAGACAGGCTACTTTTTATCGCGTAAAAATGTACGTTTTGTAATTTACTATCGTTCGCTACGCTTGTCTTCTCTTCTAGAGAAGATAACATTTTGTTACATTTATACAAATAAATTTATCAAAATTAAGTACAGACAGGTCACAGATAACAATATATATATATATATATATATATATATATATATATATATATATATATATATATATATATATATATATATATAACTTAATAATAATAATTCGATTTAATACGAATATTATCAGGTACTTAAAGTACTTACAGATAAGTAAAGTGATTCTTTAGTGGGTCCGAGGCACCTTAGCTTGTCCGGCGCCGCGAAGCCCTGCTGACTTCGCTCGTAGTGCCACAGCGAGCCAGCGATCAACAACGTTCTCGGGAAGTCGATATGGTAGTCGCCGTTTAAGTAATAACGATTGTTTTCCCTTCCTCTTAGGGCTGTAATAAGATAAGGATAATCAATCTAATTGATTAGTCATCTAAATTTGTAAAGAAAAGTTATATTTCGAGTACAGATGAACATAATTTTACAGAATTAGTAATATTTTGTAGAGATCATTTATACTAATAAGTTACAAATTCAGGTGATATTGGATTTACCTAAATAGTTATCCGAGTCTTTTACTTCGCCTATCACGATGTTGGTAGCACCTTCAGGTATCAACAAGATGTCGGTGTAACCTGTAAAACAATGATTCAACACAACTCTTTGTCAACCGACATACATAACATATAAGAAACTTAAGAGTACGTACGCGCCTATTTTTAACGCCTATTACCAAAGCTATGAAAATAAAATTTATGTAAGGATTCAAGACCTCTAAGACTATTTTGTTTAGCTGCAGCATAACACAACTTAACAACGTTTATAACACAAAATAATAAATCAAAAAGATCTCTATAAAAACATAGATTCCCATTTTACCTTAATTCGGAAGCGATTACAGTTTCCAAAATTTATATATAAGATTAGCTTTATACTGAGATGATGTTTATACTATCCGCAAATGAATTAAACTATACTTATAGTTTTTAATTTACACGGGTCAAACTGTTTTGTCGCTAACGTTTTAAAAAAGTCCATTTCGAGATGGTTCTCTATTAAACAATCGTGCAACCCCCAGAACTGCCACAGCACGTACTTTACTTTAACGTGGTCTTGCAACTGCTAAAACTAATTCACCAAAAAACTCAAGCGTTACCTTTCTTGAGGTCCTGTCTGTCGATGACGCCGCTGATGGTGTGGCAGTTGCTGCCGTTGCCACGGCACTGCCGGCATTTGTCCTCCCGCGCGTTGGAGCCCAGCATCATGTCGCAGCCCACTGGCTAAAAACAAATTGTTAAATACACCCTATTATAGTATGTGAGAATTTCATGCTTACATTTGCTTCATGATTGATGAATGCCACGGCTCTCAACCAGCCTGAAATAGCGCCGAGTACATGAGGATACCGGAGGCTCAAAAATGGCAGAGATAGTTGAACACCCACTACGACTTCTAACTCTCTGGTGTTATGGGTGTCTACTGTCCAATGTTCATGGGCAGTAGTTATATGTTAACTAAAGTATACAACTGCTGCAACATAGTCCTTACCTGACAAGTTCCGTCTACGCAGACGTCGAAGGTCTCGTCGTTGCACCGCGTGCCGTCTGTGACCTTGTCCTTCTGTCGATAGTAGAACCTCTCTCCCACAGGCATACAGTTCAGCTCGCACGGGTTCATTGCTTTGGTGTAGGGCACCCAACTGAAATCATAAACGGTTAGTGCTAGAAAGATAAAACTTTGTATGAGTATGTGTGATTAAGACGTCGACAATTTTTTTGCGGTACACGTAAAGTGGGTACGATTTTTTTTCTCGCGTCTACCCTCACGTCTACCTCCACGTCTACGTGGGATATCATTAGATATGTCTTTTATAAGCATTGAGAGGTTGCTAAGAAGATTTTTAAATTTTGATATCTGTTTGCGAGATATCCAACATTAAAGCGAACTTTGAAGGAAAACTATAACGGATTAAATAGATTTGTTAGTTCAGGAGTTGTAGAGGCCTAACTTGTAAAATGCGCTTATGGAAAACATAGTACCTACAATTACTCTCTTTCTTTACTCTCATAACCCAGTGGAACGGATGACCGACACGACTGGCGAGAGATCAGGCGCAGGTCCGACTTTTTACATGCATGGATCGACTTTGTTGTCAGACAATCAGGTGACCAGCCTGCATTGTCCTAAACAAACTTGGAAACAAAATTTTTGTTGTTCCAATGCGGGAATCGAACCCACGACCTCCGAGTTGAGAGCCAAGCTAAGGAGGTTGGTTAGAAAGATTAAGTAGGCAAATTAAGAAGATTGAATAGAAAAATCTTTAAAATTTTAGTCGAATTTAAAACGGGAATTATTTAGAAAATAAGTTTTATTTCATACTTTTTTGTGCATTTTTACATTGGACGACGTTTAATTTTAGTATAAAAATAATAATTTTTCCCTTTTTAGTGATATAAATTGTTAAATTATTATTAATAAATTTTAAGAACGTTTAAAATAAACGATCGAATGTATAATTGAACACGCGCCAAGCTTCCATTAGGTATTGTAAATAAGATGATGATGATGATTACTGTAAGTGGTATTATGGTATATTATGCTTGCAGTTCATTAAACAACGCCGGAATCCCCAAACATAAGGACTCAGGAGTTCTGTTCAGTGCTTTTGGATCCAGGGTATACCTTGGTGCAAAATCTTATTTTTGGGTAGCATATGCTTGGGTTACTTCAGAAAAGGTTAAAATATATAGTGATATGTGTCCATATCAGGTTTCCACTTTAGTGACTAAAGGACTAATTTCGAATTAAGTATACCCTTTACAACAACAAAATAATTTTGCAAATACGTCCATAAACGGCAGAGTAATGTTCAAATATATCTGTGTCGGTGTAAAATACTATATTATATACCTTTTATATCATCACAATGTGATGATATATGGTATGATGATGGTGGTGATGATGTTGATTACTCTAATTGACGAGTGGCATATGCTTGCAGTTCTTTAAACAACGCTGAAATCCTGAAATATGTTTCTATAAGGAGTCAGGAGTTTTGTTCAGTACTTTTGGATTCAGGGTATACCTTGAAGCAAATTCTTACTTTTTGGTAGCATATGCTTGGACTACTTCAGAAAAAGTCAAAATCACCAAGCGAAATTCTCAAAATTTATATCGACACATTCCATATAAATTTTGAGGATTTCTCTCGATTCCTTGTGATGACTTGGGATTATACTCTATACATAAAAAAAATTATTTTGAAAATATGTCATGACATAATGAATAAAATCTTTGAAGGCGCTTTGGACTGCCCCATCGGAGTTGAATTTTTCCTATTGCAAGAAGTTATCCAAATTTCGAAAAAAATTGTAATCTGTTGGAGCCGAGGTTCGGGGAGTACGGTGGATGTCTTAGACATTCCAATTGAAGTGTGGTCTAGTGTTGTCCTGAAGCAGCAGTGGCCTAAAGCTAATGACTAACCTTGGCTTATCAGCTAGCTTTTCCATCATTATTTGCAGTTGGTGGCAATAGATGTGTAATCGCCTGGCCAGATTTAAGAAAGCTGTAGTGAACGACACCGGCACTAGTCCACCAAACGCTCACAAGTAACTTCTTTTTAATCAATTTTCGCTTGGGGCAGGCTTTGGTTGGTTCGCCAGGGTTCAGCCATTGCGATGAGCGTTTCCGATTATCGAACTGTGATGAAAAGTGTATCCTGTAGGATGTATGTCACTAAATTCATGAGGCGACCTTTCAAAATTTTTCACCTTCCCAAATTGCTTCTAGTGGATTAAAACAGTTTTATCACTAACACCGCAGCCTGCAGCTAACTCGGACGTGGTTTGCGATGGATCCGCATCCACAATAGCCATCAATTCTTAATTATCAACTTTGGTCTCCGGCCGTCCACGGGGCTTGGAACGAAAACGTTGGAACCAAAAACGCACTGTGTTTTCTTTTGCGACACCGCCGAAGGATTAATGATGTGTATGGCACATCATTAATCCTTCGGGCCGTTTCTGCAGCACTGGTGCCACGGTGGAACTCGTACTCGAAAATAATACGATATTTCAAATTTTCTGATTTGTGACGTGTGACGTGTAAACAGAGTGACGCAAAGAAAAAACCAATGAATTACCGTTTTCGAAACACAAATGCATTAGTAAATACCGGTATAAATTTGAAAGTGTAATTCCTAACCAAAGAATTTGAGATTAAAGTAGCCAGTACGATAAAATGCCAATTTCATATGTATGTACCTCATATATATATACACAGCCGAACGTATAACCGCCGACTATTTTTAAGTCGGTTAAAAATAGTGAAATAATAAGTAAACGTGTAAAATATTAAAAATAAAATCATAAACGGGTGACTACGGAGTCCTATTCTATGCGCGGCCTGACACGTGCTTGGCCGGTTTTTTAATTTCCCTCGTTCTTATTGTAGTTCTTTACTTTTCTGTATCTAACTTCCACAAATATTCTCTTGTACATTAGATACAAAGAAGTAAAGAACTACAATTAAAACGAGAACGAGACCAAATATCATATAAATTGGGGCGTGATAGAAGAAAAGAAGAACATATATACTGTACATACTTGTATCTGTTATTTCTGAATAACTTATCGTTGAATGCCGCACATTGCTCGGCCCTGAAGTCCCCGAAGCCCTCGGGGCAGTCTTGTGTTTGACACGAGAAGAATTTTGTATCGCCACCTGTGCATTGGGGCCGGCCGTCAGGGCTGCGAAACCATAAAATTTTAATATGAATCATTATATTATCAGTGAAGTCCGTATATAACATAATATTATTTTATATTTATTCCAACCATGGTGTTTTGTTTTACAGTTTAAATTTAAAAATGTGTTGTTTATGGTCAATATTATTTTTGACATGTTTTACCCTATTTCTAAGCATATCCTCTTCTGGCTGGCCACACCTCCTCCACAGGTTCTGGAGCAGGGCGACACCGCCCCCCATTCCCCCCACGCCCCGCTGCCCTCTCCCCCCGGGAGGACGTACGAGGCTGACAGGAACAGCCCGGCGCCCTGTCGTCTGTGCCTACTGCGGTGACCATTTACCTGAAAGGCAGTAAAATTATTACGTTTATGAATACCATAATGTGCCATAAGGAGGAGAACTTGCAAAACTTAAGTTGGGCTATTTTCAAATGCGTTTTTAGGTAACACAATAATTTAGCTTTATTCTAATTATGATATTGCAGTGTTGTTACCAGTTGTTACAAAAAAAAACAAATATAGATAAGAAGTCAATTTACATTTTAATTGATCTCGGAAGAAAGATGAAAATAATAATGAAACGTAGGCGTGTAGTATGTACTGAATGTATTTGGGCATATATAAATATATATGAACAAATTTCAATAAGTATTAACTATTGTTATTATAGCGTTGTAAACGACTTGGCATATGGTCGTTAAAATGCATATCGCGGCGGGAACCATCCGGTGTTTCGGATAAAATGTTATGACGATAAACAACTCGCATGGCAATGCATCGAGAATGTTGCAGTTCGAGTGTGTCGGGAGACCGAGAGTGTTTGCGCATACGAGGGACGACTAAATACCAGCTTGTTTGCTTAGTCAAGTGTCTGCTCTGATTATAAAAGACATTTTGTGCCGTGGGAGCAAAAGCCTAGTTTATAATATTAATTTGCCGTGACATCGTGACGTTTCTTTAAGGCCGATGACTGGGTTAACGAGGTGTGATTGTTCGAAAACACGGAATCATAACATAATATGATTAGTGTTCTTGATCTAAGCATATGATTACATAGCCTGTTATTGATGACACGCTCAAAATATGGACCTCTATTATTCTAATAACGCTCGCAGATGACCCGCGTGTCGACCGCGAAAAGTTAATATTCCCATCAAACTGGCGCTCTGGACTCATTAGACATTTCTCTATTTTTTATCAGTATTAGTCAGGGCTGGCATATATTCATATAAGCAATCTATGAATATGATATTTTTATTTGTTAACAACTTATATCCTTAAAAATATTATACTCTATGTTTTTCTTTTAAACTAGCCCAGAAATATTTGTCACCGATTAATATTGCTTCATAGATAGATAGATATCTATCTAATACTCGAAAATTTTAAGCCACAAATAAGTATCGCACAGCCCCGATGCATTAAATGTAATTTAGATATGGCCGCAGCAGCTGACCTCATGCTGCGATGTTACTCTAAACTTCACATGCATTTGATGTTATGTCGAAATGGAAAGTACCTACGTTTCTCAGATTATCCGGAGGCTTTTTAAAATGAACACGATTGATTATGTTTATATTCACCATATTAAATTGGGATTAAGTTTTTGTACTATTTCCTCTTGGTTGAATTCAGCTGCATCTAAATTTCTAAAATTAAAATATTTTGAATGGATTTAAGTTGCCAGCGCTCATTGAAAATACTTAAGAGTCAATTAGATTTTCAAAGAAATATCTTTAAAGCGAAAATTGGATTTTTTTTGGATTGGATTGGATTGGATTACATTACCATGAATCCTTAAAAGCGTAAGAAAAAAGTGGTTAGCTAGTCACGGGGCAGTAACGTCGCGTCGCGCGTCAATGTTTACGAGCTACGAACCATTTCGTTAATGTAGAGCTCACGTAGAAAGTTTCGTAAAACAAGTGGCAGGGGTGAGGGGTGTGACTGTATTAGTGAGAAGTTATTGGATATTTTTATCTTTTAAAAATGTCATATACTTATTTCTAAATTGCTTAATATAATTTAATACGCCTATAATAAAGCTAGCAGAAAGAGAAAACGTTCTAAAAGCTTAACGTTCAAGAAACGGCCCAATCCGTTATAATAAATATGTAAGATACATATTTCAGTCAGTTGAAAATATTTATGTAAGCAATAACAGTTAATGAATGTTTTCGAACTCGCAAATGAACGTAAATGTGCGTTAACTGACCGTCGTCCGTCGTTAGCGCATCGCGCTTGACGGCGAGTGATGGTCACGCGATTGCCAAAGTCAAGGTTCCAGGGTCAACGTCCTTCTTAAAATAACGATATTTATGGGCAGGCGGCTCCCGTTTTCTTTGTATTAAAACGATCATTTCATAAAACAATCGCTTTTTACAAATTAGCTTTAATTTATTGAATCGTTATAGTTTACAACAGCACAGTTGTGTACAACTGAACAAAATTTACTTATTTCCGTTGAAATGTCATTTAACAAACTAATAAAATATGTATTAATGCATTTTTTTTCTTTTATTTACCAAAAAAAGAATAGAGATAATGTGTTGTATATACTGATAGTGTGGTAAGTTACACTACTTGCTTCAAAGCTTTCAATCTTTATACTTGTATAGGGGAGCCTCTTGTACAACA
Source organism: Phengaris arion (assembly GCA_963565745.1). Classification (NCBI taxonomy): domain Eukaryota; kingdom Metazoa; phylum Arthropoda; class Insecta; order Lepidoptera; family Lycaenidae; genus Phengaris; species Phengaris arion. The sequence goes on along the minus strand of OY751435.1, from coordinate 12,340,103 downwards.
GCCAGTTTTTCAGTTATTCGTTATTTATTCCAAATTGACTTACTACACATAAGTAATATTTATCTAGTTTGGTATTTAGGTCATATTTCTTTTGCATTTTTAAACACAAACAACAAACTTTTAATACCTGTTAATTAGACAGAACGCATTAAAACAGTTTATCTAAAAACATTCGAAGTAATAAATATAACATATCCCCATATCCTGTCGACACTGGCCTAGGTACAACATTGAGTAGTCTTGAACAAAACGGGCGGATTTCAAATATAATATTTTAAAGTTACTTATCACGCAAGTTTATTACTACTTTAAATTTTAATATTTGACAAATAAAAGAAACGTTTATTGAAAATTGAAAATTTATGTGATTTTTATATCACGTTTAAAACTTGTAATAATGCTAAAAATAAAACTTTTGTTGCCCAGAAAAATACGTACGTCGATAAAATGAAAGGCTGGTTTAATGGTGGTAACGACTAACTCTTAATGGGATGGTCGATTGAGAGTTTGAGACATAACAAACACCCTAGGCATAAGAATTTTAAAGCTCAGGAATACCTAGAAAAAGCCAACTGGCCAAGGTACAACAGGCTCCGAGGTGCAACATGTTCTCCTACACAACACAGGCTTAATTTATATGGCTATAATAAAACGACACTGCAACTATAAAAGCCACTTTATTACATCACTTATATCGCTATATAATCATTTTTATTGACGACGACGAATTTGATTCATCAATTCCACATTAGAGCTTGCTTACTTAACATTATTCTAAAAGAGATTTTTCTTATTATATTTTTGTAAAATATAAATAAAAACACTTACATTATGTGTGTAGTGATGTCTAGATGATGTCCACGTGATGCAATTACATATAACGATTACTGCTAGCAACAGCGATCTGAAAATAAAATAGCCACTTTATAGATAATTTACCAGTTTTAGTGTAAAGAAAGAAGAAGGTACGGTCGCCGACACATCCGGTGTACCAATTTTCGATCTTATTAATATAGCAATAAGGTCCCAAAGTGGTACACTGAGTTTGTCGGCGACCGTAAATGATCGTCTGTAAAATAATTCACCTAACCATCACATTGTATAGCAAATAATCAATTGAAAAGCATCTAATAAAATTTGTAGTCTATTAAAAACGGATCGTGTAATGACAAATAAAGTAATAAATGCGGCGATGTTGATTAAAGAACATAATCTTGATTCTTCGCTAACATCCAATTAGGCGACGTAGTGGTGTAAAATTTTTTTGAATCGATACATATTTCTTTAGGATCCCGAAAATGTCGATGAAATCTATTGATAAAGGACTCACAATGTTACTGTACTAGCGCTTGTGATACCGATAACATCTTCATCATGTGGTACAAGTCATGAACGGGAGCATCTCTTGTTACTTGTTAAAAGCTTTCAATATTTTTGTAGTAAAATAGAAACTAACAAACAAAGGCTTTCAACATATAAAACTCAACTGTAGATAAAAGAAGACACCGACAATAATTTATCAAAGTTTTGAAGAAGCTTGGATAAAGTATCAAATTGTAATCATTTCACCTAAATATTCAAATAATATTCGTTTCACCAGCGTTGTTGTACTATAAAGTCTCACAAATACGTATTAAATTACCATCAGCTACAGCTGATTTACTGAAGACGGAGCGGAATATCGGCTCGTTTAGCTGGCTCTTCTGGCTATAGTTATAAGTTAATTAGTTGCCGTGACTCGATACAACGGCGACTTTAAGAGCCGCTCCTATCAATATAAGAGGATGGTTAAAAATAAATCGACTTTTAAATGTGCTTGTGGAGTTCGATCGAAATGCACTTACTTTACAGTTTACACTAGTGATGCTTTTTAAAAGTTACACTTATGAAGCTTACGTACCCTAAACATAACTACGTAAGCTTCTTTAGAGTAACTTTAAGATTTTTTAAATATTGGGTGTCAGTTGTCATTCGACATTACTACATATTGTTATTTGGGTATCTATGGACGCTTCCACACCGGCAATCTGGTCCCGTGGTAACTCAACCACTGAGCCACAAAGGTCGTCGTCGTCGTCGGAAGCGTCCATAGATATCAATTGATTGCTATTTAGGTACATACATTACGCAATAATATGTTTGTGTAATGTGTAACAACAGTTTATACAGATGACGCAATAAATATTTATAACTTACGTGTCAAAAATTAATTGTGAATCATAAGTCGTTTGCTTAATTCTATAGCTGTCTCACGTTTATTAAGGATCTAGGTCTTAGCTATGTGAGCGCTATTTCTATCGCGTTTACGACCGCTGAATGCTTAATAGCCTGTTAGGCTGTGACGTCATGGCGCCAAAACTTCTAAGGAAAAAAATATATTGTTATTGTTTTCAAATTGTCCCGTTTGTGATACAACAGGATATGATTTTTGGCAGTCATCGGCCTTTTTATTGCCACTTTGTCAGTAGAAGACTTAATTGTTTCATTGTTTTAACGTACAGACTGTAGCCAACTGCAGCTCTATTCTTCAACTTTTGATAAGAAAAATCTCTTCTACATTTTACATAGTTATTTTTCATACGAGTCATCCTATAAGATTCTAATATGTTTTCATCAATAATAGTTTTTTGTTTCCTGAAATAAACGTACCTATATGAGTGAGTAAAGCATTCAGACTGTTAGTTATTACCCTGTTAAACAATGTTGGCATGCGCAAAATATCACCTGAGGTGAGTAATTCACCATTTTCAAAGAGAGGTGATGAAAATATTTTAAAAATAGCGATGATAAAAAAGAACCGTTTATATACACGGTTACTTATAGTACGTACGTAGTTTATTTTATAAGGGCAATCGCTTCTATAATGCTATTTCGAAAAGTTATTTGGAAAGAAAAAACACTTGGAAAAATTCTTCGAAAGCCACTGAGTGTGCAGACAAAAAGTGGTTTAACCTAGACAATTTACATTAAGTAGATTATAAGAAGTTTAAATGTTTTTTTACTAATAGTTGAAGGACTTACCTAGTTGCAAATAAACTTTTATTTGTTTATTTAACGTAAGGAACTGCAGGAAGTCACATATCAATTACAAGTTTTCAAGTGAGATGAGTGCATTTCATTGTTTTATTTCTGAATTACATTGGCCGTGCACTGTGATAATTGAATGGCATCGGTTCGGTAAGGTGAACTTGGCACTACAAATGGAAGTTCCGCAGGATGGCAACCCGACACCCGACGTGTTGTGTCCGGGGACCTTCCGACGTTCCGACGCGCTTGTCAATTAGTCGACCGCCGTACAAGGGCTGATTTATATCCGAAACCTTACGCCGCGACGCAGGACAGCTAAAGCTTTGGAAATTTCGACTATTTCCGTAACCGTTTAAATCGATACAGAGAACATTGAGTTTAGAAAAGGATTTATAATTTGATTGTTTACGCTACAAAATACTGAATGTTCAGATTAAATAAATGCTTAATAAACTTGTTATTCCAACAAGAAAACTAAAAACATCACCCTTACTAATTGCACCACAGTCAATTAAAGTCATTTGCGAAAACGATTGGCGTTTGTAATTCTCAGTTTAACAACTGCCTAAATAAATTTACGAGAGTTGTGTGTCCGAGGCGGTGTATTGAGGAGGCTGATGCTACGAATAAAGGATATAATTACAATAATTTGAGCTCGCCAGACCCGATCTTAATGATCCCTCGTGCGTTGTGCCACGAACATTATCGTTTCGGAATTTTAACAGCATACCTTTTTCCCAAATTATTTCATTAGCCAATGCTCGGTGGACTAATTTAATAACGCAAAAAGGGTTTCACTATATTTTTTATTTAAATATTTTACTTAAAAGTTGTAATCCTGTAGTATTACAACTTTTAAGTAAAATATTTTCTCATATTAGTGAAATCCTTTTGAAGGTCGAGATTGGTAACTCGCTATTATAAGAAAGCTTTTTATCTTTTGCATTACGAGCTTTTTGAAACGATCGCTTTAGTATGGTTGTAAAAACATAGGTTTTCATGGTCATATTTGATTATTAAGGTTTAAGGTTTAAAGATTCTTTATTTCTCAAAAGATTACAAAATCACTTACGAGAAATACATTTTGTGACTTATAAGTAATTAAAAATCTACGTGTACAGCGAGCGCATTTAAAATAAATACAACAAAAAGATTACACATAATATTAAGAATACCCACATTGTTTTGTTTTACCAAAATATATAGTATTATAATTATTCAGTATAACAACATTACAATAGGTTACATACATGTTAGATTGAGATCTAATATTATCTAATTATAAGTCTATCTTCTCGTATATAGAGGTACCTCGGATTGTATCCCAAAAGATACGTCACCCTTTTACTTTTCTTGTTGTAGAAGATTTTTACGACAGCTAGCTTCTTGCAAGTCACGATTTTATTGGCAGCATTAACACAGGGCTTTGCACCTAGAAGTCGTGACCGGGATGAAGGGACTAATAGATCCTATTTCATACACTCATCTTACTAAAAACCCTTATCGAGTCCGGTTTTGAAATTCAATTCTCGAATAAGGAATTTATAGCTCATTTAATTTTATACTTAGCTGATTTTGTATTGGTATGCCTCTTAATTTTTTTTTCTGTAAATAAATTAATACTTTTAAGTTCGTACGTTGTAAAGGTAAACGAGGTAAAAAATTACAACGACAATCTCTTTCAATTCAAATCTCTTGATTCGTAATATTTCCTTAACCTTTCTTTATAGGTAGGTACTATATATATTTTTTTAAAACTTTCTCTGGCTAGTGGCTATTTCTAGAGATTATAATTCGATTCGCGTAACAACATGCCAAATTGTTAATGACAAGCGCCCGCCACTTCCGACTAAAGGGGGCCGGTGCAGCGCGCAGCGGTCCGCGGCACGCGTGACGCCCGGGTGTCTGTCTGCGAACATTATTCTGCAACTAAAATTAACCATTGTTACCGACGTGTTGCAGTCTGCAGATCTACAGATTTTCAGCCTTTAACTTAATTTACTTATTACCTTTATACTGTTGCACACAGCACAACGCTCAAAACTGTGAGTCAAGTCTATAACTTATTATAGAAAGGTAGAGCTAACGGCTAAACCAAAAGTAAAAATGCACAAAAAAGTATGAAATAAAACTTATTTTCTAAATAATTCCCCTCTTAAATTTGGCTAAAATTTGAACTATTTCCCTACTCAATCTTCATAATTTTGAAGTCGGTACTTATATATCGGTTATACGTTCGGCTGTATATATATATACATAGCCGAATATACACAGCCGAACGTATAACTGACTCCTTTTTTGGGAAGTCGGTTAATAAAGTTGTATGACTTCTAATTTAATAAGTAACATAAAACTAAGTACTAAATATTAAAAAATAATAACGTTTTGAATGTTATAATAACTTTGATGCCTTTCCAGCTTTTGCTTACTTCCTATTGTTACGCAATGTTCAAGTAGAATCAAGTCTGTTAGAACTTAGAAGCGTAGAATATAAAAGCTTATGAATTCTCTACGACTTAAGTTACCTCAATTATTAAAAATTAAAACTACCACAAATGCTATTTACAAATCACCTTATGTACTACTTTTAAATTGTATAGAAACTAAAAAGTTAGCTTTACATGTCTACAAAATAACTTGGGCGTTCGTTTTTACTGTAAAATATAGACTTGGCTCTGTTCCACTGTAGTATTTATTACGTAAAACAATTAAAACTGCAAAACACTAATTGCACTTTATTTTTATAATTCAATGTCAAATTACTAAATTGCACCGAAATAACAATTATTGACGACAATTGCGTTAATTCCTGTATAATGTCCTATGTTTACCTAAAAGTAAAAATGTTTTTTTTTTCATACTTTTCTGTTTGATATTTTATTTTATTTATTTATAATCAATCTTTTATAGATAAACATCTAGTGCAATTTGTATTATATCCTTACTTTGATTGATGTTCAGTTTTTTATGTAAATCCCACGTTTACGCCCACATACTTATTAATTTATTATTATTATACTCGAAGTAAGTGTCTGTTTTGTGAAATAGTTGAGTATGTAGGTCAATTAATAGTCATTTGTATAGATATTCAATAAAAATATTATTAACAATAGTTTACTTACAACAGGTTTTATCATTAAATTTAAAACTCAAAACTCAATTTTTTTATTTACATGTAGGTTTTAATATACTTAACTCCTATAGAATTGTCCTACATGATGCCCACTACCGCGCCGGTTCGGAAACTAGCCTGGCGAGAGGAACCGGCCGCGGCGTAAAAAAATAAACCGAATATTTTAGTCTTGTATTTAAAGTAAAACCAGACAGGATTTTTATATGGTTCATAGTGTCTAAAAATGTCTCTCAAATTATGGTAACAACGTCTCGATAAGTTCAGTCCTCAATCCGGTATGTATTAAAGTTATTGAGGTTAGGTAAACGTCTAGAACGTCTTTATAGCTACTATTTCCGAAGAAAGCGTTGAGTAAGCTTTTGTTAGATTCATAATAAAAACCTATTTAGTATTTACATAACATCAATTGACTTTAACTAGTTCTCTATCAATTTTTTTTTCTAAAATTATACTTATTGTATCGAATTACAGAATGTATTACACATTCGTATTCGGTCTAATAAGAATGTTTTTTAAAAAAAGGATCGTTAAGACAAAATGGTACGTGACTTTTTAAACTCCTACACAAATACAAAAGTATAATCCGTTTTGAACTTTTTAAAATAATATACGGACAAGTGCGAGTCGGATTAGCGCACTAAGGGTTCCGCACAATACAGCAAAAAATAACGTTTGTTGTATGTAATACTTAAGGAGGCTTCCTAAAATATTTATTTTATCCTGTTTTTAGTATTTGTTGTTATAGCAGAAACAGAAATACATCATAATTCATAATATGTAAAAATGTTAACTGTCTAGTTATAACGGTTAAGGACATACAGCCTGGTGACAGGCAGACGGCTAGACAGCGAAGTCTCAGTAATAAGATCCCGTTTTTATCCTTTGGGTAACGAACCCTAAAAATAATTGCCTTCTTTTTGGAAGTCGGTTAAAAATAAACAAATCGAGAAACACGCAAGCAAACGTTGGTTCCTAGTAGCTACCATTAAAACTGATTGATTTATGGGACGATTCTCCTTAAGTAGTCTAATATAACCGCGGGATAAACTTGCTTAATTGAAGACCCACTTTCTTCCATTGTCTTTTTGGCTTTAATGAATGTGCACAAATTGGATTGTTTTCCAGGACATTATAAAATTTGTCAGAATCAGTAAGAATAAATTAAAGTACTCGATTCCTCATTCAGCGTATGCCACTGAAAATTAAATAAAAACTGTTTGTTATTTATAGATTGATTGATGATTTATAAAAGGCGAATTTGATAAATATTGAAATAGATCGATCGGATCCAGATCCTTCCTTGTCTAGACTCTAGACTACAGAGTCTAGACTCCTGACTAGGTAGTTTATTTAGACATCACTGTAATAAGACAGCCATTTAATCAATTAAAACAACTCTCTACACTTGGCTGATTTCGTCGGTCATTGCACTATGGTCAGGTGACGAGACAATTTAATAAAGGCAAAATTACTATGTACTTGATTCTATTTTATTTTATTATTATTATTTTTTCTTTCAAACTGGAATGAAAATTTTTTGAAAACCATTTTACATTTTACAACCAAACAACCATTTTACAACCAAACCATTTGAAACAAAATTGCTTTCCAACATCTTCATTAAAAATCGTACCACTTATAAATTAGCAAAGAATTTTAAATGAAGGCCGCCAACTTCAAAATGTGTACATAAAGGGCGTTTAAAAAGGCTTTAGAGAGGCCTTTTGTAAATTATTATACACAAATAATGACAAGCGGTCGCTTCAATCCAAAGCAGCCTTTTTATTATTATTTGTTCTGTGAGCCTTGCTGATTAAATTTGTTTGCCAGTTACTACTTATCTTACTTATTTTATACTATCCGATCTTATCTGCACTTTTATGTCTTATATGATATCTAATTTGAAAATTTTATGTTCGTTTCAAATGTAGTGTGTACCTAATTAGATTCCATGCCTCGGAATCATTAATATCGCTATCGTCCACGTGAAGTATCAGCCGAATCGAATTCAACTCTAATCAGGTAGAAATAGTGAATTAATTTCTGACATGCATGCTATTAATTATATTAATGTTTTTGCGATATCAAATAAATGATAATAGGTATTTACCTATGAAATTGCCGCTCTGCAGTACTGGCCATTTCAAAACTAAATAATTTTTGTTTGGCTAAGAATTCTAATTTCAAATTAATTTTATTTTAAAAACATGGAGTTTTTTTTTCCAAAAGTAGTCATTTGTTTATTGATTAGTGTAACATTTTCATGGCATTTCAATCTTTTTCGTCATCATGGATACGTTAAAAAAACGAGTAATTATGGAATATGTGTACCGTCGTGGCAGCAACACGGCACAAGCGGCACGCAACATCAACGACGTTTACGGAGCTAACACTACAAACCAACGTACCACCTGTTATTGGTTTGCCAATTCCGTTCTGGAAATTTCGACCTGAAAAATGAACCTCGCGGTCGTCCGAAGACTTTGGTCGACAATGACAAATTAAAGGCGATTGTGAAAGCTGATGATACACAATCTAGGGCTAAATTAGCAGCAGCTTTCGACGTTAGCGTCAAAACAATATTGGTCCATTTGCGTCAAATTGGCAAGGTAAAAAAGCTTGACAAATGGGTGCCCCACGAACTCAATGATCGCCAGCGCGAAGTACGCGTCGAGACGTGTCTTGCACTGCTCAACAGACACACAAATGAAGGAATTTTGAACCGCATTGTTACCTGCGATGAAAAATGGATTCTGTTTGATAACCGTAAGCGCTCAGCAAGTTGGTTGGATCCTGGTTCAGCACCTAAACAATGCCCTAAACGAAAAATTACCTAGAAAAGTGATGGTCACTGTTTGGTGGTCTAGCGCCGGTGTGATTCATCACAGCTTCTTACCAAACAGGGTGAGCATTACTGCAGATGTGTACTGTGAAGAACTGAACATAATGATGGAGAAGCTGGCACATCTCCAACCAGCATTGGTCAATCGCTCGTCTCCGCTGCTCCTGCACGATAACGCGCGACCTCATACTGCACAGCAGACGGTCTCCAAGTTGCAAGAACTGGGTTTGGAAGCTCTCCGTCATCCGCCCTACTCACCAGACCTTGCGCCTACAGACTATTACTTTTTCCAGAATTTGAATAACTTCTTGGCGGGAAAAAAATTCAATACCCGAGCGGCAGTACAAAAAGCCTTTGAAGAATTTGTTGCCTCCCGCCCAGCTGTTTTCTTTAAGAAGGGCATCAATAAACTGCCACTGCGTTGGCCTTGCATTGATTGCATGGGTGATTACTTCGATTAATACAAATAAAATATACATGAAAAAAATTCGTTTAATTTTTTCTTTACAAAACGGCAATTTCATAGGTATTTTATACCTAATATTTGTTAGAAATATTGTGCGTTGCATGCGTTTAATATTAAAAGACCTTAGTCCTGTCTGTATTTACCGCAACAGTGTAATAGAAGGCTTTATCCTAATGACACCTGTTGAACCTTGAGGTCACTTAGGCCCACTGTGAGAGCCCCACACCTGTTTTTGGGAGCATACCTGTGGCAAGATGCCAGCCTGGTACTAGGGTAACTGAAACCGTAAGGAGGTATATTCTGTCTCACCTGACGCATGCGTTCTACCTGCACTACCTTAAGCCAATTTATCATTGACACTTGCTAGGATACAAAGCATTTTATTTCCTTAATAGTTAAGGTCATATTGTCATGACAGGCATTTCAGCAGCTACCAAACAAGGAGGGCATTTCAAGACAGGTTATGTCACACCTGTTAGGCTGTTTCTATTATTGTAATTTAATTATTGGCACGTGTGACTAATGGCACCTTTAACAACACTTTTTAGAGCATAAATATTCGTTTAAAGGTTTTGGACCATTTTTATACTCAATTTGTTTTACATTACTTAGTGATGTTAGTATTAACCAAATAAACAGTATAATACTCTTGACGTACCCGTAACAAGCTTAAGAAATTCATAAAAGTTTTTTTTTACCTACTATTTCCGTCGAAAATAAGTTTTTGGTTTATAAGTTTGGTTATAGGTACCTATTAGGTTACTTCATATATTTGGCAATACTAATAGTCGGTGATGTACACCGAACCGCAATTAGTATGGTGTGCTCGGCGCAAATATTTACAGTTCATACCACATCCACCTTTAATCTCCATTCTTTGAAACTACACTTTGAGTGTTTGTATAAAATTCTCTAAATTGCAAAAATAGTAGTTACGTAATAAACGTATACAATGTAAGTGGATGGGCCACATACATTGTATGTGGGCCATATATTGTATTCATTTTACAGGTTTCAAAGTGTTCAAGTCAATAAATTACCGTATTTTAAAAGGGTTAACTTTGCTTTTTTTTCACCTAATGCTACCGATTTAAGGTTTCCTTGTGAGAAGGAAGTAGGCTTAGAAAAGGGCTTCTCGGATAAATTCAACTTCCGTAAGATAATAATAATTAATTAGTGATGGGAAAAAGTGTGACAGATGGGCATTTTTAGTTTTCAATATTATATTCATTAATTATTAATTTTTTTCTTAAGCTGATTATAACACATAGAAAATCTCAAGATTAAAAAAGCTATTCCTAGTGGTAAAAGTCTTTAACTAAACATTAAAGCTTCAAGAGATTCAATCTCGTTTTCCACTACCCTTAAATTTCATATTCATGGCACGATGACACCTTCACCATTGTAGCTCTAGATCAGTAAGCATTTGAGATTAAAATGCAATATATAAACTGAGGATGAATTGTATTTTTAATGTGTGTCAGGAGTGATAAAAGTAATAGTAAAAGGGTCACGTTGTACGGGTGCTGCGGACACCGTGGGCGGCGGATGGGCTATCTCGTCCGCTCCATATCGCCCGGAGTGTGGAGGCTTACGTAAAGACTAAAGACGTATTCAAGGATCAGGGCTTTTAGTCAAGATGCATTCGATAATTTCGACGGCGAAGTCCGAAATCAAAAATCTATGGGATTTATTTGACATAAAATCTTAAAAACTTAGGCCTTTTCATCTGTTATTGGATGATTTATACTCTTGAAATACTGTAGTGCCTGGGACAGTTGGTTATTAAATGTCGTATGGTTGCCCAAGCACATACGGCATTCTCACAACATAGTCAGCCCAGTCCAGAAGAATGACTGGTCAATACGTCTGGGGCCAACCGTGTGCGGGTTTCCTCACGATGTTTTCCTTCACCGTTAGAGCGTCCGTATGAGAGGTATATTCTGTAAATTATATTATTATTATTCGTATATTCTATTCTTCCTACTTGAGATCTGTAAAAGTCTCATCGGTAGACGCCACCACCTGGAAATCGAACCTGCGCTCTCTCGACTGCGGACCAAACGGTCTACTCACTAGACCACGGAGCATCGCTAAATGTTAAATCCTGCCTTATGTCAAATCCCATACATATTGTTTTCGCTTAGGATGGGACTACGGAAGCGAGTGATATATATTATGTAAGATACTGCTTTGATGATTGTTACTACATACTTCTATGTTTGAAATTCAATTTTATCAAACTTAATATCTTTGAAAAATAGACTAATCATTGGTATCGCTGGGCGCTCTACCAGACCGAGCAGACGTGCTTGTTAAATACTGCAATAAATACTCAGCCGAGGTCGGCTTACCGAACCAGTCATATTGAAAGCTTTATGACAGGTGTACATCCCCAATATTTTAATTAATTTTAGTTAAAATTTAAAAAATAATGCCAAGTTGCGTAGTAAAACTATGTAAAAATAATGGGACCAGAAATAAGAAGGACACTGGGATCACATGTCATCAGTAAGTATCATATACGAGTAATTTCGAAATTTCAACATAAAATAACATGAACTCAAAACGCCATTCAGTGTTGCCGCGTATGCAAGGATAAAGTTCCAATATTTTTATGATGTGAATTTATTGTCATTGTATTTTATTATAATGTACAATTTTTATATACAATGACAATAAATTATATCCTATTTCATTTAACTAACCTTGTTATTATGATTCTATCCATGGAACTAAATAACTATCGCAAGGACCATAGGTCGAAAAATATAAAAAAAATAATAATAAAAACGTTACAGTTAAATATATTATGTGTAATATTATTATCGTACTAGCTACCTCGACACACGTTATTCTGTCTTGATTAAAAATCAAAATCAAAATCAAAATTTTTTTTATTCAAAATTGGTATATTTAAATACTCATTTTGAACGTCGTTACTACGTTACTACGGGAACTAACCCAGCGAGAAGAGCCGGCAAGAAACTCGTTTCCATCTTTTTGATGGAAAAAAAGATGGAAAATTATTCTTTTAAAATCAAAATTATTACAATGTTTACGTATGTCTATGTAACAAATAATAAGATAAGATAAGGAGCCACCTTATTCCCAAGGTGTGCCGTCTTGAATGAAGTCATTAATTTTATAATACGCTTTGGCACACAAACGTTCTTTAACGACTTTTTTAAACTTATTAATGGGAAGGTTTTGAACCTTTTCTGGGTTTATATTGTATAAGCGTATACATTGGCCTTTAAAGGATTTACTAACTTTGCTTAGTGTGAACACTGGCATATCTAACTTGTTCTTATTTCTAGTGTTTACACAATGATTATCACATTTCACATTCACATTATCACATTCACATAAAAAAACTATAAGGGTTCCTTGAGTATTACGGAACCCTAAAAAAACATTTTTCTGAAGAAGAAACGCATAAGAATAATATTATATTTATATACAGTACATTTGCTTTTAATTAATTTTTAATCCGACTATCCTACCACTATAATAATAAATGTGAAACTTAAAAGTACAGTGTTCTTATGGGATACTGTATTTACGCGGGCGGAACCGCGGGCAAATGCTAGTTTTTAAGTATTTTCTTAGCTACATTTATAAGCAATAACTTAACTAATAGACCACAGCATAAGATATTTTTCCTATTAAATCGGGCAAAAGTTGAGTAGCTGGCATCACAACTTTTCACGCACACTATAATTTGTCACATGTAAGTCAATTGTCACTTTACACACTACACTAATTAGTTTTATTTAGCATTTATGAAGCTGTTTTTATTGGGGAGTGCGTCATCTAGTCGAGCGAGTGAGACCAATCACATATTTTTACTTCGAAAATGAATAAAATATGTTTAATATTGAGTATCGATGACAAGTAAAAATAATTACTCTAGTATGTCTAATAGGTTGTAAAGGACACGATTGCTACCATTTTATCGACTTACAAAGATCGAATTGTAATCAAATATGTAGATAACTAGAAAAATGATCTTTTAACCTGATAATATCAGATATCCATAAACTTTGGGCTATAAAATATAATACATATAACCACAGTAATAACGTAGTCAAACCCCGCCCACACGACCGCACACAGAGTCCCGGATTACTGATGATTTACATTTATAATCCTGACACACACAGGTCCTGCGTCCTTGGCTCATTCCAAATACCTGGAAAGAAGAAAACGATATGTCAGTCTCGATTAAATTTAAATACAATATGTATGTATCCTTTCTAAAAAAATCCAGATAATCTTAATTGAGACAAACTCTACTTACATTCTAATAAACTTCATGACCTAACTACCAGTTTACTTGTATATAGTTTTTTAATTTAAATTAGATTTTATCGGCACAGTTCATTAATACCTTATAGCCAGATATCTACATGACAAAAACATTCATGAACTATAATATCAGAAACTAGGTTCAAATGCTGCTCTGTTTCTATACAAGTTTTCATAGCTTTGAAGAAAAAATAGTTTTATCCTCTTCTGATTAGTACTGTCACTGTATACTTGTATAATATATGATAGTTTATACATAGTATTCCATAGTTAAGAAACCATTAGTTATAACATATTATTAGCATATAGTACTCCATATAGATTATCTCAAAGCTAATTCAACTCGCGTATTCTATTCAGAATAGACCAATATTATAATAAGCGAGCTATCACCGCCATGTCTCTCGGGCAGGAAGCTATTACTGTTGTACAGAATAATGAGTACACTTGACTCATTCTGATATCACACAATATTGTACTGTGTAATTATAATGATAGAGAAATAACACAGTTTAGCAATGTACCAGCAATGCTACACATCATCAAAAATACCGTGGTAAGTAGCGCGAGTGTGTTCACGTCGTTCACGTTCAGTGAGTGAATCACTAAAACAGGCATAAGATTTTTAAATTATAATATTTAACACATATTTATAATAATTATTGTTAATTTCGTACGTAGTTTCCCATACTCGTAGTACAAAATTAATTGATCTCGAGTCATGTGTTACTAAAATGTACTATGTTCTCCCGAACAGGAATAAGATAGAAGGAGATGCCAATAGATATACTTTCCTTGTCATCCTATAACATATCACATTTGAAAATATACCTCTACCTATGCATAGTAATTTCGTTGCTATATGGGTAAAATACCAAATGTTCGTATAAGAAACCTTCTAACGTAGGTTTCATATGGGAATCATGCATTAGAAAATGTAGCGTTTGCTTAGCAAATTCTAATCTCTACACATACTCATGAACCAGGATATCATGGGCTCGTAGGAAATAACCCCACGTATGTCTCTATATGAGCCTCTACAGCCGAGTATAGTTACATACGCATCGTATGTCTAAGGGGTAAGCGTGTAGGTATGCCGCCGGCATAGCCACACTCACTGGTAAATGTAGCCACCCGTCGCACCCCCATCTAAGTAGGAGAGACAGAGATCAGAATATCCGTCACGTAGCAAGGGTTAGAAAGAGTTAGATACGTTCGACGAATTGCGGAAAATGAATGGATACGAAGGGTGCTAAGAAAAGTTCGAGTCTGCGCATCTTCGGGTCACGGTAAGGGTAGCGCCCCTCTACTGCTAAGCTCTTCTGAGATCCCAGTACTTGTTTTCCATTTTAGGACAAAACTCAATAAAAAAGGGCTCCGTGGGACCCGAATTGGTTGGGGGGCCGCTCGGTGCTAAGGGTCGTGGATACTTTGAGTACGCCTCGGCTGTTTCACGCACACATCGACGCAAGCCCTTGGCCAGCGATTGAGTATTATTAAGGATAGCGATTATATTTTTTTGTTCTTAATTCTCAAATTAAACGCATTTTTACTAAATTTAGACATTAACAAATCTCTAATAACATTGGCAAGTATGTATTGGCAATACCCACTTGCTGTATCTGGTGTATTTGTATAATTATTAATAAAATCAATCGATTTCTAAAATTTAAGTTGCGATTATTTATTTCATTTATTTTAGTTTAAAACTACTATTTAAAGATAAATATCAATAAATGTTTAATTTTATTCATACAGTCATAGTCACAACAGTAATCAGCTCTGCACAGCAGCAACTCCACATCAACACATCGCGAATGTAGAGTACGTGAGAAGTGTTTCCCAGTTTGTTGTAGATACTCTACAACATACTGGGAAAGACTTTCAAACACACCAATCAAGTTATATTTATTTACTAATGTTTCTCTGCAAGCGCCGTTATGCACTCGCTCGCACCTCAACACGTAGACAATATTTACCTTCACACATATTACCTTACCGTTACCTCATGAGGTGCATTATGCCCGGCTCTTATACATTTGAACCCAATCAGAGGGCATGGCTCATCGAGTGTCATTGTATAAATTGGGGACGGACCAGCGGACCGCGAAATGCCTTCATCACAATTCAGTTTAGTACCTAGTGACACCGTTCAACACTTATTGAGTCGCGTATTGTGTAGTCATATTGAACCTAGGACAATGGAATTCATCAATTCAACAGTGATACTTAACATTTCATGTAACATTATTTAATAATGTATTGCTGTAACTGCGATCCCAGGGCCACTAAAGATGCCTTCATTTATTTCTGTTTTAAAATTGAACTTCTATATTTTTTATTACAAATATTGGAGGTCGGCAAGTACAGAGAGGGAATAATTTCAAGAGTACACACACAATCAAACAGAAGACGGAAACCAACAAAGACACGCTAATTTGAATTTCATCTTCTTTATTAGTATCATTATATTATGTGTGCTTCTTGAACAATAGACTGGACCTGCTGGTGACGGTTGTTTGATTTTCATTGGTTTAGCTTTTGGGTCTCTAAAGCTTGTCACTAATATATTATATTGTCGACTTTGGTAAAGCGTAAAAGTCCCAACTTAATATCGGAAGATTAGTGTTTTTAATAATTATATCTAATATAGACGCTTTCACACGACGTCAATCTGGTCCCGTGGTAAGTTCTCGAAGGACTTGTGTTACGGGTACCAGACAACGTAAATATATTTAATACTTTTTATACCATACGAATATTTAAGATTTTTATTATATAATACATACATTTAATACACATCCATGACCCAGGAACACAGAAAACATTTTGTTCCCTGGCGGGATTCGAACCCGTGACCTCCGGTTTGCGCGCCAACGGGCTAAATTCTGAGCCACAGAAGTCGTCAAAGTGTTCGTCAGAGGTTTCAATTATTTATTGTATTGCTATTTGCTGCTATCACTTAAATATAAAATGTTTTTGTCTTAACTTATCTTAATGAAGATAGATTTTAAGCACTGTGTGCAAACAAATTTTTTTTACACGTCTATTGTGACATTTGGGAAATGGGTGTGGGTATCCATATACAACTAACAGACAATAATTACTAAAACGACTACCTATAGTCGCTGCAAATTCTAGTCATCATACTTTATTAGTTTTAATCAAATTCCGTTCTGCAAAGATTGCCTTTTGGCTACTAGCTTTCCACTTTTACGCTCAGCGTTTAGTGTTGATGTTTACCTAACTGTCTAACTGTCAACCGTGAACTGCAGCGGGCAGCCGCTATTGTGCAGCTTCACGCATTCGCAAGCGATTTACTCGGAAACCGGCCGTTTCACGCAGCTTTTTCCGCATGTATGCGTGAAACAATAAATAATATCTGTGGACTCTTTCAGAACACGTCAATCTGATCCCGTGGTAAGCTCTCGAAGAACTTGTGTGACGGGTAACAGATAACGGAATTATATTTAATGATTTTATACTATACATATATTTAAGATTTTTATTATATTATACACATATTTTACACATCCATGACCCAGAAACACAGAAAACTTTTTGATGTGTAACATCTTTCCTCTCGCTTTCTTGCAATTTGTGGGAGTGATTTCGTGAAATGGGACGGAAGTGTGTAACAGCAAGTCGCGGAAGCGCACGCGCGAAGATTTGATTTGACGAATGAGCGAGCGGTGATAGAGTAGGCCGTCAGATTCGAATAAAATATTTCAGTATTTAGATTTTTAAATTTTGACGTTGATTTCTGTCACTGCATAATGGAAAAGTTTCCCTGTTTTTTTTTCATATTATTAGAAAATCGTACTAAGCATTGTTTTTTTTTAAACATTTTCATAAAATGTTACACATCATAATATGCGACTACTATAAGGCTCGCTCGTTTTTTTTGTTCCTTCTGCGGGATTCGAACCAATAACCGATTTGAGTGCCGGCGCTCTTAACACTGAGCCACAGATATATTCTAAATAAATATAGCCATAACATAAGTTCCAACTTTTTCTTCAAATACTACCTAATCTTTAATTTAGAGCAAAAAATATTATAAAGCTTTAAAATAATCTGGTGAATTACAGAAAAAAGTAAACAAATAAAAAATATCCGCTTTCACGCCTATAACAATTATTTTTACTGTGAAATCGCCATTAAAACTTCAATAAATTAATACAATTAGGTAGCACAAAAAACTTTAATCCAAGGGTGAATAAGTTTCCCTTTCGTCGAAATGACGATGCCGGGCCATCGATTCACGAATCACGATGGAATGCTCCACTATCCCTTTCTTTATAATTTCTCTCACTCGCACTTGAAAGTTGTTAAGACTTCGAACTGGTTAGCCATGATTAATGGTTTATTTTTTGTTTATTTTATTATTCGAGGATTAAGAATAGTAACATAATTAAATCTTTTAATATTTTATAGTCGGTACCGATAGAATTTTGTTTAGATAGATAGTGGAAACCAATCTCAAGCGTCATGTTCTCCTAGTACCCTGCCAGACGAACGTATATTACGTCACCACCAAGGCGGTG
The DNA here is from genome assembly GCA_963565745.1 of Phengaris arion. Classification (NCBI taxonomy): domain Eukaryota; kingdom Metazoa; phylum Arthropoda; class Insecta; order Lepidoptera; family Lycaenidae; genus Phengaris; species Phengaris arion. The sequence continues at coordinate 12,321,777 of OY751435.1, read as the reverse complement.
TACCAGCGACGCGAAGCCGACGTCGCAATATTACGAGAGCTTTCGGCAGCTAATATTATAATGTATGCGTATTATGTATGCAGTATGTGTATAATATGTCTATGAGAATATATTGCTTAAAAGCTTAAAAACATTGAATAAAACGGACAAGCTTTTGTAAATTACTTGAAGGAACACGCAAAGATTATATATAATGTAGGTGAATTAATAAACATAAAGAGGAAACTCGAAGATGACCTAATAAAACACAATTCAAGTTTAAGCGCCGGTGTTTATTTACACAGCTCTGCTGTTTACGCATCCTGTTATTATATAGCATCTGGTTTTGGCCAACATGATTATGTCAAAATTCTTCGAACTTTAGGCTGGTATATGTATGTACTTTCGTAATTTTTATGCGTGCTTAGGTCGTCGCTATCTAAATTAAGCTCATTTTTACACGTCAGGCCTACGCATTATATAAGCAACGATTCATAAGGCTTCGTCATCATAATCATGCCAATATAAGAGGCGAAGTTTTAAATTTTCTACATAAGCCTTACAAATGCAGCTTTAGAACTTTTACTCGTTAGGTAGTTAAATGCACTTTAATCGCGCACCCATTATCCTCGATCACGTTGCGTAAGGAGGTACACAGAATTATCAACATCTTGTGAATAACGATTATAGTCCATTACGTATGGAACCACTCAAATTGGTATAGTAATACAGTATGCGACGTTATCGACAGAAACTAAAGATCGTATCGTATTTTCCTTTTGATCGAGAGGCGTACAGGCGATAGAACTCTGGAATATTTTTATTAAACAGTTAAATCAAAATATTAACTTAAGAAAAATCTTAAATTCATGCATTTTAAAATAAATAAATTATTACAAATTTTGATTTCAGTTATTAAAATAAGCAAAAAATGTAAACCTACTTCCAAAGTAAAAACAATTATATTCTTAAATAAAACACTAATATTAAAGTATGAAAAAATTCTTACTCTGGAAATAGTTTTTTTCTGTTCTATTTTCCCTTTTCTATTCAGCTAAAATTTTACTATTTCTCTCCTCAATCTTCATAATTTTGAAATCGGTTTGATCATTCACTATCCGACCCAAAGTTTAGATGTATTCATTTAATTTCTCTAAATTAGAAAATCATAGTACTTAAAATCTTTAGGTACATTTGGGGAAGCACATTAAGTACACATATGAGTTAATCTCAGAGGATATATAAGCATCTAATTTGATTAGCAAAATTTCTAGGAAATCCTCGAATCAACCGTTTAAAACGACGACTCCTCTATAATCTTTAAAGCTATTATTTATTTAGCCATAAAATTGATATTTGGGTAGGTTTTATCTTTATTAGTATTTTATACCTCGGAACCCTTTGGCCAGGTAATAACATTCTATTTTAAATCAATATATTAGATATTCCTTTAACCAAAACAAAATATTATTAGATTATATACAAGCATTTACTTTTAAGTTACAACGCTAAAATAGTGGTTTTTTTTTTATAAAAACTCACTTCTTAAGCTCACCGGGTTTTACCTACATAATCAGATTTCGTTTTAGTGCAATTTATTAAAGAAATTAACTACACCTTTTCGAAAGGATTTGAATTCATTCTAAGAGGCTCCAACAAAAAACCTTAACAGATTCCTCGATTTATTTTTACATTAAGTTCGAGGACTGTAATAAAAGTTAGGATTTAATGGTCTCGGTGTGGAAGAGACTGAGGGCACATCAAAAGCCTAGGCTGTAAAGTTAATTGCTATTGGCCCTTAACGCCTCCATGAGTTGCAGCGATGGTGCGCGAAATGAGATCTTAAAGCTTTTTTAAACAAAGTTTAAGATCTCGTTTCGAGCTTCAAATGTGGAAAAATACTTGTTGTGGTGATATTTTTTTTTATATTATATCGTTCATAGATATACCTACCTACTGTAAATATCTAAAACTACTACTGTAAAAATCTAATACCTACTGTAAATATCTAAAACCTACATCATTTCATTACTATATAGTATATAGGTAGGTAGATACTACCTACCCCTACAGCCTATAGGTGATGCGTGAAAGAGTTATCGACTACTGAGGCTTCAAAATTCCTAAACAGTAGGTACGTTTCAAACAAAGGGTGAAATGAAGATTATAATATGTATTTTAATGCCAAATCATAAAAAAGATAAAAAATATATTTAAAAAAATTACCATCACCCCTTCACCCTTATCACTTAGAGGTATATGAAAAATAGCTTACCATTCTCATACTTACTCTTATAAAAATCGATCAATCGATCCTTTTCGGAGGAGTACAAACACTGTGACACGACAAAACATTACTTATATAAGTTTTATAACAGGCAAAATGGCTTCAAATCTATAGCTATAAAGCTATACTATAAAATCGTCAAAGTCTATAAGAACTAAGCGACCGAGCATTATAGATTTTCAGACATTTCAGGTGATCACAATTAACATATCCGCGACAGTAAGAAATAGTGTATTCATAATTCAATTATGTTGTTAATGTATTGTAGGAATTTTATCTCTACCTAATCGTCTCTACTGTTGACTATAGAGCCATGACAAATAGAAAAGCGTTGGCTGCCATACATCTTTCATTTGCGCTTACGTTTGAATAATAATTTCACATTATTTCCGTACGACACAAAGACGTTCTCATGTTTATGGGTGTGAAATTTTTTTTGAAGCAATTCACTACAATTGCAGTGCCGGATTAAGCCAGCACGGTGGCTTATTCCGGCATGCATTGGGCCGCCTCTGCTACTATGGAACGTTAACAAGCTAGTTAGATACTTTATTTTGTATAATACAGAACTATTTTTAGTTCTATTGGATCAAAGGAAGCGACCGAGCATTATAGATTTTCAGACATTTCAGGTGATCACAATTAACATATCCGCGACAGTAAGTAATAGTGTATTCATAATTCAATTATGTTGTTAATGTATTGTAGGAATTTTAACTCTACCTAATCGTCTCTACTGTTGACTGTAGGGCCATGACAAATAGAAAAGCGTTGGCTGCCATACATCTTTCATTTGCGCTTACGATCGATTAATAATTTCACATTATTTCCGTACGACACAAAGACGTTCTCATGTTTATGGGTGTGAAATTTTTTTTGAAGCAATTCACTACAATTGCAGTGCCGGATTAAGCCAGCACGGTGGCTTATTCCGGCATGCATTGAGCCGCCTCTGCTACTATGGAACGTAAAAAGCTAGTTAGATACTTTATTTTGTATACAGAACTATTTTTAGTTCTATTGAATTAAAGGAAGGTATGAGAGGCCGATCGTTTCAGTTAGAACTGACGTCAGTTCGGCCTGAACGGATTCGAGCACATACGGAAAAGTCGCATCAGTTCTTTCTGGTTTGCCGCGAGCTACAGTCGTGTTTATTAATTGTATTTTTATTACATTCGAATTTCATTAGTTATTACACCTCGAAAACTCACTACGCTTGTACACGTTACACGCCCGCACGGCCGCGGATCTGGTTAGAACTACCCGTTTAGTTACTATATACGTAATATTTCCTAGTATATTTTAATTTAACTGTAAAATTTATAATGAAATTCAATAAATAATAAAATTCTAATATATCAAAACCTAAAATGCCGTGGTTTTTTGGGGACCTTAGGAATTTCTAAGTTGAGTAGCTTTTTTTGATAGTTTCCAGTATTCTTTTAGTAGTTTTTAGTAGAAATCGACGCGAGCTTAGTAGTTTAGCAAAAACAGAGCTGGCAACACTGAAAGTTGGAACGAATTGCTTCAGTCCATCCGGCCGAGCTGAAAATCGAACTTACAAGCGTCAAGTTTTTTAATTGCTGTCGTGTGTTCGATTTTCAGCATTATTCTATTAGGCATTAGCGCGCAGTTCTATTTTCAGCGCTGTTATTACTATGTATGAAAATTTTTACGCTCCCACGGTCGTTGCGGCCGGACTAACGCGGACGTTGGAGCGCGGGGCCTCCCAAAGCGCGGGGCCCGTAGCTCTTGCTGCCTCCGCCTATATAGTTAATCCGGTACTGCAAATAAGGTGTCTTTATTGACTGTTAACTATATAACTTTAAAAAGTTTTTAAGTCCTACTTAGCGTTCAGTGTATAAGAAGTGACACTTGATTTTCGCCGAATGATTTATAACATTAGCGGTACATTAAAGCGTCGATGCAGGCGTCAGTCTGGAGGTCGGGACCCTTCACAGATCATTAAGATAGCGGAGACAAGAAAGGAATTAAGTTATTCGCTCCAATTTAAATCTTTCCAAATCATTTCTCTATACTCTAACTATATAACTGGCCTCCAAGTTCTGGCGAAAAATTACATATTATATTGGTTGATCTGAGAAATAAAGTAGATTGTTATTAAATGTTCTTGCGTATTGTTCTAATCAGAATAAAATAACTTGATATATTACTTATTTGTTCATCCTTAACCATTTTGGAAACTTGACAATTAAATTAAGAATTATATTATTGACTATAATTATATCATTTAACATAATTAGCATTATCCCAAAGGATTGTTTTAATTGATAACGATATTAATAGAAGTAATTTGTTATTAAAATCATTACAACCACATGTTTAGTGGACGTGCTTTTATATTGCGGCAATATTTTTTAGGCTTATGGAAAGCTTTTTAACAATATCAATTATTTCTATTTAAAGAATATTAGTTACATGACTAATGTTCAGTGTTGGCTTTCATATGGGTTCAGTATAATTATTTGTACTCCGTCACTGTAAAATATATAATATACCACATATTATATATTTTACAGTAGATTTAATGAAAGAAGGGTGGCAAAGTTGAAATGTATATAATAAAATATCCGACGTAATATCAAATTTAATTGAAATTGTATGATAATCGCATGGGAGCACTCGTCACATCGATCTCTGGCGTTAATTATTAATGACCTGCAGCAGCCGAGCTTAAACCGCGGCATTAAGGGCTGTCGCCAGTGTGAAATATCCTACTACTATTATAAATGTGAATGTTTGTTAGGATGGATGGATGGATGTTTGTTACTCTTTCACGCAAAAACTACTACGGATGTTGATGAAATTTGGTATGGTAGTAGTTGAGTAAGTACACTGTTCCCGTGGGATAGTGTATTTACGCAGGCGAAGCCGCGGGCAAAAGCTAGTTATTTATAATATAATATTTTCATAAGTAAGTAGAACTCGATAGGAGTTGATGTGGCAGATATTGTTCGCGGCAAGTATCTACATATCTTCGTGTAACCTTATGGTTGTGTAACCTTATAGTGGTGGCTAATTTGATGAAGTTTAAATGATTTTAAATCTCAAATGCCAAAAATACATTGGATTAGATTTATTTTAAATAATTACATAATACAATTTTGAGAAGTTAGCTTTTTTAATAAGTAACAAGATTTAATTATTTTTATAGATACCTACCGTATTTAGTATATGTAATATATATTGTAGACATTATTAAAAGCAAACACTACTACAGGTTTTAAGTGGTAGCCCTATAAAAATATTAATACCACATATTAAAAGAACATATAAAATTAAGATTGACATATTTAATAATACACTTAGTTACAAGCATAACAAATTACTGCGATATACTTATACATACACATGATATAAATTGTAGCCGGCCAATGACTCCACATGGGAGATATTTTATAAGAATTGTAAAGTACTCAGAACTTTCCTTTCATTTCCTATACAACAAAAGCTAATTTATTTCAATTGTTAATTTAGTTTTATAAATGAATGAAAAGTGTAGAAATACATAATATGTCAATCTATAATTTAATATTTTGACTTTTTGTCTTAGCACTAAGTAGCGACTAGCGAAGTAAATCTCTACACTCGAAAGTATGTAGAGTTCGTCTGCGTTTAGGTACTCATAAGTGTTACTACTTACTACACTACTTACTCAAAAACGTCAAAATATGAAGGTATAAGGGTTAATGCACACCAATACGATACGTGACGCGGCACTGTATTTTAAGATAGCTATTCAAAATTGAACTTTTTCATTACACAAGAAGATTACGCGGATCAGTTTGCACCGCGCTGCACGGCGCATATTATGTAGTGTATGACTGATGCCATAGTCATATGAAACGTGTATCTTTTTGTGTATTGAATAAAGTTTAATTTTGAATAGCTATCTTATGATTGTAGCGCCGCGTAGCGTCGCGTATCGTCGCGGTGTGAACTGATCCTAAGGTGTTAACTTTAAAGAAGTGACGTAAATGCAACTTAAACATAAAGTAAGTTTTAAATGACTTTGGTTAGCTGTTGAACCCTGTATCTTACTTAGTACAACACTTTCCACTCCATTGGTCGTTTACTGAACATTTCCTACTAATATTATAAATGTTTTGTGAGGATGGATGGATGGATGGATGGATCTTTGTTACTCCTTCACGCAAAAACTATTGAACGGATTTCGATGAAATTTATAAGTAGTAGTAGTAAGTAAGTAGTAGTTTAGGCTCTGGAATCTAGATTAAACATAGACATTTATCCCGTGGGATACTATATTTACGCGGGCGGAGCCGCGGGCAACAGCTAGTTATGTTATAAAATAAAAAGTATACTATCGACTATCGTTACCTACTACCACCCTATATTTCCCTTACCAGGGAAACTTATATTTTTTTACCTGTATACGGCGAAGCCAAAAGGAAGGGTAAGGATCGTGCCAGTCCATGTATGTATGTCTTTTTGTTTCACCGTAGCTCCTAAACTACTTTTTTTTAATTTAAATACTTGTACTTGTATCGTGTTTTTTGCCATTGCTTTTGTTGTCTTTTTGAATTATACTATAAAATACAATACACATATAATACAATTTCAATGAAGCAATAGCTATTTGAGAATTTAAAATACCTTACAAACTAATATCACATATTTAATCACTAAGTCTACCACTGTTTCTTTTATTTACAGTTTTTACTATTTTTATACAGTGCCGCAGGAACACCTCCCTGACTTTTCCCCCCAGGATGCTAGTCAGATTCTCACCCGTCATCGCGGTGCCCAATTTCTGCTCAATATTACATCTATTATTAGCAGAAATCGGGCACTCGAGTACCAGGTGTGGAACTGTCTCCGCAACTCCGGGCTGACACAGGCATATTAAGACGCCAAATGTTTTCTAAAGCTACCAGTAGAGCAAACGGAAGTTTGACATGAAAACTAAATAAACAAAAACAAACAATATTCAACCGTTAACAGATGCACGCAGACGTTAACGACAATTACTTAAAGTTGTTAAAAGTCTAACTAAATGTACCATAATTTTATATATTTTATTTAGTATCTCAGTTTCTGTTATTAGCTATAACTACTTAATCTTGCACATAATAATTATTCTTAGCTCTATATTTTTATGCTATAATCTTTAGCTATTAAGTGTATACGCTACATTGCAAACGCCAGATTAATCGCCAAAGTCTAGACGGGCGAGAACGCTAGCACCTCGCAGGGTCTTGACCCTGGGCAACTCAGGGTTCCGACATAGTATTGAGACTATTTAAGGAATAACTACAATTTTTATAAAAAAAAATATCGGTTGTCTGTAAAGTCGGTTTACTGACGATAGTTGAACGTAACAACGTCAACAACAACAAGAAAAACAACAACAACAACAACAACAACAACAACAATAATAATAATAATAAAATGCGAGGTAACGCTGGTACTTGGTAACGGTACTTGGTAACACGGTTTTTCGTGCGTGCAGCCGGCTCCATCGAATTATAAGACGTTAACACGTCAAAAAACTTTAACCCGACTACGTAATTATATAGCCTATGTTACCCGGGTTATTATTACAAATCTATTGACATCTCATTTATTAAAATCGGTTCAGTAGTTTAAGCGCGTAACAGTAGTAGCTATAACAAGAATAGTAAAAATTTAAAAATTGTAATTAGAAAATAAAACTTAATATACATGTAATAAATTAAGAAACAAGAAGGACCATAAATGCGCCCAAAAAAAAGAAAGTAGTTTAGGCGCTAGGGTGGAAATATACATACATACAGAGACTGCCAAAATCATTACCCTTCCTTTTGGCTTCGCCGTAGTCGGGTAAAAAAACCTTAGGCTTTTATCCTAGTTTTTACGTCAGCAGGTTCAGCTGTGTAGATCAGTGATCGTGTTTATATTTTGTAAACAACACTTCACATTTCTGTAACTCTGGTACTCCGGTGTTCGAATCTCAAAAGGTCATTCGGACATGTTGGACTCGCGAAACTCTTATCAAAATAGTTAATAAAGTTAAATGAGACTTTTTAAACTACTGAAACTTTATAAGCATAAACTTAATCACTAAATTAATTTAATATGTAGCTTATAAATCAGTTCTATTTGTACTAAGCAGTAAGAACTTACTTATAGAAAGTAATTATAGGCGCAATTAACCTAGGTTAACTCGTACTTCAAATGAGTGGTCGACTCTAGTCTATCGAGTCAGTGAAAAGAGACGATTAGTTTTAGAAATCTCTGAGATGCAAACTAACTTTACAAAAGACCATATATATAATACATATTTCTATTCTTGCAATCAGAATAAATTTATTTTATCTTAGAATTTATATTATCTGAACTTTATTAAATTATCAAATAGGAGCGAATAAGGAAAAAGGTACATTATAATATATAATTTGATACTCTTTATGTTACCCTAAATCGTTCAAATCAAAAACTCATTATAATTTTTAAATCAGTTTTCTAATCGCTTTTCCGCAATAGAATATTTCTTATGCAAAAAACAACTGCTCTACTTAATCGTAACCATTATGTTGTCTTCCGAAAAGAGCTCTGTGTTGAAACAAGCGCCCGGAAGACATCAACCGCCAGTATGAAATAACTAAGACCTAAGAACTGACTCCTTATTTACGGGCACCTGTACCGTAAATAACGCGATGAAATATTGCACCCAACAAACCCATCCTCTGGGGAATTAGTGAAAGTACCTGCAGTGCGATGTGGTACCTCATTAATCTTATACGTCTGACGTAGGTACTGTGTACAATGTACATGGCATATGGATCCAAAACATTTAACATATAGAAGTGATGGCGAAAGCTCGTAAAGGATTAAAATTAGATAAACATGTAATGACTACAGTAAATAATATTAGTGCATAGAATTTGTTATGTTTCTGCTAATCGAAGGTGGCGCGACGATAAACTCTCAAGCAGGCACTGTTTCAAATAACAAATATTTTAAACAACATACTACATACAAATATTTTTAAAAATTTAAACAAACATTATTAATCTAAGATTAGATTTATAACACATCGTTAACATGATATCTTTCGTCTCTTCACAATGACTTGATGACTGCAACCCTTCGTAAGTCTTAACAAATGTAGAGTGTGACAAGATTAATCGCTAGGGATGGTTCACTATTTTCGGAATCTATTAATTAGGACTGAGTGAAACAAAATGTTTAAACGTCAAATATGTAATAAAGTTAATCCTTTGATGATTAAAATTATTATACTTCTGATTAATGTTGTATTTTGTAGAACTGCTAAGGTGTATGTTCTCCTACTACTTAATATATCGATATTTTGTCATTATTATGTTATCAACACCATAATAGTTATCATGATATTATTAACATTTTTAATAATTTAAATAAAGATGAACTGGAATCTATTTGATACTTTATTACCTTGTGCAAGCGAATAAAACAAAAAATGTAGCTGCGAATTTATTGCGCTCGAAATAGGTTAAAAGCACAGCGTAAGTCTTCCGCGTCTGTGTAAATTGCTTGCAGACGAAGGAAGGAAGCTAAATGTTTCATAAACAAACGATAAATGTAGGAACGTGGCTGAAACGCATTTTTGGAGTTTTCAACTTTTCCGTCATAATAAACTACATTTCGCTCTGAAGAAACCTTACAATTTTATTGTTTTTTTGGTTTACAGAGAATAGTAGAGTATAGTCACTAACTCTACTAATTTCCTGAGTACTCCAGGACCGTTGTGTTTTGGAAAGCAATTAAACCATTTAGAGCAGCAGTCACGGTATTTAGGTGAACTGTGCCTCGATTGTTACGCAATAAACTATTTATGGCCATTCTATCGGAACATTATGGTTTACTTAGTAAACAATTTTTGCCAAATACACTTAATCATAAAATTATCTTGTCATTAACGATTCATTTTAAAATTATATTTAAATATTTAAATTATCTTATACTTTAAACAAGCTAATCTTGTATATTATATAGGTATAATCGATATCTCGGCAACGACTATTACCATGAAATTTTGTTTGCAGGGAGTTTTGGTAGAAAAAAATCGATATAGCTAGGTCTTATCTTTCGAAACTGCGCCTTTTTAAGCCATATTATGTTTTTTCTTTCATCGTGCAACAAGATATCAATAATTTCGCCTCCATTATGTAGGTATGTCTGATTTACAGAGAAATTCGGAACGCAGTGGGTTCGAATCCCGATCAGATAAATATTTCTTGTGATTCTTTAAAGTTTTTAAATTTATCAGATCTCTCAGTTACCCAGGTACTTATAATTAACAAAACAATTTTACGTGTCCTTTTTTACCGCACAAAGGAAATGCAAAATTGGATAGACAATGAAGCAGGTATATTAAAATTCCTCGCATAACGTTACCGGCCTCAGTTTACTTTTAAAATGAGTCGTTATTATTTTGTTTTCAACTATAACATTGCCAATGTCGCTGAGCACAAATTAAAAGTAGGTAGTAGGTTCTATATATTTTTTAATCTTGATATTTTTTAACAGTGTCCTGCAAAAATGTAACGTAACGAAGACTTGGTAAATTGGTCGACTTTTGGGCAATTTTATATCATCTGTGTAAAACCTGAAAAAAATAAATATAAACTTACTTATTTCCAATTTGATAATTAATGAAATGGTATGGAAATTTTAATCATCTACTTCGAGGATATGACAGAAAAACTGTCACTCGTTTTATCCTGCGGCTATGTACTGTTACTCATTACAATTAGCCTCTTCAATGCGGATGGATTACCTCATACTTGCATAGAAAACCACAAAAACGGGAAGTATTTTATAACGGGAGTTAACATTAACGTACTGTTCGATGAATTGTCACTATGATATTAAAATGTGTTGGGAATGTCAATTATTGTAAACGTTGAGATTGAAGCTAACACTTAAAAAGTCGTACCTACATAATATTTTAAAAAATAGGCTGGACCAACTAATCGAATAAACCTTTCCATATATGGGAGGGTTACACACATTCGCACTATATATAGTGCGAATGTGTGTAACGCGTGTGTTGTGTACTGTGTCTAGATACTTACTTATAAACATGTCGCCATACACAGTGTGTATGTGAGCGCGGCACGGGCGTGCGGTGTTTTCGCGCCCGGCAACTACCAGGCGCGCAGAGCTTTATAGAAGATTGCACTGTGTACATCTGTTTGTGTTTGACAGAAATGCGATCAATACAGCCTTAGCGTAAAAAGCTTATGAATCGAATGACCAGTTGCATCGGTGTAATTTTTCGAAGCGGATAAATTATGGGCTTCAGTTACTTGGCGATACTCGCTATGAAAATGAAAATTCGCTTTCTTTACATCTGTCTAATAATAACATTTAAACTTGTTCTGAAAAGATTTTGTGTCATAACTTTGACCCCTTATCTAGGAAATTATCGAAATTCTCACCTTTTCCGTCTGTAGTATGTTATCTTTTAACTAAGTTTAATTATTTAAATGAAAACCACTTTTGTTTTAGAATTTAGAGCTTTAAAATGAACATACCGGTATGAATACGTGTACGATGGTACACGTATTGAATGATATATAATAATCTGAATGATGATTCAGCATCTATGATTTGTTATTGTATTAATATTGAATAACAAACAATCCTGATTAATCCTCAGCTAGTTCAAGTTTAAGTATACCTCAACGAGACTTTCAAAAAGGAGAGCAAAGCTATATGTAGTTTGTTCAAATAACTATGGTCTATGCTTATACAAAATGTTTTTACTACAATGCGAAATGAATTGCGAGTATTTATTATACTGTAATAATTAAACTTTTTTATTGCATATTGACATTAAAGTAGAAAAACAAAAGATTGATATGAAACACATACCTATTTATTTTCTCATACACTCAGACACATTTTCGAAAAGCTCTCCCTTAAGCTTTTTGCCCAACTTCGGCAACTAGTTAAAATAGATAAGATAAAGATAGATCTCTTTGCTTACACGACACTTATGTGCACTTTTAATAATAATCGACTGCCCTAGTGCTCTATGTAGTGTATACCCGTGCACACAGTTTACATACACAGTATACAAGATTGAAGAATCTCATTGTTAACTTTTTTTATTATTTATCTTAATACTTTAAACGAGACAATCTTGTATTAAATCGGTGTCTTGAAAACGGCAGCCAGTATTTCCATGAAATTTAGTATACAGAGAGTTTTAGAGGAGCAAAATCGATCTAGCTAGGTCTTATCCCTGAGAATCTGCGCATTTTTAAGCTACATAATATGTTTTTTCTTTAGTCGTGCAACAATATATCAATAATTTCGACTCTATTATGTCAGACCGATTGGCAGTTTGGTATGCGTATGTATTATTTTTGGTTTGTTCGAAAATTCGGAACGTGGTAGATTTGAATCCCGGTCAGATAAATATTTTAATGATTATTTTTTTTTGACTATATTTTTGTATTATAGGAGTTAAATATTAAATGAAACTCTAATGGCTGCGCCTTATAAAAATCATTATTACGACGGATGAGTGAGTTGACACCGTGTAGAGAACGGAAGCCTTTGCAGTGCAATATTCCTCACCTCTTGTTGTTTTTGTGTTTAGGACGAAACAAAATTGTGCTTTTAATGCTAACCGACCATTTTTCACTACTGATTTTGTTGTAAGTTTGAATCTATCAATATTTATGATTTGGATACGCTTGGCAGTTATGTAATAAATTAATGTATGGTAAATATATAAATTAACTTCTCGGTGTGGTGATGAGAAATTAAATTCGCTCGGTAAGCCAGGAAGACATCAATGAGCTGTCATAAAACATAAAACGTAATATGGCTTGTAAAAGCGCGCGCCCGCTTCGCTTCTCTGCGGGTGATTTAGCGCGCATTGTTCGTAAACTCAGTAGGGTTGTGCAGTATATTATTAGTTTATAAATGTATTTTATATACGGGATGGATTTAAAATAAAATTAATCACTACCGACCGAATTTTAATATTAATCTCATTTTAGCTATCTGAGATCAAGATTTCAATACATTTCAACGATCCTAGGATTAACTTCAATGTACGTAAATTTTTGTTTGAGAATCTAAGATTGAAGTCAATCTTAGATTTTAGATACGTTATTAATTTCGGGCGTAAGTGATCAGCTGGATTGTATATATCATAATAATACAATATTTTTATTAAATAATTCCACTATTATATTCAATGGTAATGTTTAACAATTTACTATATAGGTAGTAGTTATTGAATTAATATCTAAAATCCAAATTAGATAATACGAGTTTTTAGTGGCAGCCCTATAACAAATGCACATGTCAACCCCCTCAGACGGAACACATGGAGCACGGCTGTGTCGGTGCATTTTGAAGATTTTAAATAAATTCATTTCCCATGTCTTCGAGCATTCGAGTAGGTATCTACTTATCGATGTCGTTTTTATAAAATGGTTTCCTACATATTCCGATAAGATAAGTTTGAAAGTTAAAAAATATTAATTTCAAATGTTACAAGGACTATAATAATGGTATTATTAATTTTGTTGTCAACTCAAAAATTCAAAATTATTTAAATAACCAAAATGACCCACTAGTATAATCAAGTCATGAATAAATTATAATATAGTGACCATTCAAAAGCTTGTTTCGGTTACGCTTATCAAGACGATAGAGCCACTTGTAGTGTGCCGTTTGGCATGTGAGGTCTAGGGGCGTGACGTTGTGTGACGAGTGTGACGGACACATTGGGGTGGAGCCGCTTTTTGTATCAAAAGTACTAGGCTAGCATGCGTCCGCGAGAGATAAAGGTAGACGCCTAGGTGAGGATACCGTTTATAGTCTCTAGACTCTAGTTCTAGCTAGACTAATGCTAGACTTCAGCTCATAGCCATCATAACATCATTTATATGTTTTTTTTATTAAATCAATGCCCCACTAAAAGGCTAATTTCACTTCTTCAGCGCATCAGATTAGGTCAAAACGTAAATGTTGTGAATAATGTTACCTTGCTTTATATCGGCATTTTTAGAGTAAATATTTGGACGTTGAAAGGAACTCCACCCACACTACCCGGTTACCGCCGTAATTGAGTTCTCTACATAGAGCCGACTGAGCCGTCTTCAAGATGTATCTTGTTATTATAGCCTTCATCAGATTAGCCGTTACGTAGGCCGTAACTCGTACTCTATGGGAAAATTTCTTCATACAAAGATGTAATCGTTTTTTATAAAGTAAGTATACAATTTATCTTTTTTTAAAAAAGATATTTCGAGTCGAATTGGTAAGCTTAATGGAATTCGATATTAAGAAACAATCGCGGTAACCTTTGTAGAGCATTGATAAGTGGTAATGAACCATATTAATAATAGATTATCGAGTTAACCATGAAACAAAATCTATAAGCTTCAACTTAGTAAATAAACATACGAGCAGTGAGTAATGAATAATCAGTAATTACTTACGTATAAAATGATATCAGTATGTAGCACACTCCTTCTGATTATAAAAATACACAACCAAATAACATCTTCCTGATGATTGATACTAAGAATCGAGAAGGAAATTTAGTGCGCTTACGAGAAATCTCCTTTAGAGATTTTAGGAATTTTAAAATTGACAAATAAATTAATACATTTTTAATTTTATAGTATTTAATAGAGAGTCATAACTAAGCTTTACTTTAGCTTGTCTTTGGCAATATAACGTTCCTAATTATAAACATTCATCATAATTCATAAGTCATAACTGTGTTATAATATATTATTAACCCATGGAATTAGGTTTGCATTTAAAATGTAATGTTAATTAATTCAAAAACCTGCGCAAAAGTTCTTTATAATACATATTAAATAACCACTTACCATAAAAATAAACTTAGATATTCCGTTTAGTCTAGGTCTTGTTTTGTACCTACATTTACTAGGAGTACATAAGCATGTAGAGCTCTATAAGCACTAGATTTTCGTTGAGTTCTTGGACTATACGTTATAAATATAAAATACGGACGTTATAAATACCGCGCGGACTAGGTACCATTACTATACTATACTTTCTTGAAGGTCCTCGAGCATCTGTTATTTTAAGTCGCATTCAGTTGAGCGCTAACCAATTGATGTTCAACTATTTGTGCTATTCATTTAGCAAAGTGCACTACTTCTATTTTAGTTAAGTGTCAATTTCGGCCTAAGTTGCTCAATGATCATAAAATTTGTCTGAAATGTATTGTTTTACACTACGTTTGACCTGAATCGCACAAATGGGCGCTATAAGAGTTTAACAGTCATAATACCACACGAGGAGACCAAATTAAATCAACCTGTTATTAAAAGACCTAGCTAACAATATCGTCTACCTAGCTTACGTAATCAATTAATGATAATTTATATTTAAGATAAAATTAACTGTTGAATCTAAACGTGTAAAGTACAACTTAAGTAATGTCCTGCTGTTGTATATTTTAATAACAGCTATTTTATTATTTGCCTGTTGGTAGAGACTAGAACCCACTCGTCTAAATGCACTTTGTGTGCAGTGTGGATAAAAAAATTAAATTAGTTTTAAATATATTTTCAATGGTTTTCAGTATGCAAATATATATTTTTTTTATGCAAAGAAGTTGGAAATAGGAATAGCTTTTATAGGAAAAGTAATGAAAATTTATCTAATGCTGAATGAACTATCAACAAGTTATCGAAACTCTATCCAATAACTAATAAGTTATAACTTAAACATAATTATAAAAAATTACACTGTATGTCTTTCCTAATACGATATGTGCGTTTACATTTTATTTTCATTTCTCATACAATAATATTATTTTGTCAGGCTTTTCATATACCTTCCTTCCTGTACATTCAGCGCTAAAACTTATGTAGAGTTCTTCATTACGTCTCTTTTACGTATCATGTCTTAAAGGTTGTCGACTAACCAACCTACCTACTACTTACTAACCTACAGATAAAAGCAACAGCCGACAAACAGTATTCGGTACAAGAAAAACGCCGTTTATCTTCAAAAAACAACAAGTGAAGTTTTCAATAACGGATAAGCCTCTATACAACAAACAAAGTATCGAGAGCGAAATTTCGAAGAATTGCGTGAGCAAAATACTAAGACCAGTGCTCGCAAAAACTTACCACGCTAATACAATTGAGTACTCTATTCCTACGGGATAGTTGTCAAAATACATCAAAAAATGTTTCAACCCTTATCTCTAATCGTTTAATTATACAATTCTCCTGCCAGAAACCGGCAATGAATTTATGCATGAAGCGGTAGAATTTCACTGTCGGGACGCGGGATAAAGGAACAATAGTCTTAGTTTTAATCTCGGTTTTTTTCGTGGACGAGATCCAGTCTGCGTGCGAGAGGCAACCCCTCCCCTTCTTCCGTCGTCGTATGACACGCTCGGGATTGCGTAGTTTTTTCGTTTAAATCCTGCTCCTTTGATTCTGATACTTGATACTGTTATTATTTTTGCTTGTCTTGCATTTTCTTTTGTTTTTCAAAATACTCGTCTTTTTAATATTGTGTATTAAGTTAATATTTATGATTATAATATGTAATATAACTATATAATATGTTGATGCTAGGGATCTTATTTACAATAAAGGTTAGTTGTAACAAAACTAGATAATCAAAATTATGTCTCGGTTCAGCCCTCACCTTTATTAATTTTACTTCTTCATTCATATAAGTAACCAAGATAATATTTTATGCTACCGTTAGCCATTCATATCAAGTGATAGTACCAATTAAATGTTTAAAGTGCGGTAAGTACCAACATAATATACATTAAAATAAGTACTAAATTATTTAGGAATATGACATATTTTGTACATTATAATTGGTGCGGTGCACTAACAGCATTCAGAAGATTTTATGATAACGACTCATGAAACTATTGGCTATTTTAAAAGATGGAAAGAGGATCTACCTTTGCACAAAATGCATTGCTTTATAAGACATGCATGACTAAAGAATATTTTAAGCCCTAGGTACTTGTGTAAAAGTTATTTTTAAATAGATTGAATAGAATGACATTAGACATTATTAACCGTAACATTATTTATTTAAAATTTATTTTGAGAAACTCTCAATAAGATTGTCGCATCTCTTCCGTCCTCCTGTTTAATGACCTATTTTAGTCGCAGGACATGTCGCTTTGTGGGTTGCTACAGGAATAGATAATAGATGAGACAAAATGAGGAAGATGAAACAAAACCGAATTTGAACTTATTTCAATGTATCTAAGCCTTATAGTGTAGTATAGTTTTTTTCTAAGCCTTACAATTTAGGAACAAAAAGTAATTGGTAGTAGATAGTAAGAACCTATTACGGAGTTAGTTTATTTTATAAGTTAGTAATTTTTTGAACAAAGTATGTCGGGTCAACTAGTTTAGGATTAGATGATTTATATTAATTATTATTTTCTTTATAAAAAACTTTAGAATTATTTGCTAGTTTCAGTAAGACATTGTATTTTACACTCATGACTAAGGTATACTCATGATTCGGGTAAATGACTAACGCCTTGATATTTAACATAGCAATCTAATGATCCAGTTGAGGTGTAAAAACCCGCTGACAGTTTACATCAAAATTGCCTTTTACATGAAATTGTACTATATTTTAATATTTTACATGCATTACTGAGTTATGCGAAATATTTAAGATTGTATATTTGATTATTATATTGATTGAGATACCTACTCGATACTTATAGGTACTTATTAAATATTTACACTATTCTGACAACAATTCTTTGTATTTTATAAAAACCTATGAAAATTTAATAAAATACATTTTTTATTTGTGCTGTTTACATATATATTGGTCTTTACCTATGAAATTGCCGTTCTGCAGTACTGGCTATTTCAAATCAAAATAATTTTTGTTTGGCTAAGAATTCTAAGTTCAAATTAATTTTATTTTAAAAACATGGAATTCTTTTTCCAAAAGTAGTCATTTGTTTATTGATTACTGTTACATTTTCACCGCATTTCAATCTTTTTCATCATCATGGATACGTTAAAAATTCGAGTAATTATGGAATATGAGTACCGTCGTGGCAGCAACGCGGCACAAGCGGCACGCAACATCAACGACGCTTACGGAGCTAACACAACAAACCAACGCACCACCTGTTATTGGTTTGCTCGCTTCCGTTCTGGAAATTTCAACCTGAAAAATGAACCTCGCGGTGGTCCGAAGACTTTGGTCGACAATGACGAATTAAAGGCGATTGTGGAAGCTGATGATACACAATCTAGGGCTGAATTAGCAGCAGCTTTCGACGTTAGCGTCAAAACAATATTGGTCCATTTGCGTCAAATTGGCAAGGTAAAAAAGCTTGACAAATGGGTGCCCCACGAACTCAATGATCGCCAGCGCGAAGTACGCGTCGAGACGTGTCTTGCACTGCTCAACAGACACACAAATGAAGGAATTTTGAACCGCATTGTTTACCTACGATGAAAAATGGATTCTGTTTGATAACCGCAAGCGCTCAGCAAGTTGGTTGGATCCATGTTCAGCACCTAAACAATGCCCTTAACGAAAACTTACCCCTAGAAAAGTGATGGTCACTGTTTGATGGTCTAGCGCCGGTGTGATTCATCACAGCTTCTTACCAAACGGGGTGAGCATTACTGCAGATGTATACTGTGAAGAGCTGAACATAATGATGGAGAAGCTGGCACATCTCCAACCAGCATTGGTCAATCGCTCGTCTCCGCTGCTCCTACACGACAACATGCGACCTCATACTGCACAGCAGACGGTCTCCAAGTTGCAAGAACTGGGGTTGGAAGCTCTCCGTCATCTGCCGTACTCACCAGACCTTGCGCCTACAGACTACTACTTTTTCTAGAATTTGGATAACTTCTTGGCGGGAAAAAATTCAATACCCGAGAGGCAGTACAAAATGCCTTTGAAGAATTTGTTGCCTCCCGTCCAGCTGATTTCTTTAAGAAGGGCATCAATAAACTGCCACTGCGTTGGCAAAGATGCATTGATTGCATGGGTGATTACTTCGATTAATACAAATAAAAAATACATGGAAAAAAATCGTTTAAATTTTTTCATACAAAACGGCAATTTCATAGGTAAAGACCTAATATATTTTTTGGGTTTTGTAATTTTTTAGAAAAAAATGTGCCGTTTTCAGTATATCTCGTAGTTGAGTTATACTGTTTTCAGTTTAGGATCGATTTTACACCCATGTAGGGTGTAAAATCGATCCTAAGTAGTCAAAGATGCCTGAACTCAGCAGTTAGAAACATATTATAAGGACAAATCAGGGTCGTAAAATTCAGAAATGCCATTTACTTACTTATTAGTACTAAAAATTGCCAAGATAATTATAGTTATATATACTACGACGAGCGAAAAAACGAAAATTTTACTAAAAATAATTAAATATCATGTAAGTCTTCATAATTTTATAATGAAATCTCGTAAATATTTAAAAAATTAATTGGTATGAACAAAATTTTGTCTGACTGTTAAAGGACACTGGCGAATCCTGCCCGATTTTCCATCAAGAGCGGCCAAGTTTCGAATAAATGTGGCTTTATAGTTCTTAAAAAGTTATTAGATATATAAAAAATATGTATTATATTTATCGGACTTAGGAATAAAAAGTTATGAATCTCCGAATATCAGACAATTCATGTGCAAGATACGTAATCGTTGTCATCATATCTGTATAGTATATAGTTATCATGCTGTAAATTGTCAACTTGAGACGTAAAAGCTCCATCTAGTAGCCCAGTAAATAAATTTATTTTTATTGGAGTATAAAGTTATTTTCTTTTTCTATAGGTACTTCAAAAGCTTAGTACTAGATTTATGAAAAAAAAATCTTGCGGTATGAAATAGATCTCTCTATACTATTTATATTTCGACCAAGAAAAATAATTATTATGTTCGTAACGTGAAAGCGACATCTATCATTTATCTGTTAGCATATTGCGTTTCCAAACAAACTAGTTATTAATTTCATGACGTAATTGACATAATAACTAATAGATGTTGCTTTTCTGCAAACCGCTACTAGGGCAATTTATTGAACAATAGGTTAGGTTATATATTATTTTTATCAATTATCTTTTATCCCCCGAGTTTGATGTACAATATTATTGCTTTTTTCTATGTTCATAAAGTACAACTTACAATAAATATTTTTTATTGGCCACGTATTTTAGTTACGAGGCAGTAAATGTATGACGACTTGCCGATCTCCTTTAAATAAAATTGTAGTAATTTGTACTAAGTAGTTATTACGATTTTTCATTATATTATTTTTTAAATAAGAATTAACTCATAAATATATAATATGTTTCCGTATTTAGTGACCCCAAATTTGTATAAAAAGAAGGTTTCAATTCGAAGGCAATAAAGTGATGTTTTGTAGAACATTGATAGTTAAATAGTTAAAAATAAAGGAAAATTGAAAGCATTTCGGCACAAAATATGTAGAAAACGTACATATTTACGACCTCTGTGGCTCAGTGGTTAGCGCGTTGGCGCTTAAGCCGGAGGTCGCGGGTTTGAATCCCGTCAAAGGGACAAAAGCGACCATAGATATTATTATATTTACGTTTTTAATTGAGCCCAATTACTATCTACAGTGGAGTTGAGTTGCGGTAGGTACCCTTATAAATATACCGGGCACCCCTACACCTGTGTAGGGGTGCCCGATACTTAGTCATATTCTTAAATGAGTCTTAAATTATAACACTTTACACCCGTTTATAAAAGAACATGTAAAAGGACGATAATTAATGATAGAGCTTTAGATAGAGTTACTAAGAAATGAATAGCTTCTTTCTTATTTTAATAAAGTGTAAATAATTTATTTTAGTGCCATCGTAACTATGATGACTGTACAGGCATTTCAGTTCAGTTTAAACCTCTAACAAAATAATCAAGACGTACCTAAATCTCATTTACATCGGTGTTTAAGTAATGCCAAAACAAATAAAATGTTTCAATTATTTTCTTAAACGTATCACTAATCACTATCAGTAAACCGTAAAGTTATTTTCAGCGTATACGCTGAATTATTATAATATTCCTATTTCATTTGCTGAACGAAATATGTTGTACAAGTACACCTGAAATAAAATTATTGCGCCTACCTTATATTCAGTATCCCCATCTTTACAGCATGCCCGAAAAATTGATCGAAACTGTACAAAAACTTAACACCACTTATTAATTATTATCCACCTCTAAAAAAACTGTAATTAAAAAAAAAGAAAAGAATAGTTTGAATTTGCCGCGCTCGCGCGTATGGAATACGCACGGTCCACGCAGGCGCCCCGGTTGCCAGTGAACTAATATCCAGCCTCCGGCGCAGGCGCTGTGTTGGAAACCGCCGTAACGCCCCACCACGATAGTATCATTCATGAAAACTGACACTGAATGAGAGCTTTTGCGGAAGCTTTTCGCTAGCTCATGAGGCTCCACAGTTGAATTACGACCATTTACGAAAATTGACAGTGAACATAGATAAGGTGACAGACAATTCGTTCAGAATTTACACTGTGAACAGGCTCTTATTTTGGCTGATAAATTGACCGAATTAGTTTTGTGTTCATTTGAAAATAGGTAGAGCCAAAGATACCTTTATATATTTTTATGATAACGACAACGTTAGGTACGATGCGATGGCTGTTTTTACCCGACGGGTAAATTTACGTAAGGGTAATGATTTTGGCAGTCTATGTATGTATATATGTATGTTCCACCGTAGCGCCTAAACTACTGGTCCGATTTTAATAAATAAGGTTTCAATAGGTTTATTGTAATTGCCCGGGTAACGTAGGCTAATTTGCGTAGTCAGGTTATAGTTTTTTATAAAAAGTGTAGTTATATTTCCACTTTATACCGGCCCGACACTGGCCCGGCGCCGGGGTGGCCGGTGACATCTGTCATGTGGGAGTTATTAATAAATTCATAAATAATAAACAAAAATGAAGTAGGTACTTATAGCGAATGTTCCTTTCAGAAAAATGTACCTACATATTAAAGTTCTTCCTAAATTTTGTGAAATTTTATTGCAGAATTATTTTGATGTATAGATAAAATAGCTTATATAGAATTTAGTACGTTCACCTTTCTCTTTACATATTTTGTTAGCTTTATGCAGACTTAAAATGGTACTCAAGTTTAGTCTACATAAATATTAATCTAGTAAGCTATGATAGAGCACGTTTTGGAAAGACTACATAGCACGACCTTTCACCTACATTGAAATAGCAAGCCGAAACTTAACAATGTTTTCATGATCTAGCTAGAGAATTCCTAGCGGGATTCCCGTGTTATTTTAAATTTTTGCATATTTTGTAAGAATTTTAACGTTCCTGTTGCTTCAGACTTTTAATGGAGAACATGCATTGTTTTTTTATATATAATTGGCTTTTCGAAAAGTACTTAATCAGCCAGGAAATGTTGTCTTTGCATTGGCATATCTACGATCAACCGTTGACGAAATACAATCATCACAAAAGTGAGAGCATTAAAAACGCTCTATACAAAAAATTATGCACGATTGACTACATACACAGACTGACTACATAGATAAATACAAAATTGATTTTAGTAACTTAAATACAGCGTTTATGTTTATTATCATTTCTTTAACAAAAAATGTCACAAATAACATAAGGATTTGGACAGTAGGTAATATAGGTTTTTCAATCGTGCAAAAAAAATCGTCGGTTTTTAGTCCTGTTACTTTTTAATTTAGGAACTGATTACTGCACTTTTTGCATTTTTCGATCCATATATATTTGTTGCCTTTTGGAAAATATACGAATTTTGTTGATTTAAATCAAATGCATGTTCCCTATTTAGACAGGCAGATAATAATATAAGTTCATTAGTATACTCAAATCTTATGTAGAAACCATATGCTCCATATACACCCGGGACCCGCTCTGAATTCGCTCGCTTGCAAAATCTAAGTCCGCGCTTCAGCCACGAGTCTGCTGGACGTAGGTCTGCCTCATAGGTTTCCAGCCTAAGTGCAGCCAAATATTTATTTAAAGCTTAATTAACATTATATATCCAATCCATTTCCAAGAGAACTACACCTAATCTAAAATCAAATTCAAATGATTTAAAGAATAACAACAGTACCCCCACCTAACCAGAAAAGTTCAAAAGCTATGGTTCAAATATACATTAGTCTTAATCTTAATGCATAAAAATTCTTGACAAGCGAGTAAAATATTATAATTGATGTTATTCTGTGTCGGTGTTGTAATACAAGACTTACGTTACGAGATTTGTATCCAGAGAATATTTATGGAAAAGTTGTAAAAAAAGTTTAAATTTGAGAGCTATGATACCTATGATAACTCATAGCTATGATGTCTTAACGACCCAAAATCGATTTAGGATTCAAATACGATTATGTACGATATTTAATTTTAATTTTATGGAAGAATTATGATATTGTGCATTTGAGCACGAGCGTATAAAACTGTAATACTTAATGAGTATGTATAAAATTTGTGGCGTTGGGACTTCTCTTATGCATGATTCAGAGCTGACTCAACGCTTACTTTGTACTCTACTTATATGCTGAACGAAAGGAGATCGGCAAGTCGCCATACATTTACTGCCTGGTAATTTAAATACGTGGCCACAAAAAATATTTACTGTAAGTTGTACTTTATGAACATAGCAACAAAAAAGCAATAATATTATACATCAAACTCCAGGGATAAAGTATAATTGATGTAAATATAACCTAACTTATTGTTCAATAAATTGCCTTAGTGGCGATTTGCGGGAAAGTGACATCTATAAGTGGTGATTTCAATTACATAATGAAATTAATAACTAGTTTGTTTGGAAACGTATTATGCTTATAGATAAATGATAGATGTGGCTTTCACGTTACGAAAACCAAAAACATAATAATTATTTTTATTGGTATAAATAGTATAGAGGGATCTATTTCACGCCCCAAGATTTTTTTTTTCATAAAACTAGTACTAAACTGTTGAACTATAGAAAAGTAAAATAACTTTATACTCCACGCCTCAAATTGACAATTTACAGCATGATAACAATAGAGTATCATCATATCTGTATAGTCTATGGCATACACTATACAGTATACAGATATGATGACAATGACTACCACAGATAAGTACGTATTTTGCACATGAATTGTCTGATATGATCTGATGAGATTCATAACTTTTTATTCCCAAGACCTAAAAATATAATATTTTTCTTTTGCATAATAACTTTTTAAGTACTATAAACGTACGTAAATGTTCGAAACTTGGCCGCTCTTGATGGAAAATCAGCCAAGATTCGCCAGTGTCCTTTACAATAAATTAAGTAATAATTAAAAAAAGACTACAGTGTTATAGTAAGCACGCGGCAGCTCGTGGACGGACGCGCTGATATGCCCTTCCGTTTTGCACAACACCGGAAGCTAATGCTTCCCAACTACACTAGATAAAGAGGCAAATTGCGAAATTTGCCAAAAAATCTCAGCCACGTTGACAGTGTGTAAACCAATTATATAATCGGTTGACAGTGTGTCAACCAATTATGCAATTGTGCGTTTGTTACAGATCTCCTCCGAAACGGTTCGACCTATTTTTTTTTAATTTTGCAGGTATATTTTGTAGGTATGAAAAAACTTGTAAACTAATTTTTATACTTTGTTATAAATAGTTCAAGAATCACGCAGTTTTCG
The DNA here is from genome assembly GCA_963565745.1 of Phengaris arion. Lineage (NCBI taxonomy): Eukaryota > Metazoa > Arthropoda > Insecta > Lepidoptera > Lycaenidae > Phengaris > Phengaris arion. The sequence goes on along the minus strand of OY751435.1, from coordinate 12,296,767 downwards.
TCGAGCCTGAAAGTGTGGCGAATCAATCAGCGCACAGTTCTGGATCACGCTATCGAAGTTATTTCAGTGCATCGCTATAATATTATAAAACACCACCGAAGCTGAAATGCTTACAGTGGGCTTGACCGCTCCATACCATCCGCTCGGTTGGAGATATCCCTTTGAGGCTCTTACGATGCCCAAAAAAGGCAATTTAATATGACAAGATAGAGTATCTGTAAGGGATATAGATAGCTAGTTGATTATTAGATAGGTGAATTGAAAAGGACTTTTTACAGGAATTATATTTCGCTTTTTAGTGCATAATTTATACATGATTTTTTTTTTAATTTTTGTTACAAAATTGGTACCTAATTAAAAAAATATTTGTTGGAAAAAACAATGTGTGCAGAGTACACGGGGCCTAGCAGGAAAATTTGACGGCGGCGTAATTCGTAAACGTAACGTTATCCATTGAAAGTTTGGGTGCTGTCATGATGACAGATTTTCATACAGTTCTTATTAGATAACGTTACGTTTACGCCGATGTCAAATGTCGATGAATGAAACTTCATTCGACATTTAAAATCCAAAAATAGTCTCATCGTTCCTAAAGAACATTACTTCAAATAACCTAACCAAGAGCATGTCAGAACATGTTTAGGGAAGGTTCCGTAACTATAAACGCGTAATAGGCTTTTTGCAAATTCCTTCAAAAGTTACTGTCCGATTTCGTTCAAGTTATTATTTTATCTAAAGATAAAAAGCTAAATAAGCACGATCCATTAGCATGGAAAATTGCAAGTTTCTGAGTCTCATAGTTTAGAAATGCCAGGGGGGGACCAACTTATAAACCACATTGGAGGCCAATTACTCGAAAATGGTTGACTTAGTAAAAAAGTCATGTATGAAACCAAGCCTTTATTCAACGATACCCCGCACGATGGGTAGAATTTAAAAAAAAATGTTTATCCCCACTTCACATGTATAGAGAGCCACCTTTGTAATTAAAAGTATTATTATTATATTATGATACCAAAACTGAGATATAGACACAATATATAACTATACCAAAATTCATCAATTTATATTGATAATTACAGAAGCTAGGAGAGCGGACAGACTGACAGACAGACGGACGGAGAGAGCGAAACTATAAGGGTTCCTTGAGGATTACGGAACCCTAAAAAGAATAGAGAAAATAAAATTTGTACACTTAACGCCACCTGTGTATTTAGCCGTATTTAGAAAGTTAAGTTGTCATGTAAGAAGTATAAGTAGCTTCCGACAGATAGTGTTATATTAAATCGTGGCGTTATATCCAAAGTCGTTCCGTGACGCATGACGTGATGCGACCATAAAATGGACTGGCCTACTGGACAGTAGCGATGGTCATATTTTATGGTGATGTGTAATTTTGCCGTGAATTCAACAAAATAAGTATAATGGAGTTTATTGCTTATGCTATTTTAGGCATGAAATAATTACTAATACAAGTTGAAATAACGATTTAATAATAGGCAATCATTTTCAAATCTCGAGTCACTAAAAGAGGGAGTACTTATTAAATTCCATTTTTTATCTTTATTTTCTTGTCATTAAAATAAACGGGATCTTAATTTTTTTGCATTTATTGCATTTCACATCGTAAAGCGAATTTAAAATTAAATTACAATTTATTTACTTTATAAAAATGTTTAATACAGACGAAAGTTTTTCAATAATAACTCTTTAGTATATTATGTCCTTTTCAACACGCCTGACCTTCATTATTGGAAAGACCTTGTAACTGTGACTGAAAGCTCCAAAGCTTTTGGCCGCGTACCGCTTTAGTTTTATGTAGCCCTGGTACTGGAACTTGCAAACTTTGACATGGAAAGCACTAACTACTGAGTAAAAGTTTAACGTTAATAAACATCTCAATTAATATTATTAAATTTTTAATAATATTAATTTAGATTAAATGGGTATAATTATTAACAATTTATACAGTACATACAATCTAATTTATTTATAAATAAAAGCCTTACGTTACGGCCGCACTCAGACTTAAAATGCTTACATAATATGGAGCTACATAATACAGACTGATATAAAGTCCATACAGTTTCTGTCAAAATCTATATTACCGATGCATTAGACTCCTAAGTAAGCATTAAGGGCTCCCATATACGGTCCGGTTTACCTTCAGTTCGGCCTGAACGGATGCAAAATTGTATCATCTGTGTGCAATTTCGCGTCGCGTCAGTCGGTCGGATGGACTGAAGCGATTCGTTCCAGTGTTGCCAACTCTATTTTTGCAAAACTACTAATCTCGCGTCGATTTCTACTAAAAACTAATAAAAGAATACCGAAAACTATAAAAAAAAAAACTAATCTTAAACCTTAAACCCCAAAAAACCACTGCATTTGGTTTTGTTGTATTGAAATTTAATTATTTATTGAATTTTATTATAAATTTTACCGTTAAATAATTAAAATATACTAGGAATTATGTGTATAGTAATTAAACGTGTAGTTTTAATCAAATTACGGACGAATGCTACGATGTATTATTTACCTAGTCGTGCCATAAATAATGAAACAAAGTAATATAAAACAATTTAAAATATATAAAGCTTATTCGAAGTGGTCTCCATTGGCTGCAATACAGTCCTTTAAACGTTGAGGCCAGTTATCAATAGAAGCACGCGCTCTTTCCATGGGAAAATTATTCACTGCCAATCGTACGGATTGTTTTAGGGACTCCAAATTATCATGGCGTTTAGAGCAAGCCGTACTCTCTAAAACTGACCATAAATCATAATCCAGTGGATTAAGATCGGGACTAGACGACGGCCAGTCTTCAGCTCTGATGAAGTCCGAAACGTTCGTTTCCACCAAGACTGCGTAGACCGAGCTTTATGACCCGGCGCCGAGTCTTGCTGGAAGGACCATTCTTGGTTATTGAACATGATGTTGTTAAGGGGCTTCACTAACTTCTCAAGAATGGCATCTTGATACACTTGTGCCGATGTTTTGATACCTTTTTCATAAAAGAATGGCTCCTTCATAGCTAATACCCCACCAAACCATCACTGAAGTCGGATAGTGCCCACGTTGCACTCTATCGACTAATTGGGAAGCTTCCTTAGAGCTTTGAGCATAAATACAGGGATTTTCTTCATCTCCCGAGATAAAATCTTTTGCTTTCGGACAGGATTTCTTCGAATTCTTTTCCTTACTTCTTTGACCACCTTTTTCGTACGAGCACTACGTGGACGGCCAGATCTTTTTCTGTCACAAACAGAAGAGGTCTCATTGTACCTATTAATAGGTACTCAAACATTTTACTAATATCAAGCGTATGAGAGTTTTAAAAATTGCATTTGGCTCCATACCTACTTTGTGTAATGCAATCACAGCGATTCGGTTCTCTTATCACCCCACTTCATTTTAATATCGCAAAATATTGTACAATGTATAGGCGCCAAAATGAGAAAACACAATGAACAATCATATAAAAATGACAGATTCCAAATTCAAATGTAATATTTTGTTTATTTTTAATTGTAACAGTATTTATGGTCAGACTAAAGTATAATAAGGTGTCAATTTTGTTTTGTTTTTTTTTTTGTGCCTAATCTAGGCCATTTTGCATAATATGATTACTGTCTGGCTATTTCCTCCTAAATCACTACTAACAACTAAGTTCGTAATAAGGAGGGAATAAAATACTTTTTTCCGTTTCAATCAGTTCCTTGACACCTATCCCCGCGATCGTACCTAACGACAACGTTAGGTACGATGCGATGGCTGTTTTTACCCGACGTAAAGTAAGGTAAAATGATTTTGGCAGTCTATGTATGTATATATGTATGTTCCACCGTAGCGCCTAAACTACTGGTCCGATTTTAATAAATAAGGTTTCAATAGGTTTATTGTAATTGCCCGGGCAACGTAGGCTAATTTGCGTAGTCAGGTTATAGTTTTTTATAAAAATTGTAGTTATATTTCCACTTTATACCGGCCCGACACTGGCCCGGCGCCGGGGTGGCCGGTAACATCTGTCATGTGGGAGTTATCGGTGTCCCATTGCCTGGCCGGTTAGTGAAAACATGCCATTTTTAATAAATTCATAAATAATAAGATAGATGTAACACTTACATGATGTCCTAAGGAACCTCCATTTTTCTCCTGGCAGCCTAGTATTAACATTACACGTTTCGTAATGTCGCCCAAATTTAGTTACTTAGGAAATGTGTGGAATTGTGTGTTTTTGAGCTAAAGCATAATTTGCTTATAAGCATAATTTATCACTTAATTTCTTAAAATTTTGTAAATAATACATCAGTAGAACAAATCATACAATACCAAAATAAATCATACACCTATATAAGTTAATAGTATAAAATAAATTAAAAACATTACCAGTAAACGCTACCTACCTAATTGATGATAAAGTTTTATTTCGCGACCTCATTTCAGACTTATTTAATATTTAGTTACTCTGTTACCTAAAAATGTAATATCTAAATCGGTTTCTAGGTTTGGGAGTAAATAATTTGTTTATTTACTCCCAAACCTAGATTAAAAACACTTTGCTTTGTGCTGAGAGATTTAGGACCTGAATATAAAAATATTAGGTGGGTATTTTTCAACAACCTCCTAGGACCTAGACGTTTCATGGCTATTAGTATTTATGGATCCAAATTGGATTCAAATAAAAACCGAAGCACATCTCGGCAAGCTGTTATCCTGGTAAGTGCTACTGGTTGCACGTACTCACAAGGAGTGTGGCGGGAAACGACAAGAATCAAGATGTCATTGTGTACTCCAGCCCGCGCCTGTTAAAGTCAACGGGGCAAAAGCAAGTTCAGAGAGATGCTTCAGCTACTTCCATCATGGCGGTAACCTAAACCTCTCTCTCTGCTCTCGTTCCACTTAATATACATTGTTCATCTCTTTTCAGCAATATGTAGAGCACGGAGTTAGTACTTACTAAACTTCTATTTAATGCGGTGACGATCCTAATCCGAAAGCTTCTGCTAAGCTTTGCGTCCCTAGTGTCGGAGGCTACGTCGTCAATTTTTCTGACTCGTCCCTCGAGCAGTAGAGCAATATTATCCAGCATACGAGGGCTTGGTGCAACTATAGAATTTAATGAAGTTCATTAAACCCTTAGTGACTATAGTTTACCTACATTAATTCTTAAATGCCAATTATAGTCAGTAAGTAAAACTACTTTGGCTCATTAATTCTATATTAAACAATATACATAGGTACTGGTACATAAAGATTTTTTTCTGTTCCATGATAATATATCGGCAATTATAAGTAAAGTGCTGTCATGGAGCACGTAGAATTTCGTACATTGACTCATCGCAAAGTTTGTCTCTTTGATAACATAGGTACACGATAGGAGCGAGATAGCAATATACTTACATATTCGTGCGCGAGTGAAAGAGACAAGTAGCAATGTACGAATAACGAAATTCTACCCGCGCTTTAGGTATTACTGTAAAATATTCGAAGTAATTTATAGAAACATAAAAGCCTCAAAAAGGATGTGCAGAATCGATGAACTTCTGTAGATATTATAAACGCAGCAAATTAAAAGGGGCCAATGTCGAACAACGGACCAAATTGGCATTATAATAATATGATAAGGATAAACAGTAACTTTATAACAATAATAAAAGTTAAAACGAGCCTCTACGTAAACCAGTTATTGTACCGGAAAGCGCTTCCTTGACGTTGATAATAAGCCTGTTATAAATAGGTCATATCATTGACAGTGCTGGCAATATTAATGATAAGGGTATACTCATTTGCGATATAGTTTTAGGTCATCTGTAATGTGTAAATGTTGTTGTATTTTATAATACAGCCTAACTCTTTAAATAAAACACCAAAATGTGAAAAAAAAACACAAAAGACACTAAACTCACTGAAGTGTTAAATTTCTTTTCTTCGTAGCTTTAAGCGTTTCCAAGGATAAAACCCGCTATGCTAACCAATATGTCATATTTAGTCCTAATTCTATTGGCTAAATAAGTGTTGTTTGATTATTCTTATAATTGTATATAAATAGGAAAAACAAGTTACTATAATCCTCTTTAATCTGTAAACGTCAAAATCGCACAGGACTTCCATCTTGTTCGAAATACGTTTGATTTCCATCAGCCGGCTGCCCGGTCAGCAGATACTCTAAGTGTCTAATGTAGCAAATCGCTATTCTGAAATAAAAGAAATAGTTTATCGTAGTCAGGCACTGTTGTTTAGGGGGCGTCCATAAATTAAGTACGTGAGATGTTTTTGAGGATTTATCACGTAGTCCTAAGACTCACCTTAGGCATTCAATTTTAGAATATTTCTTCTTAGAAGGCTTCGTAACCGGTAGCTTGGAGCGCAGCAAGTCGAAAGCTTTGTTCATATCCCGCATTCGAGTCCTCTCTCTGTCGCACGCTGTCTTCTTATACTCTATAAAAAATACAGAGCTATAGCTCAGCGTTGAAAAAGGAGGTCATCGAGAACAAGCATTGGACCACTTAGTCCACTGCAGATCGCTAGGGGCATAAAAGTTTGATATAAAACCGCCGGTCTGGCGGTTCTAAGCCTGGCAGATTTTTGTTTATTGACCAAAATGTTTGAAGATTGTTGATTTTATTAACACTAAAATTTGGTATATATATGATTGTGAATTCAAAATGGCCGCCGTCATAAATTGGCGATCTTTATAATTATTTACAAACTTCTCGATATGGACATTATCTGAAAGGGCATAAAAGTAGGATATAGTTAGTTATAAAAATATCACCAACACAAATAGAATTTCCCTCTAAGACTGCAGCGCTAAAATTATTAATTTGACATTAAACTGATCATAGCATAAATTGTAGAAAATTGTATTTAGTTCAATTTTGCAGAACATACTTTTATCGTAAAATGTGTCACTGAAGAGATATTGCCCAAATATTTAAAGACATCGCCATTTTTTCATGATGACGGATCGAGTGGTAGCATAATTTTTTTTTTCAAATTATAAATTCGTTAAGAGTACCTACATATAAATCTATTAAAATCACGTTTCATTAAGTGCAAATAACTCATTATTTACCTATTAGTAAGCATCACAGGAGGTAACTTTATCCCGGTCTGGCTGAGTTTTGGCCAGGTTTGAGCATGTCATACGGTTTTCGTAAGAGGATTAGGAGACGAACAGATTGACGTATAACTCGAACTTGTACCCTATGACCTTTTTTTAATCAAAATTCTTACACGTTCAGGGCGGTCGGGCTGAAAACTGGTCAACAGTAGGACTGCCAGACTTGCATTTTTATCGGCTTCTAGTTGACGCGCAGCCGTGTCTCAAAACAGTTTTCTTGTTCCTTATGACCTTTTTTTAATCAAAAAATCTTCACACATTTTGGTCAAAAAAAAGAAATCTGCCAGGTTTAGAACCGCCAGACCGGCGGTTTTATATCAAAATTTTGGGCCCCTAACGATCTACAGTGGTCCAATGCTTGTTCTTGATGACCTCCTTTTTCGACGTCGAGCTCTAGCTCTAATAATACATGTGAATAAAGTACCTAAATAACCAACAATTATTTTTTATTATAAAGTTATCAAGGTTAGCGCTACCCGCTGAAAATATAAACCACATTGCGGCAAAGCGTGGAGTGAAGCGTCAAGATGATGCTACATTTCGTAGCTGTTGTTTATATGAGTCATGGGTTGCAAATAAAGTTTTACTCGAACTTATATTAAAGTACCGGGAGACCGAGATTTCTCAATGTTCTACTACATAGTAGGGCAAAACGGATTGCAATAGGTACCAATTAGTGTATCTGGGCTATTTTATAAATTTTGCAAAGTTATAATCATTAGCTTAGCTATCATATTTTCTTTTTATTATTTTAGAGCAAGGCTAACCTTTTTCCAATTGCAACGCTCGCTGCTTCCAATCCAGAGAACTTTCTTGATCTTCGTAAGCCTTGGCGGTGTGCTGGCGAAGCTCCAAATCGTAGTCTACTGCTGGTCTCCCGATAGACTCTTCAATAGATACTTCTCTAAAATCGTCTTGGTCGAAATATGCAGAATCTGAGTATAAAACTTTTTTTTTATTTAGATGAATATAAATAGTTAGTCACTTTAGTCGCCAAATATTTTAAACTAGGCTAAGGGCCTGTTCACAAACTTCTAATAAGTGTCGGATAGCTTATTCGGAAGTTTTGCTGTTTTAGGGTTCCGTAATACTCATGGAACCCTTACAGTTTAGCTCTGTCCGACCGTCTGTCTGTCTGCCCGCGCTTCTGGCTTCTGTAATTATGAATATAAATGGATGGAATTTGACGTACTTAAAGACTGTCTATAGATATCGGTTTTGGCATCATAAAATAATAATAGTTTTATATTTTAGGGGTGGCTCTCCATGCATGTGAAGTGGGGATGAAAAATATTTTTTCGTTCTACCCCATCGTGTGGGGTATCGTTCTTTGAAAATAAGTGCAAGGTTTTATACATGACTCATTTTTACTAAATCAACCATTTCAGAGGAATTGGCCTCCAAAGTGGTTTATAAGTTGGTCGTGGTTTATAAATGTGGGGACATTTCTAAACTATAGGATATGGAAACTTGTAAGTTTCCATGCTGATAGATCATGCTAAAAACTCTTTAGGGAAAATATTTTTTGCGAAATCGGACAATAACTTTTAAAGTGATTCAAATAAAACCTGTTGCACGTTGATAGTTACGGAACCCTCCATGTCGTGACATACTCTTAGTTAAGTTATTTTATCCTGAACTGTTGTTTATGTGATTTTTTTATCCTGATCTAGATTTGTGTGCGCTGGAATTAACCGATTATTTATTATCACTACTTTTGGATCACCCTTCGTAAATTGTTTACCAATCTACCTAGGTACCAACTACCTACTATATAATTCACTGCGCAATACTGCCGACAGCCTAGCTACGGCGTAAGCCGTACTCTAATACTACCTAAGTACCAGTGGCGAAGGCTGGTTCTACTACATAGAGAAGCGCTAGCCTGTATAATTAGGGATTTGGAGGAGGATCTTCAAAAGGTAAGTGGTATGTGAAGCCAATAGGAACGGAGTTAAAGGAGTCCCTCGCCACTGCTAAGTACCATGTTATATGCGTTCAAATACTTGTAAGTCGATTTATTCAAACATATATTTGCACAAATGCAACTATATTACTATTTTTATATTATACAAACAATTTATAGAAATACAGACAAATTGGTATTTAAAATACCTACGTGTCTGTATTTCTATAAAGATATGTATAAGATATAAGATCGTAGAATAATAAAATATGTAAAATCGCATATTAGTGTTCGATTTACTTACCTACTTACTAACACTGTCGGTTTTCAGGTTTAATTCATTCTATCTACTAAAATTGTACAAAACATTTACCTGTACCATGGAGGAATTATTACTATATATACTAGTTTTATTGGTCCATGCCTGTACCTACCTACTTATATCAATATGTTATCTGTATATCAATACATTATAGTCTATAATTTTAAAAAATACCTTCATGAAGGACTGGCTCCAACTCGTGTGGTCTAAAATAAGATACTCTCTTTGGTTCCTCGTATTCTTCTAAAACATACGATCTGTGATGGGAGATCGTTTTGTCGTACTTCTTGTGGGAGAAGGTCAGCTCCTCCTTCGGTCTGTCACATTGCCTTCCTATCTCCAAGATCACACAATTTTCCGGTTCTCTTTTGTCGTCGTCATTTTCTTTTGCCACCGTGTAGTTGGCTGTTAGAGGTATTGGAGATTCTTCGTACAGTTGACTGTACATTTTGATACTTTAAAGTAAGTATAACTTATTTATTTTAGAGGTAAATTAATTTTGAAGTTAAAAGTTTAAAAAAAACAAGTAGAATCGTGTGCCAGCTACCTGTTGCTATCCTGAACTGTGTCATCCACTTTTCTGTCCTTTTGTTATGCATATTCGATCAAAACTCGCATTGTGTACACAAGTGTTGTCTGTTCAATTGAAGGTGGTTTGTATTCTTTCTAGTATAATATTTATTTCGTTTTATTTGTATAAGTATGATACAAAGCGTTTGTAAGTAATTCTTAATAGATAGCACAGTCTTCATTAAACCTACCTACCTACTTTAACTTAATCTATATGAGAAAATTGGAGTGGTAAACCAAACCTATTTTGGTCGACAGCGTGCTGCCAATAACAAATTATTTATTTTGAAAATAAATTTATTAGCAAACTAAAGACAATGTATATTTTTATGAACAGTGTAATTAACTATTGATTCTGAACGCTTAAAGCACAACCTGTAATAAATACTTTCAATTCATATGATTTAACAATAATTATGTACTTACCTAAATATAAGATAAGTTTTTTTTTATTATCTTAGTACGATAGGTAGGTACAAAAAAGTATAAAGTATGAAGTTTGAGAAGAAGCGCTAGAAATCTGTGTTTGACACAATAATAGATAACTGTTAAACGGTCGCTCTAACAACCAAATCTTACTCTTACTTTTACATATTATATGGAAATGCTTAACAAAATACAATATATTGCAAGTTTCACTCACACAGACCACGCAAATAAGTTAAGAGTCTTAATATGTACAATAATGCATATATCATATAAAACAATTTACATCTACATAAATGTCTAAAAACATTAATACTCATCGCAATAGGTTTAAGGATTTGTAATTTTAATGACATTGTTAAGCAGTTAAGTATATAATGAAGTCTCTTCCGCTCTCTGTTAGCTTAGATCTTTTCCGCTACTTAACGGATTTTAATGTGGTTTTCAGCAATAGATAGTGATTCAAGAAAGGAAGGTTTATGGGCAGCGGGTCGCTAGTAATGAATAAATTAATAAAAAAACAAGCAGTAAGATGATGATGAATTAAGAACACCTTTGATCATGTTACTGTGCATACAAAAAAAATATAATCAAAATGGGTTCAACCTTTTGGGAGCTACCATGCCACAGACAGACATACACAGGTGTTCAAACTAATAACACACTTACACCTTAAAAGTAGCAGAGCTTTGTGGTCTAATATATAATAATGAATCCAAAGGTTAGAAGTCACATTCTTCCAAGTTTTACAAAATGTAGAACACAAATATCAACCATCCTGATTTTAAAAGAGAGATCTTTTGGTAGAGTTTATATCAATGGTTGGAATATTCAGCCATTTACATATTTTAATAAATATACACTCTGTAAAATAAAAGTAATAGGACTTAAATTATAGTTTATGGTGTACCTAAATGCAGAATACAATTTTATTAGATACCTAATAGTGTACTAGATATTTAGCTTTCTTAATTTGAAGAACTCCTTCATAACTTCATCTGTTACTTCTGTCCGGCGCGCCTGGTAGTCTTGTATGATGGGCGTGATGGTGTCTACTGCTATCTTCTTTAGTTCACCGGTCAGTAGTTCTCCCGACTCGTATTGCTTTTTGATCTGTATCACAAAAATTAGACAATCATATTAATCTATCTAAATTACATGCTGGGTCCAGCAAAACATGAGGAAACGTTTTTAATTTCAGTTATTAGATTAAAATTAAAACACTATACACGGTTTGGCTTTATACCTCTGCAAGTTTGTCGTCATCTTCTAAGAAGAATGTTAAGTATTTGAAAGATATATCCACATCAGTATTGCCACCCTTCAATCGATGCTCCTCAACTGTTGCTTGTCCACCAGAAAATGCGTATTTGTTTATCTGAAATTAATTTTAAATTTATTAAAGCAGAAAATTACTGCTTACTTAATTTTAGTTGTTTCAAATATTAATTTTAGTTGTTTTTTCTATGACAATTTTACCAAGATCCCAATGACTTTCAGAAATCGTAATTTTTCATAGTCTGTAATTTTTATACAAAAACTGTCTACCGAGAGACATTAGCAACGTGTTGTTACTGTAATTATATTATAATATGATATGAGAAAGGCTGATTTCTCATTTTTTTATATGAAGTAACATTGACATAATATTACCTTATTTTTTATCTGTTTGGGTGTGTCATTCAAGAATATGGAGGCATTGGGATCACTAGCGGACATCTTGTGCTGCGCGCCCTGCAGCGCGGGCAGAAAGGATGCGTGCAGCAGCGCCGGCTTGGGCATCTTCAGCCGCGCGGCCACGTCGCGGGTCATGCGGAAATACGGGTCCTGGTCTATTGCACATGGTACAAGACACGGTAGCTGAAAAAAAGATAAAAATACAAAATTAAGAATCGATTGAGATAAAAAGTCGTTAATTTATCGCTAGTATGCGAAATATGTAAAACTAATCCTGTTTATTGAAGCCTGAAGAGGAAAATAAAAAATTAAAATTTAGGTTCGTGAATATTCCGCAAAATAAAGAGGTTTTCTATATACCTGGACAGGCTATACTTGCAATTAAAAATATCCATAAACAGCGTTTGAACGCTTGTTCCATTTAGGACAGATTTGAATTACATAAGTATTCAACTTAGGACAGATTTGTTTTAAGTCGAGGCTTTGTACCTTCAATTAACCACAATATCACATACCCACCCAAACTTGTATGGAGTGTGAGCCTTGTCCTTTTTCCGAGTTGACTATACTTAAACATTAAAGAGAATCTGTCTTACAATGAATCTGTCGTAACACGAATCCGTATTAAATGGAACAAGCGTTTTTAAATATCTACAGAAAATAAAAAAAATATAACTTACAACTTTGTTGTCAAATATAAATGGGAAAGACGTAGAGAAAGCTGGGGCAGCTTCAATGGACGGGAATGTAATTTTACCGATCACATCAGAGTCACCAAACCCAAATATGCCTTTGACTTGGTTGAATGTTACACATTTTTGTATCCGTAACATATTCTGATAAAATTCAGGACACTGACTGAAATTCATATAAAAGAATTTATAATAATTATAAAGTTAAAAGAAAAATTATAATTAAATTAGTAAATACTATGTAGATTAATTTTTCATATTATGAATGCTGAACGTTTGAAAATAGCCTTCATTTCGTTATTACATGCTTGTTTCCCTTTATTATTATTTGTATGATTGTGTAATTATGACATTTTAATCCGTATTTCATCACTTGATTCGATTACGTTTTAATAATTTGATAAGATGATTACTTACCCAATAAAATCTAAATCATTGAAAATAAAGGTATTGGCCTTATCAAAACCAACTGCTATAATGTCCTTAGCATTGTTGAAAGCCATTTTACGAGCATCTTCAACTTTGATATCCCTCCAGAGTATCTTTTCATCATCTGTTAGTTGGATTATAAGGGGAACATCAAATACCTCTTGTAACCATCTGTAAAATTACATTATATGTAAATGTTTAATGCGTTTTAATTATTTTACATGAAATTTGAAAATACCAATAAACACATTGCTCCCTAACTTGAACAGTATAGCCTCAGTTGCAATTAACTGTTTGTTGATGGAGCACACTTTGAAGTTATATAGTATATTGATTTCTTAGGTTTATGCGAATATTGTTCATTGTTTTAAACACTTACGGATTGTGTCGCGGTACACTTTTCTTTTTCCCGACGTTTCGGCTACTTTCCAGCAGCCGTGGTCACGGGAGGACTCCCGGAGTCCTGGAAAGTAGCCGAAACGTCGGGAAAAAGAAAAGTGTACCGCGACACAATCCGTAAGTGTTTAAAACAGTTATATAGTATTTACTTGTCACTTACTTAGTAAACATGAAAGGTATCATATGCCCAATGTGCATACTGTCTGAAGAGGGACCTCGTCCTGTATACAGGTAAAACTTTTTACCAGCCTCATGTACGTTTAATATATTGTGGAGATCCCTGTGAGAGAAGAATATGCCACGCCTTAAGAAGTGGTGTGCTGAAAAATTATTATTATTGACAGTTTTCAGTTGTTTTGAAAAAGTTGTATTTTTAAACATGAGCAGTTGTACCTTACCTTTCTTCCCAGTAACCTTTTCAAACCTAGCTATAAGTTCAACGTCGATTTTTTGGCTGCCAAATCTTTCTGAAAAATTAAACAAACATAAAATGTTGATTCATCATTCCTTGTAAGAGAGAAAATGATAAAAATGTTTTTGGCGAAAAACCAAAGCGAAATTAGACTACTAATTAGTTACCAGCTTGTTGTTACCAGCTACAGAGTACTTTTATTTTTAAACGAAATAAGAAAGGATATGAAGGACGTAATTGTATATATTATATTAAAAGGTAAACAGATGATATAATACTTACTTATCAATTTGTCATAATCAATGCCAGCTTCAGACTTTCCAGTTACATTCCACGGATCAACTAGATCTTCTTCATCATTAACTGATAATGCGTTAATTTGTTCCTCAGTCATTTTTATGCTGCAATGAATGGTATTTATGAAGCAAAGGGACTTCAAACTTCTAACCTATAAAATACAAAACAATATCCCGGACCTACCTCAATTAACTTTTAAGGTATTTATTGAAATTAATTGCAAAATTCAAAAGGACACAAAATTGAACGTTTTTGTACTATTTTTACTCATAAAATCTGAATTTTACTGCATAATTCACGAATAATTCCAGTGCTGTGTACACGAACTCTCTCACTATTGAGTTTTGACTTTTGACGTCACGATAGCTCATCAGCTGTCAAGTGTATTTTATTATTTCATTTATATAAGTATGGCATTGGCTTATAACCATTTGCCAGTGTCGAGTTAAAATAGCGGAAAATAAAACTCTCGTTTCAATTTTCAACACCGTATTCCTATATTGTCAAGTCTAAAGTCTAGTCAAAGTCCAAATATATAGTCAGTACCGTCTGTCAGTCGATTCAGTAAAGTGGTAAAAGCTTTACTGAAAGTTTCTAGGGAGTTTTGGCGGGAAACACAAAATAGCACGTTTTTAGAAGTTGTGCCACTTGCCCACACTTGTGCACGATAGCGAATATTTAATGGTTAATATTCTACCAATATTACACATTAAGAACCAAAATAACACAAATTTATGAAATTTTACAAATTCCACAAATTCACCCATTGAATTCCCCGGCAAAACTCCTGTCAAGTGTATTTCATCAAGTATTCTGTTTCAACTATCACATCGAGTGAGCCCATGGAGGTTATAAAAAAGGAGAACTTACTTTTACAGCCCTCGATATGTGCTGACTCTGTGGTTACACAACTAACACACACGAAGAAACACTTCGCATTTCACTCAGAGTCATCACTAATTTTTAATATATACCCATGCTTTCCCAAATCAATCAGTTGATTTCCGAATTAGTCGACAGCTGTCTAACAACGGACCTGTCCCCTTACTCCCGACACAATCGACAATCGAATCAGTTCGATCTCAGTAGCTTATGATACTCCCGACACCTACACTAGCGCACGATTGTGCGGTGGTTCAATTTATAACTAACCTGGATCGAGCAGTTCGTTAGATCGTAACTTTTGGTGCTCCTGAAGAAATCAATCGACTGAGAATCGAATGGCAGGATTGAAAATAAACGTCAAATTACACGATAGCTAAAGAGGTCTCATTTTATAGTGTATTTGAACTAAATTACGTGACTTTTATCGTAGTATTGCAGCATTATCTATGGTTATTGAAGGAGCTTATAGAATACGCGTTCCGGAAATGCAAAATTTACGAAGATTCACCAACTTCAACACATAAGCATTGGAGATAGATTATGAGCAATTTCGATGCAATTATCCTTGAAAATTATTTATTTGACAAATGAGTCGCAGATTTAACTACACATATGAAGAAACCGCCTCACCGAAATTATATCACCGTTATGTGTAGTTACTTAAAATCTTTACTCATCACATTTGGCCGCTAATTCATGTATTATATTTTCACTTAAGACAGGCACTAAGACAAATAAAGTCTACATAATATGTATACATAATATAAAAGTCTCTTATATCAACGTATATGACGACTTCGTTAGTCTCAATCTGTCTTTCAATAAACAAAGTCAATAAATAGTTCGTCATGTTGTATGTTCTTTCGACTTCGTCAGCGCGCATCTCTCGAAATACCTCGAATATCATATTGGGGGCCATTCATAAATTACGTCACACGAATTTCATGATTATGTACCCCTCCTACCCCGTACTTGTCACAAAAAAGTAGTATGTTGATGTTTCCTAAATGTAAACACTAAACACGAATTTGATAATGTATCATTTACATTAAATATATCCCTGAATTATATTTTCACCAAAATTAACAATTAACTACCTACCTTTTTACAATACTACCGATTACCTATTTATGGGAAGTTAATGTAGTTCGAATATTGTGTTGCTCAGCACTTGAGTTTTGCTGACAAAATAAATAAAAATATGACTTTGACATTTGACAGCACGTCAAAGAGTATAAACAGAAATTTTTAAACTATTATTGGAACGTAGTTCCTTATGGCGCGTTGCGAATTGTATGGAAGCTAGGCGGATTGACTAGGCACGACACTTTTTGCCACTCGAAATCACAATGTAATAACGACTATTAAGAATGATACAAAAAACGTCCTTATTAACTTGACAATAATGTAGAATTTTGCATTGAGGCTGGTCCATTTGAAGAAACATACATAAAGTTTTATTTAAAGTGAAAAATATATATGTAATTTTTCCATATTTTTAATAAACTTCGCCATAGACTACGGCACTCAGCTATAACTTGTTTACACTGTGGACGTGTCGTCAGCTACCGGATACAGCTAACAATCAATCCTGTCATTCGATTCTCGGTCGATTGATTTCGTCGGGATTACCAAAAGTTACGATCTAACGAACTTCTCGATCCAGATTAGTTACAAATTGAGCCACCGCACGATCGTGCGCTAGTGTAGGTGTCGGGAGTATCGAAAGCTATTGAGATCGAACTGATTCTATTCTCGATTGTGTCGAGAGTAAGGGGGGTGACTGATCTAAAGACTATAAGTAGTGTAGTCTCTATAAAAATATAATAACTAATGAAAAAAATCGTTGTCTTCGAAAATTGTGTTTTTTTAGACACTATTAGGGGACGACCAAACAGTACGCTGTAGAAAATAGTGTCCCAGAAATATGGACAAAATAAGTGAGGCGCTGCGATCGCGTCTCTATAAAAGCGGGCCACCAGTGCCACGAAGAAAATTATGTGTAATAATGTGGCTGAAAAAGAAATTATAAATTCTACAAATTTTCAGGTACAGGCGGGCAATGCTTTAGGACGTAGCGATCGGATCTTTACGTTTGAGTAAAGAAGACCGATCGCTACGTGCTAGCTCCATGAGTAAGCCCTTGAGCCTACTGTCAACGTGTTCTCCTCCGCGTTTCCTGCTAGGCAACTAGATCTAGGCAATTAGATGGTCAATCAAAACGTCAGTTTTGCTATCAAGTTTTAACATGGCTTTCGTGGCTTTATGTGGCCATTTATTGCGTTAAGTGAAGATTGCATAATTGCACGACTCATGATTTAACGAATGGTGATTATGTGACAGCTGTAATTGCCACCCTACGGTTGCGACTACCAAGAGGTTAAATAGATTTATCCATTTGTAAACAAAAGGCCATCCATAAATTACGTCACACATTTAGGGGGAGGGAGAGGTTCGATGAAGTGTGACATTGTGTGACAAGTACGGGGGAGGAGGGGTCCAAAATCATGAAATTCGTGTGACGTAATTTATGGATGGCCCATAATATGATATTGGAGGTATTTCGAGAGATGCGCGCTGACGAAGTCGCAAGAATTAACTATTGTATTTAATTAAAATGTACTTACTTATTTATATAAATCACCCCATCGCATCAGTAGTTGGCTGCCAACAGGGGGCAGCAATCATCGAGCTTCTAAATTCAAAATTTATCCTCTTGGGTTTACCCATTTTAGACGAGTCTCTCCCGGCCTTTTTAAATAATAAATTACAAAATTTTAGTGAAACTTTAGATCGCCTTCTTCAAATTAACTGTCACATGGCCTTCCCCATAACACGTTATTGCCTTTTTGTACCTCTATCATTTACGTATGTCTTGAGGTGTTGTTAACTGTGGAAGTTCCCCCAACTTCTCAAACAGTTGAATGATACCATAAGACATACGCTCTCCACTATTTTGAACATAAATTTCGATGACCGCTCATGGACTAAGGCAACGCTTCCAGTAAGTTAGGTTCGGTGGTCTGGGTGTCCGAAAACCCTCGGATATATCGCTTCCAGCCTTCTTGTCCTCAGTCCACGCAGATTATAAGCTTATATGCAAAATATTAGAGGACCCATCCTACCCCAAAATAGTTATCTTTTTGGACGAGGCCAAGGACGCCTGGAGCACAGCTAGTACTTGTAGCGAATTGCCCGCTAATACCTTTTCCCAAAGGTTCTGGGACGAGCCTCTCTGTGGACTGGTACAGAATAATCTTCTTAGCACGTCGTCCAGTCCTACGGAGCAGGCTCGCCTCTTAGCTGCGCAGAGATGGGAGTCGGGCCTTTGGCTACAAGCTCTGCCGTCACCCAACACAGGCACATTGCTGGATCGCATCTCCCGACATCACTGCCTCAACGACCTTATTCTTCAGGCTCTTGTCACCGCCGGAGTGCCAGCTGTGCTGAAACCCAGTGGTTTGGCGTGCGACGATGGCAAGAGACCAGACGGAATGACCCTAGTCCCTTGGAGACTGGGACGGGCTCTTGTATGGGACGCTACTTGCGTTGATATACTTGCTCCGTCCTCATGTACTGCGGGTGTGGCCGCTAATCAGGCGGAGAACCTCAAGCGGCGCAGATATGAGTGGTTTAGTGGGGAGCTCATATTTGAACCGTTTGGGGTTGAAACCCTAGGCACATGGGTCTGGGTGCGCACAAACTATTCAGAGAAATTTCGAAAAAACTTATAGAGGCCACCCGAGATCCCAGAGCCGGCACCCTATCTGGCTCAAGGAATTAGCATTGCCATCCAGCGAGGAAACTCTTTGAGCCTTCTAGGTACTCTGCCTGGTGGGGACGACCTGGGACAAATCTTTTTTTTTGTAGCTTTTTAAGTTTTTGTTGTATTCATTTTCTTTTTAGTACTTTTACAGTATGTAAATATTTTAAGCAGTTAGGTATAGTTATTAACATTATAATTGTTAACTTAAACTGAAATTATAAAATGTTGCATTTTCGATCTAAACTGTAGTGGTCATTAAGTGTTTCACATTATTGGATTTGTCTTACATAGCAGAAAATATTATTGTCATCCTACTAGAAAAGGATACACGGCCTTGCTTGCATCTTGCTAGTTTGCCTCTTGCTTGGCTTGTTTTATTCGCTCAGAGTACTCGATCCTGTTAATATTTTTACGTTCACGATCCGACCATAAAGAAAAAATCCGACTACCTTTTGTGCTTTTTCATACCTTTTTCCTTTTATATGGAAACTCGAGTTTTGCCGGGAATGTCAATCAGCGACGTTGTTGTATTGTATATGCGTCAAAATTTGTTATTTCGGTTTTTAATGCGTAATATTGGTAGAATATTAACCATTAAATATTCGTTAACGTGCACAAGTGTGGGCAAGTGGTACAACTTCAAAAAACGTGCTATTTTGTGTTCCCTCCAAAACTCCCTAGGAATATTCCGTAAAGCTTCTACTACTTTACTGAATCGTCTGACTTGACTAAATAACTGACTAACGAAAATTCTATTTCCCGCCTTTTTTAACTTGACAATTGGCAAATAGTTTTAACCCGATGCCATATATTAAAAAAAAACTCAAAACAAACGTCAAAAAATGTCAATATCGCTTCAATTGCAGGAGTGAATTGTTGTTGTTAGAACCATTTATTTTAATTAATAAACAAACGCGTGTGTCTTCATTAAAGTGTATGGCTTTTTAGTGCATAATCTATTAAAACTAAAGTGTTCTTGATGGTTTCGGGTGATGATTTCAATGGTGGCCGAATACCGCGTAAAACTGCTAGGTCTCCGAACCGAAAATCTAAGAAGACAGATGCAGACCTAACGAAGGGTTCTGTGTTGCGAAATGATTCGCAACCTTCGGTCCATAAAAGGAACCTATATGTCGTTTCATTCCCTATCATAATTTTATTTAATTTATTAAGATCTATTTTATACCAATTGTTCATAGTTTTTAAATATTTATATTCAGCTTCGCATCGATTTATGCATAGGCCCCGTAAAAACGGGGAATGTAACTTGGAAGTGGTAGTTAAAGACGGTGTTGTGTCTACGGAAATCGCACACAGTGAAGAGATGTCTTATTCAAACCACGTCGGACCTGGAGACCCTTTGCTGGCCAAGCAGAAGCATCACCATCGCAAAGCTTTTGAGTACATTTCCAAGGCGTTGAAAATAGACGAAGAAAATGAAGGTAATTTTTGTTTGATAAAAACTATTTTTAAATGCTTGAAGCAGTTATGTTAATTTTATGCTGTAACATATATTGTAATATTGTTCTTTGTTTACTTAGTGTATAATTTTAGATTTTAACAAATTCATTGTTACTTTAGGCCAAAAGGAATTAGCAATAGACCTATACAAGAAGGGTATATTTGAGCTGGAGCGAGGAATAGCTGTGGACTGCTGGGGTGGCCGTGGTGATGCTTGGCAAAGAGCTCAGAGGCTACACGATAAAATGAAAACAAACCTGGGCATGGCAAAAGACCGTTTACATTTTCTTGGTATTCGAATTTTAATATTATTACCGTTTCACACATTCCATGCGGCACATTTTATTTTAAAGCTATCTGATCTAATGTATCTGCTGTATAAATTGGATATGGCTGTGTTTTGCATGATGAGCTTCTTAAATTTTATTTTGTATCAATACAATACACACATAATTTTGAACTATGTTAACTACATTTTAATTCAAATACATATTGTCTCCAATGTAGCCAACCTTGTCGCCCTGAGTAAGTTGGGGGTAGAAAGTGAGCCTGAAAGGAGTGATAAAAAGCCCTCGGAGTCGCCACTTAAGGCGAGACGGCCATTAGAGAAGTCCAAGACCACCCTACTAGCACATACAGAAAGTAACAGTGGTCAAACGAAGCCATCAAATGAAGGTAGATTCATATACAGCTTTGCTTCGTTTGACTTAACCAACAGCAAAATTAAAAATAATAACAATTTACATCGATTTTCATACTATTCATAGTAACATTTACTAAGATATTTAGGTTGAGTTGGGTATTTTCAACTTTACTGTTTGCATGCGGTTTTATGTGCTTAAATTTTTTGTTCTGCTTTACATGTTACATTTTAAAGTATTTTATTATTATAGTTTTTTATTATAAAATTAACTAAATGCATGTAACAATAGTTAATAGTTGATTAATTAATATATTAAGTATGTGAAATGTTTTTAAAGGTAAAAACTATGAACAATAGATAAAAAAATATATATTTTTGCACAGTGCATAAAAACTATTAAATTGAACTAGACTATTTTAATTATTTTTTATCTCTCCAGCATAATCGCTTTTGTAAAAGCATCACAATAGTGACTAAAGTCTTGATGTATCCAATTAGTGTGTCACAGGACAAAGAAAGTAATATGATACTTTAGCCTTTAGACTTGTGAAAGTATAAGCCGGCTTCATCACAGGAACCCAATACCATTTCCATGCCTCTGCAATAGAACCTGTCTGATTACACCTCATAATTACATACATAATATAATTTTACACATTATACCTATATTTTCTATAGATCTAATGATTGTGAAACATTTTCTAAAAAATTGGACCAACAGCTTCTAAAAAAATTATACCTTGTTTTAGTACTCCCACATGGCCATTTCAGCCTACGTGATACTTACATGATGCATACGCTTTTTGTTGTTACATAAGTGACAAATATCATTTCATAATGTTTGAGGCACTTCTTGTTTGTAAATTTTATAAATTTTGTTTGAATCTAACGTAAAAATTGGTGTCAGAAATTCCGCTTAAAATTCTGGGGTTAAATAAAATGTTCGTGATTATGTTGGACGTGTCATAGCTTGTAAGTCGTAGTATTACAAGAATTACGGCCTGTTCGAAGTTGCACAAATTTAGTACTTATGTCTCGTATACATTTAGTCGCAATTTTTATTATCTCACTTTAGTACCTACATAATCATAAAGAGAGAAAGTAACAAAACTTGAGAGGTAGGTTTTTGAAGCTTATTAGTAGATTGTAAACCCGGCGCTTTTTATTATTATGTAGGAAACACTAGTAAAAGCTTATTCTCATTTTTTTATTGACGAACTTCGACAAGCGTTGTTGTTACATTTAGTAGAGATGAGAAGAAAGCGCTCATCCGGATACACACTCCCGTTTCCGTATGACTGGTGTTCCCACAATGGGCTCGGGTTACCGGTCACTAGTCAGGCGTCATTAGCTGCACGTCCCCAATGTAAGGGGCCCCATATACGGTCCGGTTTTCCTTCAGTTCGGCCTGAACGGATTCGAGTACACACGGTAAAATCGCAGCATTGTTTACAAACACGATCTATCGAAAAATCCCGATATTTGCGGACAAACGGTAACCGACCCTGTGCGGTACGCCCGATATTCGCCTGGCGACCGAGCGATTATGACAATATTTGGTAATGTTTGAGATACATTGATTTTTGCGGTTTTGTGGATTTTTTTTGATTACCCTTTAGGATTTTGCTAAAATAAAAAATGGCACGCAATCTTGAAAAGGTTGGTCATTCCTGGTTTACACTTAACATTTATTTGAAAATTACTTGCCTACAAGTGGCGTGGGGTTCTTATAACTCCATTCCTATCGGTTTCACTTACCACTTACGAGGGCGGGTCAATAAGTCCGTGACTTTTGGAATAAAACACAGATTTTTTGATAAATAAATCATTTTATTTTTCAACGTGGACTACGTTGAGCTTGAGCCTTGAGCTCTATACACTTTGTCCAACGCTTCTCCAATTTTTTTAACTCTTCCAAAAAATATGATTTGTCGAGGTCCTCAAAATAGGCCTTTGTTTGCGAGATGACTTCATCATTGGAGTCAAATCTTTTTCCACCGAGCCATTTTTTCAGGTTTGGGAACAAGAAGTAGTCACTCGGAGCCAAATCTTGAGAATAGGGTGGATGTGGGAGCAATTCATAGCCCAATTCATGGATTTTTGCCATGGCAACTGCACATGTGTGCACCCTTGCATTGTCTTAGTGAAAAAGAACTTTTTTCTTGGTCAAATGAGGTCGGTTTTTTTTCAAATCCTCATTGAAGCGGTCCAATAAGTTGGCATAATATTCCCCATTAATTGTTCTTCCCTTTTGAAGATAGTCAATGTGGATTATCCCACGTGCATCCCAAAAAACAGTCGCCATAACTTTATTGGCTGACAAACCCACCTTGGCCTTCTTTGGCGCCGATTCACCCTTAGAAACACACTGTTTTGACTGTTGTTTGGTCTCTGGTGTATTGTGATGGATCCATGTTTCGTCCACGGTTAAAAAACTCCTCCATATTGTGATTAAACAACGCCAAACCTTCCTGTGAAGTTGTTACACGATTGCGTTTGTGGTCGACTGTGAGCAAACGCGGCACCCATCTTGCGGAAAGCTTTCTCATGCCCAAGTGATCATTCAAAATTGAAACCACTGAGCCATGCGAGATGCCTATGGCTTCCACAATCTCTTGCACTTTCAATCTTCGGTCGGTCAACACCATATCGTGAATTTTTTCGATTGTTTCGGGTGTAGAGACCTCAACTGGGCGTCCAGGACGTTCGGCATCTTCAGTGCTTGTAAGGCCACAACGAAATTCAGTAAACCACTTTTTTACCATTGAAATCGATGGTGCAGAGTCCCCATAGTATTTATCAAGCTTAGCCTTGGTCTCGGTAATGGTTTTTTTTCGCAAAAAATAATGCTTAATAAGCACACGAAATTCACTTTTTTCCATTGTTTCCTTAAGTTACTGGATAGTCTGATAAAGATAGCTGTAAAACACAAACTAACTGACGCAGCAAGTTCAAATTTTGATAGGAGTCAACTGACAGATGCCTGTTGACAGGAGTAGTGCTGCTTTTTCAGTAAGGAGGTTAGAAATTCAAAAAGTCACGGACTTATTGACCCGCCTTAGTACCTTTTGAAGACCCTCATCCAAATCCCTACCTATTATACAGGCTAGGGCTTCCCTATGAAGGAGAACTAGCCTTCGCCACTATTGCCTACCTAAGTGTATATCCAGAGCTTGTGTCTGAAATACTTACAAAACCTACGGGAAGGTCCGTAATAAGTATGTACTAGGTATTCGTTCTCACCTAGAACCCGCGATCAATAATAACCTTTTAGTTAACCAAAATTTTAATTAAACGTAGGTTACATACAACATATGACACTGTCTTCGTATTTTTTCACAGAATTAATGACTCAGTTATAAAAGGGTTTAATTAGGTGTAATTGGTTTTCCAAATTCCATAGCCGGGACTGTGCACGATACTCGACAGGTGCGTAATTTCTAAATAGGTATTACCGCAGTCTTTGTTAATTTTCTCATGCAAATGCGTTTACAAAATTTTCAAGTAATTTAGTGCTTAAAAATGTAATATTATGTATTTACTTTAACTAATACCTACTAAATGTTTTAAGTTAATTATACTTTATACAAAAATAATAATAGTCTGTTGAGTTCTTAATATGTTAAGAATAATTTTAAGACTCCTAGAAACCTGAACGCACATCGTAGACCTGATTTCGATAAGTAAATCACGCGTTATATAAATAAGACAAGACTAATACAATTCTCAAGAAGTACTTTCTTGAGAATTGTCTTAGAGATAAGAACGCTTTATTAATACGGGCCTTAGTGTAATGTATTATTTTATTGTTTCATTTCTTTATTTATATAACGCGTGAGTGGTTACATAACGAAATCAGGTGTACGATGTGCGTTCAGGTTTCTAGGAGTCTTAAAATATTCTTAACATATTATGATGTTGTTTTAATTAATATACCGTACTTAAGTACAGCTGTAGGTACGACGTATCAAGTGAGTGCGAACGTATTCATAAACGAGACTCGTTACTCAAGTACGCTGTCATTGCTGTCAAACAGTTACTTGAGACGCGGTTTCGTGGGTACAGTCAAACCTTGACTTGAGAACGGCTTGCTTGGGAATTGGGATACAGTACATTATTATTTGTGGTGTTTTTGGGTGTGTTACAATTATGTAAATTAAAAACTAAATACTTATGACTAAACAAACTCAGAATTTACACTACATACTCAACACAAAATAAAGTTATAAAAAAAATACGCTTATTGATACTTATTCTTCTTTTTTTTTTGGTAATCGCAGTTGCAAAGGTTTTGCACCATTCTGTCAGTGTCGAGTATTTGTAGAAATATTTTCGATTTTATTTAAATATATTTATTTATTTATTTATTTGTATTAAACGAATTACCTATTTGATTTATATTAATTGAATTGATTTGACACTTTACAGTAGAACTTTTTTTCGCTGCCCAAAAAACAATCCTCATTATAATATGATCCCTCCCTCCTACAATTCCTCGCCCTATCAACCTTAAATCTGATCTGTGTTTTGTAATAAGGATTATATAATAGAGGATAATAATTTGTAAGGAGTATCCTTTTACTGAAACTTTATTTACATATTGTGGTACTGGCCCTAAATTTGTCTGTTCTAGGTTGTAGATTATTCAACAGACTTCCTCCTGTACACCGTGCCCTTGTTTATTCATAAAACCCACTCATAAGGCAGAGTTTTCGTCAACACAACACATTGGCGAATCACTAAGGAGCCACTTTAAAGAATAAGAAGAAGAATAACTTTTTTCGAATGGCAATGATTCGCATTCCGTTTTACGTAGTTGTTAAAAAATATGGATATTATTATGCTAGACAATAATAAATATTATTATCTACGTAAAAATTAATGAAAATCAGTTTTATTCAATATAAAAAATACAGACTAAACCTTTTTTGGTATTTATATTATTAAATATTACATTTTTAAAAAGAAATATTGAAGGAATGTATAATCAATAAATCCGTTCTTTGTAGAAGTGTAAACGAAACGTTATTTAATTCGTTCTTTGTCGTGTAGATTACGCTTCAAAGTTGAGTAACTGATCTCAATAACATTATCAACTGAGACGGTCTTGAGATCATACTATGAATTAAAGACCGTCTTGAGAAGCTTATCGTTACTTGAGACTGTCTCAGCCAAGAAAGGTCTTGAGAACGAGTTTGAGAACGGTTTATTAATACGGGCCTTAGTATTAGATATGAGCGCCAGTCTCAGTCAGTCACTCAGTATGAGCATTGATCATGCTCGTTGTTGCGTAGAGCGCGTTATGAAACCAATTATAAAAATTGCTGCTACAGCGGTACAAGAAAATGCGGACGTTTATAAAACTAAAATAAAAATTACAGTGAGTACGCTCTCCTGTCTGAAGTCAAAGCGCAGTTACTGCTGGAACTATTTGGGAAATGTATAATAACGTTGTTTTTTTCCTCAGTACAAACAAAGTGCCAAAAATTGTGTTGTATTTTAATGTATTGTAACCCAACAAATATGACAACCCGTCAAACATATAGCATTATCTGTCAATGAATTCGCGGGCCAACCTTGTAGGTTGGTACTTGGTACAATCAAACAACAAAACGATCATACTCGTACTACTTGAATGGGTAACGTCTACGCCATTCGAACAGGCATGCTTGTCGTTGACTAGATTGGGAGAAAATAAAACTTGAGAGGTGTCAAGGGACTCCCGGATGGAACAAAGTGCCTTTCGATTAATTAGTGAAGGAATTGTAATAATTTTTTTTTTTAAAGTTATAATAATATATATTTTTTTTATTATTAACAAATATAATGTAATATAAACTTAATCAGTAGGCTCAATTTTAGTAATAATTGAGAGAGCGAGAGACAGACAGAGAAACACGCGCACGCCGCACGGCTTACAACTATAGCAAAAAGTGTCGTTACAGTCTTAATTTTTTCCGTCTAGCCCCCTTTCGCAACGCGCGATAAGGAACTACACAACACAAGAAACGACACACCAACCACCATCCCACGCGTGATAAGTGTCGATGCAATGTCGATCAGCTACAAAAAAGGGAGGGCTGCGGATCCAACCATGCTCAGCCAACCATGAGGTTATAGTGTACTCGGATTGAGGAGAGGGACCTCAGCTTCTTCATGAGCAAAGTAGACAGCGCGCCACCAGCTGCCCCGTTACGTTGTAGAATGACATGCGAGGCAATGAAAAGCGAGGCAGAATGCCTACAGGAAAAACAACATCAAAAGGCAGTGGAGAATAGGGAAAGAGCCAAGGAGCAATACAGACAGAAGGAATCTATCGGCTGTCTTCTCTCGTTGAGTGAAAAACGCTCTCCAGACACCGAATAATGCCGCAATTGACGAACAAGATACGGGAAAGAAGAGATTTTGGAGAGCCTCCCCATCAACATCAAATCAAATGACTCGGACAATAACAAGAGCCAACTTAAGCCAGGTCAGCCCGCCGAACTACCAATGCGTCGAGGGAACAGATGACCGTAAAAATAACGCCTTCATTGAGTTCCAAGCATTGACAAGAGCCATCCGAGATGTCAAGAGAAGTCAATCAGCTAAACAACCAAAAGCTGTTAGGTGTCAGACTCGACACCTAACAGCTTTTGTTATTTGAAAAATATGGCAGAATTTTTTTTATGAAATGAAGCAGGAAACGAGCAGATTGATCGCCTGATGGTAAGCGATTAACGCCGCCCATGGACACTCGCAACACCAGAGAAGTTACACTTGTAACTCCTCTGGTGTTAGGTTAGGTTAGGTTAGGGTCTCCTCCTCCTTTGAACTTAGATGCAACCGGGTAAACCTGGTCGTGAACATCAGCCAGGAGTTGTCTTGCATGCGCCGCTGCCACATGGACGTCCTAAGGATCAAAATGAACAAAAAACATCTACACATCAAACGAAAGAGTACGGTCATTGAGAGTCGAAAGAAACGCGGGAGCTACAATACAAAAAGGTACACCAAACACTCTCTACACACCCAGGAAGAGATGAAAACTCTTTCTAGCCAGGGATCCAAAAATTCGCCGTGCCGCCGCCGACCCACCGGCGCACATATCCAAATAGTATGTAACAACCGCATATAGGGTGTGTAGATGTACCAATTACTAAAATAATCTAAAGTAAGATTAGCAGTTAGCACCGAATAATATTGCTTACTAGATGTCCCGAGTACACACGTTATTCTGTCTTAACTATGAACTGGAATAAATAAATAAATAACAGGTACCTAATACGGTTTATCCAATATAGCAATTAGGTAAACTGAACGCACAAATAAATATTTGACAGTCAAGTGACAAATTGAACAACCACAATCATTTAAAGACCAAAATTAGCCAACCCGGTCCAGCCATTCTCGAGTTTTAGCGACACATTAGAATTGCAATCCATTTTTTTGGGTTCCATATACTTCACGTCTCAGAACCCTTATAGTAGTCGTCTTGTCCGTTCGGCTTACCGTCCAAACGGTTTGTGCTAGAAAGATGACACTTTGCATAGATATGTGTGTATGTACCTCGTAGACAAAGTGCTAAAATAAACTCGCGAGAAAAAAATATTTTGGGGTACCTCCCTACCTGTTCAAGTGGGGATGTTTAAAATGCTTAGAAAACTTCGTACAACAATCTTTGATAGTCGGGTAAAAAATAACGAAATGATTTAAGATCACAAGTTCACTACTCTTACACTTGGCATTTTTTTTTTTTTTCATCCATTTACCATTTTTTATATATAAGAAAGAAGATTAACAGTTTGAGCAACAAAAATCTGTGTTGTGCTTATTAATTAACAACCGAGCAAGTGCAGTAAATAGATTCAATGACATGTAAACGTGCGTGTTCTAATAATATCCTTATTGTATAGACTATAGACCACAGATACACACGAGGTGTGTCATCTCCTAATATACGACGCATCAATATAAAATACGTTTTGCTTGTGAGTTAGCCGGTGACTAATGTGAGTACTCCTAAAAGTAAAAGTGATATCGTTAAACGAGTTGTGGCATATTACTAGAACTAAATAAGTATATTGATTATTACATTGATTTAAGAATTTGAATGAACAAATGCGTAGAGAATAAACGCTCACACGAGTAATAAACATTAAAATAAAATCAAACTACAATTTTTAATAAAAACTATAACCCGACTAAGTAAATTATAATTATAGCCTATGTTCCCCGAGCTATTATTACGAATCTATTGACACAACTATTGACCAATTATTAAAATCAGACCAGTAGTTTAGGCGCTACGGTGGAACAAACGTATACATACATACATATACTGCCAAAATCATTACCCTTCCTTTTGGCTTCGCCGTAGGCGGGTAAAAAGAGTCAGGGCGGTTTTATTACGTTGAGATCGTATTAACGATAAATTATTATTATTAAATAATAAGAAGAATCACATAGATAAGGCCGCTCTTCCCACACGATGACAATGATTGAGATGAATAATGTGGTTTGTGTTAACTCTTAACGACTGGCCTTGTGGAAATTATCTTCCGTATTTAGACTTTACATCTACGAACTAATGTATAAAGTCAGCTAATCGTTGAAATTATAACAAATCTCAATTCCCAACTTCTGCTAACTTTTGACCGCAAAACTGAGTTAGCAAAAAGTTACAAATTAGCAAAAAGTCCAATAAGTTATTAATTCGTACGGTTGGTCTAATTTAATTTTTTCAAGCTGTGCCACATTCAAATCAGCAAAATGTTCATAAATATTTTCATACGGTATAGTTCCATTTTCCTCGCAACCAAAATATTATGATTTCAACAATTTTAATTTTATTTATTGTTTAATACTAATTATTATTCTATGGTGATGGCGCGAAGTGCGAACGGATATGTTTATTTTCAAGATGTTTTAAATCTCGTAAGGATGTTTAATGTTTATATGTTATCGATGGTACCTACTGTAGGTTTTTGGTGGAAATTCATGTTTCACAGTGATAATACACAGGACTTCGTGCACTGCTTCTACTTTAATAAGTATTTATGATTACTAAATAATTGGGCTGGTACCGACATCAAAATTAAGAAGATTGAGAAGAGAAATAGTTAAAATTTTATCCGAATTTAAATGGGGAATTATGTAGAAAATAAGTTTCATACTTTTTTGTGCATTTTTACTTTGGAAAATTGTTTGTTTAAAAAATTATATTTTTCCACTTTTTAGTTCAATTTATTATCTATATTATTATGAACACATTTTAAAGAAAGTTATAAATACAAAAAAGCCTCCGCTATTCTCACTATTCGGCAAAACAAACTCAAGCGTTATTTCATGCCAGTTTTCTGAGAGGCCGTGGTATTTCCCCAAATAAGTATTACCGATATGCGGACCTACTAAACAATCACCAGTGATAATAATGATTAGATACTATATTATTAAATTATTATTATTATCTATTGTTATAGACGGCGGCAAAAATGTAGCATAAGCATTAAATATACTATAGGTAGTGATGATGATGATCACGAATATAAATTTGGCAATAGCAAAATTTCATAGACATCGATATCGGTGCACAACTCTGATGAGTAAGTTAGTACCTATGTCATCATAATAATATGTTGGTGTTGGTATATGAAGATAGTGGTGATGATGATAATGATTACTGAAAGTGGTATGATGGCATATGCTTGCAGTTCTTTAAACAATGCTGGAATCCCCAAACATGTATATATAAGGACTCAGGAGTTCTGTCCAGTACTTTTAGATCCAGGGTATACCTTGGTGCAAAATTTTATTTGGTAGCATATGCTTGGACTACTTTAGACAAATTCGAAATCACTATAGGTGTCCATAAAAATTTCGAAGAGTTCCCTCGATTTATCATGGATCCCATCATCAGGTCACCACTTTGGTGACCAAGGCACAAATTTCAAGTTATAGCCTTCACAACAACAAAAGAATTTTGCAAATAGGTTCAAAAACGGCAAAGTAATGTTCAAAGATATCCGTGTCGGTGTAAAATAATATGAGAAGTAGCTGTTATATATCATCATAATGTGATGATGTATGTTGTGATAATGGTGGTGATGATTACTGCAATTGACATAGTGCATATGGGGACAGGGTAGACGCGAGAAAAAAAAATCCTCACTGTACATGTAAGTGCCTACCACAAAAAACATATTTTTCGTGATTTTTGGCACTGTCGGCGTGGTAAAATATGTAGATAACATATCCATGCAAAGATTCATCTTTCTAGCACTTACCGTTTCGACTGTAAGCCGTAATGGCGAAGACGGACGCACGGACGAAATTGACGAAACTATAAGGGTTTTGAGATGTGAACTACGGAACCTTAAAAAGGTTCCTGCGTGAGATGCCAAACCTAGGGCAAGGTAGGTGCTTTTAACTATAACATTATTGATTTTTGCAATCAAATCAATATTCTCAACACGATCGTATCCGACCTTGCCTCGTTTGGTCATATAAGCCTTAATACTAAATACCTGTACAAATATTGAAGTAAGAACTAACAAGGGACATGAAATAAAGTAAACAGAAAATGGAGTATATTTTCTGGATAGTAAATGAATAAATAGTAACTTTTAATCCGAAATAATCGTCAGATGCGTCACATGCAATATTATATAACTTTAAATTATAAGTCTTTGGTTTAACGGATGAAACATTTGCAATTCTAATAGGTAGATAGGTACGTCGAAATCAGACTTATAAAATCTCTTGAAAAACAAGGGCCTGAATGAAATGTTGGCACCAACCTAAATGGTTTCCTCTTGACACATTATAGTGGAACTTAACTTTTGTTTCTTTCTTACTAATGTCATGAAAATAGCGAGACTTGCTCTTCTGTTAAATACAGTAGCTAAAATAAGCACAGAGTCTCATAACTAGTTTTCATTTTTGGTAGAGATTCTGGATAGATAATCATGGGATTTGAGCCGTATCAGTTTTTTAGTAAGCCTTGTTCTCATTCATAATACATTCCACTCGATATATTATATTGTATTAAAAAAAATGTTTCTCTACCAAACAAACTAAACCCCACTCGTATGAAGTCGTCAACCTAGATTGCGGAGGAAGATCTTTAAATAGGTTAGTTTTATTATAAGCGTGAATTTGTCAACTTTCCAGCTCTCTTAGTGTTAGTTGATGTTGATATTATATGCGTAGATTTGACCTAAATGAATTATACGTCACCACATTGTTGAGTCTATTTTAACAGTTGAACTTTTCATTTAGCGAGTGGCGGCGGCCGGCACGGCGGGGCTGAACGGGTTAAATGTTTATACTGTCGTTAATAATCATTTGACTCAACATAAACAAGTTAAAAAAGAGTAGACATTATGATACTTTAAAATCGTATTAGACATCTTCTAAAATCTAAACCAAAATAAATATTCGCTCCACACCAAAATAATTATGTCACTCAATTTAAAGTTTCCTCTGCTAGTTTCGTTGATAATAGCCAGCTATAGCGAGCTGCAGCAACTGTCCAGACAGGTCCGAAACAAAGCTGTAGCCAATTAACTAAAATTGCTTTCTCTCAGTTTCGTTTATTTTTTAAACATTGGTCTGATATACTCAAACCGGTTAACATTAACAATGAGAATGAGAAAAAAATCTAGAACGGATTCGAATGTTGAAATTCAGGACGTTAATAATTCGTTCCAAATAATTATGCTATTATTATTTATTACTCGTAAAAAACCGGCTAAGTGTGAGTCGGACTCGCGCACATAGGTTTCCGTACATAACAGCGAAAAAAAACATATTTCTTATATTCGAGCCCCCCTTGAATATTTATTTTATTCTGTTTTTAGTATTTGTTGTTATAGCGGGAACTGAATTACATAATCTGAAATTTTCAACTGTCTAGCTATCACGGTTTAGTCTGATGACATACGGACAGACAGCCGGAGGGACAGCGAAGTCTCAGTAATAACCCACCCTTTGTGTACGGAACCATAATAAAAAGGAAGGATCATACGAAATAGTAAATTGGACAAATGACAATGGATCCCACAAAACAAACTCTACTCACTCAAACGCACTCTTCGTGTTACGTTGAATAAAGCGCAACATTGGTCATTGAACCAGACACTCCCAGTCTCCAGTTCCACAGTACCTAAACAGTAAAACTATGTATGTAGGCATAGCCGGGCACCGTTAATCAAATAGTTAACTTCGTTAATCGTTAATCCGCTACAAAAAAAGTTAGCTTCATTAAACGTTAAAGCGTTACATTTCGGAAGAATTAACGCAAGTTAACGTTAATCGTTAATCCGTTAATATGTGTAAAATTGCATCTTTATATCGTTGCGTTAGTGAACTTATAAAACCTGTTGGTTTAGGTTCTAACTCATTCATCAATTATCAACACGCAAATGATCACTGACAGTAATTTATAATAACAACAAACAAACAAACAAAACACTCGTCACTCTAAGCACTGGCGCTAAATAATAAAATGATCAAACGAAACAAATCTCTTTGCAGTTTTCTTTCTTACTCGCACGCGCCGGCAAAATATATCTAGTTTTGTTTTTGTTTTACTCGCTGCCACGCGACGCCCGGCACTTGTTTGGTGCCGTGCGGTAACTATTAGGCATTGGATTAACGATTAACGGACTTCTGCACATTAACGGAAGTTAACGTATCCGTTAACATTTTTAAAAGCTAACTTAAAAGTTAATCCGTTAATCAAAATGTTAACTTCGTTAATTAACGATTAACGGATTAACGAGTTAATGCCCAGCTATGTATGTAGGTGTTAATCTAACGACAGGTAGGTACTTACATAACATATAAGTAGTTATAATATCACTGTTTCATAAAGTATGAACCGACAAGAGTGTGTGATACAACCGCCGCTTGTATTGATAATATATTCACTAATATTACTCCAAGTAAAAAGGAAATAAGTATTTAATAAGCTCAGCTCTGATCATCGAAGACAGTTAGCTTCTTTTTATGTCATTTGTGACAATAACATAAAGGACAAGCATGTGTATGTTCCTGTGAATACAAAACGTATTGAGAAATTTAGAAGTAATTTAAATTCAAATATTCAATTGTTAGATGGGTCAAATAGGTCAGATGAAGACATTAAAAAATTATTTAAGATAATAAGAACACAATTTTATTGAGTATTTACTTCTAAAACGGTTAGACTTAAGAATAGAAAAAGTAGTTTTATTGGGCAACTGCAGTAATTAAAATTAGCAGGCAAAGATTATATGAATTATATGATGGAAAATGTATTAATAATAGTGAAACCTTTAAAACATATATGTTAAAAATTATTCAAAAACTTTTAAAAGAGTATGTAAAGCTTAAGTAATTAAAACTACATGGAAGATGATTTTTTGGGAGTGATTTTGAAATGGGACGAAAGTGTGTAACAGGAATTCGCGGAAGCGCGCGCTATTTGATTTGACGAATGAGCGCGTGGTGGTAGAGTTGGCCGTCAGATTCGAATAAAATATTTCAGTAATCAGCTTTTTCAATTTTGACGTTTATTTCCGTCACCGCTTAATGGAAAACTCCGTATTTTTTTTATATTTTCATAAAATGTTACACACCATATGCGACTACTGTGAGGCTCGCATGTTTTATATTAGTTTTATACATGTTTATTTTCTATAGAAAACCACGGCATCAACAATTTAAATAAAGTTTTCGTATGTTTTCGAGGCGTTGCGTAGGTAGTAGAGACTAGAGTACCCATCTCTGACAACCACACCCATTATTATTTGCACTAGGAACTTTTGCATATGCAGTTGGCCTATATTTAAAAACATTAAGAATAAGTTTGACACGTCGATATTTTATTACTACCTACCTGGGCAGAATATTTCTAACCAGACTTACGATTCCAATTTTAAATCAACTCTATCTTATCGCCAATCGTACAATAACCTACGGCCTACATAAATTAATAACAGGTCAGGCTTTTTCGATTATTTATGGAAGAGATAAGTCACTTTATCTATTAATACCTAGTTTTAATTTCATAGAGAGTAGCAGTGGCGAAGGCAAGTTCTCTTTCATAGGGAAGCCCTAGCCTGTATAATCTGTAGGGATTTGGATGAGGGTCTTTAAAAGGTAAGTGGTAAGTAAAGCCGATAAGAAAGGAGATATGGGAATCCCACGCCACTGGAGAGTAGAGAATGTTCATTTTAGTAGTAATAGTAGAACTAGTGCCTCTAGCACTAGTTTTTTACGTAGCTCGTAGGTAAACGATACATATACGATATACGATGTCCCTAGCGCGACTCTACATCAGAATTATGAAAAGTATTACTAGACCGGTTTTACAATTTAATTTTTATCAAATGCGAAATAAAACTTATTAAAATGCTTAACCACAACCTGCCTTCTTATGTTTTGCCTTCTCTGTTTGTACTACTTTGTAGACGCTACGATTTAAATTATAACAGTATAATTAATAAACTTATTGCTTATTTTATAATGGCATGCATTTAAACTTGCGACGAAACAATCAAATTTTGGGGGTGAAAGAACCGAATATTGAATACTAAATTACCAAGTTGGCGAAAGAATATAAGGAACAAAAAATTTTAAATCTAGCGACTCATTAATACTTGGCGACCATCATGGCGACAATTTCAGAGTACATATTTAATTTAAGAATAGGCACATATATTTTCCCTGATTTAGGTAATTCAAAAAACATAATAAGCAGCAAAATTCCAATTTTTAATTTTTCTCGGTTTCGGGGGGTAGCAGATTCATTTTGAAATTTAAAAATGGTGTTCGTATAACTTTATACATCGCTCGTATCTCAAATTAGGCATTGCCATATTTTTTTCTATAATCGTTTCTATCTCTTCAATCGGTCCATCCTAATCGGTGAATCGGTGCATCCTACTGAAAAAAAAAATTCTCCCCCTTAGTAATCCCGCAACCACATATTTTCTTCATGATAGGAGAAAAAGAAATTTGAAAATCCTGAATTTTCCAACATTTCTATAGCTTTATACATCGCTCGTAGGTATCTCAAAGTAGATTATGTATAGATAGCATAGCCATTTTTTTTCTATAATCGCTTCTATCTCGAGAACAGGTAATCCTACTAAAAAAATTATGAAAATCTTTATGATTGCTCTACATTCGTGACATCTGACAGCTTTTTGACACAATAAGGACCGTCGGGCTACCAAGCGCCGCCTGGTGACAGAAAAAAAAAGGAAATTCCTATTGACCGTTTTTGATACCACTTACGCCACCAGATGACGCTTTGTGTGCGTTGGATCTGCCCCTAACGGCAGAAATAATATCAAAGGCCCTCATTGATCCAGAATATAAACTATACTATTGCCAGCTGTGAGCTGTTGTATTCAGACGTAGCTATTCATTACCGCAATTATTGGAAAACAATAAGCACGCTCGATGCTCAATGCAGCGGCGGATTTGCGGCGAAGAAGAGTACTTAAACGCAGCGAGCTTAAATCTGCGGCTTATGTGTCTATTGCTCTATATTGAAGACTGGATATTGCCCGCGACTTCGTACGCGCAATAAGAAATCCCGCGGGAAGCGTATATTTTGCTGCGTTAAAAAGTGGCCTATGTGATAATCCACAGCCTAAACTACTGTCTACTACCATACCAAATATCATCAGATATAGTTATACGCAATATCCGTTTAGTAGGTATTGCGTGAAGTAGAGTAACAAACATCCATACATAGAAACTTTCGAGTTTATAATATTATAGTTAAAGGACTATACCTATACTCTATCTATAGGCTTTAGGGTTTACCGTATAAGATTCTAAATCCTTGATTTGTATTCAATTTTTGCGCTTGTTTAAAAATACATTTTAGCTAATGAATAATGATTATACTAATTAATTATGTATACAATATGTAATAGTTGTAACGAATCAATATGCCATACGTAATTTAAACTAGAGCACCAAGAGTTTTGCTTCTTTATTAACACGAGGTATTTTGTGTAACTAAAGCATATTTTATTGCTCTTGCTCTTTCACTTACCCAATTACTAATTTACGCACTTACAAAAAAAAAGACGTTTTGAGGATTGATCTACTACCATTTGTAATGTGGTCCTAGTCCACATGTTGCGGTATCCTCTACTAATATTCCCATTTTTCAGTGGCCGGGCGCAAGCTGACCGCGGGGCGGCGAGTGGCGGGCGGCGCGGGGGGCCCGCTCATGAAGTCGCAGACGCTGCCACGGTCCATGGGCCGCTCGGCGTCGCAGCCCAACAGCTCCAACAGCTACAGCCGGTACCCCGTCAAGCCCGCCTCTACCCCGCCCGCTGTTAAGCGACAGCTTTCTGTGAGTGTTGCTCATGTGTTCCTTTTGTGGTATGAGAAGACTACCTTGAATTGCCCGCTTCTAAAGACTAAAGCACAATAGCCGCGATGAGTGCGAAACAGTCGAGTAGATGTCAAAATGAGACGCAGTCCTTGGAGTGGTGACAACTGTCAACAGCTTGCAAATAGTGTCAAATTGAAACAGTTTTGTAGGCAAAAATAAAAAATTGTTGACACGATTGACACACGTCCTGGTAACCGGGTAGCCGGTGGTAGGTGGTAGGGTATAGTCGGTAGGGTGCTCGCCGGGTAGCCGCCGGGTCCACCACTGTGCGTCCCGGATCGGATCGCCCAGCAACTGGTACGTGTGCAACGGCACTACGTACCGGTTGCCGGGTAGTCGGTGCCGACTGGCTGGTTATCGGTCCGGGAGGCATTCAGCTTTCACACGGCCCGGTTTTGTTTCTAGTAGCGTTCACAGTCGACGTACTGGACGTCTGACCGCCCGGCCGGTGCGTATGAAAGCGTACTACCTGTTCCATACACCACTGTGAGTCCGGCCGCCGGCTAACCGATACCCGGCAATCGGACGCACAGTGGTGGACCCGGCGGCTACCCGGCGAGCACCCGGCGCTAAACCGACCGAATAGGCTACTTAACCTTGTTTTTATTTATGTCCTAAACGCTTCATCATTGTTTCATTACACAAGAAAATATACATTATTTTGGCACCTAAAAACCTACAAAAAATATATTTTAAAAATATACTTTTTAAAAACCGCCGAAAACACTATTCGCAATGTTGGTTGATAGATTATCTGAGCTGTGACGTCATACTAGTACTATTTGTAATCTGTGCTGTAGTCCGTATTAGTACAATGGCGGTGTTACGTTCCGTTTGACGTTTTGATATAAATAACTTTATAAGATATTGATAAGAACTATTTATTTACAGAGACGTTCCGTTTCACTACTAAATATGTGTTTAGTATGTTTGTGTCGTCACATCCTTGTCGGAAGTTATTTCGAGGGGTTTTCATCAGTAGAAATTAAAAAACAAAAATCCATATTTTTAAATCAACTTTATTTATCAATCTTAAGTTTTTAATTTATGATATCGCTAGAATGAATACGTTTTCCTAAGCCAAGTACTAAAGGAAATACTCCTTCAATGTATGAAATTAAATATGAGCCTATTATGCCGGTACGTGTGAAAGCATGTACATGGATGGTCACACACTTCGCGACCGACTACCCGGCAACGGCTACCCGGCAACCGGGACGTTTGCAACGGTACTTATGGTGGCCATAAGTAATAGATGGTCAGAATGGCCCTGTAGTATAAAGTGATCACCACTGCCCATGGACACCCGCCATTAAAGTCCAACTTGCTCAAGAGATTCGTCGCCTTTTATCATTCATCCACATTATATTATGTAAGTAGGTACCTACTTAGTTATTAAAATTAAACAATATTCAGTTTTCTGTAGAAAAAGTATTAAACACCCTCACGATTCCTAAAATGATTTTCCCAGAATAAATTAAATACTTAGTTACGAACGAAAAATCTAAATTCAATTTAAATATTCAAGTACGCCCAAACATAAATCATAATGGTTGACCTAGAAAGGTGTTTATAGAAATAAATTTTTAGGCTTGCTTACTTATTATTATTAAATTGTCAACGAAATAAATTGATTCAAGCTCTACAATTAATGGTATTTTTATCATTTTCTGTAGGCCTATATACAAACAAGTCTTACCAAAAACGCATTGCTTAGGCAATTTTTTCTTGATACATTTTTTTTTCGTGTGTACGATGCTACCGCTATAAAGTCTTTAAAACAAATCACTACAAGAGTATCCGTCTAGTACCTAATAATAATAATAGTTAATATTAGTGGTAATTACTATGAATTTAAAATTAGCATCTTTTCTCCCGGGTCTCCAGACCCTTGGCACATTATTATTATTATAGTCCATAAATGTAACGTATATGCGTGTGTCGTGTACACATATTCGCAAGGAAAATAACAAGTACATAATATTTAATAATAATAATCATACAATTTACCTCACGCTCAAGGTGAATGTCCTTTATTAATTCAATTGTTTAACAACATACCTACTTATATTATTCTAAGTAAATAGGTTTATTGTAATTTGTTAACTACCTACTTATCTAGGTTCTGCTAAACTCGTACTCAATACATTCGCAACGACTTAAACGTTTTGAAACAAACAAGTCTGTTGCAGAGTAGGTGCGAATTTATTATTTAACTCTAAATTATGAGTGACCTTTGTAACGCTACTGTATTAGTCACATGCATTCATACTCCTTGCCTATAAAAACCTAACCTCATCATCATTAACACCCACCACTGCTCCTACAATCAGAACGCGTATCAGGTGCCAGTAAACGGGTCCCCGGTGCGGCGCGCGGTCGGCGGCGGCTCACAGCGCGGCACGCCCACCAGGAGTAGAACCCCGCAGCCCACGCTCACAGTACGGGGGGTGGACCCCAAGCTGGTCCAGCTTATACTGGACGAGATCGTCGAGGGCGGTCCCAAAGTTCACTGGGACGACATAGCAGGACAAGAGGTGAGAGTAAGATAGTTATTTGGACGGGATGATCGCAAGGTTTTATTTTTAAATTCAAAATAATAAACTGACTCTAAAAGGATTTTGAATATTGAAACTCGCTTCTGAGACCTTGCCATAAAGGGATGTAATTGATTATAGATAGGTACTTGTAATATCGCCAAATATGTAGATTTTGCATTGAGATTAATAAGTAAACAATAAAATACCAAAACATTGCCTTAATTTATTATGATCTTTGTGTTAATGAGCATGTAGCATGCAAACTGACCATATGGTCACACAGCACACTGCACACAATATATCGCAGTGGGGGTCAATTAAATGTAATCAAATACATTGAATAGCTACCAGTTACATTGACACTATACTTCTTAAATTGAGGACACTTGAAAAAGGACAAGGAAAGTACAAATGTCAACTTTCAAGGCTTAGGTACATTTTGATCATCTGCAACACCACAAGAAATTCTATTCCTATTTCCTACTGTTTTTGACGTGATAGCGTCTTATAATTCGATGGAGCCGGCTGCACGCACGAAAAAACATGACTCATGCGTTACCAAGTACTGTTACCAAGTACCAGCGTTACCTCGCATTTTATTATTATTATTATTATTATTGTTGTTGTTGTCACGTTCAACTATCGTCAGTAAACCGACTTTACAGACAACCGATTTTTTTTTTTTTAAATTTCCAATTCCATTTTCCAGTCAGCGAAACAAGCATTACAAGAGATGG
Organism: Phengaris arion; assembly: GCA_963565745.1. Lineage (NCBI taxonomy): Eukaryota > Metazoa > Arthropoda > Insecta > Lepidoptera > Lycaenidae > Phengaris > Phengaris arion. Next base: position 12,256,095 of record OY751435.1, on the reverse strand, counting down.
TCGTACTTCCTTCTCTAAGGCCAGAACTGTTTACTGGTCTAAGATCACCAGCACGAGGCTTATTACTGTTCGGACCACCAGGAAATGGTAAGTATGTACAAAATTTGAATACATTGGATGTAGAAAGATTATAATAACACCAACTCTTGTTGGTTGTCCTGGTACTAGATTGTTTAGGTATACAGCTTATTGTCTATGTCTTTCTTTTTCCTAAGTTTTATAAAAGAGATGCTCCTAAAGATTATGCCCACAAGATAAATTGTAAGGAAAACAAATCTGAGTTTTTTTTTTTATATCAAAACATTTCTTGAATTTCTTGGCACAAAATTAAATTATCTTATTGCATATATGCATTTTGCAGGTAAGACACTGCTAGCGCGGTGCGCGGCGGCCGAGTGTTCGGCGACTTTCTTCTCCATATCAGCGGCAACGCTCACCAGTAAATATGTAGGGGACGGAGAGAAAATGGTGCGGGCGCTGTTTCAAGTTGCACGAGAATTACAGGTAGCTTTTTTTATTACTATTGCACGTAAAACTATGCCAGGAACAGGCTGTGTGTACGCGTGAAAGCTAATTTTGCTACAAAAAATATATTTAAACAAAGCCTAGTCTAGCATATAAATAACATATTAGAAATAAGTACAAAATAGATAGTAGTCGGCACGAGCTATTATAGGTTGTATCTTTGAATACAGTAGATAGGCTTATCGTTCGTTCAAGAAATAAGCAGCACTGGCGAACACTGGTTCTCCTCATAGGAAAGCCCTAGCCTGTATATAGGCATTTGCATGAGGATCTTCAAAAGGTAAGTGGTAAGTGAAGCCGATAGGAATGGGGTTATAGGAACCCCATGCCACTGATAAGCAATAAAGATTATGAAACATTCCCCAGCCGTCGATAATATTCGTGGACGAGGTGGACTCGCTGCTGTGCGAGCGGTCGACCGGCGAGCACGAGGCGTCGAGGCGGCTCAAGACGGAGTTCCTGGTGGAGTTTGACGGGCTGCCCGCCGCCGGCGCCGACCGCCTGCTCGTCATGGCCGCCACAAACCGGCCACACGAGCTCGACGAGGCCGCGCTCAGGTCAGATGGAATGTTCCAGAACATATTTTTGTGGGCGCACTTTGTTTCTTTCCCCTTAAATGTTTGCCTCCAGTTTATTGGTAATTGTGACTATTACGATCCTAGACGAAATACTTTTTAACCTGACCTATGTTCGGACCTAGGCTCGGAGACGTTTTATCGGCGATGTGGCCTTATTATAGTTTTGCTTTAAATAATATAATGTTTATGATTTATATTTGTCACCGTTAAATTGTAAATACCGTTAGATTGTAATATAACTAGCGAGATTATAAAATGTAAACAGATTGTGAAACAAACATTCTGCTTACATTTTTACACATTATTGCCCGACTTGGTTATGTTTTTTCGTTATACTTATAGTAATATGCAACGGAAGGAAAGGAATGAAACGGAAGTAATGCAACTCGCGCGCTGATTGGTTGAACCGTGAACGGCATATGCCCCCCGCCGCCATATTTGTTTGTTTATTCATTTGTTAACGAATGTAAACAAACAGTGTTTTGGTGATTTTAAATTTATTTCGTGTTTAAAATAACTCACAGATTTAGAATATAAGTTTATAAAACTGTCGTGGAAGTAAATTAAATATGTGAATAGCCTAAAAACAGTTTGAATTTGAATTGAATGATAAATTTGTTAGTGTTAGTCACCGACAAAGCCTAAATTGTTACATATACATATATATATATATATATCGGCGCGCGAGCTTCATTCTGTTTTGCAATTTAACGAGTTTCAGTTCGATATATTCCAATATAACGAAAAATAATGCGTAAAGTTGTAAGCATAATGTTTATTTCACAATCTGTCAACATTTTGTAATCTCGCTAGTTATATTACAATCTAACGGTATTTACAATTTTACGGTGACATATTCATCTTTGATTCATGGCCGTGAAATCGAGATTTTTTCAAAATGCCAGTTAATCACCAAACCTTTTTCATTTTCACATGCAATATATTGGAATTAATCCATCGTATCGAGATTTATAAATTAATCATCATTTCAGGCGGTTTCCGAAGCGCGTGTACGTATCGCTGCCGGACGCGCGCACGCGGGCGTCGCTGCTACGGCGCGTGCTGGCGCGCGGAGCGGCGGCGTGCGCGCTGTCGGACGACGAGCTGGCGCGCCTGGCCGCGCTCACCGACGGCTACTCGGGCAGCGACCTCACCGCGCTGTGTCGAGACGCCGCGCTCGGTCCGATACGCGGTATATATTATATAGTAATACTAGCTAATTCCCGCGGCTCCGCCCGCGTAAATAAAATAATGGGTATCCCACGGGAAATCTATATTTTTCGAGACAAAAAGTAGCCTATGTTTAATCCAGACCCTAAACTACTACCATAACAAATTTAAATTTCGAAATTTTGATTTGAATTTCGAAATTCCTTCTGTAGTTTCTGCGTGAAAGAGTAACAAACATCCGTCCATTCAACCATCCATCCATCTATCCATTCTCACAAACTTTCACATTTATAATAGTAGTAGGATTTACCACAAAATGTGTATAAAATACACTCGCTGACATGCCGAGATTAAAGCAGACTATAATCTCATCAAGAGTGGGTATCGCTCTGCCCTAAAAAATATTGCTTTTAGTTTAAAACGAAGAAAAATTAAAGAAACTTCTCGAGGGTTAACCTATAGTAATTTAACCAGTGTGTTACGACATTCTACGTTATTACTATTAATTGTTATTGTAAAAATTTCGATGACCAGGCGGTGGACAAGGACAAGCCTAGTGTTCTCTTGATTTAAATGTTTATTATAACATTACAATTTATTCTTACTAGTAGTGTCAAGAGATATCAAAGATATACTAGACTTTCTCACTTTTATAAATGAGATTACCTGATTTCGGAAGAAACAGATGCAAATGGAGAAAAGTGTATTAATTACGGATCTTATTTACAGAACTAGATCCAGAAGAAGTGAAATGTTTGGACTTGTCGCTGGTTCGCAGTATCACGTTCCAAGACTTCATAGACGCGCTGAAACGGATTCGGCCGTCGGTGTCGCCGCACAGTCTCGTCGCGTACGAGAAGTGGTCGGTGCAGTACGGCGAACTCGGAATTTGAACTGTTATATACAGGTACTAGCTTTTGCCCGCGGCGCCGCCCGCGTTAATACAGTATTCCCACGGGAACACTACTTTTTCGTAATAAAATGTAGGCTGTTTTTATCCAGAGGGTCAATTCTGCTAAATAAAACCTACAATAATACAATTACAATCAAGTCCCGATACCTTAAAACTGCCAAGCGTAAAGTACGCGTTCTGATGGGTCCAAACGTCACAAAATCTGTTTATGATAACTAGTCGCTTCAATTATAATACGATCAAACTAAAATAAAAGTCTACTTTAAATACGATAATTGAGGTTCGGATCCTAAACAGATCAGTAGTTTTTGCGTGGCAGAGAAACATCCATCCTCGGAAACTTTTACATTTATAATAGTAGTAAGAAGTGGGATTAAATATACGTAGTAAAATATATTGACATATTGTGTTATTGACACATATAAACATTCAATGACTATAAAATACGTTGGTCGGCATTTAAGTTTGAAGTTTAGGTTACGATAGAAATATTTTATAAACACTACGCCGATATTTAAATATTCTCAAAAAAATATTTTTACTGATACTTACCTTAGTTCTCGAATAGGCTATAGGTGACTGAATTTTCTTATTGCATAAATGAATAGTACTTTTAAATATGAGTAACTTCTCAGAAGAAACAGTATATCAAAAGTCAATATTTTCAAACGTACATCGATTTGTACACAAAATTTCATGAAAAAAAAAGTCTCATGAAAACGCTCCATACTAAAGTCGTCGACGTCATGTCTAGGTAAAAGCGAATGAAGTATAAGGCCGCAGAAACATATTTGTAAATATCTCCGATATTTGTACGTTTAAGTTCATACTTACCAAAATGAATATTTTTGTATACGATGTAAGTAAACTAATGATGTAGGTTTTGTTTACTAATTTAGCAAAAAAAAACTTTTTTGTAATTTTTAGATGTATTTAATTAATAAACTACACATAAAATATTATATTTTTTTACATTTACCAAGTAGTAATGCCTCAATATTTCTGAGTATATTTATGAAACAAAATATTTTAGATGTAATCATCTCCCGTATTATTTTGTTTCAGGTGTCGGTTATGGTACAATATTATAACACGGACGGCGAGTCATTATGAGATTTTATAAGAAATTTGGGATAGAGCAAGGCGTACTTGACTTTTTGAACTCAAGTATTGTTGTTATGTTCAAAAATCTAAAATTATCTAGAACTTACTATTTCTTGACATCTTTTCGACCAGCTTTTGTTCTCGCTGTTTCTAATGATACCTTAAGAAGAGTGAGTGAAGTTAGTGTTTCTATAGTAATGACTAAATTAACTGAAGTATTCAATTGTGACTTAAAATATTTACTTCAAAAATTTTAATCTATTTTCCTGTTATAGGTGTGATAAGATTTCGATGTGTAACCGTTCTAGTCAAAGTAATCAGGTTTTAACCTTAGCCAAGTATTCGCCACGTACCAGTTACTGGTTGATCTCCTGAGCCCTCGGCCCGGTTCCGTGAGGGGACAGCTTTCGATGTTTAGACCTAAGACGCTTCTGCACGTCGCTTTTCTCACGAAACGTGTGACGTTTTCGACCCGTCCAAGAATCATACTTATGATTAAAATTCTACGAATTAAAATCCGATTGCCTTTTCTACTTGCTGAGAATAATAAATTATTAAAATACATTTACAACAATGATTTGACCACCATTTCCTCGAGACTTTACCAAGAAACTAAGATAAGTGATTGCTAATTTTTGCTCGATCATTTTAGCATTTTATCTAGAAATCTGAACGAGCTGAAACAGTTATTCCGGATACAAAAATATTTGTTGTACAAATATGTTTGAACATTTTATACGTAGTTAGTGTATATTTTAATGTTATGTATGAATATATTGCAATTTTAGTAGTAGTTTAATAAAATTTATTGTTTTTATTTTGTAATTTATACGTTCTTAAATTTCGTCACACAATAACATGAATTTGCATTTTTTATGACATTTTAACGATGATTATTAAATTTTAATTGGGTTTAAATAATTAATCCTTTTATATGAATCGAAAGACTTTGTTATTTGAATTTATTCTTAAAGTAATAGAAATGACGAAATTTTCAACGTATCATCGACAATCTACGTATTAAATTTTAATATTTCAAAACGTACAATTTACGACCCTAATAAAGGCATTTTCAAAAAGATAAAACAAAATATTACTAATAAGTTATTCACATATTGTAATTTTTCGGTTTCTGTCAAATTGTCGATGGATGCTTTGAGGCAGATCAGTATTTAGGTATTTGATATTAAAATTTGTTAATTTATAAATACTTATGCCATAGTTTTTTCGTCAGAAGAAACAACACAACTTTAGTACTTTAATTAGTTTTGCTGCGTAGTATTTGATTCACGTCGTGTTCCTTCTTCTGGTGATTTTAATTATTATTTGTGTTGGTAATTTTGTTGATTTTTTTGTTCACATAGAAAGTAATTTGTATTGTGCCGTTTTGTAGCTATGTAATTTATTGTAGTGATTTAATATAAAGACATTTGTAACGGGTAGTAGCTTCCATTTAGCAGAAAGCAAAACAACCGCTCAAAATAGGTACCAAATATGTATTAAGTTTATGTTTCTATTATATCGTATTGAGCAGTATATTAACAAGATATGTGATATATCATTTAAAATTATTATTATTATGACATATATAGCTTTTATAATACAGACAACTGCATTTGTAATAGTATGTATTTATAGAATAGACCGTAATTTATTTATAATGTATTTTAATTATAAGATTTTGCTTTCTGTTGAATATATTTGGTCCTTGTAATTACAAAGCTCTTATTTTAAGAGTGAAAAAATCTCTGTCTCTATTCTTATAATATTTTATATATATAAATGGCGCTAGCTCAATCTCTGCAATTTTTTTGTTACACTAATACGTAAAATAATAAAAAGATGGCCGCCGGCGCGCACGCCTATACAAACAATCGGTGTTCTCATAATTTTGTCCTTTTTCCGACAAAAAAATTACCGTCTCTATCTGGTTGACAAGGACTTATGTTTTGCCACTTTTTAGCCGTTTCGTGTAAGAATTTTGTATCTTCACAGTGGTTGTTAAACATACCCACTTTTATGTAATTATAAAAAATACTTTTCCATCACAATTTATTACCTATTTTACTTACGTTTCGTACAAAAAATCTGTAAATCTTCCGTAGTTACTAAATTTAGCCTACCAGTCATGTATACTAGATGAAACATGTATAATTATGAAAATCACTAGCCAAATAATATTTTATAAATCAGATAAACCATGTAGATGTAAAAACGTTTACAGATTAGCGATTGAGCGATGTAGTTGTAATGCAGTGAGTAGATATATTTTTACAAATGCTTCGTTTGTAGTAGTCGTGTATCTTCATATACTGTGGACATGCCACGTGAATAAATAAGGATAATGTTATTTAAATCGAAACCCGCTTTAAGGAGACCGCTCAAAAAACGTATGCGGAGTGTGTGCGTGTTCGCATAACTTTGCGCAGTGGCACCGCGACGCAAGCGGTGTGTGTGCGCACGCAAATCAATATTTAAAGAGACCTAAGACTCATCCCGGCCTATAGATGCTATACATACAATATTATAATGTGAAATCGATTGTATGTAGCGTTGTGCAGTTATTTATCATTTTAAAAAGTTGTAATACAAAACTTTGAAATTAGATTGTTAAAGGTCAAAATTATCTTAGCTAGGCCAATGTGTTTTTTGATGAACCTTGTAAGGACTATTCTTGTTATCATTTCGTGGCATGTCTACAACCACAGGTTTAATAAAACATATTTAATTAGATAGTAAATGTAGTGTAAGCGCTCAACCAAATGATGATATATTAAAGTAGAACTGCGGTAATATTTAATTTTTCAGCCTTCAAAATACTTGCTTTCTTTAAAATTATTGTTGTCTTTTTTAATACTGACAGGTCTAAATTAAATAAAAATAACAATTTAATTTATAAAGTTATGAATTAAAATAATCTGTACCTACAATTACATTATCAAACTGAGCTATATAGTAGATACTGTCGAGCTGATGTTTTTTTGAAATAAAATAAAATGCACATTATTCTTAACTAGTTTCTAAATAATAAATAACATTAATCATCCAAACAAGACAATATTATTACATACGTTAGCTACTTTTTCAACATTATTTTTTAGCTAAAATTACAACATGATTGCAGTTTTCTTAGCTTCTAATTCTGCGCAAAAGTTTAATAATATTATAATCAATAATTCAACATATGCTTAAGGTCCAACATTACCTAAATTATGTTTTCACGCTTTACCTAACAATAAGTTGGTTGTGGTTTTTAAATTTTGCGATTTTTATGTGAGCTTTTGTACTTCACTGGTATTTTTCTAAATCCAATCTTTATTCCTTAGGATTTAGAAATAAGTTTATTTCTTTTATTACAAGTATGTTGCAGTCAAAATTATTAAAAGATGACCAAGAATATTTTTTAATTGTGTCATAATAATTAACTATTTTTCCAAAGTTTTGTACTTAAATATCATAATTTGAAATGATACAAAACAAAAATAAAATCAAGTGATATACCCTCGAATTTTTATTAATTTACACAAAAATGTTAAATAATACTAAATTAATAATTAATTAGTACTAATTTAAACAGGCTGTATAAGCTTATTGGCGATTTAAAAATAAGGCAGACATTTTCTGCAGCGCTGTGATAGAGTTAATCAAGTTATTGCTTTATTTTGTTGCCAACGTGCTGTATAATAAAAATTATATTTCAGTGTGCTGAGTTATATAAATGAAGTAAGTCTAAAATGAGTATCCAAAATATAGAGACGAGTATTTGCGGGCATACCTACGAACTGTAATCGTGCGTGCAATGTGTATGCTGCGTACGCCGCCGCGCGTTCGAACGTATACGCTCTGTGTAAAGGGGCCCATACATGGTCCGGTCTGCCTTGAGTTCGGCCTGAACGGATGCAAAATCGCGTCGTGTGTGTGCTCGAATCCGTTCAGGCCGAACTGACGTCAGTTGGGTCGGATGCGATTTTTTCCGTGTATGGGCTCGAATCCGTTCAGTGGTCAGTTCTAACTGAAACGATCGGCCTCTCGTCTGTGGCTGCCTTATAAGTATGAGTAGTATTTTAGAGAACATCAGTTATTTTGATAAACACATTTACGACAACGTACTCGTATTACGAGTTATTCACTTGTTCTTTACATAACTCAGGCATACTTTTCAATCTATTAAAATCGAGCGTAAAGGTAAAAAGTTACAAATAACTTTTCACGAACCATACTTTGCAACTCGATTGAGTTAAATAACAACAATTTGCTTACTGATCGCTAATCAAAATTTTTGGCACCAAAAACGTCTCTAATCTAATGCTGCATATCATAATTGATTTTTTTAAATAAATGAAAACGCAACAGACTGCTAATAAAAAAACTTTGCCTTGATATACATTAACCCATGATGTAATTAAAATAATATGTATGAAGTATAATTTATATAATGGTTAAAAATAATCTACTTCCAATTAATAATACTTTTATTATTGATTTATTGTTGTACCATATTTTTTCAATTATATAATTTACAAGTTATAACCTTAAATTGTAATATCTTTATACTTTAATTGCATTTAAATATTGACTGCAAGCGAAATTATTACTAACAACGGTTGTGTTGATGCATCGCTTCTTAATGATTGCACGAATTTACTGTCAATAGCTACAATATGTGTCGTCGTGTGTTGAATATTAAAATGTGTATTTTTTCATAATTTTTCGTAAAATAAGCACATTGCGCCTAATGTCGATAATTATTAAATACACCTAATGTGATACACGGTTTATCTATGAATAAACGATTATTTGTGAAAATTGTTTTTTTACTTAGTTAAGTACATGGTTCTAACAGTTTTGCAGTCCTGCTCTAAATTTAATGGTTTTCACGAGTTTGACCAAATTTTTAGGGTTCCGTAGTTACGTCTTGGAACCCTTATGGTTTCGTCATGTCCGTCCGTCCGGCTTACCGTCCAAACGGTTAGTGCCACCAATATGAACTTTGCACGGATATGTGTGCAAAGTGTGTGTGTGTGTGTGACAAAGTGCTAAAATAAAGTCACGAAAAAAAATAAATTTTTAGGGTACCCCCTACACGTAAAGTGGGGATGATTTTTTTTCTCGCGTCTACCCCATAGTGTGGGATATCATTAGTTAGATATTTAAAAACATTAAGAGGTTCCTAAGACGGTTTAATATATGGTATGAATGTAAATGGATGAAATTTGCTGTAGTTATCTCTCTCGGCTCTCCATACATGTGATTTTTTTTTTTTCATTTTTCATTCTACCCTATCATGTGGGGTATAGTTGGATAGATCTTTAAAAATAATGGCAAGGTTTCATACATGACATTACAAAGTCAACTTTATAAGTTGTCCCCCCCCCCCCCCTGAGATTTCTAAACTATAGGAGATAGAAACTTTTCAAACAAAGTTTCCGTGCTGATAGATCATGCTAAACACTCTTTAGGATAATTATTTGGAGTGAAATCGGACAATAACTTGTTAAGTAATTGCGCGTTGATAGTTACGGAACCTTCCTTAGACATGTCCTGACATGCTCTTAGTTAGGTTGTTTTGATAAAATACGGGGTGTTTTTTTTCTATACTCTGTTTACATCCAATTTAATCTTTTTCCAGTAAGGTTTTCAAAGGTATGGTTTACCTTAACTTTAAAACCATATTTAGTGCAATTAGGAATTATTACGCTATTAACAAAACAATTTGGTTTGTCCTAAACTATGATTAGGTAATGCTGTGATTAGTACACAATTGTCGGTTTATATAATATCCAATAGGTACAACTAATGGGCCTTTTGTAACGACATCTATAGGGGCTTATTAAACCTAGTCATATCATTAATAGACATTGTAAGTGTTCTCATATTGTTTATTTATTATTAGCTTGATTCAATACTGCAAAATACGAGTATGATGATCGAAGAATCTGGAACAATATTGACAATACTCTCGATTGGTACTTCTGGATTATTTTAACAATGAACCTTACACTTTATATGTACTTACAGACACAAAGGTAGGCCGTGAGAGGGGTATGTAGTGACCGGCTTTGAAAATTATGGGCTTTCTCATGCGCTCCAGTGCAATAATCATTGTACGGCGAAACTTGGCGTCCTGTTCATGCCATGGACTTTGGTATAACCACAGTCGAAGTTCTTCACTCTACAAAAATCCTTATTTATTTTGTGGGGTACGCCTACGAAGCGATTGTAGAATCAGCAAATATGTACACAAGAAAAAGAAAGTAGCCATACCGTAGAAGTAAGTTCATGGCCGCACCAGCAATAAAGCAGCAGTTGAGACAACATCGTCACCATGTACGTGATCATCGAGTAGAATTGCACGCCGCTTGGCTCAGCCTGAAGGAATATATGGGAAGAGTTCCCTTGTAATTGGTGTCACCTAGCGTGGTGAAAATGAAATTATGTAGGTGTCGAACCGGTTAGGAGTCTGTTAGTGAAATCGGGCATAAGGAATTGGACAAACTTTTATAAGCGAGTAAGTTAGGTTCTTACAATAGTTATCCGAAGACCAATGATGCAAATAATCATAGCAGACCCGCTGAGTTGGAAAAATATGTTAGCGTGATATGTATCTTCCAAAATCTGAACGAACCTGAAAAGTTACTACTACTACTTAGGTGAACTGATGTAAGACAGGTTGATGCTAGCCTACATAACATGGCATTAAATTGAGATCAACCATGTGAAAATTGTTTTCTTGATCTTTTATCCATTCGTCGGTTCGTTACAAATCACACATAACAATATTTCCTATTCCTATTACGAGGATGATGCTGCAAAAAACGTGTGAATGCAACTTCGGACTAAACTTGGAAACCAATGCTGATTTCTTGAAAAACTAACATTTTATTCAAAATTCACCTTATTAAGGCCAATAACTATAGGTAATTCATAAAGTAACAAGAAGAACAAATATCACAGATCGCTGACCTTATAACTAGCTGATGCTGGCTGATGCATTCGTTGAATAATTTGTTATTGTTTGACCATTTCTCTAGTTTTTCTTGTGATTTGTCGAACATTGATACACTTTGTAACTGCAAAAGAAAGTAAATAGGCGCCTATATGAAAATATTAATTAAAGACTACGTACTTATATGTACTCTAGTTAAATCCACTCATGGTAACTAAATTTCCCGCATAAGCAACCTTTGGGAATTTGCTTCTACCTTATGATCAGAGCTAATAAACTAATTATTTCTCTGTGTAAAGGCAAATTTTTTGAGGGACAAGGGCTGAAGACTGGAGGTCGAATCTTGATTTTTCTGCTTGAGTCACCAGTGCGCCAGGGAGTACCAGTGGGTCGGAACTGTGCTGCTGCTGCACGGGCTCCAGTAAGTCGAGAGTGCTGCAGTGTGCAGGAGAGATGTGCTCTGCTTGCTTGGTCGTTGTAGTGAGAGTGCCCGTTGAAGCCGATGAGGGTTGGACCAGGCCGCGGTGCGTTGAGGCTGGTGGTCGATGAGGCTGAAGCTGGCGTGGTGCGGAGGGGCGGGGAGTGATGATGATGATGTCCAGAAGGAGGCGTGTTCTGTCAAGGGTCACTAATGAAATGAATAAAATGTTTACTTGTTTAATTTTATCGATTACGATTTTCAGCTGCGCCCGTCCGAATATGATCATCGACAACGTAGTGCTGTCCACCGCGAAGAACAGAAACGCGCTAATGTATATAGAGACGACTTGATAAAAGTATCCCACTTCGTATTGAGGTGACTTCTGTGTGCCTATTGGCATCCTATTGTGAACAAGTACATTTATTATAAAACAAAGTCATAAAGCAATGCATGGATGCAATGATGCACAAATCTATAGAGCTAAAAGTATCATTTGGTCCTTCGGTACAGGATCCACCTAATATTAGATGATCTCTAAAGGCCCAAGGTTAGTAAAGTAATATATTATAACCTATATACCTAATGTGTTATACAAGTATATAAACATATTTCCTTACCATATTTTAAATGGAAAATGTCTTATTTCTGCCGCATCTAACAACGGCATGATTGCCCAAAGAGTACAAGTTGTGGTAGCGCTGGTCAGGAATATCGAACACAACCTCTTTATTTTTCCAGCCTCCGTATGCAAAACTCTATAAGAAATTACTAAATAACTGAGTACAAAGTAAGCCTAGATAAAAACTATTTAACAGAAAAATATATTTTTGGCAAGGTACGTGACATACCAATTACCCATATGTAATCTACGTTCTAACTTAGACACTGTGATAAGCAACTGAAAAACTGCATTACATGTTGTTGTTTTTGTTACCTGTCATGAACCGAAGATCGCGATGAAAACATTTCTATTTCCATAAAATCCAACAATCGTTTTAAGTTGCTGCGGGTAAAAATAAAGACAGTCGTCTTATAACAGACCGAAGCTTGGGTGAAAAGTAAATAAGAAGCCTCGGATACCTCCTCCAAATCTCCCCAAACAACTACGATGTAAATAATTTCTAAAACAATGAAGGAATACTGTGTGAACATAATAAATATAGTATAGATTGTGTGTAGTGTAACGCATTTCGTAGGGAGTAGCCATATTCCCAAATATTTTAAAACCGTTTCGGGTCTCTTTAGAAATATATCGACGTTGCTTTTGGTCATGGTGAAATACGGGAGAGTTTCGTAGCTAACCGATTCTTATAAGGAACAATCGCCGGGTAAAGTTTTTCTAACATTAACAGGATGTTCAATTTTAAGACACATTTATTGTTTTAATTACAGTTTCAATTTTATAAAATCAAAACAAAACGAAATAGAAGATCCAGAAGGTTTAACTTTAGAACTCATAATTAAGGAATTTGAAATACCTTTGAGTTATGTATCAAAATAGCTTAACAGCGCCGATGGAACGCGCGCATGTAAATACCGATTAATTGAAAACTAAACGGAACGCAACTAAAAATAAACGTAAAACCACGTCCGCTATCGATGCGGTTACTTCCTTAGTGTTCCAACATTTTGTATAAAGCATTTTTTTTAACTGGTTGAGCAGGAATTTTTTCGGATATTCTACCTTTTTTTCTTTTTTTTTTTTATTAAATAAGGGGGCAAACCAGCAAACGGGTCACCTGATGGTAAGCAACTACCGTCGCCCATGGACACTCGCAACATCAGAAGAGCTGCAGGTGCGTTGCCGGCCTTTTAAGAGGGAATACGCTCTCTTCTTGAAGGTTTGCAGGTCGTATAGGTCCGGAAATACTGCTGGTGACAGTTCGTTCCAGAGTTTTACAGTGCGGTGCGATGAGGATGGTATGTTTTTCGCGTGGGACGATGGCGAAAAGTTGCAGGTGGTATGATTCCGAACAATTCCTCAGAGCACTCCCCGTGATACAACCGATAGAGGATGCAGAGTGTAGCTACATCTCGGCGTAATTCCAAGGGGTCCAAGCTGTTTGAAACACTATGGCAGTCAACAACTCGAGCGGCCCTTCGTTGGATACGATCCAGAGGGATTAGTTGGTATTTTGGCGCCCCTGCCCAGAGATGAGAACAATATTCCATATGAGGCCGAACCTGCGCCTTGTAGAGTTGTAGGCGTTGGTCCGGACTGAAGTACTGTCTCGCTCTGTTAAGAACACCAAGCTTCTTCGAGGCTAACTTGGCCTTATCCTCTAGATGATATCGGAACTGGACTTCGCTCGATATGTTGACGCCAAGTATCTCAATGCTAGGGGAGATGGTTAAAGATGTGCCCTCGAAACGAGGATATACGACCATTGGTGACTTTTTAGTGGTGAACGCGCAGACTTGTGTCTTGGCGGGGTTGAATTGGACTAAGTTACGTCTACCCCATTCAGAGACTTTCTCCAACGAATTCTCTATTTTAGACACAAGCTCGTTTCGACTCTCAATGACATTTAGCCGAGAAATATTGGGGGAGCCGGTATATACAGCATCACCTGTACTATCATCCGCATAGCAATGAATGCCGTTGGTCTGTAACATGTCATTGATATGCAGTATGAATAGGGTAGGCGATAGCACACAGCCCTGAGGTACACTAGCATCAACAGACTGAGTTTCCGATCATTCGCCGTCAACTACGACCTTTATGCTTCTATCTGCTAAGAAACTAGTGACCCACTTACATAATTTCTCGGGCAGCCCGTATGATGGAAGCTTTGATAGCAGCGCTTTATGCCAAACCCGATCAAAGGCCTTCGCAATGTCCAAACTAACAGCCAATGCCTCTCCCTTCGACTCAATTGCCGGAGCCCAACGATGAGTTAGGTACGCCAAGAGATCACCAGCCGAGCGACCCTTACGGAACCCGTATTGTTTGTCGCTTAGTAATCCCTGGCCGTCCATGTATCGAAGAAGCTGGCTATTGATAATGGATTCCAATATCTTCGAGAAGAGAGTGGTTATAGCGATTGGTCTGAAGTTGGAAGGATTTGAGCGATCACCTTTTTTGGGGATCGGGTGCACCAAGGTTGTCTTCCAAGAAGCCGGGACGATGCCAGAAGAGTAGGAGAACCGAAAAAGACGCGTCAAGACTGGAGCCAACTCTGGAGCACACTTTTTCAACACAATAGGAGGGATTCCGTCAGGCCCACTCGACTTTTGGATATCAAGGGAACGGAGGGCTTTTCGCACTGCGCGCTGATGAAACCGAATATCCGACATGAAGCTCGTGCATCGCGGTATGGTCGGCGGTTTCTGCCCCCGTCATCCAGGGTCGAGTTTGACGCAAAGAGCTTGCCCAGAAGATCGGCTTTGTCCTTTGCGTCCTGGGCCAACGATCCATTTCCTACATGTAGGGATGGTAGGGTTGACTTGCAGAAATTTTCTTCAATAGCTTTGGCCAGAGGCCAGAATGCACGGGTTCCCGAGGGGAGGCGCTCAAGTCTCTTACCAATTCTATTGACGTGCTGTTTCTTTTCCCGAGTGATCTCTTTCTTGAGGGACCTAGAGGCAAGGTTGTACTCCTTTTTATATGTGCTGGTATTTAAATCCCGAGCAGACACTGCATTGGCCCAGGATTGGTAAGCCTCCTGCTTCCGGCGAGAAGCTTTTTTGGGGGACGAACCAAACCAGGGACGAAATCTGCCGCCAGTTGGCACTACAGAGGACGGAATGAAAAGATCCATCCCTTGCATCACCACATCGGCAACAGAGTTGGCAGTGTTGTCGGGATCATCCGGCGAGGATAGGATGCAAGGATAGGATGCAAAAAACGACCGCATCTCATCCCAGTCTGCTGACTTGTAGTGCCACACACGACGGTATTTAACAGCACGCTGTCGTAACACCGTCGTAAGTGGCACAGAACTCCTAACAAGGCAGTGATCCGATGTACCAAGTGGTGCGATTACGGATATTTGGTAGCCGTCAGGATTTGAAGTCAGCAGAAGGTCCAACAAGGAAGAATTCTGACCATCCACATCTGGGATTCGCGTAGGCGTAGTGACCAGTTGTGTCAAGTCGTTCGCAAGGGCAAAGTTGCAGACAGATCTCCCCGCATGATCAGTTTTACTGGAATTGAGCCAGTCGGCGTGGTGGGCATTAAAGTCGCCAAGTATTATGATCTCTGTGGATGGGATCTGCCGCTGCACAAAATCTGAAGCAGCTTGCAGGTGTTCCAAGAGTCGGTCCGTCTCGGTCACCACTATGGGACCTATATAGGCACGTATAGACGCGAGGGTGGTCGTCGCAATCTATGCGGAGCCATAACGTTGACAGGTCCCTGTCCTCAAGATTGCTGAGGCGGCGAGAGCTGATATCATCTCTGACATACACACACACTCCAGCTTTGGGCAGAAAGGAGTGCTCGTGAGAATACCCTGGGTGGGAAAGGTATGATGGGTCACTCGGAGATGATATCTGCGTCTCGGTTAAAAAGAGCAAAGCCGGCTTTGCCGTCTCAAGGTGGTAATGGACGGCATTAAGGTTGGAGTGTAATCCCCTGATATTACAAAAGTCCATGTTTAATGTCGAGGGGGGTGCCTTTTTGCGTTTGCTCTTGCCCCGAGCAGATTGGAGCGCAGTTTTGTCCTCCCCAGAATACGAGGGGCAGCCCGGACGTCCACGTTCAGTTCCAGGGGTTCCTGAGCATGGACGTCCGGAGAGGGATTCTCCAACGCAGTTGGTACCCTCCTGGGGTTAAAAATTGCTTTTCAACTGCGGCATTTCTAGGGGATTAGTGATTGGGCCTCCGGTAAACTCACTCGGCGAAACACAGCGCAAGCGCTGTTTCACGCCGGTTTTCTGTGAGCCCGTGGTATTTCTCCGGTCGAGCCGGCCGGAGAAATATAGAGGCCGGCATTCGTGCCGAAGCATGGCTCTCCCACGGTAAAACCTTAACCTTAACGTACCAATATACGTTACCTACTTATAATGTGGTCACGACTCGCGATATGATACGAGCGTAGAGGTAGCTTGGCTCACCCTTGGCTCTACCTTTTAATATTCCTCCTAAAATTTATCCGTTATAGCAATTTTATTTTTCTTTGCCTTTTGATACACCTTTTCTAATTTTAAAAGTTTTAACACTTCTAGGTAATGACTTTTGTTGACAAACTTTCATACATGAAATTAGCACTTAATTATTGTGCTGGCTTGGTAACAATTAAAGAAATTAAAACAACAATTTATTTACGCTTTGTCGTATAATTGATTTAGGACTTAAATTATACAGTTAGTAAACTTGTGGCTTAGACCTAGCAATACCTAAATCAGGCGACTGGCGAAGCGTAAGATCTGCGGAATGGTAAGCCGCGGAAGCTAATATCTATTTTACTACAGAACAGCTGATATGTACGTTATTTTCATTGCACTTAGCGCCATCTATTAAGCAATATTCATATGGGAAGCCGATATGACGTCGAGTTGTATACTAGTAGGTAGATATTCTATATTTTAGTATTTAGATAGTTTTGATGCAAATACTATTAAATTAATAAGCTTGTTTTCTTCTTGAGCCCAGGTTCATTCTGTCCACTTCTTACTTCGGCTATGAATATGGCTAAGTCAAAGGACTATTCCTAGACTTAGTTGTTTGGTTGAGCACTGCAAAATATGAGTAAGACATTCGAAGGATCTGCAAAGATAAAAAGTTGGTATGAACTAAGGCATGTTTTTACCCGACTACGGCGAAACCAAAGGGAAGGGTAATAATTTTGGTAGTTTATGTATGTATGTTTGTTCCACCGTAGCGCCTAAATCCGATTTTAATAAATTAGGTGTTAATGGATTCGCAATAATAGGGTAACATATTATGCTATATAATTAACGTAGTCGGGTTATTTTTATAAACAAAAAATTAAACCGACTTCCAAAGTAAAAATGCACAAAAAAGTATGAAATAAAACTTATTTTCTAAATCATTCCCCTTTTAAATTTGGCTAAAATTTTAACAATTTCTCTACTCAATCTTCATAATTTTGAAGTCGGTACCAGCCTGAACAACATCCTAATAAAACAATATTTAAAATAGAACTCACGCTCAAGTTGGCTGGTACCGACTTCAAAATTATGAAGATTGAGTAGAGAAATAGTTAAAATTTTAGCCAAATTTAAAAGGGGAATTAATTAGAAAATAAGTTTTATTTCATAATTTTTTGTGCATTTTTACTTTGGAAGTCGGTTTAATTTTTTGTTTATAAATAATCTTTTTTTCCCTTTTTAGTCATATATGTTATATAATATTATTATTAACACATTTTAACAACATTTAAAATAATAGATCGAATGTATAATTGAATACGCGTAAACTTCCATTAGGTATTGTATATAAGATGATGTTGATGATGATGCCTGCACACGTTCTTTAAACAATGTGGAAATTTCCAAACGCGTATTTTTAAAGACTGAGGAGTTCTGTTCAGTGCTTTTGGATCCAGGGTATGCCTTGTTGCAGAATCTTACTTTTTAGTAGCATATGCTTGGGTTACTTATGAAAAAGTCAAAATCACTATAATATGTGTCCATATAAATTTCGAGAAGTTCCCTCGATTCCTCATGGATGCCATCATCAGGTCACCGCTTTGGTGACAACGAGACCAGTTTCGGATTATACCCAATACCTACACCAAAAAAGGAATTTTGTAATAAACGGCAATAATATGCAATAATGCTATATAAATATATAGCTATATAAACTATTTGCAATAATGTTCAAAATATCCGTGTGTAAAATACTATGAGAAGTACCTATTATATAATCATTATGTCATGATTTATGGTGTGATGATGGTGGTGATGATTACTTTAATTGATATAGTGGCTTATACTTGCAGTTCTTTAAGCAACGCCGAAATCCCCAAGCATGTGTATATAAGGAGTCAGGAGTTCTGTTCAGTACTTATGGATCCAGGGTATACCTTGGTGCAAAATCTTAATTTTTGGTTTTTTTGAGGAGTTCCCTCGATTCCTCATGGATCCCATCATCATTTTTTTTCATTTTGTGAAAACGGGACCATCTTCGGAGGCGACGGCGAAGTTATTGTTGAACATACAAAATATATATATATATATATATATATATATATATATATATATATATATATATATATATATATATATATATATATATATATATATATATATATATATATATATATGTGTATATATATATATACATCCGAACGTATAACGCCTCCTTTTTTTGAAATTCGGTTACTTAAATAACCCGACTACGTAAATTAGCTACCTATATATTTTTTATAAAAAAATATGGTTAACTATAATGGATAATAATTTAATCATTACTCACGGAAACAAAAGTTGGCCTGGAGAGGCTGATGTAATGGCCAGCACGCATCACCAGGGGTCGCTCCATTCGCATCATAGCGACCAGTAAAATATTTTTGAATTCCGAACTTTGCTCGTACCACGCACACTCGTAAAACGCGGTGTGTAGATGCTCGCTCTAAAATTTAATCAAGATATATGAAAATTCCTGTCAATTGTAATACTTACGGTATTTAAGCGTTATGGTACTTACAGTAGCTGTAAGCTCATGGCCACACCAGCAGCTCACGAACAACTGGCTGATCATTACGAATAGGTACAGGAATATGGACAGGAACTGCATACTCCGCCAGTCGATCTACCACAAACACAATTACTATAGATTTGGCTAGTAAAACATTGCTAGCTTCCTTCAATAAGGTGTTACTTACCAACAAAATCCTAAGGGCTGACATACAAATAATGCCTACGCTCCCGCTAAGTTGAAACAACAGAAAGGTGTGGTACGCATTTTCCACCATCTCTGTAAACCTGAAATTACCAACATTGCTGCAATTTACACAGTTAGTATGTAAGTACTTAGGAACCGCCGTACCCATAGGGGTAACCGAGCTTCGTTCAGAGTTCTAGTATATTTTAAAAAATAAAAAGAATCACCAAAAAATTCAGTCTGACCGGAATTCGAAACCTAGCTACATCGATTTTTCTCCCCCAAAACCCCCTGCATACTTAATTTAATGGAAATGCAGTCGTATGCAAGAATTACTCGGTTAAAGTATAAGACATGAAAAATATCAATTTGTATTCCCTTACGTAATAATACACTGATGTTGCTTAACACATTCTTTTAATTTCTTTAAATTGTCTTCCAGGTATGACTTGTTGATGAGCTGGCTTGTTGATGATTGTTTAGAAATATTCGATTTTATCTAAAACATAAAAACAACCACAGTGAAATTCTACTATTCCACTACCTTCTTACGTTTTGGCTAAAACCAGATGATAGATACAGTCGCGGCCAGGTCCGGTATACCAGTATACTACATATTATTACTTGGCAATAAGGTTCAAACCTTATTGCCAACTAATAAGGTCGAAAAGTGGTACACCTGATCCGTCGGCGTCCGGCAGCCGTACATTTAAAATCTTGTCCTTGATGATATCTAACTGAGCACAGGCGAATATAACCATGGATAGGGCGATGCTGTCGACTCCGAAGTAGATGAAGGCACTCATGCTTATCGTCAGAAGTTGGAAGGCGTATCCAAACTCGTATTGAGGAGAGCACTCTGGATTCACGGGCATCCTGTGAAAAGTAGGTACAGTCAATGTAGCTTGAAGCGTGCTGTTTATTTAGCTTTGTAAACTATAATCACTTAGCTAGATTTACACGCTAGGCAAGCAAACCAGCCCCTTTGTTCCCCAGTGTCCCCTCGACTTTCGAGCCAACGCATGCTTTAGCGAAGCTGCAACCGTATGCCGGCGCCATTATTAAAACTCTAAATGTTGTTTAGAATTTATTTTAAAAATACACAAATAGTATAAAATAAAACCAATTTTCTAAATAATTCCGCTTTTAAATACGGCTAAAATTCAACTATTTCTCTACTCAATCTTCATAATTTTGAAGTCGGTACCATACATACATACATATTCATATTATGTGCGCCATTTTATGTTTTCTAATATGATAAATTCAGACGAATCATGTAGCAATTTTACAATTTCACGATTTTCGGAGGACGAGGAGGACAAACCTGCGCTCCAATCTGCACGGGGCAAGTGCAAACGTGCTAAGGCACCCCTTACGATATTGAACGTGGAATTCTGCAATATCAAGGGACTACACTCAAGCTTCAATGCCGTCCACTATCATCTTGAGACGGCAAATCCGGCTTTGCTTTTCTTAACCGCGACGCAGATATCGTCTCCTTACGCAGGTATAATCTTGAGTACTCCTTTCCGACTAAAGCTGGAGTGTTTGTGTACGTCAGAGATGATATCTCTCTCGCCGCCTCAGCAATCTTGAAGTTAGGGACCTCTCAATCTTATGGCTTCGCATAGAGAGCGACGACCATTCCCGCGTCTATGCGTGCGTCTATAAGTCCCATAGCGGTGATCCCGAAACAGACCGACTCTTTGAGCATCTGCAAGTAGCTTCTGACTTCGTGTAGCGGCAGATCCCATCCGCAGAGATCATACTACTTGGCGATTTTAATGCCCACCACACTGACTGGTTCAATTCCAATAAATTGCGTGCGGGGAGATCTGTCTGCGACTTTGCCCTTGCATATGATCTCACACAATTGATTACTACGCCTACGCGAATCCTAGATGTGGACGGTCAGAATCCTTTCCTGTTGAACCTTCTGCTGACTTCACATCAGTATGGCTACCAGGTATCCGTGGCCACACCACTTGGCTCATCATTGCCTTGTCCCCAGTTCTGTGCCACTCATTGGCGTATTAGATATATATATATATATATATAGAAGTATAGATATCGATAAAATATTCGTACTTATTTATGAAGCAAACATACTTAATGTTGCTCGGTAAGAAAATACACAAGTCGGATATTAATTTAAATAAAACATATCAATTGGTTTCGTTAGTTCTGTTAAATATTTGGCAACACCAATATTAATGCCGTTTGAATAGTAACTACTATGTTAAATATTAAACCTTAGTTGGTTATGAGTCGTTTGATGTAATGATGAACATTATTACAAAAGAATTGTGTAATTGAGAAGACGAAATGACAAATTTAAAACCTAATAGTAATTATAGTCTATGCATAACTATGGCAACCCCAAGACGGGGGTGATGGTAGTCTATAAAAAGGATGACACACCCGGTTCACACTAAAGCTAATATCAGGGGTGGTCAACTCTTTAGGGCAGATAAAAATACCTACGGGGGCAGAGTTGTGCGACCGATTGAAAAATATACCCATTTTTGTGGGCAACCGAATTGTAAATTTATTTGTATATTTGTTAATGACGAGAAAAATTGTTGGATTTTATTTTGGATTAATATAATTATTTACGATTTTATTCTTATTTCTGCGTTTAAACTGCAAATGAAAATAAGATTTGTAAAAAACAAATATTGTAGGTTACTTAATTTCCTTCACCTGGTATCACCATGATCGCATATTTATAAAAAAAACGTACGTCACCCGTCAAAACAACAAAATGGCGTTCGTTTTTAAACACAATAAACGTAATTAAATTCAAGTTTTTCCTTTTATTTTAACCTTATCGCAAATAAATCGATTTAGACATTATTTCATTTTACTTCTAATATGTTTACTACAACGTCATATTTTTAAAAAGACGTGTGGCACTCGGGGACTGCCGCGGTAAAGCTATCGCATAGCATTATCGCACGCACACAACGCCGTGTCGAAGACTACCGAACTGAAACGACGTTAGACGATGCACGGCCTCACAAGCCACACCTCCGTGCCCGTCGGAGTGGGGAGCGTGAGGTTTTTTCGTTACGGAATTTCTGGATTCGGTCCCCGCGCTCAAGGCCCGCGATAGAAGCTATGCAATAGCTCAAAAATGTTTGTCTTTTTAGTGATTTTTAAGCTATTGCATAGCTTCTATCGCGGGCCTTGAGCGCGGGGACCGAATCCAGAAATTCCGTAACGAAAAAACCTCACGCTCCGTGCATCGTCTAACGTCGTTTCAGTTCGGCAGTCTTCGACACGGCGTTGTGTGCGTGCGATTAGACGTATTGTACAACTCTACGAAACTCGCACGAATCGAGACGAGCTGCTCCGAAATCGGACGAATACATAAGCAGCTGTTTATGAGAAAGTAATTGTAAAAAATAATAATTTAAAACCCACATGTATTGTAAAATAATAAAAATATTTTAAACAATATTAACTTTTTATTTATTTAATAAAAGAAAAATTTGTTTTCTTATCGGTCACCACACTCAAAAAGTGTAACTTGAATTAATATCAAAGAAAAGGAAATACTGCATAAATAAAATAAAATAAATAAATAATTATAATTGCATAAGTTGATACAAAATGCTATGCAATAGCTTTACCGCGGCAGTCCCCGAGTGCCACACGTCTTTTTTTTATGTATTTTAACCGTCAATGAGTCAAATAATATTTTTAAGGAATAAATAGGGACAAACTAAGCGAGAATTTTTCATTATGAGACATGAAACAGAATTTTCTTTTAAGAAAAATGCACATTTTTCTTAAAAACAGGTGATTTTCTTAAAAAAATGTATGATACAATGCGTACAAATATTCTAAATAACTTCCTTATCTCATTAGCTTTCCAAAAAGGTGCAAATGTCTACATAAAAATATGACGTTGTAGTAAACATATTAGAAGTAAAATGAAATAATGTCTAAATCGATTTATTTGCGATAAGGTTAAAATAAAAGGAAAAACTTGAATTTAATTACGTTTATTGTGTTTAAAAAACTTCAATGTTTAATTAAATTTAATAATAAATATTCTACTTTAGGTCTTGTTTAAAATGTGAACCTATGTTTCTGATACAGGCCCGTAGTCTTCTCCGTACCTCTGTTTTGATTATTCTGGTAGTAAGACTAGTTTTGATTTCTTCTGCTGCATTTCGTATGCGGCTTCTGAGCTCCTCTACAGTAGTTATGGGTGTAGTATACACCAAAGCCATACATACCACAGCCATACATTCATATGACCCGAAAGATAAAAATCACACGGGGTCAAATCGGGACACCGTGCTGGCCAAGGAATTGGCCCGCCTCGACCTATCCAGCGATGTGGGTAAGTTTGGTCTAGCCACTGGCGTACGCCGAGGCGGAAGTGGGCCAGGCAACCATCATGCTGGAAAATCATATTACGACGAGTTGCTATTGGCACATCTTCCATTAAACCAGTAATCTCCTCTCTTAGGAAATGTTCGTACATTTCACCATTTAAATTTTGAGGCAAAAAATGAGGTCCTATGATAAGGGATGCCATGAAAAATATTACTGTAAATGAGGTCTACTTTCTATCTTTCAAAGGAATGTATCGAATTTCAGGTCACCCTGTATATATATATATATATATATATATATATATATATATATATATTGTATGTTCAACAATAACTCTGCGGTCTGTTTTGACTGATTTTCAAAATTCTTTTTTGAAATTTTATATATATTAAGTTAAATTATTATATATCTCGTTTGAAACTTCACCTTTATTTTAAGAGATTTATCCGACGATGTTTTACGGATATCCGACGATATCCTTACACAACGGGGTAGAATGAAAAAAAATTGACGACGTATTCTAATTTTATACACAAATTTATAATCTTAAACGTAAAATTGTTATCATTTTAAATGCCAAAAGTAAAAGAAATTCGCAATCTTTAACTACATCAAATTTCATCCATTTAAATTCATAATTACAGAAGTTAGCAGGGGCGGACTGACAGAGCTAAACTATAAGGGTTCAATCCTTGTTCCAACGGAACCCCAAAAATATATACTTGCCACATATCGAATGGAAACTTCTTGGAGCCAGCATCATCGAACAGAGGTTTAAGCGCCCAAAGGCAACAAGTAGTCTGAGAGCTGATCATAAATGCAAACAGCAATTTCTTTATTCTTCCCGATTGATTTTGCAGAATCCTGTGTAGAATCCATATGCAATTAGTAGGTAATGAGGTGACGAAAAGGATAGCGATTTGAATTGGATTGTTTCTGGAATTTCGTAGATAAGCGATTTCAAACGCCTCTGTGGTCTGTCAGTAAGTACAGTAAAACCATGTTGTTAATG
Source organism: Phengaris arion (assembly GCA_963565745.1). Classification (NCBI taxonomy): domain Eukaryota; kingdom Metazoa; phylum Arthropoda; class Insecta; order Lepidoptera; family Lycaenidae; genus Phengaris; species Phengaris arion. Next base: position 12,231,281 of record OY751435.1, on the reverse strand, counting down.
GTTCTCGGCAATCTTCGTTTTTCTATGGGAATGACAGACGATGTATAAAAAACGTACTAGTACGCACCTACTTATAGTACCAATCAAACTTACCTTGTCTGCTCCTGGTTTTGCGGCTTAAAAACTTCATTATTCATTTGAATCAATAAATCCCTGACTAACTCAATGTTAATATGCAGAACAGTGACCTTAAAACACAGGCTAGCTTGCGTGAAAAGCAAATACGAAGCCTGCGACATGGCTTCCAAATCACCCCATACCTGGATTATATAAATAATTTGAAACAATAAAAATAAATACTGCAAAGACATAATGAAGTAACGGTGAAACTTTTGAATTTGGTTTTCTTTAGGAGACGGCACCCAGACCCCTAAAAATTTCATTACATTTCTTGCCCTGTTCAAATACAAGTCTTCTGATGATACCCCCGCCATGCTGACGATACCAAATGATACTGAGTAGTGAGTAGTAAGTACGTACTAGGTATATTAAAATATCCGTTTAAACTAAATAACGACATACGGTAGGTACGTAATTTCATTAAATAGATAATGATGCTTAAATGTCTTGTTAAATATTAGCCTACTAAATATACTTAATATGCCTGTTAAAAATAATTAATCAGGTCCAGTTGAAGTGTATTTACAACATAACACAATATTGACCAACTACCTATCAGCTAGCCTTTCAAGTTACTCTGTCTCAATGTTTCGAGGGATGGTGAAACAGAAATTCTTTCGAATGGGTCTACTCTACGCTAATGACCGGAAGGTTGTTTTAGCTTCGTCGGACTATGACTGCCGCTTGGCAGTAACGTAATAAGTAAACTCCATGGTTACGTATGCTCATAGTCTAACCTTATCACGCCTAACTTTTATGTTAATCGAGTTAAACAGTTACCTAAGCTTAGCCCTCGTTTTGCCAACTCCCAGCTGTAGCTTGTATGAATTGTAGTCTATTTGCGTTAAGAAGGCAGTGAATCATGCGTACATAATATGTCAAAACTTCAATTGGTTAATGTGAACACAATTTAATGCTTCATTGGTCATTTTTGACATTTGTAGACATGATTTACAAGCTTCTTAACGCGAATATACTATAGTAGCAGTGGCTACTACCTAAGTAGCACAATCACTACATAGTACAAAACAAAGTAGCTTTTTCTGTCTGTATATTATTATGTATGCTTAGATTTTTAAAACCACGCAACGGATTTTGATACGGGTTTTTTTTAAATAGATATAGTGATTTAAGAAGAAGGTTTATATGTATATAACATGCATAATATAGTAGAGAAACACTGATTATAATTGTTTGTTAATTGAGATGTTTCTAATGTGATGTAAATAAACACATTTTTTGCGCTTACATTGCAAACGCTGGCTGAACCCTACGAGATAGATCAAAATAATCCACTACAGTATTGTACACCTTGAAAAGGTCTACAAAAAAGTCCGCGATGGTATATGTCTATCTCTTAGGGATAACCCACAATAACCATTTTTGACCTTTACTTTTTACGAGAAATAATGGCTATTTATGAAGCTATTTTAAGCAATACAGCATTAATCCTTAGGGTATTACTTCGAAAATGAATTCTTCGTCTTATTATCCTGGTCAAATTTTAGTTTTAGGTCTGTAACACATGTTTATATGATAATAGATACACCAAAGAACATAGGTTTCATAAGGGTATAAGATATAAGAGTAGATTTCAAAATATCGAAGTTCAAATATTGTGTGGCCAGGATAATGATAATTGTATACAGGATAATGATAAGAAAAACAAAAAATAAAAAACTTTATCGAAATGAAGTATGGTTTAATAAAAAAATATAATCATATTCTCACAAAAACTATAAACCTGTTATAATGAAAACGGTTTACACTACAAATTTCACTAAAAATCAATTAACTAGTTAGTTGACTGACTAGTTAGTCAGTCTGATTCTAGGAACTTTAAATGTAATTTTTGACATGAATTTTTCTTATTTACCATAATAATAACCTTAATAACATAATAACCAAAATAATAAGTAACTAGGTGTGCTAGCAGCACGATTTAAAGGCGATGAGAGGATTGAACTTAGTGGGCTAGGAGTCCGCGGTGAATTAGATATGGTAGTATTGGATGCAGAGGAATTTACTATTTTATAAGATACGTTTGCGTTAGATATGACATTGGCATCATTTTCTGTTAGGTCCAAATAAATTCCGAGCATTCTATTTTGTCTTATTGTAGATCTTGTTATACGTGTAGGAGGCATTGGAGATTGAGTTAATACTTGTGTGGGAATCTCGAGAGATCTTGGTATAATAGTAACTTGAAATGATGGTAATTCTAAATCTAAAGGATCATTATTTTTTTCTACAGAAACATTTCTCTCTTCAGAATCTATATTCATTTTTCTCTTCAGTAATTTCCTTTTAGCATAGTATCTTTTATCAGCTTTTCGATTTCTTTTTCAAATTATTTTTTGTTTTTTAACTTTACCTTCACTCTTTCTTTTTAAATATTTTCCTTTATGTTTAATCGATATAGTGCATGTTTTTCTGGATCTTGTTTAATTTTTTCTATCCTGCGTCCTGCTATCCTTTTCTTATTTTTTTTGCATGTTTAGTTTTCTTTATTTATTTAATGTCGCTTATTTAAAAGCAAAGGTTATTAGCGACTACTATATTTACGTCTATATATTCCCATACATAATTATATTTTTAACGAAGTTAATTGTCTGTTTATATCCATTATTATTTGAACAATCCTTTATATTATTAGGTAAGTTACATGATAGTTCTTCACTAACATAAGCCTGACGTTCTACTAACAGATGTTGTACAGTTAGGTCCATCCTGCATTTACACTTTGGTTTATCTATCTTTTTCATAATGTGTACATGTGTCATATTTGTGTGACCAATACGGAGTCTAGTTATGAGGGTCTGATCTTTTCGAGTAGTAAACGAAGTTGTCAAAACAAAAATAGAATTTCTTAGAGCATTTAATTTACTTTTTATATTCTTATCCTGCCAAACAGTATCCCATATTTCTTTATTCTACGTTTAATGTGGTTTTTAACATCCGTTGCATTTGAGTTAGTGGAATGGTCTATTTAATTCAAGTTTGCAGCATTTTTAGCTTCTATATCAGCCTTCTCATTACCTTCAATACCTTGATGACTAGGGATCCACAATACCTTAAATTTGAAATAATTTTCTATTAAATTTATAATTTTTTCTCGTATAGCTAATATAAGTGGTTCGTTATTATTAATATTTTGTAGGGCTAGCAAGCACAATTTAGAATCTGAAAATATTATAAATCTTAAGTAACGACAGCACATCCTGATTTATTATCTATTACTGATCCATCAACCATCTGTGTAAAACTGTATAAAATCTTGATTTTTATATTTAATTTCATTGAATAAACTTTTATAAATGATTTGTGGAGTTTTATCTTTAAGATTTTTAGTTAATTCAAGGTTAATAGGTAATTCATACTAAGACGGGTCAATAAGTCCGTGACTTTTTGAATTTCTAACCTCCTTACTGAAAAAGCAACACTACTCCTGTCAACAGGCATCTGTCAGTTGACTCCTATCAAAATTTTAACTTGCTGCGTCAGTTAGTTTGTGTTTTACAGCTATCTTTATCAGACTATCCAGTAACTTAAGGAAACAATGGAAAAAAGTGAATTTCGTGTGCTTATTAAGCATTATTTTTTGCGAAAAAAAACCATTACCGAGACCAAGGCTGAGCTTGATAAATACTATGGGGACTCTGCACCATCGATTTCAATGGTAAAAAAGTGGTTTACTGAATTTCGTTGTGGCCGTACAAGCACTGAAGATGCCGAACGTCCTGGACGCCCAGTTGAGGTCTGTATACCCGAAACAATCGAAAGATTGTGGAAGCCATAGGCGTCTCGCATGGCTCAGTGGTTTCAATTTTGAATGATCACTTGGGCATGAGAAAGCTTTCCGCAAGATGGGTGCCGCGTTTGCTCACAGTCGACCACAAACGCAATCGTGTAACAACTTCACAGGAAGGTTTGGCGTTGTTTAATCACAATATGGAGGAGTTTTTGTGCCGTTTTGTAACCGTGGAAACGTGGAAGCGTTGGACAAAGTGTATAGAGCTCAAGGGGGACTACGTTGAAAAATAAAATGATTTATTTATCAAAAAACCTGTGTTTTATTCCAAAAGTCACGGACTTATTGACCCGCCCTCGTAATTGGCCCATGGGCCATAAGCAGGTATTTTTTTAGGGAAAACAGACGGAAACCAAAACTGAATTCCATTTAAATATTTCCTAGCTCGAATGCGTAATGGTTGAGTCCGGTTTGAGCGTTGTCATACTCTGTGTTAGACGAAGACTTTGTAAAATAATCATAAATTGGACTGGATGGTTGTGAAATTATATTAGTAGCATATATTAGTACAAGTTGTTTTCTTCTGTCAGAAAGTGGCATTTCCCCTGATTCTTCCAGTTTTGGATGATATGCTTTCTAAACATTTTAGATTATTAGGTTTGGCAAAATCATAGAAAATAGAACCATAATCTAATTTTTGTCTTATAAGAGCCTTATAGGTATTAATGAAACAATTTTTTTCGGCACCCCACTGATGATAAAACTTTAATCACATTTAATCTTTTTTTACATTCGGTTTTAAATTTATTTAAATGCATGTTCCAAGACGTCATTTTAGAGTTCAATGTTAACCCCAATATTTTTATGTAAGTTTAATATTGTGGTCATTTAGAGATAGCTGTAAATGTCTTTTGATTTTCATTTTCTTTGTAAATATTATGAATTCTGTAAAACAGTTTTAGAAAACTTAAATCTGGACTTTTTGGACCAGTCTTGAAACTTATTTATTTATTTGAATACGTGTTAACGTAGGATCAAAAGTTTTACCACAACAAGTAATTGTCAAGTCGTCTGCAAACAAAAAACCCTTTTTTGATGGCCAGTAAAAATAAAATTACACTAATTCTTGTGGCAAACCAATTTCAATAATTACTTGATCAGATAATGTATTATTAATTCTTACATTAATGTTATTTAACCTATTAGTTAAAAAGTTTTTAACAAAAGCAATTGTGTTTCCTTTAATACCCAAGCCTTGCAAAATTTCGATTACTCTATGCTTCCATACCATTTTATATGCCTTTTCGATGTCAAGTGCTACGAGAACTAAATAATTATTATTTGCCAAAGAATCTAAAATTTCGCTTTCTATATTCATAATTTGATCATAAGTCGATCTAAATTGTCGAAATCCGTACTGATAATTTAATAGATAATTATTTATCTCTGTATGCCATATTTTAATTCTGTTGCTAATAATCTTTTCTAATACTTTACACAGAATACAGGTTAATGCTATAGGTCTGTAACTTGATGGTGCACTTTTTGGTGGAGTTTTTGCCAGGTTAAAGTACTGAGATCACCAGAGCTTCTCTCCAACAATCCGGAAACAACTGTTTTTGCCACATATAGTTGTAAAGTTTCAATAAATATTTTAGGCCGCTATTTGGAAGATGTTTTATTATGTTTTTAGGAATATTGTCTGGCCCAGGACTAGAGGTACTGCTTTGAGAGAGTACTGACATTAATGAATGCATTAAGATATCTTTGTTAATTGAATCCGAATTGTTATGTAATTTATATCTTATATTATCATTTTACTTGGCCAATTTGTAAATCTTTAATTCATGGTCGTAATTATCACTACTAGAATTTGCTGCAAAAGTATTAGCTAGTAATTTTGAAGTTTCTTTTGAGCTAACTGTTAACGAGCCATCGCTATTATTAAGTGCGATAGTATTAGGACCACATTTAGTATTATTAATTATTTTTATTTTTTCCATATTTCGCTGACAGGTACATTAGTGTTAATTGAAGACGTCCACCTTTGCCAGTAATCTATTTTTATTTTCTTTAAGAACTTTCCTACAAAACGCCCTCTTCTTTTTATACTCTATTTTATACTTAGAATCATGATCAGCCCTAGTATATTTTTTTAAATTTCCGTATGCCTTTTTGGTTTCTTTTATAGCCACTCTACAGTCGTCATTCCACCAGGGCACGTTATTAGTTTTTAAGTTCCCTGAAGTTTTCGGTATAGTCTTATTTGCTGCATCAATAATTAAATTACTAAATTTAAGAACTATTTCGTCTATGGTAGTCAATTTCATCCTGAAATAAAGACCAGTCGGCTTTATCAAATTTCCATTTTTTGAGGACTTGAACCTTTTTTGGAATATTGCTCTGTTGACATGTATACGATTTTTAAAAAGAAATTAAATCCTTTCATAGAAGCACTTAAATCGGAAGAGAAATTGGTTTCCTGTATACAAATGCAGGATGGATTTAACTCATTCATAATTAATTTAATATTTTCTAGTCTTTTATAATAACTATTGCCATTCCATTGTAAAATGTTCATATTTCTGTATCTAAGTAATATATTATAACATATAAAAAAATTGGAAGTGTTGAAATAAATTAAGTTTTTAACGTAGAAATAGGATCCAAAATTTCATGTAACTTACTAGACAATCGCGAACATCTATTCTACAAACTAGTATTTAATTTTACATGTAGTATATAAATTTAACGTGACCATTTATTTTTTGACTCAAAACGGGACATTGGTTTATTAAGGTTAATTAACAGGTAGTCAATGAAAAAAATACTTTTTTTAGGGTATTTATTCAGAAAAAGTCAGTTAACTTAAAAGTTACAAATTAAAAAATATATAAAATAATATAATATATAATAATAATAATATAAAATATAATAATAATATAATATAATATAATATAAAATAATATAATAATAAAAATATAATAAACCCGAAACGTTTAGTTATATTTATCAGAGGAACAAATTTGCTTTAATATAGCTGGTGACGATTTTAAGTAAGAATAAAACTCTTGGCATGTTTTTTTATATTCACCTTAATTATCAACATCGCCTTTAGAACTGAAATTTGTAACTGGGTTTTCTCAGATGGCCACAATTTGTTCATCATAGAGAATACTCTTTCTACTGGAGCATTTGTAGCAGGCAAACATAAAATATATTCAATTAAAATAGAAAAGTTTTCATGCTGAAGATTGTTGGCTTGAAAGTGTTTGAATACTTCCACCCAACGAGTTTCCGTGGAAACATTTAGATTATTCCATTCAGTAGTTACAAATTAACGAAAATTCGTCAAAAACTTCTGCATCTTTATTACAGTCAATATATTCTTTTTCAATTAATACATCCAGAGCGTACTAGAATAGGGTATATTTTTTTGTTACCGTGGTTTGAAGCATCATTAAGTATTGTAATACAATTGGACATATCAAGATCGTCTTTTAATTCTTTCATCGCTGTAGGCGTCAAAACATCCACTACAATAGCTTCTGATTTCGTACGCGCGCATGAAAATTTGGGATCAAAACATGATTGAATTAATTTCGACGCACAATCATTAGAGCGAAAACTGTGGTTTTCTTGTATCGTGTGATAAGCCCAGACACCTTCTGCCGCGGCGATATCCAAGAACCTTTAAAGTTGGTGTATCCGATTTCTTGAAAAAGGTTAACATCGAAGAACTCGAAGCAGCGGCGCGATCGACATTTTTATGTTTTTCAGACTTCAAATGCTGTTCAAAAAAAAAAAAATCTGTCAAACGATGTAAACAAAGCGCGAGCGATGACGTCTTCGCCGCTCTCGCCTCTCGGCTATCGTCGCGTCGACCGACGACGCGGTCTCGCTCGCACACCGCTCGCGTCCAGTCGGCTCGACTACTCAAATTTTCGGGCCGTTTCAGAAAACGGGACAATTTGGCGTCCCAGAGATCATTTCGGGGACACCGGAACCCCTAATTACAAAAAGGGACAGTCCCGTTCAAAACGGGACGACTGGTCACGTTAAGTATATTGCACATTTTGATTAAGTCTTTAATGTTATCTGTGTAAGAATAAACTATTTCTTTTATATTCTTCTTTCCTTTGGTGTTATCTAACAAACTTATAAACCTATCAATATCTATTGGAAAAACTTCTTTTTCTGAGTCCATAAGATTATCTTTTATTTCTCTCCAGGTGTCTTCATCAGATCTTGTGTCTTGTCTTTTTAAGTTTCTTTTTTGATTTTTTCTATATTTCTGTTTCTTCAAGTGATGTAGGGCTATATGAGTCATCATCAGTCTCTAAAATTTCCATTGACTTTTTCAGTACGTTGGTAGGTTTAATAGTTTCTGCTTTTGAAGACTCACTGGTGCTTGGTTAATGGGCGCGTTTTATTCATTTCTGGTCAGTTGGAGGCTCAGATATTACATCTACTTTAGGGTTAACTATAGGCGTTGTTTCTAAATTGTTATTGTCAAAAATTCTGTCTTAAATGGTTATTGTTTTTCCTACTTCAGCGTCTTGGTGTGTAATTGTGAAATTTACTTCAGTCTTTGGGCAATTTTTTGCGGTGTGACCGGTCGTATTGCATGAAAAACATTTAAGTGAATCAGATTATAGGTAAATATAATAATTTGTACCATCAAAGTTTACTTGGAAGGATTCTGGAAGATGCCTTTCATCCTATGGGTTGATGTACAATTGTCTCCTAAAACTCAAGATATGTGAGAATCCAGGATCTGGAACACCAATTTTAACAAAAGAAATAGGTGACAAAATTTGAATTTTTAATTCTTTAAACTTTTCTTCTGTCATAATTTGGAATCAAAACAAACAATGTGGCAAACATTTTATAAAACTATGCATTTATTCCTAGTAATTAATAGTTTTATCTCCAACAATATATTTTTAACCGTTTATCTTTTTAACGTCAATAAGATCATATGTTTTTTTGGAGTCTAGATAAATACAAATTTTAGCATACGTATTCTCGACACAAATCTTATCCACGAAGCAGGTATCAAGGCGGTCAACGAAACGAGATTTTCCCTTATTGTTATCCCAACGATGGAGTCTCTCAGTGGAACTCGAGAATTACCTACACAAAAAAGTGCACCTTTCATGCTTAAAAAGGAGAAAACTAATATATTTTATCATTATCCTAGTCTTTTGACACAGGATAATTAGACACATGCAAATGATAATTATGCCTATAATTATGCATAACTCATTTTAGTGTTATTTTAAAACATAAATCTATAAACCAAAAGCATCACTTGACACGCAGTTTGAAGTTTTGGAATAGTAAAATAAACTTGATAGAGTAGAAAGATAAATGATAATACTACCCAAACCTAACACAGGATAATAATATATTTACCTTTTTGGAGGTATTATTTAGGTCTTCAGGTTAGAGAGCAAAACTCGATCTACAGTAGTGGAGTGAATATTTTATTAAGTTGTTAGAGAAGGAGACTCTTCTCGGCTCGACGCCGGGCCCCTGAAAAGGGCCTTACGGCGGACCTAACCAATATCAGGGGCTATGCCCCTCTAATTGGGGTGACACGCCCAGTACGAATACTGGGCGCAAAGAGTCAATTTTGGGGGAAGACCCCCCGCGGCAGAACGCGGGGGAAACCCGTGGGGGGGCAACACGAATTCCGAGGGAATGACGTTATGCCAATCCGGGCCCGACCAAGACCAACGGTCGGCTCCAAGCGGCGCGTGGGGGTCCCGACCCGGGGGCCGGGAAACGTGTGTGGGTCCACTCCCTCACGCGCCGCGTTTACCGGACCGCGGACACGAACAACCTGGGGGATGGGGGGGAAGTGTGAGAGGAAAAACTTCCGGGCCCCGACTTTGTGTGTCGGGGGGGAAGGTGCACCAAGGGGGCGACGGGGTGGCAAGAGGGCTGCCATCCCGACAGACCCCGGGTGAAGTTAGACAGGTTGTACCGGTAGGATTTATTTCCTACCGGTGCAAGGGGAAGAGGGGGGGGGGCAGCGATCCAGCGGTGTTTGGAGCGCTGTAACATGCGCCTCGGGTGGGGCGCACATCAATGCACCGGGACTCCTCCTCTTCGGGGGCATGGAGGCGCGTCAGGCGCCTGGGCTCCTCCTCTTCGAGGGCGGGGTGGCGCATCATTGCGCCGGGGCTCCTCCTCTTCGGGGGTGGCGGGACTCCGCTGGGTCTGCCGGGGGGACAGCGTCCCTCGGCAGGATGTGGCGGTCGGGCGGGCGGGCGTGCCAGGGCGCCAGGTCGGTCAGCTCGACCAGGCGCGAGGCATCCGCTCGCGCAAACAGGTTAGTGGCGAGCCGGGCCACAAAGGCCTCAACGCTCTCCATCCTGAGATCCCTCTCAATGGTGGAGTTGCGGACGTACCAGGGGGCGCCCACGATGTAGCGCAGCACCCGGTTCTGGGCTCTCTGCAGCGACCTCTTCTGGGGTGCAGAGAGCAGGTGGTGCCACGCAGGTGCTGCGTAGGTGAGGCGGGACCTAATGTATATTTGGTACAAGGCCGTCCGCATGTTGAGGGGGATCTGAGGAGATGAGAAGGCGGGGCGCAGTTGCGCGGTAGCCGCTTTGGCCTTTGCCACGGCTGTCTGGCGCTGGGCGACCATGGAGAGACGGCGATCTATGACGACACCTAGATATTTCGCCGTCCTCCCCCATGGTATTTCGGCGTCTCCGATCTTCAGAGGAGCTGGGAACCCCCTTCTCGTGGTGACGGCGAGCGCCTGGGACTTACCTGCATTTACAGACAGTCGCCAGTTGCTCAGCCAGTCAGGGAGAAGGTCCAGCGTCCTCTGAAGCTTCAGGGCGGCGTGGTCTGGTGTCAGAGAGCTGGTTATAAACGCCGTGTCGTCGGCGTATAACGCTGCGGTGGTGCCAGGGTCTTTGGGAACGTCACTGGCATAGAAATTATACAGTCCCGGGGAGAGCACGCTGCCCTGAGGGACGCCGGCGGTAATAGGGCGCTCTCCGGAGAGGACGCCGTCGACTCTTACCTTGAAGGTGCGGCCGGAGAGAAAGGATGCCACAAGCCTTACCAGGGGGGGTGGGACGTTGGCTCGGATGAGCTTGAAGAGCAGACCTTCATGCCAAACACAGTCAAACGCCTTTTCCATATCAAGGAATACTGCGACCGAAGATTCCTTCTTGTTCGCCGCAACGGACAGATGATGGATAACTCTTACCAGCTGGAGGGTGGTGCTGAGCTCTGACCTGAATCCGAATTGGTCCTCACGAGGAGGGAGGTGGGGAGCCAGGTGCTTAAGGAGAAGGATTTCAAAGGTTTTGGAGAGGGTTGAGAGGAGGGTTATGGGGCGGTAGCCCTCTGCCCTTCTCAAATTTTTATGGGGTTTGGGGATAGTGATGATTATCCCCAACTTCCAGGTGGTGGTGGGAAAGTGGCCGGTCCTGACGATTCCGTTGAACAGGCGGATCAGGGCCGCCACCGTCCTGAAAGGTAAATGTCGAAGAGCAGAGTTGGGAATACCATCTGCTTCGGGGGCCTTCTTCGGTTTAAGGCGTGCTAGGGTCTTCTGCACTTCCCTCGGAGAGAAGGAGAAGGAGGGAGGGGGGGAGGGGGAAAGTAGGAACACCTTTACCTCCTCGGAGACCATGCGGGCGTGGTCCGTTGCGGTCGTTGGCAGTGGTGAAAACTGGCGCTCGAGGTGTTCGGCATGAATCTCTGCTCTGTCCTCTGCACGGTACCTTAGGTTCCCGTCGGGGTGGAGCAGGGGGTAAACAGGGGCAGTGGCGCTGGTAAGACTGCGGCAAAAGCGGTGTAAAGAGGGCCAGTCCTCTCCCGCCTCCTGGATGCGTCGGGTCCAGTTTTCCGCGTTGAGGGTCTCTAGTTGGGATCTTACCTCTGCGGTGAGGCAGTTGAGCTGCGTCTTTATCGCTGGGCATCGGGTGCGCTGCCATCGTCGTCGCAGGCGCTTCTTTTCGGCGATCAGGTCCATTAGGTGACGAGGTAGGGGAGGCCGCTTATGTTGGCGGTGGGTGGGCGGTTGGGTGGCCGCATCCAATGCAGCTGCAATCGCCCCGGTGAGCTGCACCGTCATAGATTCGACGGTTTCTGCAGTGTTCACCGGGAAATTTGGCGTATTTTCGTGCAGCTGCAGGGAGAAAGCATCCCAGTCGCGGAATGGGTATGTGGGGAGGGGGGGGACACTTACTGGGGATGCTCGGACGATGGCCAGGACCGGGAGATGGTCTGAACCGTGGGCCATGTCCAGTACCTCCTGGTGGAGGTCGCCTGCGACGCGATAGGTGATGGCGACGTCTAAGACGTCTGGCGAGTGCGAGGATTGCTCCGGGTAATGGGTGGGTGTGTAAGTACCCACCACCGTATATCCAGCCTGCACAGAGTCGGCGAGCAGACGTCTTCCGTCAGCATTTGTCGTGCGAGAGCCCCACTCGGAGTGCTTACAATTTAGATCTCCGGCAATCACAGTCGGCTCATCTGATATGAGCCTGTGGATGTCGGAGATATCTAAATGTGATCCCGGGGGCTTGTAGCACGCAAATATGCGGGTGCGGTGGGTGCCGAGTGCAATTTCGATGCCCAGCGCATAAAGGGATGACACCGCGGGGGTAGGGAGGAGTTGGTGGAGGAGCCTCCTGCCGACCAAGACAGCGAGGCCTCTACACACTCGGTCTCCTCCTAGGTAATCTTGCCTGTAGGTTAAATACCCAGGAACAGAAAAACGGTCCGGGGGGGAGAGGAGTGTTTCGCTCAGGAGGGCGATGTCTATCTCGTACTCCCGAAGGAGGAGACGGATCGAGGCCACTTTCCCGCGGACCCCTCGGACGTTCCAGTGGACTATCTTTAGTGAGGTTGGGGCGTGGGAAGCCATTTGGACAATAATTTTGAGATGAGGGAGGCCCCTTCGGGGAGGGCCGACAGAAGAGTTTTGAGTATATCTTCCCCGGCCTGGATTTTTGAGAAGATATCCATAGCCAGGGAGAAGAGGGCGTAAATTAACTCAGCGGTGGATTCAGGGGCTGAGGGGGCCTCCCTCCTGGAACGGCGCTGAGAGGGCGGTGCGGCAATTGCTGGAAGGGTGGTGGCAGCTACTGCTGGGTTGGCCGGTTCGGTGGCAACCTCAGCCACTTCGGCAGTGGTAGTGGCCGACGAGACCTTGCGCAATGCACGGGAGATGCGGGGGGGGGGTGCGCTGCGGTAAGGGGGGGGGCCGACAAAACAGCCTCGACATTTGGCAGCGGAAGTGCAAGGGGCTCGTATTCAGAGTCCGTTGCTGCCGCGGAGGTGGCACCGGACTTGGGGCCCTTTTTCTTGATCCTCTTTCTTTTCCTCTGTTTCCGCACTGAGGGGGCGGGGAGAGTGGAGGATGAGGGACGGGGGGTGGGGTCGTTGGCCTCGGCCATAAGGGATGTGGCCGTAGGCGATGGAGGGGGGACCTCTTTCTCCGTTATGGGAGGGTCTTGACTTACCCGGTGAGGTGCGCGCCTGGTGCGGGCAGTGGGGCCTGCACGGCGGTTTCGGGCCTCGCGTTTAAAAACCGGGCAGTTTTTACTGTTGGCCGGGTGGGCCCCCTTGCAGTTGACGCAGGTGGGCTGTTCGGAGGGCGGGCGGGGGCAGTCAGTTGCGAAGTGCTCTTCGCCACACCTGACGCACGCCGGCCTTCGGTGGCAGTTCTGGCTAGAGTGCCGGAACTGCTGGCAGCGGTGGCATTGGGCGGGGCCGTCCTTGCCACGCCAGGCTTCCACCCTAATACCTGGCATATTCAGGAGTTCCGTCAAAATATTTTTGGACGACTCGGTATTCTTTTTCCCCTTTTGGGGTGAATTTAATCCCTTGTCCCAGTGGCTTCGCATTGGGAGGGTGGCCGAGGAGATCTGCGAGATTACTAAAGTGCCTTACCCAGTCCTCCAGCTTTTCCACGATGAGTGGCGGGCAGCGGGGGGCGGGGGGAGGCGGTGGCGAAGACACATTCCGTGTTTGTGTCACGGAGGTTGCCGTGGTAGTATCCATCGGCGATACGGCCCTCGATGTCGAGGCCGATGGAGATCCGGATTGAGCAGCCGTGGTCGCTGCTGCGTACGTCGCCAGGCGATCGGCGCGCTTGGCATTTTATTAAGTATAAAAATGTACAGGCTTATATACAAAATTTTATCGTAATTATTATTACTAAGAAAGAAAAATAATTGGATGAAAAAGGTTGTTTTTGATTGGAACATATCACCGTTATGTTTTCACACATCGCCCTGTCTCGTTCCGCCGCGGCGCGCGACGCCCGGCTATAAATATGCCTAGACGTGCCGCACCGCGTCCATTTAGTTCGAGCCTCCCGCGGGATCACGACGTCTTGCTGCTCCTCGCCGCTCCGACTGTTGCCATGTGAAATAGTGCGAAACGTGTGTGCTTTGTAGTGCTATGAAGAGAAAACTGCTTGATGAAGAATTCTTATTAGCATTTCCAAAAGTCCTTTTCAGGACTGCACTATGATGAAAATGAAGATGTTTTCAGTCACGAATAATAAGTGATGTTATTCGGACACTCGTTTCATTCGACGGACCGGCGTACGTTCTTATCAGAACGATGGTGTTCATATTTCAATCTTACTTCGAGCGTATGCTACACCTTCGTAACACCGGGATCGAAATCAATTGGACGCACTTCCGTCTAGTGCTAGCTTCTTTGGTACTCGACTGGCTTGCCTTGCCTATACGCGGTAAATTGCACTCTCATGTTATTACCAAACAAATTATGGTCAAGCGCAACTTGTACCAGGAGAATTATCATTTTACGCAGTACACTTCTTCTTTACTGATTTATAAAAACGCTAATTTAGCCACGCCCGCTGCGTTGTTGCAATGTTCTTTCGCTATAATTATAATTTACGTAGCAAGGAAATGCCATATAGACGTTTTTGTTGCAGAAAAGTGCAAGGGGACGCCCCTGGATAATGAGAAGAACGGACTTTTGCATATCTAAGGGGTCCCATACACGGTTCGGTTTTCCTTTTGTTCGGCCTGAACGGATGTAAAATCGTATCGTCTCTGTGCATTTTCGAGATCGCATCAGTCGGCCGTATGGACTGAAGCGATTCGTTCTAGTGTTGTCAACTCTAGTTTTGCGAAACTACTAAACTCGCGTCGTTTTCTACTAAAATCTACTAAAAGAGTACCGATAGGCGATAACTATAAAAAAGCTACTAAACTTAGGTATCCCTAAAAGTGTTTTTAGGGATTTTGTGTTTACAAACATACATGACATACATTTTCAGTTTTAATATTTTACCGTTAAATTAAAAAAAATATAGTAGGGTATATTAGGTACCTATATAGAAATTAAACCGGTAGTTTTAAGCAACTTACTGATGCGTGCTACTATGTGCTATTATGATAAGGTGTCATAATAGCTCATAGTAGCAGGCCATTTTGCATATTATGATTACTGTCTAGCTATTTTCTACAAAACCACTACTAACAACTAAATTTATACTAAGGTGAGAATAAAATACAATATTTTGTAGTAAAACTTTGTAAAACAACTAAGTTGGCAACATTAATTCTGACCTATACGGAATTACGGATGGACTGAACGGCAATAAAATTGGACTGAACGGTAATAAAATTCGAGTGTAAAATAAAACCGCTCAAGTGCGAGTGGGCAAGATGAGTTCCGTACAAAACGGAAAAAATCACGTTTGTTGTATGTGAGCCTCAAATTTTTATTTTATTCTGTTTTTAGTATTTGTTGTTATAACGGCAATAGAAATACTTACCTACATTATACATTCGTTAAAATTTTAACTGTCGAGCTATCACGGTATAAGAAAAGAGAGAGAGACAGTTAAGATACAGTCTGGAGACAAACGAACGAACAGCAATGTCTCAGTAATAGAGTCCCATTTTTAACCTTTGGGTACGGAACCCTAAAAATGGCACGTGGTATAAAGAAATTTATTAAAGTTCATTGAAGTATTTAAAACTTTAGAGCCACTATGGTTGATAAAATATAAAGATTATTACTATAAAAGAAAGATAAATTATTTCTATAACATATTACTGGAATAATGTATGACACAATAATTCGGTTTAGTCGATAGTGTGATTACAATTGCAGCAAAATACAAATAATAAATAAAATAATAGCCTAAACTACCAAGAGCATGTCGAGACATGTCTAAGAAGAGTTCCGTAACTATCAACGCGCAATAGGTTTTCTTTGAATTACTAGAAAAGTTATTGTCATAAAGTTATTACAGAAGCTAGGAGAGCGGCGGAAAGACAGACGGACGGGCAGAGTGAAATTATAAGGGTTCCTTAAGTATTACGGAACCCTAAAAACACGACCGAAGCTCGCGGCAATTTTCCGTATATATACGGAATTTATAAGAATAAAACTAGAATAAACTTTAACTTAGAATAAAACGCCTAGAAACTGGGTACGTGCATGAAAAGTGAAGTAAATCATACTGATCCATATCGGCTCAGTTTGTTCGAACGACCCGTCAGTTGTCAAAGTCAAGCGCAAGTGCATACATCTCTGAATATTAAAAACATTATGACTAATAAGTTGCAACTAAGACAAAGCTTTTTAATATTTTCTGATTCATTTAACTATCAATTTAAAGTATTGCCAGTATTAAGATAATCCTTAATACAAGGTGTCCCAAAATTAGCACGTCACACTGACACCGGAGGTAGATGAACCCAAGACGCATTGAACAGGCCTAACATGCCCTTAGAAAAGTTTCATGGGTTTTGAGTTATGACCACTTTCAGTCATTTTTTAAAAATCACAATTTTTTTGTAATGTTCGTATCAGAGACTTTTTAAAATGCACTTTATTTTACTTTTTTTTTTATGTATACTCCCTCAAGACTAGTTACTTATTATGAAACAAACAATACTTAGTCGATAAGTAATGTGAAATAACGACAGTTGATAGTCAATCTCAATTTTATTCTCACATAAAAATAATAGACTTTGAGCAGCCACCGTGAAAAAAAATTACTTCAAACATAATGAACTTTTAAAAACCTTTAAAAACTTCCCTATGCAATGCCGATTCCAAAATGGTGTAACACTTGTATTGTATATTATTGATAAATTATCAAATTTTAGTTGTTTCTCATCAATGCCCTACGTAAGTAGAATTAATAAAAATAAACCAGTAAGTCCTGCAGTTGCCACGATCAAGTAGGTAGAGAATTGGTCTAGTAGGGTGTCTTTTTTTTACCTGGCTTAGTAATTGGGACTGAAAGAGATAAAAAATAATACGCTGTTAACACCGAAATGCTATCTGTTGTGGACGTGGACAGTATTTGAATATTGCCTGGGGCCGTATTACAAGCTCTTAATTCCAGTCAGTTTACGCCATAAAACAAACTGGCTGGAATTTTCGTATTATAGTCACATGTTACCAGCCAGTCAGCAGTCACGTGACTCTTGACTTACTTCTGCATTGAAACTTGAGTGGTATTTTCGTATTATGACAGTACTTCTGACATTAGCTGGCTTGTTTTTACGTCAAAAACTGTTTAAACGAAGCCGTTCAGTTTACGCTCAACTTCATTAGCTTTTATTGAATAGTTTATATTTTAGTGTTTTCTTTTAATAATATATAGGTTAGGTTAGTAACGTCAAATATTGCTAAAGTGATTAGCAATTTTTTACGTTATTTTAAGACATAGGTATTATTCATAGGTTCATAGAAATTATACAATATGTGTGACGAATTAGAACTACTTGAATTTCTGGAAAATGGTTCTTCTCAAGAGAATAACAATGCAAAACTTCAAAGAAGACACCTTAGGGACCTTAATGATCCATTTAGTGTAGATGAAGTCAACTTTACAAAACGATACAGGTTGAATCAACAATTAGTTCACAATTTGTGCGACGAACTAAGACCGCATTATGTAGGTGGGAGCACAAGGGCCTCGCATCTGTCTCTTGAGAGAAATGTAGTACCTATTTACTATTTCTCTATTAACCCGTAAAATAAAATGTAACTTTTACTATATAATATGATTGTTGTACCTAAGTACATGTTAAACATTTAAATTAAAAAACATTACACTTTCTAATCATCTAACAGTCCGGTCAGATCAGTGTTGCCAAACTCAGATTATTTAAATTTGCCGCCTTTTTTCAGCTTCATCGCTGGCCGAATGACCAAATCGAGCTGTAAAGTAGTTAAATTGGCAACACTGATTTCACTCCTGACAGGACCTCTATGCCGACGATCACTCACCATTCACTATTTAGAAACTCCCGAGGTTATTGAGCTGTGAATTCTGTTTTCCAAAATCTTCGTAACCCTAATTGCGCCTTAAACAGCATACTCACGCACGGTCCGATCCAGCACCGTGGCCGTGGACCGAGAGTATGCCGCTTATTTTACCGATAAATTTTTTAGAAAGGTTTTTGGTAGAAAATAAGCACATTTTTTTCATGAAATAGGTGTATACAAAAACGACGGCTATTTTACCAACTTAAACCATTTATTTTTTGCAGTCCATAAAATTTGCTTTAACTTTAACAATAATTGTACATATTCTATGTATAGTTAAAAATATTTAGTACAAGTTTTCTGTTCGTTGTTGGCTATTCTATTCTATGGCTATATATAAGTGCATGGCAAGAAAAAAACATACTGTAATACGTCAAATTTGACGTATCCGAATGTCACCTTCATGCTCCATTTTTTTTTTTGAAGATTTAATGGCCTGGAAACCACTTCATGCTCCATTAAACCAGTCATAGACAATCAAATCAGGATGAATCCAGTCAGCATGAAATATCGTTGTAATACGAAAAAAGAACAAGGCACTTCAAGGCCGTATATTGAATTGCCTGGAAACAAGCTGGTTTTTTAAAAGATCATAATACGGCCCCAGAGCTGACAACAGTTTAGTGTGAATAACACAATATCTCTGTGCCTCGCTCGCTGGAATGAAGTTTTTAATCTCACTTCTTCTTTCATCTCCCCGCGTTCTCCCTGACGCTATAGCGCCAAATGACGTCATCGAGCCAGATGCAGAGATTTGTGGGCGGGGGGTGTAGGTATTGAAAGAAAATAAAAAGAGTCTCGTATGAATTTTGCATTTATTTTGTTTACAACAAGTGTTCAAATTGCCTTCCTCCCATTCTTATGCACAAGTGACACCTACGTATAAAATTTCGGTTGAGTCTTCTTATTAAGCTTATGGTCGATATTTCACGGGCTGCTTCAAATACCCTTTGCCTTAATTCAGCCACAGAAGTAATCGGTTTTGCGTAGACTTTATCTTTCAAGCATCCCCAGTAGAAAAATCCAAAGGATTTAAATCCGGGGAACGTGGCGGCCACAAGATCGGTCCCAGTCGCCCTATCTACCGGTTACGGTATGAAATATCGAGGTGCTCTCGAACGGCGCGGGCGTAGTGTGCTGGGCAGCCATCGTTTTGGAGCCACATCCTTTCCCTCAATTCCTGAGGGAAGCCCTCTAGTAATACTAGAAAATCATTCTTCAAAATTTAAGTAATTTTCTTCATTCAGGACAGTTGGTAACTCGAATGGTCTGGCCATTTAATATTCCTGTCCACAAGTTAATTTTAAATTGATATTGAGAGCGAACTTCTCTTTTTTCATGAGGGTTGGTTAGACGCGAGCTTTGAAGATTATGGAGATTAAGGTATCCATCTCGTTTACATGCAGATTCGTCGCTCCACAAGACATCATTAAAAAAGTTTGGATTTTCTCTCCATTTAGCAATCATTTGGCGACAAAATACAACGCGTCGTTGGTAGTCATTTGTTAGAAGCGTTTGGACCCGTGTTATGTAGTAGAGATGGTATCTGTGCCGCTTTAAAATTCGATGTGCCGATATTTTGGGATCCCAGTGCGCTGTTCAATGATCCGCACTGAAGTACCTGGTACCTGGCGGACTTCATCCAAAACAACATCATCATCTACAGTGCGGGGTCTTCCAGCGCCTGGGCATCTCGTTCCTGGTACTCGACCCTCGCAATATGTAGTTTGTCGGCGTACGATTAGGATACCGTTCCACATACAATCGTGCAGCCAACCTCGCATTGTAAGTTACGTTGCCGCGAGTCGAAACTCGCCTGGTTTCACCATAAATTAGATGCATGTCTGCGTACTCGCTATGAGAGTAAGAGACGTTGGGATTCGCCATCGTGCCCGTTTCACAAAATTCCCAAGAAAATGAGAGTCCGGTTGAGCGCTGAGTCGTCGTTTCCACTTTACAATAGTGCAAATTTGCAAGCAAAACAGAGTCCAGTAGAAAACAAGTTGAAAACAACCAAAAACAAGTTGAAAATCACAAAACAAAATGCAGAGGCGCAGAGAACACGTCGGTAGCACGAAACGCAAGGTAACGAACTGGCTTGACTGGCTGGGGCTGGTCTGGCTGACTGGTCACTTGGTCAAGTATCTGCTATCGCCGTCTCTTTCTTTTTAAAACTTGTTTTACAGCGTTTCTTTTGTTATTCAGAACCCGTGTTGGGCCGCCCAGGCAAATGGCAGGTAAAATGTGTATGACGTCATCTTCGCCTCAACAGCTTTATTCGCACTCTCACGTATTGTGTAAAGAATCAAAGGGCAAGTGTTACACCATTTTGGAATCGGTATGGCATAGGGAAGTTTTTAAAGGTATTTGTTCATTATGCTTGAAGTAATTTTACACCATTTTGGAATCGGTATGGCATAGGGAAGTTTTTAAAGGTATTTGTTCATTATGCTTGAAGTAATTTTTTTTCACGGTGGCTGCTCAAAGTCGAAACTATTATTGGAACGAAGTTCCTTATGGCGCGTTGCGAATTGTATTGAGGCTAGACGGATTATAGGCACGACACTTTTTGCCACTCGAAATCACAATGTAATAACGACTATTAATGATACAAAAAACGACCTTATCACCTTGACAATAATGTAGAATTTTGCAATTACACATTGTGACTGTTATGACTGTTACATATTGTGACTAGCTAGCCGGGCCTTAGGTAGGCGAGCGGTGGGACGGAAGAGCGCTTGATGTTTTTACTTAGTACGGAGCCGGACTTCGCGGCGGCAACACTGCGAGCAGCAAGCAACCCGCCCCCTCACCCCTGTCCCTACCTAAGGCGCGGCCAACTAGTTCCGCGCGCAATATATATACTTAGTTCAACTATTTGTTTTTTTATAATATAATGTATTATATCTATACAGATAAACAAAATTGAAGTGTCTGTTTGTAATTTCAAATTAACAGCTTTTATTTTCACTTAATGCATTTAAAAGTATGATCTGTACTTACAATAAAATATAAATTGTTAACATTTTTCTGACCGTCTGTCAGTCTGTGTGTTAGTTCCGGCTAATCTCTGTATATATAATATATATATATATATATATATATATATATATATATATATATATATATATATATATATATATATATATATATCTTCCAAAACAGGCTTCAATTCTTAATTATCAACTATATATTTATATTATAATATATATATTATAACTTCGTTCCATCCGGGTGTCCCTTGACACCTCTCAAGTTTTTTTTATGTGAGAATAAAATTGAGATTGACTATCAACTGTCATTATTTCACATTACTTATCGACTAAGTATTGTTTGTTTCATAATAAGTAACTAGTCTTGAGGGAGTAGCCCCCTTTCGCAACGCGCGATAAGGAACTTCGTTCCAAAAATAAATACAATAATTCCAATTACACTTCCACAACTTTAAAGTTTTGTTTATGTGCGTGTCAGTATGTAATACTTACGCCTACATCTATCTCTTGCTTCACTATGTACGATGCCTTTGTTTGAAGACTATCTAGGCGTTATTAATCTAAGGGCAGAACTGACGTCCGTTCGGTCGGATGCGATTTTCTCCGTGTATGTGCTCGAATCCGTTCAGGCTGAACTGACGTCAGTTCTAACTGAAACGATCGGCCTCTCGTCTGTGGGAACCTTTAGAGGCCCAATATCCCTAAATATTGAATCTAAAAAATTTAAGTATTAACAATGATAATTTCGACCATAGGGGCGATCTCTACTTGGTAACAGTACTTGGTAACGCATGAGTCATGTTTTTTCGTGCGTGCAGCCGGCTCCATCGTATTATAAGACGTTATCACGTCAAAAACAATCAGAGTTAGTATAGGCAAGTGGTACAACTACAAAAAGCGTGCTACTGCTATTTTGTGTCCCTCCAAAACTTGCTAGGAAGTTTCAGTAAATCATCTGCCACTGTACTGAATCGACTGACTTGACTTATTGACTTATTGGTGATTTATAAAAATGGTGTTAAAAGCTTTTAAAAATACTATTTTTAACTTGACACTGGCAATTATTTAATACGGAAGGTATTAAATAATTGCCAGTGTCAAGTTAAAATATATTAAAAATCATCAAGCCATATATTAAAAAACAAACACTGACGTGTAAAAAGTTAAAGTACGTCAAATCAATTGTCAAAAATGATTTCAACTTGGGTTGATACATTTTTATTATAATTTATTATTTTAATTTTCTTAAGGTGCCTTAGCAGTATTGAAAAATAATTGCTAAAAATGCAAAGAGATACTAGTGATTTCATATTGCCACCAGCCCCAAGGGGTCTATGTTTTGACCGCAATGATTTTGTCAAGGTATAAATTTTTATGATTTATTTAATAATGATAGGAGTATTCAACGATACTAAAATATTATCTTGTTTGTTTTCTTTCAGACTAACTTTTTGGTAGATAGCTTTTTAGCAGACCACAATGAAGTAGCTTCATTAGAAACTATGAGAGATGACCTAGGTGTTTACTTAAAAGTTCTCAGATTGGCAATGATAGAACTTATCAACAAAGATTATGCCAATTTTGTTAATTTATGTGCAACTTTGATAGGCTTCGATAAAGTCATATTAAAAATCCAAGTGCCTCTAAGTCAATTAAATGAAGAAGT
The DNA here is from genome assembly GCA_963565745.1 of Phengaris arion. Taxonomy (NCBI): domain Eukaryota; kingdom Metazoa; phylum Arthropoda; class Insecta; order Lepidoptera; family Lycaenidae; genus Phengaris; species Phengaris arion. Next base: position 12,208,435 of record OY751435.1, on the reverse strand, counting down.
ATTGGTAAGAACTTATTAAATAATTCAATTCGAAGGGCATATCAAGTTATGTTTAATGTAAGGAGCACTGCATTTGCTTTTGATTTACAGAACTTTTACTTGTTATTTACAGAATGTTAAACAATCACTTGAAGATGCTATGAGAGAATTATCTATGTGGTTAAATCAGAGGCACACACTTCTGAAGAATAAACAGCTACTGAGATATTATAGTCACACCAAAAAATGTCTCAACATATTAGACAGTATACTTGAAGATATTTTAGGAAAAAGAATCCAGGAGCAAATTGTTATTGTTGATAGAGCTGCAATGCAATATAATCAGCTTAAATTTTCAGTTTCAAAATGTGAAAGTATTATTAAGCCAGAACAAAATAAACAATATAATGAAGTTGGTGGGAAACTGATAAATATACTGAATGAATTAATGTTTAAATTCTGGAATGATAATAATGAAGACAGTTTACTGAAAACATTAATAATTCTGACCTCATTAGACCGAGTGTCTGAAACTGAAATGCTAATTAGAAAACAAGCCATTGCACCTTTACTACAAGATATAATAAATGAACCAGCTCTACAAAAAAGTAAAGATGGCCTTGAAGGAATTTACAAAAATATCCTTTCACTACTTGATCAGGAACTCAAATTGCTTGTGATAGTAACACAACATTCCAAGCTTACACATCTATCAAAAAAGTATAGATTTTTGGTCAATTGTTTTTGGTGTGAAGTAGAAAATCGCCTTGAGGTTAATATGGCTTCAATTTTTGCACCAGGAAATCCTCAGTTGTTCTATAAGAGATACAAAGAGAGTATGCATTTTGTTAAGAAAATTGAAGAACTTTGTGTTAAAAATGAATCTGTTCAAGTGTTGCGACAAACTGTAGAGTATAAAAATTTCATGAGGAGGTGGAATCTTCCTGTGTATTTTCAGATCAGATTTCAAGAAATTGCTGGTATGCTGTCCATTATCAATAAGTCTTCTTTTTTCTAGTTTAGTATGATGTTTGTGGTGTCAATTGTTTATTATTTCAGGCAGCTTTGAGTCCTGTTTGACAAGTACACCAACAACTCAGAACAATTCTGACTTTATCCTGGCAGAAACACTTAAATGTTGGAACAGTTTGCAAGATTGTTGGTCTGATGGTATTTTTATTAAGGCACTGACACATAAGTTTTGGAAATTATCACTTCAATTATTATCAAGATATGCAACATGGGTATCTAGTTTATGCTCTCAAGTCAGTAAAAAAATTATTGTATTTTTTACTTTAATACATTGATTTAAGAAAATAAATTAAAAAATCTCTTTTGCAGCGAAATAGCCAAGTAAGATTAGAAACTATATATGTAAATAAAATTTTACTGGAAACCTGTATAAACCTTTACATGGATAATGATAAACTAATAAAAAAATTACCCAAGTTTTTGGATCTTGTCGAGAATAAAATGCCAAATGAAAGAAAAAAAATAATAAGGGAAAGTATAAAACCCACTGAAGTTATGCTACAAAGCACAAAAACTAAAATAAATCAATGTATTGTTGATGAGCTGTATGATTATTTCAATATACTACTAAAACAAGTTAGTGACATACCTCGACTATATAGAAAGACAAACAGAAGCATTCCTTCAAAGCCTTGTGCATATATTGATGCTATAGCTAAAGCTTTAGATGAGTTTAATAGGGGAGCCTCAAAGAAATTGGACAGGTCTTTTCTGATTGGTATTTACCAGTCATTATTCGCAACAATGACAAATTCGTAAGTGTTAATATAAGAACAATTAACTATATTTTTGAGAAGTAAACTTATCTCTGCTAATCCTATTTATTTCATTTTCAGCTACTATAAGTATGTGGAGGATGTCTTGACCTCAGTCCAAAAAACTGAAGAATCCCTGAGAAGACTAAAACAAATACGAGAAATGTCATCACAACAGTCGCATGATGTTACAGGTGTAACTGACGGAGACAAAATTCGTCTACAGCTTAATGTAGATGTCGTATCATATGCTAATATAGCCCAGTCACTACACATCAGCAAGGAAAATGTGGATAAGTTAACAGAACTATTAACAATGGTTACAGATGCTGTAAAAACTATAGATATTAAATGATATATCCCGTTGTATATTTTAGTTTTGTATATAATATTAAAGGTATGAAATAAAAAAAGTTTTATAACATAAACATGTATTTGATCAGTTGAATAAAATTTTATGATTTGAAAAAATAGAAACCATTCACTTATCATTTAAAATAATTAACAAGATAAAATCTTACTAATACTATTTGTTTGGAACAAAGTATTTCAAAAGAGTGTTTGATTTTGATTTGTTCATGTTTCTTGGACTACTTCTGGGCAACTCTGAATTGGAGGGATTTTTCCACATAGCTTTCAACTCATGTTGCATGTCTTCAGGAAGGGCATTAAACACTTCCTTATCAACGTAACTTGGACAGTCCCCACAGTTTCCACCTTCTGCAACATCTTTCATAGCCTCCGAATTATCTGACATATCTCTAGCGGGACTCGCTCGAGGGGTCAATGACCTGTCTCTTGAGTTCAATCTCAGCTCTGATACTTTCTCCAATTCCTTTGAATTTAAACGAAGCTCACCAACTTTCAGTTTACTTGGTGATGCAATTTCTTCCTTCGACAAACATCTTCGTTTTGCAATCCATGTTACCTTTTTTGGTTTTTTGGGTGAAGGCTCAACTTCTGCATCAGACAAGTCAGTGGTGGTGCTACTACTCGGAGACACTGCAGAATAATCCATTGATGCTGAAGTGTCACAGTCGTTTTGAATATTTAGAACTGATTGTACTGATATATCGTTCATCAAATAATTAACAATGGAACTTCTACCAGTCATTCTTTCTTGAAATTTTGTAAATGCCAGTCCTACCAGAGTTAAATGGAATGGTTTTGAGAGATCAATTAATTTGGTGAATAATCTCATTATTATACTCATTAGCTTTTGCTGACCCGCTTCTGTGACAGTAAGGGCACCATTGTTAATTGTAAATATTGAGGGCGACACTTGACATTGCCTGGACTCTCTATGGCTACTCAATCTCTTGACATCTTTCTTTCTAAGTGTGACTCTCAATGAAACTGGAATGCGTCCATCTTCCCTAACTAAAATCAGTAACCTCTGGAGCAATGCAGCAAACTTTTCTTCCACTTCACTCTTAACACTAACTGTTTTAAAGCTATCTTCTAAACCTATACTTTGAGGCCTGCCTGTTTGTTTAACTGGAGTATTATCTTCACCTAAGCTTAAAGTCTTCAGTCTTACAGCCATGTCTGCACTAAAGTGTTTTTTCAACAATTCTATAGATACCTGTTGCAAGTCACTTACTGTGATGATTTTTTGTGAAATGAGAGCTTCTGTGCTTTTCAAACCAATACTTGGTATAGAACGCACACTTTGTAAAGTAGACATAAAATTAACACCATCTTCTGGGAAGATTGTAGTTTGGTCATTTGGTTTGTGAAGAGGACATATTAGTTTTGCCAATAGTTTATTGTGAGCGATACCTGCACAAGTAGTAAATCCTAATTCATCATATATTTTGTATCTCATTTCCTTGGCAATTTGGGATGCTAATTTTAATCTTGAATGACAACCACAAGTACACTCTACACTTGGTTCATTATAAACATGACCTGTTATTGTGATGCTGTTGTTTGTGTTTTTTAATTTTTCTTTGACTAAATTTGTGACATCAATATAGTTCTCATCTAATCCTAGTTTCTCTACAGGAGACTTCCAACTTTGAAGAACTGTAAAAATTTTACTGGACGCTGTTCTATACTCTCGCAAATCCTCACCATTAACTAATTTTAAATTCGGACACGCTTTTAATGCATCACAAACCAGCATACACTTCTGAATGCCGAATTTTCGCGCTTCGTAATTACTGGTTACAACGATATTTTTCTGTTGAATTCCCAAAGGTTGAGACCGCAAATCTGGATTCCGTATCATTTCTACTTGCGCATAAAAACAGTCGACATCAATGTGAATTATACTTTTTAGGTGTTCGTTCGGACTTCCTGAGCTGCTTGATTCCATGTTTCTGTAAAATATTCACATAGTTTGATCAAATTTTAGTTTATTACAAGAAAGTTTCTAGAAGTGAAATCATTCAACAATTTTATTTCATTCTAAACCTTACCTGTCGGTCATAATTTCAATTCTATTAAAATATAATAATTTATGCAATAAATAATTTCAAGATTAATATTAAAATTGACTATTTTTCTCTCATCTAAGTTAAAAATATTGATATTTTTGATTAGAGAATCACGACACATCAACAGACACAGTGTTGCTACAAACAAAATAAATGTTTTTTTATTATTTTATGTTTAGCTGAATACGAGTACTTTACTTGTAATAAATCTTTTTTAATGATTCGGCTTTGGAATGAACAAAAATTTAACTTCCTATTAGTACAACATCTAGATGTTGCCCACGACTTCGTACTTCACGACTACACGACGTCGAATTGTTTATTTTGCCGCGATCAAAAGTAGCCTATGTCCTTGCCCGTGGTCTAAACTATATCTGTGCCAAATTTCATGAAAATCGATCTATTCGTTTCGGAGCCTTTTAAACATACACACAATCAAATCTTTATTTTTTTGTAATATGGATGTTGCCTAGTGTGGAATATCACAATTTTACAAATTACATTTAAAAAATTTATGTTTCTCTATTCAATAATAATATAATATAATAATATCTATGGACGCTTCACACCACGTCAATCTGGCCCCGTGCTAATTATCCGAAGAACTTGTGTTACAGGTACCAGAAAACGGGAAGTATATTTAATACTTTTATACTATACATATATAAGATTTTTATTATATTATACACATATTTAATACACATCCATGACCCAGGAACACAGAAAAACTTTTAGTTCCTTCGGCGGGATTCGAACCCGCGACCCCCGGCTTGAGCACCAACGTGCTGAACCACTGAGCCACAGAGGTCGTCAATAGAGAATAGAGATGAGAGAGAGATAGAGAAATATAAATTTTTATGGAATATGTATTTAGGTTGACGCGATTTAAAATTATAAGCAAAAAAAATATATTGCATATCTCTTTTTTGCAAAACGATTTGTTACGTCACAAGCTGCTCCCACCATACATTTTTTAACGACAAATGTATGGCGGGAGCAACTCGTGATGTCACAGGCTGTTATATTGCTCTCTTTCTTAAATTCTTCTCTAATGTAAAATTTAATTGTTTGTATCTTCTTTATTTTTATAATAGAGTCTGGCTATTGAAAGATGAGACTGGCTTTTTATTCCAAAAATGATTATGGTAACACTGTCACTAATGTCATTTTCACTTAGAGCATGTGTTGTTTAATTGTTTATGTGTCAAAGTGAAAAATATTTGTGTGGTTTACGTGATTTTCTAATTTAAACATGACGAAAACTTTGAAAAGAGATTTGCGAAAGCTTTTGCTATGATTAGTAAATACGAACAAAAAAGAAGTGATAGGAATGCCATTTTAAACAAAAACAAGATTGTTTACATGAAATATCCCAGTGCATTGGTAAGTACGGGTAAAAGATTTTGTTACTTTCAATTACAATTAATTAAAGATCATTATTATTTATCATGTATTTGAATTTATTGCTTTGCAGGTTTGCAGGATGATACAAAGGATTCAGTTATGCAAGTTATAATATCAAGCATGAATAAATCAAGAGATGTATTCCAAGAAGAGTGTTTAAAGACACAAAATCAGTTCCTTGATGAGATTTCTTCTTTGACCGGTAAGACCCTAACGTTATTTTAAAAAATACCTGGAAGCAACCTTGTTATTTAATACTAACTTTATTTGTTAACATATTTTCAGATGTCAGTGTTTGTACCCTAAAAAGGATTAAAAAAGAAGGTCAAATAAATAAAGGCGTGTGGAATACACCAGGTAAAAAAGACCACATCAACCAACAGTATCAGCGTTAGATACTTTTGATATTAATGCAATAAAAAACAAAATCAATGAGTTTTATATAGTAAAGAAACAAATCCCAACATTAAGGTCTCTTTTAAGTGAACTAAGGGAAAGTATTAACTTTACTTGCTGTCGTGAAACATTGCGTCGCATCCTTTTATCAAACGGATTTGAATTCAAGAAAAACCAAGATGAACGTACAATCCTTATTGAAAGGTATGATGTAGCAGCATTGCGACACCGTTTCTTGCGGACCATTGCTACTAAACGTAAAGAAGGCAAAGAAAATGTATATCTCGATGAAACTTATGTTCATCAGAACTATAAATCAAAAAAATCATGGCAGGGTCCTTCCACAAGTGGTGCTGTAACAAATATCTCTTCAGGCAAGAGATATAATATTATAGTTCATGCCGGCTCAGAAAGAGGTTTTGTGCCAAACGCTCTTCTTGTGTTTAGTACATATTCAAAAAATGCAGACTAACATCACGACATGAATTCTCAAAATTTCATGAAATGGATATCTGAAAAACTATTACCGAATTTAAGCAAACCAAATGTTATCGTGATGGACAATGCTAGCTATCACTGTGTACAGATTAATAAGGGTCCAACGACTAATTCCAAGAAATCCGACATTCAAGCATGGCTCTCTTCAAATGGCATTCCTTATGAGGAATGTCTAACATGGGAAGAGCTATTAGTTTTGACAAAGGAACATTGGCAAGCCCCAGTGTACCAAGCTGATGAACTTATAAAGCAGCATGGCGTGAAGTCCTTAGACTACCGCCATACCACTGCGATTTAAACCCCATAGAGTTAATATGGAGTTTGGCAAAACGTAGAATTGCCAGCAAAAATATTGGTTTGTCTGCAGAAGATATGGCAAGATTAATTCACGAGTCATTTAACAGTATAACAGCTGAAGAGTGGAAAAAAAATACGGACCATGTGAAGCATGTTGAGGAGCAGTATAAAAGACGAGACGGGATCACTGCAGACATGGAACTGTTTATAATTAGGGTCAGAGACGATATTAGCAGTTCGGATTCGGATTCCTCACTTGAAATAGAATTTTTAGAATCAGATTTTGACTGAAGTGATTAAACAATTAAAACAATTGTATATTTTGATTTTCTGTGTTGTTTTTTCATCTCCACTTAATCCTTGGTTTTTAATTAACTTGCAAGGGGTGTTATTAGTTTCAACTGTCACCTGTAGGCATGTACAAGTATATAATAAATATACATACTTGAGTATAATCAATACAATCTATGATACTTGCGAGCATGTGTGCTAATACCACGTCTTTTAATTGCATAATATAATATAGGAAATTCTTTAACATTTAAATTAAGTTATATTTAAACTTAGAAACAGTAGGGACAATTTAGTTTAAGAAAATTAAGATAATTGTTTGGTTAAATTTTATTTTGTAATATATTTCATGATGTATTAAAGAAGTTTTAATACTCCGACAAAAATGCACGAGTCTTGCATGCGTTTAATTCATCATAAAATATATTGCAAAATAAAATTTAAGTAAACAACAACAGTAAAATTCATTTTCTTGAAATTTTCCCTAACAAAATATAATATTATTGTCATAAATAATCAAGTATCAAAACTATAATTCTGACTATAGACGAGGTTGCCATACGTAGATTTTTTGAATTTGCCGCCTTTCTCCAGTCTCGTCTTTCGCTAGCCACTTTTTTTTCTATACGAAAATGGGTTCTAGACGGTTCTAGATTGTTTTTTAACATGTTGTCAATCGAATAGATAAAAAAAAAGTTAAGACAACATGCCTTTATTATAAAGTTAAAGGTTAGTTAAGTTAGTTAGTTGTTAGTTCCTACTTCCTAGATAGCCAGTGCATTTTTAGCATTAGAATTTTGTTTCACTGTTTATAACAAATGTGGATGGATTTAACGGGTAAAGGATAACGAGTACAAAGAAACCCAATTTAACGTGGACCAAGTCACTTGCAAAAGCTAGTAAACTTAATAATTATTTTGACGCCTGTACTTCTGTCCATTAGCGATTGTATCATTTTAAGAATACACCCTATACCCTCTTGAGAGTAATATCAAATATTATGTCGATTTGATTTCTACCTTCACGGATGGTATATAAATTAAGAACAAGAACGATTTTATAAGTTTATTTCTTCCAATAAACATGAAGGCAAATATTTTTAAATTTTCTAAAATTACGTTATAAGAATTTTATTTTTGTTTTGAAATTTAATACGATGATATTACAGGATTTAGTTGATTATATTTATGGTATTGGCAAAAAATAAATGGGATAGTTTTGGCAGGATGTGAAAGTTTTTTTTGTATGTCTTCCATAAATCTGTGTTAATAAGGTTTTGGTAGAATGTTAAACCCACGGAAGAAGGAAAACCATGTATGATTCAATAACGTGTACAAGTGGCACAACTTCAAAAAGCGTGCTATAAGGGTTTTGAAATTCGTGACATCTGACAGCTTTTTGAAACGACGAGGACCGTCAGGCTATCAAGCGCCGCCTGGTGACAGAAAAAGAATCGAAAATTCTTATTGACCATTTTTGATAGCACTTACATTGATACCACATACCGCTTTGTGTGCGTTGGGTCTGCCCCCTAGCGGCAGAAAAAATATCAAACACCCTTATTTTGTATTCCCTTCAAAACTCCCTAGAAACTTTCAGTAAAGCTTCTACCACTTTACTGAATTGACTGACTTGACTCATTGACTGCACAGACTATTTCTTTGGACTTAAACTAGACTTTAAACTTGTAAATTTAGAAATACGGTGCTGAAAACTGAAACGAGAATTCTATTTCCCGCCTTTTTAACTTGACACTGGCAAATGGTTATAAGTCTAGGATCAAGTATACTTATAAGCCAACTACATAAATTTAAATTAAAAAAAAGCGCTGAGTTCTATTTACAGTGCAGTTTCTTCTGTCGCGACCACAAAAAACTCTCGTGTGTAGAAGCAATACCCACGGTATTAGAGTATATTATCAGTAAAGTGTTGGTAGACGCCCTAAGCCTTTGATATGACAATAATATTATAGTGCGACAGAAAAGAGTATAGACAATAAATTCGCCGCCGCCACCATCGCTTACATAGCAATACTGACGTACACAAAAACTTTTGATGCTTTTAGTATTATTTTATGTATTGCCGCGACTTCGGCCCTTCACAATCTCGGGCCAATTTCTAGCGGTAGCACCGAACTAAGCTATATTTCGGCGGACGGGATGACGGCGCTCGGGTGACGGGAGTGAGGTGGACATATGGCCATAGTAAATGTATGTATCGCTAAATCGGCAGCGTCATCTTGCGGTGGACATACGGCCATAGTAAATATATGTATTGCTAAATCGGCAGCGTCATCTCGTTCTCGTTGACGCCCCGTTGAAGATGGCGGTGGACAAACAGCCGTTCTGTACAAAGTACAAACAGTGTTGAAAACTTATTGGTAGCGAGAAAATTTCCCTGGTGGCGGATTTCGGAACTATCCTATGACTGATATTTCCGTCGGCCTGGATAGTAAAATAGCAATAAAATTCTTAAAAGAGCCGATTTTATTTTTGTTTTGAAATAATTATTTAAAAGTGCGTCATGATTTCATTGTTGAACATCTACGAAGTGGTAAAAAATACTAAAAAACCACTTCGTGAGGGTTAACAGTATTTTAATTTTAAAAAGTGGAATAAATAAATAATAATATAAATAATTTATTAAATATATATATTGTATTATATATTAAATTGAATATTAAATATAATATTAAATTTTAAAAAATTTAATTTTATTGAATATGTTTAGGCTTCATTTATTTTTGTTTATTATATTTTAAATAGACTTACAGCCTAATAATAATATAATAACAAATTCATATATGGTAAAGTCTGGCTAGCGGAATATGTACCTAGCAAATTCAAAATTGATGAAGAAGGCAACACAGAAAATAGTTGGAAAAAACGATTTTGATACTTTTATAAAATAAAAAATTAATAATTTATTTTTACTCCCAGAACTTAAAATTTTCGGATTATAGTATTTTGTGTGTTAACCCAGGATATAAACTGCGTGCAAGCAAAATTTCATCCAAATGTGTTCAACAATTTTGTGTGATTGAGTATTGATTAATGGTGTGAAAAGACACAACAGATTCAAGCAAATTTGTATAAAAATAATTACTTAGATAAGAATACCACTTAAATAATCAGGTAAAAATCAAAGTCATACATTCAATAAAAACATGATTGTATTTTATTCACTGTAATCAAATTCTAATTCTAAATATTCTACACACATATCTGATTCATCTGAGCTACTCGACTCTTCATCCCAGACACTGATTATAAATTGTTCCATATCTTCCGCTATCCCATCCCTGGTTCTGTATTGGTCTTCAACATGCAGTACATGGTCGACATTTTTTTTCCAGTCATCTGCTGTTATGCTTTGGAAAGCTTCTTTTATTAGTTATTGTAATTGAGCTACTGATATAGAAATATTTCTGCTTGCCTCTTTTCGCTTTCCAAGACTCCATATGAGCTCTATGGGATTGAGGTCGCAATGGTAGGGAGGTAATCTTAATACCTCATGACCATGCTCTTTTAACATTTCATCTGCTTCATATATTGGCTCAGGTTTGTGCTTTTGTACCAAAACCAATAGTTCCGATCTGGTCTTATTTTCTTCAAATATAATGTGATTGACTCGCAGCCAATCTTGTATATCTGCTTTCCGAGTGCTGGTGTTAGGTATCTTATTAATTTGAACTGTATGGTAACGTTGTCCATCACTATGATGCTATTTGCACTCAAATTGGGTATCAGTTTCTCGCACAACCATTTATTAAAATTTGAGGCATTCATGTCATGATGGTAGTCTGCTTTGGTAGACTTAGTGCTGAATGTTAACAATGCATTGGGCACAAGACCATTCTCTGAGCCAGCATGAACGATTATAAATCGTTTTCCTGTGGAAATGTTGTCGATAACACCCTGTGTCGAAGGTCCCTGCCAACACATTTTTGGCTTATAATTTTGATGGATGTATGTTTCATCGAGATATATTATTTGTTTACCTTTAGCACGTTTTGCAGCAATAGTACTTAAATATTTGTGTCGCCAGGCTTCGAGGTCATATCTTTCAATGAGTAGGTACAGATCGTTGATTTTTATTTTTCTTAAATTTAAATCCATTCTTTAGCAAAATTTTCCGTAGGATTTCTCGGCATCCAGTAAAGTTTATGCTTTCTCTCAAATCAGCCAAAAGGCTTCTAAGGATACGTACTTGTTTTTTAACCAAATAGAATTCATTTATTTTGTTCCTGATAGCTTGAATATCAAAACTATCTAGGTTGGATATTGTAGACGGATGAGGTCGTTTTTTGCCTGGAGTTCTGAAGACACCGTCATTTCAACGTCAACCTACGAAATAGACACAATAATAATTATATCTATATCAAAAGAAATCTTCAAAATTTCGGGATAAAGTGTAGACTATGTCCATCCTCGTACTTTAAACTATATCCATTGCAAATTTCTTTAAAATCGGTCGGATAGTTCAGGCACTAAAGCGTAACAGACAGACGTACAGAGTTATCTTCGCATTTATAGGTAATAATATTAGTAGAGATTTAATTACCTGTCATAGAAGAGATATCTTGAAAATATTTATTCTGAGTAACTCTTTTTGTTCCAATTCTTTGAGTTTGGATAGATTTTCCAACACCTCTTGTTTTGCTTCGGAATCTAGGTCAAGATCTTCTGTAAAAATAAAATAAAAGATTCATGAAACATTTTCCATGCATTAGTCATGTTACTACTCAAAACTTGGGCAACATTAAAGAGAATCTTCGTAATTTTAACATCATATTAAGTTAAGTATACATTATTATATCATATAAAGCAAAATTTTGAAGAATAAAAGTTGTAAAGCAATGAAAAAAGCACACATTCTTAAAGTATCAAAATCACTGTACTCAACTAACCCATAAATTTTACGACGATGTCTAAACATTCCGTTTTTTGTTTGAATAACGATTCTTTCTCCTTTTGTTTTTCTTTATACTTATTCATCATGTTAAAAAGAAGCTCTCGTACGCTACTTTAAATCGGTTTACTCATGATTAACTTCTTTATAACAAAAAAACTCGTTAAATTAACACAATAACAATGCGACCCAGTGTTGGCATTGTTGGCCGACAGGATTATGTGTCAGGGCCGTAAAATTATCGTTTTTTTTTTCAATTTGTCGTACAAACAGAAAAATTTTTTTAAAGCCTATTTATTGTGAGCTATGTTAATTTTTAATAAGCAAAATAGTGAATAAACAATATTAATTTAATTAAGTACAAAACAATATATTTTTTTCTAAAATAATTTAATTTTTTAATAAATTAGAAAGGCATAGACGTCTCACTTACAATAACAACAATAACCATGAACTAAGCATTAAAGAGTATCTAAAATATTAAAATTTTTAGTCAGATTGGAACTGTACTTTGTATAAAGTATACACAAAATCCATTGACCTTATATTATTATTTATTATCAAGTGAAAGTAGATGATTAGAAACTCAGAAAGTTAATACGAGAGGGCAACATAGTGAAATTTCAATTTTGGTGGGAACATTTGAACAGAAAAAAATTATCGCAAAATTATGTTGCGTTAGGATTATATGTAGATATTATACGTTGGATTATCGTACAATTTCGTCACATAACCACACCTCTATGTTTGATTGTATGAAGTGTTAAATTATGTGATGTGTATAGGGTTGCCATTCATCCTGATATATCGGGACTGTCACCGTTATTAGGCCTTCTGTCCCGACGTCCCGACAAAGCACTATTACGTCCCGTTTTATCGCGCTATCAAAGCAATTCAAATACTTTTTGGACGACAGTTGCTTTCAACAATATAATTATTTAAAAAACTTTTTGGAGGCTACAGTTGACACGGAAGAGTGGAAGGCCATACATTCAGTAGAAGAGAAGTGGATTTACTTTTTTAATCTTACAGAAAATCCTGAAAGAAAATGCCAAATGCTCAAATTGTGTCAATATTTATTTGCAATACCTGGCCACAACGCTTCTGTCGAAAGAATATTTTCATTAATGTCTAGCCAGTCGACTGATGAAAGAAATCGCCTGCTGCCGGAGACTGTGGAGTCAATTTTACAGTGTCAGGTTAATTTTAATATGACTTGCACAGAGTTTTATAAATATATAAAGGGCCAAAAATAATTACTTAAAAAAGTATTCGTCAGAAAAATATGACCAACCTACGTGTAGTACTGCGTCCATACAGTAGTAGTAGAATTTGTATTTTTTTTTTTAATAAAAGACATTCATACGTTTTTTTTTCTCTTTGCGTCCCGACACGAGCCTTGCCAAATATGGCAACCCTAGATGTGTACGATAATTATGTGACGAATGCTAACGCTGATGCGACCACAGAGAAGTTGACAGTTAGTTGACAGCATGTGTCAAAATGTCAGTGTTGCAACTTAAAAAATTGATGAGCTTACCATTCGCTAGCCAAACTATAACCATATTGCTAATTACAAGCCTTGCTTAGCTGTACAAACTTCTGTAAAGAAATCTAATGACTAATTCTGCGAAATGTGAGTAAACTCATGCGTATTTTGAAACAGGTTTTCCTAATTTTACGGTGTTTTCCCAATATTTTCGTAACTTTTCGTCAGTAGGAAAAATATGAAAACTTATAACTTACTGTTGTGTTCCTCAATATTTTAAAATAATTATAACATTTAGGAACACAGCAGTAAGTTTCTTTTTTTATTACCCTTTGTAGTCATTATTTTATATAGGTATTTTAGTTAGTCGTTAATAGTTTATTTTATATTCGTGAAAAATTACAAATTATTGTTTAAATCATATAAAATCTTACGTGTAACGTGTACGTGTTTTATCTGTCATATATAGCTACCTACTCATTGCCAATAGGAAAATTTAATTTTTCTGTATTTTTAACTTGACACTGGCAATAGTTTTAAGCTAGACTGACAAAACATAAAAAGAGTAATGTCAAAATTGATGTAACTAACGTCAATTGTCAAAATCTTAGAAAAGTGGGTGTTCACGGTGCACTTTTACACAAATAAACATAGGTTAAAGAAATTTGTTTGTGCTTCGTGGTAATGACGTTATAAAAATATATCAAAATGGAAGGGTTGCCTTCCGGCGATATTCAAGCCAAGTATCAGAAACTAGCAGCAGAATATTCCAAGGTAAACCATAATTTATAGAAGTGTGCAATGTTCTGGGATGAAATAAGTAATAAATCTATAATTTCCGCTTACAGTTGAAAGTACATGTGAAGGTGCTCAAGAAAGGCGTCTTGGACGAGCAGGCAAAATCGAATGAACTGCGGGAATTGTTAAAAGATAAGGAAAAAACATTGCGTAAAGGTGAACTTGAAATAGATTCTTTAACATTTAGAAATCAACAATTGACACGCCGTGTATCCGTACTACAAGAAGAGCTCGAAAACGTTCAAGTAAGTGATATTCTAGTTATTTGCTACAATAATAAATCTGTTATATTCAGTTATTATATTATGTATACTGTATATATTATTGATTAGCAAATGAAGCACTATTTTTATCAACTAAACTTAATTCATACTTATATTAATAAGAAGTTGTTTTAGGCTAAACTTACAAAAAAAACAAAAGGCAAAGCTGAAGAAAAACAACAGCCAACAAACAATCCCTCAACATTTGATTCTGGGCTACTTCAAGAAGAGTTACAAAAAAAAATCATTGAAAATGCTCAATTTGCTTCACAGGTAACTTGAAAAGTTATACTGGGTGATTTTTTTATTCCGTTTGGGTAAAACTAGGGTATAATAGGTGCATGAATACTATGGCATACTTAGTTAATTTTTTTCTTTTTAGGATTCCATACCAAAAGGGTACAAATGGGATCCTATTACTAAGATTCCGCTGTCTGTCTGTCGCCAGGCTACTACCTACTAACTTTAAACTACTTGAGCTTTGACACAAATACTTTTCTGTAGAATCTATATAAATAACCTGCCACTTTTTCCTTCAGACACAATAAAAAGTCACATGATATTAACAAAAATAATTTTTTTTTGTGAAAAAGTCATAATTCATAAAAAACTGTTATATAGCTTTCAGATAAAACTTTTGAAATATCTCAACTCCATGCTACAATAGATGATTACCATAGGCAGATATGTGAAAGTGATAATAAATACAAATGTGAAATTGCCAAGTTGAAAAACAAAAATCAAGAGCTACAGTTTGCATTAGAAGAAGCAGAACAAAAGGATAGACCAGGAAATACATCTAGAACACACTTAAGTAGTCAAGCTGCTATTTGCAATGGAGATTTTCTGTCTGAAGTTGGAAGCCTGGTAATTTTATTTAATTACTTGTAGTTGTACTTTCCTTGTGTAAGATTGTGCACCAAAATTTCTGTTTAGTACAATGTTATAAATATGATGGTATTTTGGTCCATGCAATACGGTGCTCTGAAAAATAAGACACTTTACAAAAGGAATAGTATACTAAAAATCAATAATTTCAAATATACTGCAGATAGTTTGAAGCACTTTTGTGAATCTTGTGAAAATGCCCTGTATAAAAGTCGTACAAGTAGGTGATGTGATGTCACACTACGAATGTTGCTACGAAATGTATGGCCATATGCACAAAAATTCTGATTACTCCGAAATTATTGCGTTTATGTTCACACATACCATAGTAAATCTTTTTGTATTTGATGTAAGTAAACTAATTATGTAGGGTTTTTTACACTAATGTTGTAAAAATATTTCAACTTTTTGTGACTTCGAAATGCATAAAATTACAAAACTACACTTACAATTCTAATTCTTTTTACTTCTATCAAGTTGTAATACCTTATTATTACTTAAGTTTTTTTAAAAAACTAAAGGACACTGGCAAATACTGCCTGATTTTCCATCAAGAGCAGCCAAATTTCGAACATAGTTTTATAGTACTTAAAAAGTTATTATATAAAAAAAATATATATTTTTAGGACTTGGGAATTAAAAGTTATGAATCTCCGAATATCAGAGTTGATGTGCAAAATACATACTTGTCTGTGGTAATCATTGGCATCATATCTATATAGTCTATGGTTATCATGCTGTCTAGTGGCCCTCTAGACAGTCTACTACTGTAGATAGATTTATTTTAATAGGAGTATAAAGTTATTTTCTTTTTCCATAGCTCAGCAGTTTTGTACTATTTTTATAAAAAAAAAATGTTAGTTAGGGTGTGAAATAGATCTCTCTATACTATTTATATTTATATACTAAGAAAAATAATTATTATGTTTTTGGTTTTCGTAACGTGAAAGCGACATCTGTCATTTATCTGTTAGCATATTGCGTTTCCAAATAGTTATTAATTTAATTACTTAATTGACATTGCAAATAATAGATGTCGCTTTTCCGAAAACCAAACTAGAGCAATATATTGACCAATATGTAAGGTTATATTTAATCAATTATCTTGTATCCCCCGAGTTTGATGCATAATATTATTGCGTTTTTTGTTCCTATTATCATAAAGTACAACTTACAATAAATATGTACTTGTTGTAGGCTCGTATTTTAATTACCAAGCAGTAAATGTATGGCGACTTGCCGATCTCCTTTTTACATGTAGGAAAACACCCAATTGTTTTGTCTTATTTCAGATGGGCAGCGAGGATGCCTTGAGTTCTGTAGATGATTTACATGTTAATGATCAACTTATAAATAAAGATCATACATTAGAACAGGTATTTTATTATTTTTTATATTACAGAGAATCAAACTCAATTTGGTCCAAACAAAAATAAATAATTAAAACATTTGTCACATGTCTTTCTTTATATACTTATAGGAAAATCAAAAACTTCGAATGGAATATGAATTATTACAAATGGAAAATGAAAGTTTGAAATTAGAAGTAGCAAAACATGTATCAGCATCACAAAAACGTAGAGGAGAGATACATGACTCTGGAGATTTTAATAGTTTTAATGACACATCAGCAGGTAATTTTTTGAATGAATTGATGCAAAACATTAAATCTCGAAACTAAGTTATTCTGGAATACAATGCAATAATTACTGAGAACTTTAAAGCATTACAAGAAAATAATTGTTGTAGATGCGGAAGGCAGAGTTACAGGATTTTTAGGCAGTTTGGAAGTTCCATTCCTGGTGAATCACGAACTTCAAGTGCGGGAAGAACGCATGGAGACTTACTTTAGGAACAAGATCAGAGATCTCAACCAACAAAAAGATGAATTGAGGAGCAAGACTGAACATTACGTTAAAGAGGTAATTAATGAATTCAGTTTCAGCTTATTAGTTTATTAAACTTATTATGTAAGACATAAATTTATTTCAGGGAAAATTATTCTTATGTTTAAAAATGCATTTATTGTGATCTTTTTATTTATTTTAGTGTGAGATGCTTCGACTTAGGTTTGATGAAATGGAGCTGGAGAAAGAGACTGACAACCGAACAATACAGGAAAAACATAACACTATAAGTAGACTTGTGAGTATTCATGTTTTTAGGGTTACATACCCAATGGGTAAAAACGGAACATCGCTGTCTGTCTGTCTGACTGTCAGCCTGTCTGTCTATCACTAGGCTGTATCTCACGAACCGTAATAGCTACACATGTTGATAATTTCACAGATGATGTATTTCTGTTGCCGCTATAACAACAAATACTAAAAACAATAAAATAAATATTTTATTTTAATAACTTTTTTGTTTTTCCCATACAACAAATGTAAATTTTTGCTGATTTGTGCGAAACCCTTCGTGCGCGAGTCCGACTCGTACTTGGCTGGTTGTTTTTTATTGTTTACCACATTTATTCATAATAGTAGACTTGGAGTAGTCCTACGAAATTCAATATAATTATACATGTTTCAGATTTTGTGTATAACTAAAAAAACGAGCTAAGGACCACATTTTAAATTAAGAACTACAAAATACGAAATGTAATCTCCAGGAGGAGGAGTTGCACTCGACGTCGCGGAACTATGAGCAGCAGCTGTCGGTCCTGTCGGAGCACATGGCGGGGCTGCACGAGCAGATCGCGGCGCAGCACGAAGCCATCCAGCAGCAGGCACACAAGAGAAAATAGCACCCGATATAGGTTATGTCACTGCAATTTTTTTTATTTATTGATTAACGCCTTTGGCTCAAGCCACACTCATTTGATGGCGAAGAGATAAACACTTTTAACAAAACTTTATCAGTCGAGCGCTTGGAGCGTAAAATTCGTAAAAACCTTGGATTTCAGTTACAGTGAAAAAAAGGACTGTTTATTAGCTAATAATATATATATTACGTCATTACATATGAAGAGTACAGGGAAAGATGGATCATAGTCAGAAGTGACTTGTTTTGAGAAAATTAATAAAACATTATTATCTTTATAGAATAATGTATTAAATGTATTGGTACTACAATATGTAGGTAATAAGATTATTACAGCAGATACCTTTTACTTGTACCTAAATTTAATTAATATAAAAAAATGTTTTTCATAACATAAAGTTACTTTAAAGAAAAATCAGAGTCAGTTGACTATGATCTATTTTAAATTTTTCATATTGATACTTTTTTTAATGCAATATGTGTATAAAATATTTATTTAGACCGTATTATTAAAAATTATTCAAATAACTTACTAATATATCTACTTTTTTCAAATGTGTAAGAAAACAAAACTGACAAAAAAGATCATAGTCAATGACTCTGATCTTTTTTATGCAAGTATAAATTATAAACAAATAAACCCTTAGGAACTTTGAAGATACAGCCAATATAGGACCTACCCCTCGCTTTTTAATTTTAAAGTATAAGACTAACCCCCGGTTTCTGAAAGGCTACTCAACGCCAAAATTAACTAATCAGCGGTCAAATCTCTTGTCAGGTGTAAATTGAGTTGCAAAAAGTTTGATCAGTCGTTTGATTTGATCAACGTGTTAATTAACAAAACTAATGCCAAACCCGTGGTCAAACCACATGTCAAACGCTGTTTTCGGTTTCTGGAAAGCCATTTAAGGCGTAAATGTGTCATGTCAAGATGACCAATGATTAGTAAATTTTTCACTAATCAGCGTTTCAGAAACGTAAATTGATTTAACCTGCCCGTTAACTCAACGACGTGTCAGTTCATCAACTTTTTGATTAGCCTTCCAGAAACCGGGTGCTACTCCCGGTTTTTGAAAGGCTAATCAACGCAAAAATTAACTAATCAGTGGTCAAATCTCTTGTCAAGTGTAAATTGAGTTGAAAAAGCTTGATCAGTCGTTTGATTTGATCAACGTGTTAGTTAACAAAACTAATGTCAAACCCATGGTCAAACCACATGTCAAACGCTGTTTTCAGTTTCTGGAATGCTATTTAAGTCGTAAATGTGTCATGTCAAGTGATCAATGATTAAATTTTTCACTAATCAGCGTTTCAGAAACGCAAATTGATTTAACAAGACTGTTAACTCAACAACGTGTTAGTTCATCAACTATTTGATTAGGCTTTCAGAAACCGGGTGATAGACCCCCGGTTTCTGCAAGGCTAATCAACGCCAAAATCAACTAATCAACGCCAAAATCAACTAATCAGCGGTCAAATCTCTTGTCAAGTGTAAACTGAGTTGAAAAAAGTTTGATCAGTCGTTTGATTTGATCAACGGTTAGTTAACAAAACTAATGTCAAACGAATGGTCAAACAACATTTCAAGCGCTGTTTTCGGTTTCTGGAAAGCTATTTAAGGCTTGCATGTGCTTGTATGTGTCATGTCAATTTGATCAACGATTAGTAAATTTTTCACTAATCAGCGTTTCAGAAACGGAAATTTATTTAACAAGCCTGTTAACTCAACAACATGTTAGTTCATCAACTATTTGATTAGCCTTTCAGAAACCGGGTGAAATTGCTTAAAAATTTGTCAATTTTATTTTTTAGCTAATTTAGTATAAAAATTTTGTGCTTCAGGCTTACAAAAATTTTTTAAGCACTGTAAATCTGCATACTTCTGTTTGGAAATTGGGATGGGATTACTGTAAAGCTTTTGTATGCCCTGAATGTCAGGCATCGAGGCTTGATTACGCCTCACACAAATGTAAGAATCATATCTGCCACTATATTGATCAATTTTATTAAAATTTGATTTGGTGCTTTATTTCTAAGTTTTTTTACCTACGTCACTTGAACGGAAAGTTTTGGGCCTTTTTTTAGGTTTGTCGGTGATGTGGCATTTAGTTATTTCGCTCTCACTATCAAACATGCTTATCTACCTATGTGTCACACGGTATCACAACAAAATTTAATCGCTTTTCTTCTGGCAGATCGAAAAACGCGGGGCATCGATGAATGACAATATGACATACAATGACAGCTGTCAAAAAAATTGAAAAAAAGATCTGTCCGTAGACAATGATCTTTTTTAAAACAGGAGCCGACTATGATCTTTTATTCATACATCCGTACTAACTTCTTTTGAGTCCCACGTGCACACTGATTTATTTTAACATTTTAAAGTTTCATAACCAAAAAGCTTTCCGTATTTTCTACTAGATGTCCCTGTTAACTCAATATCAGAAAAAATTGACAATGATCTTTCTTTCCCTGCACCCTTCATATGAAATTGGCGTTTTGTAAAGGAGGAACATAAAGTCGATTTTTTTAAACATAAATATATGTTAAATAAATATTTGATCAAAGTATATGCTATTGCTATCTATGCACTTTACCATATCATAGGTAGTTAATTGATTCCTTTACTAAAAAAACCATTCGGACAGGAATAAATAAAATCTTTGAAGGCGTTTTGGACTGCCACATCGGAGTTGATTTTTTTCCTTAGCAAGAAGTTATCCAAATGTCGAAAAAATGGTAATCTGTTGGAGCAAAGTCCAGGGAGTATGGTGATTGACTTAGACATTCCAATTGAAGCTCTAATTTGGTAGCCGTCTTTTCTGCAGTGTGTGGTCTAGCGTTGTCCTGAAACAGCAGTGGCCTAGAGCGAATGACCAACCTCGGTTGTTTAGCTAGCTGCTAATGCTTTTCCATCATGATTTGCATTTGCTGGCAATAGACATCTGTCGTAATCGTCTGGCCAGATTTAAGAAAGGTGTAGTGAACGACACCGGCACTAGTCCACCAAACGCTCACAAGTAACTTTTTTTGAGTCAATTTGCGCTTGGGGCAGGCTTTGGCTGGTTCGCCAGGGTTCAGCCATTGCGATGAGCGTTTCCGATTATTGTACAGGATCCACTTTTTATCACAGGTAATGATTCGATTTAAAATCCCTTCATTATTGTGCCGGTTGATTAATGTAACGCAGCAGTCGACGCGCGTTTGTCGGTTTGCTGCACTCAATTTATGAGGTACCCACCATTAAAGCTTTTTACCTTCCCGATTTGCTTCAAGTGGATTAAAACAGTTTTATCACTAACACCGCAGCGTGCGGCTAACTCGGACGCGGTTTGCGATGGATCCGCTTGCACAATAGCCTTTAATTCTTCATTATCAACTTTGGTTTCCGGCCGTCCACGGGGTTTGCTCTGCAGGTCGAAATTTCCAGAACGAATACGTTGGAACCAAAAAGCACTGTTTTCTTTTGCGACACCACCGCCATACACATCATTAATCCTTCGATCCGTTTCTGCAGCACTGGTGCCACGGTGGAACTCGTACTCGAAAATAATACGATATTTCAATTTTTCTATTTTGTAGTGTGCATTGTGTAGTGACGCAAACAAAAAACCAAAAGAGGCAAAAAAACAAATGAATTACGGTTTTCGAAACACAAATGCATGAGTAAATAGCGGTATAAATTTGAAATTGGAATTCCTAACCAAAGAAGATATATTTGAGATCAAAGTGGCCAGTACGACAAATCGCCAATTTCATATGTAAGGACCTAATATAAAAAAAAACTTATTAAAAACCTTTACAAAATTGTGCAATAATTCAAATAATAGCTATAAGGCTGTAAAACATTTTTGTATATCAAAATTAAGATGAGGTATATTTTTTTATAAGCATAGTTAGTGGGAAAATGAAGGAAATTCGAAAAAGAAATAACATTCTCAATATTTTTTTGTTTATTAATTCATTGTACATTTTGGTCCACATCAAATATCCTCTTCGACTTCAGTTATTTGAATGATAGGTGAAGTATTTAAGCTTCTATTCCCGTTGCACAAACATGCTACACTACAATACAAACAACTCTTTCGACATCCACAAGCAGCTTCCAAAGTACGTCCCTTTTTGCAATTGAAAAATAATATTCGCAGTAGATTATCCGGTAATTGGTTCATTGTTATTGGGATATTTATGTCATTTCTTAGTCATATCTGGGATTGGAGGTGCACTCGTTTTAGGCGTTCAAATGAAGCATCAGTAATATTTCAAGGTAATGACGATAAAATAATTTTGGTTCTTGCTTTTATGTAAAAATGTAACCTCAACGTACCACAAGCTCCGGCAAAAATTAGAGAATTACTTAAATTTTTGCCGGAGCTCCAGATATACCTATGTATTTTAGGTAGGCGACTCCTCCCGCTTGAGAGATATTATTAGCGACTTCATTGAAGGTTTAAAATATTTTTCTGGTTCTGGCTTTTTGATAACATAATAAAAAAATCGAAAGCACTAAACATGTTTGTTTAACTTAGCAATTTTCCGAGGTCATAACTACCAGGTGCTCCACTATAATATGTGCTAACAGGGAATCTAATTCATAAGCAGTTGACCGGACCGGTTGATCATTTGTTCGTATTATCTTAATTTTAATAATATTATGATTTCAAACTGGCATGTCATTTACAATTGTATTGTAACTGCTTGTTGTCATAATAATATGAGAACACTCTACCTGCTTATGAAGTGAATGCCATAATAGTACACTCATGGCTTGTTATTAAAACTGATTGTCTCGTCGCTTCAAATTCAATGTGCCATGAGCCATAATCCACATTCATTGGCATCAAAAAATATTTAATATTTATTAAATTAATAATAAGTAATTATTATATAATTGACATATACTGTTACTGTGTGTATTTTTTGTTAAAAAAAGTGGAATGAAGCTTCAGTATGTATGTATTCATTTAATATGCAATGTTAATACATTCATTCTTCTCAATTACATTTTAAGAAAATAATAGCGTTAAAGAGATAACACATTCCATCTCATTTTTCGCTATGACGTATTATATTCTTTTTGTAACGTCTCCGAAAATCAATTACGGATACTTCGGGCACATGATTCTCTCCTTGTGTAGAAACGAGTCATCTCATGGATGACTCTCCGCTCAACGCAAACTCGCCTATATAAAGAAATAATATTTTTTTCGAGTAGGACAATTATTTTTCTGCCTAAACTTCTTCACATGAGCAGTAAATCATATGCCCGAAATATCCGTAATCGATTTTTCTAGACCTTATATAAATGGCTGTATTCATTGCTATGATATCAAAATATGATTTTTACTTTGTTAAAGTGAGTGTTCTGTCAATATGTACATAGAAAATGTTCTATATTGTCCAGTAATTCGTAAAATTTTATAATATAAATGAACAATAAAAAATATAATAGTTTGTTTTAATTAAAGATATAATAACATGTAAAACATTAAGTTGCATAATAGATATACCTATAAGTTTTATCAAAGGACATTCGCCAAACAAATTTTATCATAAAATTTTCATATGTGAAAATTTTATGATAAAATTTGTTTTTATCACATCTCAAATTATCTGATGGCCAATAACTACATTTACTATAGATTTATTAAGGTATAGGATTTGAAAACTTCCTACTTATATTGAAAATGTTAGTTGATTGCAAATCTTAGCATTTTCGGTAGATAAATAAATAAAATTATTCATGTTTAGACACTGATAAGTAATGTTTTTGATTGAGGAAATATGCTTAGAACGTATTACTTTGCGGTGCTTAATGTTTATTTAATTTAAATATATTTTACTAAGAAGCATTCCTCAATACTAAGTCAGGCCTAATTTTATGCTAAACTACCCTTTGTGTATTATTTCATTGGCTAGTGATGATCACATAGTTCTTAAATTTAATAAAATATACACGCTTGTATTTTAATATTGCTTGTTTTGATTACGTACTTTGTTTTGCTTTTGTCGGCTGTATGTAAGGAAACATTGATGTCTGTGGAACGTAATATTCTAATGCATCACGTTTATATTTGAATAGAACATCAGAATTGTAACATACATCTTTTTAACTGTTATAATATATGTTGTATAGTATATCGGATCTAAATGCCTCCTGTCCGCGCGCGAGTGAATGAAGTCGGTGCCTGAGGTG
The DNA here is from genome assembly GCA_963565745.1 of Phengaris arion. Classification (NCBI taxonomy): domain Eukaryota; kingdom Metazoa; phylum Arthropoda; class Insecta; order Lepidoptera; family Lycaenidae; genus Phengaris; species Phengaris arion. The sequence continues at coordinate 12,184,031 of OY751435.1, read as the reverse complement.
CGGGGTCGGAGTCCCCGCGGCCGGCCGCCACGCCTCACGCGCGTGTTTTGTACAGTGTCTTTGATAGCTATTGCATTCCTTAAGCAGAGTTTACACGAAGCCAGTAATGCTGGCGCCAGTCTGCAGACAAGCCAGCGTTGGCCTGGCCCTTGTTGTTTAGACGCGGCCAATCATTCACGGATTTTTTCTTCTGGTGTGTACACGTTTGGAAAAAATAATGAATACGCGGCAAAGGCTGTTGAAAAAGAAATGTTTAAGGAATATCTCTGCACTATTAAGAGAAGAGTTGATTGATATATTACAAAAAAAGGGAGCGAAACGACTTTGGATAAGAAAATGGTTAAGCGATAGACCTGTAACTGGAGCTTCTGCCTTGTTGCTGAAACAACTAAGATTAGAAGATCCTTCTGAGTACAGGTTGGCGTTGCGGGTTACTGCTGAAAACTTTGATGAGTTGCTTTCGCTTATACAGAGCTCGATTCAGCGCCAAGACACTCTGATGAGAGATGCATTACCAGCAAAAATAAAATTAGAAGTAACGTTATTGTTCTTAGCATCTGGAATGAGTTATCGAAGCTTGAGTCATTTTTACCGTGTTTCTAAACCATCTATATCACAATTCTCAACTCACAAGAAACTCAACATTGAAACGGACAAATACATGAGCTTCTTTTGTTGTAGTATGCGTGTGTCTTTAAGTGGCTTTATAATTTTGCTTAAATGTAATTTTCGTTTAAAATAAATAATAATGTGATTTTACTTACTATGGTTTTTCTCCTCATAGAAACCGGCTTTACAAACGAATCATATTCATCAAACCATTTTGCCTTTGGCTTATAAACGCTCCCCCCAGCCCCAGATCTTGTAGATTTTTCGATTTTGTCGAGTTCCAAATAGTACGTATTTCGAATACTTTTGATTTTTGATTTAACTTCATCGAGATTCAGTTTTTCTATATTCATTCCTACACGAAGTTGTTCTAGTGCCGAAGCGCGCATTTCTTTATTTTTGTATGCATCGCAACGCTTATCCCACAAGCATTCGTGCTCTCTATAAAGTTGTACGAATTTCAAAGTATCCTCTTCGTTGAATTTTCTCGGCATTTTGTCGCAGAAATTCCAAATAAAACAACAAAGAACACACACCGTACGGACGTTCGCCAGTGACTGGCGAGACTCGTCTACACGTGTCCGCAACGCTGGCGCGGGGGTCGAAGGGTATGCGGGCGGAGGTCACTGGCTAGAAAAATAGACGGTCGCTCTATTCTCGCTCTATTCTCTTGGCAGCCAGCGCTGGCTTGGCTTGAAAAACTGTTTACACAAGGCCAATACCAAGCCAGCACTGGCTTCCAGTCTTATTGGCAGCCAGTGTTGGCTCCGTGTAAACTATGCTTTAGCTCTGCATTCAACTCGCGCGCAGATTATAGGTAAGCACGTTCATTTGCATTAAGGAAATTATATGTGTTGTTACCAACATACGACCGAAAGACCAGGTCATACTGATAGCACCGTGTTTTTAACCTGAAGCGTAGTAATTTTAAACCAGTAAGCCGAAAAAAGGTAAACAGGTTGGCACATTTTCTTTAACCTCATAATTATCTGAAATTTAAAACACCCTTGGTGAAAGTTTGACTTTCTTTATATATTTAAAGGTTTAAAGGTTACCTGCCTGTTTGAGTCGTAATCTGTACGGCATTATAAATATTTAGGATAATCAATCTGCAAACAGAATTGTATGTTCTAGTAGAAATTGATTCTATTGTGTATAAATAACTTTTACATGTTGAATCATAAATGAAGTATATTATACATTGTTTATTTATAAATATTAATAAAAATAAATGAATTTCTTGTAAATGATTGTATTTTATATTCTTACCTTATGTACACATTTTCAATATGAGAGATTTTTTTTTTTTTATCCTGAATTTCTAGTCTCGAACAAGAGCATTGCCATATTTTTACACGACTAGGTTATGTTTTTCGCGCGTATCTTGTATGTAAATTCCTTTATTCCCACTTAGCTTCCAAACAGCTGGATGGATTTGGATAATAATTAAGGTATCGTTAGATTTGTCTCAAAAACCCTAGTGTTCATATATAGCTAGTTTAAAGAAAAAAATACAAAATGGCGAATTTTGGCGCCAAATTGTTTGTCAGGTTAAATGTTAAGTCAGTCAATTGTTCTTAGTTCAATTTTTTAACTAAACCTAAACCGTAGACCGTAGGGTATCAAAATAAACGAAATTAAAATGATATTTCGAGAATATATGTCATGTATCTAAATTTAATCAGGAATAATTACAACCACTTTAATTAAATAATTCCAAAAAATTGTAATCAGTGTATACAAATAGTCGTATTGTTGCATTAAATCGAAAAATATCGATTTAGATAAACTAAAAAATCTTTAATAAAATAAATAATAAACAGAACCGACTGCTTAACATACCTAAGCAATGCATTAAAAAGACCGAAACAAGATTGAGCTGAAAGCCTAAGTGAGCCTAGTGCGTCGTTTTGCAGTCGGTTTTTATTTTTTATCTTTTTATATTCTTTAAGAAATATTGCATCCTACTGAAAAAATATTTGCTTCCCCTTACACCTCCGTAACCAAATATTTTCTTCATTATGAGAGACAAAACTGAAAGTCCTGAATTTTCCAAGATATCCACAGCTTACATCACTCGTAGGGGGCCATCCACAAATTACGTCAAACGAATTTATTGGTTTTTAACCCCTCCACCGTCCTTTTCACAACTGGTCACATTTGTGTGATCTCTCCTTCCTAGTGTGATGTCACATATTTTACAGTTGTACATCCAGAAATAATTAGCAGTTCCAAAATTTGTGTTATTTCAATTTAAATGTTTTTTTAATAAAAATAACATCAAATCAAACATTGCAAGAAATTAACAAAACTAAAAACGAATATATTATATTAATTAAAGATAATAACTCTTGAGTCCATGAACTTTGAACCGGCTTTAAATTATTTATAAGTGGCATAGCAGCCAGTTCGTTCTCGTTTGGGTTGTTATTGTTAGGAACATTAATAATAATAATGCTTTATTTTTCACACAACAAAATAAAGGTACAAACATTACAAAATCAATAGCGTGTGAACTGGAGCCTAAGCTAGGGTACCCAGTAGGTTCCACCCGCGGATATGAGGAGAACATCATAATATATTATATTTAATTAAGCATAGTTGTCTGAAAGATGAAGAATGTGTGTGTGTGTGTGTGTGTGTGTGTATGTGTGTGCGGGTGTGAGGCACGAGTAAATGAGTCAAATGAATAAATTATATCTTATACTTAGTAACTGTAGTGTTGATATCAAGGATTCTGTTTCTTTATAATTAAGTTTTAATAGCCATTTTTCTAGAATTATATTGCATTTATTACTCGTTTTATTGTATATATTTAATAATCTGTTTATTTTATTGTAGATATGTGGTGCGAGGAAGGACAAGTGTCGTGTGAGGAAGACAGAGTGATGTTTTGTTACGAGGGCGGGTCAATAAGTCCGTGACTTTTGAATAAAACACAGATTTTTTGATAAATAAATCATTTTATTTTTCAACGTAGTCCCCCTTTAGCTCTATACACTTTGTCCAACGCTTCTCCAATTTTTTTATCCCTTCCAAAAAATATGATTTGTCGAGGTCCTCAAAATAGGCCTTTGTTTGCGAGATGACTTCATCATTGGAGTCAAATCTTTTTCCACCGAGCCATTTTTTCAGGTTTGGGAACAAGAAGTAGTCACTCGGAGCCAAATCTTGAGAATAGGGTGGATGTGGGAGCAATTCATAGCCCAATTCATGGATTTTTGCCATGGCAACTGCACATGTGTGCACCCTTGCATTGTCTTGGTGAAAAAGAACTTTTTTCTTGGCCAAATGAGGTCGGTTTTGTTTTCAAATCCTCATTGAAGCGGTCCAATAAGTTGGCATAATATTCCCCATTAATTGTTCTTCCCTTTTGAAGATAGTCAATGTGGATTATCCCACGTGCATCCCAAAAAACAGTCGCCATAACTTTATTGGCTGACAAACCCACCTTGGCCTTCTTTGGCGCCGACTCACCCTTAGAAACACACTGTTTGGTCTCTGGTGTGTTATGATGGATCCATGTTTCGTCCACGGTTAAAAAACTCCTCAATATTGTGATTAAACAACGCCAAACCTTCCTGTGAAGTTGTTACACGATTGCGTTTGTGGTCGACTGTGAGCAGACGCGGCACCCATCTTGCGGAAAGCTTTCTCATGCCCAAGTGATCATTCAAAATTGAAACCACTGAGCCATGCGAGATGCCTATGGCTTCCACAATCTCTTGCACTTTTAATCTTCGGTCGGCCAACACCATATCGTGAATTTTTTCGATTGTTTCGGGTGTAGAGACCTCAACTGGGCGTCCAGGACGTTCGGCATCTTCAGTGCTTGTACGGCCACAACGAAATTCAGTAACCACTTTTTTACCATTGAAATCGATGGTGCAGAGTCCCCATAATATTTATCAAGCTTAGCCTTGGTCTCGGTAATGGTTTTTTTTCGCAAAAAATAATGCTTAATAAGCACACAAAATTCACTTTTTTCCATTGTTTCCTTAAGTTACTGGATAGTCTGATAAAGATAGCTGTAAAACACAAACTAACTGACGCAGCAAGTTCAAATTTTGATAGGAGTCAACTGACAGATGCCTGTTGACAGGAGTAGTGTTGCTTTTTCAGTAAGGAGGTTAGAAATTCAAAAATTCACGGACTTATTGACCCGCCTTAGTATATTGCAGACCTTATCTGATCTTCGTTTAAGCAGTAAAGTAGAATCAAAACTGAGCACAGAGTGTTTATGCAGTGTAGCATGGAGGATATATAGACGTCTGATCGACAGAACTTGAGAGTCTTGATAAAGGTTATTAGTAGGATATCTAAATGGCTTTTTAAACATTACTTTGAGCACCGACCTTTGTGCTCGTTCAAGTTTGATAATTTTAGATTTACAAGCGCCTCCCCATGCAGTGACACAATAGCCCAATACAGATTGAGCTAGTGCGAAATAAACAGTTTTCAGAAGTTCAGGCTTAAGGACGTCACGCAGGTTTTTAAATATCCAGGTCAATTTTCGTGTACGTGCTGAAAGAAGGTTTATGTGAGCGGTCCAAGATAAAGCATCGTCTAACTTGACTCCTAGATATTTAATCTCACTTACTCTTTCAAGTTTAAGACAGTTACAGGTGATATACCATATTCCGTTCCACAGGTGTGTGCTTGACACCTTGACATTAGTTGTGTCAACATCTTTTTCATCGAACTATGCATCATCGTCATCATCCAAATAAAGAATTTCTCTGGCACGTCTAGTAGTAATTCTTTGAGGACGAATCTTCGCGATGAGCAAAACTTCTTGTTGTTTCTTATGTAATTGCTTGTGTTGATTAGTGGTCTTGTATCATACAAAATATAGATGCCACATTATCGCTTAAACAAGTATGCCGCGACACTGGGGCGATAGCTATCATATCACAGCTATTACTTAAAACTTATAGATTAAAATAGATTTTGAAATGTGACGTCACGAAATTTAGGACTCTTGTTACACAATGTCACACTTCGTGGAACCCCTCCACTTAACGTGTGACGTAATTTATGGATGGCCCCTAGCTCGTAACTACAGCATTGGCCATTGACATACTTGTTCTATAATCGCTTCTATCTAGGTAACGGTGCATCCTACTGGAAAAAAAATAATGAAAATTTCCTCGCCCGAACATATCCGTAACCACCATTTTGATTACCATACTATTTTCCAAAGCTTTAAGTACATCGCTCGTATCTCTACTACGCAACTACTGCATTGCCATATGATTAGCTGTTCAATGTTGCTGTCTAGTCTGATACGTTGGAAAAGTTCATATTTTATTAGTAAGGGGGTGTAGATCTACTTATGTCAGACATATCTGACGACCTCTGTGACTCAGTGGTTCAGCGCGTTGGTGCTCAAGCAGAGGGTCGCGGGTTCGAATCCCGCCAAAGGAACAGTTTTTTTGTTTACTGTTTTTTTTTGTAATTGGAAGCTGTTTGAGTACTCAATTTAGATAATTTACGAGTATGTAGGTCTAACTCAGTGAGCCAGGAATAGAAAAGTACGCCTGCGGCACCCCGGGCGGTCACCCAACCGCCATTGTATCTACCATGAATAGTGAATAATTGCTATTAATGTAGAAAAGAAGCAAAATGTACTAATGTAACAACCTACACGATTTACACAGTTGGCAACTAGAAAATCCCCATATTATGCGTGAAGACAGGTCATAATACCAATTTAAAATTAACTATTGGACTGGAATATTAAACGGAATAATAATTGGACCATTTGAACTACCAGGGAATCTAACTGGGTAAAGTTATTTGGAGTTTCTCCAAAATGATCTCCCCAATTTATTAGAAGAAGTGCCCGAGGAGTTGAGGGACAGAGAAGGGAAGGGAGGAACCAATAAGTGGTTACAAACACGGGCCATCCACACGGACCAGCCGGCTTATCCAGCACCGCGGCTTTGGAACAAATTAATAGGCAAAAATGATTGTCACTATTGACAATTGACACTAATGGCGGCCATTTGTATGGGTGCTGAATTGGATCGTGTGTATAGGTATATAACTTGTAGTAAATGCCTCAGAAGTAATCTTCTGAGGCAAATTGTGATTGTGATCAATGTATTAATATACATTGATCACAATTCACAAAATAAACATAATTCACAAATGAATTTCTTCAAAACAAGTTGGGACAAGGACAGGACAAGGTTGGGCCCCAATCCATCGGGGGCCCTGGGCACGTGCCCAGTGTGCCCAGTAGTAAAGAGGGGTCTGCCTAAATATATTTATTTACTAGAAACTCATTTCAAAATCTAATTACATAAAATCACTACATCAACAAATAGATCCTATTTTAATGAGACATCGCGGCTAAGATCCTTAGTATTTTGTTTAAAAAATATAATATCGATTGAATTATGAAACTAGTCAACTACTTAATGTTAAAACTTCTATCGCCCAAATGAAAATATTGAATATTTTTGTACGCAGCCAAAGCACAGATTAAAGAAAGACGAACAGAAAAACAGCTATAAAGTAAGCTTTTAATTTGTTTCCACTACTACAAGAACACGGTGTGTCCACGAATGTGTGGGCCTTTGAAGGGGCAAAATTTTCGAATCGTTCGGAAGATCGTTCTATGAAAGCTGTTTCTCTGTACGTAAGTGTATAATATGTTTCCTACTCTGTTGCCAAAGATTACGTAGGAACTATTTAGTAATCTGTGCCAAAGGAACTCATTTAGGCTAACCCAAGTCTTAAAAAGAAAATTCTCAAATGAAACCACAAATTATATGCACAACTTTGTATTATAACGATAATCATAAAGCACCTTACAATATGTCATCTGTTACAATTTTTCAACAGTTACATTATCGTTATAAATATTTATACAAAATTTTAACAGCTTTGCAAATTATTTACTAACGTGTTCCATCGTTTCGCTTTCTCTGCAGTAGGTTACGGAAGCGAGCGCTTAACAAACACATCTGTACACTCGTGAGTCATGCACACAACGATAAATTTACGTTCACACATAATATAGCTCTTATCGGCGCGTACAGAACATTAATATATGCACATAATACTAATGTAGCCCTTTTAAAAATAAGATACAATATTATCGACATAACACATGCACACTTTGGGTCATCCGTTAATATTAATTTAGGTGTTTCCAACTTTGTCACACTAACACAAATTTCATAGACTAGTAGAAATCAAATAGGGTATCAACATTAATTGACATAATGTACCTAAATACAGTAGGTATGTATCTAATCAATAATAATATTTATATTCTATTTAGTTTCTACTAATAAGTTTATGTTACTTGTCAGTGTGGCTGTATTAGAACTATTATTATAATAATTTCATATTAAAATTATATTATTATTATTATTATTACGGCCCGGTACCGTAACCTACTTACTGTATCAGGCAAATCAACATAATTGCATAAAAACATAATAATATTGCGCACATTATATTAGGTACTTTAATGACATAAATTATACATACAAAAATACATTACAATTTTAAAAACATTCAGATAGCGCATGTAGTAATACTTGAAATTTAATGCTGAGTGTCTGTTAAGAAAATATAATCAGCCCAATAATCGAAGTTAACAACGGATTAGTAATATTTCCCCTTTAATTTATCATTGTCAATTTTCTTTTTTTACATTTTAGATTTAACTGTAGAGCAATCTATACAGGTAACAAAATTAAAACAAACTGGAGTTCTAGCCACACTCTTTCTACCTGATTGTGTTGTCAACGATTGTAAGCTACAATCGTTAGAACAATACTGATATTTACATTGCGAATAGCCGTAGGCACTTGTACTATTAATATTTTTAGTTGATTTGATTTAAAACATATAGTCCCAAGTCGCCACGTTTGAAACTCAGTCTATCAATGTTATAAATTATATGGACGTGGAAAATACATTAATTTAAATTTTTAATGTGCTGCACTAATCATCATACGCAGCATACAATTTGACACTCGTAGATTTTAAAGGTGCTTTGAACTGTCAAACGCTAGGCCTTAACCAAAATATTTGGAGCACTATGAAAAAATAAAAAATGCTGTATACCATGTCCATATTTTAGTGTTTCATAAATTACGCATAGGTTATAAATAAAACTATAACTAAACACCCTAATTACGACTCCTCTCTCACACCGTCTCATTCTTATAATATTTATTTTATGTACTATATTTATCCCAATATCAAAATTTTATACAAAACCACACCTTTATTAAGTGTACCAGTCGTTAATTTGAAAGGACTTCATCGCGGTACTTTTTTAAAATCAGATTGTGCTACATTTTTCTTACTTTAATATATACAAGGATGAATTTTTCAAGTGGGCATGGTAGGCCAAATTTGAAACTATAAAGAATAGCGAAAACTGCTGCATTGCAATGCATTGCTATTCCTTTTAGTTTCAGACTTCGCCTACCATGCCCAGTTGAAAAATTAGTGCCTGTATAGCTAAAGAATATTCTGATATTTTAACTAACAATTAAATGTTTTGAAATGCTGCAAACATTTTACATATTCCTCAAAGCAAACAATGAACTAAAATACAAATAAATAAATGTGAAGATAAGCGACAAACACATTGAAACAAAAGATAGCCCTGCCACATTAACGACTTAAATTTTTATATCATTAATTTATTATACAAACCCTTTAAAACATTAGCGCTACATATTTATTCCAATAGGCAGATCTACAAATAGACAACGACTGCAGTATAACAGTTACACAATTTGTACCAACCGCCAATTTGAAAAATTCAGTCAAACTGTGTTGCCATTTACACGATAGTATAAGGAGTTTAAATTTTTTGCTTTTAAGGAATATACCAGAAGCAGAAAACGTTTACAGTAGAAAAAACAAAGGGAAAGAAGCGAATATATTATTATCATTCGTGACACAAGTCTTATATAGTTAACAGTTGATTTATATGGTCATAAAAAACTAAGTTCGTGTCTATGTAAACAAGAGCCCTGATGTTTCAGATTTGAAATGGCATGGATGGAGATGGCACAAACAATTTAATACTTTGATATTGTTATTGTAAGCCGCTATTGGTAAATTATTTACAATGCTAGATTAAAAATGCTGGTGGGTTGTGTACATCTAAATATTTGTATAATAAACAGAGACAGACCAAGTTGGCGTGAAAAAAAACTACAAATTTATATTTATAAGGTTTGGTAAAATCAAATACGGATATTTTGTGTATATGATCTACTGCTTATTATAAAGACGTTTTGACAAAATATATTGTCATACTCAAAGTTAAAAAATCGTCTCATGTATGGGTGACTCTCCGCTCAACGCAAACTAGCCCATATAAAGGAAGATTCTTTTTCGAGTATGACAATAATTTTTTTGCCTAAACGTCTCCAAATAAGCAGTAAGACTTTATGCCCAAAATACCTTATATAGTTAATTTTACCGGACGTTATCCCCCTTCCTAATAAAAAGATTATGTATAGATTTACATATAAGATTATATAAGAAAAGTATATATATATATATATATATATATATATATATATATATATATATATATATATATATATATATATATATATATATATATATATAAGAATAAAAGGTAGAAGCTTAGATAACAGATAATTTTATTTAGGTCGTGTTAACTTATAGGATATTTTTTCACGCCATCTTGTCATGGTTGAATTGAGTGTGCTACCTACTTTATACAAGTCGTTATTTAATAAATGCGCTGTGCTTGTATCTAACAAACACTTATACTGTGGATAGTAATGTTATCTTAAATTACCCTTATAAGCCTTGTCCAGCAATGCCATGAAATAATGTTTTTTTAAATAATTTAATAAATTAACTACTCACAAATAAAATGTTGAACATTTATTATATTATATATATATATAATATAGGTATAATCAATTTTGTAATATATGTAGGTATATTGTAATTTATTATTATATTTAAAATCATCGGAGAAACTCAGAACACTTGCATGTTTTACTCCTGCTCAAACGACAACGATACCTGTATTTTTACTTGACGGTATAACATTAATAGGTTATGGGTAGTATTTAATTGATTTGTCAGATGGCTAGAATTGAAGATGTTGTTTTTATATAATCACACTTGCAGTAATAATTTTGATTGTCATTCAAAGTCTAATTTCAGTGACTAGCGACCCATATTATTTCGCTAGGAGTATGTTTCTACTTGCTCTAGGTACAAATTCACTATACAACCCTCCATTTTATGATTTTTTTCCAGTTTTTTTAAAGTATTATTTATGCGTAGTAAGCTATTCCAGAAACGTTTTGGTACGGGTGGGCCGTAACAGTTGACTGGAGTGTGACATGGGCTAGTAGCGGCTATGTTGATGAGCGCTCCAGTATCGCTAGTATTAGTAGTAATGAAGTATCAAGCGCTAGCAGCTGTATTATTGTAACCGCAGATCTCGGATTGAGACTGGCACTAGCGGTGGTCGGGATGTGGTGGGGTAGGGACTGGAGAACCAGCAAGCAGCAGGTGTAGCGAGCGCTAGCAGTCGGGGCGTGGCTGGCGGCGCGGGACGGGCGGGCGCTAGCAGCGGCCGGGGTGTAGCGGGTGCTAGTAGTTGTAGCGAGCGCTAGCAGTCGGGTCGTGGCTGGCGGCGCGAGACGGGCGGGCGCTAGCAGCGGTCGGGGTCAGGCGGCGCGGGCAGGAATGGGTCGGCGCGCTTGTGCTCCAGCAGCGCCTTCACTGTCGACGTGTCAGCGGGCAGTTCGGACTTCTTCCGCAACAGTGGTTTTGTGGCGTTGTTGTAGCTTTGTTTCCTTGTCGCCTGCAGAAACATTAATTTAATATTATTTTTAATGATTTTTTCTGGAAACAGTAACGACTTTTTTATATTTGACGATCAGATATAGTCAACCGTTAAAAGACCATAAAGACGATCGATCAATAATAAATTAATTTGCCGAAGGCTTCAACATATCATCTGTGTGCTCACCTCGTCGGGCTCAATGCGCGGCAGCGTCATGTCAGGTGGCGAGACGGGCTCACGCGGCGCATCACCGCTGCCGGTGCGCAAGTGCAGCACATCGCTCGCCGCAGGGTTGGCGGCCGCTCGCGCCTCCAGCCGCTGCCACATCTCCTCGCGCTGTTGTAGGCGCTCATGCTCCCTGTAATATTGAGTAGATTCATGTTTAGACGTTGTAGGCTAAAATAAACACCATCTTAATATACTGCTGTATTATGTAAAAAGAATAGTGTTAGGATTTATTTAAACAATTGAGAAAATATTTAAAATCTAAACGGTTTACACATTGCTGTCACACGTTTAGACAATCTTGTCTTAAGCCGTAAACTTGTTACATATAAACTGAACAATTATTACTAAAGGCATTAATAAAAGTTCTCTATCTCTTTCGCTCACTTCTGTTTCTCCTGCTTGTACTGCTGCGTGCATTCGTCGAACAGTTTTTGGTTCATCTCCATGAAGAGTTTGAGGGCGTTGTAGACGAGCCCATGTATTGTCTTGTTCCAGTGGCTCTTAGTGTTGCGGTACAGAGATGGGAACATGATCGGCAGGATGTGCGTCGCGTTGTCCGTGATCAGTGACATTATGTACTCGTTGTTCCAGTAGTATAGCGCGCGCTCCGCCACCTGTGAATCAGTCAGTGTGAGGTCGGAATCGTAATAATGGCTACCGCGAGTGAATTCGCCGCCAGAGGCGCTGGAGTAGCGTGACTTCTCCGAAATATCAAATTACTTTTACGAATTTACGAATTTCGAATTTCCGCATGAAAATTAAATAATATTGTGAATATTTTGCTATACGCGACATTAATTACGGAAAATACGAGTTACGGGTCAATGAATGTCAGTGATTTAAAAGCGGAGCTGAGATGAAGTGTGTTAATAAGATAGTAATAAATAATAGCATAGTATTAGAATAGTTCTAGCACATCATAGCATTTAGCATGTTATTAACTTTACGTGTAATAATCTCGGGTGTCTCCCAAATAAGGCGGACCACCCAGGAGCGTTGTTCAGACTTTATTACTATTAAATATGGATTGGAAGAAAGTAGACGTTTTTCTTTAACCTCCTAAAATCACATCATTTCAGAGAAAAAGATCTATATCTTATCTTATCTTATCTTTCGGAAACTTGTGTCCTTTTAACCGACTTCAAAAAAGGAGGTTCTATTTCCGAACAAAACGGGACTGCGCAACACTGCATCATGCTTGTTTATATTTTTACAGTCGGTTTTAAGGTATTATAAGCTATCACGCGCGTAATAAGTTAATAACAAACTTTGACAGCTATGCCTCACTCTACAGTGGTGAACACTGGCAAGCACAAAATCGGCGGCCCTCATTGGAGGTCTTTGGTATCTTCCAACTTATATGCGCAAATGTATCTACGTAATAAAAAATTAATAACTCATGCCTACCTGGAAGTGCGGGCTGGAGACGCACTTGGCGAGCTGGCGGAACAGTGGGTCCATGATCTTCTGGAACTCGGCCGGCTCGATCACGTCTAGTATCTCCTCCATTTCGTTCAGGAACATGACTTCTTTCGGGGAGTGTGTTTTCGGCCAGTATTTTAGTAGTGCCCTGAATTTTTTTATGGCATTAAGAAATAATGTTATTGTTGGTCTGTTGGGACCTGTTTGTTCTGGGGGTCTGTTGTTTGTTTGCTGATTTGAAAAGTTATTTATGTTTAGATTATTATATGATTCCTAATTCCTGTTTCTGAATAATAGCCGAGTTTATGAGTTTATGTATATTCATGAGTTTATGGTTATTTTTTAAATTATAATTTTATTTAGCACACCTTCAGTAATAGTGTATGTATATGTAGTAGTAAAATATATCATTAGGTTAAATGGTGCTTATGAAATATTAGAAGGAATATTACCTTTAAGATAATATACTAATTTAAGACAAATTTACCTACATTTTCTATCAAATAACATTGGAGCTAAAATTGAACCGTAACTAACCATAATTTTCATTGTGCTGTACTATGCATCTTGTACCGATATAACCATATTCCTTTTTGTTTCTTTTCATACTTTTTATATTCTCGGCTTAAGCACGATATTGTATCATTTATATTGTAATTTTCTCATACAAGTGGCTTTGGTCATTTTGAAAAATAAAGTTCTTTAAACCTTACAAGAGATACTAACCTAACAACGGGCTGCGTGAGTGAGGGGTCCTTCTCCAGGAACTGCACGACGCAGTAGGCCAGCTGCGGGTGGTATACCGACAGCGACTTCACTTTGTGCAGCGGCAGCAGTACCTGTACAGTGTACACACCGAACATAAAACAGATGAGTTATTACTATGTACACCACGTCAATCTGTCTCACTATTCACAATCGTCTCAAAGAGGTAATTCAATTTGTGCACTTGTTTTTGGTTTGCGTGACGTGAGCTATCATTCGATAGCTCGAATTGTCGAGTCGAAACAGTCGCAGTACGAGGGCAGTCCCAGACTTACCTGACCATGAAAACGATGAAAATGTGTCTGAAATACTTTTTTTATTTTAGACCTTGGTTCTTTTTAGGTTGATAAACATTCTAGCGATGTTCAATAGCTTCGATACCACCGTTACAAGAGGAAACGTCGAACCCTCCAAAACAAGTGTTTGCCTCAAACTCAACATCTTTTTTATCAACATTTTTTGTGAGTTTACGAAATTGTAGGCAATCCACTGGATCGTATTTCTTGCTGATTATTGCATTATCTATATTAGACTAGGATTTTTCGGATTATTATGCGACACATAATAATATATTAAATATATTATGATCCTAATTTTCAAAACCTAAACGCTATTATATATTATATACTAAACGTATGCTAGTTTTTATGAATAGTATATTGTTAAAAAATATTTACCCTAAGTAAAAATTGTTTGTGTTCCTCTTTGAGCGGCAGCGCGAACCCGTTGATGATGGAGCCCAGGATCTCCAGCAATTCCGCGATGCCGTTGTGATGCTCCGTCTCGAATATAAATCTGGAATTAATCAACATTATGTACTAGAGTATTGTCGACACCCAATCTCAAGTTCATTTCCCTGTAGCGTACCCCACGCTGAGACCACCAAACTCCATGAGGTAGGCAGATCCCACTGGACAAATCTGTAGAATATAGCCAAGAACTAATCTGTATTGCATTCAGTATACTTATATTATGTATATTTCTTTTATTAACCGACTACGGCGAAGCCAAAAGGAAGGGTAATGATTTTAGCAGTCTATGTATGTATGTTTGTTCTACCGTAGTGTCTAAACTATTGATCCGATTTTCATAAATGAGGTGTCAATGAAAAAAAAAATAGCCAGGGTAACATTTAGGGTAATTTGCGTAGTCGTCTTATAGTTTTTATCTTTAGATTATTTTTTACGATATTACTTAGCTCTTTGATCTTTCTATATAATATAAGGGCTGGTGCCTCTAGTGTTCCAGTGGTTTAGAGCTTGGCTCTCGACTCCGGAGGTCGCGGGTTCCAACCTCGCGTTAAAACAACAAAAAATGTTGTTTTCAAGTCTGCTTAGTATAATGCAGGCTGATCACCTGATTGTCTGACAAGAATGATGATCCATGCGTCGAATGGGCATGTAAAAAGTCGGTCCTGCACCTTATCTCTCGCCAGTCGTGTCCCACTGGTTACAAGAGTAAATGGAGAGGGAGTGCTCTTTTGTATTCCGCACAAACTTGGGCACTACAAAATAACTCCTGCGTAGCTGTGGTCTGGTTTCAATAAAACCTGTTACCGTCGCTGAAATCGGTGTCGGGTGGCTATTATTATGTATTATATTAGGTCCTTATATATGAAATTGGCGTTTTGTCGTACTGGCCACTTTGCTCTCAAATATATCTTCTTTAGTTAGGAATTCCAATTTCAATTTTATACCGCTATTTACTCATGCATTTGTGTTTCGAAAAGCGTAATTCATTTGTTTTTTCCTCTTTTGGTTTTTTCTTTGTTTCACTCTGTTTACAAAATGGACAACTTGATATATCGTATTATTTTCGAGTACGAGTAATCCTCGGACCTTGCAACAACAGATTACTTACCATTTTTTTCGAAATTTGGATAACTTCTTGCAAGGGAAAAAATTCAAATCCGATGGGGCAGTCCAAAGCGCGTTCAAAGATTTTATTGATTCCAATCCGAATGGTTTTTTTAGTAAAGGAATCAATGAACTACCTATGAGATGGCAAAAGTGCATAGATCGCAATGGTACTTGATTAAATAAATATATTATGTTTTAAAAAAATCGACTTTATGGAATCCTCCTTTACAAAATTCTAATTTCATATGTAATGACCTAATATTATGTTATATTTATTATTTTTAGTAAATTAATTTTATGTCGTAGGCGGCAAGTCTACCTTACACAAGTGACTTGGTTAATTATTATTTATTAACACTTTCGTATTTATTCTCTTGTATACCCATAAAGAAATATATTATGAACGATAAACATTTACAATAGCAATTTTCTGTGTAATGTAAGTAGGTACACAAAGCCCGCGTTTTATTTGATTATTTCTCCTCTATTTGAGTACCTACGTCGGAACATTATCGTTTCGAGAGTGTTCGACGTTAGCGCGTCGGATGTCACGGCACACAGTCGTTAGGCGATAATAATGGTAAATACTGGTTCACTGGTCAAGTGTGCTAGGTCTCGCAAGTCGAAGAGTTCCGTAGCTATTGTGCAAACTGTACATAGATTTATTCTTTGAAGCGATAGTACCTCACCTTTGATAATACGGTGGTATAGGTACATACAAATCATGCGACAATTGTCCCAATGGATAAAACTATCTTTTTAATTTTAAGTTTTAGATGATGAGAAGAGATGTCGTAGTCTTGTAATCTCACAAACAGAGAGAGAGGAAATATTGATCTCAAAGTATATTTTTTTAGTTTCTTTATCGTCCTAGAAGTCTGAACCCTAATGACTGATCACTCAACATGTTCGGCAGTTAAAATGCATTCAACGGTGAACATAAAAAGTGATCACTCCTCATATCTTACACAATCAGTTCAAATAATATTTCAAACTAATTGTGTCCTATTCGTTTGCTTATTTACTGTATACTGCAAAGAATTTTCGTTCCGTCTACTTTGAACAATACAAATTCAAACTTTGAGCAAAGTTCTATCACAATTTTTATAGAGCTTATCAGTGTGTCGAATACGATTTGACAACGCTATGAAAATGTACGAATAACATTTCTATATCAATGTGCTTATTTATCACATACCTATAGAATACGTTGTTGATCTGTTTCCTGATGTAGGCGCGTAGGACTAGGAACTTTCCGTATATTCTGTGCAGCGTGGTCTTGAGGAAGTCGCGCTCCCGCGGATCCTCTGTGTCGAATAACTCCAGTAGCTGTAACAATTAATGATTTTCATTTTACTACTACATTTTACAAATAAATGTAGGTAATCCAAATAGCACCTTTTGTAAAATCATTTCTTAGCGGAATCGTATGTCTTGGTAATAATAATTACTATTATTATCTGCGTGTTAAATTTCACTTTTCAGTGCAATTCGTTTAGTCGCATATCGCATTGATAAATGTCCATCACAATAACGGACCTTGCCTACAAGAGGAATACATTAATATTATGTAAATCTTAATATTTTTACCACCCTGTCATTAGATGTGTTACCTCTTCATTCAATTGATAAATAATTGGTAAAGAACTATAAATATTAATAATTTTAAATATCTGCAATCAAGAAATCGACAAATAAATAAAATACATGATCAGTTCGACAAATCTAATAAGACTAAGATGATTCTGATGATGAAAGATGAGAAGGTATCATGTAGGCATGATTATTTGATCTGAATGTTCTGTCTTAATAGTTCAACCTAGAACAAGTTAAAATGATTTCAGTATGGGACTGTATAATAATTATAATTCTTAATAATTTCTTTAACAGCAAAGTCTTTGAAATATCTAGTAAGTTTTTTGCTATAAAAAGAGTAATTCAAATTAGAATTTATTATCAATGTCTCAGCAATCTCATCAATTTATTAGTAATATATCAGCAATGAAAAAGCACATGTATTTACATAATTGATAATGTTATGAGAGACTTCGGCTTCTGTGCTACAGTTAACCTGTGTTAGGCTGTAGCCTACAGATCACGGTTTACCTGTCCTCCCGGGCTATATTATACCATAAAGTAAATAAGTTACAAGTTAAGGATAATAATATTATGTTTAACATTACGAATTTAAATTACTTACTATGCTAATGTTTTATTGGAGTTGTGTTGATAATGATGATAAAATTACTTATTTTGATAGTAATATTATTGATTAATTAATATAATTGTAGTTGAAAACCAACCCGAATACAAAATCGCCTACAAAAAACTTAAAATGCGAAAACATTATTTATAAAGCAATCACGAAATGACAAAATAGTCTCACTACTACCTATATTATATGACGTTATAGAAAATTAATCTTACTGCTTACTACTTAGTACAGCCTTATTTTGCATAAATAGCAAAGTAAACAGCTAAGGTCATAGTATTTTACGACTTGTCATTCTATATTTTAATACTTACTACGTAAGCTCCAATATTTGAACCTGAAAATACTGATGTATAAGTCTGCTTATTTGCATTTTAGACACTCTTGGGTGAGGCAATTTTGGAGCGTTCGTGATAAATATACAGTTTTCTAATATCTTTTTTGGAATAGCATTACAATACTACTAGATACTTGGACTAGAACCTTTACCGTCATTGTAAAGTTACATTCTGATACTACCACTAACACTTCCAATTTACCGTCATTGTAAAGCAAAGTTACATTCTGGTGACTTAAGATTTATGGTTTAATTTAACAATTGGCAGAAAAATCTTTGAAATGATTTTGTCAATGAAATGTGGACTGAATAAACTGCAGAAAGCAAATACCAATGTGTTAAGATGACAAATGTTTAACCTAAGTGGACCCCTAACCACAGGATTTATATCTACCTAACCATTCTATTATGTACACACATACACTTTGTATTCTTGGACTAAGTCGATACCTATTTAAAGTGTGTATTGAAGCTGTAAATACATATTTACAGCTTTAATACACACTAGGTATAGATAGCTTACAGGTGGTAATATTATAGTGTATTTTAAGATAATTAATGTTGTTGTTATCTAAATTAAGTATGTATGAGACGGGAAAGTTGTCTCTGAACTTTCAACCAATGAATAAAAGAGCCACTGAATTAAAAAGTTTAGTGACGGGTAACTGTCTATACTTGTCTATAAATATAAAGCACAAGAGAAAATAATATTATGAGTAATAATTCAAACCATATACTTTCATATTTTATAATGGTTTATAAAGTTAGTAAATTGCTAATATATTTTGTCAACGATTGCTTGCAAATTGCAACGAAGTTAGACATGTTAGTTATAGATATTGTTACTTATATTATGTTTACATTGTAATTTATCCATATTTTGGGAAAAGGTCGCGCCCGACCGAGTTTGTTTCGCCGGTTCTTCTCAGCGGGTTAGGGTTGAACCGGTGGTAGATTGTTCTATGACAAAAAAATATAATATGTTTGTGACTAATAGTAGTCTCGATAAAAATATGTTCTTGTTTTTCAATTTTATAAAAGGCAGATTTAATCACGCACACTTGTGGGGCGTGGTGTCGGTGGTGTAGTGGTGGTGGTAAACCAGGAGTGGGGAGATCAAGCTCCTACTGGCCACTGCCATTCCAATACCGACTACCGACCGAGTGGGTCTGTTATACAGCAGTCTAGAAGTGTTTCTGTTACCCATCCCAATTCCCAATCCTACACTTATATATCGTATAATTGCAAATACATAGCAGAAAACTTAATATTAATTTACAGAGTTATTTTATTGCATTCGGATCGGTTTGGGTTTTACAACCTGGACGATTTTGGGACGGCGGAATGGACACGGCCATTGGAAAGTTCCCAAGCGAAAGTTACATTGGTGCCTTATTATCATTTTAAAAAGCTCATAAAAGATGAGAAAATACTAACAGACAGATTAGTTTTAAATAAGAAAGTTATCATCTGCTATTTAATCAAACACTAAGTGATTAGTATAAAAGTTGACTGGTATGTCGTCTACGTGTTTGATAATAATAACCTAACCAAGAGCATGTCAGGACATGTCTAAGTAGGGTTCCGTAACTATAAACGCGTAATAGTTTTTTTTTTCAAATAACTTCAAAAGTTACTGTCCGATTTCGTCCAAAATAATTATCCTAAAGAGTATTTAGCGTAATCTATTACCATGAAAAATATTCTAAGTCTCATAGTTTAGAAATGTCGGGGGGGGGGGGGGGGGGGGGGGGGCGCCCACCATTATAAACCACTTTGGAGGCCGATTACTAAAAAATGGTTGACTTTGTAAAAATGTCATGTATGAAACCTTGCCTTTATTTTCAAAGACTTATTTAAAGATACCTCACACGCCTTACATGTAAAATTATTATTATTTTATCAATGCCAAAACCGAGATCTATACACAGTATTTGACTATACCAAATTCATCCATTTATATTCATAATTACAGACGCTAGGCGCGGACAGACAGACAGACGGACGAACAGAGCGAAACTATAAGAGTTCCTAGAGTTTACGGAAACCTAATAAGTACCTACGTAACCGAGCTTTGCTCAGGGTTCTTATTTAAAAAAAAAGAATCACAAAAATATTTATCTAACCAGGATTCGAGCCCACCAAATTCCGAAAACTGCCAATCGGACTGACATAATAGAGTCGAAATTATTCATATATTTTGCACGACGTAAGAAAAAACATATATATAATGTACCTTCAAAATGCGCAGTTTCCAGGGATAAGACCTAGCTAGATCGTTTTTTTACTCATAACCTTCTATATAATAAATTTCTTTCGTTTTCGAGAAAGCGATTATATATATATATATATATATATATATATATATATATATATATATATATATATATATATATATATATACAAATAAGATTGTCCGTTTTAAAGTTTATGTGTTTATGGTAATCAATCAATTTTATTGAAAACCGCCAATAGCGTTGCTATATAGTCGCTACGTTGTTCCGGTTCAGACTTCAGACATAATATTAAACTATACTAGACATTCTTCTAAATTCATTAGTTAAGTACAAAGTATTTTAGATCTAATTGCCTGTTTAGATGTCTTGTATTGTCTCAGACAAAACAGTAAGGCCCATTTCAGGCACCTCTTAATAAATTGATTGTAAAGCTGAAAACAGTCCATCATAACATGGAAACATTGAACAATAATTTTAATGGACGCCGACACACCTGCGAGACTCATTAATAAATGCTCCGACTTCTGTGACCTCGCCTCAGCGTTACTCTAAAGGGCGTAGGTCGCGCTGTCAGCCGAGCTCCTATTGGATATAACTACCGTCATATAGACAATCTTCTGTGTGCAATTATATCACATTATGTATTTCCCGGTCAGTCCTTTAATAATAATGTTTAAATTCACATACTTATTATAAATAAATACAAAAAGTCAATTTAAAAAAAAAGGTTAGAGACGTATTAGGTTCACTTATTTTTCATGTTTAATTACAATAGGCAACATAAGATAAGTACCGTACACACAATATAGCTCGGTATGTAACAATAAACGTCGAGGGGTTCTGTACAATGTATAGTTGGTTTTGGTCACTCATGGCGAGGGCCGGTCAAGGCCGGCCGACGTGTTGCCACATGTTTGATGTTACCCTAATACAAATACGAGGGCGGGTCAATAAGTCCGTGACTTTTGGAATAAAACACAGGTATTTTGATAAATTAATCATTTTATTTTTCAACGTAGTCCCCCTTGAGCTCTATACACTTTGTCCAACGCTTCTCCAATTTTTTTATCCCTTCCAAAAAATATGATTTGTCGAGGTCCTCAAAATAGGCCTTTGTTTGCGAGATGACTTCATCATTGGAGTCAAATCTTTTTCCACCGAGCCATTTTTTCAGGTTTGGGAACAAGAAGTAGTCACTCGGAGACAAATCTTGAGAATAGGGTGGATGTGGGAGCAATTCATAGCCCAATTCATGGATTTTTGCCATGGCAACTGCACATGTGTGCACCCTTGCATTGTCTTGGTGAAAAAGAACTTTTTTCTTGGCCAAATGAGGTCGGTTTTTTTTCAAATCCTCATTGAAGCGGTCCAATAAGATGGCATAATATTCCCCATTAATTGTTCTTCCCTTTTGAAGATAGTCAATGTGGATTATCCCACGTGCATCCCAAAAAACAGTCGCCATAACTTTATTGGCTGACAAACCCACCTTGGCCTTCTTTGGCGCCGATTCACCCTTAGAAACACACTGTTTTGACTGTTGTTTGGTCTCTGGTGTATTGTGATGGATCCATGTTTCGTCCACGGTTAAAAAACTCCTCCATATTGTGATTAAACAACGCCAAACCTTCCTGTGAAGTTGTTACACGATTGCGTTTGTGGTCGACTGTGAGCAAACGCGGCACCCATCTTGCGGAAAGCTTTCTCATGCCCAAGTGATCATTCAAAATTGAAACCACTGAGCCATGCGAGATGCCTATGGCTTCCACAATCTCTTGCACTTTCAATCTTCGGTCGGCCAACACCATATCATGAATTTTTTCGATTGTTTCGGGTGTAGAGACCTCAACTGGGCGTCCAGGACGTTCGGCATCTTCAGTGCTTGTACGGCCACAACGAAATTCAGTAAACCACTTTTTTACCATTGAAATCGATGGTGCAGAGTCCCCATAGTATTTATCAAGCTTAGCCTTGGTCTCGGTAATGGTTTTTTTTCGCAAAAAATAATGCTTAATAAGCACACGAAATTCACTTTTTTCCATTGTTTCCTTAAGTTACTGGATAGTCTGATAAAGATAGCTGTAAAACACAAACTAACTGACGCAGCAAGTTCAAATTTTGATAGGAGTCAACTGACAGATGCCTGTTGACAGGAGTAGTGTTGCTTTTACAGTAAGGAGGTTAGAAATTCAAAAAGTCACGGACTTATTGACCCGCCTTAGTAATGAGAGATTAGATTTTATGCATACTCGCATTAGGCTAACGTGGTGGAAGTTTTAACAAAAATATCACCATCATAAGTTTCGACGAGAAGCACTTTACCTTAATAAACAAATTAGAGTATCTGGGGGCACGGCAGTGTCCCCGCCAAGACGAGCTAAGCGAAGCGCAAGGGCACTACCAGACCACCTTTTCTCAAAGCGTTACGTCGATTTTTTTAACCGTAATTAAACTTGGGTTTGCATTATACCAAATAAAACGAAATTCAGGATATGTTCCTAGTAGCAGACTAATTAAACATGTAAAGTTTTGATTGCGTAAGTCTTATACTTTAGATTTTATTGATACGGACCTCCAGAGTAAAACCTACGCAAAATTTTACTCTGTAGGTCTAAAATTGTTGCAGGGATCCGTGTTATAAATAGTAAAAATACAATAAAAATATTGTCATATCAACTTTAAAAAAGAAGTGAATTTCCACCAAAACATTTTCATGTAAAGTGATGCCAAGGTATCGTCTTGAAAATGTTTTTGGTGGGATAATATTTACCTGCAGCACAAACTTCTGGTCGATATACTTCTTGGCGATGTTGGGCTGGAAGTCCGGCGACTCCAGCAGCCTGAGGAACAGCTCGTACACCAGCTGCAGGTGGGGCCAGGCGGCTTCCAGCGTGGGCTCGTCCTCTTCTGGGTCAAACTCTGCACCATTTGGGTTGGATGACGGAGGTAATGTCCGGAATAAATTTATGGCGAACTGTGAAAGAATAAATTCATTAGTACTATTACTTTGTCACAATGCAATTGCAATGAAACAAAAGAAGACGGAAGAATAATTTATCTACGAACATATACAACCGACGAAAAACGGCGGAAGTTTCAATCAGTCAGACACCAATTCCTATTTGCATTGTGTGAAGTTAAAATATCTCTTAAGAGATTTAATGTCAATAGCTTAGGCTTTTAAAAGCTATTTGAATCGCAATCGTCGTTTTACTTGACACACGATAAAATTGCAACCTTTTTATATACAAAAAAACCGAAACAGTAACTGCAACTGGGTCCAAAGAAAATGATTTTCCGTTCTAAGACGTAACATCACATCACATAAAATACGTACGTTATGAAGTCTGAAAGAAAATCTTCAGAAGCTATTTACAGCATCTAAAATAAGAGTTAGAAGACGTACCTACTCGTCGCTTTATATATTCGGGTAGATGTTGATAACAAAATTTTTAAAATTGGTCAAGAAAAGCACTTACTTATACTATACTTACTTTCTTGGTATTATGGATTGCTCTTACAATTAAGTTAATTCGCCTAACGCCTTGACCTACAGCTGCGAAATTTAAACGATTATAATAATATGTAGCATTGGAAACTATAAATACTTTCGCAGTTTCTATATTTGAATCAAGTTTTATTTATACCCGGCATATAATAATACTAGCTGTTTTCCGCGGCTCCACCCGCGTAAATATAGTATCAGGTATCCCACGGGAAAACTTTTCGGGATAAAAAATAGCCTATGTTTTAATCCAGAGCCTAAACTACTACCTTACCAAATTTAATCGAAATCCGTTCAGTAGTTTTTGCATGTACGAGTAACATCCATCCATCCATACATACATACATCCTCACAAACTTTCACATTTAAAATATTAGTAGGATTATGTTAAATACTGTTTAAAAGCGGTCTTGTGCGACCTTTGTGTTCCATTAATTTGTGTGAAGAATTCATAATCTGTAGCGATGTGTTTTCACATGAAATGGGCCGTCTACACCTAATTTGTTTGGCCACAAATACCTATTTTGAATAAAAATTTTTGACTTTGACTATACAATAATTAAAGCTAGGCGGATACGTTTGATGTATTTCGTAACGTAGATCTAGATATTTATGGACTTGCATATTTTATTTTGATATCTCGTATGTAGGGAACCTAAAATAAAGGTTCTCAATACGTACCAAATGTATTGAGTATCTTTATTTTAAGGTTAATTAGTTTATTTTTATTTAAAAATTGGTCGTATGGAGAGCTAAGCTTATAGGAAAAAGTGTAAAAATGATTAGTTACTACTTACTACTTATAGATTTTTTAGTTATTGATTTGTTTATTAAGTTACTTAGAACGGGCCACATAACAAATTATAGACGCTTTACTTAAATTAGTACCTTATGGTGAGAATTATGGTGTGACTGTGTTACGACCATCAAATATTATTAGTCTGAAGACAGTAGGTAATTGTAACAAACAATATAATAAGCCATGGTGCCGTGTGCATCATAATATCTTCTGTTGTCTGCTGTATGCTGTATGTTAATGTTCTAATAGCTATATCAAAGTTGTTTGTGTGAGTTTTTATATGATACGTCTGTAACTACATTTTAATTAACACGAAGTTGCATTGTTCGTTTTAATATCTGAATAATTCTTATTCTTATCAAAATATGCACATACGTAATCATAAAAGGTTTATGCGTATAAAATATGTTAATATTAAAGAACTTATTGATGAAACTAAAAGGTCCGACTCATCACACAAAACATTAAAGCGCATGTTGGATTTAAGTTTTCACTAGCTGTCACTGGAATGAACTGGAATAAGTTTCATTCATTAAATAAATAACTTTTTTAAGCTACCGACGCAACGAAACAAACATGAAATGTGTTCCTACCTGTGTAGGAACAGTTAATATGGGAAAATTTAATTCCCGTTTTGGTATTTTCCTCGCAACTTTTCCAGTATTTCTCACCGTTTACAAGGTGTAACCTGAACTACTGAACCCTGAACGTCCACAATTATTTTAAGATCAAAATATAATCCAAATCGGTTCAGCCGTTCTAGAGTTTTAGCGAGATGAAGGAACTGCAATACATTGTTTTAAATTACAAGAAAATATTATAATTTAAGTGATAAAACAATTATTTACCATGTTAACTGCCTCCGGGTATATGGCCTCGGTGATGACCCCCCTCTGGGAGGTGACGTACTCCACCATCTCCAGCAGGGCGGCCCTCTTCACCTCCTTCCATTTCAGGTCGGAGAGGGGCTCGTCCGCGAAGTCGAACAACAGGCAACATTGTCGCAGCTTCTGGACAAATAGCTGTTCTCTTTCCGCTGCTGGTGCGTCTGTAAGTAGAAGATGGTATTTTACTGTTGTTTGTTCGTTATCAATAGAGTAGTAGTAGTAGAGTCCTTTTGTATAAATTCCTAAGATATTGGATGTAAATACAAAGAACATCGCTAAACTCAACGTAATCGTAATTCAGAAATTCGAATAGAAACAAAAACTTAAACAGTGCACATTTTAGTTTTTGTTTCTAATCAAATATTGAGACAGTTGAGACTTGAAAGAGCATTCTTCGATGTGTGGAACAACCTGTTGAATCTGATAGCTTTGAACTCACGTCAGTCGTTTCAGTTTTGCATTCTGAATGGGCACAGCAACTGTGCTGCTTAATATGTGAACGATTCTTTCCATGTGAGAGTCTTACAATGATCGGCGAATTTAATTAAATCGAAATAATTGAAGAAAGATCAAATAGTTTCTATATCTTTGAATCTTTATGGAAAATTGCAGAGATACGAAGTTTTTAAAGGCGAGCTTATATACACTTTATATACAAATTTTTAGTCTCACTTTTATACTACGAATGTGCCTAGCCTTTTTGACTCTACCTATAGTAGCAACCAGAATGCGCTTTTTAGTTTTTACCGATTTACGCAATTCATATTCCATAAGTTGTTTTTTACGCTTTTTTGCATAAAAGGCGAAAAGGAATTCGAATTTTAATAATACGACTGACCTTAGATAAGCTATGAATGGCAATTTCACGGACAGGTCTTGACCTGACTGATATTCTCGACTTAAAAACATTATTATCCTTACGTCGTAAGTATAAAGCTTTTTCGACCTATGCTATATGTCTTTGTAATGAGTTACTTACTGAATATGATCACTTTACTAACCTACCCAATTCTGTAGCAGATTAACAAATGTATTTAAATTTATTTACGTAACATCTTTATCTTATATAAATAACGATTCATTAATTTATAATTAAAATTTTTATTAACATTCCACAGTATTCCAGTGACATGACACGTTAATTTAAATACATTTTCAGCTCGGAAAAGAGCGACACAGGTTTTGTTCGTTATGTGGAACAGTCAGCAGTGAACAGTGAACAACTGAGCAGGGTAACTAGGAACAAAGAAACGTAGGTACATAATTCAAGCCGGTACAATTATGTACCCCCTCATCCACAGGACCCGCTTTACATTCATAAACAGAATTAATAACGCTTTCAACAATATTTATCTACCATTTACGGCGATGTTAAGCGATATTCATCTTATGGTCGAGCGGCAACTTGTTCGATAGTACTGAGTACATGAATACAATGGTATATTTATTATGTTATTAACATTAGGTATATTATCCCGTAATGAAGTTTATTATGTAGTATCTATAGAACAAATGGGTTCTTCTGATAAATTTCTAGTAACCAATTAAAAAACGTTACACTGAAAACCGAAAAGAGGAGCAAATTATATTATTTCCACATCAGATACATTTAAAAAACAAAATTGTCACATGTTGCCAACCGAGATCTATATGGCTCGCACTGTCAAAAAGCACATAGAGCCAAGCTTCTTACTCGACACTCTACAATTCCTAACTTTAAGACTACAGCTTAGTCAAGAACCTTTGTTACTACTATTAGTCACTACACGTACTGTTGTATAACAGAATGGTACAAATTGTGAACCTTTTCTTTTAGTAAGTTCGTTACAAATTGCAATTCACAGACAAACACGTGGAACTCATTAAAAGCTCAAATATTCATTTGTACATCAATCGAAAGTTCGACTGCGGTAATACCGTGTCATGTATATGTAAAATACATACATACAATTTACATAAAAATGTAGGCAAATATTTATATCGAAAGCATTTAATTGGTTTGCTCATACTCCGAGTGGGCTTGATGGAAAATTTGGTAGAAAGGGAAAATATAATGAGGTATGTAGCGAGTAGGGAAATCGGTTTCATTACAAACCAAGTTGTGTATTGTGCAAAATACTATCAAGTGGTCTAGATTCGTACCTACCAGGAACACCGCAATAAAAGAAGTCGGTAAAATATAGCTGTTGAGGCATGAATTTCTATACCGATTCCTTAAATTTATTTGTCTCAGTCTTGTCTCAGTAGGTAAGTAACTTTATTGTATTTAGGAATTATACTCGCGTTGTCAAAGACGTTCTCATATTATTTTTTTTTTTATTGAATTTTCGTTATTTTATTTATAAAATTGTAATTGATATAGAAACAAAAATCGTACCGAAATACAGATTTTAACCTAACCCAAACTATAAATTAAACCAAATCCGAAGATGGATTTTTGGTACCTACAACCAGCCGCCAATATAACCAAAATATAAGTAACTAACTACTTATATTATGTTAGTTGTAGAAGTTATGGAACAATGGTATTATATGAAGACTTTAGTAGATTTTAATAACAAATTAATAATAACGCTTTTTAATGGTCCAACATTGAAAGAATGATGGGCATGGACACTGGCCGGTATGTCCAATAGAGCTCTTATGTCTGTGAGATTTTAAAGTAAAGTTATTTCACCCCGCCGGCCGAATTGGGGCCAAAGTATGATTCTCCTACATAACTATTTCATGAATACTATACGATTTCATACTAATAGTTTTTATCATATCAGGGGTCATAATTTTTTTTCTTCGGTAGTTAACAGAATGCTGCTCATAAAAAAAAAAAATCTTATGAGATGAGTTTCAATTTAATGTGCGATTGGTTTTCATTGGACATATCACATACCGGCGAATTGATCCATCATTCATTGCTTGCATACAGGAAATGTTTAAAAACTCGGTTTTAAGTTTTAAAAAGAACTCTTTTTATTAGCTACCTATTTTGGCATGACATTTGTAGACTCGTAACTAAATAATGGCATCACTAGATATGATAACTACAATTTTTATAAAAAAAAACCATGACCAGTAATAAAAACCCGGGCTATTATTACGAATCTATTGACACCTCATTTATTAAAATTAGACTAGTAGTTTAGGCGCTACGGTGGAACATACATATAAATAATATACATACAATTACATACATGTACTGCCAAAATCATTATTTAGCCTTCTTATACCCTTTCTTTTGCTTCGCCGTAGTCGAGTAAAATTTGTACAGCATAAACATTCTTGATGTACCTATATAATGGCTCATATTTAGTGATAACAATATTTTACAAGCGAATCTCTTATCTTCACAATCAAAATAACTATGATATCATAATGTTTTATATTACGTCGGTGGCCGGTGGCAAATGGCAAGGAGCAAGGACATTACCCTACTGCTTTACTCGTGCTTAAAATTTTACGCCGGTACCGGTCGATATGTTTAGGGAGTTTTTTTACACTTTTTTCTGTACCGTTCAGTAAATACTACACGCCTTTTTTGTGGAGTTTATTCATATTATATAGGTACCTATGCGAATATAGCAAATAAAAAGTAGGGAGGCATCTGTCGGTACTTTTACTATTTTCAGATGGTACTAGATTATCGCATGATACGCATTCAACAACAAAAGATTTTAGTAAGCTTTCTAAACTAAAAATGTGAAAAAACTCAATTACAATTATTTCGGATCATAACCGCCTCATTTTTGGAAGTCTGTTAATCATTTTGCATCAATCCAATTTGCCACGTCATGTTTATCATATATTCATTGATTTTATAGCACTTGTGCGTTTGTTTTTCAACAACGAACCTTTCAGTTGTGGCAATTGCACCATTAAACTCTCTTTATCGGCGTTGGAGAGCGGGCGCTCGGGGGTGGCGGGCGCGGCGGCGGCCGGCGGAGAGCGCGCGTGAGGCGGCGACGGCGCCTTCTGCGGCTGACCCTGGCCTTCCATGCCGAACAGCGCGAATCGAAAGGCACGGGCTACGTCGGAAACACTCTCGGAGCGCTTCGCTTGGTTCGCAACGAGGTCCAGGCCCGAGTGGAACGACGGCGACTTGGGTATACCGAGGGGCGAGACGGCACGACGCGGCTTTGCCTCAGCGGCGGCGAACATAGCGCGCGCGGCCGGCCCGGCGTGGACCATTGCAAGCGGCGGCCGGCAGCGGCATCCGAGCGGAGGCCGGCGGCGCCGGTACCGGAGCGAGTTGCGGGGGCGGCCGGACTGCCACGCGCCGCTGCTTGTGCCCGCTCCACGCCGCCCGATTGCGCGCGCACCCGCGCCGCGCCCGCCGCGCCCCGACCCCCGCACTCACGCAACCACCATAAACACTGATCAGTAATACACAGATGGAATGACAATTCCGGATACACTATGACATGAGAAGAAAGCACAGTAGTCTTCTTCAATTAATTTGCCTTGGTGCAGAAATGTCGGGACGAGTACAGCACATGATTGGCTCTTTATTGATCTAGTTGCATATTACATTATTTGCCCTGTTTCCGGCAACAACATAGAATTCGGAGGCCGCGCTGTTAACAATTTAAATTTTTATACCTAGAGTCTGTAAGTCTTTTGCTGCAGTGTAATAATAAATAATAATCAGCTTCATCTTTTATCAAGAATACAGGTTTATTTATTCTCCTTTCTAGTATTAGAAATCTATCTATGAGTTAGGAATGAAGTAAGCCATGTTCACTCTCCTTTGTATTGTTATAAAGGTAAAAGTTAAGACTAAACATTGCGGTCAGCCCAATCTTTGAAAAATCTTTAACATTCTAACTTTACGTTTGGCTGCAGTCTTCTGTCTGTCAAATTGTATACCTTTGTATGTATTTGTTTTCAGGACTTATTAAATAGCGGCGTGTATGACGCAAGAATCGGTTCGATACGGTCGTCGCCAGCAATTCATTAACGTGCCCCTTGTAAAAACTCCGTGACGCGAGGGTTAAAGTTTATCGGAGTGTGTCATGGGGAAGCCGAACCTCTATAAAGAAGCAACTCCTGTGTCAGACATTACTTCCCCTTTCGTCTGCGCTCATCGATAACGAA
This sequence comes from Phengaris arion, assembly GCA_963565745.1. Taxonomy (NCBI): domain Eukaryota; kingdom Metazoa; phylum Arthropoda; class Insecta; order Lepidoptera; family Lycaenidae; genus Phengaris; species Phengaris arion. The sequence continues at coordinate 12,153,261 of OY751435.1, read as the reverse complement.
CTTAAGTCATGACAAATTTACTTAAAAACGTCTGTGTGTTTAATAGGTCCGATATTATTGCTACAGGAAAACCTACAATCTACATAGGTACTCGATTTTCCAATTAGTTTTCCATTCCCATTTTTTTCTATATTTGTTATCAACTGTAATTACTATCATTGTACCTATTTTATTCATCTAGATTCTAGACTCCAGTCCCCTTACTAATAAAAATATTTATACAACGGATAACCAATACAACGTTGCCGTCCTTGTCTGATACGTTGGAAAATTCACTTGACAGAGAAAGACAGCAACGTTGTTAAAGTTATCCGTTGTGTAAACATTTTTACTAGTAAGGGGAATAGAATACGAAATTACAGAAAAATCGACCTATTTATTATTATTATTTATATAAATATCGAATATCGACATATTTAGTGAAACTTCAGCTTTGCTAGTAATCGTTTCTTTGTTTCAATTCGCTGCTTCCTAAGCTGCTTTACGTATGTCGATGTCTATTGTCTATAAACATATTGTAGACATAGGCTTTTCATGTCAAGCCTATAAAGTATAGTCCGTGAAGGCTTAAGTCGGAGATAAAGTGAGATTAGCGAGCCACCAAGAAAATTATCTCAAGAGTAGAACAAAATAATTAGATGTGTACCTACTTCACCTTTTCACAAACGGAAGAAACATTTTTAGACATACCTACATATTAAAAAGATCAATAAAAAGTCAAACAATAAAAATACAAATTTTATGAGACTAATAGTCTTTTTTATATCTACGCATATTGCACAAAAAATACTGGTATTACATACAAAAAACACTATAACCCGTAAAACTACGTAATAAAAAAGGGGTCTAAAAAGGCCGAAACAAGAAAATAATTCAGATAGAAATCCAGGAATCGGCAGCGTCGACCTTACCGATTGCGAAGCTCCGGGCGGCAGATCTTTGCGAGACCCTTTGTCCTTCGTGAAAAGTATGTGATGCGATAGTAGGTCTGGTTGTTTCGTTTAGATATTTGTCATTTTTGACGAGAAATGCTAGTCATACAAATAAAAAAAATTGAGTTTAAAAATATTTTATATTGAAAGATTTACAAAACATACAGAGATGATAAATTTTAAAATTGATGTTTGCGGCTTTTCCTAAGACTAAAATCTTTAATTAAAGTAACGAAGTAACGAATGAGCTACGACATTTTCAGCAAGGGCTGAAAGCCGATCTCGTGTCATCGAATTCCTCAAATATGTCTTAATAATTTTAAGGCTCGAAAAACTCCTTTCAGCAGACGCAACTGTAACAGGTGTGGTGGCAATAATTCTCAGGACTATTTCGATAGTGGGGTAAACTTCAGTTAATATTTTTTTCTATTATGTATTTCAGCACCGAGATAATGTCGTCGTTTCCTTCATACACACGGATGAACATATTCAGTTCTTCGTACAATTCATGACCACATAACACAATCAAAATCACATAATTCTCCTACTGTCTATAGATGTATGATGATGATGTATATAGATATTTGCTTCAAAAGTTCACTATCACTAATTTCCTTTAATCTTCTTATATTATACATGAAACTAATTATGCTCTTTCGCTTCGAGGCGCGATATTCAAGTACTACAAAATGAATTTTTCAATTATGTTTTGAATGAATGAATTAGTTAACTAATTTTATTTTAATTAACCGCTATGTTATAACCTGAATAAATAATTAGGGATCAAAATCAAAAGTTTTGTATAAAAAAAATATAGTTATTTTTTTATTTATTTGCTAGGGTTGTTGTGCGAGGCCCCTGCAAGAGCGAGGCCCCGGGCGATTGCCCTGTTCGCCACCCCCTAAGGCCGCTGCTGTGCATAGGTACAAAAATTGTCAAGCTAGAGCCGTGGTCTCACACCCACTAATGGCATCTAAGCTGCAGTTTACACCGAGACGCTAAGGCCTAGAGAAGTTTCAGACATACGGCTGCGCTTTGACATCGACCATGCCGAACCTTATAAAGTAGGTGCGACCACGGCTCTGCCTTGACCATTTTTGTGCTGATGCATTTCTGGATTTCTATCTGAATTATTTTCTTGTTTCGGGTTATAGTTTTTTTAACTTATTTTTTTATTTCGTATTTTTCCGTTTCCCAATCGAACATGTTTTTGAAATAATATTAATAAATACCTAATCAAAACACTTGAAATTAAAAATAATATCTTCTTCACGAGCGCGAAGCGAGCCAATTATTTTTCTAGATTTTAAGAATGATACTAATATTATAATATTTATAAAACAAAAATATATTATACCTTCATAAAATTATAAAAATTATATATTTATAGTCTTATATTACGTAATGTTCGAAAATTGGACAACTGGGTTCGTATGACCGCATTTCAAACGTGTATTTTGACATATTAGGTTATTACAATATATGAAATTGGCGTTTTGTAAAGGAGGAACATAAAGTCGTTTTTTTTAACAATATATTATTTATTTAATCAAAGTACCACCATTAGATACCATAGATACCATTGCTATCTATGCACTTTTGCTATCTCATAGGTAGTTCATTGATTCCTTTACTAAAAAAACCATTCGGACAGGAATTAATAAAATCTTTGAAGACGCTTTGGACTGCCCCATCGGAGTTGAATTTTTTTCCTTGCAAGAAGTTATCCAAATTTCGAAAAAAATGTTGGAACAGATTACCACTTTGCACTTTTGCTATCTCATAGGTAGTTCGTTTTCATGCTCCAGCATGTTCCGGGGAGTACGGTGGATGTCTTAGACATCCAATTGAAGCTCCTCTAATTTGGTAGCCGTCTGTTGTGCAGCGTTGTCCTGAAGCAGCAGTGGCCTAGAGCGAATGACCAACCTCGGTTGTTTAGCAGCTAGCTTTTCCATCATGATTTGCAGTTGCTGGCAATAGAATCTGCCGTAATCGTCTGGCCAGATTTAAGAAAGCTGTAGTGAACGACAACGACACTAGTCCACCAAACGCTCACAAGTAACATTTATGAGTCACTTTTCGCTTGGGGCAGGCTTTGGCTGGTTCGCCAGGGTTCAGCCATTGCGATGAGCGTTTCCGATTATCGAACAGGATCCACTTTTCATCACAGGTAATGATTCGATTTAAAATGCCTTCATTATTGTGCCGGTTGAGTAATGTAATGCAGCAGTCGACGCGCGTTTGTCGGTTTGCTGCACTCAATTCATGAGGTATCCACCTTTCAAGCTTGTTCACCTTCCCAATTTGCTTCAAGTGGATTAAAACAGTTTTCCATTCCATCAAGTTGTCCATTTTGTAAACAGAGTGAAACAAAGAAAAAACCAAAAGAGGAAAAAACAAATGAATTACGCTTTTCGAAACACAAATGCATGAGTAAATAGCGGTATAAAATTGAAATTGGAATTCCTAACTAAAGAAGATATATTTGAGAGCAAAGTGGCCAGTACGACAAAACGCCAATTTCATATATAAGGACCTTATATTTGTGCAAGCACATCACAAATATGTATAATATATAGGTATACATATTTGTGATGTGCTTTCTTTTGCTGGGTTTGTACGACCGCATTTCAAACGTGTATTTTGACATATACACATATGTCAAAATACACGTTTGAAATGCGGTGCAAGCACGCCACAAATATGTATAAAACTTAGGACTTTTTCATCCGTTATTGGATGATTTATACAGTATTCTCTGAGCGAAGTACCCGCTCTTGAAATACTGTAGTGCCTGGGACAAATGGTTTTTAAATGTCGTAAGGTTGCCCAAGCTCATACGGCATTGTCACAACATAGTCAGCCTAGTCCAGAGCAATGACTGGTCATACGTCTGGGGCCAACCATGTGCGGGTTTCCTCACGATGTTTTCCTTCACCGTTAGAGCGTCCTTATAATGACTTGAGATCTGAATGATCTCATTGGTACACGCCCCAACGTGGGAATCAAACCTGCACTATCTGGAGTGCGAATCAAACGATCTACCCACTAGGCCCCGGAGCTCAACTCAAATATAATATATATACATATTTGTGATGTGCTTTCTTTTGATACCAAACACGTGATGATTATCTCGTTTGAATTTTTTTGATATTAGAATTTGAGGCTCAATTTTCGAAATACAAAATGTTGTAAAAAAAATATATAGCCTATGTTACCCGCGGCACCATTACGAATCTATTGACACCTCATTTATTAAAATCAGACCAGTAGTTTAGACGCTACGAGGGAACGAACATACATACATAGACTGCCAAAATCATTGCCCTTCCTTTTTTTTTTTAATGGGCCCATTTCTGGACCTGCTTGTTCCCCCAACAGCGAGGTCAGGACAATTTTTTGCCTGTATACATTTTTAACACTTATATTTAGTTTTATTAGTTACACATTTTTAACAGCTTCCATTTTTAATCTAGTTTCATCTTATACATTTTTATTATATTTTATTTTATTTTTTTAAGTCTATTTAATCTATTTTTAACGTTTCATTACATTCCATGTTTTGGGTATTACATTTCTGTTTACATTTCTTATTTGTTTTAACTTTCATTTGTATACATTCTTGTCCTTTCCTTAGCTTTACATTATCTATTACATTACATCACACCCTTATTTTACATTTTTCGTATCTTAGCTTTACACTTAACATTTCTTTACTTTTCTCCTTTACATTTGCATTTCTCTTTTATATGTACATTATCCTTCCTATATTCATTTATATATATAGTTGTCACACTCTTTCTTGTTGTCTATCATAATTAATTGGTTAATCAATTTACACTTCTCATAATAACTCACTAATTAATATCTCCACGTTACTGTTTCATTTACATTATCTGTTGCTATGTTTTTCAATACTTATACTTCTACATCCCATCTCTTATATGGCTACTTGCACATTTCCGCATTACTATTAGAGGTCGAGGCTACGATGTGCTGCTACTACTCTCTCTACTCTACTATCACATTTGCTTGTTCTTCCATTCAGCCCGGGACGTCCGCCCCGACGTTTTGCACAAAATTTATTTACCCTTCCTTTTGGCTTCGCCGTAGTCGGGTAAAAATTATGCAACAGGGCAGGCCATAATAATTTAATTGATTCCATCTTAGCACTTAGTAAACTCAAGAGCTCAGTTGGTAGGAATATAAATGAGATATTTCTGCCGATGTAGAGCGTTGGCATAATTGTTGCTCTCTATTAGAATATTATAGTATCTACTCCTACTAAAAAGAAAGATTACTTTTTTTAACATTTCTGACTTTCTAAAAAAGAGAAAAGTGTTTTCAAAAAATATATTGATTAATGGAACCTACATACAACTCTTGAAAATAGATCCCTATATATCCCGGTATTCCAATCACGGAAAGAGTAGAAAACAATAATGTACCTATTCATTCTGAAGAGAAGAGTTTGCGAATCCACTCTGTTCCAATATGTACCTTTTATAGGTCAAATAAAGTTCTGTAAGCTTGTCATAATTTCTTGTTCTATTAATGAATATTTAACTGACATCTATTGCAGAAAGTTCTATTGATAGATCTATTGATCTATTGATAGATCTATTGCAGTAGTGCTCTGGCGAATAGGCATGATGACTAATTTTTATAGTTTTTTCTATTATATTGATTATGTATCTATTATTTCAAAAAAATATAATATTAAACAATAGATCGAGGTTTTTTTTAACAAAACAGCTATTTTAATTACATGTTTTGAAATTAGCGCAAAAACGGCAACCGGTGACATGGCGTCTGCTTGTGACGGCACGACTGTTACTGCGTTCCAGGCGGATTTTAAGAACGAATATTTCCATTTTTAGAGACACGCAAAATGAGCACATACGCAGGATGGACAAAAGCTAAATGAGCACAACACGCAAAATGAGCAAATTGCAAAATGTTTAAATTGACCTTAATGCCTCTTTCAAAACAGCGCCGCTGCGAGGTTTGCGATGTTTTAATCCTGTAAAGGTTGATATTATGAAATACGTATAAAAAGAATACCGTCATGAATGGATAAGTGGTTCTTTCAACCTACAGTTCGACCATCAACATTATAATTTACTAGCTGAACTGACAAACTTTGTGCTGTCTTAACTATATAACCTGGAACAAATAAAAAATAACTACCTACCTGCATACTAATAATAATAATAATCATACGTATACCTACAAATATAATTTATTTTATCTAGTAGACCGGACTGACTTTTCCAACGTATAATTAAAGTACTAAATAGTGCATAAACTGTAACATAGAGTTAATAATACAATAATTATGAATAAATCGCGAGGTAGCTTCTAGCGAGCTGTTGGGGACCACCCCACGCATACGAGTACTCCCAGGGGAATGGCCCTGTTCTACATTTTCGGCTAGTCTCCACTGGCCTCGTGCTTGGAGTGTATGTGAAGCGTAAGTGGTGAGTGGGCGTTGTGGTGGGACCTTCTGACGGAACATGATGTTTAAGTCCAGTAACACCTCTCCAGCCTCAAGTCGTGTTGCCGCCTGGAACCTTGGTGCATCGTGCGTGCGGCGGGCCCATTTCAAGTTGTCACTGTCTTTCAACTTTTATAGATGCTACCACAACTTATCCGGCAGACGCCATAGTCCTTCCATAGTCCCAGTCCCCAGGTAACATTCCACTAGCTGACCCCAATAGCCTAGTATCATCTATGTTATACATATCCTTCAATAGTCCTACACTTAACGGAGTAGAAGATTACGAAATAAATATTTTGTGTATGAACATGGACTTACTTGCACATTTTGCGATTTGCTCATTTTACGTGTTGTGCTCATTTTGATTTTACAATTCTGCGTATTGCTCATTTTGCGATTTTCACATTTTGCGTGTCGTGCTCATTTTGAGTTTTGTACATTTCGCTCCAATGGGCATTTTCATTCACATTCCTGTTTGGATTGTCAGTTGTTACACTTGCATTAAATTGGTAACAATGATATTCTCATGGAAAATTTGAATGTTTCCATTATTTTGCACACGAAACAACTTTTTTAGGGAAAATTGTAGCATAGCTACATTTTAACGCATTAATATAACTTATAACGACGCTCCTAGCGTCATCTATTGGCTGTTATTGCTAACTTTAATAACTAAATTATGTTAGACGACGCCATCTATTGGCAAAGGTTTTGTAACTAGAGCTTCATCTCCAATATCTCTTTATTGTGGCAGTTGGATTATGCATTACCGCTAGTTGTCAGTTAAAAAAAAAAACATTGTCAGTAGGAGTATATAAGGGCTGTCGCGAGATGACAGGGCCTTTTTTTTCCTCCTGCTAGAAGAAGAATAATTTTTATTGTTGAAGTTTTTCCAGTATCTTTTAATTCTTAATCCCGTGTATCACGGTGAGTAATTTAGTGTATCTGTGTTGTGAATATTTGGGAAAATCATGCTTGTATTAAAACGCATTATTCTTTCATGTAAACTATCATCTTGGTAAATTAGTTGTCAATTATTTGATTAGCCATACCACGTGCTATCATTTGTAGTTTCATCTCACATTATTTCATTGTCAAAATATTAGGATAATAGTATCCATGCCTTAATTATCTGTTTATCATCTTTTTTTCAATTTGTAATGGTCACACAGCCAGTGATATTTTAATCGTTTGGGGTTAAAGTCACGCATGGCTGTGGAACCGGACTCCTACCGACACGTTATCGTGAATATTTCAGGAACTTGGTTTGGGGCACGAAACACCGCCAACTACAGCATTCGAGGCACCAATTAAAAGGACTTATATCTAGCTGGAGTTCAGAGTGCTGATAGTCATTGGACGGGGATTTATTTATTTTTTGTTGAGACGATCTATCTACGACGGACGGACGCAGCGGTGACGGAGAAGCTTCCAGGAGTTGGAGCCCTATCTCGCATCCGCCACGTGCTAGACACCTGGATCCTCAGCTAAGTTCCCACGTGGTTTAAACCCCTTACCACTACCTTGACACCAAGAGGCTAGTCCAGACCATACGGCCTTCTGCCCACGACCCCTATTTTTTTTCTTTTTTTAAATATATATATTGTCACGGAGAACCTTTTTTTTATTTTTTATTTCACCCGTAACAAAATGTTTTCCTCAAAACGTAGCGTTTTGGATAACATTAACAGCGAATGGAACACGCCAATAGCAAAAGCATGGACAACGCACGAGATGTAATGTCATTTAATTTGATTCGTGTTTGAGTAAACTTGGCGGACTTCTGTGTTTTGATGTTTTATTTTTATTAATAAATCATTAAAATCGCAACACAAATCAGCAGTAACAAATAATTCAAAATATATTAACCACACTTTAGTAAATATATACACAATATTTTAGTATTTATTTACTATACCAACCCTCTTACTAAAGTTTAAGTTATCCGTTGTGTATAAAAAATATGTACACAACGGATAACTTAAACACCGTTGCTATCTTTTTCAACCATGTGACATTTCCAACGTATCAGACAAAGACAGCAACGTTGTTTAAGTTATGCGTTGTGTAAATAGTTTCATTAGTAAGGGGGCTAGTAAATTAGTCATTATCATGCCTAGAATTGTTTGGACAAAAGCAGTAGATGTTCCCGTGGAAACCATTGAAATTCGCAAATCTGATATGTATGTAGCATTTTCATTTTTGCCTATCGAAGTTTCAAAATGGACTGTTGTGTTATTTTCATGTTTATTTGTCTAGTAAAAAGGACATGGAAACTAGATTTGGAACCACCTTTAGTAGAGAGCTATTTTCGTATCGACACGGTTTCGAATTCAGATCGACCTTTAAGAGAAGATTATTTTTCAAATACACCTTCTCGTTTTGTACACATAGGTGTAGTAAATTAGCTGTGGACATCGGCAATCTACCAATTTTAAAAGAGTCTACCCGAGAAAAGCGGACTTTGCCAATTCTGACTTCTTATAAAGATAGTATTGAAACATTTCTGTGATATCCTCGTCCTTGTTTTGTGCTTTACCGCAGGTCGTTAGTTCATTTTCAGCGGAATTAAATTAATAATCTAGTATCATTTTATTATACATATTTTTTAATGTTCTTTGCGAGCATTCAATACGAGCAGCATTGAATTTCAATGTGTTTTTAACTTTCTACACAACAATATTATAAATACGATGCCCGACGTATACCTACCTACCGCCATAAAGTAGGAAATAACGACATGGATTCATATTCCATGAAGTTACTTATATCAAACATATTAAACTATTCTTACACAGCTTACCTTTGATAGGTGGTAATTTGACGAGTTCCTGGTTGTGGTTGTGGACGTTGAAGCGGCTGGAGCCGTGTCGCCGCGGTTGTCCGTTCCATCCCGGAGGGCGCGGACCGTCCGCGGACTTGGGGACTATGGTCGCCGGCGGCGGCGGACGATTCGTCAACGACGGCTTCTCTGTTCGACTCTAAAAAAATACGATTTTATTGTATTAAAGTACTTTACGAAAGACAAAGGACAAAAAATAAACTATTATTCTATCTTGCATACCGCAGTCCATCTAGATTTCTTAACAGTATAATTCATCCCAGAGCGTTGTTATCTTATAAGCTCATAGTTCTGACCTAGTGGGAATGTTTTTGTATAAATTACAAAATGACTTTGTAACTATGGAAATGCCATCGTTGTAGATGAAAGCTCTGAAAAATTGTTTCTATTTCATTATTTATGTGACTTTACATTAGCAAAATTATTCGTCATTTCAATCACCTATTAATTACTATACATTATGTATACGAGATGATTTGTGTAATAGAGTTGACCAGTCATGCAGCTTCGAGAATCAAGTTTTTTAACGTTAGAATCATCATTACTGCAAAAGGGTAGAAAGTCGCGATAGATTTCACCAAGCAATATTATACGACGCGTGGCGACTGGCGACACCTTACACATGCATTCGTTTTTTGTGAAGCCAAAAGCAGGTCACTTCTATATTGAATTTCCCATATTATCAAGCATATATTAAGAACAGAGAATGAAATGTAATTTAAAGATTATTATATACCAAACTGCAATTCGTGGTTCTTTTTGAATAAACTGAGTTGCCCTAGCGATTAAGTTAAAATAACCATATGTAAGTAGGGTTCCGTAACTATCAACGCGTAATAGGTTTTTTTTCTAATTACTTCAAAAGTTACTGTTCGATTTCGTTCAAAATAATTTTCCTAAAGAGTTTTTACCATGATCTATCAGCATGGAAACTTACAAGTTTCTATCTCCTATAGTTTAGAAATGCTAGGGGGGGGACCAACTTACAAACCACTTTGGAGGCCGAATACTCGAAAATTATCGACTTTGTAAAGAAGACATATTTGAACCCTTCCTTATATTTTAAAATACCTATTCGACGATAACCCACACGTTGGAGTAAAATTAAAAAATGTTTTTATTCCCACTTCACATGTATAAAGAGCTAAAATGTAAGTTAATTATTATTTCAAAAATAAAGCTACTTAGTATGAAATTCGTAATTTGTTTGGAACTAGTATTAATTACTAAAATTTTGTTTATATTTATTTATTTAAAATATATATACACACTTGAATTTTCAAATTTATTTTATACAAGATTTGCAAGATATTTAACGGTTTTAGTAAGGTTTACTCTTTTTTCGCCTAACTAGTAATCCTAGTATAGGATTATCATTTTCAGTACCTACGTCTAGTGACTACTAATCAGTTAGTAGATGGCATTGCCGGAACAAAAACAAAAATGTTAACAAAAATATAAATTATGTTATTTTTTCTTTAAATTACAAAGACAGCGCAAATAAATAAATAATAATAAAATTCCAAGGGTTTTTACAAAATATTAATAATTGTTGTCATAATTATCAAGTTTCTTCATAAAATCTTGAATATCGCCTAACTCAGTAATGCGAGCTAACTTTTGGTTTTCAAATCAAAATAAAAAAGGTTTATATCCATATAGGTGACAAAGCAACGCTTATAAAATTGTCCCTACGTGATGCCTACCACCGGTTCGGGAACTAGCCCGGCGAGAACAACCATCTTTTAACAAAAAGATGGAAAATTGTTCTTTTTTTTTTATATTTTTAAAATATGTAAACTTAGTCTATAATCTATATAATATTAATCAGATACAAATAGTACATAGAAGCAGCCGTGCATGTGGCCGTCCTATTCCCAATAAAATAAATGACCCTATAATAAGCACACAAACGTTCTTTAACTACTTTTTTAAATTTATTAATGGAAAGATTTTGAACGTTTTCTGGGATTCTATTGTTGACCTTTAAAGGATTTGCTTACTTTACTTAGTCTGATCACCGGTATATATCTTGCTAGCTTGTGTTTATTTCTAGTGTTTCTATAGTGATTGTCGCTTTTAGTTTTTAAATTACTAATATTCTTTCTAACATATTATCCAAAATGTAGAAGCGACGGTCAAAATACCTATTTCTTTAAACCATAGGGAATAAAAGAAGACATTTTGTAAATTTAACGTATTGCACGCTTCTGCAGTATTAATGTCGGCGGCTTTCCACATAAAAAGATGCCGTAAGACATTCTACTATGAAAGTAACTAAAATAAACTAGTCGCGCCGTGTCATCGTTAGAAATTTCTCTAATTTTTCTGACTGCATATGCTGCAGAACTGAGCCTATCTGCAAGATTAGCAATATGAGGAGAGATGAGAGCACTATAAATACTATAATATAGTGTTATACCTAGAAACACAGTGGTGTCCAATAAATTCATTTTCTCATCATTTAATAGTATATTGGTTTGTACTTGCCTAACATTGGGCAATGTATACTTTAAACATTTTGTTTTTTTAGAATTTAAAAGTAAGTTGCTAACATTAAACCAATATACTGTTTTCGAGAGAGCACTATTTACCTCGTCGTAATCTGACTGTTGTCGCTTCACATTAAAAATTAGTGAAGTGTCATCGGAAAAAGTACTATCTCATTATGATCTTTATGATATGATCTATGGTCCCAGTGTACCTTTTACTATATTTTATCCCCACCCTTTGTGTTCCATATTTAAGGTAAGAACTCAAAAATAGGTGCAGGGTCCGGAATAACATAGTAGTGCAATTTTCTGATGAATGTAGCATGCTCAACACAATCAAAGACCTTGGATAGGTCGCACACCTAATGAATCCCAAGCTTCAAAGATACTACAAAGAAGACCTATACCAGCATCCGTTGTGGATAACTTGTCGGTAACGAATAATTTTACCCTTAACTTAGTATTGTTTCGAAAAATTGTTACTGGTACCTGACAAGTGACACAAAACTTAATCAGTCACTATGACACATGACTTTTTTTCTTTTAGAGAATGAGAGTGCGTGCAAAAATAATAATAAATATATATTATTTTATTAATATCACAATTATATTCGATTCGATATCGAATCTTTTTACTCTGCCAATGAATTATGTATTTTATCTACTGACGAAAGTTTTGATTCTGTTGTAATACGTTGGGCGAAATTTTATCTCAGAACTGTAATTCTCAAAAAAATGGTGTTCTTAACATCTGTCACATAAATGCGCAAAGTGTGCCAAGTCACTGCAGTGACATGATTGAGACTTTTACTGGGAATAACGTACATGCCATCCTGATTTCTGAGAGCTGGTTCAAACCTAATCTTCTCTCCACATCATACGCTCTGCCCGGCTATGTTCAGATCCGCAATGATCGGATCGGTCGGCGAGGCGGTGGTGTCGCCATCTATCTACGTAGTAATCTTCGTCTTAAAATAGTAGATAGGAGGCTCTCCATCTGATAGATCTGCTGCTGCAGATCATCTTTTCCTTGAGGTCCACGTTAAGGGTACAAAATTAGCCCTCGGAGTAGTTTATTGTCCTCCGTCTGTTAAATATTTTCCTGATTTAGAGCCTGTTTTGGAAGCGTTGGGTTCTGAGTATGCACATCACGTCATCATGAGCGATTTTAATACTGACCTTCTAAACCTGTCCTGCTCTCGTTCCCTAAAACTCTCCCATTTAATTGAATCTGCCAGTTTTCATCTTTTGCCTCTCTCCGCTACTCATCATAATATCACCGGCGAGGATACCTGGCTTTATTTGATCCTTACCTCCAATCCTTCCTTAGTCCAAGCCCATGGTCAACTTCCCGCTCCTGGCTTTTCCTATCATGACCTCATCTATATTTCCTATATTCTTAAGCCCCCCTAAACCTTGTCCTAGATTAATTTATAATCGTTGTTTTGGACGGGTTGATATGGAACACAAGGATCGTCGCAGCTAAAATTAATTGGGAACCATTATATGAAGCATCTACTGTTAATGATAAAGTCGTAATTTTCAATGACAACTTGATTAGACTATACGATGTTCATGCACCATTTAAGAAGACAAAACTGAAACATCTACCAGCCCCTTGGTTGTCTACAGAAATTCGGGATGCGATGAGGCGCAGGGATCGTGCCTCATTGATTGTGATCAATTTAAAAGGAATCGGTTTGTGACTAATTGGGACACCTTTAAATCAGCTAGGAATCGTTGCACTTATTTTCCAAAATATAGCTTCTTTATTGTTTTTTCTTCCTAATGTTTGGAAGTTCCTTGGAACTATTGGTGTAGGTAAGTCGCATGAACACCAAGAACTACTATGAAGTGTTGATCCTTACCTCCAATCCTTCCTTAGTCCAAGCCCATGGTCAACTTCCCGCTCCTGGCTTTTCCTATCATAACCTCATCTATATTTCCTATATTCTTAAGCCCCCCTAAACCTTGTCCTAGATTAATTTATAATCGTTGTTTTGGACGGGTTGATATGGAACACAAGGATCGTCGCAGCTAAAATTAATTGGGAACCATTATATGAAGCATCTACTGTTAATGATAAAGTCGTAATTTTCAATGACAACTTGATTAGACTATACGATGTTCATGCACCATTTAAGAAGACAAAACTGAAACATCTACCAGCCCCTTGGTTGTCTACAGAAATTCGGGATGCGATGAGGCGCAGGGATCGTGCCTCATTGATTGTGATCAATTTAAAAGGAATCGGTTTGTGACTAATTGGGACACCTTTAAATCAGCTAGGAATCGTTGCACTTATTTTCCAAAATATAGCTTCTTTATTGTTTTTTCTTCCTAATGTTTGGAAGTTCCTTGGAACTATTGGTGTAGGTAAGTCGCATGAACACCAAGAACTACTATGAAGTGTAGAATGAAGACTAATGGCGCAAGGCAGCGCCGTTAGTCTTGACGACTTAAATCTCCATTTCTCTTCCAGAGTAACACACCAGACGGAATTTTGTGTAATCGTCTAGTAAACACTAGACTATTACACAAAATTCCAGACCATTGGTGATTTAAATAGCCTATCTCATCCTAATATAGGTCCATTTCCGTTTTCTCCAATTACTTCTGACGAGATCGACAAGACAATCAAGTCTACTAAGGCGGGTCAATAAGTCCGTGACTTTTTGAATTTCTAACCTCCTTACTGAAAAAGCAACACTACTCCTGTCAACAGGCATCTGTCAGTTGACTCCTATCAAAATTTGAACTTGCTGCGTCAGTTAGTTTGTGTTTTACAGCTATCTTTATCAGACTATCCAGTAACTTAAGGAAACAATGGAAAAAAGTGAATTTCGTGTGCTTATTAAGCATTATTTTTTGCGAAAAAAAAAACCATTACCGAGACCAAGGCTAAGCTTGATAAATACTATGGGGACTCTGCACCATCGATTTCAATGGTAAAAAAGTGGTTCACTGAATTTCGTTGTGGCCGTACAAGCACTGAAGATGCCGAACGTCCTGGACGTGGGCGTTGAGGTCTCTACACCCGAAACAATCGAAAAAATTCACGATATGGTATTGGCCGACCGAAGATTGAAAGTGCAAGAGATTGTGGAAGCCATAGGCATCTCGCATGGCTCAGTGGTTTCAATTTTGAATGATCACTTGGGCATGAGAAAGCTTTCCGCAAGATGGGTGCCGCGTTTGCTCACAGTCGACCACAAACTCAATCGTGTAACAACTTCACAGGAAGGTTTGGCGTTGTTTAATCACAATGTGGAGGAGTTTTTTAACCGTGGACGAAACATGGATCCATCACAATACACCAGAGACCAAACAACAGTCAAAACAGTGTGTTTCTAAGGGTGAATCGGCGCCAAAGAAGGCCAAGGTGGGTTTGTCAGCCAATAAAGTTATGGCGACTGTTTTTTGGGATGCACGTGGGATAATCCACATTGACTATCTTCAAAAGGGAAGAACAATTAATGGGGAATATTATGCCAACTTATTGGACCGCTTCAATGAGGATTTGAAAAAAAACCGACCTCATTTGGCCAAGAAAAAAGTTCTTTTTCACCAAGACAATGCAAGGGTGCACACATGTGCAGTTGCCATGGCAAAAATCCATGAATTGGGCTATGAATTGCTCCCAAATCCACCCTATTCTCAAGATTTGGCTCCGAGTGACTACTTCTTGTTCCCAAACCTGAAAAAATGGCTCGGTGGAAAAAGATTTGACTCCAATGATGAAGTCATCTCGCAAACAAAGACCTATTTTGAGGACCTCGACAAATCATATTTTTTGGAAGGGATAAAAAAATTGGAGAAGCGTTGGACAAAGTGTATAGAGCTCAAGGGGGACTACGTTGAAAAATAAAATGATTTATTTATCAAAAAATCTGTGTTTTATTCCAAAAGTCACGGACTTATTTACCCGCCCTCGTATATATCAAAAGCCATGGGATGTGATGACATCAGTCGTCGTATGATTAACACCATTCAAGTCCAACTCCTGACTGCCATCACCCACATTATCAATTTTTCCCTTAATTTAACAGAATTCCCAAACCTGTGGCGCAAAGCCTTCGTTCACCCGCTTCCAAAAATGTCTAACCCCACTCATCCTTCACACTTTCGTCCTATTACCATCCTTCCTTTCCTATCAAAGGTTCTCAAAGCCTGCGTCCATAAGCAGTTGTCCAGGTTTGTTTACCAAAATAACTTACTTTTCCCACTTAAATCCGGTTTCAGACCTGGACATAGCACAACCTCTGTACTGTTAGAAGTGACAGGCGATATCAGAGCTGGTTTCGAGGAATGATTTTTGACCGACTTCAAAAAGCGAATTAAAATAAGGAAAATTTATTATGTTTTGTATAATATTTTAATATTTTGAAGGTTTAACTGTCTGCCTCTAATCCCGCCTGCTACTAAACATAATGTCAATCATTTTACTTATGCTTTCAGCTCTGTAGTGTGTGTAGTCTGTTAAACTAAGATAGAGGTTAAATTAGGTTTTAGTACTTTATTTTTTCACACTTGTTTCGGTATTTTTAGTGCGTTGCTTAGGTATGTTTTTTTTTGCAGTCGGGTTTTTTATTTTTTTTATTATTTATTTTATTTACTATAATGTATTGAGTCATCTTTGTCTGAACTCCGAACTAGATAAATTATCTGTATTTCGGACCACAGCGCTCTTCCATTTATTCTAAATTCTTCTTCCAAATTAATATAAAGTATTAAAAAAGATTAAAACGTATGAAATATAAAAAATCCGAACTTTTTAAGTTTTCTTTAGTTGATCATAGACTAAGATTCCACTGCAACGTATAGGTACAACAGCTTTGTTTCTTCGTATACCACATAGCGTAATGTCATCTAATATTAAAAAAAAACCGGCCAAGTGCGAGTCGGACGTTTACCCGTGCAAAGTTTCATCTTTCTAGCACTAAAGGACATGACGAATCCATAAGGGTTCCGTGACGTAAACTACGGAACTCTAACATGAATAATGTTTGCGGGAAAATCGGAACTGGCAGGGTGGCGCGGCGCTACCATATTGGAGCTCTATCAGGCTAGCAAGGCGAATTCAGCAAAATTGCAAAAAAAATACCTTAATATGTAGCTAAATAGTTGCTAATTAGTTGCCAAAACGGCGATTTTGTTGCTCAAGCCGATCGCAAAAAATCGCGATTAATGCTACCTTGATATCAAGGTAGCAAAGTAACTCTACAAATTACCTAGTTTCCTTTGACCATTACAGAAGATTTAGTTGCTATTTTGTTGCTATAAGTGCGATATGACGAAACCTATGAAAATTTTTTTTTTCTATTATTCGTGTTTTTGCTATCTTGAATCTGGTTTTTCTTGTAACAAAAAGATCTCCTAATTTGTTGCTCAACAGGAGGGTGCTAAAAAATGCTCAAAAAACATGCAACAAAATAGTTGAAACAATCGGCCGATTTCTGAATTTTTTTGAATTTTTCTGTATTTCTGCTATCTTGAGACTGGTTTTTCTTGTAATAAAAAGCTCTCCTAATTTATTGCTCAACAGGAGGGTGCTAAAAAATGCTCAAGAAACAAGCAACAAAATAGTTGGAACCGATCGGCCGATTTTTGAATTTTTTTTAATTTTTCTGTATTTCTGCTATCTTGAGACTGGTTTTTCTTGTAACAAAAATATCTAATTTGTTGCTCGACAGGAGGATGCTTAAAAATCCTCAAGAAACCAGCAACAAAATGTTTGGAACCGATCGGCTGACTTTTGAAATTTTTTGCATTTCTGCTATCTTGAGACTGGTTTTTCTTGTAATAATTTACAAGAAAAACCAGTCAAAAATAAACATTTTGTTGCTGGTTTCTTGAGCATTTTTAAGCATCCTTCTGTCGAGCAACAAATTAGATCTTTTTATTACAAGAAAAACCAGTTTCAAGAGATCAGAAATACAGAAAAATCAAAAAAAAATCAAAAATCTGCCGATCGGTTCCAACTATTTTATTGCTGGTTTTTGAGCATTTTTAAGCCCCCTCCTGTTGAGCAACAAATTAGGACAGCTTTTTATTACAAGAAAGACCAGTCTCAAGATAGCAGAAATGCAAAAAATTTCAAAAGTCAGCCGATCGGTTCCAAACATTTTGTTGCTGGTTTCTTGAGCATTTTTAAGCATCCTCCTGTCGAGCAACAAATTAGGAGATCTTTTTGTTACAAGAAAAACCAGTTTCAAGATAGCAGAAATACAGAAAAATTAAAAAAAAATCAAAAATCGGCCGATCGGTTCCAACTATTTTGTTGCTTGTTTCTTGAGCATATTTTAGCACCTTCCTGTTGAGCAACAAATTAGGAGAGCTTTTTGTTACAAGAAAAACCAGTCTCAAGATAGCAGAAATATAGAAAAATTCAAAAAAAATTCAAAAATCGGCCGATCGGTTTCAACTATTTTGTTGCTTGTTTCTTGAGCATTTTTTAGCACCCTCCTGTCGAGCAACAAATTAGGAGAGCTTTTTGTTACAAGAAAAACCAGTCTCAAGATGACAGGAATACAGAAAACTAAAAAAAATTCAAAAATCTGCCGATCGGTTCCAACTATTTTGTTGCTGGTTTTTTGAGCATTATGAAGCCCCCTCCTGTTTAGCAACAAATTAGGAAAGCTTTTTATTACAAGAAAAACCAGTCTCAAGATAGCAGAAATGCAAAAAAATTCAAAAGTCGGCCGATCGGCTCCAAACATTTTGTTGCTGGCTCTTTATGTGTATTCGAGTACTCTCCTGTGGAGCAACAAATTGGGAACGCTTTTTATTACAAGAAAAACCAGTTTCAAGAGAGCAGAAATACAGAAAAATAAAAAATAAATATAAAATCTGTTCCAACTATTTCGTTGCTTGTTTCTTGAGAATTTTTTAGCACCCTCCTGTTGAGCAACAAATTAGGAGATCTGTTTGTTACAAGAAAAACCAGATTCAAGATAGCAAAAACACGAATAATGGAAAAAAATTATTTTCATAGGTTTCGTCATATCGCACTTATAGCAACAAAATAGCAACTAAATCTTCTGTAATGGTCAAAGGAAACATGTGTAATTTGTAGAGTTACTTTGCTACCTTGATATCAAGGTAGCATTATCCGCGATTTTTCGCGATCGGCTTGAGCAACAAAATCGCCGTTTTGGCAACTAATTAGCAACTATTTAGCTACAAATTCAGGTTTTTTTTTTGCAATTTTGCTGAATTCGCCTTGCTAGCCTGATGGAGCTCCATATTGGCCTCTTTATAAACTTAGGTATGTGAAAATTGGCGTTTTACCGTACAATAAATCCATGAGCGTAGCGATTTAATTTGAAGGAGAATCTTACCCTAACAGTGTTTTCTTGCTTTAGTGCCTTTAAAGCCAATATTGCTGCTTAATTTTTAATGCCAATTAGGATAATACGTGTTCATGTCCACAAAAACTATATTTTTTCCTTTACACACACATGTACATAGCACCAAAGTTATAACTTATACCGTGAACGATGTTGTTGGCAGCGCGGCGTTCAAACGGATAGTAGACGTTTGAAGGGATAATTACTAATTTACATGATTCGTCACATCCTAATTATATTGATTGTTGGGCACTATATATATATATTGCAAATTCAATTAGCCAGTCTTATATAAAGCTGTTGTTCAATTGCGTAAAAATCTACACCTACCTACATCTATACAAATAAATAAAATTGAAGTGTCTGTTTGTAATTTTAAATAAACAGCTTTTCACCAAATTCATATGAAAGTTTAAACGGTATTTACAATAAATAATCAAAAGTTTTTGTCTATCCGTCTGTCTGTTTGTTCCGGCTCATTTCTGAACCGGCTGGACCGATTTTCATGGGACTTTCACTGGCAGATAGCTGATGTTATAAGGAGTAAGCTACTTTTCTTTTAGTGTTCCGTTAAAAGAATAGGGATCCGTTCGCGTTAATTCTACGCAAACGAAGTTTCGGGCACCAGCTAGTACGTAATAAAAGGCTTGAATTGGCTCTACACATAATGTCATTGTCGGTTCGTTAATCATATTACGTGCAGGCAACAAGTAACTGCGGTCAGCGTGGGTAGATAAAAAGATTCAATGTCATTACTGTATCGAGTTTTAGCACAGTCGCTGGAATGACAATTAAAACTATTTTTAGCGTTGTTAGCGCAATGGAAGACGTTTCTACGATGTTGAGAGAACATAACGATATTATAGGTATACATTATAGACGGGACCCGTAAACGTATGTAGATAATAATATTTGCATAACATGTTCGCAACGTTCAGTTTCAATTTTGTATCCATTGCCGTATATTGTTAACATAAGTACGGTCGGCTATGTACATTACGACCGCAGTATTATGTTTAAACGAATTAGTATTATTATTACTACACCGATAGCCGTAAGTCGTAAGTTAACACTTGTTTATGTATAGCCGTTTAAAGAGCAAAGAGGGCCATGCCAGCTTCATCTTCACCAGCTTCAGATCTAGTAGACCGTAAGCAAAGATATATAATATTACTAACCGTAAGCCAGGAACAGTTTTGCCTTACCAATCGTGCCGCATGAGATAATGTGTCACATAATTATGCCTTTTGAATTATAATGTAGTATGGGCAACATCTAGTAGGATGTTGGCCACGACTTCGTGCGCGCAAAAAAAAATCCCTGTGGTCTACACTTTATCTGTGCCTAATTTCATCAGAATCGGTCCAGTAGTTTCGGAGCCTGGTGCCTATTTATGCAAATAAAGAAACAAATCTTGCCTCTTTATAATATTAGTAAGATAAAAAAATGGTCAGCTGACATTCCGAGCCTTGAGCAGCAGCAGCCACCCAAAGTACAAATACAGAAAAAATGAAACATTATTTTGACATTTTCTGACACCCTCGTGCTCGTATCGTGATCGCGCGGTTTTAAATTGAATTTCAGTATTATATAGGATAACCTTATCAAATTCAAAGTCAAAATTTAAGACTTATTTATATATTTTTGAAACGAGAATCAAATACTGATTATGGGCTCCTGACTATATACAGGGTGTGGCGTAATTAATGGATAATCCTTCACCTGCAGCTGGAGAATATCATAACGGATCAGAAAAATACAATTCATGTTTAGTAAAAGTATCATGGTTTTTTAGTTATCGGCTATTTTTTTTAAATTATAAAAATGACACCCTTGCTCACTAATTTTGTTGTCACAGTCGCAAAAACATGAATTATCGCTATCAGATTTTTATTTATTATACTTGAATAGTTGTATTATCAAATGTATCATGTCACTTTTGTGCTGTTGCCTAATTTTTTTTACAAATGCAACCGAAAATATTTTTTTTCTTTCAAATCATTTTTTCTTCTTGTTTGATCGCTCATATCGTAAGAAAAATGTATGGGGACTTGACTGACCAACTTACAAATAATTAGCCTATTCAATTGAGATTGTAAAAAGGTATAACAGATGGTATTTGATCCTTCGGTTTCAAAGAATTTTCATAATTTATAAAAAAAGAGCCCATTTATTGTCTGACAGGTTTCATTAAAATTTTATTTTAAAATTATTTTATTCATTTATGAAGTAAATTTAAAGGAGTTGAAAGAAAAGAAGGTTATCTTTGCACAGTTTATTATTCACTTTTATAACAAGTGTTCAAAATGACCTCCCCGAGCTCTAATGCAGGCCCTGCACCTTCTAATAAACGATTGTTTTATTCGTTGCGCGTGGCCTGCCTCCTTAATTTCTCGAGCAGCGGCAAATATTCTTTCGCGTAAATCTTCCACTGATGTGACTGGTTTTTTGTACACCTTCTCCTTGATACAACCCCCATAAAAAATCCAGAGGGTTAAGGTCTGGTGATCTTGGAGGCCAAAGAAAATATCCCAAATGGCCAATCCATCTTTGGGGGAATGTCGCGTCTAAATATTCGCGAACGTTACGGGCATAATGTGCAGGACAGCCATCGTGCTGCAGCCACATGTCCCTTCTATTCTCCAAGGTCACGTCCTCCAAAAGTCCAGGGAGATTATTTTGTAAAAAATTTAGATATCTCTCGGCGGTTAACGTGTCTGGCAGCTCGAACGGGCCGATGACTTCACCAATAAGGATACCAGACCACAGATTTATTTTAAATTGGTACTGGGATCTATCTTCTCTAACTAAATGTGGGTTAGTCAGCTGCCAACTGTGCAAATTATGCATATTAAAATAGCCGTCTTTTTTACAAGAAGATTCGTCACTCCATAGTATTTTGTCAAAAAAATTTGGTTCGTTTCTTATTTTTCGTAACATTACACACAACTTAAAGGGTAGTCCCTTGGCAGAAGACTTTGTACACGTTTATAATGAAAGGGATGAAGCTTCTCGCGTTTTACTTTTCCTTCACCTGCAGCTGGAGAATATCATAACGGATCAGAAAAATACAATTCATGTTTAGTAAAAGTATCATAGTTTTTTAGTTATCGGCCATTTTTTAAAAATTATGAAAATTTTACCCTTGCTCACTAATTTTGTTGTCACAGTCGCAAAAACATGAATTATCTCTATCAGGTTTTTATTTATTTGATTTACGCGAGAGAATATTTGCAGCTGCCCGAGAAATTAAGGAGGCAGGCCACGTGCAACGAATAAAACAATCGTTTATTAGAAGGTGCAGGGCCTGCATTAGAGCTCGGGGTGGTCATTTTGAACACTTGTTATAAAAGTGAATAATAAACTGTGCAAAGATAACCTTGTTTTCTTTCAATTCCTTAAAAATTTAATTCATAAATGAATAAAATAATTTTAAAATAAAATTGTAATGAAACCTGTCATTAAGACAATAAATGGGCTCTTTTTTTATAAATTATGAAAATTCTTTGAAACCGAAGGATCAAATACCATCTGTTATACCTTTTTACAATCTCAATTGAATAGGCTATATATTTGTAAGTTGGTCAGTCAAGTAAGAAAAATGTATGGGGACATTTTTCTTACGATATGAGCGATCAAACAAGAAGAAAAAATGATTTGAAAGAAAAAAAATATTTTCGGTTGCATTTGTAAAAAAAAATTAGGCAACAGCACAAAAGTGACATGATACATTTGATAATAAAACTATTCAAGTATAATAAATAAAAATCTGATAGCGATAATTCATGTTTTTGCGACTGTGACAACAAAATTAGTGAGCAAGGGTGTCATTTTTATAATTTTTAAAAAATGGTTGATAACTAAAAAACCATGATACTTTTACTAAACATGAATTGTATTTTTCTGATCCGTTATGATATTCTCCAGCTGCAGGTGAAGGATTATCCATTAATTACGCCACAACCTGTATATGGCTGACATTTTTTTATACATTATATTACATAAACTATAATAATCAGACAGAGAACAGGGATTGTTTTGGGCCACAAGGTCAAGAAGCAGACCAACGAAAAAATTTTAGAGGAAGTCAAACTGAACATATTTTACCACGGCAACAATTTTCTAGGATCGTCGTCGTCATCGTCGAAGTATAAAACTATTATTTTTTGAGAAAAAAGCACAAGGGAGACTCGAGCTCGATTTCGACACGAAATAAAAAACTGCATATTTACATCTTTTTAAAATTAATATCTCCAGCCGGGAATCGAATCCGTTGGTGTTAAAAAAAAATACACTCTGTATTATTGCATCCTGTGATAGCGTTTCTGATAAGAAACAAATTCTGGAACGTAATAAGTAGGTAACAAGAGATGTGGCGTGTAATCGCCGACTAGTCGATAAAGCCGACTATTCTGTCACTTTTATGGTCGGCGACTAATCAGTAACCGGCAAACTGCCGGCCGGAAAAAAACAGCGCCGAAATCTAATAGAACTCTGCGCAAATACAATAGATACAATATGAAAATCGAACACACGATGGTCGAGTTGCTGCCGTGTGTTCGATTTAATCTTAAAGACGACATAATAGACAGCACTCTATCGGCTAATACAGAATGGTGAAATATAAAACCTTCACAGAAGCCTGCTAATTAGGTGTCAATTCATGATTAATTAAATGACAAATAATAGTACCTATCGAAATTATTTTATCTTCAACAATAATGATATATTTTATAGACGTACCTAGATTATTAATTTTTACGCAAAAATAAATTTGGTTACAATATATTATTTATGAAATACATATTAAATAATATTTTTTCATACATATTCATACATAATATAATAAATTCGTAACTGGTCGCTGCCTGTACATGGAAGATATATAAGAAAACTATTTCAGGGGGGATTTGTGAATAGCAGCAAATGTACTAGAACAGGAGACGAACGGGCGGCTCTTAAGGCTCCCACAGGCGAGAGGCCGATCGTTTCAGTTAAAACTGACGTCAGTTCGGGCTGAACGGATTCGAGCACACACACGGAAAAATCGCATCAGTTCGTTGCCGCGAGCTACGATCGTGTTTATTAATTGTAAACTCACTACGCTTGTACACGATACACGCCCGCACGGCCGCGGCTCTGGCGAGAACTGATGCGATTTGTCACACATGGTTCGTTCGACGTTCAGTCCAGAATTAATGTTGCCTTAACTTTTAATAACTAAGTTATTAAAAGTTAAGGCAACTAATTAACTTAGTTATTTTTACTACAAAATTAAGTATTTTATTCCTGACTTAGTAGGAATTTAGTTGTTAGTAGTGTTTTAATAACATTTAATTTCCAAATTCGTTCCAGTGTTATAATTAACACTGGAACGAATTGGTTAAGTCCATCCGGCCGATTGATGCGATCTCGAAATTGCACACGGACGATACGATTTTGCATCCGTTCAGGCCGAACTGAAAGAAAACCGGACCGTATATGAGACCCCTTATGTTTAAGGTGAGGAAAGGGCGGAGGTTCCGAAACTTGGGTGACGGACGGTTGGCTACATGGCTACGTGGGATCAGATATTATGTTTTTGACAGTGCGAGTCGGGGCAGTTTGGTCTCGTCATGAAAATGTTTTTGGTGGCATATAATTTACTTCACTTCTATTACTTAACAGGTTATAGAGGTAGCTCAGACATATGAAGTTATGATAGGCTGTCATTTTATTAAGAAATAGATGTTTACCCGCGACTTCGTACGCGTAAAAGCGTACATTAATTCCCCGTGGGCCACGGGCCGTGGCATACTCAATATCCGTACCAAACATTAAAATCGGTCCAGTTGTTTCGTATTCAATGCAAACAAACATGCAAAGAAACCAATATTTTCTGTTTATAATATTAGTATTTAGTATAGGGGCCAAAATACTTTTCGATGCCTAAAAACTGGTATCTTGGAATTAATATTAGATTTTATGGAAAATTAGTACAAAACTGTGAAAATATTATACTAATTTCTAAAATATATAACATTATTTTCTTAACTGGAAACAATATTTGTCCACAAAAATATGTTATTTATTCGAAAATATCGGTAACAACGTTGTCATTCTTAGTAACGCAGTATCTTTTCGTACAAAATACTGCTGTCCTGAGCATGTGTCTCAAGTTATACATAGCAATTTGTCACAATATTTCCTTAGACGGTGTTTATCTTGTATACCTTTATAAAAGTGTAAGTTTTGAACCTTATTACTATGTCAACAGACATTATTTACGTTAATCATTTAATGAAATAAATAATGATTTTGTGTTTGTGTCCCCAACAAAGAACAATTTCGTTACTATCTTACGTTGCTATATGAAAATAAACCTTAAAGTAAGTGGATAACATCTTTTCGTACTTCATTCGATTCGACTTGTTGTAACTCATGCAACGAATAATAGCAGCTGCGCGGGGGGATTACGCTAGCCGAATCGTTCGCATCACAATTGGTGATAGAGGTGCGTGTATTTATTGCGTGGCCACTCCGGTGGTTACCGCTGTCGAAAGGTACATACTGACGATATTTACATTATCATTATTTTTATGGGCAATTAGTCATGTATATGTTCCGTCAGTGTTAGATTATTTGCATTTTGTTATTTTATTTAGTGATAATTTCCAACATAGTCAAATATTTACAACTGCGTAACTGCTACACTGCGTTACTTTTCAGTAACGCGGTTGTTGCATCGGTAACACAGTTGTTGTTCATGAAGTTTTAATGTTAGTAATACGTTATTAAAACTGAAATAATCGACGTCTGAACTTATGGCGTTAACCAACGCCGAAAAACAACGTCGCTACAGGCTAAAATTAAAACTAGAAAAAAATCTTCAGGGCCTACCCTTTAAAAATGTGTGTCCCTCTGATTATTATAGTATTTTCAGTAATTCATAGGGCTCTATTTAATTAAAAATTAAATAATTTCACACGTACGTATTATTCATCAAAAGCAAAAGATAATAATATGTCGTCGGTTGGCATTCATTTAAATATTTTTTTGTCACTAATAGAAAAATTCAAGTTTTAAAATTAGGCTATGGTAACACAGTAATCTAAATTAATAAGAATATTCTATGAAACTAAGATTTTCTGTGATTTAATTTTATAAGAGGTTAATATAAGTGTTACAGTTTAAAACTGACATGTTAGTGAGTCTTATTGAAGAATTTTAATAAAGAATCTTAAATTTGTAAAAAAGTAACGCTGTTGTCTAATTTTTCGACACCTTGATATATTATTTGCCACAAATATAGTTATCTCATTAAACCTATCGCTGTAGAAGTGTGTATATTATAAATTAAACTACAGCGAATCTATATCTACATAAAAAAAATTGATTACTTTAATTAAAAGATAATAACGAAAATTTTATGCTCGTATTAGGCATCATTAAAGTATTTTGGCCCATAGATAAAAATCAAAGAGTAGGGCAATAAGGTAAAATTATCCCTCTATTCATATTATACAGCTATATATAGGTAGCTATTAGTAACATACTTCAAAGCTTCAGAGCGGTTCAGTCCTCTTCGACGATGATTGGAAAATTACAACCGAGCGCGAACTTCACGTGAAGGACATTTGCACTATAAAGCGTTAATGTTCCACAAACATCGGAAGATCAGTAATTCTTAAACATCATCACTTTCTTTAAAAGCTAAAATTGTATTTCATCCATCCGAAAGGTTTTTTTTTTTAATATCTTTATTAGAGAAGGGATTTTAATCTATGAAGATTATGCCATCCCCATAGTTTTATACAGATAAAAATACAAGCAGATAATAACTACTAAGCATAATATTATTTAAATATTAATACAGAACCCTATTAACATTTCTTAGCTTTATCGCTGATTCTACTAGTTTGTATAGCATCTTGGCCTCGTCCGATGTGGGACAAGCCAAAATGCTATTACATACACCGATTTCATGTAAATCTATGCCGTGAACAGTGCAAAAGGTACTCCTCTCCCCTTCGTTCCGGACACATTCCACCATCACGTGATAGACATCCTCAACTTTGTCACAATCAGTACAATTTCTGGTATTTACTCTGTTCATCATAAACGCGAAGCTATTTAGTGGGATGTGTCGGGAACGAAGTCTCATAGCAGTTACTATTGTATTCCTAGAAAAGTTGGACTTCGTAAACCAGGCAGACGATCGTAAGTTAGGTTGTATGGTCTTATACCATATTCCTTTGGCTTGAGAGCGCTCATCGAAATATTCATTCCAAATTTTTATACAGTTTTGTTTAACTAAGTATAATGTGTCAGTGTAATATGGTAAACAATGTATCGTCGTACCGTCGGATATAGCTTCTCTTGCGAGACGGTCTACTGTTTCGTTACCTGTCAGCCCTACATGCGATGGTATCCACTGTAATACTACCTGATATCCCCGAGATGAGAGTGTCAGTATAGCGTCTATCATTTTGTAGGCTATCGGTGATCCTCGACCGTTCGAGGTGCACCGAGCCACATGCTGAAGCGCACTTTTAGAATCAGTGAGCACTACATAGTCGCCCAGCTTAAACGAAGAAATGTACAAGATGGCTTCTAATATGGCAAATAATTCCAAACTCATGATTGATATTTTTGTATTAACGTGAAATTTCATTGAGATATCTAATTGTGGATCATATATAGCTAGCCCGCATTCGTTATTATATTTGGAGCCATCTGTATAAACTTTATAATATGGATAAAAATTTTCACTTATAAATTTACTGCAAATACGTTCTAAATCCGATATTTTATAATCTCTTTTTGTACTGTTCACAGGTTCTATCTTATGTTTAATTATACTTTGAAGATTCACATTACTTATCCAAGTATTAAGTGAGAACATACCCAATTGTTTACTTGTATATAAGGCTGTGTCTTTAAGGTATCTATGCACTGAGATCAGAATAGGTTTATTTTTACAATTCCAATAAGAATTTTGACATAAAGGTTCTAGTTCATGTAAAATACTTAATATGTTGTGGTTCGAAAAGGATTTAATTTTAAGATAATATTTACCAGCGAGATATTGTCTTCTAATGAATAAAGGCGGTAGATTTAACTCTGACTCCATTATGTGAATGGGTGTAGTTCTTATAAATCCCCCTATGACGCGCAAACATTGGTTTTGTATTTTATCTAATTTCGTCAAAAGAGTCTTACAAGCGTTACCATAAATAAAAGTTGCATAATCAAGTTTACTGCGAATACAAGAAATATACAGTCGTCTCATGTGAATAGGATTAACTCCCCAGCCCGGTCCAGACAACACTTTAAAAACATTTATTATTTTAGATATTCTACTAACTAAATCATTTATCTGTTTAGACCAACGTAATTTTCTGTCCAGCCAAATGCCTAAATATTTGATATCATCTACTACTTCTAAGGGTCTACCATAAACATTAAGAGAAACTGAGTCACATCTATGTTTATTTTGAAAAATACATATTTTAGTTTTTGTGGCCGACACATTTAAACCTACGTCAGCGAGCTCATTAACAAAGTTATTTAATGCTATTTGTAATTTTATTCTAGAAATTTCAATATTATGATTCGTAGTGTATAGCACAAAATCGTCGGCGTATTGAGATAAACATACTTCAAGTTCAGGTTTACTTGCATCCTTCGTCAGAATGTTAAAAAGAGTAGGGGATAAGGGATCTCCTTGGGCTAATCCCAATGAAGCATGTCTACTTATTATACTATTATCTGTGAATATACTTAATTTCCTATCTTTTAAGAAGTTCCAAACATATAAACATATTTTTTGTCCTAGACCGAAACTATCCATTTTTGTAATTAAGCGTTCTGCGTTAACATTATTGTAAGCGCTGTCTATGTCAATGAAGCAGGACAAGGTGTGCTGTTTTTTTGAAAAGCCTACTTGAATACTTGATACTAGTCTCGACAATCCGAAAGGTAAATTGAATTAAATCTAGCAAAACGGGGTGAATTTTTGAAACATGGCAGTAAGAACTAAGAACATTAAAGCCATAATAGGGCAGGAGCCAAAAACCAAAGACCTATACAGTAACAGAAAAACGTTCCCAGAAGACTATAGACCCTAACTTTGTAAGATACTAGCTGGTGCCCGCAACTTCGCATGTGGGGAACTATGAATGGAAACAGAACCCTAAGATAAAAGTAGCCTAAGCTACTCCTTGTAACATCAGCTATCTGTCAGTGAAAGTCCGGTCAAAATCGGTCCGGCCATTTCAGAGATTAGCCGGCATAAACAGACAGACGGGACAGACAGAAAACATTTATAAATTGTTTTTTGGTGTAAATATCGTATATATACTATCATATTATGTTTTAGTGCAAAGCTGATAATTGAAAATTACAAACAGATACTTCAATTTTTTTTATTTTATTATAATACAAGAAGATTTCAAACTGCTGCTTTACAAGATTACAGATTTTGGACAAAAAGCAAGATCTCCTATCTCATGCGGATTGTTAGGATCAATCTTTTGGAATGTAGAAGTTTTGGGTCAGTCGAATATAAATTTCACCGTTAAATCAGACGACTTCTGTGTTCGAAATAATATAACACAACATTTTAAAAAATTAAACCAGTTTTCACTCGGAATACTGACAAGTTTCGAACCACAGAGTAAAATATATTATCGTAAAGTGCTAACACACGTACGGATTCGGTACGGGGCGGACCACGGATTTGGTCCGCTCCGTACCAAATCCTACCGTGTGTAGAGTAGTCCGGCGAACATAATTATTATTAATTAAGTCCGCCGCATTCCGCACGGGATATGGTTCGCTCCGTACCAAATCCGTGCGTGTGTAGAGCAGTCGGACGAATGGGCCGGACAATGATCTCAGTGCTGCCAACTTAGGGACTTTCCCTAATTTTGGGTACTACTAAGTACTTACCTATTAGTAAACTAGGGGGCAGGATGTTTAGAGTTTACTGCGTAAGAATAAATTTTTATATATGTATATATCCCGGGGTATGAAAAATTATAGGGAGTAAAATCAGATTAAGCGACACGTTAGTTTTATGTCATTTACGCGCGTAAGTCTTTATGTGTATAAACACTATAGTTTTTTAGTGTTTCTAGCTTATTATCTCTTATACCGAGATTTACGCCAATTTTAATGGACTATAATTGGGATAGCCCAATTATAGAACAATAAAATCAGCGTAAATCTTGTAAATAGTATAACTAATGAGGGTCGAATTAAGGGTTAAGCTGGGGAGAAATATTTTTGAGAGGTGGTGTCACTGCACGTATTCAATTGATTGATGGAATCATCGTTGTCGTCGAAAAACACTGTAAATAAAGATCTGCGCTAATACAATAAAGCTGAAAATCGAACACACGAGTGTCCGCAGTCCGCGGACCAAGTTTGAGTGTCTGTTAGCACTATTATGTACAGAGGAACACTGTGAACAACGATCCAAATTTTCAGGATTGTCACAGAAGATGGCGGGTAAATTAAACTAAGTCTAGCGTCAGTATATCTACGGTTATTGAGAAACTTTAATTTTGGTTTAATTGGTACACACCAAAACTTGGCATCGAAACTGCACGATCACACGTGTGACTCAAGGGGTCTGCCTATTCACTAGAACCTAGGTTATGGACGCTCTTATAATAAAGCAAGACATCTAGAAAATGAAATATTAACTTACCTATTATTATCCTTATGATAGGTGAAATATGAGATATTTTTATTCATTCTATTATTTTTTAATAGGTCTTTACCTATGAAATTGCCGTTCTGAAGTACTGGCCATTTGAAATCAAAATAATTTTTGTTTGGCTAAGAATTCTAATAATTAATTTTATTTTAAAAACAAGGAATTATTTTTCCAAAAGTAGTAATTTGTTTATTGATTAGTATTACATTTTCATCGCATTTTAATCTTTTTCGTCATCATGGATACGTTAAAAATTCGAGTAATTATGGAATATGAGTACCGTCGTGGCAGAAACGCGGCACATGCGGCACGCAACATCATCGACGTTTACGGAGCTAACACTACAAACCAACGCACCACCTGTTATTGGTTTGCTCGCTTCCGTTCCGGAAATTTCGACCTGAAAAATGAACCTCGCGCTCGTCTGAAGACTTTGGTCGACAATGACGAATTAAAGGCGATTGTGGAAGCTGATGATACACAATCTACGGCTGAATTAGCAGCAGCTTTCGACGTTAGCATCAAAACAATGTTGGTCCATTTGCGTCAAATTGGCAAGGTAAAAAAGCTTGACAAATGAGTGCCCCTCGAACTCAATGATCGCCAGCGCGAAACACGCGTCGAGACGTGCCTTGCACTGCTCAACAGATACACAAATGAAGGAATTTTGAACCGCATTGTTACCTGCGATAAAAAATGGATTCTGTTTGATAACCGCAAGCGCTCAGCAAGTTGGTTGGATCCTGGTTCAGCACCTAAGCAATGCCCTAAACGAAAACTTACCCCTAGAAAAGTGATGGTCACTGTTTGGTGGTTTGTGTTGTGTGATTCATCACAGCTTCTTACCAAACGGGATGAGAATTACTGCAGATGTGTACTGTGAAGAACTGAACACAATGATGGAGAAGCTGGCACATCTCCAACCAGCATTGGTCAGATTGACCAATTCGCTAGTCTCCGCTGCTCCTGCACGACCTCATATCGCACAGCAGACGGTCGCCAAGTTGCAAGAACTGGGGTTGGAAGCTCTCCGTCATCCGCCCTACTCACCAGACCTTGCGCCTACAGACTACTACTTTTTCCAGAATTTGGATAACTTCCTGGCGGGAAAAAATTCAATACCCGAGAGGCAGTACAAAATGCCTTTGAAGAATTTGTTGCCTTCCGTCCAGCTGATGTCATAAAGAAGGGCATCAATAAACTGCCACTGCTTGGCAAAGATGCATTGATTGCATGGATAATTACTTCGATTAATACAAAAAAAAACATGAAAAAATTAGTTTAAATTTTTTCATACAAAACGGCAATTTCATAGGTAAAGACCTAATATTATAATATTATTTTAAATAGTAATTCCAGTGCTAGTTATTTCTATTATTTTTTCTATTATTTTAACCACTTTTTGTTTGATATTATTTGTATATAATATTCTTATATTATAAAGTTTAAACATTCATTAGGTATGAAATTAGCGTTTTGTAAAGGAGGAATATAAAGTCGTTTTTTTTTTAAACGTAATATATTTATTTAATCAAAGTACATACGGGCGATTCTCTGTAACCTCGTAATCGGCTGTCCGGACCGATTTTTTCAAAAAGTAATTAAATTATATAAAAAAAAATCACTACTAATGAAACTTTAACACTGAAACTTAACGGGCCCTTTGTTTTTAGAACCATCTTTCGTCGATCATCATCGATCCATAATTAGTTGAATAAAAGTTTTTTTCTAGACGTGATAGAAGCTCTAAAAATACAGTCCCCTGGCTGTCCCAATCACTGCATTTCCACTTAGAAATGAGATTTACGAAGAAGTTATTGAAACTATATACATTTGGCAGTTAATATCATAAAGATAAATAATTAAATTATATTATTTTCGTAAAACAAGGTCTCATTACGAATTTTATTTGTTTAGTAAACTCCTGTAAACTTTGTCCCCAGAATTTTTATACAGTCCCCTGCCAAAAATTTTAATCCATAATAAAAAAAACTATAATATTTACGAAAAATTTTTTGAGTGAAACGAAATGCAATTGCTGTGAAGTTGACAACTTGCTGTCCTGGCTGTCCCAATCACTGCATTTCCACTTAGAAATGAGATTTACGAAGAAGTTATTGAAACTATATACATTTGGCAGTTAATATCATAAAGATAAATAATTAAATTATATTATTTTCGTAAAACAAGGTCTCATTACGAATTTTATTTGTTTAGTAAACTCCTGTAAACTTTGTCCCCAGAATTTTTATACAGTCCCCTGCCAAAAATTTTAATCCATAATAAAAAAAACTATAATATTTACGGAAATTTTTTTGAGTGAAACGAAATGCAATTGCTGTGAAGTTGACAACCTTGCCGAATGCGCATTTGTGAGGTGAACACGGGCTTGGACCGCTACCACACAGTCCTCTGGTAAGTCATAATATGTAATATGTATGTTAATTACTTTAATAATCTCTATATAAAGTTCATTGTTATATTATATATGTCTCAATCGATCGGTAGATTCTTAAAAAACTATTTTACATCATTTTTGTAAATATTGTGAAATATAACCGAAATACACAGTCCCCTGGCAACAGTCCTCTGCCTGAAATTGCAACAGGGGACTGTTTTACACAACAGGGGTTGTATTTTGTGTTGTATTTTGGATATTGGTTATTGTTTTTATGTATTGTTTGTGTAAATTATGCCGCTAATCTGTTTTATTAATGTAAGAATCATCAAAGTATCATTGATCGCTTCGCATTATTTTCCTTTGTAAACTTAAATTATTTTACACAGGCTAATCGAACGCACGTGATATGGTTCTTAAAAAGAAAAAGTTATACCGAGAGGGATTACTACAGAAAAAGAGAGAAGCTTTGAATGTCGATCTTCCTCAATCAGCTTACGCACAGCATCAACGTTTTCTTGGGTGACTGCAGTTTTTGGACGATCTTGACGGGGATCATCACTGAGCTTGACACGTCCACGTTGAAATTCAGCAAACCAGCGATAAATTGTGATTTTGGATGGCTTCATCACCAAATGCAGAAATCATCCGGTCAACACACTGTTTTTGTGTTAAACCACTTCGAAAGTCATAATAAATCATCGCTCTAGAATTTTCTCGAGTCAATTACATTTTCTTAACGACTAAACAAGTTTGACAAGACCTTGAGAATCAAGACAAGACTTTGAGAATCTTTTTTAAAAAAAATAAAAGGTATTCGATTTTTAAAACCAAGGAGTTTTAAATTAAAAAGATTTTAATATGACAGGAACAGTGGAAATATTCCATTCCCGATACTTTTAGTGCAGCCTATGTACAAGCACTGGATACGTAAAGAAATGAAGTCGTTGTCTAGACCCGGAAAAAAATTTAATCTCATTGGCTTAGAAGTACATGTAGCTAAACGATGTAAAATACCTGATAGTTATAAATTATAATAGAGCTGGTCGATAAAATTGAAGATGAATCGGCGGATCAGAAGGGTTTCAGAAGCCTTCGATCGAAGGCCGATCAGAAAGATCTTGAAACTGCTGAACCTGAATTGACACCTACACCAAACAAGTCCCCTCAAAGATTGGATGATGATATAGCAAGAATGAGTGGCACTCGGAATTCATGTTACAATACCGAAGATTACGTTCTTGTGAAATTTCCAACTAAAAATGTAGAATATCGTTATGCTGCCATAATTTATGAGATTGATGATGATGAAAACGACTTACTTGTTACTTTCCTCAAGATTTGTGACCATAAAGTGCACAGTTCAGACGTGTCATTTGATCAAGTTATCCAAAAGTTGGTTAATACCGACTTGATTATAAAGGGAAAGATAATATGTTATCAGTTTTCTACTCAAGTTGACGTTATCGAGCGCTAATTTTTTAAAATGTTAAGTTCAATTTTTGAAAATGTGATTAAACTTTATTATGTGCCTTATTAGAATTAGAAAAATCCTTAGGATTTGATTGGAGATCTCAGTTGAAATGTAACTAAAATAATAGTTGATTTTCTTCGAAATAGAACAAGGTTTTTTGGCAAATGTTAAAATTAATTGCCAGGACAGCATTTGCATGGGACCTGTACGAGCTTACAGAGAAATGCCCATACCATTGCTCTCTATGCACTTTTGCCATCTCATAGGTACTTAATTGATTCCTTTACTAAAAAAAACTATTTGGACAAGAATCAATAAAATCTTTGAAGGCGCTATAGGCACACCCCCATCGAAGTTGAATTTTTTCCCTTGCAAGAAGTTATCCAAATTTAGAAAAAAATTATAATCTGTTGTAGCAAGGTCCGGGGAGTACGGTGTAACACACATGTAACTTTTTTGAGTCACTTTTCGCTTGAGGCAGGCTTTGGCTAGTTCGCCAGAGTTCAGCCATTGCGATGAGCGTTTCCGATTATCGTTCAGGATCCACTTTTCATCACAGGTAATGATTCGATTTAAAATGCCTTCATTATTGTGCCGGTTGAGTAATGTAACGCAGCAGTCGACGCGCGGTTGTCGGTTTGCTGCACTCAATTCATGAGGTACCCACCTTTCAAGCTTTTTCACCTTCCCAATTTGCTTCAAGTGAATTAAAACAGTTGTAACACTAACACCGCAGCCTGCAACTAACTCGGACGTGGTTTGCGACGGATCAGCTTCTACAATAGCCTTCAATTCTTCATTATCAACTTTGGTCTCCGGCCGTCCACGGGGCCTGTTCTGCAGGTCGAAATTTCCAGAACGAAAACGTTGGAACGTTGGAAAAAAATTGGTGGAAAAAAACGCACTGTGTTATCTTTTGCGACACCACCGCCACACACGTCATTAATCCTTAGAGCCGCTTCTGCAGCACTGGTGCCACGGTAGAACTCTTACGCGAAAATATTACGATATTTCAAGTTTTCCATTTTGTAAACAGAGTGACGCAAAGAAAAAACCAAAAGAGAAAGAAACAAATGAAGTACGGTTTTCGAAACACAAATGCATGAGTAAATAGCGGTATAAATTTGAAATTGGAATTCCTAACCAAAGAAGGTCTATTTGAGATCAAAGTGGCCAGTACGACAGAACGTCAATTTCATATGCAAGGACCGAATAAAGATGAATAAAAGATGTATCTAATTACTAAAATATTATATTTTTCTACATTTACCAAGTAGTAGTGCCTTAATATTTCTGAGTATATTAATAAAACTAAATATTTTAGATGTAGTCATCATCCCTATCGTGGACACGTCGTATGCTTGTAGTAGTGCAATCTAATCGACAGTTTACTATGTGGCTGTTTCTGTCATATTTCTATAATTTGTGTTCGAACATTATTTCTCCGACTTCATTTGTTCAAAAAGGAATTCTGTCTATGACAAAAGTAGCCATGTGTTAATCCAACTGTCTGTGTGCGACAAAAAATTAAAAAAAAACGGTTGTCTGTAAAGTCGGTATACTGACGATAGTTGAACGTGACAACGTCATAAGAAATGAGTCATGTTTAGCGAGGTAACGCCGGTAACGCATGAGTCATGTTTTTTCGTGCGTGCAGCCGGCTCCATCGAATTATAAGACGTTATCACGTCAAAAACAAACTGTAAAAATGATTTTGAACCAACATTTATTGCAATTGTCTGATATTCGAGTAGTCATAAGATAACCTTAATTAATTAAGAATTTAACAATTGATTCTCACCATAATGAGTGGTCGATCCACCGACCTCCTCATTTGAAACACAGAGGATAAAGTCTGTCGGCTCAAATTGGCCGACACAGCTGAAGCCAACATTTTCACTAGCACTTCACAATACAAATATAATTATTTTAAGCTTAAAACCTAAAAAATTATTAAACTTAAAAGTTTACAGCACAGGTTCACACACTGCACCGCACAGTGTTCGCTGCACACCACGACTGGAAACTGAACCAAATGGAAACAATTATTCTTGCACGGTGAACCTAGTTGTACAGAAATGTGTGAAATTATTGTCGATATAAATAATAATATTATGTCCGTACACCTTACAACTGCAGACAACATGATCTGACGTCACATGCTGTAAAAGTTCGCTAAATTTATACAGAGCGTTAAATCATCGACGAAAGACGTTTACAGTACAGTGGCGTTAAGAAAATATCTTCGCCAAGATTGTTAATCTCTCGATACTGTGTTTTGTTGTGATAATTGCTAAAAATAATGTAGCGCTACTGTTACAGGTACAGTGCTATAGTAATTCACCATAATTTCTATTTAGCATTAATAATATAATCTCCGTATGTTAGCAAATCGGTCTGTAACTTTCATCGAATCACACTCATTATTTATTCAATGTTTTTTATATAAAACTAGCTGTCCCGACACACGTTGTTCTGTCGCACCTATAAAATATATAGTGTTAATATTTTCCCCGAAATTTTTCCAATATTTCTCACCGTTTAAATTTCAAGACTAAAATTAGCCAAATCGGTCCAGCCGGTCTCAAGTTTTAGCGAGTCATTGGAATTGCAATCCATTTTTATTATATTATATATGATAAGATTTTCTATTACTTTGTACTTTTCCATATCAAATCATACATTTTGTAATTAATTTAATTTATTAAATTTATTAATAGATTAATCCAGGACACCATAACTTAAAGGCCAAAATCCCGAAATTGTTCAGTAGATATTTTGTGGAGGTGTGGGACTGCTAACGCAGCTGGATGTCACGCTTTACTCAGAATTATTAGCTGCGGTGACCGTAGGGGGCCAATTCTAATGCAATTAATTAATTTATTAATTTCATCCAGTTACAAACAAGAAGTGAAGATCTATAATACCTATATTACTCCTGAGTCCTGACCGTAACACCAATTTTTACTAGCAAGTTATTTTATTACTGAGTAAAATATGCGCGGATCTCGCTGGCTGTCTTATCAATATAATATAGGCACGGTGGGGCAATATTGGATACTTAAGGTTTTGGTCATAATTCATGATATTATGAAAGATTTTTATTGTTTCATAAACATATTTAGCATTAAAATAATCCTTAGTTTTCTGACTATTAATATGGCATATAACTAGGAACATTAGGTAGTCAAATGTAATATGTGATATATCGTAAGTTTGCAAAATAAAAGGGAAATTGCAAAACCGTGGGGTAAGTTGGGGAACCACTTAAATTTAATAGATGTGGGTTTAACTTTGGTATTTTTATTGTACTATTTTTTCTTGTCAGCTTTTATCAATATAACCAGTCATCCACATGCTTCTTTTGTTTTTTTTTTGACATTTCTGCAAGAGACTTCTATGATTTATTAAAAAAGGACACTGGCGAATCCTGTCCTCCTTTTCCCAAAAGTTTCGAACATAATATGTGGTTTTATAGTACTTAAAAAGTTATAATATAAAATAATATATTATATTTTTAGAACTTGGGATGGGAACAAAAACTTATGAATCTCCGAATATCAGAGAATTCATGTGGAAAATACGTACTTATGTGTGGTAATCGTTGTCATCAATGGTAATTCATAGTCTATGGTTATCATGCTGTAAATGGTTAATTTGAGGCGTAAAAGCTCCATCTAGTAGCCCAATAGATAGATTTATTTTTTATTGGAGTATAAAGTAATTTTCTATATTCAACAGTTTCGTTCTAGTTTTATGAAAAAAAAACTTACTTGGGGTGTGAGATAAATCCCTCTATACTATTTATATTTATACCAAGAAAAATAATGATTATGTTTTTGGTTTTCGTAACGTGAAAGCGACATCTATCATTTATCTGTTAGCATATTGCGTTTCTAAACAAACTAGTTAATAATTTCATTACGTAATTGACATCACAAGTAATAGATGTCGCTTTTCCGCAAACCGCCTCTAGGGCAATTTATTGAACAATAGGTTAAGTTATATTTAATCAATTATCTTTTATCCCCCGAGTTTCATGTACAATATTATTGCCTTTTTTTTGTTCTTATGTTCATAAAGTACAACTTACAATAAATATTTTTTGTGGCCACGTATACCAGGCAGTAAATGTATGGCGACTTGCCGATCTCCTTTACAAAAGGCCACAAGGTCTAACGTTTTACCAGAATATTCACATAAAACACGTTATTTCCTGGAATTCGGTGAGTTTATGTTGAGCACAGAATATAATCAAATTAGCGGAAAAATTACACGGACATACTAAGGCGGGTCAATAAGTCCGTGACTTTTTGAATTTCTAACCTCCTTACTGAAAAAGCAACACTACTCCTGTCAACAGGCATCTGTCAGTTGACTCCTATCAAAATTTGAACTTGCTGCGTCAGTTAGTTTGTGTTTTACAGCTATCTTTATCAGACTATCCAGTAACTTAAGGAAACAATGGAAAAAAGTGAATTTCGTGTGCTTATTAAGCATTATTTTTTGCGAAAAAAAACCATTACCGAGACCAAGGCTAAGCTTGATAAATACTATGGGGACTCTGCACCATCGATTTCAATGGTAAAAAAGTGGTTTACTGAATTTCGGTGTGGCCGTACAAGCACTGAAGATGCCGAACGTCCTGGACGCCCAGTTGAGGTCTCTACACCCGAAACAATCGAAAAAATTCACGATATGGTGTTGGCCGACCGAAGATTGAAAGTGCAAGAGATTGTGGAAGCCATAGGCATCTCGCATGGCTCAGTGGTTTCAATTTTGAATGATCACTTGGGCATGAGAAAGCTTTCCGCAAGTCGACCACAAACGCAATCGTGTAACAACTTCACAGGAAGGTTTGGCGTTGTTTAATCACAATATGGAGGAGTTTTTGCGCCGTTTTGAAACCGTGGACGAAACATGGATCCATCACAATACACCAGAGACCAAATAACAGTCAAAACAGTTCTAAGGGTGAATCGGCGCCAAAGATGGCCAAGGTGGGTTTGTCAGCCAATAAAGTTATGGCGACTGTTTTTTGGGATGCACGTGGGATAATCCACATTGACTATCTTCAAAAGGGAAGAAAAATTAATGGGGAATATTATGCCAACTTATTTGACCGCTTCAATGAGGATTTGAAAAAAAACCGACCTCATTTGGCCAAGAAAAAAGTTCTTTTTCACCAAGACAATGCAAGGGTGCACACATGTGCAGTTGCCATGGCAAAAATCCATGAATTGGGCTATGAATTGCTCCCACATCCACCCTATTCTCCAGATTTGGCTCCGACTGACTACTTCTTGTTCCCAAACCTGAAAAAATGGTGGAAAAAGATTTGACTCCAATGATGAAGTCATCTCGCAAACAAAGGCCTATTTTGAGGACCTCGACAAATCATATTTTTTGGAAGGGATAAAAAAATTGGAGAAGCGTTGGACAAAGTGTATAGAGCTCAAGGAGGACTACGTTGAAAAATAAAATGATTTATTTATCAAAAAATCTGTGTTTTATTCCAAAAGTCACGGACTTATTGACCCGCCCTCGTATACTTAAATTCATCTTAGAAACATTTGGAAATAGTAAAAAAATTGTAACTTTGTTAGGCACCTAATTACAAAAATTAATTAATTATTTTTTTATATTTATCAAGTATTAATACCTCAATATTTCAGAATATATAATGAACTTATATTAAACTTAATATTTTACATGAAGTCAACTATACCCTATTATGTGAAAACTGTATGAGGTATCACAATGTCGAAAACATTTATATAAACTTTTTCCTAGACGTAGAGCTAAACGCGCCCCTGACTATAGGTGTAATAAAGAGTCGACTACCTAGTACAAAACTTATGTCGCATTTTGTTCTAATCTCGTTTTTGTATACGTGTGAACAAAGTCCCTTCAATCATAAAACCATTTAAATAGGAACATTTACCTACAGTTTGATGTCATAGCAAAAACATTTTTTATTAAAATATCGTACCCATTACATATTTGAATAACCTTCTTCAATTTACTCTACGATTAAACTGTATACGTTCTACGACATATAAACCATAACAGGAAAATACTTTAAGTACAATAAAGATAAGTAAATTAAACTAAACGAAGGTAAGACAAGAGCATTTTAGCTATGGAGTATGGTTCACCTAGTATCCTCATTTGAGGTCTTAGACCAAATAAAAAAGTGAACATGGAATTCTGGGAACTACACAGTAGCACCGGTCTAAACCTGTAAGACTATATAATTAAACGGTGAGGTGTAGCCTCTCCGTTTAATTACATACCCAAAAACCTTGTAGCAAAATCTTATTGTGTAGTAGCAGATCCCAAGCATATGCTACCAAAAAATAAGATTTTACTTCAGAAAAAGTAGAAATCACTAATATGTGTTCATATAAATTTTGAGGAGTTCCCTGTTCATGGATTCCATCATCAGGTCGCCACTTCACTTCATCCTTTTGTGAAAACGGGTCCAACTTCGAAGTATATAATATACCCTTTACATAAAAAATAGAATTTTGAAAATAGGTCAACAGAGAGCAGAGTTATCGTTAAACATTTAAAAAAAAAATACATACAGCCGATTTTCAACTCTATTGTAATAACGCAGAGTTCTATTTTCAATGCTCTAAATTTTCTTCGGCGTTCCGGATTCCAGAGCATAATATAATCCCAGCCTAAGAGTTTTTAGAATAACCTTAAGCAGCATGGAAATTTACAAGTTTCTATCTTTTATAGTTTAGAAATGCCAGGGGCGGGGACCAACTTATTTAAACAATAAAGATTTAAAAAAAAAAACTTTGGAGGCCGATTACTTGAAAATTATTAGGTTGACTTTATAAAAAGTCATGTAACACACCCGATGGGTAGAAAGAAAAATATTTTCATCCCCACTTCACATAGGTGAAATAATAATACTTAATATATTATTATTTTATGATGGGAAACCGAAATCTATACACAATCTAAAACTATACTAAAGGAGACCAGCAAGTCGACATACATTTACTGCCCGGTAATTAAAATATGTGGCTACAAAAAGTATTTATTGTAAGTTGTGCTTTATGGACATTAGAGCAAAAGAAAGCAAAGATATTATACATCAAACTCCGCAGAGTTTAATAAAAGATAATTAATTAAATATTAACTAACCTGTTGTTCAATAAATTGCCCTAGTGGCCATTTGCGGAAAAATTACATCTATTAGTGGTGATGTCAATTACGTTATTAAATTAATAACTAGTTTGTTTGGAAACGCAATATGCTATCAGATAAATGATAGATGTCGCTTTCACGTTACGAAAACCAAAAACTTAATAATTATTTTTCATAGTCTAAATATAGTATAGAGGGATCTTTTTCACACCCCAAGTAACTTTTTTTTTCATAAAACTGTTGAACTATAAAAACTGAAAATAACTTTACATTCCAATTAAAAATAAATATATCTAATGGGCCACTAGATGGAGCTTTTACGCCTCGAATTGACAATTTACAGCATGATAACCATAGAAAATACATATAATTATGATTACAACGATTACCACAGATAAGTACTAGAAGTGTAAAAGTAACGAAAAAAGCGTACCCGTATGTATTCGTTACTATATCAATTGGTACTCGTTACTATAGTATCGTTACGTTACTTCTGATACCTCATAACATGCTACTAAGGCGGGTCAATAAGTCCGTGACTTTTTGAATTTCTAACCTCCTTACTGAAAAAGCAACACTACTCCTGTCAACAGGCATCTGTCAGTTGACTCCTATCAAAATTTGAACTTGCTGCGTCAGTTAGTTTGTGTTTTACAGCTATCTTTATCAGACTATCCAGTAACTTAAGGAAACAATGGAAAAAAGTGAATTTCGTGTGCTCATTAAGCATTATTTTTTGCGAAAAAAAACCATTACCGAGACCAAGGCTAAGCTTGATAAATACTATGGGGACTCTGCACCATCGATTTCAATGGTAAAAAAGTGGTTTACTGAATTTCGTTGTGGCCTTACAAGCACTGAAGATGCCGAACGTCCTGGACGCCCAGTTGAGGTCTCTACACCCGAAACAATCGAAAAAATTCACGATATGGTGTTGGCCGACCGAAGATTGAAAGTGCAAGAGATTGTGGAAGCCATAGGCATCTCGCATGGCTCAGTGGTTTAAATTTTGAATGATCACTTGGGCATGAGAAAGCTTTCCGCAAGATGAGTGCCGCGTTTGCTCACAGTCGACCACAAACGCAATCGTGTAACAACTTCACAGGTAGGTTTGGCGTTGTTTAATCACAATATGGAGGAGTTTTTTAACCGTGGACGAAACATAGATCCATCACAATACACCAGAGACCAAACAACAGTCAAAACAGTGTGTTTCTAAGGGTGAATCGGCGCCAAAGAAGGCCAAGGTGGGTTTGTCAGCCAATAAAGTTATGGCGACTGTTTTTTGGGATGCACGTGGGATAATCCACATTGACTATCTTCAAAAGGGAAGAACAATTAATGGGGAATATTATGCCAACTTATTGGACCGCTTCAATGAGGATTTGAAAAAAAACCGACCTCATTTGGCCAAGAAAAAAGTTCTTTTTCACTAAGACAATGCAAGGGTGCACACATGTGCAGTTGCCATGGCAAAAATCCATGAATTGGGCTATGAATTGCTCCCACATCCACCCTATTCTCAAGATTTGGCTCCGAGTGACTACTTCTTGTTCCCAAACCTGAAAAAATGGCTCGGTGGAAAAAGATTTGACTCCAATGATGAAGTCATCTCGCAAACAAAGGCCTATTTTGAGGACCTCGACAAATCATATTTTTTGGAAGGGATAAAAAATTGGAGAAGCGTTGGACAAAGTGTATAGAGCTCAAGGGGGACTACGTTGAAAAATAAAATGATTTATTTATCAAAAAATCTGTGTTTTATTCCAAAAGTCACGGACTTATTGACCCGCCCTCGTATGTTATGATAGAGCAACGAATCAAGTCGTATTGCGTACGCGTATAGTATGATGTCGCGGTGTCGCAACATTCGGAATTTGTAGAATACATACTCTTACATACCAAGCTGCGTAAGATGCATCCGTATTTTGAACCAGACTTGTGTTTAAGTTATTCTAAATTTAGTTTGATTTAATAGGTAAACTGTAGAACTACACATGAACTGTTAACGGAATCTACTGAATTTGCCATGGATTTTCTTTTTTGATAATTTTGAGCTAATATTATGTTAAATCACAATAACATCGCAATCCATTAAGCATCAATTATATAGTATTAAGTAACAAATAGGTGTCGAAAATTATTTATTGACAATAATATTTTATTAACATTCTAACGATATATATATATATATATATATATATATATATATATATATATATATATATATATATATATATATATTAATATTATGTTTAATAACTTTTAATGTACCTACTATAAAACCACATCTTCGAAACTTGGCCGCTCTTGATGGAAAATCAGGCTGGATTCGCCAGTGTTC
Source organism: Phengaris arion (assembly GCA_963565745.1). NCBI lineage: Eukaryota > Metazoa > Arthropoda > Insecta > Lepidoptera > Lycaenidae > Phengaris > Phengaris arion. Next base: position 12,109,059 of record OY751435.1, on the reverse strand, counting down.
CTTTCATCCATTTATATTCAAAGCTAGAAGGACGGACAAACAGATGGACAGAGCGAAACTATAAGGGTTCGACTACTATAAATTTGACAAAGCTCTGTCTTCACTCCTTTATTTGGTTTGAGTTTGAGGTACCTACTTACCCGCACTTTAAGTAATTAGTAGGCTGGAGGCTGATATAATTATTAGTTAAGCACGGAAGACAATATCTTCGGTCGATACGTATCTGAGATGACATACCTACTGCTGACTACTGAAACTCTACTTACAATTAAGCAGCCCCTAGGCTTATTTTCTAAATAAATCATCATCATTATTATTTTAATAATAATACGTGAAGCAAAAACTTTCAGTACAGTTTTACGAGTCTTCTCGGCAAGTAGTGACAAAAACTCGCACCCAGCACACAGAAGATAGAACCTACATAAGTACCTTATAGTGCTTTAGCATTGCGCCATTTTTCCCTGTTGTTTTCTATGGTTTTTTTTTGCAATAAATGAATCATAGGACTCTAGTTCAAAAGACATGTATGCGTAACTATAACCGAAAATCGAGAAAGTAAATACAAAATAAACTTAGGCTATAACAAATGACGAAAGAAAAACTGTTTCCATTTTTAGACTCACAAAAATGTATAGGTACGCGACCCGAGTAAACACGAACACGCGGCAAACCTGCGTTTAGACTGAAGTCTGAACAATATAAATTTCACAGCTCTACTAATATCACATACGTATTTTAAACACACGTACGGCGTCATGCATACTGTGTATTAGAGAGCAGTGCCAAGTGCGTTTACCAGCCAACATACTATCTGCTACATAAACATATCTTATCATTTTATATTGAGCCCTATAACAAGTACATCAAAATCAAATTTGAGTGCACGTTTTATCTCACTAAATAAGTAAACAAAAATTTAGTTTTGTTTAAATACTGAAATTTTAATACATTATTGTTCTGGAGACATCACTGGGATCTAGCTGACAGTGCAGTGTTAGCCAGTTAAGGTGTGTGAGTTGGTTTGGCTATTTATGTGAATCGGATATTGGGCATACATAGTACATACCCTTATATACCCGATACCCGATTAAAATTCATATTACCAATTGAAACAGTTAAAGTTAAGGTATGAACATTATTTGTGTCAGAAAAATAGTATTTTATTGTTAATAAATAATCATTAGCTGAGTAGTTGCACTTGGCACACCAGCAATGTCAGAAACGATTTGTTCAAAAACCTAGCTAAACATTTTTAATGGGCACCTCAGCATATTGGTTACGTTTGCTGTTTATAACTTTGATACATTTTTTAAAATCCATTAAAATATGTTTCTTAAATGATATCAGAAACATTAATTTTTAAAAATGATAACTATTTTATTCAAAAGCTATTCAACTTTTGACAAATAATTTACAAAATCATAATTTTTCCACGACAAATTGGGTATTATAACGAAACATTGCTGATAACTTATAATAAATAATATGATGAACATTTTAATAATAAAAAATATTGGCAGTTATAGGGACTGCCGAAGTGAAAAAAAATATACAAAAGAAAAAGAATAAAAATATTTCGTCTGACCGAGAATCGAACCCTAGACCAATTGGTCAACAGCGCAAAATCGAAATCATACCAAATTTTATCAAAATCCGTTCAGTAGTTTTTGCGTGAAAGAATAGCAAACATCCATCCATCCTCACAAACTTTGACATTTTATTATTTATAATAATCTGCACAATTATGTACCTACTTTGGTTGTTGGCTTTTATGAAATACACTTAACAGTAGAAAATTGATTATGCAAAATGGAGGTCATAAAATTTTATGTACCTAATGTATTTGGAAAATACATTAACCCCGTGAGCCCTGGCATACCTTAACCCTTTAACCGACTGCGTTGTATATATCCGACAAAAAAATGAGCAATTTAGTTTTTCTTGTACGGGCTACAACACCGGCGACTTTCCATCCCTAGACTATGTCCTTTTAAATATCGTCAATATTGCCTTATCTCGTAATGGCTACGGCCTACGGCTGAAGCTTTTATGTATGTTTAGTTCCTATGTTGTTAATTTTCCAAAAGTAGTTATTTGTTTATTGATTAGTGTTACATTTTCATCGCATTTCAATCTTTTTCGTCATCATGGATGCGTTAAAAATTCGAGTAATTATGGAATATGAGTACCGTCGTGGCAGCAACGCGGCACAAGCGGCACGCAACATAAACGACGTTTACGGAGCTAACACTACAACCCAACGCACCACCTGTTATTGGTTTGCTCGCTTCCGTTCTGGAAATTTCGACCTGAAAAATGAACCTCGCGGTCGTCAGAAGACTGGTCAACAATGACGAATTAAAGGCGATTGTGGAAGCTGATGATACACAATCTACGGCTGAATTAGCAGCAGCTTTCGACGTTAGCGTCAAAACAATATTGTATTGGTCCATTTGCGTCAAATTGGCAAAGTAAAAAAGCTTGACAAATGGGTGCCCCACGAACTCAATGATCGCCAGCGCGAAGTACGGCGTCGAGACGTGCCTTGCACTGCTCAACAGACACACAAATGAAAGAATTTTGAACCGCATTGTTACCTGCGATAAAAAATGGATTCTGTTTGATAACCGCAAGCGCTCAGCAACTTGGTTGGATCCTGGTTCAGCACCTAAACAATGCTCTAAACGAAAACTTACCCCTAGAAAAGTGATGGTCACTGTTTGGTGGTCTAGCGCCGGTGTGATTCATCACAGCTTCTTACCAAACGGGGTGAGCATTATTGCAGATGTGTACTGTGAAGAACTGAACACAATGATGGAGAAGCTGGCACATCTCCAACCAGCATTGGTCAATCGCTCGTCTCCGCTGCTCCTGCACGACAACGCGCGACCTCATACTGCACAGCAGACGGTCTCCAAGTTGCAAGAACTGGGGTTGGAAGCTCTCCGTCATCCGCCCTACTCACCAGACCTTGCGCCTACAAACTACTACTTTTTTCAGAATTTGAATAACTTCTTGGCGGGAAAAAATTCAATACCCGAGCGGCAGTACAAAATGACTTTGAAGAATTTGTTGCCTCCCACCCAGCTCTTTTCTTTAAGAAGGGCATCAATAAACTGCCACTGCGTTGGCAAAGATGCATTGATAATATATAAATAAAAAATACATTAAAAAAATTCGTTTAAATTTTTTCATACAAAACGGCAATTTCATAGGTAAAGACCTAATATAATTATCTTATACCTTTAAACGAGCAATTCTTGTATATTTATTTATTTATATGTTTCTGTTCTCGGAAACGGCTCTAACGATTTCGCTGAAATTTGGTATATGGGGGGTTTTCGGGGGTAAACAATCGATCTAGATTAGTCTTATGTTTGGTAAAACGCGTGTTTTCGAGTTTTCATGCGTTTTTCTATCCACGCAGAATATGATCGATAATTTCAAGTTTATATATAATTTTTTAATTTTTATTGTTTTTAGACAAATTTAAAAAAATGTAGTTAATGTGTGAGATAACAATATATATTATTTCTCATAAATATGTCTTACATTTACCTATACTGATAACGTGAATAAGATTTATGCTTTCGAGTTTCACCATATTACAATAAATAGTAATAACCGAGCAAAGCTCGGTCGCCCAGGTACTGTAGTTTGAACTGCAATGACATAAATAAGTAAAATAAGAATTTCTGACGAGGTACGAGGGGAGGTCCAAAAGTTCGCGGAATGAAAGGGTTGTTAATAAAATATAACAATAAATTTATTTTTCCTTTTCAATATAATCACCCTTAAGTGTAATACATTTATTTGATCTATGGATTAATTTTTCTAAACCATCGAAAAAATATTTTTTGTCTTTGGCCTCAAAATGCGCCGAAATTGCCTCCTTCACTTCGTTATCGTCGGAAAATTTCCTTCCCCTTAGCTCTTTTTTTAAATTTTGAAATAAATAAAAATCGCTAGGGGCCAGGTCTGGACTGTAGGGTGGGTGAACAAGTGGTTCGAATCCATGCGTGTGAAGAGCAGCCATGGCAACTCGGCTCTTGTGAACCGGCGCGTTGTCTTGCAAAAGCAACACACCCTTGGCCAATTTTCCACGACGTTTTTCTTTAATTGCCTCCTTTAACTTTTCCAATATTGTGGCGTAGTATTCTCCGGTTATAGTGGTACCTTTTTCTTTATAATCAATCAGTAATATTCCCTCACAATCCCAAAAAACAGTGGCCATCAACTTTCCAGCCGATTCTGACACTTTGAATTTCTTGGGAGGTGGTGTACCCTTTTTGTGCCATTGCATGGACTCCTGTTTTGATTCAGGTTCAAAGTGATGAACCCATGTTTCATCTCCAGTAACAATCCGCTCCAAAATCTGCACAGGGTTGTCTCCACACACCTCCAAAAAGTGCTTAGACGCGTCGATGCGCTGCTGTTTTTGAAGCGGCGTGAGCATTCTCGGCTATGGGTATCTTGCACTGACTTTTGTCATGCCCAAGTGGTCGTGCAGGATCCGCAAAATGGTTGTATCTGATACTCCAACAAATGCAGATAATTGTTTTTTCTTTAAACGTGTGTCTTCCAGTACAAGTTTTTCGACTTTTTCGACGATGTCTGATGTGGTGGCCTCAACTGGCCGCCCAGAGCGAGGGTCGTCTTCAATTGAATCTCGACCATGTTTGAAAAGTCCATGCCACTTATAAACCATTTTTTTTCCAGGGCACTGATCTCCATAAACGGCTTCCATTTCATTTAAAATGGTTTGAACGTTTTTTCCTTGCTTGGTAAGGAATTTTATCACAGCGCGATGTTCAATTTTCTCCATAGTTGCAGTTTGCTTCCGGATTGACTTGTTTAGCAGGCGAGTACTCGTAAACGAATGGCGCTATAGGGATGAGATTTTATATATATACTAATTATGAGTGCTCAATTAGTATGACACTAAGCGAGCTACCCTATCCCCACTGCATCCCCTCCATTCCGCGAACTTTTGGACCTCCCCTCGTACCTACACACTATTTCTATAAACATAGATAGGTATACAATCTGTTAACTGATTATTATTGAATAAAAGTACTGTGGGAAGAGTGGATGCCACTAAGGGAGATCTCGTTCTTATCTCTAAGACAATTCTCAAGAAAGTACTTAAGATGTTGTTTTAATTAATAGACCGTACTTAAGTACAACTGTAGGTACGGCGTATCAAGTAAGTGCGAACGTAAATAAACGAGACTCGTTACTCAAGTACACTGTCATTGCTGTCAAACTGTTACTTGAAACGCGGTTTCGTGGGTACAGTCAAACCTTGACTTGAGTACGGTTTGGGATACAGTACAATATTATTTGTTGTATTTTGGTTATGTTACAGTTATGTTTAAAATCTAAATACTTATGATTAAACAAACTCAGAATTTACACTACATACTCAACACAAAATAAATTTATAAAAAAAGGCACTTGTTGATACTTATTCTTCTTCTTTTTTTTGGCAATCGCGGTTGCAAAGATTTTGCACCATTCTGCCAGTGTCGAGTATTTATAGAAATATTTTCGATTTTATTTATTTATTTACATTAAACGAATTACCTATTTGATTTTTAATAATTGCACTCAATACCAAAGATAAAAGTGTCAAAACAAGTGACTTGATTTGACACTTGACAGCGGAACTTTTTTTTCGCTGTCCAAGAAACAATGCTCATTATATGATCCCCTCCCTCCTATAATTCCTCACCCTATCAACCTTAAATCTGTTCTGTGTTTTGTAAATACTCATTTTAGTGAAACTTTATGTATATATATTTTTTTAATGAAACGTCTACTAGCTGATGTACTTAGGCATAGGGGTACTCAGTGGGTACACTCATAAGGTTTGTTTTAATTCATTTTTCCGTTGTTTAATAAATGTATTCCGTAAAATGCAAATAGTATTATTATAATGAAATATTGACATCAAAATAGTGCATACCTCTATGTGTAGAAGATATCTAACTTCGATTCCATTTTCCGGGCGTTGGGGGCACGACAACTGATATGAAGTTAATTGGTTAAAGGGTTAAAAAGAACAAATACTTTGTAGTAGTTAACCTTTAACTATGGACGCACACCGTGCGGTCTCACATACCACTCCTCTTTGCGATAATGATAAAGATATGTATCATTCTTCCCCGCACGCTCCACTCCTACAGTGCTCAGTAGCTTCAGTTTTGATGGCGAAATATCTTTGGAAGACGGAGTTTGCATTGCCAGTTGCAAATTTGAAGTTATTTCGTTTTAAATTTCAATCGCAGTGTAGCGGTCTGTGAGATCTCGTGTTCATGAATATGTAACAGTATTTTGATGTCCACAGTTAAAGGTTCAAACCGAGACCTCTAATAAACCAAGTTAAAGTATTGATGGAATCAAATGTTCCACCAGAGAAACTAAAATTTTAGCCATAATTTTGAGTTAAAAATATCACACCCTAAATAACAAAAATTACTTTAATTTTAATATAGAAATACAGTAAAGCTACATAATTAAATTCTTTCGGGGATCGTCGTTTTTCATACATTGTCTGTCACTTCCATAGAAAACAAGCTTGTCAAGAGACATTAAGAAGTTAGTTGTACTGTATAGGTACAGCTATGTTTTAACATTGCATGGCACTCATCATTTTTTTATCGAAGTGACAGACGATGAAAGAAAAACGAGTTCCGAAAGATATTAAGAATGTGGTTATACTATAAGCTTTTTCATGAAATTGCTTTCATCAAAATTAGATAAACGAGGAATGTCAAAATTTAACACCTGCCAGTTGTTCCACTAGCAGTAATTACTATAGTTGCTTAAAACAAAAATTTCGAAATATTCAATATTGTCATTATTTTGCAAAAACATCTTTTTGTGATAAAAAATATTGTAGTCTGGGCAAAATTAACAATGGAACTATATCAGTAAAAATACTAAGAAGTAGTTCTAGAATTTAATTTAATTTTAGTAATATTATGTTATACTGACAATATTTATATTATTATTTTATTCAGAAAAGATACTTGATTTTTTCAATTAGAATAAAGTGGTTGTTGAAAGAATTTGTCTTTAGTAAACTGATTTTATAAAAGTAAAAAGAAAAGTATAACCATATAAAAATAAATAAATAAATCATAATCAATATCATTGTGTTAAAAAATACTGACAAGTAGAAGACATTAATATGTAGGAATTTATTCAATTTATTATGAGACCCCAGGCAAAAAAGACGATTGTTATTGTGTTATAATGATCTCACTGCATACCTTAAATACTTTAAAAACTAAACTGAATCCCAATTAGGTTAATAGTTAGATAATTTATTTCAAACTCCAAAGAGAAAGAACATGTCTATTGCAGTCAGACTGTTTATGTAACATTCAAAGGCTTTGTCAGACAATGAAATACCATAATATGATAAAAATATCCTGCTTAATAACAATAACACAGAGTCTCTGTGAAGATTTAAAGTTCATTAGAGTTTAGAATATAGTAAGGAAAATAAACGAACTTATTTTATGAATGAAATCTAAAAATAGATTAATCAACTGTCAATACGACATCAAAAATTAATGTATCTGGTTTTTTTTAAAGCGAATTTGGTACTTTAAAAAAAAGACGATGGATTTTTCTAGGATTACCTACAGTAATTAACTTACCTCTGTATCGCTATCGCCGTTCTTGTTTTTATCACTTTTGGTCTTCATCTCCCCCGATTAACAGCTTTCACTTTAACTTCACACTACCGATATATTATAACGAATCGGTTTCACAAAACTTTGAATATGATTTGTCCAGTAAAATCAGTAAAATACCTATTAGGCTAAGAAATCTGACATGGCAAGGTATAGCTGTATCTTTGGAGTTGCGAATGAAGCGTATCGGAAACGCCGACAAAACACAGCCGTTGCAGTGCCGTCTTTCTCACTCACTTTTGTTATGATCTCGTAAGACCCACAATATTTTTACTGATATTTTATTTTCTTGATGTTTCTGATACCTTTTTTTAGCTCAGTAAAAATAATTTAGAAACCTCATTTTCAGACAGGAAACTGCATAGTCAAATAAATACAATTTTATGACTTACGAGACTGTAAATAATTGTAATACGTCAGAAAGATATATGTCAATTGTCAAGTCGTCGACAAAGCTGTCAAAACCTTCTTCCTTTTTTTTTATTTATATATGGCATCGGCTTATAACCATTTGCTAGTGTCAAGTTAGGCGGAAAATAGAACTTTCCTTTCAATTTTCAACACCGTATTCCTATATCGTCAAGTCTAAAGTCTAGTCAAAGTCCAAATATATAGCCAGTACAGTCCATGAGTCATGTCAGTCGATTCAGTAAAGTGGTAGACGCTTTACTGAAAGTTCCTAGGGAGTTTTGTCAGGAAACACAAAATAGCACGTTTTTAGAAGTTGTACCACTTGCCCACACTTGTTCACGTTAAGGAATATTCAATGGTTAATATTCTACCAACATTGCACATTAAGAACCGAAATAACACAAATTTATCATGAATTACGAATTCCACAACGTCAACCATTGAACTCCCCGGCAAAAATCTCTTCTTCTTCCTCTACTTGTATAAATAACACCCTCACTCTGATAGAGTGTCAACGGTCAGCCAAAGGCCAGAGTTGATGGCACATGTTTCTCATGTTGAATCGAGACGTGAAATGAAATCAAACTACCTACAATCGGCCCTTTTCTTATAAAAATGCGCTGGTTGCCGTGTACATATAAAAACGTGTATAATGATGAACTCAGTGAACCACTTTTGACTCTCATTGGCCATGGCCATAGTTATATGACCGAAATATGGTGCACTGGATCTTCCAGCGACCGTACATTCATACTTATTGAACAGATTGACGTCAAATATGGACAAAATAGGATTACAGTTCTATAACTGTAATCCTATTTTGTCCATATTTGACGTCAATCTGTTCAATAAGTATGAATGTATAGCCCTGGTCTGGATGTGACCCTCTAGTTTAGTCAGAAGGCGGAAAGGGCAATATAGATCTATTTCACACTTGTACAACTGTCATGATACAAAACTTTACCATGCTGAGATACCATGCGGCAGGTTTCTTATGTACCTACTTAATAATAATAATAAAAAAACTGATTTCAAATTAAATAATCATTATATTTATAACAGAAAGTAGAGTAACAATTTGGTAACAATTGAAAGCTAAATAGGTAATAAGTTTTGCTAAATATAAATTGCGATGCTAAAAATATTATATAAACTAAAAATAAGTAAAGAACATTGAAAAAATATTAGCTTAGATTACCTAAATTTTTTTCAGGTCTACGGTATTATTTTTTCTTTTTCTTACCCTTTTTCTTAATAACTTTATATGGGCCCAATTGTTTCCTTACCAAGAGTCCTCGCCACCAAGCTTGTACGATAACAGCAGATTGATTCATTTTTACTATGTACTGTCGTTGTCTTTCACGTTCTTTTATGAATTTGATCCATTCTTTCATTACAATTTCACGTTTCTCCAACTAAAAGCATTTTTCAATATTTTTAAAGACTAGATTAAAATCCCAGCACGTACAAACTTGACTAAAAATGCCGGTATTTTGCGTAGGTTACGTACTAATAGGTCTATGAGTTATGACATTTGGGCCTTAGGACTCTTCCTAATGATGGAAAGAGACCTAAAAGTATCTAAACACTTGGATGAACACGAAATTCTTAAGCCCTCATTCCTGTTTCGTAATAGCTCCGAACTCCAGACCCACACGTCGTTGAATTTCTTTTACGCTTCGATAGGCTGTAGTCTACCTATGCATCGAGGATTAATGTATTACCGTTTTTTCCAGTTTTAGTCTTTTCTCGTATATGTTCTGATAATCATTTTTCTGGTATTGTATTTTGAGATCCAATTCTTCTATGTCTTTATCATATTTATTCATCCACTCCTCTACTTTTTGAGAAGTTTCCTACATATTGGGACATATTTAAAATGAATGCTTATAAGTTTTCTTACACTAAATTCAGGAATATTTTAAGTTTTTTAGGGTAACGTAGTAATACTGATGGTGTTACGTGTACATAGGTAGTAACTAGACGTACGTTTATAAGGATATTCATCAAAAGTTCAACTTCAGCATGAACCCGTTGATCTTGCTCGTACCGCTGTTTGTAATATTCAATAACCCCTGCTGAATCAGACTCTGCGAGGTGAACAGTCTGATTGTTCTGTTCTATTTGAGCTTGTTGCCAGTTCTCAACGTATCGAAACTGAATTTCCGTCATTAGACTGTAATCCTGAAATTTGATTCTAATTATAAATCTAAAGCCTTTTTTTTACTCCTAATTAAACCTGTCTCTAAAATAGTTGTGCTATTTTCTAGAAACTCGAAACGGAAAAGTTCCCAATTCCCAGATATTTTAAAAGTTATATCATATTTTAAGGCATTTGAACGAGTAGGTAAGTACGTAGGTAGGTAGGTGAGTAGAGAAAACCTTACTTGTACTTTTCTTTTTAGATTTTCGATGATATTATTGGTATCGTATGCAACAGTCTTTATATGGTTTCGTTGGTGTCGTAACTGCCTGTAAATATCGCGCTTTAATCTGGAAATAAAATAAAAAATATGTTAAGTAATTACATAAAATAGGCTGTTAGTTACTAGTTATCTAAAGTTTCAATAAATATTATTATTGAAACTTTAGATAACTAGTGGGAGGAAGATGAAAAACGGGGTAACACAAAAAAGCTCCCACGCCTAATTTAAGAATGATAATTTTAGTGCCGGCAACATTACTCAGGTCGTCATTTTGTAAAGCCTCGTCCAGACTATTCGGTCAGTCACTTTGCCGAGTACTTGCTAAAGTTACCCGAAGTTCGAAGTGCCACAAACTCGGACAACCTCGCGAAGAACCAGTCGCTCGGAGTCCACCGCATGTCCACCGTCACAGCAACATGGACGTTTATTGCCGTGGCAATGTGCACTTTAGCGCATTTTAACTATGCATATTTTTTTATTATTATTATTTTATTTATTTATTTAGGTTGCAAACAGTCACTAATAAAAAATAATAAACGTTATCTAATTATGGCTAGATCTGTAACAGATAATTTACAATATTTACAAATCAACATTCGTCCGTCACCGCAACATGGACGTTTATTGCCGTGGCAATGTGCACTTTAGCGCATTTTAACTAAGCATATTTTTTTATTATTATTATTTTATTTATTTATTTAGGTTGCAAACAGTCACTAATAAAAAATAATAAACGTTATCTAATTATGGCTAGATCTGTAACAGATAATTTACAATATTTACAAATCAACATTCAGTAAAAATACGTTTTTTTCTTTTATAAGTAATACAAAATCATAATACATCGACAAACCCTGTGTACAACTATTGGACCTTACTTCCATAGTAATAAGATCGAAAAATGGTGCAAATGGTGATCTATCGGCAACTGTACGTACGACTGAAGTAGCCTGTAGGCCGAGCAGTGTAGCCACACACTTCATATTCAACTTCGCCTTACTTCGAGCCCTTTGACTCGGGCACATTTAAGGGCTCAACAGACGAGAGGCCGATCGTTTCAGTTAGAAATGACGTCAGTTCGGCCTGAACGGATTCGGGCACATACACGGAAAATTACCGCGAGCTTCGGTCGTGTTTTTAGGGTTCCGTAATACTTAAAGAACCCTTATAATTTCACTCTGCTTGTCCGTCTGTCTGTCCGCCGCTTAGGAGACAGACAGAGCTTCTGTAATAACTTTATGACAATAACTTTTGTAGTAATTCAAAGAAAACCTATTGCGCGTTGATAGTTACGGAACCCTCCTTAGACATGTCGTGACATGCTCTTGGTCAGTTTAGGCTATTATTTATTTATTAATTGTATTTTGCTGCAATTGTAAACACGCTATCGACGAAACCGAATTATTGTGTCATACATTTTTCCAGTAATATGTTATAGAAATCATTTCTCTTTGTTTTATAGTAATAGTCTTTAGATTTTATCAACCATAGTGGCTCAAAAGTTTTAAATACTTCAATGAACTTTAATAAATTTCTTACCCAAAGGATAAAAACGGGACTCTATTACTGAGACTTTGCTGTTCGTCCGCCTGTCGCCAGGCTGTATTCTATGCTTCTTATACATTGATAGCTCTACAGTTAAAATTTTTACACATGTATGGTGTAGGTATTTCTATTGCCGTTATAACAACAAATTATAAGAATAAAGTAAAAAGTAGAGGCTCACATACAACAAACGTGATTTTTTCCGTTTTGTACGGAACCCCTCTTGCCGACTCGCACTTGACCGGTTTTATTTTACACTCGAATCTTATTACAGTTCAGTCCAATTTTATTCCGTTCAGTCCATCCGTACAGGTCAGAATTAATGTTGCCAATTTAGTTGTTTTACAAAGTTTTACTACTAAATATAGTATTTTATTACCTCCTTAGTAGGAATTTTGTTGTTAGTAGTGGTTTTGTAAAAAATAGCTAGACAGTAATCATAATATACAAAGTGGTCTGCTTCTATGTGCTATATGACACCTGATCATAATAACACATAGTAGCTCGCATCCGTAAGTCGCTTAAAACTAACGATTTAATTTCTATATACGTAATATTTCCTACTATATTTTTTTAATTTAACGGTAAAATGTTAAAACTGAAAATGTATGTATGTTTGTAAACGCAAAATCACTAAAAAAACTTTTAGGGATTCCTAAGTTTAGTAGCTTTTTTATAGTTATCGGTACTCTTTTAGTAGTTTTTAGTAGAAATCGACGCGAGTTTAGTAGTTTCGCAATAACAGAGTTGGCAACACTGGGAACGAATCGCTTCAGTCCATACGGCCGACTGATGCGATCTTGAAATTGCACACAGATGATACGATTTTGCATCCGTTCAGGCCGAACTGAAGGAAAACCGGACCGTGTATGGGACCACTTAGCGACAATAATCAGAAGTTGGACGAAGCGAGGCGAGGTTGCCCGAGGCGAAGTGAAGTGCGTGCCCACACTGCACTGTCTTATTCGGCCAACCTTGGCCTACTTCGCGACACACAGACACATACAGTCTGGACAGGGCATTACGGTTCGCCACTCAGTTGGTAGTCTCAGTAGTAATACTTAGTCACCGCCTCAGTAATTATAGTACTTATCATCTATGGTTACCGCTACGAGTGCGTGGTTGTGTGTAACATATTAATTTGTGTCCGGTGGATTTTCTCGTATCGCATGGTTGATTTTCAATCTTAAGATTGATTTTTATTCTTTCTTTCTTCAATCAAGTGTTTTATCTAAATGTCAGTGAATCATTTTTAATTCTAATTTATATTAATGAGTCAAGACGTGCATATTATTATTATTTTCGGAATTTAGACGAGTTTCCGTCTTTACCCAGCGAAATTTGATATTTTAATATTTAGTAACATACCTACATGTACGTAGGTACATACTCATTTGTAAAAAGGGTGTGAAACTATTTATGATTATTTTTACGTTTCTTGTATGTTGTTTCAGCTATTTATTCTAAGATGAAAGATAACATTGTTCAGAGTTTATTATAAGAAGAGTCAAAAAATTCTCCACCACATGATACGCCAAAACAAGTAGAACACACCCAGTCTACAACCAAATACTAAAACACCAGGAGGAATTTTTAGGTAGCGCCTGAACAAGGCTACTAAGTTTGTCCTGTCGATGTTTTAATTCCAACGGTGCAGTGATGTGAAGAGTTTGAGTTGATATATTTTCTATTCAAATGTATTAATAGCTACATAATAGCTTACCGATCATGGTAACCATTAAAGAAACTATATCAATCTTACCCCGTCACCCTTTCATCCCTCCCCCCCCCCCCCGGCATTATTTTAATGGTATTATGTAATAACTAAGTAAATAAATTAACAGCCTCCGTGGTCTAGTGGTTAGAGCTTGGCTCTCGACTCGGAGGGCGTGGGTTCGCTTACCGCATTGGAAGTTGGAACAACAAAATATTATGTTGTTTCCAATTTTGGCTAGGACAATGCAGGCTGAACACTGATTGTCTGACAAGTAAGATGATCAATGCGTCGGATGGGCATGTAAAAAGTCGGACCTGCGCCTGATCTCTCGCCAGTCGTGTCGGTTATCCATCCCACTGGGTTATGAGAGTAAAGGAAGAGAAAGTGCTCTTGTGTACTGCGCACACACTTCGGCACTGTAAATTACTACTGCGTAACTGGCCTGGTTTCAATGAAACCGGCTACCGTCACCGAAATCGGTGTAGGGAGTTATTATTATTAATACCTAAATAATATTTTAAATTATATTTTATACAAATACAAAATACAAGTTTTCCTTTCTTACATCGTTAATTTTATTTCAACAGAACTCAATATTCCTCTGATTTACAAAGCTTTGAAAACAACACTGCTCATGAAAAAAATCCATTCGGTCTTACTGTACTTGTAGACGAAACCAGGGGGGTGTCACTACACCGTTCCGCCGCCGAGCTACAAGTACATACCGAGACTCCCCAACGTTGGGGCGATTCAATGGTTGCCACTTGCCACGCACTGACCGGCCGTGGCGCACGCGCGCGCCTCTTACGCAGTACGACTCACTTTACGTCGCAAACGCGTGTCATATTTTAATTGGCAAAAATATGTATCCAAAAAAATACTGCATTGCAGCCGATTGTCGGAACAATGAAAAAAATAGCAATTGTCAGTTTTTCTCGGTTCCGTCAAGTGAGAAAGATAGCGATTGGTACGATAATCATTACTCATTTATATCTACTGTCATGGTACCTAAATCTATAACAATAATTATTAAATATACACACAAAAGTTTTATATTATATGCTTATTTAAAATAGGTGGTAGGTAGCTGCATATACATACATATAATCCATACCTACATCAAAAGAAAATCACGTGTCGTGTCTGTGTAAACTGATTTATATGTTCGGTATTCATTTATCTAATAGGTACATAGGTATAACAGTTTCCGCTTGTATACCTTGCGTGGTATTTATGTTCGGTCGGTATGTTGTATGGTATCTATATAATATGTATTATATCATTATTATATATTATATCGTCGTCTAGTATAAATCTGATAGTATAATCTAAGATATTTAATTAAAGTATTGACAAGTGACAACCCTATTTTCGGAATATCTGACAAGGTTTGGAATAATGTCGACCTTCGCGCGGCGCCAGAGAGCTCAATTTCGGCTGCTCGCGTGCGGTCCGTTTGTTAATAATAATTAAATAGGCATATAAAAAGGCGGCATTTGTGATCTTTTCTCTAATCTTTTATCTATTCTGTGACGAAACGAAGTCGTTGGCGTAGAAGGAGAACTAAATAACTGCGATTTTCGTCAAATTAACTTTTTAACCGACTTCCAAAAAAGGAGGCTGTATATACTATATATATATATATATATATATTGTATGTTCAACGATAACTCCGCCGTCTGTTGACCGATTTTCAAAATTATTTTTTTGATGTAAAGGGTATCTATGTGGAAATGGGATCTATGAGGAATCGAGGGAACTCCTCAAAATTTATATGGACACATGTAGTGATTTCGACTTTTTCTAAAGTAACCCAAGCAAATCTACCAAAAAGTAAGATTTTGCACCAAGGTATATCCTGGATCCAAAAGTACTGAAAAGAACTCCTGACTCCTTATAGGTACATGTTTGGAGATTTAGGTGTTGTTTAAAAAACTGCAAGCATAAGCCAATATGTTAATTAAAGAAATCATCGTCACCACCATCATCACGCCATAAATCATGACAAAATGATGATATAATAGGTACTTCTCAAAGTATTTTACACCGACATGGATATCTTTGAACATTACTCTGCCGATTATGGACCGATTTTCAAAATTCTTTTTTTGATGTATTGGGTATAATCCGAAATTGGTCTCGTTGTCACCAAAGCGGTGATCTGATGACGGCATCCATGAGGAATCGAGGGAACTCCTCGAAATTTATATGGACACATTATAGTGATTTTGACTTTTTCATATGTAACCCAAGCATATGCTACCAAAAAGTAAGATTCTGCACCAAGGTATGCCCTGGATCCAAAAGCACTGAACAGAACTCCTCAGTCTTTAAATATACGCGTTTGGTAATGTCGACCTTGTTTAATGAACTGCAAGCATATGCCATTATATATATATATATATATATATACAATCATATCAGCTTATATACAATACCTAATGTAAGGCGCGTATTTAATTATACATTCAAACGTTTATTTTAAATGTTCTCCAAATGTATTAATAATAATTTAACAAATATCATTCATTCTAAATAATTCCCCTTTTAAATTTGGCTAAAAGTTTAGTAGGTATTCTATTCTACTCAATCCACTACTACTTTAGTTTTTCATGCCCTCATAGCTTTGTTGTTAGTAAACCTAAAGGCTTGATTTTTGGTTTATTATGAGTCATTACTGACATGAGAAAAACTCAAAATTTTCAAAATAATCATGTTTACAGCTTACGAGATATTTAGTGGCAAAGAAAAACGCGATTTTGTAAAATATGTATGGAGGGCTGGCAGGGCTGGGCAGGAGGGTGGATATGCTCACCGTCAGCATAATTTAAAGCATATTTGTGTCATACTAGGTTATTAGCCGCTATATATAATTTTTAAAAAATTAATTAAAAATAAACTACAAATGTATATATATATATAGGTCGTGTGAGGGCCGGGTCGGTTCGACCGGATAAATACCACGGTTCCACAGAAAACCGGCAAAAAATAACTTTGGTTCAAAGTTAAATATAATAATAGTTAAAATAATTAAGTTTAATATTCAAATGTATGTTGAAGTTGACGAATTAAATAAGTGGAGTTATTTGCCATCTGTTATATGCATTTGAAGTGTAGAAAAACTACATAACTACCCTTAATAAAAAAGTAGCTACCTGCAGAATATTTACAATATTATGTTGTGGCAAAATAAGATAACTTAGTTTTTTATTTTTTTATACCCACTTCATGAGAGAGATTCGTTTGTTTATGCATATAATAAACGGTATAGATATCTAAAGAATATAAAATACCAACAATAAAATTGTCTCTTATTTTTAAATGACACCAAAAATTAAGGGAAAAAAAACACTCAATCGCAATTATCTCGAAACTAGAAAGTTTGAGTTCTTTAGTTCTCCTTCTACGCGGACGGAGTAGTCTTTAGTCGTAAGTAGTCGTAAGGTAAGTACCTACTGGTTAATGCTTACATTTTGTTTTTGGTTCCTTCGTCAAATAAATCATTTCGATCTTGTTCAAGTTGAGTATATTTTCGTATCTTTTCAACTAATACAGTAAAATCTTGATTAAGATTCAAATCTATATACGAAGCCATTATTACGTCAGTGAAATATTTTCTGTAGCAAAAGAATGAGTAAGCACCTACTTGTAAATGTTATATTTAAATACAAGGTTAATCAAGTTCAGTTAATTTACCTCTGACCGGATCCTTATACCAACGACATAAGGATCACTCTCATTGAAAAATGGAGGTACAATAACTCTGAACGGACTATACCTGTCTGCTTCAAGTTTTTTTATTTTATATGTGCTGTAGTCCAAATTTTGAAGGTTGCCATTATCACGCGGTAGCTCATCCGTCTCCGATAGTGCTACTTTATATTTAGCCGCTAAAAATACTGGCATATCCGATAAAGCTTTCGCAACTCGTAGACCATTATTGCATTCACCTGAAAGTGAATAATAAAAGACTAAGCATAGGTAATTACTGATACTTGTTCATTCTAACGCCCGAAATTAATAACGTATCTAAAATCTTAGATTGACTTCAATCTCAGATTCTCAAACAACTTATTGACGTAAATTGACGTGAAGTTAATCCTAAGATCGTTGAAATGTATTGAAATCTTGATCTCAGAGTGCTAAGTGTGAGTTTTTCTTTTCGCATTCGATCGTGAGCGCGTTTGGCGTTTACTAGGAATTTGTATGTGATTTGCACAGCGCCACCTAGTTTACACGACAACTAGGTCAAATCACATACAAAATCCTAGTAAATGCCAAACGCGCTCACGATCGAATGCGAAAAGAAAGACTCACACTTGCACTCAGTGTGCTGTGTGCGAGTTTTTGTCACTACTCACAGTGAAGAAGTTAACTACAATTTCTATGGCATCGAAACAGCGCCCCTAGTGGCAAACAATGGCTACTAATTCAATACCATACAAATTGTAGTTACTTCTTCACTATGAGTAGTGACAAAAACTCGAACTTCGCACACTGATAGCTAAAATGAGATTAAGACTGACTATTTAAGACTTTTTGTTGTTCAACATCAATTACGGATATTTTGGGCACATAAGATCTACTGCTTATGTCAAGACGATTGAGCAGAAAAACAATAAAAATGTGGAAAAAATTAGTCTAAATAAAATAACATTACGTTCTTTACGGCACTGTAAAGGTCATTGACCGCACACAGCTGATTGTATTGATGTTATTTAGGCTTTGCTCTTTGCTTAGGTTAGGCCTTTGCTCCCTCTTTAAATAATTTGTTTCTGAGAGGTTAATGACCTCAGAGCCTTAGAGAGTGCAATGAATTTTTTCAGTTGTTTTCGATTTTTTAAATTATTTTTCTGCTTAAACCTCTTTACATAAGCCTACTGCTTATGTAAAGACGTTTAGGCATAATCCATCCGTAATTGATTTTGCACCACCTTATAAAATTCATAATATTGATAGAAGTAGTTACTACCGAGAATATTTATTTCTTTAAGGGGATCCTCTAGTATTTTGGCAAATAACGATGCTTGAAACCACGACAGCCTGAAAAATAGGATAAATTATGATATTATTTCTACAAGACTTGGTTGACTACAGATAGCTAATTTTACTTACTTTCCTTTTTTTATGTCCATTATTGAATAGCTGAAACTCTCAAAGCTTGACGAATTTTAACACATTTTTATAAAAATAATGTTTTCGGAGATCTAGTGCTTCAATAATTTCCTTCGTTCTTTAGCTCACAAGTCTAGAACATAAAAAAATTTATGACAGAGTCGGACGTCAATATTTTAATTTTTTAATGTTTATAATAATGTAACTAGTTTGGCTCTTTATTCCTACATTGTCACCACAGCGTTTTGCTATTTTCAAACGAGTTCTCAAATCATCATCATTGAGATCATGAGATCATTACAACAATTAACGACGAATGTCACTAGTAAGTAAAAAAAACTTCCTTAAACCAACTTTAGAAATATAAATGATGAGGTAATATATTTTGGCTCTACGAGCCAGATAAAAAATGGAACAAATTATCGTGTTGAGATCACGCAATGATCATTAACTAACTAATAATAATTAAAGTTTTGCTTTTAGACATGTCATTTATAATAATGAAAAACAGAAATAATCTTTAATTTATTTATTTTCAAAATATTTTTAATTTAGGTACCGAAATAATAACAAATCAATATTTCAGTTTGGTATAAAATGATATATTGAGTACACTATATTGGCATTTACCATATATCTAGACTGTCTACAAGTCCTTCAATTAATAGAATTAGATTTGATAAAACAAGAAAGTTTGCAGACTTGCTAATTTAATGTTACATTTCATATTAGCAAGTCTGCAAACAATAGACGGTGGTGAGTGTTCTAAAACACATTTTTAGGTACTTGTTAAAGCGATTTTGTAATGAAATAATAAATGTGGTAGGTGATTTTAACTATCCTATAAAATCTTAAATTATAACATAATACCTTTATACACACAGAATAAACGAAACTTTTCTATTACAATTACGAAAATTTTGGAATATTATACAAATGTTTATAAAATATTAATAAATAAATTACATATTTATATTTTACAGTAGAACTTTTTATTTGTGACAAACCTATACTTTTACTATTTACACATACACTACATTGAACAGGGATAATCGTATTAATTACACAACAATACTAATTTAAAAATGGGATGGTAATAGACTATAATTGAATAGAGCTATAGGGAATACTATGTTGACTCGAAAGGTTCATGATAAAAATAGTAAGTATAATAATATGTTAAGTAGTATTACTATATTATGCTTCTCTATCTGACTGACTAACATACAAATTTAAATATCTGTAGTATTATAAAGATGTATAAATAAAAAAATTAAAAGTGTATGTAATTGTTACAAAAAATTAATAAACATTTAAGTATGCGACACCATTAAAATTTTTGTGTAGGTATTAGATAATGTGAGTACTTTCTTATCGAAGTAGAATTAAATTGGCGGGTCAGTAGGTAGTTTATAATAAATAAAGAATATAATGAAAATAAATTTCACTAAGAGACCTATTAAGTTTAAGCTAGCAGTTCTTTCCTTATCTTTAGTAAATACTGGCTTGCAGCCTATATTTTACGGAAAAACACTGCCCGTGAAAATTGGCTCTTATGTCTAATCATAATTTATATCTACTCACTATGCTCATAATTTCGCTTGTTATTTTGCAACAAAGGACAACACTGAATAACATAAGTAACGAAATAAATGATTACTATCTATTATATTCAATAAAAATAAATTATTATTATAACAGTTGAGTGACCCTGCTCTGTAGTTATTGAACATGAATAATTTATTTCATAAACTGTTATTATCATAGACGTATATATTATAGACGAGGCATGTTGAGGCAAAAAATATCTCCATTTAAATGGCCCCACTTTTGGACTTTTTGGGGCCATTTTGACATTTGAGGTATGGTGAAAACCAAGATGGCGTTACTTTTTCTTGTATGAAGATCTGTTTTGACAAATGTATGTCATAGCCTATCTTTAGTTTTGAAATCTTTGGTTAATATTACTTTCTTTTTGCTAAAAAAGAACTATTTTTTCGTAAACCGTTACATAACATTAACCAAAAACTAATGGTTGCTGATGAGTACATCAGGGAATGTAATTCATATGTGTTCTCAATCCTCATAATTTATTTGTATTACAATGGCAGCATGCAGTCGCAATACAATTATTGTAACATGTCAGTTTGATATTATGTATAAGTGGCCCCATACACGGTCCGGTTTTCCTTCAGTTCGGCCTGAACGGAAGCAAAATCGTATCGTCTGTGTGCAATTTCGAGATCGCATCAGTCGGCCATATGGACTGACGCGATTCGTCCCAGTGTTGCCAACTCTGTTTTTGCGAAACTACTAAACTCGCGTCGTTTTCTACAAAAAACTACTAAAAGAGTACCGATAACTATAAAAAATCTACTAAACTTAGGAACCCCTAAGTCTTTTTAGGGATTTTGTGTTTACAAACATACATACATTTTCAGGTTTAATATTTAACCGTTAAATTAAAAAAATATAGTAGGAAATATTACATAATATATAGAAATTAAATCGGTAGTTTTAAGCGACTTACAGATGCGTGCTACTATGTGCTTATATTATAAGGTCATAATAGCACATAGAAGCAAGCCATTTTGCATATTATGATTACTGTCTAGCTATTTTCTACAAAACCACTACTCACAACTAAATTCCTGCTAAGGAGGGAATAAAATACAAAATTTAGTAGTAAAACTTTGTAAAAAAAACTAAGTTGGCAACATTAATTCCGACCTGTACGCATGGACTATTTATGCAATAAAATTCGACTGAACGGTAATAAAATTCGAGTGTTAAATAAAACCGGTCAAGTGCGAGTCGGCAAGATGAGTTACGTACAAAACGGAAAAAATTACGTTTGTTGTATGTGAGCCTCAAATTTTTATTTTGTTCTGTTTTTAGTATTTGTTGTTATAACGGCAATAGAAATTACCCTTTGGGTACGGAACCCTAAAAATGGCATGTGGTCATAAGAAATTTATTAGAGTTTATGAAAGTAATTAAAACTTTAAAGCCACTATGGTTTATAAAATCTAAAGACTAAAACAAAGAGAAATTATTTATATAACACATTACTGGAAAAATGTATGACACAATAATTCGGTTTCGTTGATAGCGTGATTACAATTGCAGCAAAATACAATAAATAAATAAAATAATAACCTAAACTGACCAAGAGCATGTCACGATATGTCTAAGGAGGGTTCCGTAACTATCAACGCGCAATAGGTTTTCATTAAATTACTACAAAAGTTATTGTCATAAAGTTATTACAGAAGCTAGGAGAGCGGCGGACAGACAGACAGACGGACGGGCAGAGTGAAATTATAAGGGTTCCTTAAGTATTACGGAACCCTAAAAACACGACCGAAGCTCGCGGAAATTTTCCGTGTATGTGCTCGAATCCGTTCAGGCCGAACCTTAGATTAAAACGCCTAGAAACCGGGTACGCGCATGAAAAGTGAAGTAAATCATACTGAGCCATATCGGCTCAGTTTGTTCGAACGACCCGTCAGTTGTCAAGGTCAAGCGCTAGTGCATACATCACCAACTATTAAAAACATTATGACGGTTTGTGTCGTTATTGGGTGTCACAATGCATCGGAAAAGAATAAAAAAGCTTCGGACATAACATTTCGTATGTAAGTATGAAATGTTATGTTCGAACAATTTGACATGTATTATGCAAAAATTTAAAACATTTTAAATTAAAATCATATTATATCGCCATCTTGCTGCCCTATTGTGCATTGTGAAAGTGTTACTAGTAAAAATAAATTTATTTAAATATTTTCATGGCTAACTAGTAGTTGCAACTAAGACAAAGTTTTATAATATTTTCTGATTTTTTAAATTGTGAATTAAAAGTATTGCCGGTATTAAGATAATCCTTAATATATTCCTTAAGCAAATACAATAATCCCAATTTTAAGAGTACACACTCCACAACTTTAAAGTTTTGTTTGTGTGCGTGTCGGTATGTAATGCTTACGCCTACATCTATCTGTTGCTTGCTTCACTTTGTACAATGCATTTGTTTAAAGACTATCTAGGCGTTATTAATCTAAGGGCCGAACTGACGTCAGTTCGGTCGGATGCGATTTTCTCCGTGTATGTGCTCGAATCCGTTCAGGCCGAACTGACGTCAGTTCAAACTGAAACGATCGGCCTCTCGTCTGTGGAGGCCTTAAAGCATACGAAGATATTATAACAACACTCAACCTATTTATGAATTAGATTGCCTGATAGTACATACTAATAATATTTTTTTTTACTATTTGAGTCGTTATTAATGCTGCATAAACTTTAATGCAGTGTCGTCCTCTTAGGTCAATTTCAGGTATTTCAGAGATGTAAATTAAATAACAATATACAGTTAGTAGCTAAAATTTAAATATTATAACAATAAATTAAAATATACATTGAAATATTACCTCATTACTCAGTCTTCGTGTTATCGGCTATGTGATGATCATTAAATATGTTAATATTGATTTAATTTTTTTTACTATAGTAATTTCTTTCAGATCATCACACACGAGTACATATTACGAGAAGATTCGCAATGTTTAAGGGACATATATACAATAATACTTTCAACAAACAATAATAAAACTTAAGATATATGACTTTTTCACGTTAACATAATTCGTTAAATACAAATCTACACAATCTATAATAGGGTATGACATATCCAGTTTAAGTTTTTATTTTCTCGTCTAATCCGACTCACTGATTGTTTATAAGTAAACATTTATTTAGCTTATATTGATAGTATTTAATGTAGGTACCAAAATAAATGTTATAACTTGTTTCACGTTTTGCCTTCTGTTTCGTTCGTTTGCGACGCCATTCCCTATGGTTGGAAAAGCGTTAACATGATTCCTTTGAATCGTGGCACAATTCATAGTCAGTATCTGTATATATCTGTAAACAATAATACTTATTTTGTACACGACTTTGCTGTTATAATATTGAAGTAAGGGGAACAGGGATGGCCTGATAGTAAAAACTAATATTGATGAAACTTTAATTTACGAGTATGTATTAGGGGGGAACTACAACTATAAAGCATTCGTGTCAAGAGACACTAAATTTTATTTAATTTTACAATAGCTTCTGCTGCCCTCAAATTGTGTTTTAAAAATTTCAAACAACAAAATGAAGCCCATTCCCACTTGGCAGTTGAAGTTCATAATATTATTTTATTATATTATGTTTTAATATTATTAATTAATTAATTTATTAATATTATTCATAATCTCATTCAGCTGAGCCAGGCAGAAAAGAATGCACATCGACATTTTTGCTTTTTAGAGCGTTTTCTCACACACAGAGAAATGACATATCGCTTAATGCGTGCAATAAATGTCACATTTATCGCATTTGACAGAAATGATACTCTACAAAACCGTCAATAGCCTAATATCTCTTTTCAAATGTCGATCTACATTCCTACCGCCGGGCACTCGAACCTCCGGCATGGCCGGGCCAATTTGAGCGGATAAAATATAACAACACACAAACATACCGTGGGATGAATCGATGAGCCGCTACGAGCAGGCGATCCGCGAGCCCGGCTTCTCCCAACATCACTTACTCGAAGACGCCTCGCCGCGCTCTTCTGAAATAACAAATTAAGCACATTAAGTAAGATAGCTTACTAGCTAGTTCAAAGTATGGTCGGCCTATCTAAAAGTTATTTTATAAAAAGTTATTAATTAAGAAAAAATTATAGATGATCAAAAATACAAGCTGCTATATATTTTGTGCTACAAAAATCCAGGTTTACCCTTAATAGTGAATTCTTAAGCCTGTAGGTGTGACGATGAAGTTTTCAGACTTGTACAAAGACTTGTTCAGAAATGTCAAAAAAAGTACTAACTTAATTTCTTACGTGCTGCTGCCTTCTCTTGCGAATCAAAGTACCATAGAGTTATTGCGTACCTGAAAATAACAATGTGAGCTTAAGTATCTATTTGTTAAATATTTGCAATAGAATAGGCCTAAAAATAGCGAGATGAAAGGTTCAAAAACCTATTTAACGACCTTAAGAAATAAAAATATGTATAGACTAGTACCTAACCAGTCTATATTATGTTTAGTCAAACGTCGAAGCTCTGGTTCTTCTTGGAAGCTCCTAAGTTTGACTAATCAATGCTCAGGTCTGACTTGGCGTCTTAGTCAAAGCCCAAATAATTGAAATTTTTCGACCTTTGACTTGAGTCCGTACTTACAATGTTTGGCTAAAAAGGTAGGAACGTCTAGGTTTGACTAAAAATACTTTAGTCAAACCTAGGATAAAGTTGTCATTCCGGGAAGAGGCTGCAAATCGATCATTGACAGTAACATATACATATTTTCATTTCTCGTGTTCACTAGACTAGTCACTAGTAGGTAATTCTTCTGCTTCATCCTCTATTCTTTTATTTCTTCATTCAGTAAATTTGCTATTTAGATGCAACGTCAAATTTATTTTTCTCGATTCCTAAGAAATACCTCGTCGCATACGCCGGCTGCACCTCGTGAGGGTTTCGTCGGTCGGACCAGAAGAACAGTATTCTGTCGAATATTGGTTCGATATCTGCCACTTGGTTCAATCCTTCCGGGAACACTCTAGAAATTCAAAACAACATTTATGACCGAGACACCACCTAAACAATGTATCAGATAGAACTTTGATTAAGCGGGTATTCCTACAAATCAAAGTAATAATTTTTTTTTTTAAGATAATTATTAACAGTTTCCTAAGGACATACTAATAACGGAACGTTTTCTTAACGATTAAAATCTCTATAATTTACGTCACAAAATTACTAATTAAACGCCTACATAGAGAACAGGAGTTGCCATGGAGCTAGTAAAAAGTTTGTACTTGTCTTTGTACTAGCTCCATGGGAGTTCCCAACCAGTGGTTGGGA
Organism: Phengaris arion; assembly: GCA_963565745.1. Taxonomy (NCBI): domain Eukaryota; kingdom Metazoa; phylum Arthropoda; class Insecta; order Lepidoptera; family Lycaenidae; genus Phengaris; species Phengaris arion. The sequence continues at coordinate 12,083,222 of OY751435.1, read as the reverse complement.
ACTCCCGGGAACTGGAGATGTCAATCCACTTTAATTTGTGTACGTATTTGATGCAAATTCAACATGGGTATTTTTTAAATCACAATTAATAATCGACGCCATATCAGTCGCTATTGGGCAAGTTTCGGCTAATTACAATATTTGTTAAATTTCACACAAAATGAAATTAAATAAAATCGATAAAAATGTATTTTTCGCAATAAAAATGTCACACCTGCTCTAGAAGGTAACTTACTTAATTGGTAATCCATTGTTCGAGTCATACTTATATGACTAATCTACTTGTATAGCCTTATAGCTATATATAACAACGTAGACAAATATTTACCTGAGCAAGCCGCCATATCGTCTCACGTCCCAGTCTAAGTTGAGGTAGTAGATGGCGGTAATGCAACGGCCATCTTTGTTCGGGTTGTCGACGTGCTTGACGTAGTGGCTGCCGGAGCCCGGGTAGCACGCCACCATGGCCTGGTGAAAAGTTATAGCTTTCGTTACCTTCATAAATAGGAAATAGCGCACGTTTGTCAATACAGGTATGTGGAACGTGCTGCAATCTGCCTAGTGTCAAGGGGTCTTAGTACACGCTATACTTAGCAGGATACTCGTGACACCAAGTTAACTCACACTGAAGACATTTGACGACCGACACTAAGTGTATGGGGCCCCCCCATACACGGTCCGGTTTTGCTTCAGTTCGGCCTGAACGGATGCAAAATCGTATCGTCTGTGTGCAATTTCGAGATCGTATCAGTGGACGGCCGTATGGACTGAAGCGATTCGTTCCAGTGTTGCCAACTCTGTTTTTGCGAAACTACTAAACTCGCGTCGTGGTTTACTAAAAACAACTAAAAGAGTACCGATAACTATAAAAAAGCTACTAAACTTAGGAATCCCTAAAAGTTTTTTAGGGATTTTGTGTTTACAAACATACATTTTCAGTTTTAATATTTAACCGATAAATTAAAAAAATATAGTAGGAAATATTACGTACTTATATAGAAATTAAATCAGTACTTTTAAGCGACTTACGGATGCGAGCTACTATGTGTTATTATGATAAGGTGTCATAATATAACATACAAGCAGGCCATTTTGCATATTATGATTACTGTTTAGCTATTTTCTACAAAACCACTACTAACAACTAAATTCCTACTAAGGAGGGAATAAAATACAAAATTTTGTAGTAAAACTTTGTAAAACAACTAAGTTGGCAACATTAATTCTGACCTGTAAGGATGGACTGAACGGCAATAAAATTGGACTGAACGGTAATAAAAGTCGAGTGTAAAATAAAATCGGTCAAGTGCGAGTCGGCAAGATGAGTTCCGTACAAAACGGAAAAAATCACGTTCATGTAAGCCTCAAAGTTTTATTTTATTCTGTTTTTCGTATTTGTTGTTATAACGGCAATAGAAATACCTACATCATACATTTGTAAAAAATTTAACAGTCGAGCTATGACGGTATAAGAAGGTTAAGATACAGCCTGGCAACAGACGGACGAACAGCAAAGTCTCAGTAATAGGGTCCCGTTTACCCTTTGGGTACGGAACCTTAAAAATGGCACGTGGTCTAAAGAAATTTATTAAAGTTCATTGAAGTATTTAAAACTTTAGAGCCACTATGGTTGATAAAATCTAAAGACTATTACTATAAAACAAAGAGAAATGATTTCTATAACATATTACTGGAAAAATGTATGACACAATAATTCGGTTTCGTCGATAGCGTGATTACAATTGCATAAAAATACAATTAATAAATAAGATAATAGTCTAAACTGACCAAGAGCATGTCACGACATGTCTAAGGAGGGTTTCGTAACTATCAACGCGCAATAGGTTTTCTTTGAATTACTACAAAAGTTATTGTCATAAAGTTATTACAGAAGCTAGGAGAGCGGCGAGCAGACAGACGGACGGGCAGAGTGAAATTATAAGGGTTCCTTAAGTATTACGGAACCCTAAAAACACGACCGAATCTCGCGGAAATTTTCCGTGTATGTGCTCGAACGTTGTACGTTCAGGCCGAACCTTAGATTAAAACGCCTAGAAACCGGGTACGCGCAAGAAAAGTGAAGTAAATCATACTGAGCCATGTCGGCTCAGTTTGTTCGAACAACCCGTCAGTTGTAAGCGCTAGTGCATTCATCTCCGACTATTAAAAACATTATGACGGTTTGTGTCGTTATTGGGTGTCACAATGCATCGGAAAAGAAATAAAAAAAGCTTCGGACATAACATAACATTTTATAATTATGTAAGTATGAAATGTTATGTCCGAATAATTTGACTTGTATTAATTCAAATATTTAAATTCATATTATGTCGCCATTTTGCTGCCCTATTGTGAATTGTGAAAGTGTTACTAGTAAACATAAATTTATTTCAAAATTTTCATGGCTAAGTAATAGTTGCAACTAAGACAAAGTTTTATAACATTTTCAGATTTTTTTAACTATCAATTTAAAGTATTGCCAGTATTAAAATAATCCTCAAAATATTCCTTAATACCAGTTTAATATAAATAAAGTTGACAAATTGTGTTTAGATGGTTTAAAATAAAATATAAGTTATATTTTTACATCTCACGATATTAAAAAAAACAAATACAATAATTTCAATTTTAAGAGTACATACTCCACAACTTTCAAGTTTTGTTTGTGTGCGTGTCGATATGTTAATGCTTATGCCTACATCTATTTGTTGCTTGCTTCACTTTGTACGATGCGTTTGTTTGAAGACTATCTAGGCGTTATTAATCTAAGGGCCGAACTGACGGCAGTTCTAACTGAAACGATCGGCCTCTCGTCTGTGGAGGCCTTAAGGCTCGGAGTATACTAAACGAACACACGGTAACACACGGCAGCCATTTAAAAACTCAACGCTCGTGTGTTCGATTTTCAACTCCCATTGTATTAGCCCAGAGTTCTATTTTCAGCTCTCTGAATTTTCTCCGGCCGGGGAGATCCCGGACAATATAGTCCCAGTCTTAGCTGACTGTTCAACTTTCAGTGTGAAGTGTCAGCCGATAAAGTTGGTTTGAAATGTGCATATTTATATTAATAAATGTAACAAAATCGAATGTTTAGTACGTAGTTACACGTTACTTAGTCTACCTACGATGTACGGGGACTCTTATAAGGGATACATATATATATGTATACAGATCTGACGTAGATTTTAAGAACCGTGCAACTTTTTTTTATACTACTCGTCAGAAAAAGCAAAGAGGCGGAAGTAGCGACGTTAAGAGAACCAGCTAGATAAATATAATTCATGTAAAACTGCGGAACTGTAAATTTCACTTTAATTTGTGTACGTAAATAAAAGATATAGGAAAAGACAATTTACAGCTGCCGTCTTTCAAGGATTTTACAAAATTCTTACTTTATCTTATATAGAAATAGTCTTTTATTATATAATCAGTTTCTTGTAAACGGCTGCAAGTATTGCCATGAAATTTAGTATGCAGGGAGTTTTGGGTAGGAGAAAAATCGATCTAGCTAGGTCTTACCCCTGGGAAACTGCGCATTTTTAAGCTACATAATATATGTTTTTCTTTCGTCGTGCAGCAATATAGATATCAATAATATCGATTCTTACTCCGATTGGTATGCGTATGTATAATTTTGGCTTTGTTCGAAAATTGGGAATGTAGTAGGTTCGAATCATAAAGTACCTGGATAACCGAACTTTGCTCGGAGTTCTGACAAATTTAAACAATAAAAATATTCACAATAGTTCCTACAAGAGACATGAAATTATATATTTGCTTTTTTTGTCTGTGACTATATAATTTTGGTTAATGTTATTACCTATACGTATACAGTATAATATGTATCTACATACATGTGACTTAGATAGAATTTACGAGCTTAGTCAAGTGATTTTGCTGAATACCGCCTATTATAATTTATACTACTAATGAATACAGTGGAGTCATTTTAATAGTTTACAATTTGACGTCTGTCAGTTTTATCTTCACAGTGAGGTGACCTGCTTAAAAACATCGATTAAAGTGAATGAATCGATACGGACTTGAAACATATTATGTGAATTTTAAAAATCATCAGGCGAATCCCTGTCACATTATTATGTTTTTTTTCGTAAATTTAAGGAACAAAATAAGACAAGTACATAATTTAACAAAAAAATTGCATTTATTCAGTTGAACTATCAGAACTGTTATTAGTATTGTCATCTTCATCACTGCTGTCAGCACTCAGAGATATTATTAATTCATTTTCAATAATATTGTCTATTCTCACATCTCGTTCAAAATCTTGTAAAATTATTTTCTTTGTTTTCTCTACGACTTTTCTCCAGTCTTCTGTAGTGACTTCTGCATACGCAGTTTGTAGCAGAGTCATCATTTTAACAGTACTGAAGGGTGGTTCAGTATTGTTCCGCGCTGCATCACCCTTTATTTGTGCCCAAATAAGCTCGATGGCGTTATACTAGCAATTGTAGGGAGGCAATCGAATAACTTCGTGTCCATGCTCTAGGGCTAGTTCATCAATTACATAGCTTAGCTTGGACGGCTTAGTTGCTTTTACAACTCAACTTTTAATTAAGACTTGCATCCACACCAGCCACGAGACAATTTCTTGCTTTTTATTTGCTTGAGTTGGAGGTTTATCAACTTGCACAGAATGATACGGTGCATTGTCCATTATAATTTTCGATGGGTTTTCTAAGCTGACTAGCAGCTTCTCAAACCACTCTTTAAAAACCTCAAAGTTCATTTCCTCATGGTAAGCACTTGTAGTTTTATGAGGCAAATGCAAGGAAGCAGTCTGGAATAAACCCTTGAGAAGCTGATCCCGCGTGACATATAATAAGTCGGGCTCCTTTTGCCGATGGAACTTTTGAGGTGGAGGCCGCTGTACCATCGGTCCATGTCCGCGAAACCGTATGGTTCGTATTCAACCATGTTTCGTCAATAAACACGACATTGTCCCAATCAGTAATTTTATTTACTTAACGTAAGAATGTTACTCTCTTCAAAATAATATCGTAGCGTTCTAGCAGGATTTTTCGCTTGTCCGATTTTTTAAATCTAAAGCCAATCGATTTCAAAACCTTTGATAGAGACGATTTACCGCCAAAAAATAAGCCTGCATCTTTTAACGAACTCATTAGCTTTTCCCGTGTATAATATTCTTTTCTCGAGTAATATCCATAAATGTGGTTGCGAATTGCAGCAGCATCAAAATTATCAATTCCAACAATTTTCTTGTCCCTCTTTCTTTTTTTCGGTGTACGTAAAGTATTATCTTCTGAGCCTGATGGTCAGTACTTCTCTTTCAGAATTTGAGTTACTGTCCTCTTTCCTATTCCTAATGCTTCGGCAACGCGTTCTCTCGGTTGTGTCAAGGGTAAAAGAGGCCCATCGTTAACTGATTCACGTTAAAATAATTGTACAATTTCACCACTAGTTTGCGAGATTTACCGTTGCGTTTTTTCCTCGTTTCGACATGGTAAGACTGTAATGTTGTTCTTGTTTATTAATCGTTAAGCAATCGGAGTCCAATTTATAGCCAGGTAAGGTAGTCAGTAAGATCAGTCCAATAAAAAAGCCGGGTTAGAAGAAAATAACAGACAGCACACCAAAAAGGCACAGTCACTTCGCACAACGACAAAAGACTGCGTCATGTAATGGCGTCATCGACAGGCACTGGTGTTGCCAGCAACATCCCACCTAAATTGTACCTAACATCAATGATTTTTCTATTTAGTTATTTTTTGTATTTTTATAGTTAGTTAAAAGTTAATAAATATAATTATGTTTTATTATAATCACAACGTGGTTATTAATTTATGGTGATATTTCTTCACAAGTAATCATTGCATTCGATTCTACTTATCAGCTTTCGATTTTTAGAGTAACATCCCTTGTGTTTAAAAAGAAAAGAAAAATGGTTAACTGACGCAACATTGTAATGACGTTCAGTTCTTTAGATCAGAAATTGTTTATTATGTTTAGAATGGTTTATTAGTGAAATCAAATCGTAAAATTACTCGTATCGGTATGTATTACAATAAATATGTAATCGTAATTAAAAAAAGTTAAACAATTGTGCAGTTCTAACAAACGAAAAAATATATTATTTTATGCCCGCCGTTACAAGGTTACGTTATTGAATTTTGATGAATTGTCAAATGTTACATATTAAAATGACTCCACTTTATGCGATGAGGCAATGCATAAAAACTTTATCAGTGACTAGCACATAATATACAAACAGCTGAGAAACCTCCGTCATACTTGTGACTAATGAACAAGGCCACAACGTAAGGAAGCGAGATTGTGAAATAGGGGTTTCCCCTAAGTGCGCTGTAAATCTTTTAAATGTTATATTTTGTAACAGTTATTTATGAATTGAGATTACTGCGATGTGACAGAACAGATAGGCGCAAATAAGGGGGCGTGCTTCTCGTGGCCACTGCGACAAGTTAAAATTCCAGATGGTATTGATATAGGCGACTATAAATTTGAGTTAATTTGTGCTACTATTTATAAGAAAAATAAGTTTCTGTTTGCCTGTTGTGTAGTGTATATTCCACAACAAACAAATGAGGACGAGTACATGTTAATGTTTAGAATACTAGAGAGTAAGTATCCTTACTAATATTATAAATGTGAAAGCGTGAATGTTTGTTACTCTTTCACGCAAAAACTACTGAACGGATTTCGATGAAATTCGGTATGGTAGTAGTTTAGACTCTGGATTAAAACATAGGCTACTTTTTATCCCGAAAAAGTAGTGTTCCCGAGGGATACTGTATTACCGCGGGCGGAGCTGCGGGAAACAGCTAGTATGTAATAAATATATTAATAACGTAATAATTTTAGGAGATTTTAATTTGTTTTCGTGCAATACTAATAGTATTGCACGAAAACAAATTTAATCATTGTTACGAGTATTTTGCGGCCTACTGTGAAGTGGTTCAATGTAACAGCGTACCTAAATGTACTAAGGCGGTTCAATAAGTCCGTGACTTTTTGAATTTCTAACCTCCTTACTGAAAAAGCAACACTACTCCTGTCAACAGGCATCTGTCAGTTGACTCCTATCAAAATTTGAACTTGCTGCGTCAGTTAGTTTGTGTTTTACAGCTATCTTTATCAGACTATCCAGTAACTTAAGGAAACAATGGAAAAAAGTGAATTTCGTGTGCTTATTAAGCATTATTTTTTGCGAAAAAAAACCATTACCGAGACCAAGGCTAAGCTTGATAAATACTATAGGGACTCTGCACCATCGATTTCAATGGTAAAAAAGTGGTTTACTGAATTTCGTTGTGGCCGTACAAGCACTGAAGATGCCGAACGTCCTGGACGCCCAGTTGAGGTCTCAACACCCGAAACAATCGAAAAAATTCACGATAATATGGTGTTGGCCGACCGAAGATTGAAAGTGCAAGAGATTGTGGAAGCCATAGGCATCTCGCATGGCTCAGTGGTTTCAATTTTGAATGATCACTTGGGCATGAGAAAGCTTTCCGCAAGTCGACCACAAACGCAATCGTGTAACAACTTCACAGGAAGGTTTGGCGTTGTTTAATCACAATATGGAGGAGTTTTTGCGCCGTTTTGTAACCGTGGACGAAACATGGATCCATCACAACACACCAGAGACCAAACAACAGTCAAAACAGTGGGTTTCTAAGGGTGAATCGGCGCCAAAGAAGGCCAAGGTGGGTTTGTCAGTCAATAAAGTTATGGCGACTGTTTTTTGGGATGCACGTGGGATAATCCACATTGACTATCTTCAAAAGGGAAGAACAATTAATGGGGAATATTATGCCAACTTATTGGACCGATTCAATGAGGATTTGAAAAAAAACCGACCTCATTTGTCCAAGAAAAAAGTTCTTTTTCACCAAGACAATGCAAGGGTGCACACATGTGCAGTTGCCATGGCAAAAATCCATGAATTGGGCTATGAATTGCTCCCACATCCACCCTATTCTCCAGATTTGGCTCCGAGTGACTACTTCTTGTTCCCAAACCTGAAAAAATGGCTCGGTGGAAAAAGATTTGACTCCAATGATGAAGTCATCTCGCAAACAAAGACCTATTTTGAGGACCTCGACAAATCATATTTTTTGGAAGGGATAAAAAAATTGGAGAAGCGTTGGACAAAGTGTATAGAGCTCAAGGGGGACTACGTTGAAAAATAAAATGATTTATTTATCAAAAAATCTGTGTTTTATTCCAAAAGTCACGGACTTATTGACCCGCCCTCGTAATAACAGGCAACTAGTTTTAGTATTAGGGATGGCGATTATTTCCGAAAAAGTTCGCGAAAGAAAATTCGCGTAACCTGATGAATCGATTCATAAAAAAATCGAGGTCTAAAAGATCGATTTCTAAAAAATCTATTTTTTTCATGTTTGTATTAACAATGTAAATATAAATTCATTTTATGAAAAACAAGAAAGATATCATTATAAACAATCTCTGGGATCATTGATCAGTAAAATCAGGGATTTTGACGTGATAACGTCTTATAATTCGATGGAGCCGGCTGCACGCACGAAAAAACATGACTCATGCGTTACCAAGTACTGTTACCAAGTACCGTTACCTGTTACCGTTACTAAGTACCAGCGTTACCTCGCATTTTATTATTGTTGTTGTTGACGTTGTCACGTTCAACTATCGTCAGTAAACCGACTTTACAGACAACCGATATTTTTTTAGTTCAGGAAATTCGTATTAGATCAGGTACAAAAGAAGACATTTATTTTCTAAATGTACCCTTAAACTTCAACCGTGTGAAATGGTAATTCCAAGTGTTTGACACCTCCTTTCGTCATTCTTGAGGCACATTATACAAATGAGCAACATATAAAAATAGTTTATAATTCAACAGTTCTTTAGAGATTGATTTATATTGATAAAACCTAAAAAATACAGAGAGCTACTGTAATATTTTGACCGAATAAGTGGGTCACAATACAAACTATGGCTCCGTCTTTGTGTGTTTGAAATGAAATAATTGTATGGTTTTTACCAAAACAGAAGAAATCTAATGTTGAATTTCAAGGGTGAAATATCGATTCACCGAATCGATTCAGTACAACATATCGATTTAAAAATTCGATTTATTTGGTCCGAGGAATCGATTCTTCGATTAAACGATTTTAGATCGCTATGCCTACTTAGTATTGAGCGGGCGCAGTGGCGTTGCGGTCTGTGCCGAGCCGGAGGGCCTGCAGCCGGTGGATGACCACCCGCTACTCGCGGTCGCCGTCGTCGTCTTCACGCCCTCCGCGCCTGCTCTACAGATATCCTTTACGATCGACGAAAGTAATAACCAACGTCGCGTATTATTTAAGCAGTGGAACTTTGCAAAAGCAGATTTTTTTCAATTGTATAATCTTTTATCAACAGTCGTTTGGAATGACATGTACAGTATTGACGATCCAGATTTAGCTTTCAATTTTTTTTCTGATAAAATTACTTTGGCTACAGACACATGCGTACCTCTTAAAAGGCAGCCTCGATCTGTCCCAGGTGCGACGCGCGCTCTCGCAATTGCCTGCCAAACGTTCAGTGGGGCCCGATGGCATACCTCCTTTTATATTAAGGACTATGGAAGGACCAGAGGTGGATCCATTGCTGCATTTGTTTAATTGCTGTATTACTAAGACAACATTTCCTGACCGTTGGAAACTGACGCGAGTGGTACCGGTGCCTAAAGGTAAAGTAGGTAGGGGAGCTAGTGATTACAGACCGGTGGCGATTTTCTCAACACCTACAAAAGTATTCGAGGCGGCTATCCACAGCAACTTGTACGCACAGGTGAGTAGCCACTTATCTGACGCACAGCATGGTTTCCGTCCGGGAAAAAGTACGACGAGCAATTTACTTAGCCAGCTAGTAACCATGATTATAGCAGTTGATGCGGAGCTGCAGGTGGATGTTAATTACTTGGACTTCCGGAAAGCGATTGACACAGTCGACAATGATGTCTTGCTTCGCAAGGTGGCCGATATGGGTTTCACTCCTCGCACGCTTAAGTTTTTCGCGAGCTACCTGCGCGATAGGCGTCAATTTATCGACTGTGGCGGATGCCATTCGGAGCCTCACTACACTAGATCTGGAGTTGGTCAAGGTAGCAATTTGGGACCATTTCTTTTCATTATCATGATTAATGACCTACCTAAAATAGTCGAGCAGTCTCTACTGACATCGGTTAGAACTGACATCAGTTCGGCCTGAACGAATTCGAGCACAAACACGGGAAAAAATCGCATCCGACCCAACTGACGTCATTTCATTTAAAATAGCATCAGTTTGTTCTCGTTTGCTGCGAGCTACGGTCGTGTTTATTAATTGTAAACTCACTACGCTTGTACACGATACACGCTTGCACGGCCGCGGTTCTGGCGAGAACTGAAGCGATTTGTCACACATGGCCCGTCAGTCCAGAATTAATGTTGCCAACTTAGTTATTTTTCAAAGTTTTACTACTTATTTAAGTATTTTATTCCTTCCTTAGTAGGAATTTAGTTGTTAGTAGTGTTTAGTAGGAAAGAGCCAGACAGTAATCATATGCAAAATGGCCTAGGTTAGGCACAAAAAAAAATTGACACCTTATCATAATAATACATCGTAGCATTCGTCCGTAATTTTCTTAAAACTACCTGTTTATATTTATAATATACTAGGAAATATAACTATATACGTAATATTTCCTAATATATTTAATTTAACAATAAAATTTATAGTATAATTCAATAAATAATAAATGTTAATATTAGGTCCTTACATATGAAATTGGCGTTTTGTCGTACTGGCTTACTGGCACTTTGATCTCAAATATATCTTCTTTGGTTAGGAATTCCAATTTCATACCTCTATTTACTCATGCATTTGTGTTGCGATGAGCGTCACCTATCGCCCTGGTGAACCAGCCAAAGCCTGCCCCAAGCGAAAAGTGACTCATAAAAGTTACTTGTGAGCGTTTGGTGGACTAGTGTCGGTGTCGTTCACAACAGCTTTCTTAAATCTGGCCAGACGATTAGGGCAGATGTCTATTGCCAGCTACTGCAAATGATGATGGAAAAGCTAGCTGCTAAACAACTGAGGTTTGTCATTCGCTCTAGGCCACTGCTGCTTCCGGACAACACTAGACCACACACTGCACAACAGACGGCTACCAAATTTGACAAGCATCAATTGAAATGTCTAAGACATCCACAGTACTCCCAGGACCTTGGTCCAGCAGATTACCATTTTTTTTCGAAATTTGGATAACTTATTGCGAGGGAAAAAATTCAACTCCGATGGGGCAGTCCAAAGCGCCTTCAAAAATTTTATTGATTCCTGTCCGAATGGTTTTTTTAGTAAAGGAATCAATGAACTACCTATGAGATGGCAAAAGTCATAGATAGCAATGGTATATACTTTGATTAAATAAATATATTATGTTAAAAAAAAAAAATCGACTTTATGTTCCTCCTCCTTATCTAAAATGCTGCCAAAATGGTTTTTAGGGGGCTTTAGGGATTCCTAAGTTGAGTAGCCTTTTTGATAGTTTTTAGTATTCTTTTAGTAGTTTTTAGTAGAAATCTACGAGTTTAGTAGTTTCGCAAGAACAGAGCTGGCAACACTGAAACGAATCGCTTCAGTCCATTGCATTCGGCCGACTGATGCGTTTTCGAAATTGCACACAGACGATACGATTTTGCATCCGGTCAGGCCAAACTGAAGGAAAACCGGACCGTATATGAGGCCCCTTACTCTTGGACGTGCCCCTAGTCATTACGAGTATCACATGGAGGGGCAACCGATACAGCGTGTTACAGAGGTTAGGGATTTAGGAGTTCACTTTACTGCAGATCTAAATTTTAGGAAGCATATCGTGGGGGTTTGTGAAAAAGCTTACCGTAACCTAGGACTTGTTCTACGCCAGGCCAATGAGTTTACAAACATAAAAGCTTTAAAAGCGTTATATGAGACTGTAGTCAAAAGTAATTTAGAATGCAATGCCGTAATTTGGAGTCCGAATGAAGCCAAATATAAAGCGATGTTGGAAAAAATACAAAATAAATTCATTCGATTCCTTTATTTTAAATTACACAAGATACATCCTGGTTACCCTTTACTATATCCAACATTGTTTTTGCTTGGCATAGTAGGATATTACAAACTTAGAGGTTAGACGAGAACTAACGCTTGCTACTTATTTATTTAAAGTTATCAGAGGGAAAATTTATAATCCCAATATACTGGGAGAAGTGAGATTATGCGTCCCGGATAGGTACATGAAACGGCGCGGCGGAGGCGACCGCAGCTGTTAGCGGTTCCGGCAGCATCCACCAACCTCTTACAGCAGGCGCCTCTGACGCGCGCGCTGCGCACTCTCAACGCGGTAGACAAGAAAGCTGATATAATATTTGATTGTTCATTGAATGACTTTACTAAGGCTGCATATTTAATAGTATGTTTTAATTCATAATATGTCTGAAGTAAGTCATTAGTCACAGCAGTTATCTAGATATCTAAGAAATTTACTTTATTAGTTATTATGTTTTTTATGTTTATTGTTTATTATTAGTTACTTGTCTGTCATATTAGGATAAGGTCCTGTAAAGATAGATTTATGTCTAGAAATAAATTAAAAAAAAAGTTAATAGGTATGTGATATTACGATATAGGTAGTATATACCATATTATTATAATATAAATTTTTCTTTCCAATAGAAAGTCACAGTTAAAAAGCAGCAAATTACAACCGTAAATAAATAATTACGATGCGCCAGCGTTTAAACGACAATCGACATCCAAAAGATAAAAGTCGTAAGTCATTTTTATTTGAGAAGTGAGAACATTGCACAATTTGACACTACATTACCGAGACAGATCTAAAATTAGAGTGTGAATGGGGATTCTCCTCCAACATAGATCCCTGACAATAATTTATATATTATCTAATATTTTTAAAAGAAGTGGATTTAACAATTTTTCAAACCAAACATACAATTTCATTGATTGTTTTTAATAAACTAGTTATCGGTCTTCAGTGACATACTTTCTAGCCATCAATAGCTTTGTATTTGAATACCTATTTAGTATATACTTTAGTACAATAATTTATTATTTAAATAATATAATATAAGTTATATTCGGAGTTATAAATTTTTGTGGCTTTAACTAAAATGGATTTCATTGAAGCTTGTAGAATAGGTAAATATGTGTTGAAATATAATATGAACGTTCAATTCAAACAACCATAATGTTTTTGCAAATACCGCACTGTAGGTACTACATATTAGTGGATGTGTAAATATGAAATAGTTTTGTAAACACAATACGTCCTGAACGCTCGCCCGTCCCGCGCCTGCCGCCCGCGCCGCTGCGCGCCATGCCTCCGATCACGTACGCAAGAGCGTTAGCGCGCATGCGCTACAACACCCCTTATCTACCATGCGGTTATAAGCTCGCGAGTCACGATATATTTGGCAACGATAAACTGATAACGTTGATACTATTCTTTACGCATTTCATACAAATTATAGTAGGTTGTCCATTGAATAAATTTTTACTATTCCGACTTTTAATATCATGTAGTAGTTCAAAAATATTAGATATTTCCATAATCTCTTTGGATTTAGAATCCTGTTATGTATTTACGGTGATTGCTTCATAATAACACCTAAGGTCATGATATTAAAATAGTAAACAATTATTGTTGGCAAACATCAGGAGCCTCGGCTAGCAGTCTTTATCAGCGTAGTGTAAATAGCTATAGTCTATCGTCGACGGTACTCGAGTGCTGCGAATCTTTCGTAGCGCCTGGCGCCAGTATATGATGATGAGTGAATGATGAATGAGTTATCTGTGGTACTTAATTTGAAGTATGCGACCACTTGACATTTGCGTTTATGAATTGTGCGAAGTTTACAAACTTTTTACTGTTTACAAAAATTTACCTGCTTGTCTAGGTCTATGCATGGATAATATTCATTTCTAAAATAGATATTATTTTGTCAATGTTTCAATCAATCAATGTTTTGATTTGTTTCAATATAGGTAACCAAAAAAGAAAACGTCATTTTGCCATTTCCATAACTTCATTCATCATAACAGTAATTCTATTTTATCTTTGTTACTATGAAGTTTCTATATACTAATATTATAAAGAGAAAAGATTTGTTTCTTTTTTCATTTTCATTGAATAGGCTCCCAGACTGCTGGATTTTTTCGCACAATACATAGTTGATCACAGAGAGGGACAGCTCTACTACTTTTTCTCACGAAAAATACGGTGTCTAGTGGAGATATTGTACTTACGCGGGAAGAGCCGCAGGCAAAATCTAGTTGCAAATAAATTTAAATACTCAATTTACAGTACTCACATAGATGTAATATTTTTCACTAACTGTAATAGACTTTTTTTCAATATCTTATTCTGTTTATTGTTGTATTACCTTTGTTCGGCCATCAATGTTATAGTCGCCCATCTTTCCATTATTTGCCATTTTGTTTGCCTTTAATATTATATTGTCCACCTGTAAGAAAATGCCCTCTTGTACTAGGATTGTCAAATGGTATAAATGGATTCTCTTCAAAAGCATTTAAATTAATTTTAAAACAGGTGCAATGTAGGTTTTTATTGTAATACATACGTACTACTTAAACATTGAATACAACCAAGAAAGTAAATATGTTTTCAGAGTTAATGAAATATTTTGACCAATTTAAAGTAAGTACTTACTTACAATTTATTTGTTAAAATATTTTATCACTTTGTAATCTACTTATATCTCTATCAATGTTTAAGAGACATAATTAAAATGATAGACACTTTGTATATCTCAGCAGAAAATGCATTAGGTATAAGTAGGAGTATTTAATAAAGTTGAAGTTACAATAATATATTTTTTATTACATTTTATTCAGAAAATTTACAGTTTATGATTAAACACACATATGTTTTAGTCAGTCAGTTTACACATATATGCCACCATATATATGCCAGAAATCCACTTTAACTAAAACTAAAAACACTTATGGCCGATTCCTTCATGAAAGAGAGTTTGTTATTCGGCAGATATACTTATTCCAAGGTTAAAATTTCGATGGTTGTCTTCAACAGACCGACGGGTTAGCTATCCTTTGGTCATGTATGTGTGACTGTGAGTTATATACCTACTCTAGGGGTCCTCTAGACCGAAATTTAATGTATGTACTTAAAAAATATTTACTAACTACTTCCCCGTTCTAATAAAAGTTTGTTACTTATTATTTGCTTATGCTAAATTATCTATTTTTTTCAAATTCCTCTTTTTTTTCCGACAAATTTTCATGGGATCGAAAAAAAAATTTGTCGGTTTTTTTGGGCCACCCTAATATTCACCTCTATTTGTTTAAAACAATCAAAATTTTCACAAGTGGGAAGGAAATATTATTCATTTTATATTTGACATTCAAAGAATCGTTGTACAAGCATGTACAGTGCCATGTAAACTCTACACTGTAGAGTTTTTATGCACACAATGACATCAGTAAGTTAACTGCCAGGTATAAAGTCAGCCTAATATTTATCCTTAGGATAAAAATATTTAAGGGTTATTTCTTAAACTGGTGTAAAGAAAACTAAATCTCCAGTTAACTCACTTTAACTTACTGATAACTAATTGTAGGATAACTACGAGTGAAGAAATGGGCCATTAAACAGTTTTCACTTGTAGCTTAATATGATTAAAGTTGCAACTTATAATTAAAGTCTTCGTATATTCATCTAATATATATTTATCTGGTTTATCTAATGTCTTTTGTATATTTTACATAAAATCTTATCACTAAATTAGACTAGTCCTACAAAATTACTTTTACGATTTGACTGTAGGATTTAAAAATAGTTGTTTAGTTGATAGCAGTCCCACTGTTACTATGCTTTAATGCTTTACCATACATTGACTAGCTACTAGCACTAGCACTCAGAAATTAGAATTATTTGGGCACTATATTAACAGTATTTAAAATGAATGCTAGTATTGATATACATACCTGACTTATCAACTGTCCAATATGATAGCAATGCGGTTCTTTCCCATCAATCCAAGTAATTCTGTCACTGCGTATGGTCTGAGCGTCTGTACTGCCTGGGTTAGATACAAGTTGCCCAGCCTGCAAGAAATTATTTGATTATAAATAAGAAGTTTGGAAACAGTTAAAGTTTTGTGGGATAAAAACAGTGTAGGCCAATGCGAGCGTCGGCAAAAAGGTACAAGGTAAGTGCTAATGTCTACACGTTGGACGAGTTACTTGAATGCCAATACAATGTGTAGACAAGGCAAGGCAAATCGACTGTCTACACGTTGGTGCTGGCCATCACTCAGCAATGCTGGGCCAACATGTATAGCCACTATAGAAAAAAACCTGACTAAGTGCATGTCAGGACACATCAAAGGAGGGTTCCGTAACTATCAACATGCAACAGGTTTTATTAAATTAATTCAAAAGTTATTACCAGAGTTTACTCAATTATTTATTCTAATCAGTATTTAGCATGGCCTATCAATGTAGAAAGTTTAAAGTTAAGAAATGCTAGGAGGACTAACTAGTGAACTACTTTAGAGGCCGATTACCTAAAAAATATTTTATAAGTATGAAAAGTTTATAGTATGAAAATTATGTAAAATGACTAAAGAAATCTTTTAGGTACATTTATTACTGAAAATTATACTTACTTTAAAAATCCCAGATCTGTACATTTGAAGAACTTCATTTAGCACTAAAAGTCCTCGTTCTCTACCCAAAAAGTTATTTAGAACACAGACACCATACTGAGTCATGTCTCTTATTACCCTTTGGCAAATTTCATAGGAGGGGTCATTAGGATCCATGTCATAACTGTTTAACATGTTGCTAAATGGTGCTGCACTGCCTTTTACTGAGTCTTCAGGATACTCTTTCATTTTAACTCTGTCTATGTTACTATTGTATTTTATGTGTGAAGATCGTAAGTAGCTATTCATAAGTATTTGATTTCAATTAAACCTTCCTTAAGTGTAGGCAGCAGCAGTAAAGAGACTTAGCAAGACAGTTTTCTAGTCTTACCTACATATAGCGAAATCAGAAAATTGATGTACTAAAGTAATTGTTCTGAACGCGTAACACTCACATAACACTTAGCAGTTATATTTATCAATTATGTTTTGGAATATAACGATGTTGGAGCGTTCTAGCATTATCGGTACAACAATTAATTCAACAATATTCTTTTTATATTTGGCTTTACACTTGCTTTATTCAATATAGAGGCGCGGTGCACTAAATATTATTATATTTCTACATAAAATCTATGTATTTTACTTAGTCACTTTCTTCAAAGGTTAAAAATTATTTATTTTGTAGTAAGTGGTAGCCAGTAGGCAGTAGATATTCCAAGGTATTACAAAGCTATAAATTTCTCGTCTCTCGCCTTGACTTTACAATTTACAGGAAACCATAAACAACTGTCAATACAGAATTTGACAAACGTAGATTAGGCTGTCAAAGCCAAAGACATTAAGTAATATTTTTAAATTTTGAACAGTATAGGATAAGTTGCCACTAGAGTTTTTTCTGGTGCCACAAAAAAGCGTTAGAAATTAGAATAGACCAATAATTTAAGCATTTCCTTTTAATTCTTCACACAGCTGCACTTTTTGTCTCGAAAACTTTGGGCGAAAAATTGGGTGACGTGTATTTTTTTTTTCGCGATAAATCCAACGCTGGCCACATGTTTATTTGCTGCGGATGCTGCATTTACAGGCTATACGGTCAGTATGGCAATTTAAAGCGCCATACTCATCGTCTAGACTGCAAATCTAATACCGCGCCAAAAATTACAATTGATTGACACTTTTGACACTAATGACGGCCATTAGTACTGGTGCTGGATTTGCAGGCTGGACGGTGTGTAAAGCGCTGTACTCACAATCCAGCCTGCAAATCCAATATCGCGGCCTTGAAGCGGACTTTACGGCAAACATTTTAAATGATTGACATTATTGACACTAATGACGGCTGTTAATTAACTAGTTAATTCATTATATAGTACCGGTGTTAGACTGTTAGGCTGGACTCGGCTGGTGAGTAAGCGCTTTAGGAGGAATTTTGGGGAGGAAGTAGAAAAGTGACGTTGCTGTTTTTGTGTTTCCTCCTTAAATTTGTGTTAAATTTAATGTGTAATATTGGTAGAAAACTAACCATTCAATATTCGATAACGTGAACAAGTGTGGGCTAGTGCTACAACTTCATGAAGCTTGCTATTTTGTGTTCCCTCCAAAACTCCCTAGGAACTTTCAGTAAAGCGTAAAGCTTCTACCACTTTACTGAATCGATTGACTTGACTGCACTGACTATTTATTTGGACTTTGACTAGACATTGGACTTGACGATTTAGAAATACGGTGTTGAAAATATAAACGAAAATTTTATTCCCGCCTTTTTACCGCGGAGCATATAGTCCCAGCTCCGCCTAAGGCTAGGACTATAATATGCTCCGGAGTCCAGAACGTGAATCGTCACCGGCGCTCCGGATTCCGGAGAATATAATCCCAATCTTAAAGTCATCAAATAGTTTTTATTCAATTAATTTTTAATTTGGTAAAATTATTTTACTGTCACTATTTTGCTCTAATCGTCACACATTTCTAATATTCAGGTCAGATATCGGATTGGATAGTGTGAAAATGTTCGAACCCTCTGGTTTGGGCCATCTCAAATAAAAATATTGCATACCTACTCAAATTTATTGAATAGGTTGTTGCAGTTTATTATACTTAGGTAAGTTATGTTTAAATGTAAGTCGAATTTGAGATAAGTTACGTGTACACAACATAATATAATTAATTATTTATTGTTTAATCATAAAAAGAGTTAATTATTATAAACAATACAGGATAAAATGTTAAAATTTAAATCATCTTAATTAACTTAAATAAATTAAATGAAAGCGACTTAAAATTGATAAGAACAATTTAATTTTTTATTGGATGGTCAATAGGCTACTTGACTCGTATTTAATTTCATACATTGAAGTAGTATTTCCTTTAATACTTGTCTTAGGAAAACGTATTCTAGCGATATCATAAATTAAAACTTAAGATTTATAAATTTAAAAATATGTATTTCTGTTTTTTTAATTTCTACTGATGAAAACACCCCGAAATAACTTTCGGTAAGGATGTGACGACACAAACACACTAAACACATAAGTAGTATGAAACGGAACGTTTCTATAAATAAATAGTTAGTGACATCATAAAAAGTTATTTATGTCAAAACGTCAGTGTCGGAACGTAACACCGCCATTTTTAGCTGGGACTATATGCACCGGAGTACGGAAGGCCGTAGAAAATCTTGAGCATTGAAAATAGAACTTTGCACTAATACAATAGAGTTGAAAATCGAAGTGTCAGGTGTCGAGCAGTCATATATGACTGACATTGACACTTGACTCGACACTCATGTGTTCGATTTTCAACTCTATTGTATTAGCGCAAAGTTCTACTTTCAGTGCTCTGAATTTTCACTGGTGCAGTTCCGGATTCCGGTGCATTTAGTCCCAGCCTTACTACTACGGACTATAGCACAGATTACAAATAGTACTAGTATGACGTCACAGCACATAATATAATCTATCAACCAACATGGCGAATAGTGTTTTCGGCGGTTTTAAAAAAATGTATTTTTAAAATATTTTTTTTGTAGGTTTTTAGGTTTCAAACTAATGTAATATGTTTTTGTGTAATGGAACAATTATGAAGCGTTTAGGACATAAATAAAAACAAGGTCAAGTAGCCTATTATATCTACATAAATAGTTTATTTAACGATTATTTACATTTGATATAGGTAATTATTATCATAATAAAATTATGGGTACAAAATATATCGATTGAATGAGAAATATCTAAGAGTAGACTAGATTAGTTCGATATCAAGTCACGCTCTTTATAATATATATTTTTGAAGTGAAACTTTATCGACGTTGAGAGCGAAATTCCGAGGTAGTTTCACAACGCAAGATTTTGGATATAACGCCATCTGTTGAAAGCAACGTATACTTTTTACATAACAACTTAACTTTCTAAAGTACGGCTCAATACACAGGTGGCGTTAGGTGTACAAATTTAATTTTTCTATTCTTTTTTGAAGTGATGTCTTACTTTAGGCACGATGAGAGTATTTTTGGGATTTTAAATGTTTAATAATGTTTCACTACTGCCACGTGTACTCTGTACACGTCATGTTTTTACAAATCTTTTTTTTTAACAAATAATATTGGTAAATTATCTGATGCAATAAAACATAAGAGCACTTAAGTAAAACTGTCAGTCTAGAATCTGTCTAGTGGACGCGATACATTGGGTACCTACCTACCTACTACTTTCATGTTGGAGGTAAGAATGTGCCCAGCCGCACGTAGGCGCTTCAATTGATAAGTTCTTTTGGTTAATGAGCTCGTCTTTAATTTAATAAATTCTGGTGTTACCATTGCTTGTTACTGGCTTACTACGTGAAAGCCAAATAGTTTTAGCATAAGCAAAAGCAAGGAAGCAACTAGCAAGGTTTCTTTAAATAAAAATGATGAACGTGAATCGACAAAAGGAACTAAGTAAGTGAAGCGTAAGGACGTTCGTCGTCGATGTCGACGTACGTCATTGCGCATACTAGGTAAAGTTTAAACATAATAATTAATAATATTATAGTTACATAGTTATAATTGTCCTTAGAAACTTATAAACAGTAAGGAAGAGTAAGTGCCTACTTGAAGAATACCTACAATTAATTTTGAACCCCACGTCTGTGGGAAAATAATTAATTAAGTATGCAAAGGTGTGCAGATGCATATGCAATATGCTACACGTTACAAGTAATAAAAACGCTGTTGCTAATTTGGTGCTTGGAAGGTACCTACCATAGCTAAGTTAAGGTGATTTGTGTAATTGACGAAGGTCTATTATAAAATTAAGTACCTAAGTACTTATTAAAGTTTAGGCTTAGTACTCAATTGGTGAATTATTCATTACTTACCAATAAACGCCAGTCATTGGACCCAAATTTTTTTCGGATACTTTGTGTACCCGCATTATAATTTTCTTTTCACATTTTAAAATGGTCCAAAGTAACTTTTAACTATGTCTAATTCGTTTCATTTAATAATTATACAAAATTGTAAAAAATTACACAGACTTAAAACATTTTCGTATTTATATAGTATCAAGTAAACGATGTAGACGGATTCGAACAATAAATTCGGTCTTCCACCAGAACCGGAATTGAATTTTGATAAAATATCACTTTAAAAGTTTTCATAGTTCATTATGACATTCATTACACTCTCGTCTGGTCATCTGGATGGGGGACGAGCGGTGGTGCGTGGAGGACCCTCGCCAGCTCCGCCTTCTCGTCAGCTGACAGGACGTAGACCGGCGGCGCGGCGGGTAGGAACCGCTCCGCCTTATGTGGCTCTCTCTGCAACCTGGCCCGATAGAGCATCACCAAAACGCATAGAACGCTAATAATGAATGCAGAAGTAGCGGCCAAGACAATAAGCGCAGTGTGGTAGGACGTTGCTGCGGATACCTGTGTAACAAATATTTTAGTTAAGAGTGTGGTGGGTGTAACCTCAGGCAAATATAATTTATCATATTAAAACTGAATCCTAAAAGTTCTCGTTAATCAACATTTCTTAACAAAAATATTTTCATTGCAGAAATTAATAATGCATTATTTAGCGCAAAGCAAAATGTAAGCAAATCTTACTACCCAACAGGCATCTTGATAATGTGGTTATTATATTGAAACTAAAATTATACCGTTGATTCGGTGAGTATCTCCCGTTGCATAGCAGGAGAGGGCGCTACTAGTCGGTATTCGCTGCGAATCACGTCAGCAGCCAGCACGCCCTCTGTCGATTTATCCAAGCTGGATAATTTCTCCTTCTTGACCTGCAAATTACAATATTTATCCTTATTATTATTTCTTAAAATAGTAATATTATAATATTTATTCGAAAGTAAGTACTTGTGTGACTGATGTGACTCACATCTTGTAAAAATACAAAATTTTACTATAGGTATAAGTATGGATTTATTCAATAATAGATACCTAATTGAAAACATACCTGAGTTTCTAGATGATAAACCAGGTCCGCTGACTTGGGTCCAGTGAGAAGCACGCGCAGTTTCAGCACGCCCCGTTCCTTCGCGGTGGTCACTGGTGTTTTCGCGCCCAGAGCGGCTAAGCGCGTCGACAGCAGAGCCCGAGCTTTCTCCCCGGCAACATCATCAGCGCCGATTAGTTCCAATTCAAGAAAAGCTGTTTCTATTTGAGTTTGCTCTGAAAGAAGTCAAACCTTTTTAGTTTATTATATCAAGGAGTAGGTAGATATAATATATTATTATTAACTAACCTTTAAAAAGTATATCTAATTATCTATCCCAGCCATCCAAAGTGTCTGGAGCTTTCTAGATATCAACATCTGATATCTAGGTCACTTACAGGCTAGTCTTAAAATGGCAAACATATAGGTGAAAGAACCTCCATATAGCTACATACTTTTCATTGGTTTCCTAGAGGGGAAGGCCCTAAGAATGTTCAGTTGCTAACATACCACAATTATTGTCGTTGAGCTGGTGTGGCGCGGTGTGGTGTCGGGCCTGTCCCGCCGCGTCCACGCACCAGCAGCGCACTCGTGAGCACTGCCGCGCCGCAAACGACCCGTCCGACAAGCAGCGAGGCCGCCAACCGTCTCCGCCTATGAAATGGGCTTGCATTAAAAATGGGTATTCCGTATTTAGTTTCTATAAATATCCTTTTTATGGAATAAGCTGACATGATCGATAGAATAACTAGAAATATACCTAATAAGTATCAACAATGCTGCTAATGTTCGTTTCGGTTTTGCCAACATAAAAGTAAAATAAATTTCACAAATTGACCTGTAAGCTTACCGCTATCGATCTCCTCTTGCATCAGTTGGCATTTAGTTTTTAAATTAACTTCCTCTGTTACAGCTTGTGTAGGTATCTCCTTTATTTTGGTAGTTTTAGAATTTAATGGAGATACAACTTCAGCTAAAACAGATGAATCTTCTTGTGAGACTTCATCTGGTAGATCCAGGCTTAAACTTCTGTGTTCACTATCTAAATTTTCGCTGTCTAAATCTTCGTATTCATCTTCTAATTCATCAACCCGGTATGCAGTCATTTGTCGTATGAGTTCTTCAAGTACTGTAATAGTAGGTTTATACTTAATTAAATTTCTTATAAGTTAGTCAAAGCGTACCGTTCTTTTGATTAATATTATTAACTAGATGTTGCCCGCGACTTCTTGCGCGCTAAAGGAAATCTCGCGGGAACCGTTCATTTTACCGCAATAAAAAGTAGCCTATGTAGCCCATGGTCTACTCTATATCTTTGCCAAATTTAATCAAAATCAGAACAGTAGTTGCGGAGCCTATTCAATGCAAACAAACAAACCTTTTCTCTTTATTATATTAGTATAGACATAGACCAATCAAAGTATAGATTAAACTTCTTATAAGTTAGTCAAAGCGTACCGTTCTTTTGATTATTATTAATGGAAATAAAACTCTATGGAAATGTTTAGTCATAATATGTAATTGTTAATTATTTTACCTTCATCAGCCCTAGCCTTCTCATCGAGAGGATCTCTTCGAGCCCACTTTCGGGCTTGTCTAAAGTTGCAGGACGGTTTGTTGCCACGAACCAGCGAGCCTTTTTGCGGTTCGCCTCTTGCGTTAACACACCAACAAACATCTAATAAAAAATCAGATGGGTTTTATTTCTGGGGACACTGGACATACAGAACGGGAAATACCTACACGAAATTTAGTAGGTATAACAATGACGGCTAACATAATGGTTCAGGAACAATCTCCAAACTTTTGGGGAAAGTCGTGTCGCATGCGAGACGACAAAGTTTAGGGGTCCTTGTTAATCTATTCCGTCAAAACTTCGGAACTCAGTTGATACATTACTGTCCTATATTGTCGTAACTCTGATAGATTACGAATTTGTGTTCATTTCATATGAGTTTTAAAAGTTATACAGACTGACATTTTTAGTAAAATTTGCGGATATTCTTGTTAGGATGACTTAAAATAATCAGCATTTTGTATGTACTTTACGAATTACGTAAAGCATTTATCCCCAACACAAGGAAATCAGAGTGTCTAGACTCAGGATGTTACTTATCAGTTAATATTACAAATACTAATATAATAAATTAATATTAATTGGAATTTTACCTATATGTGACATGCACTGCACTGTTTCCCAGACGCCTGTAGCATCGCATTTCGGTATAAAAGTACTCTTTCCATATTTCTGAGACGCTACTACATTCTTCTCGCGTAATCTCTCACATGAGCTTAACACTGTAATTAAAGTGGTTACCAAGATTAAGTCCCAATTTCACCAACGTCTGTTACTTGTTAGTGGTAATATATTTAGACATTTAGACAAATATCATGCCTTCTCTTTTATTCATACGAAGAAAGACAGAAATGTGATGTTTAATCAAGAATAACTTTAACAGCCATTGGTGAAATTAGCACTAAATCTGTTCAATTAGCACTAAATCATCATACCTATTATCTACATAGGAGTTTTATGGTTATATTGATAAAATATTTAGGGGAGATCTTAAAGTAGTAGTGCCACATACTTAGGTATAGATTTCTACTTGCTTATTAGCACTAAGTACAAGAGAACGGATAAATATCTTACACTAAATAAGTAGGATAATAATATATAGAACAAAATTTAGAACGGGCCGAACTATACGTTCATTAGATTGCGATAAAAATGAATTGGTGTTGGATCTAGACGTGCAAAAGTGGTTTAGTAAAGTGTTAATTTATGAGGTTGATGATGAAAAAGTGCTAGTAAAAAAAAAGTAATATGGTAACTTTTCTAGTTGCGACATACTTAATTACTAACATACTTAATGTAGGTTCTACCGAACCGTGGTCACCTGACACATTAAGGACATAATAATATACACTAACATTATATTTCGATTAGACACAAAATAGTGTTACTACGAACGTGTATTCATACAAAATGAAATATAATAATAGTCCTGCCTTCTTTTATTTTCTTAACGTCCTTCGGTTTGGTTAGTCTTGTCGGCGCCTTCTCGACTGTTATAAATATAGAAAATTAAGTTAATATTATATTATTAGTACCTACTTATTAGCTATTAACAAAATTGAGTTCTTACTTCTTAAATCTTTTCTACTTTTTTGGAACCGTTTTATTAATGCAAGAAATTTTTGCGAAAATAATATTATGAAGATAATTGCGGTATTGTTTGAGGTGTGAGTATTACTACAGAAGTAAAATATTTACATTTGTGGAGACATGTAAGAAATAAAAAGATAGAACTTTTAAAAAGAGACATAAAAATGTAGTAATGTAAAATCCATTTAACCATGTCAGGGTAAAACTGTACCTGGACAGACGTGGTTGCACTCGGCTTTAGTGCGGAAGTTGTTGTGGTTGCCGGAACAACCGTTGTACTGGAAGCGCTCGCAGCGGTTGCGCTCGTGGTTGAAGTACCAGCGGGTTGCGTTCAACCCCTCGCTGCTGCTGCAATCTCCTTCGTCTTTGCTTTCGTAACATACGGTACCTGAAATAATTTGACAAATTTTTATTTCACATCTTTACACTTCAATTTAATACTTGATACCTACTAGCTGACCCCGACAGAGGTTGTTCTGTCGGGAACAACCTCTGATACCTCTCTCACCAAGGTACCAGTGGTGGAGGCTGGTACTCCTTCATAGGGAAGTCCTAGCCTGTGTAATAGATAGGGATTTGGGTGAGGTCTTCAAAAGGTAAGTGGTAAGTGAAACCGATAGGAATGGAGTTATAGGAACCCCACTCCACTGCTTGGTACTACCTACAGGCGATGTGTGAAAGTTTAAACTATTATCAGCTTTTGAAAACTCTTTGCTGTTTAAAGAACTGTAACATACGTGGCTTAGGACAGCATACAGGTGGTCTTGAATCGTGCGGTGCAAATCTGCAGGAGTGTGTAGACGGGCAGCTCGTCGCGTTGGGCCCGCATACTAGGGGACCATAGCCTTCTGGTGGTTGCAGCGGTTTACCGTCGGGGCACTGAGGAGCTGGCGTGCATCGAGCGAGTGGGGCACACGTCTCACCCTAAGCAACAGCATAAAGGTTCAAGCTACAGTTAAGTAATTTTAATTATATTAAACAATCTAAATGAGGAAACATATATAACCGCTGCGCGCATTGTTGATTTTATTGCAGAACTTTTTGATTTAATTTAAAACTCGCTTTGAAAAAAAATTCTGCAATTTATGACGGACGGATTCCTTGATGCTAATATTAATAATATAATAAGATAGGTTATTTTAGGTTACAGTAGATGCTTCGGGACGAATGGGCCCACGCGACCGTATAAATAAGACGGCCTCACAGAAAACCGATGGGAACTGGCACTTGCGTTGTGTTTCACTGCGTGAGGAAGGTACTGGTGTCCCAAAGTGGGTTTTAAACATACGAGTATAACGAGCGGCGGTAAACGATTTAATTATCGAACAAATCTGGACACGAGCAATGGATCGCAAGTTATTATGCGAGTAATTGATTCAAGAACGCACTTGTGGTTCCTCTAGTGTTGCGTCTGTCCATGACCAGTAATCATTTTATTTATGGAATAGATCTAGAAACAAGCAAATGGACCGCCTGATGGTAAGCAATTACTCCCGCATTAAGACATCCGCAACACCGGAGAAATTATAAGTGCGTACACGGTCTTTAAAACCCCAAATTCCTTTGACTTTAGGTACAAAAAGAAATGAGATCCCACAAAAACATTACCTAAATGAAAAAAGCCAAGTATTTCCTTCGCAACAAGTTATGAGATGTCATAGAGACAAAGTGAAATTCAAGATTTCATTAGTTACTAATAAATTATAAAAATTTTATTTTTATAATTTATTATATTAAATAGTGACAGATCAATATATAAATATTATGGTTACCAGAAGCTTAAAGTGCAAACATCTTATTACTTGCAGTCATTCTATTATTTGTGATTTAGATTGTGTTGACGATTTTTAAATTAGAAAATTTAACCATGTCTATGAAAAGTTTTCTTAATGGTCAACAATCTTGGAATTTTACGTACGGATAACCTGGATTGTACCACTATTGAATTCTTATTGGCATAGTGACCAGGTTTGTCAGTGACTTGCATGGGTCTAATCTATTTATATTATCTATCTTTTTTATATTAAAATATGAATGCCGGTATCGGACATTTATCTCATTTTTTTAAATTTCTCTCATTTAAGTGTTCATTGCCAAGTCATTATTTAATATAATAAATTATAAAAATTACATTTTCCACTTACAGTTACAATTTTAATATGAGTACTTAATTAAATGGACTATCTTGAATTTCAATTGGTCTCTAAGACATCTCATGACGAAGGAAGGAAGGTTGCGAAGGAAATACTTGGCTTTTTAAGCTATTGCATAGCTTCTATCGCGGGCCTTGAGCGCGGGGACCGAATCCAGAAATTCCGTAACGAAAAAACCTCACGCTCCCGCATCGTCTAACGTTGTTTCAGTTCGGCAGTCTTCGACACGGCGTTGTGTGCGTGCGATAATTTTCTCCAAGAACACTATACTACGCGGGCGAGGCCGCGGGCAAAAGTTAGTTATGAAATATAATAATGCAATTCTACTGTATTTTAAACATTATTCAAAATTATATTATTATTTTTAAGATTTAAGACGGAAGTAAAATCTATCTCTGAACCAAATATTAAAGCAAGGCTAACTAGACTAGGCTTAGCCTCTGAATGACTAAAATAATTAAGTATACAAATCATAGATGACGCGAGTAACGCCGAAGTAATTGATTTTACGGAGAGAAAATGTAACTACGTTACACGGCGTTGAAAGCCGTGCATCGTCTAACGTCGTTTCAGTTCGGCAGACTTCGGCACGGTGTTTGTGTGCGTGCGACTAGACGTATCGTGTAGACTTACTATGCAATAGCTTTACCGTGGCAGTCCCCGAGTGCCACACGTATTTTTATTTAGGAGATGTTTTTGTGGGTTTGTTATTTATATTTTATACGAGCTGACCCGTGCCCACTTCGTTCGGCGTTAAACGAAATTTCAATCCCTATTGTATTATCAATTATGATGATGATGATACAAAAGTGATGAAGTCCCGTTAAAATCGGTCAAGCTGTTTAAGTGATTAGCCGGAACACACATTTTTAAAATAGATTTTTTGATTTAAGACTGCTAATCCAGAGTCTAAACTACCACCTTAGCAAATTTCATCATCAAATCCTTTCCGCAGTTTTTGCGTGAAAGAGTAACAAACATCCATACATACATACCTAAATACAAACTTTCGCGTTTATAATATCAGTAAGGGAGGGAATTACCCCACATCCTGCAGATATGCGACCTATGTCGTTGTAATACCTATAATATAATCTACATCTACGTTCACATAATATAGTATATTTATAATATATAATTTTATCATTGGTCGTCGTGGCACAGTAAAATGTAAAGTTTTATTACCTCGCAGTCTAAAGGCAGGAGGTCGCAGGTTTCGTCCTCTTTACAGTTGGCCTCAGCACATGGGTCTCTACATGTGCATGTGGGACATCCTCGGTCGTCCAGCTTTACTCCATGGGCACAGATTTGGTCTTCATCGCACTTAGGTTTCGGACATAGAATGGGCGCATCGCAAGGTGGAGTAGAATTCGTAGTACGTGTGCCTGGAATCTAAGATAATACGTTTATAAATATCACTAGCTTTTAAAATATAATATAATATACAGGAACACTGTTCTTAATTTCGAGATAAAAAGTAGTATATGTGTTAATCCCGATCTTAAACTACTACCATACCAAATTTAATCAAAATCCGTTCAGTAGTTTTTGCGTGAAAGAGTAAAAACATCCATCCATCCATTCTCACAAACTTTCTTATTTATAATAGTAGTAGAAATTAGGATTTCTCTTACCTCATTTCCAGCCAAATCTACACACCAACACATCTTATTCGACCTTTGACACTGAACCCGTTCGTAAGCTCCATCTTCTTTACATTCTGGTACCCAGTTCCATGAAGGAGGATTGCCGCTCTCTGCCGCTGTGTGAAGTGCTAATGACCTACAAATATTTTATTCATAATTATTAGCTGTATAAGGTTAGCAGGGGCGTAGCTACCGCTGTATCAATAGGGAATATGCATGTATTTTTTTAAGTTTGCCGTTCTGCAGTACTGGCCATTTCAAATGAAAATAATTTTTGTTTGGCTAAGAATTCTAATTTCAAATTAATTTCCAGTAATTATGGAATATAAGTACCGTCGTGGCAGCAACGCGGAACAAGCGGCACGCAACATCAACGACGTTTACTACCAACCACTACCAACCAACGCACCACCTGTTATTGGTTTGCTCGCTTCCGTTCTGAAAATTTCGACCTCAAAAATTAGCCTCGCGGTCGTCCGAAGACTTTGGTCAACAATGACGAATTAAAGGCGATTGTGGAAGCTGATGATACACAATCTACGGCTGAATTAGCAGCATCTTTCGACGTTAGCGTCAAAACAATATTGGTCCATTTGTGTCAAATTAGCAAGGTAAAAAAGCTTGACAAATGGGTGCCCCGCGAACTCAATGATCGCCAGCGCGAAGTACGCGTCGGGACGTGCCTTGCACTGCTCAACATACACACAAATGAAGGAATTTTTAACCGAATTGTTACCTGCGATGAAAAATGGATTCTGTTTGATAACTGCAAGCGCTCAGCAAGTTGGTTGGATCCTGGTTCAGCACCTAAACAATGCCCTAAAAGAAAACTTACCCCTAGAAATGTGATAGTCACTGTTTGGTGGTCTAGCGCCGGTGTGATTCATCAAAGCTTCTTACCAAACGGGGTGAGCATTATTGCAGATGTGTACTGTGAAGAACTGAACACAATGATGGAGAAGCTGGCACATCTCGAACCAGCATTGGTCAATCACTCGTCTTCGCTGCTCCTGCACGACAACGCGCGACCACATATTGCACAGCAGACGGTCTCCAAGTTGCAAGAACTGGGGTTGGAAGCTCTCCGTCATCCGCCCTACTCACCAGACCTTGCGCCTACAGACTACTACTTTTTCCAGAATTTGGATAACTTCTTGGCGGGAAAAAAATTCAAAACCCGAGAGGCAGTACAAAATGCCTTTGAAGAATTTGTTGTCTCCCGTCCAGCTGATTTCTTTAAGAAGGGCATTGATTGCATGGGTGATTACTTCGATTAATACAAATAAAAATACATGAAAAAAATTCGTTTAAATTTTTTCATACAAAACGGCAATTTCATAGGTAAAGACCTAATATATATACATAGGCTGCACTAAAAGTATCGGGAATGGAATATTTCCACTGT
The DNA here is from genome assembly GCA_963565745.1 of Phengaris arion. NCBI lineage: Eukaryota > Metazoa > Arthropoda > Insecta > Lepidoptera > Lycaenidae > Phengaris > Phengaris arion. The sequence continues at coordinate 12,052,727 of OY751435.1, read as the reverse complement.
TCCTGTCATATTAAATTTTTTTTAATTTAAAACTCCTTGGTTTTAAAAATCGAATACCGTTTATTTATTTAAAAAAAGATTCTCGGTCTTGTCACAAGGTCTTGTCAAACTTGTTTAGTCGTTGAGAAAATGGAATTGACTCGAGAAAATTCTAGAGCGATGATTTATTATGTCTTTCGAAGTGGTTTAACACAAAAACAGTGTGTTGACCGGATGATTTCTGAATTTGGTGATGAAGCCCCATCCAAAACCACAATTTATCGCTGGTTTGCTGAATTTCAACGTGGACGTGTCAAGCTCAGTGATGATCCCCGTCAAGGTCGTCCAAAAACTGCAGTCACCCAAGAAAACGTTGATGCTGTGCGTAAGCTGATTGAGGAAGATCGACATGTGACATACCGCGAAATTCAGGCAACTTTAGACATTGGCATGAGTCAAATACAAATAATCTTGCATGAACAATTAGGTGTAAAAAAGTTGTTTTCCCGATGGATACCGCATTTGCTCTGTGAAGAGCAAAAAGCGGCTCGCGTTACTTGGTGCGTCAGAACTCTCGGAAGATTCCACGCAGGATCCTCAAATGCTGTATACAACATCGTATCAGGTGACGAATCCTGAATATACGCGTACGAACCCGAAACAAAAAACTAGTTACGAGTTTGGGTGTTCGAAAATTTGTTAAAGCCAACAAAAATTGTTCGTTCACGGAGTGTTGCAAAAAAAATGGTGGCCACGTTTGTCTCCAAAACCGGCCATGTTGCGACTATTCCTCTTGAGGGACAAAGAACGGTTATTGCAGATTGGTATGCTAACATTTGTTTGCCACAGGTCGTTTCTGAACTCCGTAAAGAGAACTGCAACCGCCTCATCATCCTCCATCATGACAATGCGAGTTCTCACACCGCGCACAGAACAAAAGAGTTTTTAGAGCAAGAAATCATAGAATTATTAGACCATCCGCCGTACAGGCCCGACCTAAGCCCTAATGATTTCTATACTTTCCCTAAAATAAAGAATAAATTGCGTGGTCAGAGATTTTCATCACCTGAAGAAGCTGTGGACGCCTACAAAACGGCCATTTTGGAGACCCCAACTTCCGAATGGAATGGTTGCTTCAATGATTGGTTCCATCGCATGGAAAAATGCGTCAAATTTCGCGGAGAATACTTTGAAAAGCAATAAATACATTTTTAAATAGTAATGTTGTGTCACTTCCTTGATTCCCGTAATTTTCAGTGCCGCCCTCGTAGGTATGTTGTTTTAGCGATAAAGATTAGAAGTAAAAATATTTTATCCATTTTGGTGTCAAATGCATATTCCCTATTATATAGGACTACAGGGGAGCCTAAACGTGTGTCAGAAAAAAATGTAAAACATTATCGACACATTAAACAGTCTCACTCTTAGCCCGTACTTCCGGATAAAAAAATCCTAATAATAATAATTATATAAAAAGACAATGAACACAGAATCTTGAGAAACACAAACCTATGAATTATCATGTGTAGCTTAGGTTAAAAATTATCAGGTCCGCTCCACTCCTCTGTAAATTTATTACCACTCAGTATTTCGTGGGACGTGGGAGTAATTATTTCTAAGCAACTAAGTCTTTTAGATACGGACATAATCTTAAATTCTGTCTCTCTCTCGCATTACTCCGCTGTTCAGTAGATTTTATGACCAGTATTTTATTTCAAAACTTCGAGGCTTCCAGAAACAAAACATAGACAAATATTTTGGCTCGCTCGCTTCGTTCGCTCGCTATTGATTACTTGATTACCTATATTTTTCATTGTGTATTTTCCATTACTTCATAATATTGTAATGTTTTAATAAATTGGATCCAAAATATAACATATTTTTAAAACTATCTGTCCTGCCCCGCACAACAACGCTGCAAACTCTACAATCAAAATATAGACTCCATGTGTTGGATAGAATGGCGAGCGAGAAACAATATTCTAAAAGATTTCGGCTCGTTCGCTTCGCTCGCCCTCCATTGTTTACAAAAAGTCTATATTTTATTGTAGAGTTTTCAAATTACGTTCTAATGTTTCATAAAATTGGAACAGGTTACATATTTTGAAAAATGTCTGGACCGCTCCGATTTGCTGATGATTTTAGTAAAAAATTTTGCAACGTGCGAGAAGTCTTGAATAGAGACATATTCTTAAATATGTGTTCACTCCGCTGCTGATTTTATGACTAAGTGACAAGTTCTCAGATACAAAAACTATATCATTTTAATTTCAATGAAATGAGAGAAATCCCCGTTTCATTTCCCTTAATTGAATTTTTATTCTTGGGCTAGGGCTACCGCCGCCTAGGCCTAGGCGCTAGGCCGCCACATTTTTTTTTGATGTGGCCTACCCTTAGGATCGCTACGCTACTGAAGGTTAGGCTACATCCAAATCTAAAACTATGATTTTCCATATTAACTATGATTTTACATTATAATATTGTGAGATATGTATAGTGTAAGTTACCTGCGCTGTTGGCATGCCGTCTGGTGTATCGGCGCAGTGCAGGCAGTGCCGCAGCCGGTGGCGCAGCAGCGTTGCTCAGCGCCGCACTCCGCGTCGGAACGGCAGGCCCATTCGCAGGCACCAGTCGGTGGAACTAAGTACGGGCACTCGCCAGCTTTACGCGGCAGACCTGGACAAAAACAAACCCCTGAGTTAAGACTATGTTACGAGTTTTTGCGCAACATTTTTTGTTAATAATGCAAAATATAGAATCGACTGATTTATATGGGGAAAACGAGCATCAACTAAACTTACAAGCAGGCACAGGTGGGCAGTAATCAGCATCACAAGCTACGTCTACAAGCGCGCAGGCCCTGCCGGCAGGACAGGTAACGTCACTGCACGGGTCCCGGCACCGACACGTCGGACAGCGGGACGCGCTCAGCTCGAACCCGTAGTCGCAGCCCATGCGGCACGTCAGCTCCAGGCATGAGAGCTCTGATCGGACTCTGCAATGTTGTAAAAATATAAGATCCTTGTTGATTTCTATGAAGATCATGGAAAGAAATATTAAGATGAGGATTTCGTTTGGTATTGTAGCGAAAATTATACATGAGCATATTTTGGCGTTTTTTAACCCCCGACGAAAACAGAGCGATGTCATAATATTTTTTACGTGTCTGTCTGTCCATGGCACCGTAGCTCCCAAACGGTAGAACTGATTTTAATCTAGTTTTTTTTTTAAAGCTGACATGACTGAGAGTGTTCTTAGATATAATTCATCATCATAAGCATCGCACTGCTTGACAATTCGGGGATTACTTAAAAATTGTATAGCAGGATATTTTACAGAGGGGACAACTGAGGATATGCAATAGTCGTCGTTGTCGTTGCAACCTATGAACACCTGCTAGTCGGAACCTTACGTTACACTTCCACCAGATTTCAGACGTGCTATTATTATTTTGACTTTAGATGTCGGTCTTTACTTATCACAATCAACGGCCGATGCGTTGGCGGTGCGAGTGCTGGGTATCTCCGTGCCGAAGGAGTCGACGCACCAGCAGCTGCCACCGGCGCACTGCTGCGTGGTGAATGATCCGTCCAGGTTACACGACGGCGCCGGCAGCGCTAACTTCATACCGTCCACCGTGCCTTCCATCTTCTCGTCAAAGTCGCGTAAGTATTCACACACTAGAAAGCAGGACATTTTAAGTGTTCTAAACGCATTATCATTAATTTATTCAAAGTAGGTTTATTGACAAGTACCCAAACGGACTTTACTTATTGAATTGTCTTAGGTAACAACGAAATAAGGGTCAATTCACACCGAAACGATACGAGACATGGCGCTGCATTTTTAAGATAGCTATTCAAAATTGAACTTTATTCATCACATTATATTATTATTTAATTTTGTAAGTTTTAATGTCTAGTGGCACTGCGCTGCACAATACTAAGGCGGGTCAATAAGTCCGTGACTTTTTGAATTTCTAACGTCCTTACTGAAAAAGCAACACTACTCCTGTCAACAGGCATCTGTCAGTTGACTCCTATCAAAATTTGAACTTGCTGCGTCAGTTAGTTTGTGTTTTACAGCTATCTTTATCAGACTATCCAGTAACTTAAGGAAACAATGGAAAAAAGTGAATTTCATGTGCTTATTAAGCATTATTTTTTAAGAAAAAAAAACATTACCGAGACCAAGGCTAAGCTTGATAAATACTATGGGGACTCTGCACCATCGATTTCAATGGTAAAAAAGTGGTTTACTGAATTTCGTTGTGGCCTTACAAGCACTGAAGATGCCGAACGTCCTGGACGCCCAGTTGAGGTCTCTACACCCGAAACAATCGAAAAAATTCACGATATGGTGTTGGCCGACCGAAGATTGAAAGTGCAAGAGATTGTGGAAGCCATAGGCATCTCGCATGGCTCAGTGGTTTCAATTTTGAATGATCACTTGGGCATGAGAAAGCTCTCCGCAAGTTGGGTGCCGCGTTTGCTCACAGTCGACCACAAACGCAATCGTGTAACAACTTCACAGGAAGGTTTGGCGTTGTTTAATCACAATATGGAGGAGTTTTTTAACCGTGGACGAAACATGGATCCATCACAATACACCAGAGACCAAACAACAGTCAAAACAGTGTGTTTCTAAGGGTGAATCGGCGCCAAAGAAGGCCAAGGTGGGTTTGTCAGCCAATAAAGTTATGGCGACTGTTTTTTGGGATGCACGTGGGATAATCCACATTGACTATCTTCAAAAGGGAAGAAAAATTAATGGGGAATATTATGCCAACTTATTGGACCGCTTCAATGAGGATTTGAAAAAAAACCGACCTCATTTGGCCAAGAAAAAAGTTCTTTTTCACCAAGACAATGCAAGGGTGCACACATGTGCAGTTGCCATGGCAAAAATCCATGAATTGGGCTATGAATTGCTCCCACATCCACCCTATTCTCCAGATTTGGCTCCGAGTGACTACTTCTTGTTCCCAAACCTGAAAAAATGGCTCGGTGGAAAAAGATTTGACTCCAATGATGAAGTCATCTCGCATACAAAGGCCTATTTTGAGGACCTCGACAAATCATATTTTTTGGAAGGGATAAAAAAATTGGAGAAACGTTGGACAAAGTGTATAGAGCTCAAGGGGGACTAGGTTGAAAAATAAAATGATTTATTTATCAAAAAATCTGTGTTTTATTCCAAAAGTCACGGACTTATTGACCCGCCCTCGTATGTCACATGAAATGTGTATCTTTTGTGTAAATTATTTTAATTATTTTTAATAATTGTATTAAAAGTGGCGTGTTCCCTGACTTGATGAAGCACAGCAAGGTGATGCCTCTCTTTAAAGCTGGGAATAAAGCAGACCCAGCTAACTATAGACCAATATCCATATTACCGATTTTAAGTAAAATTTTTGAGAAAATTATTCTAAATCAATTAATTTTTCACTTCAACTCGAATAATTTGTTACATAGTAATCAGTTTGGTTTTACTAAAGGTCGGTCAAACAGATCACAACAGATGCAGGAATTAGTCTTCTGTGCAGTATATTTGGAGCTTTGGAGAGGTCACAGGATGCACTTGGTATATATTTTGTGATTTATCCAAAGCAGTTGACTGTGTGGAGCATGATACGCTGTTCAGGAAATTATACCATTATGGTGTAAGGGGCTCGGCACTAAAGCTTCTAAGCTCTTATCTAATAAATAGAACACAGACTGTGGAAGTAATTCCAAAAGGTCTAATGGTACTAAAATTAAACTAGGAGTACCACAGGGGTCTATTTTGGGCCCTTTTCTATTTCTCATCTATATAAATGATCTACCTTATCTAGTTAATGATAAGCATGAGATAGTACTTTTTGCTGATGATACTTCACTAATTTTTAATGTGAAGCGACGACAATCTAACAATGACGAGGTAAATAGTGATCTCTCAAAAATAGTACATTGGTTTAATGCTAATAATTTACTGTTGAATTCTAATAAAACAAAATGTTTAAAGTTCAGCTTGCCAAATGTTACGCAGGCACAAACCAATATACTATTAAATAATGAGAAAATGAAATTAGTAGACACCACTGTTTTTCTAGGTATAACATTAGATAGTAAGTTACAGTGGGGACCACATATTGCTAAATTGGCAGATAAGCTGAGTTCTGCAGCATACGCTGTTAAAAAAATTAGAGAAATTACCGACATAGAGACCGCGCGATTAGTTTACTATAGCTATTTTCATAGCATAATGTCGTACGGCATCCTCTTGTGGGGAAACGCTGCGGACATTAATACAATATTTGTGCTGCAGAAACGTGCTATACGTTCTATTTATAAGATGTCGACTTTTGAATCTCTAAGGGAAAAGTTTAAAGAAATAAAAGTTCTGACCGTCGCATCTCAATACATTTTGGAAAATGTGTTATATGTAAGAAAGAATCTAAACAACTTCAAAAAGAAATGTGATAATCATTGTGTAAACACTAGAAATAAGAACAAGATAGATATGCCAGTGTTCAGACTAAGCAAAGTTAGTAAATCCTTTAAAGGCCAATGTATACGCTTATACAATATAATCCCAGAAAAGGTTGGAAAACCTTCCCATTAATAAGTTTAAAAAAGTAGTTAATGAACGTTTGTGTGCCAAAGCGTATTATAAAATTAATGACTTCATTCAAGACGGCACACATTGGGAATAAGGTGGCTCCTTATCTTATCTTATTATTTGTTACATAGACATAAGTAAACATTGTAATAATTTTGATTTTAAAAGAATAATTTTCAATCTTTTTGGTAAAAGATGGCCCCAGACGAGTTTCTTGCTGGCTCTTCTCGCTGGGTTAGTTCCCGAACCGGTGGTAGGCATCACGTAGTAACGACGTTCAAAACGAGTATTTAAAAATACCAATTTTGAATAAAAATTTTTTGATTTTGATTTTGATTTTGTAGTAAATAAAGTTCAGTTATGAATAGCTATCTTAAAAATGCAGTGCCGTGTCGCGTATCGTCTCGTTTTTGTGTGAACTGGGACTATCTAGATAGTGTGCTTAAAAATTATAAAAAACTTCGCTTGACTTTTTACTTTAGCGTTAATAAAGGGTTTATCTAAAGTACTTTTCTACATACTGGTAGGAACATCATCTGTCCGATCCGTCTGCAGCCTCAACTTGTCGGCGTCGACGCACACGGGCCCGCACGCGTTGGTTGCGCAGCACGCCAGCCCGTCCGCACACTCGCCGTCCGCGCAGCCGATGGTAGAATTGAAACCGCAGAGTGCTTCGGCGTCTGAGCCACAGGACTCGTAGGAGAACTGCAATAATATTGAATAAAGTTGTGTGACTTGCAATAAATTTATTGAGACCCTTACCCTTAAACATGGCAAAGTGGACCGAAGGCGCGCCCTATTGCTCTGGTTATATCATAATACTTGCATTTATTGCCCGCGGCTTTGCTCCGAAATTAGGTTTTAAGCTTTCATCCCCTATTTTACCCACCACCTAGTGGCTGAATTTTAGAAAACGCTGATTTCAGCGTAATTCATTATTTTTTCCGTACTCAATTCATACGAAATATCATGCAAATATGTTCATGGAATAAAAAGTTTCATAGGAACTTTTATCACCTATTTTACCCCCTTGGGGATTTAATTTTGAAAAATCTTTCGAAGTCATATGAGAAATACGTGTGCAAAATTTCAAATTTCTAGCCGTAAGGGTTTGGCCTGTGCGTTGATACTTACATCAGACAATCAGCTTTGCCTTTTATATATAGAATATAGATTGATATGTTTGTTAATGATACCAGTAGAGTTTTTTACTTTTTTATTACCTACACATCTTGTTAAGACAAGTTTGTTAACTATCTTGGGCCATTATTGGAAAACGGAAAAGTCAAAATTGAGCTAAACGGAGAAGGCTCAACAATAAAATACTTACATCTCCAATGTCAGTTTCGGTGGAGTTGTCAGCGGGGTCGGGGCAGCACACGGACGCGCCGTTCCTGCGGGCCATAGAGCACACATGTCCAGCGGGGCAGTCCTCCGCCGCGCCGCACGACACGACCGCGCCGTCCTCGTCGCTAGCAGGCACGCCCACCGAGCACGGGTTCTCGTACGATATTCTAGGACGACCTACATAACGACATTGATCAAAATTATAGAACTTTCCTTATTAGACTAAACTTTAACTCTAGAGTCTAGATATATTGGCCTCTTATATCTTGATTCTAGAGAAAACGTTATAGGAAAAATATTATTTCACTCCTCTCGAAGCTAACATTGACTTTATTGAATCGAATAATATAGTATCTATGTAACTCCAGGCACTTACAAACAGGATATCCAGTGCACAATTCCCCGGAGCAATCGGATTCCTTCACCCGTACGCACTCTTCGCCGTCCGGACAAGAATAGCCCGCGCAGGGATCGTCACACTCGCAATTCGGACAGCCGTCGGTGCCGGTCTTGTAGCCGTACTCACACACGCCCGCACAGAGAGCGCGTGCACATGAACCCAAACTCCTCCCCCGTGATCGAGCTACCAGAGGAGTCGAAGAACACTTCACAGTTGCAGCCGGACCCATGGAGCCTCGGAGTTTGTTGCCTTCGGTATCCACGCACCTACAATAAACAAATTATATAGAAACTGCAATGTGGCTACGATCTTGTGAATCTACCGTCTTTAAAAAAAGCAAAGTGTAAGAGCCGCAGCTGGTGCGGCGTCGTTGCAATAAGTAGTATTTGCATGTAATTTTTTGCCGCAGCGCCTGCGTTGAATGCCGCAGCTCCTGCGGCGGCGGCGGCGAAATCCATGAAAAATCCGGCGGCGACACCGGAGCTATAATATATTATTTACTCTATGGCTGCGGCTCATGGGTAAAGACGTTTAAGAGTGATATTTCGACGCTAGAACACAATACTATAGAAATAGTCATTACCTATCTTACTTACTCGTAGATGTGAAAAGAAAACATACCGGTTGTCTGTAAAGTCGGTTTACTGACGATAGTTGAACGTGACAACGTCAACAACAACAACAACAACAACAACAATAATAATAATGAGGTAAAGGCAATGCGAGCTAACGCTGGTACTTGGTAACGATACTTGGTAACGATAACGGGTAACAGGTAACGTATGAGTCATTTTTTCGTGCGTGCAGCCAACTCCATCGATTTATAAGACGTTATCACGTCAAAATAATATAGAGTAACGATGTAAAGTGTATAAAAATTTGGCAATAAAATATTCGTCAAGGTACTTACCAACAAACCAGTCCATTTCGCGAACATTGTCTCGAAACAAAAGATCCGTCACCGCTGCACTGCGGGACATACCCTCGTCCCTCCTTCTCGCTAACCACAAGGAGCTCAGCCAACATTTTCTGCTGGGTGCACATAGTCACATTGTAAGGTAATGTACAGTGTTTGCCACACTCCCCGCCATCGCAGCACTTCTGCATGGAAGGACATTCCAGATCGTGCGCACACGGCGTGCCGCAGTCCTCCGACGCGTCTGATGCTGGGCACGTGCCTGCCTTCTGCAGCTCCAGGGAAGCGGGACAACAAACCCCGTAGTCGTTTCCTGATGAGATTAATATTTTGTTAATAAATTGTCAAGTCAAAATTGTCTAAATTGCCTAGTGAACCAAATATAAGTTTTAGTAAAATACTAAGATGGTGAATTTTACGACAGACTTTGTAATTCATAGAGCAATTAATTTTAACCAGAGGCTGGTAAATTCCTTTTGGATGATCATAAACATTGCCAACATGCGTGTGGTCACTTACAATGTTTATTTGCATAACTTAGTACTGCATTGTTTTTCATAAAGGAAACATGCCTTGGTAGGGAACAATGGGCTCGATTATTATTACTAACCAGTCTCGACCAAACACCTATAGAGAGGGGGACAGTTGGGTTTTCCCGGATCAGTACCGCAAAGGAATGGTCGGCTTGTTTCAGATATTAATAGAGGTTCACCAACTGGGCATATATTTTGAAGACTGCGTCCTCTTTTACCTGAAATATAATATAAGTTTTAGCAATAGGTACATTATGTATGCGTAATCAAAACGGTAAAAATTACAATTAAATCAGTCAGTTGAATAACAAATCATTGGTTAATTATTAAATTTCAAATTCAGTGTTACAATATGAAATTTATGTGTCGTCAAAATTGAAAACAAACAAATGAAATTAAAGCGTCTGTTCCGCGAAAATGTAACAAGTGATTTTAATATCTGTACGAATATAAAATAGATGTATCTTGTCACTTACAAGTGGGTACTGGAGGGCATGGTGGCTTTAAGCAGGGTACTTCCTCTAACTGACAAGACAGTTGCCCCGGACAAGTAACAGACGAGCACGGGTCTCTGCACTTGCACATGGGACAGCCTTGCGCGTTGAGCTCGAAGCCCAGGGGACACAGCATGCGACAGGTATGGGCGGCGCAGTCCGCAACGCGAGTGCAGTTTACGAGCCCGGCCGCTGGTGCCCTGGTACCAGGGATCTAGGAATTTAAACAATTGTATTAGACACTATTACGAATCGAATATTCGAAAGAATAACAGTGTAAGTATATGACATTTTTGACTTCGATTTACTTTCTAGTAGCCTTTTAGTTACCTCAAAACCTGTCGCATCGACGCACCAGCACGAGCTTATAATTTCGTTATCGCATTGTATTTGCTCAAACTCTCCATCGGAAACTCTACATCTGGGCGATCGTAACGGTCGCAGTGCTCCTCTGCCACTTCGAGTATTCTCAGCTGCTAGAGCTCTAGATATCCTCTCCGACGATAACTTTATGTTTTCGCAACCTTAAAATAAAAGAATAATACATTAAGAATGAGTGAGGGATAAAAAATGTCAGAGTTAAATACACCCTGTAGTGCACGCTTTGTGTGGAATTTTCAACAAAAGAAAACGCTTGCCAGCTTTGTTTGTGTACGGACGGGCAAAAATGCGTGGTCACGCACACTTCATAAATTTTTCCCGTCGCAGATTGCGTTGAATCATTTAATGGTATAGAATGAGGCGTGGTCTTTGGTGTACCGTGTACTGCATTACTTCTAGCCAGAATATCTTTATAATAGCTGATGGACTTCAACGTAAATAAGTAATATCCTACTACTATTATAAATTTGAAAGTTTGTGAGAATGGATGGATGTTTGCGACTCTTTTACGCAAAAACTACTGAACACAATTTGGTTAAAATTGGGATGATAGTAGTTTAGGCTCTGGATTAACACATTTTATGCACAAGGCTATTTTTAATTTTGAAAAAGTACAGAGTTCCCATGGGATACTGCATTTATGCGGGCGGAGCCGCGGCCAAAAGCTCGTGCATTAATGAATCCAATAAACAAATCACCCAACTAAGAATAAAATCGATTTACTTTCCATCCTATTTCCGACAAAAAACTTGCCTAATTGACCTTTCGAATGTAGCTCTATGTCACATATAGGGCTTTTAATATTGTTGCTTAATATAGTAGAAATGTCAATGTCTTATTGACAGATGTCACAATCACAGCCTATCTAGTTAGATTATTTTAGTTAGCCAAAAGGCTATATATTATAGTGTAGACGTATCTGTGTTAAGCATCTCTGTAATATGTACCAAAAAAGATACATATGAGAGAGATGCTTAACACAGATCACTACTCAATCTCATATATTATCACCACTCAAGCGTAAGAAGGATTTGTAAGAACCAAGACGTCGCAGCCCACAACAAATATGCGGCCTACGTCTAGGTATGCTCTAGTCTGTAGGTACTGAATTTTATATTAAAGTATAACATACCAGTATACAGAGGATCTACACAGGCCCGGCCGCAGCTCGTCTTGCAGCAGACCTGCTCGCCGCACTCGTCGTCGTTGCTGCAGGGTGCTGCCCGCGCCGGGCACGCCGTCTGCTCAGCCGGACACCTTCCGCGGAGCTCTGCTGATGCTGTATTTAAATCTGTGCAGAAATAGCAACCTTTATTGCCCGATTCATCAACTCACAGCTCAAACCAGTATTAAACGTATTGCATTTAGATTTTGGGCAGTAGATCGTTATTGTGACGTAAGCATCCGCTAAAATGCATGTATCTATATTATTAATCGTCGTCAAGAATCGTGCGAAGCTATTTTAGCAAGGGCACCTAGGTTTTACAAACACTAAATACAGTCAAGATTCTATCAAATCTAATTAATTACCTTATGATTTAATATTTTTTCGTAAAAAGAGCTAACCTTGACACATAATATTCTTCAGGAATTTTAACTTCTTGAACTAAGCTTTACCACGAAAACCGGCGTGAAATAACGCTTCCATTGTGTTCTATCTAGTGAGTGAAAGTACCGCGGTACAGCGGTCCAAGGGTGGTTTGAGGTTTAAATCGTAATCCCCGGTGTCCATGGTGAGTGTAGAGGCGCTTACCATTATGCGTTCCATCTGCTCGTTTTCCGATTTATTCCATAAACAAATACTCTACCTTGTATTAACAGTAGGCACGCGCAAAACAGCGCCACCCTCAACGTGCTGATCATCATAGCTGCATCACTGTGTCGCCAGCTAAAACAACAGCACTACGTTTACTATGTATAAGAGAAATATATTTAGATTCCACATATAGGACATAGGCCACCATAATTTTAATAGACATTAGCCGTAACATATTTTATTTTCACTAGCTGGTGTGCGCAACTTCGTTTGCGTGGAACTACTAAATACTACTAATGAAAACAGAACCCTGAGATAAAAGTAGCGTAAGTTACTCCTTATAACATCAGCAATCTGCCAGTAAAAATCCAGTCAAAGTCGGTCCGGTCGTTTCAGAGATTACCCAGAACAAACAAACAGACAGACAAACAGACAGCTGACAGACAGACAGACGGACAGACAGACAATAATATACCTATAAAAGTATTATAGGTACCGTATGTACCTACCTAACAGCCTCCGTGGTCCAGTGGTTTAGAACTCGGCTCTCGACTCGGCGGTCGTGAGTTCGATTCCCGCATTGGAACAACAAAAATGTTGGTTCCAAGTTTGGTTAGGGCAATGCAGGCTGATCACCTGATTGTCCGACAAGAAAGTAGATCCATGCGTCGGATGGGCATCGCCCGTCGTGTCGTTCATCCGTCCCACTGGGTTACGACAGAAAGGAAGAGAGAGTGCTCGTCTGTACTGCGCACACACTTGGGCACTATAAAAATAACTCCTACGTAGCTGGCCTGGTGTCAATGAAACCGACCACTATCACCGAAACCGATGTGGGAAGCAATTATTATGTAACTACTATCATATTATGCATTAATTGCAAAACTGTTAATTTCAAATTACAAACAGACACTTCAGTCTTATAATTTAAACGAGACAATCTTGTATATAATTGCAATCTCGGCAACGGCTGCAACATTTACAGGAAATTTAGCATGCAGGGAGTTTTGGGGGTGAGAAATCGGCCTTGCTAGGTTTTATCCCTGGGAAACTGCGCATTTTTAAGTTATGTTTATTTTTTTTCCGTCGTGCGACAGTATATTAATAATTTCGACTGTCAGTCCAATTGGCAGTTTGGTTAATTTTTGCGTTGTTCGAAAATTCGGTATGTGGTGAGTTCGAACCCCGGTAAAATATTTTTGTGATTCTGTTTCTTTTTACCTACTAGAGCTCTGAGCAAAGCACGGTTACCCAGGTACTTTTATTTATTTGGAGTATAGATCATGACGAGTCACGTCCTAACTGGGGACGGGTCTCTTTTCAATGTGAAGAGCAATTGACTGCTTCTACCATGCAAGCCTAGAGCAGGTTAGCTATTTCATGATGCCATAATATTGTTTGTAATTATAATTATTATAAGTTGATGTATATCTTCAATTTCACATATAGATCATGCCACGTTTGATTATTAAATGCTTTTTAGGGTTCCGTACCCAAAGGGTAAAACGGGACCCTATTACTATGACTCCACTGTCCGTCCGTCTGTCTGCCCGTCGCTCACCAGGCTGTATATCATGAACCGTGATAGTTATACAGTTGAAATTTTCACAGATGATGATTTTTGTTGCCCCTTTAACAACAAATACTAAAAAACAGAATAAAATAAATATTTAAGGGGGCTCCCATACAACATACGTGATTTTTTTTTGCTCATTTTTATAGATAATGGTACGGCACCCTTCGTGCGTGAGTCCGACTCGCACTTGGTCGGTTTTTATAATACAGACTCGGTACTTTAAACTCATGGTAAGTACGTGACACGCACTATAGAAGCCGTTATCAACGGACCGTTGACAATTAATGTTGTGTGATCATTAACAGGAAACACACAGGTTTTTTTTCCGGAAAGAGTTTGCTGTTTTACTTTGAATAAAAGTAAAAGTTGAAACTACTTTCGGTCTTTATTGCGTAACATAATCAGATTTTTCTAAGCAAACGTATGTAAAATTTGCTCTACATTTCTGTAAACGTTACTTAAGTTTGATACAAATACATAGTTTCTTTTTTAATCTGCCGTAACTATTTTGCTCTATTAGGTAACCTACGTGAAATTGCATAGTGTTGAGTTAGGTAAAATATTACCCTATCTTATAATATGGATTTGATGTAAAAAACAGTTTTGGTTTTTACATCAAATCTAAACATTTTTTGATCAAATCTGACAAAATCTATGGTTATTAATTACTTAGCAACTTAAATAACTTTTTAAATTACTGGCAACATTGTCTGATGTTGAACACTTTTGAAAATGGAACACTATTAACATTCACCTCGTATCTAATCGTGAGTCATTACAAATTGTTGTAGAGTACCACCGACCTAAAGCCAGCCTTGCAGCATAAACAGTAGTACACACGCGCACGCGCGTTAGGCAACACTAATTTGTTAAATTACACAATACCTGTTACGCAAATTGTTTACAAAACGCTAATAACTACTCATTAATACTCCAATAACTTATGATTCTTATTCTGAAGACTCTTGAAGATAATCCTTAATAATTAATTATATTATAAACGCGAAAGTTTGTATGTATGGATGTTTGTTACCCTTTCAAGCAATAACTACTAAACCAATTTCGATAAAATTTAGTATGGCAGTAGTTACCACTCCAGATTAACACGTAAGCTACTTTTTATCGCAGCAAATGTACGGTTCCCGCAGGATTTCTTTTTGCGCGTACGAAGTCGTAGGCAATATCTAGTAAACAACGAACAAACAACATCATATTTGGTTGAAATTTGTATGTTGGAACAAAATCGGAACGCCTCTTTCTAAATGGACATCGGGCAGATATAATAACTTATGCAAGCGAAACAATAGGTTATAGATAATTATTTGGGAAAAACTAATATTTAAACATAACTGAGGTAAAATTTCACCATCCTTGTCTTTTAAATCGGAATTTCAATGCATCAAGTGTGTCCGAGAAATGTAATTTCCGAAAGCTTTTTAAAAAAACTTGCGACGTCTAGAGACTGATTGCATGCAATGTTGCGTGCTGATTTCTTTCACTACGATTTATCTAAAGCTCTTCAATATTTATACCTACACTTATCGCTCTATATTCTAGTATCGCATATATAGACATATAAATAAATAAAATTTAAGTATCTTTTTGTAATATCAAATTAGTAGCTTTGCACTAAATGCATAATGTTATGATAGTAAATACGGTAGCACGAATTTTATAGTTTGTTTAATTCGGTATTATAGGGTGAAATGGGGGTCCAAAGTTTGTATAATAAAATATCAAGTGGACGTATTGCTTTGAATTTTTAGCACACAGATAGTTATTATAATGTAGAGTGTACACATCTGTTATTTAAAAGGATTTTTCGAAATTTATCCCCCACGGTACAGATTACTAAACAGTTACAACGGAACCCACGGGGACGAGGTCGTGCGCAAAAGCTAGTATTTCGTAAAATCATAATAAAATTGATTCGTGCTCACTAGACTCGACACTCGACTCTACACATATGAGCTTAACAGCTTCATAGCTCCTGTTTATCAATGTGTGTATTCTATACTAATATTATAAAGAGGAAAGGTTTGTTTGTTTGCATTGAATAGGCTCCGAAACTACTGGGTAGTTTTTGATGAGATTTGGCAGGGATTTATAGTAGACTACGGGGAGGGACATACGCTACTTTTTATCGCGGGAAAATATACGGATAAATTATTATTATATAATAATTTCCGCGAGATTTTACTTTTGCGCGTACGAAGTCGCGGGAAACACCTAGTTTTGTATACATTTAAATGAATGTTTTTAAATTGATTGTTGTAACCCATATTAAATTGAGTTTTTACTATAGTAAAAGTATTTAATCTTGATAAAGTGAGATCAATAACCCTCAGTGCTGGTAACGCGCACGTACGCTGTACGCAGCAGACCATTACATTCAATTTCTAATATTATATTATCTAATTTAATTAACACGCTACAATTATAATCTTTTACTACATATATCTTTTATTACAATAATGCTTGAAAATGAATATGGTGAATGAATATTATAAAACTTGAGTGAACCGTCATCACCAAGAAAAATTTAAACATATGGCATCGGCTTGTAACCACTTGCCATTGTCAAGTTAAAAAGGCGGGAAACAGAACTTTCGTTCAATTTTCAACACCGTATTCCTAAATCGTCAAGTCTAAAGTCTAGTCAAAGTCCATATAAATAGTCAGTGCAGTCAATGTGTCATGTCAGTCGATTCAGTAAAGTGGTAAAAGCTTTACTGAAAGTTCCTAGGGAGTTTTGGCGGGAAACGCAAAATAGCACGTTTTTAGAAGTTGTACCACTTGCCCACACTTGTGCACGTTAACGAATATTTAATGGTTAATATTCTACCAATATTACACATTAAGAACCGAAAAAACACAAATTTTTGAAGGCATACAAATTTCACAACATCACCATTGAACACCCCGGCAAAACTCCAATGTCAATATACGATTTTAAAACAAAATCACAAACATTTCAGTTTTGCAATATGTTAACAAGGCAGCAAGATATAAGTTAAGGAAATGACGTTTTATAAAAATCTGTAGCGCCGATGTTTGTTTATTATTCTTGTAAGAATGGAGGATATGACGTAACGCACATTGTTCAAATAATTGTTACTTTCTCCCGTGTATAACACGGCCTCGGCGTGGACGACGAACTTTACACTAAAGTCTAAACCATTAATCACGATAACGATTTATTGGCTAGTTTTTCAACAATAATAATTTCTATGGACACTTCACACCACGTCAGTCTGGCCCCGTGGTAAGTATCCGATGAACTTGTGTTACTGGGACAACGGGAAGTAGGTATATTTAATACTTTTATACTATAGATACATATATTTAAGATTTTTATTATATTATTATATACTGTTTTAATACACATAACACATCCATGACCCAGAAAAATATAAAACTTTTTGTTCCCTCGGCGGGATTCGAACCCGCGACCTCCGGCTTGACCACCGACGTGCTCAACCGTTAAGCCACAGAGGTTGTCTATATTAATATTTTTGCATTGAATAGGCTTTGAAACTAGGTACTGGACTGATTTAGATAAAATATGGTACAGATATATAGGTTAGACCTCGGGGAAGGACATAGGATACTTTTTATCTCAGCAAAATGTACGACTCCCGCGAGATTTTCTCTAACGCGCACGAAGTTGCGGGCATCGTCTAGTCAAAAAATTTCATATTAATATGACTAATATTATAAAATTATATAATATTCTAATAAGATTTTTCTTCACAATTAGGGGCTTACAATTCGTAATAACACAAAGGTCAGACAATTACGGGTCATAAATTGTTGCAGTGCTAATTTCTGAGCTGAGACCTTAAAAATATTACTGACGCTAATTTCCAACCCTCACAAAGTTAGAACCAAATATGAAGCCCCTCGCAAAAATATATTAACATTTTTATATTTTTATTTTTTATTATTTTTTACACATTTTTACATAATTATTTTTTAATAAGTAGGTACAGACGGATTCTCGTACGTATTCCATTACCTACGTTGTATGTTTCAAAGTGAGTGAACTCTGTGGGACTGACGGGTTTGAAGTACTCGGGTGATGCAAGAGGCTGCGAGCGTGTCGAGTGAAAGGCTATATTATGCTTCCTTTACCCTATAGATTGACCCATATGTATGTCTTTATGCAAACGTCTGGAACATTCCTCACTCCTTTCATATGCAAAATATACAGCCTTTATTTTATTAAAACTGTATTAAGAGTTTCAGAATTCTAATTATATTATTGAATAATTATAAACCATTAAATATAGATTGACCCATATGCATGTCTTTATGTAAACGTCTGGAACATTCCTCACTCCTTTCATATGCAAAATATAGAGCCTTTATTTTATTAAAACTGTATTAAGAGCTTCAGAATTCCAATTATATTATTGAATAATTATAAACCATTAAATATAGATTGACCCATATGCATGTCTTTATGCAAACATCTGGAACATTCCTCACTCCTTTTATATGCAAAATATAGAGCCATTATTTTATTAAAACTGTATTAAGAGTTTCAGATTTCCAATTATATTATTGAACAATTTTAAGCCATTAGGTTAATCTAATAGAGCTTATAATTTATAAGAGATGTTCCTACGTATTGTACATACGAAAATTCATTAAGGGAGTCTATTATTTACAGAGGTAGTCAGTAAAGTAAGTTTACTTAATACAAGCTAAGGTGAGTGCTACGTTTGAAAGTTTCTTTGATTTACTTTTATGGCATACAAATGGTGACGATTCGGACGCGACTAAAATGAGTTTATTTTCACTTTACAAAATTGTCATTTTGTGTGGGTACTTACCTACCTACTTATAATAATATCATTTCATGTATACAAAATGACGTACAAATATGAGACTTAATATTTTAATATATAACAGATAACATAGCTGATCCGGCAAACGTTGTTTTGCCATTTTACGTATTTTTAATACTACATCATATAAAAATAATTATGAACTGGAATGAATAAATAACTACACCTACAATGCAACCTACGTCCTAGTCCTACACCTACTCCGACAACCTACAGCTTTTCCAATATTTCTCTCCAATGTTTAGCCTTCCCAGAACTTCCACAATTATTTCGAAACCAAAATTAGCCTAATCGGTCCAGCCGTTCTCGAGTTTTAGAGAGCCATTGGAGTTGCAATCCATTTTTACGTCCCTCGGGAACGGGATAAAAGTATCCTATGTCCGTCTCCTGGTTCTAAGCTACCTCCCCACCAATTTTTAGCCAAATCGGTTCAGCCATTCTTGAGTAATAAAAAGTGTAACTAACACGACTTTCTTTTATATAGATTATATATAACGTACATTTTTATCTCGTAGAATATAATATTATTCTCTTTGTGAACAGTAGTAGGTATAATTATATACGTGTGCATTAAATTTTTTATTATACGTTTTGCTAACGAGCCATATCGTTTAATTTTTATGGAAATTAATATCGTATAACATAAACATTATGTTATTATATTGTGTAAGTTACATCATAACGTAAATACCTATTAAGAGTTTGCTCTACATTCTGGCTTTAAGGAAATACGTGAAATCAAATGGGTATGCAAGTATAATGTAGAAACTAGTAATAGTTTAAATAGTACAAAAAATCAAAATCTGAAATACTTATTAGTGGACTTCCGCCTGACTACAGGGGCGACATTCTCTACAAATGACAGTTCGAGCACCGGCGAATGTCAGCAATTAAAAAACAGCAGCAAAAGCAAAATTAATTTAAACGTCGCGTCAGACAAATCTATCATATTATGTAATATGTAATCATTCCGTCAATTATATCAAAGCACGAAACGACCAGCGGCCAGCCCCGTGAACGAAGTCCTGGCTGGAAAAACTCACGCCTTCCCGCCTCCGTATTCGCCCAGCCACGCACACACAGCCGCGAGCTGTCATTCGTGTAAATCGGTGGATTGATGATTCTTTACGTTAGTTATATTCATATTTAATTGGCCTGACCGAGCATACCACCTCGCACGGTCGGAGATCACCCTTTGGGGCTCCCGTATTCCCACTGTTTCTATGGTATGGTATATTTTGACATTTTGTTGCTTTCACAAGAGATTTAAATGATATAACCTACTAGGTGGCCCGCGCGACTTCGTGCGCGCAAAAAGAAAGTCCGGGAACTGTACAGCGTTGCCGTTGTTTTTCCACCAACATCCATCCATCCATATTTATAATAGTAGTAGGAATTAGTATTATGATGAAACCATGTATATAATAAGATCCTCCTTATACCCTAAGTACTTACTACTCATAGTCGTACTTGTAGTCGTGTATGAGTGTATAGCACAAGTAGATTTATATCTACTGAATGATGTCATGTGTTTCGACTTTCGTATCCTCAATACTTACATAGGTATCTATTGTCGTATTATTTAAGTGGAAGCCTCGTAAGAAATTGAATACAATTTTATTGTGACTACGTTGTTAGCACGATTGAAAGTTTAGATCATGACGACTCAATTGTAGTCCCGACACTTTCGAAAATGTAATTCGGTGGAAGTGACTTAGAGCATTGTTCGCTAATGCCCCAATGCTCCATAATCCATATGAGAATCGTGTCCGCTTAACACTTAAATCTAAATCTCTGTAGATAGATATGAATTGTCTTTTAATTATGTAGTAGGTACCTAGCTAGCTTTCATTAGCAGACGAGAGCTAACTAAGATATTTTTTTGGATAAAAAATATGTCACAAAAATCTAGCTTTGTCTACGCTTATTATAAGTATTTTGATATTTAAATAAGACAAAGCTATATGAAGCGAAAGATGACAGGAATAAGGTCAAGTGATGTAGCGCAAAGGAGACAGATTGTTAAAAGTGACAACCATGAGCGAGCTGTGTGTTGGAGAGTCTTAAGTTTGCCTATCGCCGGGGGCGTTTAGATACAAAGACACGGGAGTGTATAGTATCTGAGGCATGTGAAAAGGTTCACTGTAGCGCTATAGCGTGTAGTGCTGTAAAAATATACTACGAGCACTTGCTTTCAGCGTTTGTTATATTATTAAGTACAAAACAAAATAGCTTGTGAAATATTTGGTAACAATGCGAAAATATTTTGTCGACTAAAACATATTGAAAATAATATTATATGGGTTGTAGATTATGCTATTCATATTTTTCATATCATATATAGAGACTTTTCAAAAAGGTAAAGCTATTTAGAATTTCACATCAATATAATCATATTATAATTAGTAACTTCTATTAAAAATTTTAAAATATTTCTATGATTACGATAATAAATATATAATAATTTCTTTGTAAGTAATGTTCTTTGCACATTTTCTTAGAAAGTTACTTACTTAAAAGACCATTTCTGAAGCAATGGTCTTTCCTAATAATAATATTAGCTTTTAAGCTAATATTATATATATAGAGATAATAAATTAAAACGTGCATTCCGAGACAGCAACTAAGTTACATTAAAGTTTTAAAGACGAGCATGCAATTTTGTTTTTAGCTTAACGACGCCATCAAAACCACGGCATGACGAGATATTGCTGATGTCACATTTACGTAAGTTATTATAGCAGCTCCGTCTTAAGCATAAACGAAATTAAAAATACAAAAGATTTTTAAAACGATGATGATTAAATGTAATTTTTTTACAAGGAATCTGCTCCAGAAAATGCATCCCCTGAAGTTTTTATGGGCCCCACCCTTGTTTAATGTTTTGATTCGATTTGATTTAATTTTGATTAAATTTTCGATTTGATTTTTTGATTTAGATTGAATTTTGATTTAATGTTATTGTGTTCTGACTTAATCTACTAATAAAGAGATCTTTAAGTAACATACATATTTCTATTGAAGAAAGTATAATACATGATAAAAAATGTGAAGGTAATAGAGTGTGCCACGAAATCAGAAACATAATGTAGGTACGAGAATAAAATATAATATGTATTTCCATTTTTAAAGCAAATTCTTGTAAAATGAAAAGAATATGAGTTTTATATTCGAAGAGGACAGAGTTCCATTCTAATTTACATCAGAGCCCGGCCCTCCTATTTTCTTTTGAAATGTTAGACAAACTTGTGAAGTGTGCGGCAGTGGCGAACTCTCTAAAGTGTGTTTTCACTTGAATGGTATGTCGCATGAGCCGGGTGAAAGTATCCACTCGGACAGAACGATTAGTACCAATCGCGAGCGTTAATAGCAATATTTGTTTTAATTATCAAGTATGTACCGACAGAAGCTAAATTGCAGTGGGCTAGCGACTAGCGTGGACTACAGCCTAAACCTCATATGGAGAGAAACGAGCCCCAGCAGTGGGGACGTAAGTGGTCGCATGTTGTATTTTTGTCGACAGAGGTTTTGTTATATGATCTTCTTAGAGATAGACTTTTTGGGTCCATAATATCTTAGCAACCTCTAAATGTTTTTAAAAGAATTATCTAATGATACCTCACACTATGGGGTAGACGTAGAGGCGGAAAAATTTCATCTCATGTCAGTCATGTAGGTAATGTACTCCAAAAATTTCTTTCATCTTTCAAATCTCGCGAGAGGCTTAAATGGATTTTTGTGGCATAATTTATCAGACATGTGGTCAATATTTTGTTATACAATTTTAACAAGAAATACAAATTAATTATTGTATGTTAAATTCGACGAACGAGCGACATTCAGACGATTTATCACTTGGCCACAGACGCTCACATTAGATAAATTGTGGAAAAGAAAAAGTATTCAAAGATTGCATGTACGGTGAAGTCCAGTTCGGTGCAAACCATGCACAAATATAATCTGATTTCGTTTGATGTGTCCGTTACGATGCGTGCACTGACCTACACAGAACGCGGATCTGCGGGAAATTACTATTTACTTATCGATACAGCTACGTCGTTACTCCTGTGTACCGTAACGTGGCTAAATTTGTGCATTCACCAACCTAGATCGCAGTCGTAGACATGCCATTATTGCGCTATATCTCCTTTATGAATATCATATTATCACCATTATCGTAGAGAATTGTAGTGTTGCTTTCAATGGAAAGCAACACAAGAGAAAATTATAATGATAATTCTTCTCGTTCCTCAGTTTATATTCAATTATGTGATATGAATATACGGAATGGTTATGATTTCTTAAAGAGGGAAAAGTTGAGCATCTAATATGTGAGCAAATATAGAGCAAAATATGCAAAATGAAAAGCTAAAAGTTTTTTGTATGGTAAACTCATATTTCTCATTAAATATTTTTTTGTTATTATAACATTCTTTATGATGTAAAAAGTAGGTAGGTGTTTAAAAAGTATTTTAAATGTTTAAAGGTTTGTTGATGTTACGTCGTAGAGCTTGCGACATCGATGAGATAATAAATTTGAAGTTGCGAAAGAAAGAGTCGAGTGTCCGCTTCGTAGGATTCTGACTCATAGCTGTAGCATAGTATCTCCGTTGCAAAAGGATTACTAATTTAATACATACTACATACTTATAAACAGAGCCTTTACCCAAGTTGCCATCGCTAATTACGACGACGATGTTCGAAAACAAAAATGTATAGGATTTAACATAGTCATCGCTAAGTCACTTAGCGATGCACATTGTCAAACCATTATTAACCATACATTTTTATTTGCTCTGCTCTGAGAGCTCTGCAAAGGCTCTAAAGTAAAATTTTGTTTTAGAGACAGGTGAAAAACGTCAAAATAAAATTTGATGTGGCATGCTTTTGTATGCTCATTTTCTATGATGTTATATCCTCATAATATTTCCTTACATCCTCCCTTCTTTACATCTTTACTTCATAGTGTTGCCAACAGTTAATTTTTGAATCACTAATGCCAAGTCTGAGGTTTTTGTCGGTAGTTTATCTATTCAATAGAGCTTTTGATTAGTTAACGAGTTTGTGTCATCCAATCAAAAGCAATATTGAATAGATAATAAACTACTAACGAGAAAAACAGGCAATTATACATTATATTATTTTCATGTATTCTCCATATGTGTTTACAAAAAATGTGTAGATATTTTTCAAATCGCACAAAATGAATTTGATTATTTAAGCGAACACGCACCGATACGTTAGTAACCCTATTAGTTCCGCGATTATAAAAGCGGTACAGAGCGGTAACGGACCGGTCTATAAGTCTGGCTTACGACACAACTCACAATTCAATGGTACAGATCTACGGAAATACAATAGATAAAAACAATAAAAAGTTCATATTATCGCAAAAACATTGGACATTCTACCCTCAATATTGGACAATTATGGGTGTTGCAGTTTTCATTTGTACGTACAACAAAAGCCAAACCCGTAAATTGATTGCAAAAAAAAATCGTTGCATCGCATGGGAACTAACTATGGTAACATAATGAACATTTCGCAAAAAATACCTATGTGGTCATTGCTTATTATAAATGTTAGAGTCCAAAACTTAGAAATACTCAATAACTAGCTCCATGTCTTTTGTCGAGTTATTTAGGACAATAGAGCATCTCGAAAGTTTCAAGTGAAATATTCATACAAACTAGACGGTATACCGCAGTGCAGGGTTAATTAACATTTCTGATTTAGAGTGTACGTACGATACAATCAATTACGCTGTTCCGTAGCTCTCCCATCAAACATTTGATGTGAAGTGATGTGAAGAAAAAACACGCCATAAATTTTTATTTAATTCGTGATTTTAAAGTTTTAAATTTTAACTTCAGGAGCTCACTCATTCAGGGTGTATTTTTATCCGAATGAAATGTCAAATATTTAAAACATTAGGCTACAATATTACGTAATTAATAACAATATGCCATGCTAAAATTTTTCGTAATTTACAGAAAAATAACATGATTAACATTTCCTGACAACTCCCACTAAGTATGGGTACTTTCGTGCGTATATTTTGTTCATAACGATAACCACATTAGCTCTTTGCGACAATTTTTTGATAATGGAGCTGTCATTATTCAAAATAATCCTGATGATATATTTATTTTACTCGGCGATTTAAATATTACTAATGCTTCAGATACTGCTTAACTGTACTGCTACTTAATCAGATTAAAAAAGGAAAAATTAATGGTTCATAAACGTTGGGAAACCTATAGGGCTGAATTTGTACTACTGCGTACTAGGGAACACAAACTTGAAGCCGAATGTTATAATAATTATATCTCTCAGGCGGAGGATAGAATATATATTTGTCCGTCTTATTTGTGGTCTTTCATGAAGTCTAAATTTCCAGTAAATAATATACCTGAACAAATGTCATATAATGGGACCACGATTAATAATGGTGAGTCGATATGTAACACTTTTAATGACTATTTTAATTCCGTTTTTGTATCCTCTAATATCGGCCCACACTCTGCGACCTCTAGCACAGGAGACACAACTTTTGAACTCTCTTCTAGTAACATATCAGTAGAGGAAGTGCAGCTTCTTTTACAACAACTTGACTTAAAAAAGGGGAGCGAAATAGAGCTTATTCACCCCATTTTCATTAAGAATTGTCGCAGGGAGCTGGCGTGGCCTCTCCATATTATTTTTACAAAATCTCTCGCCGAAGGACACTTTTCCAAAATTTGGAAAACGGCCTTGATCACCCCTATATTTAAATCCGGTAACAGTCAATTAATCACTAACTTCAGGCCCATAAGCAAATTTAACATTTTAGCTAAAATACTTGAAAAGATTGTTGCAATAAATATTACAGCTGTTTTTTACAACGATATCTCTGACAGGCAACACGGTTTCTGCCAAGGTCGTAGTGTAGATTCAAATTTACTTACTTTTACTAACTTTGTAATTAATAATATCTTCACGGGACGACAGGTAGATACCGTGTACACCGACTTCACGAAATGTTTTGGTAAAATTAATCATAATATGTTAATTTCTAAACTTCAAAAGCTGGGCATACATGGGGATTTGCTACGATGGATAGGTTCGTATTTAAAAATCGAAGCCGAGCGTTTGCTATAAAGGGTTATACATCAAATTTCCTTCCTGTGCCCTCTGGTGTACCTCAAGGTTCGCATTTGGGTCCCTTACTTTTTATTTTTATTTAAATATACTATTTTTACCAATAGTGAACATATAATCTATCCAGATGACACTAAAATATATAAAGCAATTGCAAGTGTAAATGTTTGTCATAGCCTACAATTAGATTTAAAAAACATCTTTAATAATTATTGTACTAGAAATGAGCGGTACCTAAATTTAAGTAAATGTAATGCTATCAGTTTATCTCGTAAAAATAACCCTATTGTCTTCAATTATAATACAGCCGACACAGCAATAAGTCGAGTGAACTCAATAAGAGATCTAGGTGTGACCCTGGATACTAAGTTAACTTTTAATCTTCACATTGATAACATATGTATAAAATGCTAGGTATGATCCTACGTGTTGGGAAACCCTTCAAGCGCGCTTGCACTTATTTTAAATCTTTATTACTCTTATGTTAGAAGCATTCTTGAATTTGGTAGTATTATATGAACTTCGCAATATTGAGTTCATATTGACCGCGTAGAACGCACTAAAAACATTTTTCTTAAATCTCTCTGCTATAGAATAAATACACACTTTGGAAACTTAGTAAATGCCGCTAAGAATTTTGATGTATCAAAACTGGAGGACAGAAGATTATACTTAGACTGCATTTTCTTTTTCAAAATTGTTATAAATCTAATCAACTCCCCGACTATGCTAGAAAAAATAAGATATAGTATTCCACGTCACTCCTTACGTTCTCATAATTTCTTCCGTATTGACTATACTCACTCCAACTATGCTAAACACAACTTTTTCAGACGAGTACCTAAATATTAAAATTAGAAATTTATCTGACCTTGAACCCTTTTGCTTTTCTATACTTATAAAAAACTTGATTAAGTCAAAAATGTTAAAAGTACATAATAAATGTTTGCTAGCTTAACTTTGAGATTTTGTAAGCCTCACTTTCACACATATACTTAATATTGTTATGTACCAAAATATATTTAAATTTAAAATAATTTGTAACAACCAACGTACAACACGGGCACACACATCACAAACACTTTCACACCTCATACGCATAAACACGAACCCTAGTGGAACTAGTTTCTGAACCCAATACTTGTCGTAGGGCTAGTTGTCGTAGGTTCTAAAGTCTAGACAGACATCCATACTACACACCGCAACATTCACTATACACCACACACCGCACACATACACTATACACCACACACCGCACACATACACCACACACCGCACACATACACCACACACCGCACACATTCACTATACACCACACACCGCACACATACACTATACACCACACACCGCACACATACACCACACACCGCACACATACACTATACACCACACACCGCACACATACACTATACACCACACACCAATCTGGGATCCACGCTCCAGTATCCTATGTATCTTAGTAACTTAGATAAGATTTATGTTAGTTAGTAACTTAGATAAGATTTATGAACCTTTAGAACTACTCTTAAGAAAATGTTTGTATATGTAATATTTAAAAAAAGACTGTATGCGTTCTAAATAAATAAATTTAAAAAAAGTTAAAGTCACACGTTATACATTATTATATATTTTTGGAACGAAAATCGAATATTTATCACGCTCCTTGAATCTTTGTTTTGAATACATCCAGTATTACGAAAAGATCGTTGAAACCCCAAACTTTTAGCTCGCTTTAAGCTTGCTTTACAAGTCATACTTGTAAAGCATACTTAAAGGTAATTAATGAGTAGAGCAAGCCTCTAACAGAAATAATTGAATATAATGCTTTTAAATCTCTTTGAGCAAATACGTGGCCTTAAGTTTCGGTTTGCACTCGCACTTATATTATGTAGAATACATCAATACAATGCACAATTCCTTTGATAAAGCCCACATTTAAGAGCATAAAGGTATTCAAATCTCACTACCGACACCGGGTCTCACTGAATGTCGGCCGGTATCTGTGACTTGTGAGAGGTACTGAAATATTTATTGTTCCTTTAAAATAATATATTCCTCTATGTACCTAGGAAAACATATAGGATTTACGAAGGATCGTCAAATGCAAATTAATAAATCAAGAATTCCTTGTCTCTCATAAAACTCCAGTAATTGGAAAAAGGAGCTTAATTTAAGAGCCTATCATTTATTATACCATAAATTAGGGAAAATAAATAATAATTAATAATGATTCGAAGCTGATCACAGAAATATTGAGCATTTTTAAGGTTCCGAAATACTCAAGGAACCCTTATAGTTTCGCTCTGTCCGTCCGTCTGTCTATCTATCTGGCCGCACTTCTAGCTTCTGCCCCCTTACTCCCGACACAATCGAGAATCGAATCAGTTCCATCTTAATAGCTTTTGATACTCCCAAAACCTACACTAGCGCACGATCGTGCGGTAGCTCAATTTGTAAGTAACCTGGATCGAGAAGTTCGTTAGATCGTAACTTTTGACACTCCCGACGAAATCAATCGACTGTGAATCGAATGGAAGGATCGAAAATAAACGTCAAATTACACGATAGCTAAAGAGGTCTCATTTACAGTATCGAGTTTGCTTCTTTTAGTGTATTTGAACTAAATTACGTGATTTTTACTGTAATATTGCAGCATTATTTAATGTTATTGAATACGCGTTCGGGAAATGCAGAATTTACGAAGATTCACCAACTTCAACACATTAGCAATTATCGCCTTAAAATTATTTATTTGACGTAAGAGTTTTAAGTGAGATTTAACTACTCATATGAAGAAACCGACTCACTGAAATTATATCACCGTTATGTGTAAAGTTATTTAAAACCTTTACGCATTTGTTTACACATTTGGCCGCTAATTCATGTATTATATTTTCACTTAAGACAGATGAAGTCAAATGAGACAAATGAAGTCTATGATCTATATCATATATGGGTAACAACCAGCCCGCGGGCCGGATGCGGCGCTGTAAGATATGATCCGGCCCGCGAGACATTTTGAAAAATCCCAATAAAAAAATATTACATTAGGTACTTATACTCACGGGGGTGACAGTGAGGCGGCAAACATCCAAAAAGCGGCAAAAAGGAACCACTACAGGAGAGGATATTTTATTGAAGTTCAAAAGGTATTCACAAGTTTTGGCTTGCCATGGTCAAAATTAATTGGAGTATGTACTGATGGTGCACCTTCTATGGTCGGCTTACGTAAAGGTTTTATCGGAATTTTTAATGAAAAAGCAACAGAATTAAATGTGCAAAAATTATGATTTGATAGTCCTTCATTGCATTATGTACCTTCTATGGTCGGCTTACGTAAAGGTTTCATCAGAATTTTGAATGAAAAAGCAACAGAATTAAATGTGCAAAAAGATGATTTGATAGTCCTTCATTGCATTATCCACCAACAAAACTTGTGTTCTAAGTTCATTCGACTCCAGAATGTTATTAATGTGGTATCAAAAACCATCAACTTTATTCGATCCCGAGGTAAACCCTCGGGTAAACCATCGTCAGTTCAAGGCGTTTTTGGATGAAATATCAGCTGAATATAACGACGTAACATATTATTGTGAAGTTAGATGGCTAAGCAAAAGAAAAATGTTGAAGTGGTTTTATTTTATAAATAAAACACGAATTTGTTATTGTATCATTTACATACATTAAATATACCACTTTTCAAAATTAACAATTAACTACCTTTTTATAATACTAACAATTACCTATTTATGGCCAGTTAATGTAGTTATATTGTAGTATATGTAATGTATTGTATTGTATATAAGTGCACAACACTTGAGTTTTGCCGACAAAATAAATCGAAATATGACTTTGACATTTGGCAGAATGTCAAAGATTGTAAACAGGAAATTCGAAACTATTATTTACTGTCACAGTTTATTTTAGAAAAATAACCTTTAAAAACCTACCATTGCATGAGATTGAGGCTAACTCACTTGAATAAACATACACAAAATGTTATTTAATGTGAAAACGATATAATTTTTCCAAATTTTTATTAATCTTTGCCATAGGCTACGACACTCAGCTGTAACTTGTTTACTCTGTGGACATGACTTCAGCAACCGGATACAGCTTACGACGCTGATAAAACACGATCTTAACGCTATCTTGATTTCAATTCGATTTTGTTCGGGAGTACGCATCACGATCGAAACTGAATCAAAATCGACATCGGATCAGACTCGTAAATCGAAATCGTATCAGGTTTCGGGAGTAAGGCCCCTGTAATCATGAATATAAATGGATAAAAATTTGGTATACATTTTATAGATCTCGGTTTTGGAATCATAAAATAATAATAATTTTATATGTTATGTCTCCATACATGTGAAGTGGGGATAAATAATATTTTTTTATTCTACCTCATGGTGTAAGGTATCGAATAGATCTTTAAAAATAAAGGCAAGGTTTCATACATGACTTTTTTAAAAAATCGACTATTTTCGAGTAATCGGCCTCCAAAGTGGTTTGGAAGTTGGTCCCCCCTGGCATTTCTAAAGTATAGGAGATAGAAACTTGTAAGTTTCCATGCTGATAGACTCTATCAGATAGATCATGCTAAAAACTATTTAGAAAAATTATTTTGAGCGAAATCAACAACTTTTGAAGTAATTCAAAGAAATTTATTATATTGCGCGTTGATAGTTACGGAACCCTCCTTAGACAGGTCCTGACAAGCTCTTGGTTAGGTTTTTGTATTTAAATAAAAGTAATGTTTCAAACATGACTTTTTTACAAAGTCGACCATTTTCGAGTAATTGGCCTCCAAAGTGGTTCATAAGTTGGGGGCCCTGGCATTTTTAAACTATAGGAGATAGAATCTTGTTTTCCATGCTGATTAAAAAAATGCGAAAAATTATTTTGAGCGAAATCGGACAATAATTTTTGAAGTAATTCAACGAAAACCTATTGCGCGTTGATAGTTACGGAACCCTTCTTAGACGTGTCCTGACATGCTGTTGGTAAGGTTAGTTTAGGTTATTTTTATTATTTAATCTTTTTTATGACATTTGACACCGAGTTACTTTTTAGCGGCACACGGATCAATGGGGACTGTTGGGATATTGAATCTTTTGAGCGTCGGACTGTCAAATTTAAAAAAGCCGTTGCGCGTGGATCGAGGTCGAAACGATGTCATGTCGTAAGGCAGGGGTCTCCAAACTTTCCAGCCTTAGGGCCATACTGATTACTCCAGTAAGTTCCGAGGGCCAAAACCATATTATCATTGTTGCCGGTGGTAAAAAGTGAAATAGTCCACTGATGAAAAAAAAAGTCTGAAAAAGTACGCAACGTTTAAAAAAGGCTGCAAATCGGACTTAAGTCCGCAAAACGGCAACACTGCATATTATTAATTTTCCTGTCATTATCTGTAATTTCTAGATTAGTCGTAGAGTACGAGCCATGAGGAGTAACGTGACACGACATCTGGACACAAGCGAAAATAGGTATATAATAGGCTTCTATCACTAACAGATGGCGCTAATAGCACGTACAGAATAATCTCGTTGGTTCGAGAAAGTTCTGGTGTCTTCCACTCACTTGTAGATGGCAGTAATTGGAATATATAAGAGAAGGCTAGTGGCGCAACCACAAGTCAGTTCCTATGACACTGTTGTGAAATAAAATAGTGCGTACCTCC
This sequence comes from Phengaris arion, assembly GCA_963565745.1. Taxonomy (NCBI): domain Eukaryota; kingdom Metazoa; phylum Arthropoda; class Insecta; order Lepidoptera; family Lycaenidae; genus Phengaris; species Phengaris arion. The sequence continues at coordinate 12,021,069 of OY751435.1, read as the reverse complement.
TTAAAACGTGTTTGTGCATGTTTAAGTTTAAGACATCTTTGTAACAGTATTTTGATTTGAATTGTTGCTTTTGTGTGTAATTTAGTAGTATGGAAAAGAAGCGAAAAATTGATAGTGAATGCAGAAAATTCAAAGATCAGTGGAACATTCAGTATTTCGTAATGAAGTCCAGTAACAAGGCGCTATGTTTGATTTGCAATGAAAGCATAGCCGTTCTCAAGGAATATAACATTAAACGTCATTATGAAACAAAACATTTTCAAAATTACTCAAAATATACAGGAAGTTTTCGGACAGAAAAATTCGAAGCTATGAAGCGCGGATTGAAATCGCAGCAATCTTCATTTACAAAACTCAAAACTGAACAAGAGGCTGCAACTCGTGCCAGCTTTCGTGTGGCTCTCGAAATTGCAAAACGTGGAAAACCATTCACCGATGGAGAAATGATCAAATAATGCATAATTGCAGTAGCTGAAGAAATGTGCCCTGAAAAGGTAAATTTATTAAACACTGTCAGTATGTCAGCAAACACTGTGGCTCGAAGGGTAGAAAACATCGCTGAAAATATATCCTCTCAACTGTTCGACAAAAATGGACATGTTGAGTGGTTTTCTTTGGCCTTGGATGAGTCAACGGATGTGTCAGATACTGCTCAGGTGTTGATTTATATTCGAGGAGTAGATAAAAGCTATGAAGTGCATGAATAACTTCTTGATATGTATAGTATTCATGGCATAACTACTGGTACACATATTTTTAAAGGAGTTGAAATGGCCATTAATCAAAAGAACCTTCGATGGATAAACTTGAAATGTATTATAACTGATGGATGCAAAAACATGAGTGGGAAAGATAAAGGAGTGGTCGCTCTTATGTCAAAGGCTGTAGAAAATGACGGTGGTTCAAAACCATTAGTCTTACATTGTATCATTCATCAACAGTCTTTGTGCGGTAAATGTTTGGATATGTCTGAAGTTCTGAAACCAGTCATATCAACTGTTAATTTTATCAGATCTTTTGGGCTGAATCACCGACAATTACGACAATTTATTGAAGAGATTGGAGAAAATGACTTACCTTATCATACTGCCGTACGTTGGCTTAGTTGTGGGAAAGTCCTTCAGCGCTTTTTGAACTTCGAACAGTGATCGAAATTTCTTTGAATGAAAAGCATTTCCCTCTTACTGAATTACAAAACAACGCATAGCTGTGGAAGTTAGCATTCTATGTTGATTTGACAAAACATGTGAACGAACTGAATTTGAGATTGCAAGGAGAAAACCAGCATCTTCCTGATTTATACACTAATATAATATATTATATATAATAATTTAAATTTATTTATTCCGGAAGAAATTGATACTGTTTCAATCACAACTACGAAGTAAATGTTTTTCACATCTTAAAACATGTGAAATATTCAGCCACACCACTGACACTGAGTTTCCTATCGATTTTGCAATCGAAACTTTGAGTGCTTTGAAAATAAATTTTGATACTCGTTTCTCGGACTTTGATGCCATTGCGAATCAAATTAAGATTTTTCAGAATCCTTTTGATACTGACATTGAAACCCTAGCCCCGGAACTTCAAATGGAAATGATTGATCTACAGTGCAGTGATATAATTAAGAACAAATATCAAAACTCATCTTTGTTGGAATTTTATAAGGGTCTTCCACTGACACAATTTGATAATTTGCATAAATTTGCTCGTGGGCTGTTTTCTGTTTTTGGTACTACTTATTTGTGTGAGAAGACCTTCTCCAAAATGAAGTACACAAAAAATGTTTATAGATCTAAATTAACTGATGAGCATCTTAAATCTCTTTTAATAATTGTTACAAGTAAAATTAGTCCACAACTACAAACTATTGTCAGTAGAAAATCTCAATTACATAAATCTCATTAGTATTTCATATGTCATTATGCTTGTTATAAGTTATGTTTTTATTTAAAATGTATAAAATGTTAGTTGGATTCATTTCAATAATTTGTTAGTTATTATATACTGAAGTTAAATTTTCTGCATATTATACATGTCTTTACTCATTACAATTCTGTGTTTCTTTATCCAACTTATCACAAAAACAATAACAATAAGCCTACAACAATGTTATGAGTAGATAGTCCATGACCATATCAATGTAGATGTCATATTAATAATTATTCAACATAAAATTAGAATACTTCAGTAAACTAAATTTAATTTGCTATAAAAAATATGTTCTCTAAAAGGAGTTTTCAAGTATGCTAGCTCTCCGCGGGCCGGAAAAAATCTGTCCGCGAGTCGGATGTGGCCCTCGGGCCGTAGTTTGGAGACCCCTGTCGTAAGGTGTAAATTGCCACATTTTTTTGCCATAAAAGGAGGTTCACGCGAAAATTCGTGGAAAAAAAAGCTTTCCCCAAATTTTTCCGATGTTCAGTTTTTTTTGCCTGTATCTTACACTTGCTTTAAACGAGAGGGTCTTGTTTATATATAATCGGTATCTCGACAACGGCTACAATTATTACCATGAAATTTAGTATGCAGGGAGTTTTGGGGGAAAAAAATCGATCTAGCTAGGTCTTATCCCTCAGAAACTGCGCATTTTTAAGCAAAATATGTTGTATTTTGTCGTGCAACAATATATTGTCAATAATTTCGACTCTCGACGTCAGTCTGATTGGCAGTTTGCTATGCGTACCTACCTATAATTTTTGCACTGTTTGGAAATTCGGAATGTGGTTGGTTCGAATCCCGGTAAGATAAATATTTTCGTGATATTTCTTTTTCTTTTATATTTTTGTATTTATTTTATCGTTCCACTAAAACGCCGAACAAAGCTCGGTCTCCCAGGTACTATAACTTATATGAATTTATCTGTGTACCTATGCAATATATTTTTTAAGAAATATAGGGTGTATACCAGCGAAAGCGATTACCGTCGCCCATGGATACCCGCAATACCGGAGGAGTCGCAAGTGTGTTGCCATCCGCATCATTAATTGTATTGTACGTTCTACAATAAAGTTTTTGCTCAATCACTTTCCAATTTGCTCGACCACAGACTGGTGGTTACCAAAGATGGCTATGAAAGGCCTCTGTGACGCTCGAAGCTCTAACAATAGCATTGCGTCGCTGGCCGGACGAGTGGGTGTTAAAAATCATTAAATATCATAAAACCTAATAACGTGACTAATTTACGTAAGGTCTTTAGGTAATACTTAATATGTAATTAGATAATCAAAATTTTTGAATACTGTACTTCGATAGGTACAATTCTGTTTGAAATATCAGCACAGTTGCTGTAGTATTTTAAAAAACCCAAGAGTATGCTGACATACTCTTGGGTTTTTTTATATGAGGGTTCCGTAACTATCCACGTGCTATAGGTTTTTTTTCAAATGACTTCAAAAGTTACTGTCCGATTTCGCTCAAAATAATTGTCATATTTAGCACTATCTATCGGCATGGAAAGTAACAAGTATCTACTTGTAATAATTTAGAAATGATTTTCATATTACATATTATAGTTTAAAATAGAAGAAATATTTCTCTATGCATAATGGGGTCTTTTTTACCTACGCCATCTGATAAGTGTGTGTCTGTATGACTGGTAGCTTAATTCACAAGTTCCTACTATACAGCACATGGTACATGAGAATGTGAAATAGGCCTCTAGTTTTTAACCGGCTTCAAAATAACCTAACCAAAAGCATGTCAGGATATGTCTAAGAAGGGTTCCGTAACTATCAACGCGCAATAGGTTTTCTTTGAATAACTTCAAAAGTTACTGACTGATTTCGCTCAAAATAATTTTCCTAAAGAGTTTTCAACATGATATATCAGCATAGAAACGTACAAGTTTATGTCTCCTATAGCTTAGAAATCCCAGGGACTAACTTGTAAGCCACTTTGGAGGATGATTACTCGAAATTGGTTGACTTTGTAAAAAATCGGTTGTCTGTAAAGTCGGTTTACTGACGATAGTTGAACGTGACAACGTCATAAGAAATGGAACAGAGCGAGGTAACGGCGCATGAGTCATGTTTAGCGAGGTAACGCCGGTAACGCATGAGTCATGTTTTTTCGTGCGTGCAGCTGGCTCCATCGAATTATAAGACGTTATCACGTCAAACGATATATTATATGAAACGTTGCCATTATTTTAAAATACCTATTCAACAATACAATATTTTATAATGCCAAAACCGATATCTACATATACACACTATACCAAATTTCATCAATTTCTATTCATAATGACGGAAGCTAGAAGAGCGGACAGACGTACAGACAGACAGACGGACTGAGGGAAAGTATACGGGTTCCTTGAGTATTACGGAACCCTAAAAAGGAGGGTTTCGTAATACTCTATAGTATATTCTGTATATTTTTTAAATACACAGAAATTAAATTCGTACACCAAGTTAGTGGTCAGTGTATCATTCAGATCCGTATTCCACGTTCAGGTCACTGGAACACGGAACAGGGGGAATGGGTTTCCACGCAACTGGATGAATAACGCAAATGAACGCACAATGTATATACCTATATTAGGGGCTAATATCGGTACAGTTTCTTCAGAACAAACACTTTCTCATTTGTCTCTAAATTAAATACGGTACGTATTGATCATATGATTTCGAATTTTGTTAATTTGATATTTATGTTATGTGGCGATCTTGTTGCAATAGTTTAATAATAAAATATTACATATATTTATTTTATAGTAATAAGACTGCGAATTATGCAGGAAGTTATATTGGATTTATAACAGAGATATATCACATCTATAATTATAGTTATATAATATGAAGATATGTTATTGATTGTACTGTAGGTTCTTGGTGGAAATTCACGTTTCACAGTAGTAACACACAGGACTTTTTGCTTTTTTCTATTTCTACTTTAATAAGTATTTTACATTAATTTTAATATATTACACGACCGGTTTCGACAAAGTCATCATCAGTGGCCAGTATCGACCACTTGTACCATGGCCTTTAGAGAATGTATGGATGAAAATAAATCTTTGTATTTTATGTTTATAAGTCTGAAAGTTGGTAGATAAACTATTTTAATGCATTCAAATTAGAAGGTATTAAAAGTTTGTTATTTGTGTACATGCAAAGAAATACTATAATTTAAATGACGATTTTGTTAACTATTTATACTAATTCTATTTATTCTCTCATTTAAGATGTCACTAGACATCGTCGAAAGGTTAAAAATTAGTTTTCCCAAGTCTTTACATTTTCACCGGATTTTTATAGTGCAACGTGGTACATACACGAGATACATCGGGTATGTTATAGTACCTTGGCCACATTTAGAACTATTTTTAAAACAGAAGACATGTCAGCATATTGTGTACATTTCTCTTATTTTGGTGAAGTATTCCCAAATAACCATCCAAAATATACAAACATGGGTCATGTTATATGTACCTACAGTAAGTCGAGTTTGATTAAATAACGGATAACTCAAAAATTAGCCCAGGTACAACAGGCTCCCCTGCAGTAGTGACGTGTGCATATAACAAGATTAACACCGACTTCACGTTTACAGCAGTACAGATTTAAACTTCGTAACCTACAACAATGCCAGATAGATCATGAATACCTACCTACCTATAGTACTTGTACTATAGGTATGTATTTACGGATACGACCAATTTTTTTGTCCGAGGTACTACATTTGTTAATAGATATTAAAATAAATTCTGCAACTGCTATAGTATAAGGTGGGACTTCCCTTTGATGGAGGACCAGCCTTCGCTACTGCTCCCCTGCATAATATTTTATGTAGATCGCTAAAATTGTTGTCTGTTAAAAATAAAATATGGATATTTATTCCTTATTACTTTTTATACTTTATAGTTGCCGCAACATTATCTGCTACGAACACGCTATCGTGAATTTTTAACAAAATTTTCCGTAGTTATAGCTTTTACGTAGTTTGCTCAGGAGCAATTTATTCTTATCAAAGGACGATATTCCTTAAAAAATTAGCATTAAATAAATAATTTATAAACAATACTTGTTTCTTACCAAGTGATTATATTTTTAAACAAAAAAATGTTTTAAGAAATTAACTTAATTACGAGACAGTGCTTATCCTCAAGATAAGCACATAAGTACATACTCATGCTTAAAATTTTAAAGTTTTCCCACATTTCGCGATTTAAATGTTTAAGTAAGTATTTTTGAAAAGCAATTAGAAAGGCGAATCTCTCCGAACCTACGCCAACTCGGAGTAGTCAAGTTCAATGCTCCATTTCTAGTGGAGATAATGTCTGACAATGTACCCATTAATTAAACCTAGCGTGGGATTCCGTCCGCATTCACCAATACACAATCGATAAACAAAAACGCTGCACTTCCCTCGTTTGTTTCATCTGAGAGTAGTCTAAGTAGGAATCTAGACGTTAGTTAAATTTAACGTTTTCTAATGTAAAAAAGTTAAGATGTATCTTCACAAAAAGCAAACATTTAATGTTGTTTTTTAATTTAATGAAATTTATCAATTTAATGTTTTGTGGAGTGGAAAGAGAGCTAATAATTATAAGTTATAGCTAGGAACCATCACTTACCAACTAAAAACCGCATAAAAATTAGTCTATTCGTTTAGGAGCTACGATGCCACACACAGATATAAATACGTGATAAATCAGAAACTACTGAACGGATTTTGATGAAATTTTGTATGGTAGTAGTTTAGACTCTAGCTAGATTAAAACAAAGGCTACTTTTTATCGTGGGAAACATCTAATATATACTAATATTATAAACAGGAAAGATTTGTATTATATAAAACAGCGTTTGTCTTCTTAAATTTAATTTAATTACTGACATAAAAAACGTTTCTTTCTTTAGTGATTTAATATTAATCATCCAAATAAATAGCTTACTTAAACTTCAAAAATAAAATATGTAGTCAAAATGCCTTAGGTATGTTGAATCGACCGACCCTGTGTCTCAGATTAGTTCGTAGTGTAGGTGTAGTTTGTAGAGGTGGGTTTTAAGTGTAGTGGGTTAAGGTGTTAGTATAGGTTGAGGGTGTAGGTAGTATGTATAGGTTGTATGTGTAGGTAGGAGATGTTGGTGCTAGAAGTATGTAGAAGGAGTAGAAAGTGTGAGAACCTACTCAAATACAGGTGGTAGGTTGTAGGTGGTGTATCTGTTGGTATTGAAATTGTAGTAACTATGTAGGTAGTTGTATTTTATTTATTACTACCAGTTCATAGTTAAGACAGCACGACATCTGCCGGGTCACTGGTCAGCTACTCTTTAATAAATTGATATACTTATCAAGCGAGCAGTGAGCAAAGCCACAATAGCATATGGAGCCTTAATTTATGTTAGCAAAACAATGTAAAAAAAATATTTTCTTCAATTTTACAGCGGTACAATTTTTAAAATACGCTGAAACATGTAACACTATTTCTTCGTCTTTAATCCCCTATAAAATTAAGGCCGTATTGTAATACCAGTGAATATTTGCCACGCGATAATGTTTGAGCTGAACGTTAGTGGCTTTCAGCGCTATTTTCATATCTTTTATATAACTTTTAGAATTCTTTGTAGACAGTGTTTTGACTAGTTATTAGAATATAATTCAGACCTAAGTATTAAAACCTTGGTAAAGTAAAGAGTTTTACTTATAAATCTATGAGTTTCACACATACACTGACCTATACCGACTAAATAAAAGCAAATAAGGTTAAGTTTATTTTGTTTTAAGACGCAATTATTAGAATCGTATGTAGATTGTATGCCTGCCGTAAATCAAATATTAAAATATGTAAAATAGACAGTAAAATCATTTATGTTCAAATGGTTGGCTTGAATAAAAATTATGAATCTAAAAACAATGAAAGGAATACTCAACGCTATGGTAAGGGATCGTTATAACATAAACCGTCCGTGTTTGTTTTATTTATACGGATTTGGTCTTTTGAATTTCTAATAAAGGTCTTTCGAATTGAAAACTCGACACTCGTGTGTTCGATTTTTAGCTCTATTGTTAATACAATAGAGTTAAAAATAATAATAATAATAATAATAATTTAACTCTGCGCTAATGCGCAGAGTTCTATTTACAGTGCTGTTTTTCGATGACGACGATGATTCCAGCAATCAATTGAAATCATTAACCCTTAATTCGTCCCTGATTAGTTATACTATTTACAAGATTTAAGCTGATTTTATTGGAATATAATTGGTTTATCCCAATTATATTTGTAATTGGGATAAGCCAATTATATTATAATAAATAATAATATAATTTAAAAAATTAAAAGTGATATTAAGTTAGAAACCGTAAAAACTTTATGTGTTTATATGCATAAATGACTATACTAATAAATATACTAACGTGTCGCTTAATCTGATTTCACTCCCTACAAATTTTCATACCCCGGGCTATATACATATATAAAAATTGATTCTTAAGGAGTAAACTCTTAAAAATCCTGCCCCCTAGTTAACCCCCGTAGATTTTTTTTCCCAATTTTGGGGGGAAAATCCCTATGTTGGCAACACTGACATCGTTGTCCGGCCCAAACTCCTGACTGCTCTACACACGTACGGATTTGGTACGGAGCGAACCAATTCCGATGCGGACAGCGGCGGAATCAATTAAAAATAATTATGTTCGCCAGACTACTCTGTCTGATCTGACTACGCCGGACTACACATGGTCTGATTTGGTACGGAGCGTGTTTGCTGGTACCGACATAAAAATTAAGAAAATTGAGTAGAGAAATAGTTAAAATTTTAGCCGTATTTAAAACGGGAATTATTTAGAAAATAAGTTTTATTACATACTTTTTTGTTCATTTTTACTTTGTTTCAAGTGCATTTTTACTTTGGAAGTCGGTTTTAATTTTTTCTTTAAAAATAATAATTATTCTCATTGTACTTAATTAAATTTATTATCTATATTATTATGAACACATTTTATGAAAGTTGTAAATACAAAAGAGCCTCCGCTATTCTCACTCACTCGGCAAAACAAACTCAAACGTTATTTCATGCCAGTTTTCTGAGAGGCCGTGGTATTTCCCCAAATAAGCATTACCGATCTGCGGACCTACTAAACAATCACCAGTGATGATAATGATTACATACTATATTATTAAATAATTATTATTATCAATTGTTATAGCAGTAAGCATTAAATATACTATAGTGATGATGATGATCGCGAATATAATTTTGGTAATAGCACAATTTCAAAGACATTGATATCGGTGAAAAAATCTCAGACAAAACTCAGATGAGTGGTTAGTACCTATGTCATCATAATAATAATATGTTGGTGTTACGTGTGAAGGTGGTGGTGATGATGATACTGTATGTGGTATGATGGCATATGCTTGCAGTTCTTTAAACATCGCCGAAATCCCCAAACATGTATCTATAAGGAGTCAAGAGTTTTGTTCAGTATCTACTTTTGGATCCAGGGTATACCTGGTATTTCCCCAAATATAGGTTATATTTGGGGAAATACCACGGCCTCCCAGAAAACTGGCATGAAATAACGCTTGAGTTTGTTTTGCCGAGTGAGTGAGAATAGCGGAGGCTTTTTTGTATTTATTGCTTTCTTAAAATGTGTTCATAATAATATAGATAATAAATTTAATTAAAAAGAAAAAAAAGATATATTTTTAAACAAAAAATTAAAAGCGACTGCCAAAGTAAAAATGCACAAAAAATTATGTAATAAAACTTATTTTCTAAATAATTCCCCATTTAAAGGCTGAAATGTTAACTATTTCTCTACTCAATCTTCGAAATTTTGAAGGATTTGGTTTCAGTTGATCGCAAAATTTGCAAACAAATTTAACATAAAATCGACCGAAACGAACCGAACCGAACCGAAGCACCTGTTGGTTGTAAATAATTGTTCAGCCATATTTTATTCTTTATCTATACTATATTGAAACTAAGGACTAACGAATATAACTACATACTTATATCCGTAAACTGATTGATTTTTAACTCTATGTTTGTGAATATGTCTTCAAAACTGTAGATCACTTTAGAACTGGCCAGATAACATAAGTTGTAATTAATATGGAACACGTAACACCTATTGCATCGGCGCGTGTGTAGAAAGCTTTAATAGTGGGATGAAAGATATTTTTTGACGCAACCAGCTGGTACTGCATGCATAAACACAAAGGTCACTCAGGCCTCAGCGCATTGTGTTAACCATGCTCATTTAAATGAGGGAGCACGCGTTGTGCTGCTTGACTTTTTGTTTTTCTTTTTTAGAATTTATAACAGCACGAGATGAGATTTTCGTCTAAAGTGCTCTCATGTTTATTCCACATTTCCTGCATTTATTTCAAGTAGGTTATGTTGTTTTTGTTTTTATACTTGCGTGGCTTTTACGTGGATTTTTTGTAACAGACATTAAGGTGAGTAAACTTTAAACCTTATTATTGTAAGGAATAGTCTTTGGATATTAAATTATAAGCTACATTAACCTCAAGGCCCTCTTACGTATGGGCTATGATGTATTGTGCTGGATCCCTATAAATCAAACCATATCGTAAATTAGGTGTCCACTAGCGGAGCCCCTGAGTCTAAAATGATTAATGAATAAACCTAGCATAATAATGTGGACACAGGTAGAGTGCATAGATTACGCTTTGATACTTTAAAATTTGTAAATGTAATTCAATATTTTTGTTTATTATTTTAAGCTTTTTTTCCACACAATGCACATTAGAAATTAGAAAAATTCATAAACTGTCGATTAAAATTTATCTAATCATCATCATCATTTATATATATACATTAAATTAATAAATAAATAAATATATATATATATATATATATATATATATATATATATATATATATATATATATATATATATATATATATATATATATATATATATATATATATATAATATTATACTTTTGTTAATTAATTTTGTATCTAAGATGCAAAAGAACTTTAATTAAAGATATTAGAAAATTATTCTCGAATTTCAACCACTGGGCTACTTCTAGTCACAATTAATTAACTATAATTATAAAGTTACATTCAAAATAAAATTAAGTGGTGTTTTCATTTATAAGAATTTAGTACTTCATAAAATAAAATATTTTCACCCTGCTTAGGATTTCCTAAGACTTAAGTACTCAAACTAAAGTCTGAGAGATATCCGGTTGCGTAAAATCACAAAGTTATTCAATCACACAATTATTACCATATTCTTCAATCTAGTTAAATATTAATCTATGGCCACATTTATACTACGTCAATCTGGTCCCGTGCTAAGTTCTCTAAGAACTTGTGTTACTAGTACAAGACAACGGAAATATATTTAATACTTCTATATTATATATACATATATTTTAGATTTTAAGATTACATCCGTGACCCATGGATGTGCAATGACCCAGGAAAACAGATAACTTTTTGTTCCTTTGGCGGGACTCGAATTTCGAATCCGTGACCTCCGATTTGAGTCGCAGAGGTTGTCAACTGCACTGACTATCTATTTGGACTTTGACTAGAGGACTTGACGATTTAGGAATACGGTGTTGAAAATAGAAACGAAAATTCTATTTCCCGCCTTTTTAACTTAACACTGGCAAATGGTTTTAAGCCGACGCCATATATTTTAATAAAAAAAAAGTATTTGAAATTGAAAAGTTTGAAATGATTTATGTATACAACCCATAACACAGATTAAAGAAAGCTAGGTCCAGATAAACAGCTACATACTTAACTTTCGATTAGATTACGCCACTACAAGCATACGACGTGTGCACAAAACTTCTATCAAAAATTGTACGCCGTCGAAAGGACATCTCAATTTTCAAATTTCGTGTTTGAGTTTTTCTTCTCTTCTTTCTCTTCTTCTCTCTTCTTCTCTCTTTTCCTTTTTTATTTATTTTATTTGTGTCTAAAAATAATATCAAACAAAAAAAGTTGTTATATGTACTTTGTGTGTGAAAAATAGTAGAATAAATAAAAATATATCTTATTTTATCTATCAAATATTTCATTTTCTAGGAGATGTCTTGCTTTATTATAAGAGATAGTATATTTGTGACCTAGTGAATAGACCCCTTGAGTCACATGCGTGATCGTGCAGGTTCGATGCCGGGTTGTGGTGTGTACAAATGAGACTTTCTCACTAACCGTATACTGACGCTAGACTTAGTTTAATTTACCCCCATCTTCTGTGACAACCCTGACAAAGTTCGGATGGTTCTATGAAAGGTGTACCTCTGTACCTACGTAAGTATATTTACTCAGTGACCCATAACCCATTACTTTGATTAGGCACTTATAGCAGTTTTATGTGAAAAACACAGGCAGACTGCATATAAATAAGAAAGTGGAAGTTTGTGGGTTATTACTTGTTAGTATGGAACTGCCGACGACGACCGCCGTTAAAAGTTTCTACTTCATCATAGTTTAAGTTGACTTTTAGTTTAATTTTAAGCCATAATGCTCCTAATAAAATTGCAAAAGGAGTTTAAGGTTTAATTTTATTTCGTCTGGAATGTATATCGCTACAGCAGCCTTTAACAGTGTCGCAGACGGCGAAGATCTATAATATATTATAATATTATAAGATCTTAAGGTAAGGTTAGAAGTAAAACTGCAAAATATCGGAGATTTTAACCAGTGACCCTGTTTATCATGTACTTATGACTGATTAAGATTTTGGTGTTGACTCGTTGAGAACAACCCGACACTACTATAGTGAATATATTAAAGTTATCTTATTTTAATTTCTACCAGTGTAGCTTTGTAGACCGAGATGTATATCGTCAGGATTTCTAATGAAAGCAGTATGAATCTCTTTAGGCTATATTTATTTTACGTTTTAAATTTACTTTCGATCCACAAAATTCGTGTAAGTATATAATAAATTTATTATTTACACGAATTTTGTGCATCGAAAGTTTTTCACAATTCAAGTTGAACGTCAGTATTTGGATTTCCAAAGCCTGAACGTGTAACTTGAAATGTTTGATGATAAATAAAGTGTATGCTATTTCGTAGCGTGTTTTCACTATTTACTGCTGCCGCCTGCTGCCAAAATCCTATAAGATTTATATGTGGATTTCGACTGTACCTTTACGAGCACTAATATAGACAGATACGCACCATATTTTTACTGAAACATAACATTTGTTAAAAAAACAAATGACGCAATGAATCGCGTTTGATGTTAGCGCTCGTACAATCACTTAATGCTCTATCTTCTGTGAAGCGGTTGACCACTTAGATATTTACTATCGATTTTACCGGCGGGTCCTGCTGCGTAAATATAGTATCCCACGGGAACACTGCACTTTTTCGGGTTAAAAAATGTACTATGTGTTAATCTAGAGCCTTAACTACTACCATACCAAATTTCATCAAAATCCCTTTTTAGTATTTTTTGCGTGAAAGAGTAACAAACATCCATCCATCCATCCAGTTTGTGGGGAAATTTTCGCATGAATAATAGTAGATTAGGCTACACAAGATTTCGCAAATCAATACACAGATATAATAGATGCAAAAAAAAAACTCAAATGTAAAAAAATAGAAACTTAATCGAGTCACCAAAGCTGCCTCGAAGAATGAATTTTATTTAAATTTAATTTTATTAAAAAAAATATTTATGGAAAACTAGCTATTGCTCGCGGCTCCGCCCGCGTAAATATACAATCGGGTATCCCGCGGGAATACTGTACTTTTCCGGAATAAAAAGTAGCCTATATAGCCTAAAATAGTAAAAGTATGTTTTAATCCAGAGCCTATACTACTACCATACCAAATTTCATCACAATCCGTTCAGTAGTTTTTGCGTGAAAGAGTAACGAACCTCCATCCATCCTTACAAGCTTTCACATTTATATTAGTAGGATGTGAAAACTCCGCGCCCCACAAATCCCTCACGTAACCCAAACACATTATTTACTAAATCCTGTTTCAACCGTATACCTCAGCAATATTTTAATAGAAAATATCTTATTTGTATAGTATATTGAATACTAGCAGTTTTCCATTGGAGCGTGCATAATGTAATAGAGCTCTTGTATCACTGATATTTCCTCTAGGCTCTACTAGTAGAGTATGAGATACGAAGTACCTCTTTAAGCTTATTTTTGTATTTTTCATACGCCTTTACCAGCTTCCAGCTTGGATATATTAAATAGAATTAATAAGGATTAATAAAAGCTAGGTATAATAAGTAAGTGTAACATTAAATCCATCGTTAGAGTAATCCAGTAATTTCCTTAAAAATCTAAGGATATTATAGATAGCGGATAGAAAAAATTCACGATGGTGGTCCATGTGAACTTTGAAGGAAAACCAAAACGGCTTTTATAACTTTGTTAGTTCAGTTATAGAGACTTAACTTGTAAAATGCGCTTACTTGGAAAGCCTCGTACAAAAATAACGAAAATTATTATTTTCGTAAACATGTAAAATATTGGTTTAATGCTACGGAACCCTATGTGCGCGACTCCGGCTCAAACTTGGCCGGTTTTTCATGTAAGTTTTCTGAGAATCTAATACTTTGTGGCAAATGAAGGATAATGATGATGGTTTGTGATGATTAAGCACAATACTAATCATCCCCTTACTAATAAAAATATTTACATAAGTAATATACATTTTTATTAGTAAGGGGGAAATATTATTAAATTGTAAACATAGAAATATCGATGGTCATGTTGTAACTTGTAACGTTGTTGCGGCTTTATGTTCCTAATTTCACTTCGCACAAATTGCATAGCAAAATTAATTTCTGTCCTCAACAGTTTGACCTTCACCATCGCGTGCTTTCTTAGCTCTTTAGAAATTCCGCATTCCGTATAAAAATAATTTCACTATTACTGGTTTAAAATGTTCAAATAGTGTTTGTAAAATTTCGTTTTATTTATTTAGTTGTTATGATTACGTAATTAATTAATATAATATAACACTTTCTAAATTCTTATAATAATTTAATATAGCCTTTAATTAGATAGATTTAGATGAGAATACATTTTTTTTGATTAAAAATACATGAAATATTTTTCGATCTATTTTTCTAATTCCCTAATTCCAACCCTTGCATTTTTTTCTTATTCCGCGGCAATATTCCGCTTTCGTTGACAATTTCATCAAACGCCCAGTAGAGTTGTTTAGCATTCATAAGAACGTATTTGATGAAAGTTTTTTCATATATCTTATTCGCCGACCGTATTTACTTTCACATTTCACTTCGACCAATGAAATAAGGAACACGGTCGAACTCTGGGAAATATAATGGCAATTACACACCTCAGGGATAAAGGATGTCGTTCCAGGTTTGACAGATCCAACACACACAACACACTGTCCCTCACTTCACACGCGACGTTCGCGCCTAACTCGGATTCGCTCGACACGGCCGACGTTCTCGAAAGTCTGTTAGCGACTGCTCTACGGACTCACCAGTCACCACAAAACAAGGCCATGCAAAATGTTGTTCTCATTTCCCACCAGTGGAAAGTGTCTGCATCCGTGATCAGGCTCGGACAGGTGTGGGAGAAAGCACGCAAAACACTGATCTCTGATTCATCGGAGATGGATCTCACTAATAACTAAGGAAAGTGATCAGACCGGTTTTGGTATCCGATTCTTATAATTTTAAACTGGATTCTTTTTTACAACACCGGAGAACTTAATGATTGTGATCTTACACGAAGAACAATAGAGTTTCAGTCAACAATAAAGTTGAGTCCGATGATTCAACTAGCTACTTGATTTACTACTTACAATTTTTAACACGTAAGTTTGGTCATTTACTAAATTAACTAAGACTATCCTAACTATACTATACTAACACTAAGAAATAAGTGTGTTGGGGCTGATTTTTCAATCGTCAGATAACTTTTACCTGAGAAATAAATATGTGATTTTGACAGATTTTGTATGAAAAATCTGTCAACATATATTAATATATTAATCTATCATAGCTTAGTATATTAAGTAGGTATGTGTGTAATTGTAATATTTTAAATTAAATCGTAGGTTTATGATAATATATCTTATAATCTTTAATAATTAATTCCTACCTAAACCCAAGCCCAATATTCCGCCCAAATTGTTGCTGGTCGTATTAATTATGAAGAGAAATCAAATGAAAGTATTTGATTTACCACAAATAAATCTGCTGCTTTTGTTCGAAAATAAGTTACAGAGATTTACAAAAAGATTTTGACAGCGCCTGATAAATTACTTCTGCTGCTGGCGCGGGCGGATACAATTACAATATCAGAAAACGCGGACAAAGAGCCCTTCTGGAGGATTTTTTAAAACACAAGCTAAATGAAATGAAGATGAAAATTGTAGGTTAACATACTTTTAAATAATATATTTCATGTTATTTTACTAACACAATATTTAATATACGCCGGTTAACATTATTTTGTTAGAATCTCTCATAATAATTATAGCTTTTGAAAAGTTCTGCAGCAACTGTAGAGCTACAAAAGCTTACGCATATTTGAGCTCTTTGAAAGCTGAAAAAGGCTAGAATAGCTACTAAAATCATTCTCTACGTAGAGTATGCCGATTTATTCAAAACTTTAAGTTAATAATATTTTCTAAAAACGTCAATTAAAATCTCTACATAGTACATAGAGCTTAGTTATTTTATGCTGTGATCTTAATTTATAAATTATGTCTGTTATTAATTGCGATCCCTTCCCAACCTTTTTAATGGCAGTGCGGTGGACTTTACGACGGCCATGAACATTACAGACAGTATCTACATTACAGCTGAATTCGCATTTGGACTTGTTCAATTTGAATAAACAAACCGCTCTTTATATGAAGAGTTGAACATTGAACATCGAAAAAGGAGGTCATTTAAGTTGATGTTGTGGAGCTCGACGAGTATCGAAAGAAGAGTTCTGGTTTTTTCAAAACCAGTCAAGTGCAAGTCGGACTCGCGCACGAAGGGTTCCGTACAAAATGTTTGTTGTATGGGATGGCACTTAAATATTTAAGTTATTGTTTTTAGTATTTATTGTTATAGTGGTAACAGAAATTCATCATCTGTAAAAATTTAAATTGGGTAGCTATCACGGTTTATGAGATTCAGCCTGGTGACAGACAGACGTACAGACGGACGGACTGCGGAGTCTTTATAGGTCAAGAGGTCCCGTTTTAAATTTATAAATTAGGGTTTCATAGTTTATGTCTCGGAACCTTTATGGTTTCGTCATGTCCGTCCGTCCGTCTTCGGCTTACCGTCCAAAGGTTAGTCCTAGAAAGATGAAACTTTGCACAGATGTGTATATTTACCACGTCGACAAAGTGCTAAAAAAACAATGAAAAATATACATTTTTGGGGTACCTCCCCTGTTTTTTTTTCTCGCGTTAACTCCAAGGTGTAGGAAATCTCACTAAAAAAATTAATGATGGTAGTCCATATGATGAACTATAAAGGAGTTATAAGTACTTAATATAAACTTATAAAATGCGCTTACATGGAAAACTTCGTACAAATATAACTGAATAATATGTAAACATTTTAAATATTGGTATAATGGTACAGAACCCTACGTGCGCGAGTCTTTGTGTACGGAACCATAAAACATTTTATTACAAAAGTTCTTCTACAGTTCGTTGAAAATTTTGAAATTTGTAATTGTTATTCTTAAATATTTTTATCAGTAAAGTACAAAGTTTTTTTTTAGAAAATGATGATGTACTTAACAACGGTTCTAACAGAAGTGAAATAGTACCTACGCGTTTTCCGTAACAGGATGAGGTAATTAATTGCTGTACGTATAAGACAACTGCAGGGCAGTTTCTAACTTTAAAAATATAACACTTAGAAATACTTACATTTATTTTATTATAAACACATAAATAATTATGTTTATAATAATAATTTATAGGTAAACACAAGTGAATTGCAAAAGCAACTTTATAAATTAGGTGATTATATGATTAATGAATGGTGTTATACTTACTTATACCTAGGTAAAATAAAGCTTAGTTCGAATTTTGCAACTGTGAAAATACAGGTCGTTATTTCGTCGTTGTTAAACGACACGTACCAGCAAATGACAATTTTGCATTGAAGTGGAGAGACCTGATAGCTAGCCAACACCAACTATGAACGTTAAAAGAAAACTCTTATAGGAAAATTTGACTCGTTACTCGTCATGTTTTGTTACTTACAGCAATTAGTTATTTTATAATAGAGATTAGTACAAACTTGTAAATCGCTAATCAACCACAGAAATGTTTAATTTAAATGAGGCATAAATTATGTACAATTCATGCCTCATTATGTAGTTATTTGCATGTTAGTTTATTAAATAACCGAAACTAGTGTTTACTGAGTTATACGAGTTACCTACTTACACGTTGGTTGTCCTGCCATATTGAGGAACGAGTTCAAATACTAGAATGTATATATAACTTGTGTATAAGCGATAATTTTTGTGATAAAATATTTGTCTTATTTGCTTCTAAATTCTATGGTTCTTGTCGCTACACACAATTTAAAATCTATATTAATGTTGTGTCTCTCAAAATTCGCGCTATTTGCGAGTCCTAAATTAATTTTGAGATTAATTTTAGAGACAGCTAATTTTAGGTACAAAATGGCAGGATGACAAAGGGTGTACATAGAACAGCTTTGAGGTAATTACCGTTCTAAGGGTTGACACAGATACAGTCGTAAAATGGGGACAATCATTGATCAAACTTCGATAAGACGTGAGATTGATGTAAAACCCCAAATCCGGTGCTAGTCGCCAACAATTTGTCACTGTCGTACGCAACGACTAAGCATTCCGAGTGACAAGAAAATCCGGGATGTCTGTACTCTGTAGGCCCTCAAAAACTTATGTAGGCACTTAAGTAACACAAGATTTATACGTTACCCAAAATATAATAGAAAAAAAAACTAAATTAAAAATTTCAAGTAGCCGCCGACATAAAAAACTATAAAAAGTAAATAAATAAAATTTATTTAGCTACTTATATCTAATACAGAATATTATGCAGGTTCCAGTTTAAATATTTTATGTACCTAGATTAAAAAGTTATATATAGCCATTATAAATATTTATTGCGTATTATTTTTATTCTCTATTCGTTATAGCTAAAATAAACATCTCACTCACACTACGCGGCGGTCCCCCGACTCGGCGACGTTGTACATATTAAAAATATCCTTTATAAAAATATTGAAAAGCTAAAATATAAATTTATTTATTTACTTTTTATAGTTTTTTGTTTTTTTTTTAAGTAGGTACGTAAAATTATGTTTCGGTTGCAATAATTGAACGACATTACAAAAATATGACATAGTAGAGAGAAAAGCATTAAAATTGCTGGAAGTCCTTAATCATATCGCAGCAACCAACAACCGGAAATTCCCTCGGAGATTCCGTATTTCTCGGCCATTGAGTAAAATGATATTATTGTGAGTGCTGATTTGGTACATCGTTCGAGATTATCCTTTATAGACAGAGACTTATGAAAAATCGAAAGATCCATGGAACAACATTTTTGACCGACTCGCAAAATCGGGTAGTTAAATATTCGTTGCTTTGTATATATTACAAGTTTACACATTGAATGAAAAAAATATGCGGAGTGCTTATTTTATAAATCTAAAGGTCAATTCACACCGAAACGAAACGATACGGGACGTAGCGCTGCATTTTTAAGATAGCTATTCAAAATGGAAATTTATGATTGCACAAGAAGATACACGTTTCATTGTAAGAGTTCGAATGTCAAGTTGCACCGCGCTGCACAGCCCATGATGTCATTATGAAACATCTATCTTTTTGTGTAAATAAAAGTTCTATTTTGAATAGATATCTTTAAAATGCAGCACTGCGTCGCGTATCGTCTCGTATCGGTGTGAACTGACCCTAATATTGAAAAGATTAGTCCCATGAAAGTCGAGACTCCATTGAGGACCTGTTTCACAATCTTCTAAAAAGTGTCAGATCTTCTTTGCATGCTTTGGTCCTGTCGCTCAGTACAAAGTAGCCAGCGACAAAACATCCGAATAAGCTTACTAGTGATTGTAAAATAGATGATTCGACACTTATTAGGTGATTGTAAAATAGGCTCTTAGGGTCAAGTGTTCCACTTTATCGCTGTAATGCCAAATCTTACCTAATTTTTAACAGTAACACCAATAAAACAGTTTTTGGCAAAGAAAGCCTTTTTTGTTGGCAAGCTTAACGATGTCGAGTAAGTTGTTTCAAACTGTCCGTATAAATAAAAATTGTGATAGACGATCCTCTCTCTGCACTTGGCGAGTTTTCAGCAAATAAATATTCTTAACATAATTAAAGAATTCTAGTAAACTAGTATCAGCTTCTTTGTTTACTTTTATTAATTAAGAATATTTTTATCGGACAGTACAGTTGTAATATATGTATTATGATTAGGGAATAGAAATAGAGCCTTTAAAGATTTTATTTAACACCGGGAGGTGTTTTAATTAAAAGAAAAGCCACAAGCAATTTTTTAAGCTCAAATCCTCAACTGAAATTTTGCGTGACATGTCATATATCTAATTTGGGACTAAAATAATAGTAACAAATTGGGTAATTAGCAGCAAACAACATAACATAGCACATTCACAGAACACAAACGGAATAAATGATTTCACGCCGCCGCGCAACAAAGCCGGACTAATACGCCGGATCTGAAATTGGTGTCATGACTATCGCATTACCATGCGCCTTGAACGACCGGCATTGGGCATTCCCTGTTCACTGACTCTATATCGTGTCGAAATAGAAAATTCCAGCAGGATTCACCTAACCTAGCTCTAACCTAACCTAGATCAGGGTTTCGCAATCTTTTTTTCACGGCCCTGGGGTCATAAATAAAACTTTTTATTGACATTTTCATTAAAAAAAAGGCATTTGCATTGATATATTTATTTCCATAAAAATATATTTTTTGAAATATTGTTTCTTGCCACTTGTGTGTAATAACGACTGACGAGGCGTCGAATAATATTTTTGATAAAAAAAAACACCTCGGTTGAATTAGTGGTTTGCGCCCTTAATATCTCTCTACGCCCCCCTAGGAAGGCGTGCCCCACTAGTTGGGAACTACTGCCCTAGATGATTAAAATTATTGAATGATTGCGTCAAATAAAACCAGTGCTAGTCAAGCCGGTCACATACGAATCGGGCCATGAAGTTCCGAGGAATAGTGGTTTCAATACCTCACAATTTCATAGAGATAATTTTAGGTTGTACACTGATATTGATCAACGAACGCATGCAACTACTATTATTGCATAGTTACAATTACTATCAACATTGAATACAAAGCTAAATCGAAGGAGAAATAAACCAACTGCAAAAGTACAGTTTCTAGAAATTAATGACTGGCCTAACGTTTCGATAACACGATGATATCTTCACGATTTATTAGCTGGTTTAAGCCTTAGGTATATTTATTGTTTTTTCGTGTTTTTAGATTTAGAATGTCTGTCTATAATAATGTAAATGCAAATTATTGCCTCGTACCTATATTACGGTTGGTTATTCCTTTTCATTTTAACCATTGCTGTTTTTAAACATTGGAACCGTCTCGAGTTACGACGCGTTGTTTTTCTACACTGAGCATAATTTTATATTTTTTCTGATCATAGCCCGCAATTGAATATTAAATAAGCTGTATACACTATTTTAGAAATAGGTGTTGTAGAATAGCTCGTCGTGATATACAGTTTAACGTATCGTATGCAACGTATATAACGTTGCACTTCTGAAGTAATAGGTGCCTGCAGTGGTAAAGTACACCAAGCCAAATGACGTTTTATCATTACTTACTTGAATATCTTCGCGACATAGACGTATATTATATTATATACGAGGCAAAAATTGTCCCCATTAAATGGTCCCACTTTTGGGGTTGTTTGGGACCTTTTTGACATTTGAGGTATCGATATGGCTGACATTTGATGTATGGTGAAATCAAGATAACGTAATTTTTTCTTGTATGAAGATTTCTTCTGTAAAATAACATATTAGCCCTTCCTTAGTTTTGAAATCATTGCTTCGCATTTCGCAACAGTAGATATTTGCTACGTTTAGTTTTACAACTTTTGCGTCATAGCTTTCAAATGAAAAATATTATTTCTCCAACATTTCTTTTAGCGAGAATTAATTAGGTCACTTAGCCAAATAAATAGCTTTACTTCGGCGAAATGAATGAAAATGAAATGGTTAGAAAACGTTTTTATTTGCGTAAAAGGCGATTTGTTTTATAAACCGCGACACTGTTTTTATTTCAAAAAAACATTTAAGAAATAATTGGGCATAAAAATGAAATAAAACACATTATAATCGTACCTTTTTTTATCGCAGGAGAAATCTTCGGTGAGATACCTCAAGCCTTGGGAACACAACGGAGGGCTACGGGAACTACAGGATTACATCCGCGGCCCCCTGTGTTTTGTGTGTTTTGCTGTTATGCTCATAATCGGGTCTAAAGGTCCGCAAAAGCTTCCATCATGGTACTACGTACCAAACCATTCGGATCATTTATTTGGATAGTGTAAGTTCCCCTAACAACTATAAATCCATGACCTTAAATAATTTAAAAAAAACATATATGAGTCATGACGACGCTCAGTGTCGACGTCGCGCCTGTCGAGTGGGTCGGATCTTTGACGGATCCAATCAGCTGCCTCCTTCTGCGCCATAACAGAGTCACAGAAAGAGGCAACCACGTTCCACGCAGAGTCTCCGCTAATCATGCTAATCATGGTAGAGACAACCTTCGACAAAGAGAGACCCGGTCCTATACATTGGACCGAGATTTATCGGTGATCATTCCATGCGGGACACATTTCGAGCGTATGTTGGGCGCTATCCTCTTCTTCACCACAATAGTGGCAGAGAGCCTTCACCCCATGTCAATCTTACACAGGTAGCTGCCAAAGAACCCGTGCCCTGTCAGTACCTGAGTAAGATGAAACGTCACACGACGTTTTTGCTTGGCCCAAGTTGTAAACACAGGCAGTACCGCCTGGAAAACGCTTTTGGGAATATCGCTCTTCATGGAGGCGATTCCGCCATGCTTCAATACCAAGAGTTTGCTCCTGACGCTGTATTTCCCCACGTAGGGTGCCTTCCGCACTTCGGATTCGCTCGTAAACTTTCCTATCCATTTCTGCCAGAATATCGAGTGGTGGGAAACGTGCAAGGATAGTCGCAGCCTCAAACGAAATGGTTCGGTACCCCCGAGCAATACAAATAGCTATTAGATATTCAGCCTATATAGATATAAATAGATTCAGCCTAAAGACATCATCATATTCCATAAAATTGGTCCTAATACAGAGCCCTGTGAAAACATACCTAATATCACATTACATCCTTAAAATGTGGGCTCAATGCCAGCATTGTGCATGTTTCTACCTAAATTACGCCTTGTCGGCGCCATACAAAGCTATAAAGTATAAACTATCGATTTTGCTCTTACTACAAATGAGGCGTCGTATTTTCACACTAATTGGACTAAAAAAAGATCGAAAGTGTGCGTGCTTATTGCGTTTTGAAAATTTCAATTTCCTTAAAGTCCGCTGCGTAATAGAGCAAAGTATAAATACGACCTTATCTGTTTAACTAAGTAGGTATTCGTCAAAATTATGTGCAGTAAAAGGGAGAAGTCTTATGTTAAAAGCACGAGATGATAAATATACCTATTTTGATAAGAATTCACAATTGTTAATAATATGACCATTAAACATCTGTTACCGATATAAGGATTAGTTCACACCGAAACGAGACGAAACGCGACGCGGCGCTGCATTTTTAAGATAGCTATTCAAAATAGAACTTTATTCACTACACAAAAAGATACACGTTTCCTATGACATTAGTCATACACTGCACATGCTCTGTGCAGCGCGGTGCAACTTGACATTTGAATTCTTACAGTGTAAACTGTATCTTATTGTGTAATTAATAAAGTTCAATTTTTAATAGCTATCTTAAAAATTCAGCGCCGCGTTCGTATTGTTTCGTATTGGTATGAATGGCTTTATTGTTAATATATTTCTAAGACCTAATATGAAGGAAAGCTCGTCCGTCAAAAGTTTCATACAAGTAACTTTGTAACCTATTTAAGGAAACTTTGTGAAGTAAATAAATCTTAAAATACGCATGTGACTTGTTATTTGTGAATACATTAACAGATCAGAAGCAGACCAGTTTTATTGGTACGTATAAATTGATCTTGTTGTCGTCGCCGCGTCTCGCAGTAGTTACTTGGACCTAATACGAGGCGGTGTACATTGTACTGTTGTGAAGTCTCCAGACAACGAACAATATGAAAGAGATCATTGCTCTTGTAGCCCTCGCTTCTGTAGCTAGCGGTAAGACATTTTGGCTAGTGCCTGCTAACGGCCTCACTTTCTTACTACACTTAATGACTTCTGTGAAACTTCTTAATTTTTCGAAAACAAATAACTAATTTGATACCTACTCCAAGATCTAAGTTTGCAAGATCCTAACAGAGTTTTTTTCCTCTATTTACCACCAGCGTAAAGTAAACATTTCCTTTTAGACAAAACAAACTCTAAAAATCTTTTATTTAATTCATCTCTAGTATCTTCTAGGAATTAATTAATTTGAAACTCTCAAAATCTACTAATTGGATCAGTAAGTGACTCTATCCATTTTATGTTCCAGGTATTCAATATAATGGACTGCGGGGTAAGCAATTTTAAAAAAGTATTACTGTTTTTGTATGCTGCGTAAAATGTTTCGAGATGTTTCTCCATTTGCCTGCCAAGTTCACCTGCGGTTAGGATGTTGAATCAGATTTGACCACTTACATATGTAGTTTCACTACATTTCTTGTAGCTTTATAGTTTTGTAGACTTAAAAATATTTACAAATAAGTTTATGCAAAAAAAAAAAAAAAAATATGCAGTGTTCGCGCAAGAACAACGCTAATATTTTTATTTGTTTGATTCAAAAATACCTGTTATAACTGGCTTTTTATATACACTAGTGACCATTTAAATATTTAAAAAGATACTTATACTTTTTTTGTTGTAAACAAAGATTGCATTATAACAACATTTAAGTAAATCTTAATTGCAAGGAAACTAGAATTTAATTGTTTTTATAATTATTGCTCATTGACTCGCAACGCAAATGGTTTTCAGTGAAATTCGGGTGGTCGGACGCTTTAGTGGATAAGGAATACTTTTTCAAAATCCCCCGCACTATGAGCCAGGCGGAGAGCGAGGGCTGGCGGCGCACGGAGCGGCCCCCGGGGCCTCTGCCTGAGCTCCGGCTGTACTGTCCCCCGGACAAACTTATATGTCCCCTTTATGATCCATCAGGATTCGTGGCGGGGTTACAAATTGCTGTAAGTTTACTTTTTATTCCTTACAACTTTTTTCCTATAAAACTTATTTTCACTACAGGATTTGGGTATTTTCCTACATGTAAAAATTTGGTTTTTTTGTAAATTAATTAAAAAATAATTAGGTATTATAACTTGATAAAAGTAAAAAGAACAAACAACAACAATTACAAAACTACACATAAAATCTTAGGATTTTATGTGTAGTTTTGTAATTATATGCATTTCGAAGTCACAAAAAAGTTGAAATATTTTTTTAGATTACCGTAAAAAACCTATATAATTAGTTTACTTACATCAAATACAAAAAGATTAACTATGGTGACACTGATTAACATACATGAAATATGTTGATACTTAATCAACATAAACGCGCAAACTTCGGAGATATCAGAAATTATGTGCATATGGCTATATATTTCGTAGCAACATTAGTAGCGTGTGACGTCACCTACTTGTACGACTTTTATATGGGGCATTTTCACGAGACTCACAAAACTGCTTCAAACAATCCGAATTTTTAGAATACTATTCCTTTTGTAAACTGCCTTACTTTTCAGAGCACTATTAATTTATGTAATAAACATCACACAGGAAAATACCGTATTAAGACTTACTTTATAAAGGTCTATCCTGTTTAAGTTAAAACACTGAGAGGACAGCGATCTGAGAGATAGTTGTATTTACTCAGAGGTTAATATGCATATTATGCAGATTTGAAATGCTCCATGCTTCTTAATGGTATAAAATATACTGCACTAAAGTTAGATATGCAGGTGCAGAAGGCAAAACGTAGTCAACGTTCCCTTATAATAACAGTTAAAAAATTCTAGAAATTTCTATTGCATTGTCTCCAATAGGTCAGGTATATTACAAAAATTACAGTCTGTTACCACGAATGACCAATTTAATGTGATCGTCAAGACATTATTGAGACGTTTATCTAATTTATTTCAACGAACACACTGCAAGTCCGCAGGCAAACTGTGAGCTGTTGTATGTTTGAAATAATATTCGTATTAATAATTCCGAAATAAATTCCCTAGTTCACTTCTCGGGACCCTTACTTACCTTCCAAACGGTAAGTACTAGAAAGATGTTCTTCATGGTGTAATTACCACGCTGACAAAGTGCTAAAATAAAATCACGGAAAAAAAATATTTTTGCGGTCCCATACGCGTATAAACTAGGGATGATTTTTATCTAGCGACTACCCCAAGTGTGGGGTATTATTACATCGGTATTTTAAAAACATTGAGAGGTTTCTTATTGATTGAGGGATCCATTTGCGAGATATTCTGCTTTAAAGCGCTTTTTTTTTTGTTAAAATACATCAAGCATCAAAATTGTTTCAGTTTCCTGCGGACGAATTCGAATCACCGACGTTCAAGCCAGACACGCGGTTCACTAAGTGGAGCACATCCAACGGCGACGGGGATCCTCCCGGAGACTACTGGGCTATCACACAGTATTATGTCTCCGAAGGTAAATAATGTTCGCTTCTATTGATATCTTCGTCTATGTTTTCAACAAGTACCACAAGATTAAACTTCTCTACGTAGAGAGAAAGTAATATAAATAACCTACAAGATTAAGCATCCAAGTCTAAGTCATCTTGTCTGAAGGAATTTTTTATCGTCGTTATTATTTAGTTATTATCTTTTTATTATATTATTTAAAAGCTTGATAAAGTTTTACTATCGTTGTAACCGTCTACTTTAGAATATCATTAAGCGTTTACCTGCAGTGAAGCAATAAATTACTCTACTACTCTTCACGCTAGTAACAAAATATATGATTCTGGTTGGTATCTCTACATCTGATATATATACGAGCGGACCCGACAGACGTTGTCTTGCCGGGCTGATTTGTGAATCTAAACCATCCAAGGCGCCAATCAAACGCATACAATTAAATTCATTCAAATCGGTCCAGCCATTTAGGAGGAGTTCAGTGACTTACACACGTACAGTAGAATTATATATATAAAGATATCAATATCTCGGTTGGTGCTATAAAAAACTAATTAACCGACTTCCAAAAAAAGGAGACGGCTGTATATATTTATTTATTTTTTATTTTTCTTGTATGTTCAACGATTACTCCGCCGTCTGTGGAGCGATTTTCGAAATTATTTTTTTGATGTATAAGTATAATCCCAAATTGATCCTTTTGACATCAAAGTGGTGACCTGATGATGGGATCCATGAGGAATCGACGAAACTCCTCGAAATTTATTTGGACACATATGGCGATTTTGACTTTTTCTCAAGTAGTCCAAGCATTGGCTACATTGGCTATAAAAAGTAAGATTTTGCACCAAGAAATACCCTGGATCCAAAAGTACTTAACAGAACTCCTGACTAACTTTTACACTATTTCTCTACTCAATCTTTACTTAATTTTGAAGTCCGTATGTGCATTATTACTTTTTTTACATAACGACATCGTAGTAAGACATTACGACGCGCGTAGCATTTTCGTAGTACGTGTTTTTTTTTTTAATAAACGCAGGTTATTCTATATTAATACGTGAAGTAATGAGTACATAAATACATAATATTATTATTTATTGAATGTAAAGTAAATTTAAAAACCTTTAATGCAAAATATTGACAGGACGAAAAGACATGGCGACGTAGCTCGTAGCACTTTCGTAGCGCTCTGTATTATTGAGAAACACAACTTCTTATATCTTTTATTAATCTTTTTTTTTAAGTTGACTGATAATAATTATAGAGTAATATAAAAGAAATCATTAATAACTACACCTACTGCCTATATTATCTACATCTACAACCCACACATACTACACCTACAACCTTTTACCTAATATACCTAATACGTACAACTACTACCTACATCTACTACCTACACCTACAACCTATACCTATTACTACCCCTACAGCCTACAGGTGATGTGTGAGAGAGTTATCGACGACAAAGTGTTGACGATAAAGACTATTTCAGTATCTACTAATATTGCTATTAAATAATGGGTGTTAGTCTTAGGACAGATCTTTAGAATAATTATGTATTTGTTCATGCCAAATACATAAAATAATAAATATAAAGAAAAAAGTACAAAAATAGTGTGGTGGGCCACCCTTATTACTTAGGGGTATAAAATTCAACCTTTTCTCATACCTTCGGTAGGTATACACCGGCAAAATTTCACGAAAATCGGTCGTGCCGTTTCGTGGGAGTTATCTATCAAACACTGCTATACGAGTATTTTATATACATAAAAGATAAAGTATAATGATTTACGCCTTGAATAGAATCTCTCAAGGCCGGTGCTGGACCACAAGTAGAGAACGGCGCAACTCTCCAAGATGGTGGAGTGTGGGTGAAAGATTTCGACAACCAGCTGATGCGAATCCCTAGCACAGAGGCCGAATTGAATAGTACAATTTTCAAGAAGCAAAACTGTATTCCTAATATGGGTAAGCGTTAGATCTAGAAAATATTATGAATAGGTATAAGAAATTCTTAAACTAAGTAGACTTAAACTTACTTTTTAGATTCTAGTAGACTTGTTATGGACTGAGATCCCAGCCCCGCCAGACTCCCCTTATATTTTTACTGATAAATTGTTTTTCATATTTTAGTATTTGTGTGTGAAATGAACGTATGCATACCCGCCAGATTGTGCCGTGGGCCAATTTTTAGGAACAAGCCGCTAAAGTTGCGAAAAAATTGTACTCACTTTAATTAGATTCTGATAAAGTGACATTTTATCAGTTAGAATATAAGGGGAGTCTGGCGGGGCTGAATAAATCTCGGAAACCGCTGCAAGTATGTCCATGATATTTAGTATGCAGAGAGTTTCGGGGGGGGGGGGGGATTTATCTAGCTAGGTCTTTTCCCTGAGAAACTGCGCATTTTTAAGTTATATGTGTTTTTTCTTTCGTTGTAAAACAATATATCAATAATTTCAAATGAAATATATCAGTTCGATTGGCAGTTTGGTATGCGCATGTGTAATGTTTACGTTATTCGGAAATTCGGAATGTGGTGGGTTTGAACCAAAGTAAAATATTTTTCTGATCCTATTTATTTACTTTTTATATAGAGCTCCGAGCAAAGCTCGGGTTACCCAGGTACTATATTTTTATACAAAAAATATAACCTAACCTAACTAATTAATTTACTTATTGTTAACGTTATTAGGTACGCACTATTACTACAACATGACCAAAGACAAGAGGTGTGAGGATCTGCTACCGTGGTTTGCTCTGACCACACGCGGAGATTTGGTCGGGGTAGGTTTTCAGGTGTTTGGGAAGTTCACGCCCAAAACCAAAGGAAGAGAGTGGTTTGAAATATTCGAGAAAAGTCAAGGTCCAGCTGAGGTAGGTTTCAATATGCCATATATATGCTGCATAACTTTTTATAATATTTTACATGTATTTTAGCCATCAGGGTCGTGTCACCTCTACTTAGTCGATAATTTTGAAATATTTAAAGCAGCAATCTTTTATTTTATTTTCGTATGATAATGCAAAAGGTTAAGCGACATCTCGCCCTGTCGAAATCTCTCCTTGTGTGTCTCTCCCAATGTCTCCCTTGAATTATTTTTAAATCTTCAGAGGGGACATCTCGCCTCAACCGCCTTACCCAATTCAAAATTGAGTTTTACATAAAATGTTATATATTTCAGGTCACTATACCCCTAGGACCAGAGTGTCTGTATAAATTATCCGCGACGTACCCCATGATATCTCTACATATCTATTTCATAGATAACCCATGGACTATCAGATGCCGGTAAATATTAACTTTAATCAAAAAGTGAAAACATTATGTAGTATTCGGTTTAGCTTGGTACTATCATCATTTAGGTAATGTATGTTATGCGTAGGTTAGTAGGCACTTACAACTACGATTTGATTTAGCCTACGAAAGATTACACTATATCTTAAAAACACTGAAAGTAACTGCAACTTAATATTTATTACGTATGTTTAACTTTTATACGATAGATACAAACGATTTGAATACTGTACTGTACAGTCGTGACTTACAAAAGTCACCATGCCTCATATAAAGTCAAGATAAAAAGAAATAAACACGTTACGTGAAAATAGACGGAAGTAGATGAAAGGGAAGCTCCGCGGAGCCGAATGCTGAGCATTTTTGCCGGCCACAAATGTATGCGTAACTCTCTTTGAATACTCATAATGGTGGTTTTGGGTGGTTATAACTATTTTGCTACTCGTGTAGCTATCTATGTCATTTTTCGTATTTATATATCTCCACAGTACCAGTGTTTAGTTCTGAAGACACAGAGTGTGTCTTGTATTAGCAATTACCATGAACTTAATTTAGAGTATTTCCGCTTAATTTTTATTTAAAGTGTATTTATTACCTATTTCCGCTATTATATCATTTCCTTACTTTTCTTATGTAGTTAATTAGTCTAATTAGTTCTGCTACTTATTGTTATAATTTTTCAGGAACGGTGACTCCATTAAACCAGCCCCGGCTCTGGACAGACTGATGTTGAACGCGTACAGATACGCCAACGCAGTCGCTGATGAGTTCAAAAATCTATTCAGTGGCTGATTTCCGCGTCATACGACATACGGACTAACAATCAATATTTAAACGCCTCTCGATGTAACTGTATGAAATAATAAATATTTTTTAATAAAAAATCTTGTTTGTGAAATCTAATCGCTGGTCGATTTTGGAAGTTTTCCTCCATTTATCCTTCACCCTGCATCGTAAACGATAGGGATAGGGATATGCCATGAACAGAAAATATAGGACGCATTGGAAGGAGAGGACAGGCTTCGCCTTGTTTGGGGGACAGAAAAAATACTTAATGTTTGTATAATATCTTGAAAATAAACGTTTTCTTTTATTTTTTATATAATAATATGACACTATACGGAAAAATAAAATAAATGGCTAAATAATCGCCAATATTTGTTAAAAAAATTTAATCTATCACTTTCTAGCAAATCCAAATTTAGTACTTATGTTCCAATTGATTATTTTCAACTTTGATAATTTGCTGTTTTCAATGATATTCAAAAATTGATTACACAAAAGATATTTAAATAAATAAATAAATACGTGCATATTCCCTATTACTACAACGTCTGTCTGATTTGAGATAGTAGAACCATATCTAGACTATGGTCATTATGTAAATTTAACTGAAAGGTTCATCAAAAGGTTTAAAAAACACTTATGAGCTAAAATTAAAAACTAATTTATAAATTTATCAACTTTCCTTTATCATAGTTCATTCTATTTAAATTTTAAAAATCAAGTCAATCCACTTATCTAAATGCAATAAAGTAATAAGTATGGAATAAAATAGTCCAACCACTTGACAAGTGGTTGGTCTATTTTTTATTCTATTTTCTAATTTTTCCGTGTTTTCAAGTGATGCCATTAATCTATACATATAATAAATTTGTAACTGGTTGCTGTCTGTACATGGAAGATAATAATGAAATGAGATGAACGGTATAGAACCCAAAACAATTTTTGATTTTTAGAATTTTTGTATGTTTGTTTGCCTCTACATTTGTACGCGCTAATCTCAAAATCTATATATTTGATTAAATTTGGTATGGTAGTAGTTTAGATTCTGGATTAACACATTGGCTACTTTTTATTGCGGAAAAATGTACGGTTCCTGCGATATTTGTTATTGCGCGTACGAAGTCAACGGCTTAACCGATTTGGTTGCGGTTTTCACTAATGCGTTTTGGTTTGCTCTACTAAAAATTTTGTGTTTGTTTCATTTCAATCGGTTCATAAATATATAAAAGTTATGTTAGCCTATAGAATATAACATATAAAATGCTATAAAATAACTGAAAGTACTAACTAGTAAGTACTACACTAACTAGTAAGTAGTAAGTAAACTGTAGTTGAACTGGCTGAAACTTTACGTAGGTATTACCTAATAAAAGTCTATACGCCTAATACCTACTAACGTTTTACTATATAAGAGACTTTTCAAATTATTAAAACACGACGACGAAGATATCGTTACTTATAATATTATAAACGCGAAAGTTTTATGTATGGATGTATGAATGTTCGTTACTCTTTCACGTAATAACAGCTGAACGGATTTTAATGAAATTTGATATGGTAGTAGTTTCGTCTCTGGATTGACACATAGGCTACTTTATTTATTTTTTAAATTTATTTATTCAATATAAATTACACTACAAATGAAAGGCGATTATACTACATACTACAATATTTTTCGTTACATTAATACATTGTTATCAGCAATTACTCAAGCTTGCATTTGTTAAGTAGAATCTTTTGTATTTACCTTTGTTGTTAATTGAGTTTAAATACATGTTTTGTAAATCGGCAGGTAATGAGGGTGTTTGATATTTTTTCTGCCGCTAGGGGGCAGACCCAACGCACAGCAAGCGCCATCTGGTGGCGTTAGTGGTATCAAAAACGGTCAATAAGAATTTTTGATTATTTTTCTGTCACCAGGCGGCGCTTGGTAGCCCGATGGTCCCTGTCGCGTCAAAAAGCTGTCAGATGTCACGAATTTAAAAACCTTCATTCATTCAAGAAATTAGGTGAAACATATTTTAGCGCTCTTGAGCCATTGTGTTAGTTATTTTTGGTAGACAATATTTGTTAGTATACAATATGGGTCTTAAATGTCTAGGCCTTACATGTTCCTCTAAATACTTAGTATTATTAATTTCGGTAAGAAACAGAATTTTATTTTATCATAGACATTAATAACTTTACAATATTCAAATAAATCTTTGTCGTTATTTTTTAAAATTATTTGTTATGTTTTATGTATTTTAGTCTTTAGAATTTTTAGCTGTAATTTGTAAATATCTTGAATGTATGATTTGTATGTTAGACCGGAGCTACTCAATCCGTAGCTTATTACAGAATCCGCCAGGGAGATATACAAAAGTCGAAGAATTTTATATGGTAGCTTATACTTGAGAACCGCTTGTCTACCCAGTATCGATCTTAATTTTGTGCAAACTCCTTCTCTCTGAGCTCCCCAGTTAAAAACATTATCAATAATGGCCTACGTACATGTGAGCATTAACGTTTTCTATAGGTGTAGATGTACATTGTACACGCGCACTGTGGTATGTAACCATGTAAATCTTATATTATCTTTAAACGAGCAATTCTTGTATATTTATTTATTTCTGTGATCTCGGAAACGGCTCTAACGATTTCGCTGAAATTTGGTATTTGGTAAATTTCGGGGGTAAACAATCGATCTAAATTAGTCTTATGTTTGGAAAAACGCGTGTTTTCCAGTTTTCATGCGTTTTTCTGTCCACGCAGAATATGGTCGCTAATTTCGTCTTGCCGGCCACTGACCGTCTGGTCCAGCGGGTTAAGACGCGGACGGCAAGAAACGAGTATTACGGGTTCGAATTCCACTCGGTGACTTACTTTTTTTTTTTATATGTTTAAGTTTATATATAATATTTTTATTTTTATTGTTTTTAGACAAGTTTAAAAAAATGTAGTTAATGTTTGAGATAACAATATATATTTCTCATAAATATGTCTAACATTTACCTATACTAATTACGTGAATAAGATTTATGCTTTCGAGTTTTTATTTTATCGAGACTTATGAAGCAATAGTGCAAAACGAAAAATTTACCGATACTAATTTTAAACACAGTTTCTCGGGTAATTTTTGTGACGCCACCGAGTAAAGCTCGGTCGCCCAGGTACTATTAGGTCTTTACCTATGAAATTGCCGTTTTGTATGAAAAAATTTAAACGAATTTTTTCATGTACTTTTTTATTTGTATTAATCGAAGTAATCACCCATGCAATCAATGCATCTTTGCCAATGCAGTGGCAGTTTATTGATGCCCTTCTTAAAGAAATCAACTGGACAGGAGGCAACAAATTCTTCAAAGGCATTTTGTACTCCCTCTCGGGTATTGAATTTTTTTCCCGCCAAGAAGTTATCCAAATTCAAGAAAAAGTAGTAGTCTGTAAGCGCAAGGTCGGGTGATTAGGGCGGATGACGGAGAGCTTCCAACCCCAGTTCTTGCAACTTGGAGACCGTCTGCTGTGTAGTATGAGGTCGCGCGTTGTCGTGCAGGAGCAGCGGAGACGAGCGATTGACCAATGCTGGTTGGAGATGTGCCAGCTTCTCCATCATTGTGTTCAGTTCTTCACAGTACACATCTGCAGTAATGCTCACCCCGTTTGGTAAGAAGCTGTGATGAATCACACCGGCGCTAGACCACCAAACAGTGACCATCACTTTTCTAGGGGTAAGTTTTCATTTAGGGCATTGTTTAGGTGCTGAACCAGGATCCAACCAACTTGCTGAGCGCTTGTGGTTATCAAACAGAATCCATTTTTCATCGCAGGTAACAATGCGGTTAAAAATTCCTTCATTTGTGTGTCTGTTGAGCAGTGCAAGGCAGGTCTCGATGCGTACTTCGCGCTAGCGATCATTGAGTTCGTGGGGCGCCCATTTTTCAAGCTTTTATACCTTGCCAATTTGACGCAAATGGACCCATATTGTTTTGACGCTAACGTCGAAAGCTGCTGCTAATTCAGCTGTAGATTGTGTATCATCAGCTTCCACAATCGCCTTTAATTCGTCATTGTTGACTAAAGTCTTCGGACGACCGCGAGGTTCATTTTTCAGGTCGAAATTTCCTGAACGGAAGCGAGCAAACCAATAACAGGCGGTGCGTTGGTTTGTAGTGTTAGCTCCGTAAACGTCGTTGATGTTGCGTGCCGCTTGTGCCGCGTTGCTGCCACGATGGTACTCATATTCCGTAATTACTCGAATTTTTAACGTATCCATGATGACGAAAAAGATTGAAATGCGATGAAAATGTAACACTAATCAATAAACAAATGACTACTTTTGGAAAAAGAATTCCATGTTTTTAAAATAAAATTAATTTGAAATTAGAATTCTTAGCCAAACAAAAATTATTTTGATTTGAAATGGCCAGTACTGCTGAACGGCAATTTTATAGATAAATACCTATTATAAATGGGTGTGAGCAACGATGGAGGGCCTGTACCGAGCCTTGTTATATGGCGAGTGTATGTGCAAAATTTTAGTTTTAGACTTATGTCAAATCCCATACATTTTTATTTTCGAACTTCGCCGTCGTAATTATTGAATGCATTTTGACTAAAGGCCCTGCACCGCTATGATGCTACTCCCGGCAACCAGTAAGCAGGTGTCGTCGGCGAATTGATACACAGAAGCTTTGTCGATACCTTTATGCATATCGTTTACGTTATTATTTACGGTGTCCAATTGGACTAATTATCGAGCCTTGATCTGTTTCTGTGAGTGTAGGTATTGGCGCTCTGATTTCGCTTTCTATCTTTACGAATGTGGTACGGTTTGTATGATAATTTTTAATAAGTTGCAAGAGAACCTGCTTATACCATTTTGTGATAGTTTTTCGTACAGCGTGTTATATTTTAAAACATTGAAAAATGTAAAAATGTAAGAAGTCGATAAATAACACAAGAAAGTCTTGTTTATTATTGAAATTACGAAGCAGTTGGGACTTTTATTTTTTTAAAGTCGTATTGATTGGGGCTTATAATGTTTTTCTTTGACAGATAGTTATTTATTTGATCACACATAAAGCGTTCAATTATTTTATCAAGACAAGATAATATGGTTATTGGCCGATAGTTATTTTAGCCAGCATGATTGCCTTTTTTATACTTATTATATCGGCCGTACAATACCTATTTTGAGAAGATCTGGGTAGATAAAAGTTTTCTATACAGAAGTTTATTATGTGTGTGATTAACGGTATAAATTTGATTCAAATGTACAGGAAAAAGTACGGTTCTCCCAAGATTTATTTTTCGCGTACGAAGTCACTGCTACATATATGAACTATGCAAATATTATAAAGAGGTAAAGCCAATATTATAAAGAGGTAAAGATTGTTTCTTTGTGATTTAGTGACTTACCGAGATTGTACAGGGTAATCTCTGGATGTACTTAAACCTATTTTTAAAATAGACACCAAATAGTTTATCAAAAGAAAGCCACATTATTTGTGAGCGTCATAGGCTATATATTAACCGGAAAAATAATAAGTATTTTCAGTGGTAGAGGATTTGCAAAATAAATCAAAAAAAAAAATCGAGCGAACGAAATCGTTTTTGAGAAACTCTGAGAAGAGATGAACTCAATAGAGTTCTAGAGAAACGTATTAGTTTGATGGTGCCTGTAAAAAATATAAATAGCATTTTCCTGCGGCTTCACCTGCGTGAAATTGGGTTTTAAACGATATCTTTATAATAATTTAATAATTTCATCCCCTATTTTACTTTCATAGGGGTTGAATATTGAAAAACTTTAAAATACATCTCATTATTTTTCCGTACTCAAGTTGTACGAAATTTCATGCGAATATGTCCAAGGAATAAAAAAATTCATACAAACTTTTCCTATTTCACCACCTTAGTGGGTTGAATTTTGAAAAATCCTTCCTTAGTGGATGCTTTCGTAATATCGAGAAATATGGTACACTTTTTTGAAAGGTTAAAGAGATAAGACTGGGACTATATGGTCCGGAATCCGGAAGGCCGGAAAAAAATCAGAACGATAAAAACTCTGCGTTAATACAATAGAGCGGGAAATCGAACACACAAGTGTCGACTCAAATGTCACTGTCATATATTATGACAATTTGACACTCGACACTTTGATTTTCACCTTTTTTTTTGGAGTTTACTCCTTAAGAATCGATTTTCATATAAGGCCCCCGGTATGAAAAAAATATGAGGTGTACAATCTACTGAACGAATGACCTCGTTACGTTTTCGTGCGCAACCTATTGTCACTTTTTTTCACATGGCGCGAATTTTTGAACTCAAATCGATCGCTAAAGTTTTTGTTCCTTCTGAGGGACGTGTTTTACTTTTTAGAGTAAACTCCAGTCGTGCGTCGGAGCTGACACACACTTTATTTATTTTTTTGGGATTTTTTGAACTGGTATTTACAACCTTTAGGTCAACTCTTATTATTCACAGGCGTAATATTACGCCTATGAGCACATTCCATTAAATTGTTTTAATTGTATTCTTATTAGCGTAGAGTTCTGTTTTTAATGCTCTGAATTTTTCCTGGCCACCAGATTCTACAATATAATACAATATAGTCTCAGCCTAAGATCATGTTAACCAGCGTAGGCTGGGATAATAATACGCATACTTTCCACTTTTCTCTAAAATTTATTATAAATTTTATGTCCCCCGCTGACTCTGCCTGTCTGTATGTTCGCGATGATCTCAAAAACTATTGAAAGGATTTTCATGCAGTTTACATAATTTACCGACAGAATGGTTCCTTAGGAAGGCCATCTCGCATGGCTCAGTGGTTTCAATTTTGAATGATCACTTGGGCATGAGAAAGCTTTCCGCAAGATGGGTGCCGCGTTTGCTCACAGTTGACCACAAACGCAATCGTGTAACAACTTCACAGGAAGGTTTGGCGTTGTTTGATCACAATATGGAGGAGTTTTTTAACCGTGGACGAAACATGGATCCATCATAATACACCAGAGACCAAACAACAGTCAAAACAGTGTGTTTCTAAGGGTGAATCGGCGCCAAAGAAGGCCAAGGTGGGTTTGTCAGCCAATAAAGTTATGGCGACTGTTTTTTGGGATGCACGTGGGATAATCCACATTGACTATCTTCAAAAGGGAAGAACAATTAATGGGGAATATTATGCCAACTTATTGGACCGCTTCAATGAGGATATGAAAAAAAACCGACCTCATTTGGCCAAGAAAAAAGTTCTTTTTCACTAAGACAATGCAAGGGTGCACACATGTGCAGTTGCCATGGCAAAAATCCATGAATTGGGCTATGAATTGCTCCCACATCCACCCTATTCTCAAGATTTGGCTCCGAGTGACTACTTCTTGTTCCCAAACCTGAAAAAATGGCTCGGTGGAAAAAGATTTGACTCCAATGATGAATTCATCTCGCAAACAAAGGCCTATTTTGAGGACCTCGACAAATCATATTTTTTGGAAGGGATAAAAAAATTGGAGAAGCGTTGGACAAAGTGTATAGAGCTCAAGGGGGACTACGTTGAAAAATAAAATAATTTATTTATCAAAAAATCTGTGTTTTATTCCAAAATTCACGGACTTATTGACCCGCCCTCGTACCATAAAATCGTAATTTCCTTAAATTTTGTTTTCAATTAAGTACCAAGATTACAACATTTTTTGCAGTTTGAACTGCGTCGATTTTTAGATAAAAATAAATAAAGATAAAGAAATTATATTATAATAAACGCATTGCTTAAATTAATTTATTGATAGTTTACAAATTTTCACTGGAAGAGACAGCCGATGGTCCAAGGTTTTTCGACGTAGTAGATGTGCATCGTCACAATACCGACAGAGCCGGCCAAGTCGTACAAGCACTTCGGACCACGGGGGACAATGACCTGTAA
Organism: Phengaris arion; assembly: GCA_963565745.1. Lineage (NCBI taxonomy): Eukaryota > Metazoa > Arthropoda > Insecta > Lepidoptera > Lycaenidae > Phengaris > Phengaris arion. The sequence continues at coordinate 11,982,222 of OY751435.1, read as the reverse complement.
GAAAATCAAACAATAATTTCGTCAATAATTTATTTAGTTTAATAGTTTAAATAAGTGAATCGTTATCTCATATCATTATCGCGTTGTTTTCACGCGGTTGCCTTGCAATCGCTTTACGGAAATATTATGGCTCATTCAAACTGTCGCTGAGACGCCCAAAAAACGTAAATTTACTTAGACAATATATCCCAAGTATATTATTATATTTTTCCTTTTTTATTAGCTTTTCCTCGCTCTTGCGCAGACTTCTCACGAGAGGGACGAGATGTCGAATAATTTTTCGCCGTGACTGTTGAAAAAAATAAAAAACTTTACCTGGACGGCTAGTTTTGGGGGTCTCTCGAACCAATCGCGCTGGCCCTCAACTATGGGGAGTTTGCCGAAGACAATGAAACCGGTGCCCACGAGCTGGCCGGAGTTCACCAGCGGGAACCAAGGGTAGATAGTTGTGGCCGTGCAGGTGGTCTCCGCCGACATGTTGTAGTAGAAGTGGCGGCCTGAAATAGAAGTTAACTAATTACAAGTTGTGCGCTTTGTCACTTTACACAGTCTAGAAACTATTAGGTTTTTATTTCAAAATGTTCACACGAAAGCTGTTTCAAAGGATTTACTTTAAATCTTGCTTTTGCATGAAAGTCCCACGAAAATTCTTATGTACCCCAAAATGAATATATAATAATTAATATGAACTCCTTGAAAATTTTTACCAAGTTCCGAAAGTTACAAAATATACTCATGGTAGGTACTCACCCATCCAAGGGATGCAGGCTTGTTTGGTGTAGATGCTGTTCTCGATGTCGCTACGGCTGGTGGAGATGCGGTCGATGGCGCGGTGGATGCCGGTCACCCACACCGCGTCCTCCTGCAGGATAACTCCGTCCTTGCGCGCCGCGAGCCTGTCCGCCGCGCTCAGTTGGAGATTTGCTACGGGGTAACAAACAGTAGGGTAGGTCTATTTAAGAAATTACTCGAAAACATTTTGTGAGTTGAATGCTAAGTCTCGATTGAAGCTAATGAGACTTCTTCAAATTGAAATCTGTCTATCTTATAAAGACTATACCAACTGGTGATTCATACATGCTTCTTAAATTTTCTTTTAAACATGAGTAAGCACTTACCATCTACTAAATTAGAAACGTATCACAAGCGCGAACAGGCAACTTTTTAATGTTCGGCGATATTGGTATGTGAACAAAATATATTTGTTGGTACATATCATTTAATGGTAAAAAATCTACTTACCTTCAGATACGAAGTATTGTTGAATGGTCCAGTATTTCTTGATCTCTCCAGTGGGAGTAGCGGGCACCCACTCGGTGAAGCCTTGTGTCTCCCAGTCGAAGATGGCATCAGTAAACTCGTCTTGGGCCAACTAAAAATATAGTGAACTTACTTTAATAGGGTATACGTATGTATTTTGTTTATTTATTTAAACATATATATCTTGTTTGATAAGCCGTGTAGGATCTTACGTTTTTGGATAGGTACATATCATGGAAGTGACAGACGTTGTAAGAAAAACTAAAAATTTTCGGAAATTTGAAGTTTTCGGAGGCAATATAAATAGCTTTCGGAAATCCAATTATAGCATTTTGGTTTTACTGTAAGTACTTAATGTTGATGATAATTAGTAGATAGGTAAGATAAAATATAATTAACTCGTTACGATAGATTTAGAGATCGGCGATATTCCTTAATCTCTTTTAATACGTACGAGCCTACTTAATTAATGATTATAATATCTTGCTTAATAGATAGGTACTTCGTCATGTTTTTCATATTTTATCTTAATCCGATAAACCTAGATAATCTATAAAACCGAAATGAATAATTCAAACAAGCCTTTCAACTCACAGCAATTTGCAGTCCAGCTATGAAGCCGAGGTCGTCATAGTACGCACATAGGACCCTGTCTGCAGGACAGTACAGGATCAGCGACGAGTGACGCGGTGTTGATGCGTTGAGTCGGGGTCCAGCGTTCTAGGATAGCGGCAGCGATGGTCCGAGGTACGTCGAAGAAAAAGTCCTTGCCTGGATTCAGTCCAACGTTGAATTTAACTGAAAAAAAAAAAAAAAGCATTTCATCGTTGCGAGGTCATCAATTTATAAAGTGTAAAATTTGTTTGTATGTTTGATTGTTTGTTTGCTTTGAATAGGCTACAAAACTACTGGACCGATTTTGATGAAATTTGACACAGATAGATATAGAGGAGACCATGGGAAAGAACATAGGCTACTTTTTACCGCGGGAAAAAAAAACCGTGGATTTTTCTTTAGCGCGCACGAAGTCGCGGGCAACATCTATAAATAAATAAAAGCAATAACGAGGATTTTAACGACAATTTAAGGAAAAATTAATCCAGCCACTTAGTCGGTGAGGTTGTAAAGAATTATCTAAATATCTACACTAATATTATAAAGAGATGTGTTAATTTGTGAGGTTGCATAGGGGCTAATCGCTGGATTTTCTGAACCAGTGACATATTTACCCTAGGGCCAGTAAGTAGCATTTACCATAAAGAGATCATTATATTTCTTAGTATCGAAGTTCTGCTTCAGGCGATATTATTTTTGTATTTTTTCGAAGTACAGTCTTTACAGTTTTTTTTTTATCTTTATTTAATTTTGGCTTTTGCCTTACAAAGCATGCCAGCCCCATCATAACTTATACTATATATATTAATAAAGAATTTGATACAAAATTTTTGCTGCTTCACTCGCAGGTGAAGCAAGAATGCTCATAGTATAAACCTAAATCGCAAATATTAAACTTAAATTTCTCTAACAACTCCTTTCTTTCATCGGCACCTTTCACACACTCCATTATCAAGTGGTGAATATTCTCCACCACCCCGCACTCATCACAGTTACGCGAATCAGATATTTTAATCATATAGCTATAGTAACTACAAGGATAATGACCCGATCTTAAACGAAATGCTAAAACAGTATTCTTCTTCTTGACATATTGCATGTTAAAACCAAGTTATCCGAGGAGGCTGACTCTGAATAACTTTGTCCCAAATCTCTTTCTCCTGACTTCTTTTATCAAAATATTCCTTAAACATATCACAGCAGTCTCTTAATACTAGGTAGGTGTTCTGAAAAATATGGCTGAATAATGTACGAAATTCCCTTTAAAGTTTAATCAGATGTTAAAAATTGAAATAGAAAATTTTTTTGCTCGCTGGCTCATACATCGTTTAACATAAAGAGCATATTATATTACTATGTATCAACGTCCTGTTTAAGGCTGTTGATTTTTTTTAAAGCTATATCTATCAGAGACGGTATAAATCCTGTATAATTATATTTTAACCTGAAAAAAATGATGGTAAGATCCTTGCTTAATGAGGCAGCAAAAGTTAATTAGCCCGGGGCGCCAAAACTCTAAATACTCCTCTGTACTGAACTTATTTTTTTGAATTATTTTACCAATAGAAATCCTGTGGAGCAAATATAGAGAAGGCATCATATTTGTGAGTTTTATACCTAGGCTATAATAATAGACCCATGGTATATTAACCCAAAAAATTAAAATACTTTCGAAAGTGTTTATATAATATAGCCAAATTGGCATGCAAATACATATTATGCAGTAAAAATATATCCCTACTTTTGGCAGTCGGAAAATATACCATAACTCTTAGCACCCGGTATTTCTAACCGACTCACACTCATAATTCGGTCCCGGGCCACCCGCAACAAATGGCGGCCCGCGATCTTCATAAGGTCATCGGTCCACCTAGAGGGAGGCCGTCCAACGCTTCTCTTTCCAGTTCGTGGTCTCCACTCTAGAACCTTTACTCCCCAGCGGTTATCAGTTCTACGAGCGATGTGGCCTGCCCATTGCCACTTCAACTTACTGATTCTGCGAGCTATGTCGGTTACTTCAGTTCGTCTGCGAATCTCCTCGTTGCGGATTCTGTCACGCAGAGAAACCCCGAGCATAGCTCTCTCCATCGCTCTTTGAGTGACTTTGAGCGTATTTAAGAGGCCAACAGTGAGGGACCACGTTTCACATCCATAAGACATCACTGGCAATACGCACTGTTCAAAGACCTTTGTCTTTAGGCACTGAGGTATTTCGGACTCGAAGACGCTGCGTAGTTTCCCGAACGCTGCCCATCCGAGTTGGATTCTTCGTTGGACCTCACTATCGAAGTTGGACTTGCCTGATCGGACTGTCTGTCCCAGGTAGACATATTCGTCAACAATTTCGATTTTAGAGTTCCCAACAAATACTGGAGCGGGTACAACATGGGCATTAGACATAATTTTCGTCTTGTCCATGTTCATTTTTAGATCCACTCGTTGGGAAGCTCTATCGAGGTCACCGAGCATGGCGCTAAGGTCTTCCAGCGATTCTACCATTATGACTATATCGTCAGCAAACCGAAGGTGAGTGATGTATTCGCAATTTATGTTGATGCTGTATCCTTCCTAGTCTAGGAGTTTAAAAACATCTTCCAATGCTGTGGTGTAGAGTTTAGGAGAGATGACATCTTCCTGCCTTACACCTCTCTGCAATTGGATAGGTTTTGTACTTCCATTCTGTACTCGGACCGACATGGTGGCATTGTTTTATAAACACTTCAACACTTCTATATAGCGATAGTCAATGTGGCACCGCTGAAGAGACTGAAGCACCGCCCAGGTTTCGATCGAATCGAAGGCTTTCTCATAGTCCACATACGCCATACAGAGCGGACGATTATATTCCTCCGATTACTCTATAATCTGGCGGAGTGTGAGGATGTGGTCTATGGTACTATAGCCTTTTCGGAAACCGGCTTGTTCGGGTGGCTGGAAGTCGTCGAGCCTGCGCGCGAGACGGTTCGTGATAACCCTCGAGAACAATTTGTAGATATGGCTCAAGAGCGAGATCGGTCTGCAGTTCTTCAACAAGGTATTGTCTCCTTTTTTGAAGAACAGCACCACAACGCGCCTTCGTGTATGACAGAATTGAACAGTTTCTGGAGGACTTTGAGTACCGGTTTTTCACCCGCTCCCCGCCACCCGCACAGAAGTTCTGTCGTAATTCCGTCTTCACCTGGCGCCTTGTTGTTCTTAAGCTGTTTGAGGGCCATCCTAATCTCGTACAGGCCGACGTCCGGGATCTCCTCGGTATAGTGTCGAGTTAGCTTGGCTCTTGGATCTTTAGCCGTGCTGATAACAGGTGTCCGTGTCGATGTGTACAACTGTCCGTAGAACTCTTCTATCTCCTCCAAAATCTCTGGCTTCGACGAGATAATCTTGCCTTGATCGGTCTTCAGCTTCGTCACCTGGCTTTGTCCGATAGACAGTTTCTTTGCGAACACTTTAGAGCCCTTGTTTCGCTCAATCGTTTCCTCAATACATCTAGTATTGAAGGAGCGTATATCGTGTCGCATTGCCTTGGTTATCTGTCTATTAATCCGTCTATATTCTGACATATCAGCTGAAGACTGCAATCTCATTTCTCGCCTTTGCGCCATGAGTTCCAGAGTTCCATCGGAGAGCTTTTGAGTTCTACTTTGGCGTCGGGTCTTATAGAATTTCGACCCAATCGCATGGACAGCTTCCACAAACCTGTTGTTTATATCGTCCACAGATTCGCACTTCATCTTTCATAATTTCATCACCTGCAGTAAAATTGTTTTAAATGCCAAACGTAGTTGGCACAGCTATTAATGGGTAATAATATATTTTTTTATTTATTTATATATGGCATCGGCTTACAACAATTTGCTGGGGAATTCAATTGGTGACGTTGTGGTTTTTGTATTTCCTTAATAAATTTGTGTTAATTCGGTTCTTAATGTGTAATATTGGTAGAATATTAACCATTATATATCCATTATCGTGCACAAGTGTGGGCAAGTAGTACAACTTCAAAAAACGTGCTATTTTGTGTTCCATCGAAAACTCCCTAGCAACTTTCAGTAAAGCTTCTACCACTTTACTGAATCGACTGACTTGACTAAGTCCAAATGAAAGTCCAAATAAATAGTCAGTACAGTAAATGTACTGTACTGACTATTTATTTGGACTTTGTCTAGACTTTAGACTTGACGATTTAGGAATATGGTGTTGAAAATTGAAACGAAAATTCTATTTCCCGCCTTTTTAACTTGACACTGGCAAATGGTTTTTAGTCGACGCCATATTTAAGTTAAAAAAAAAAGTTACGCCATCTTTACTTGGTTTTCACCATACCTCAAATGTCAGCTTCTTGATTTCACCATACTTTAAATGTTAATATGGCCCCAAAAACTCCAAAGTGGAGACAGTTTTTGCCTGAACAAGCCTCGTCTTTAAATGTTAAAATGGCCCCAAAAACTACAAAGTGGAGACATTTTTTGCCTGAACATGCCTCGTCTTTATTAAATACCTCTATGCCTGCTGTAGATAATCGTCGCCGTGGCTTGGTCGTCCGATTTCATTATCAGATTTGATAGATCAGCATTTTTCAATTAATCAATTTGATAAGATTTGTCTTAATAATATTTAGGTTGTTGTTGGTATTTTGTTAGGTATTATCTCTAGATAACGCTATAAATACCAACCTCACCATTGGCTAATGTCAGGAATTTCTTTAATGACCCGACAAAACCAATAGGAACCTTACGAGCTGGCTGCAAGTTGACTGGTAAACAGTAGGTACAATTATTGTTTATCTGCTGTGTGAGTCCACAATGTATTTAACCTTTTTGACATATTAAGATGACAGGATACGTAAATCGAGTAAACGTTGAAGGAAATAATTATTAACTCACCTCTTAGGCCTGGCTCCCATGCTGCAGCTGAAATCAGAAGTTTAATTTAATTCAATGAGGATAAATTAGTATAAACTATACCTACAGTTTTCCAACCGGACATGGTAGGCAATCTGAACCTAGTCATAGTAAAAATAACCATTTTTATAAAATCATCCATCCATCCATCCTCACAAACTTTCACATTTATAAAAGTAAGTTGGATTTTGCATACAAGTATTGGATTTTTATGCCGGACCGTGATACGTGTTAGGCTTAGTGTACCTACTATTATAAGCTAGGACAGTGGGCAGGGAGATTTCTGCGTATAAGTAAGCAGCGAGAAGTGAGAACCCTTCTATTGATTTTCCATCGACTAATTTCTACATTTCACCTATCTTAGCCAATATTCTTAAGATTCATCGGAAATAACTGCGATCTCGGTAACGATTGACTGCCAATAGAACGACCATCTCGTGGTCCGGTACATGGTTTTCTTGGGGAATTAGGCTGGGACTATATGCCCCGGAATCCGAATCCCGGAATCCTTAGGGCTAATTTGGCGGTGCCGATCTTTTGTCACTGCTGGTGATCTTTTGTCTGCCAGGGCCCCAACATTCGTACCTCGAAACTAGGTTCGGTTGTAAGTCTGTCCTGCTCGCGCGCGCATGATTTCACATGATATGCGAATGAGTCAGCTCGTTAATCGAGCTGAGATTCGAGGTACGAGAATTGGGGCCCAGGTCTTTAAGAATGTTTAAATACTCATTTTTGGTCACTAGGCGACAAGGAATTGGCTGCGACCGTCTGTGAGTACTTTTTCCACAAAAAGTGTCAAAAAATGAACACACTGACACACCAACGCTTATTATAACTTTGGCAGGAGTGCGTGTCGTCCTACCCCAAATCTGTAATTGGCTTTAGTTTAAAACGAAGAAAGATAAAAAGAACGTCTATCATTTTTAGGTACTTTACTTAGCGCATAGGTCAAATTTAACCTTTTTAAACTATACCATTATTTGTCAATAATTTACTCAAAATTTTATGATAAATTGGACTTCAACTATTCCTTACTAATCATTTTACAAAAGTTCAGAATATGAAATGGCCCTTAACTATCAGAAAAGGTAAATTTAAGAAAACGGCAAGGCTAAAATTGGTAATTTGTTTTGCCGCCCGTTTTTTATGCAAATAATATATTTTATGATAATACGTGAAGCGAAAACTTTTTACCCCTTTTTACAAAAATTATGCATACGGAAAAGTATGAAATTTGGCACAGTTAAAGTTTATGTGGAGGTAAGGTGTGCAAAAAGTTATTTTTTTAATAATACTAAGAAATACATAAAATTATTAATAAAAAAGAATGTTACACTTAACTCAGATTACAGTACAGTGCATTGTAGAAGACATGAGCAGAGACTTCATGCGCGTCTCATGCAGATACAAGTTTTTTATTACAAGCCGTTTGTTTGGTTCAACTCAACATTAGACAAAAAAGTCAACATTAGGCATTGGTTTGACATAGTTTACAAATATTTCATAATAATTCCATATTTTATTGCGGTTCTAAGGGGCAAAGGAAACCTAATAAGGTTGAAACTTTCGAAACGGACGAATTTCGACTACTAGGTGACCTACAGTAAGATTAAACATATCGTTTAGCATTGCATCAAAAATGGTCTTAAGTTTGTTATTGTATTGTAATTCAAATAAAATAAATATCTACCTAATTAAAAAAGTAAGTATATTATAGTCGATAAACATAAAGGTCCGAACTTAGACTTTAAAACAGTAGGGTCCGAACTTAAAAGTATTATGTTTTGATATAAAATAAAATAGATAACATGCAGTGACAAGTCAGAAGCTAAAAGTGTCTCATTAACAACTGCTATCTATAGGTACCTAAAAAAACAATTCATACTAAAAATATAAAATTAATTGATTATAAAATAATAAATAAAATATCAGGTTCTGAATAAATCTTACCGGAAGCGGCAATTATCGACAACAATACTAAAAACTGCTTCATAACTAAAACGTGTGGTCCAAATGTGAACGATCCCAGCTGTTACACAAATTATATACCTACTCCTCGACGGTTATCGTCAAATGACAAATGCTAGTGACTAAACAAAATTTAGTATCTGGCGATATCAAAATTCAAAGACAGAGGATTAATAATTATGCGAAATCGGTAACTAAGTAGTAGCGGTAAAGCGTGGTTTACATCCTGAGACCACTATACATTTTTTTGTAATTTCCTTATAATATTTTTAAGCTATATGATATTGATAGCAGGGGACGATTTTTCTTGCATAATTCGCATTTTTTTTAAATGTAACGAAAAATGTTTTAAACGAAGAGCTAAATAGAGATCTTTTAAAAATAATATATAAATAATTGCGAAAAGTGAGGTGTGACCGTGAGCCTTAATATTTGTAACCTTCATCAATCGAAGTCGAGAGCCAAGCTCTAAACCACTGGACGCCTCCGTGAAACAGTGGTTTAGAGATTGGCTCTCGACTCCAGAGATGGTGGGTTCGATCCCCGCGTTGGAACAACAAAAAATGTTGTTTTCAAGTCTGGTTAAATTAAGTTAAGTCTGGTAAAGATGATCCGTGCATCGGATGGGCATGTAAAAAGTCAGTCCTGTGCTTGATCTCTTACCAGTCGTGTCGGTCATCCGTCCCACTGGGTTTACGAGGGTAAAAGAATAAAAAGTGATCTTGTGTATTAAATCTTTGTATTATTTGAAGCTTACCATACTGAGAGAGGCCTTAACTGTTTTCCGGTTTTATCTCTCTTTCTAACGCTTTCTATCTCTCTCTTCCAATTCCTTTCCCAACACCAGCAGGGCACGAGCTTGCAAGCTCGGCGCCATCTGCCATTGGCGTTCTGTTTTCCGAACCTACTAGAACTAAAATAACTGTAATAAAATGAAATGAAATGAAAAATGTAAATAAAATTTATTGGAACTTAAGTTCTAAAAATAGATTTTAAGTCCATATTATTCCTCCGTGTTCCGACTGTGTCAAGTCTAATCATGTAAGTGAACACAATGATTTTGATTTTGTTATTTGGACTAATGTCCAAATAACAAAATCGGTGTTAACGTTCGAAACTAAGTACATGTTTTAAGTCTTAGATATTTTAAATAGCTAACGCATCTGTATATCAATTATAACGTACCTACCGTAGTTTTCTTTGTTAACGGCCGTCAAAATTCTAACTGAAATTACGCGTGACTAGTCTTTTACATTATCGAGTACGTATGTCTCACTAGTGTGTTTCATTTACTTTAAATTTCTTTTGGTCGAGCTAAGAAAACTGTTTCAGAAAATGAAAGACACTGCGGACAATATCGGAAAAAATATTTCCGAATCAGGTAAGGTACCTAACCCGCCTAAAGTCGATCGTAGGCGCCGCGTTAGTACCTGTAGTAGTACTTCCAGTAGTTCAAGCTCTTCAAGCTCGACCGTTTCATCGGAGTCTGATCGCGGTAAAAAACGCTCTAAGCGACGCGGTCATCGTCATCATCGTAGGAATAAGAAGAATAAACGAAATAAATCTTCTGAAGATATTCGTATTACTATTCTGACAAATGAATTAATGGAACTACGTAACCAAATTTCATGTCACGGTTGCTTATCGATCAATTCGTGTGAGATACCGCCGCTGCCCGCGCCACTACGTGGTGAGGCTTATGACAGTGATGTCTTAGACCAGGCGTCTCCAAACTTTCCAGCCTTAGGGCCATACTGATAACTCCAGTAAGTTTCGAGGGCCAAAACCATATTATCATTGTTGCCGGTGGTAAAAAGTGAAATAGTCCACTGATGAAGAAAAAAGTCCGAAAACGTTTAAAAAAGGCTGCAAATCGGACTTAAGTCCGCAAAACGGCAACACTGCATATTATTAATTTTCCTGTCATTATCTGTAATTTCTAGATTAGTCGTAGAGTACGAGCCATGAGGAGTAACGTGACACGACATCTGGTGGACACAAGCGGAAATAGGTAGTACCTTCTATCGCTAACAGATGGCGCTAATAGCACATACAGAATAATCTCGTTGGTTCGAGAAAGTTCTGGTGTCTTCCACTCACTTCTAGATGGCAGTAATTGGAATATATAAGAAGGCTAGTGGCGCAACCACAAGTCAGTTCCTATGACAGTGTTGTGAAATAAAATAGTGCGTACCTCCTTAAAACGTGTTTGTGCGTGTTTAAGTTTAAGACATCTTTGTAACATTATTTTGATTTGAATTGTTGCTTTTGTGTGTGATTTAGTAGTATGGAAAAGAAGCGAAAAATTGATAGTGAATGCAGAAAATTCAAAGATCAGTGGAACATTCAGTATTTCGTAATGGAGTCCAGTAACAAGGCGCTATGTTTGATTTTCAATGAAAGCATAGTCGTTCTCAAGGAATATAACATTAAACGTCATTATGAAACAAAACATTTTCAAAATTAATCAAAATATACAGGAAGTTTGCGGACAGAAAAATTCGAAGCTATGAAGCGCGGTTTGAAATCGCAGCAATCTTCATTTACAAAACTCAAAACTGAACAAGAGGCTGCAACTCGTGCCAGCTTTCGTGTGGCTCTTGAAATTGCAAAACGTGGAAAACCATTCACCGATGGAGAAATGATCAAAGAATGCATAATTGCAGTAGCCGAAGAAATGTGCCCTGAAAAGGTAAATTTATTAAAAACTGTCAGTATGTCAGCAAACACTGTGGCTCGAAGGGTAGAAAACATCGCCGAAAATATATCCTCTCAACTGTTCGACAAAAATGCACATGTTGAGTGTTTTCTTTGGCCTTGGATGAGTCAACGGATGTGTCAGATACTGCTCAGGTGTTGATTTATATTCGAGGAGTAGATAAAAGCTATGAAGTGCATGAAGAACTTCTTGATATGTATAGTATTCATGGCACAACTACTGGTACAGATATTTTTAAAGGAGTTGAAATGGCCATTAATCAAAAGAACCTTCGATGGATAAACTTGAAATGTATTATAACTGATGGATGCAAAAACATGAGTGGGAAAGATAAAGGAGTGGTCGCTCTTATATCAAAGGCTGTAGAAAATGACGGTGGTTCAAAACCATTAGTCTTACACTGTATCATTCATCAACAGTCTTTGTGCGGAAAATGTTTGGATATGTCTGAAGTTCTGAAACCAGTCATATCAACTGTCAATTTTATCAGATCTTTTGGGCTGAATCACCGACAATTCCGACAATTTATTGAAGAGATTGGAGAAAATGACTTACCTCATCATACCGCCGTACGTTGGCTTAGCTGTGGGAAAGTCCTTCAGCGCTTTTTTGAACTTCGAGCAGTGATCGAAATTTTTTTGAATGAAAAGCATCGCCCTCTTTTTCATTTGACATTTGTTTTCTTGACATTTGTTTTCTTCTTCTTCTTCTTTAAAGACATTTGTTTTTATTATAATTAAATCAACGTTTTAAGTCAAATTTTGTGAATCAATAATTTGATATCGGTTTAAAATAAATGTTAGATCGTTAGAAAATGATACATTCATTTTAACTATTTCAAAAGTGATTTTTACCATAAAGAATTTGTGGATTGTTTATTCGATTTATAAGTCAGCCGGAAATGTCAGACGATTTGTTATTGATGATTAAGAAGAAAAATACATTTAGTAAAAATGTGCAACTATTTAAAGTATTCGTCTTATAAATCATAGTTTATTATTTTGTGCTATTTTAAGAGAGTACCGATTTTTATGGTGAGTTTCAGTGGAATTTAAAATGGCGCCAATGTCTCATATCCGTTTAACAAACACTCAACCGATTATGGAGGAACTATAAAAGGCCGTGCTCGACAGCGAACGGGAAGTTCCGATTAAGCGCTCTCGCTCTCGCAGCATTGCGCTCTCGCTCTCTCGCGTGTGCCATCGCTCGCGAAAGAGAAACCATAGGAAGAAAGAAGACAGAAGACCGAAGACTCAAGAGTCAAGTCTCAAGAGTCAAGACTCAAGAGAGAAGAAACAAAGGCGCCATCCGCCTTTGCCGCCCGACCCGTGCCGTACCGTGTCTCGCGCCGCGCCGCGACCGACGCCTACCGGACGAATCGTGCGACCGCTCGCATCGTCCGTCTCGCTCCGTCCGTCTCGCTCTTTAGTGCGAGTCTTCTGCTCGCACGTCCGCCGCGTAGTTACCGCCGCGTTAGGACGAGCGTGCGACCGGTCGCATCGTCCGTCTCGTTTTTAGCGCGAGCCTTCTGCTCGCACTCCGCCGCGTCTCGTTCTCGAACATTAGCGCCCTAGTATTTAGCGTAACGTTAGTGAGTGAGTTCCAGCCGCCCGAGGAACATTTGTAAGTACCGTGACACGTTTAGGCACACTACACGAGGAGTTTTCCTCCCTACACACCTCCCCTCCCGGTCGCCGGGAGGGGCTGTATCCCCAATAATTAATTAGAGAGCAGAATCCTACTCCCGGGATAAACTTTCTAATTATGTCTGACGAAAGTTCCTGGAGTTTTTAAAACTTGAAGTCGCCGATATCGCGTCCAAGTGAGAACGCTTCGTGCGCATGCACGAAGCAGACTCACCGGCGTCGCCCGATAGCGACGTCCCGTTAATTCCGGCCGATAACGAACCCCTATCATCTCCTTCAGAGATGTCTTGCTCAGAGCAAGAATCCGACCGTAGTGAACAAGGCGAGTTCACTACAGTTAAATATAAGAAGACGAAGAAGAGGAAGCGCCCAGAGGGCACCTCCTCTCCAGTCTTATCTTGCCCGTCGAAATCGGCAACTAAAAATAGGAAAACCGTGCAGGCTCATCGCTCCGCGGCCCCCGTTACCCCATCGGCCCTCCCGACCCCTCTGGCCTCCCAGGCCCCTCTGGCCTCCCAGGTCCCCCGAACCTCTCAGGCCCCTCCGGCCTCCCAGGCCCCTCAGGCCGTCCGTACTCCTAAAATGCCTCCTCCTGTAATCATACAGGAGAAGGCCAAATGGAATTTAATCTCCGCAGCGTTTAACGAGCATAAGCTCGGTTACTCTTCTGCACATACGACTCCCATCGGTATTCAAGTGCAGGTTAAGACTTCGAAGGATCACCGCCTCCTCACCGCGTTCCTACGCACAAAGAACATAGTTTATCACACTTATCGAAGACGAGCGCCTTCTGCGCGTCGTCATTACCGGTGTCGATAAGTGCCTCTCCACAAGAGAGGTACTCCTGGACATCCAGTCCCAGGGTTATCCCACCATAGAGGTACATCGTATGTACCAGTGGCGTGCATATGATTATGATACTGGGTATGCGGCGAAGTACTCCGTCACAAAAACTTTTTCGTTTATAGATTTTTAGCATAGCTACAGCCAAGCGACGGATCTCTATGTCGAAACCATGCCAACAGAGCAAGTCTTAGATGTACTACTATTCATGTACATCTTCTACGGCAACGCAGACAAAACAGCGATCGATCGTCGCGGCGGAAGAAATTCTAATAAGTAAAATAATAAGCATCTTTGCAAACGCACACATCCAGGAATATCGACAATAATATTACAACAAATCCTGCCGCAGGCTATCGCCGAACCTCGCCGAGCCGAGCTGGGAACTCGGTTTGGCTATCCGATAGCAAACGAAAACCGCCGAACTGGCGTCGGAAATTATTCGTTGCCTATAATCCGACTAAAAACAAAATGACTTGAATCTAATGAATTATCTATACACAAAAATCATTTTTGTTTAGTAAGATTATATTTGTTTAAATAGAAGAAATGATTTATGTTTGCGGCGGCCATATTGCATATTTCATTTGTTTGTTTACAATTTAATCTCTCCTGTTTATTTATAGTTTTCTTAAAAGATTTTTCATTTTAACATTTGAAAGTGTGTACATTTGATTGTGAGGTTTGAGTTTGAGTTGATAATGTGTGTTTATTAAAAATTAAAAATAACAAGTTCTCACAATTGTCATTCAGTGAAAAGATTCAAATTCTGTCTAAAGGTATGTAACTCGAAAATTTCATGTTAAAAGTTATTTAGGTAGTTAAGTAATTTACATCGGGATATAGTAATCTCAAGTAACCGGAACCTTGAATATGTGAAAATTGAAGAGGACTGACTGGTGAGTAGTTATAATATTTTAAAATATGCTTATTATTTTACTTATTAGAATTTCTTCCGCCGCGACGATCGATCGCTGTATTGTCTGCATTGCCGTAGAAGATGTACATGAATAGTACATCTAAGACTTGCTCTGTTGGCATGGTTTCGACATAGAGATCCGTCGCTTGGCTGTAGCTATGCTAAAAATCTATAAACGAAAAAGTTTTTGTGACCGAGTGCTTCGCCGCATGCCCTGTGCCATAAACCTGTGCACGCCACTGATTACGGGCATCCGCGTTGAGCCCCCCACGTAAAAGGGGCATCCCTGGCCAGTGCCACTGATGTCAACTTTACGGACACTCGGCACGGAATTGCCAAGCCAAGTAAAGTGCCTCGGTGACCACGGCACCTCTGACTGTCCCCGAAAGAGCCCAGCTGAGGAGTCCGAACCCCCCAGCTGTGTTCTCTGTAAGTCCCAAGGACACCCCCGCCAATTACAGAGGGTGCAAAAAAGCACCCAAAGTAAAAAAGCGCATTGCACCATAGACGAAAGGTGCCCCCCCCCCCCCAAGCAGAGATTCGTCCCTGCCCCCCTACCCTCCTAATCTGCATGGTTCAAGCCCGCGCAGTTTCGTAGTTCGGAGTTAGCGTTTTTCCCCGCTCTCCCCAATAAGGCCATTCCCTCCGCGCCCAAAGCGCCTAAGGCCACGCCCCCCCTGACTCCCAGCTTCACTGCAGACATCTCCTTCGGCCAGCAGTTCTTAAGCAACATCGGGCCTATTGACCCGATGGAGCTTTCTATTTTAGCGACAAAGCTGAAAGGATCGGCCACAGACTGCATCCAAAACTGTGTCAGACCATCAGGTCTTGATCCGTCAGATCAAGGCGCTCTCCCCCGACGGTAATTAAAGGAGCCTTCGGGAAGGACAAAGCCGCACTTGTTACGCGTAGTGTCGTTCAATACGAACGGCATTAGGATTAACATAAGCGCAATTCGCGATTTTTTAAGCAGCCAAAATGTCGACATTCTTCTAGTGCAGGAGACGTTTTTAAAACCTAGTATGAGGAGCCCTAAAATAGCGAACTAAAAAATAGTCAGAAACGATAGAACTCGATCCCGACTCGGAGGTACTCTTATCTACTATAACTAACTATAAAAAATCATTACATTGTATTCCCCTACAGCCACCGCCATTGTTAACTTTAGAGACATCTGTTTGCCACATTAGTATGTCCGGTCACGGACCAATTGTATTAGTAAGCGCGTACTTAGCATGCAACAAAGAACTACATTCTAGCAACCTACAGTTGCTATTTAACTTAGGCAACGCCGTCATCATTGCCGGTGACCTAAATTGCAAACACACCGAGTGTGGCAACGTACGTAACAATCGAAACGGCGTCATCCTTTGTAGTTTAACCGATACTTTAAATTTTGCACTATTAGCTCCCACTGACCCCACTATGACACCAATGAAAACATCAACGGTGTCATACGCGTTCCTAGTACGATAGACATAGCTTTAGTAAAAAATGTTTCTCTCAATATCTATATTGAGACTCTCCACGAGCTTAACTCGGACCACAGACCGGTTACGATTACACTTGGTAGTCTTAACCCCAACAATTCTAGTACTAGGAAAATGTAGACTATAAATTATTAGCGGAGGACATTGATGTTCGGGGATTTTATCTAGGTGACTAGATTGGAGGACTTTGATGTTCTCCGCTAATAATTTATAGTCTACATTTTCCTAGTACTAGAATTGTTGGGGTTAAGACTACCAAGTGTAATCGTAACCGGTCTGTGGTCCGAGTTAAGCTCGTGGAGAGTCTCAATATAGATATTGAGAGAAACATTTTTTACTAAAGCTATGTCTATCGTACTAGGAACGCGTATGACACCGTTGATGTTTTCATTGGTGTCATAGTGGGGTCAGTGGGAGCTAATAGTGCAAAATTTAAAGTATCGGTTAAACTACAAAGGATGACGCCGTTTCGATTGTTACGTACGTTGCCCCACTCGGTGTGTTTGCAATTTAGGTCACCGGCAATGATGACGGCGTTGCCTAAGTTAAATAGCGACTGTAGGTTGCTAGAATGTAGTTCTTTGTTGCATGCTAAGTACGCGCTTACTAATACAATTGGTCCGTGACCGGACATACTAATGTGGCAAACAGATGTCTCTAAAGTTAACAATGGCGGTGGCTGTAGGGGAATACAATGTAATGATTTTTTATAGTTAGTTATAGTAGATAAGAGTACCTCCGAGTCGGGATCGAGTTCTATCGTTTCTGACTATTTTTTAGTTCGCTATTTTAGGGCTCCTCATACTAGGTTTTAAAAACGTCTCCTGCACTAGAAGAATGTCGACATTTTGGCTGCTTAAAAAATCGCGAATTGCGCTTATGTTAATCCTAATGCCGTTCGTATTGAACGACACTACGCGTAACAAGTGCGGCTTTGTCCTTCCCGAAGGCTCCTTTAATTACCGTCGGGGGAGAGCGCCTTGATCTGACGGATCAAGACCTGATGGTCTGACACAGTTTTGGATGCAGTCTGTGGCCGATCCTTTCAGCTTTGTCGCTAAAATAGAAAGCTCCATCGGGTCAATAGGCCCGATGTTGCTTAAGAACTGCTGGCCGAAGGAGATGTCTGCAGTGAAGCTGGGAGTCAGGGGGGGCGTGGCCTTAGGCGCTTTGGGCGCGGAGGGAATGGCCTTATTGGGGAGAGCGGGGAAAAACGCTAACTCCGAACTACGAAACTGCGCGGGCTTGAACCATGCAGATTAGGAGGGTAGGGGGGCAGGGACGAATCTCTGCTTGGGGGGGGGGGGCACCTTTCGTCTATGGTGCAATGCGCTTTTTTACTTTGGGTGCTTTGGGGTGTCCTTGGGACTTACAGAGAACACAGCTGGGGGGTTCAGACTCCTCAGCTGGGCTCTTTCGGGGACAGTCAGAGGTGCCGTGGTCACCGAGGCACTTTACTTGGCTTGGCAATTCCGTGCCGAGTGTCCGTAAAGTTGACATCAGTGGCACTGGCCAGGGATGCCCCTTTTACGTGGGGGGCTCAACGCGGATGCCCGTAATCAGTGGCGTGCACAGGTTTATGGCACAGGGCATGCGGCGAAGCACTCGGTCACAAAAACTTTTTCGTTTATAGATTTTTAGCATAGCTACAGCCAAGCGACGGATCTCTATGTCGAAACCATGCCAACAGAGCAAGTCTTAGATGTACTATTCATATACATCTTCTACGGCAATGCAGACAAAACAGCGATCGATCGTCGCGGCGGAAGAAATTCTAATAAGTAAAATAATAAGCATATTTTAAAATATTATAACTACTCACCAGTCAGTCCTCTTCAATTTTCACATATTCAAGGTTCCGGTTACTTGAGATTACTATATCCCGATGTAAATTACTTAACTACCTAAATAACTTTTAACATGAAATTTTCGAGTTACATACCTTTAGACAGAATTTGAATCTTTTCACTGAATGACAATTGTGAGAACTTGTTATTTTTAATTTTTAATAAACACACATTATCAACTCAAACTCAAACCTCACAATCAAATGTACACACTTTCAAATGTTAAAATGAAAAATCTTTTAAGAAAACTATAAATAAACAGGAGAGATTAAATTGTAAACAAACAAATGAAATATGCAATATGGCCGCCGCAAACATAAATCATTTCTTCTATTTAAACAAATATAATCTTACTAAACAAAAATGATTTTTGTGTATAGATAATTCATTAGATTCAAGTCATTTTGTTTTTAGTCGGATTATAGGCAACGAATAATTTCCGACGCCAGTTCGGCGGTTTTCGTTTGCTATCGGATAGCCGAACCGAGTTCCCAGCTCGGCTCGGCGAGGTTCGGCGATAGCCTGCGGCAGGATTTGTTGTAATATTATTGTCGATATTCCTGGATGTGTGCGTTTGCAAAGATGCTTATTATTTTACTTATTAGAATTTCTTCCGCCGCGACGATCGATCGCTGTTTTGTCTGCGTTGCCGTAGAAGATGTACATGAATAGTAGTACATCTAAGACTTGCTCTGTTGGCATGGTTTCGACTTAGAGATCCGTCGCTTGGCTGTAGCTATGCTAAAAATCTATAAACGAAAAAGTTTTTGTGACGGAGTACTTCGCCGCATACCCAGTATCATAATCATATGCACGCCACTGGTACATACGATGTACCTCTATGGTGGGATAACCCTGGGACTGGATGTCCAGGAGTACCTCTCTTGTGGAGAGGCACTTATCGACACCGGTAATGACGACGCGCAGAAGGCGCTCGTCTTCGATAAGTGTGATAAACTATGTTCTTTGTGCGTAGGAACGCGGTGAGGAGGCGGTGATCCTTCGAAGTCTTAACCTGCACTTGAATACCGATGGGAGTCGTATGTGCAGAAGAGTAACCGAGCTTATGCTCGTTAAACGCTGCGGAGATTAAATTCCATTTGGCCTTCTCCTGTATGATTACAGGAGGAGGCATTTTAGGAGTACGGACGGCCTGAGGGGCCTGGGAGGCCGGAGGGGCCTGAGAGGTTCGGGGGACCTGGGAGGCCAGAGGGGCCTGGGAGGCCAGAGGGGTCGGGAGGGCCGATGGGGTAACGGGGGCCGCGGAGCGATGAGCCTGCACGGTTTTCCTATTTTTAGTTGCCGATTTCGACGGGCAAGATAAGACTGGAGAGGAGGTGCCCTCTGGGCGCTTCCTCTTCTTCGTCTTCTTATATTTAACTGTAGTGAACTCGCCTTGTTCACTACGGTCGGATTCTTGCTCTGAGCAAGACATCTCTGAAGGAGATGATAGGGGTTCGTTATCGGCCGGAATTAACGGGACGTCGCTATCGGGCGACGCCGGTGAGTCTGCTTCGTGCATGCGCACGAAGCGTTCTCACTTGGACGCGATATCGGCGACTTCAAGTTTTAAAAACTCCAGGAACTTTCTAATTATGGCGTCAGACATAATTAGAAAGTTTATCCCGGGAGTAGGATTCTGCTCTCTAATTAATTATTGGGGATACAGCCCCTCCCGGCGACCGGGAGGGGAGGTGTGTAGGGAGGAAAACTCCTCGTGTAGTGTGCCTAAACGTATCACGGTACTTACAAATGTTCCTCGGGCGGCTGGAACTCACTCACTAACGTTACGCTAAATACTAGGGCGCTAATGTTCGAGAACGAGACGCGGCGGAGTGCGAGCAGAAGGCTCGCGCTAAAAACGAGACGGACGATGCGACCGGTCGCACGCTCGTCCTAACGCGGCGGTAACTACGCGGCGGACGTGCGAGCAGAAGACTCGCACTAAAGAGCGAGACGGACGGAGCGAGACGGACGATGCGAGCGGTCGCACGATTCGTCCGGTAGGCGTCGGTCGCGGCGCGGCGCGAGACACGGTACGGCACGGGTCGGGCGGCAAAGGCGGATGGCGCCTTTGTTTCTTCTCTCTTGAGTCTTGACTCTTGAGACTTGACTCTTGAGTCTTCGGTCTTCTGTCTTCTTTCTTCCTATGGTTTCTCTTTCGCGAGCGATGGCACACGCGAGAGAGCGAGAGCGCAATGCTGCGAGAGCGAGAGCGCTTAATCGGAACTTCCCGTTCGCTGTCGAGCACGGCCTTTTATAGTTCCTCCATAATCGGTTGAGTGTTTGTTAAACGGATATGAGACATTGGCGCCATTTTAAATTCCACTGAAACTCACCATAAAAATCGGTACTCTCTTAAAATAGCACAAAATAATAAACTATGATTTATAAGACGAATACTTTAAATAGTTGCACATTTTTACTAAATGTATTTTTCTTCTTAATCATCAATAACAAATCGTCTGAAATTTCCGGCTGACTTATAAAGACAAAATAAAGGCCCGGACTACTAATGATGGGCCATACGAAATCCAGATTTAGCAAGCGGCGACAGCGCGCATCTGAAATAGAATGAAAGAACTTATGTTACGATTACGTTATACTTACTATTGTTACTACTAACTTACTGACCTAGGACACAATGCCGTGTCGTCACTTGCCGGCTTTATTTCATCGAAATGATGACGAACGTGCTTTCGGTGCTTACGATTAATTAATAGCGTTGCAGTATGATTACCATTTAGTTTTATTATTTTATACGGACCTTTCCACACTGGGGATAAGGCCTTATTTTGCTTGTGGTGGCAACGGACATACACCATATCGCCAGCATTGTATATAATAGGCTTTGTTCGAACATCATAATAATTTTTATATTTTTCTTTAGACGTCTGAATATTTTGTAGAGCCTTTTGACGGCTATAATAAAGACGATGATTTAGTGCTCGAATATAATCTGTATATGTGTTGTTATCGAGGACGTCTATGCTAGATGGTAAATAGGGTTTAAAGCCAAATAATAGTTCTAATGGGGAGTAACTTGTTGTACTATGCACATTTGAATTGTAAGCTATCATAGCGCTTGGGATGTAAAGGTCCCAAGTGTTTTGATTTTCGCCTATATAGGACCTCAAATATTCTTTGAGGGTAGAGTGGCTCCTTTCTAGCGCGCCACAAGTTTGGGGATGATATGGTGAAGCAAAAATGTGTTTGATACTGAATAACTTTGCTAGTTGCTTAAAAAGGTCAAAACCAAAGTTTGTGCCTTGGTCGGAGATGATCATTTTGGGTATTCCTATGTGTGAAATATAATTAACGAGTGTTCTAGCTGTGTCTTCAGCTGAACATGACTGCATAGGATAAGCTTGTGAAAATTTAGTGAGGTCATCTTGTACGGTAAGTAAAAATTTATATTTATATTCATATGTTTCAGGAAGTGGACCGACCAGATCTAAATAGATTTTTTCGTTGGGTCGCGATGCTGTGGAGGTTATTATCATCGGAGCCCGATTGGTTTGTCGTAACCGCTTATTTATTTGACAAGAGCGACAATTTTTTACATAATCTTCGATGTCTTGCCTCATGTTTTTCCACCAAAATTGGGATTTGATTCTTTCTAGCATACGAGAGATACCTGGATGCCCAGCGAGAGGTGAGTCATGATTATCTTTTAAGATTTGTTTGATTTCTCTCGGTGTTGGGTATTTTATACAATTATGATAAATATGAATTTTTATCTTAGTAGTATGAAAAAGAAACGCAATAATATTGTATATTTTTGTAAACGAAAGCTTAGATAACGGGTCTGTAAAATCTGATAGTGCTATTTCCTTCTCTTCGGAATACCAGTATTTTATCATGTCTCGATATTCACGGAGGACATTAAATATATCCTTGTAAGTCATTTCGTCAAAATGATTTAATTTAATAATCAAATGTGTGAATACATGGTTATCATTGGAAGTTGAATAATAGGTATGGCGTTCGCGTTCAATATTTCGAATATTAGGATCGCTAGTAGATGCGTTTATGATATCACTACAATATGGAATAGATTCGTCTAAATCAATTGACGTTGGATACCCGATTAATTTTATTTTAGTTTTTAATAAACTTTTGTTATGTTCTTGAATAACGGTGTCGAAGGTAACACCGGGTTGTTTTGAGATTTGCAGAAATTGATCGAAGTTTCAGATATTGGCGGAAGATTATGAGAATAGATATCACTTCCGGGTGACAGTGTAGGGTTACATATCATTGAATTATCAGTTTTATCATCTAGAATGAGTATTGGATAGCGAGATAATGCGTCAGCGTTTGCATTAATTAATTTTCATTTTATTTATATAATTTCATAATCGTATTCCTCTAGTTTAAGACGCCATCTAATGACCCTGGATCCGGGATCTTTAACGCTAAACAGCCACACTAGTGGTTTGTGGTCTGTTATGATTTTAAATTTACGCCCATATAGATAAGGGCGGAATGTTTTTACCCCGAATAAAATGGCTAAAAGTTCTTTCTCTATGGTAATAATTACCCTCGGCTTTGTTTGAGTTCGTGACGCATATGAGATAGGTTTATCTTTGCCTAATTCTCCTTGAGATAATACGGCATCTACCGCGTAGTTAGAGGCGTCGGTAGTTAGTAAGAAAGGTTGATTAAAATCGGGATATTGGAGTAGAGCTGCTGACGTCAATTTATCCTTTAGTTTTGAAAAAGCTCGTATTTGTTCATGAGACCATTGAAATATTGCATCCTTTTTTAAAAGAGATGTCAATGGTTTTGTGATTTGTGAAAAGTTGTTTATAAAACGTCGATAATATCCGACTAGACCTAGGAAGGATTTTATATCCTTTGGATTTTTAGGTGTTGGGAATTGAGTTACAGCTTTGATTTTATCCGGATTTGGACAGACACCCTATCCACACCAATGTGGAAGGTGCATTTTTTAACCCAAAAGGCATTCTTGTGAATTCGTAGTTCCCAGAGACACTCGAATTTGTGTTTATAGTAAATCCCATTTTTGGGGCGTCCTTTGGACTCATTTTGACTTGACCTATCCAGTGGCTTCCAGCCACTGGATAGGTTGAGGGTGCTAAAATATTTACAATGTCCTAATTGATCTAGAATATCGGTGATGAGAGGTAGACGATAATTTTCCCATACAGTGACGTCATTTAATCGACGATAATCTATAACTATTCACCACTTCTTTTTACCTGAGGCGTCCATTTTCTAAGGAACGACCCATACCGGGGCACTCCAAGGTGAAAAAGAAGGACGTATGATATTTTGACGCATTTTTCGAATTTGTGAATCTACCTCTTCCTTATGGCATTCTGGGAAACGATATGATTTTACGTGAATAGGAGGCGCGTCTCCTGAATCTATAGTGTGTTCGATTGCACTTGTAAATGATAGAGGTTCACCTTCCATATGAAATATATCAGTGTAATGTGAGCAACATTCTAAAAGAGTTTCTTTCTCTTCATGATTTAAATGAGAGCAGCGAATAAGATCGAGTACTTTTTTCACTCTGTCTAAAATAGAATAAAAAATAGAATTAACGAATTGTGACGATATGTTTTTAGAGTATTTTTTGGTTCAAAAGGATTTAATTCTACGGCGTAATCTTTGATTTCAATAGCTGAGTTAGTAGTATTTAAAATTGTTACGTTAATTCTGTTATTAGATTTTATTGTGACAATACAATTAGCGAAATAAATTCCATCTTTTAAAGTATGATCTACTAATAATCCTTGATTGTTCGGATAACGCTCGGGTGAGTAATTTGATATCGCGCACTCGATGAAGGCTTCGGATCGAGCAAGAATTATGTAAGTTGGCTGAACCTAGTTCATATCCATGGTTTGCCCACAAATATTAAGTAATTTGGATTCGTAATTAATGTTGGCTTTAAAATAGCCTAAAAAATCACTACCGATGATGCCGTCATACTCTAGACTTGCATCATCATTAAAGATATGAAATTTATAATTATAAGTGTTATTAGATAAATAAAAATTGACCTGAGAGGTACCTAAAGATTCAGAACAATGTTCGATATTATTGATCCCTTTTATCTTAACTATTTCGCGGGATAAAATATATTTTTGATCTAAGCTGGATTTTTTTATAAGACTTATGCTTGCACCAGTGTCTATTAGAAGCCGTAACGGACGCGTAGATAATTCGGTCTTTAAATTAATATGAGGCAAGGATATTTTTGTAATGAATAAATTTATCTCATATATTGGAGTTTGAAAATTAGACTCGATTTTATTTTTATTATTAATATAATTTTTAGTATATTTTTTTTAAAGATTGGACACTTATTGGGGGGTGGCTACCCGTGTGGTGGTCCGACGATTTTGAATTATGGACACGTATTTGGGGCTAGTTACCCGTGTGGTGGTGCGATGATTTAGAGATATTGGCACTTGTTTGGGGCTGGTTACCCGTGTGGTCCAATGATTTAGAGATATTGGCACATGTTTGGGGCTGGTTACCCGTGTGGTCCAATGATTTAGAGATATTGGCACTTTTTTGGGGCTGGTTACCCGTGTGGTCCAATGATTTAGAAATATTGGCACTTGTTTGGGGCTGGTTACCCGTGTGGTCCAATGATTTGGAAATATGTCTCAACGATACAGAGGTTCCTGAAGAAATATGTTGAGATGAATTATTTGATTTAAGATAAGAATTTGTAGATTTTGACGAAATAGATTTTGTGGAAAATTTTAGTGTGCCTAAATTAGTCGGAAAATGACGACACTTTTTCGTAATCCGATCAATTAGTTTAAATCACGTCGGTGACGGTGGCGACGGCGGCTCGTAAGAAATATGATGCGCGTTCGTGGACTTGTTATTATAATTATTAGAATGATTATACGAATTACGCTTTTCATGATTATATTTCCTTCTACGACATTATTTTATGTCGTGGCCACTTTTATTGCAGAAAACGTGGAAATCGGATTGATTGTTATTAAAATTAAAAGATGTTGGATTTTGAGGCTTCGAAAAATCACGTGGCGGATGCGAGTGCCTCTCTACGCTATAACATTCCGATTCCGTATGTCCTGATTTTCCACAGGTTTTACATTTAGATTTGGTAGTTTTATATAAAAGATTTTGTATCTTTTCCTCTTCGAGGGCAATATTGATTGCATCATTAAGAGACTTAAGATTTCTACACCTAACATTATTACTTATTCGCGGATGAAGCCCTAAGGAAAATGAAAATAACGCTAAATCCTCTGTCATAGCGATTATCGACATAGATCAGAAATATCTTTTTTTAAAGATTCAGAATTATAGATTTCGGACTGTAAATCAGTAAGACAGCTTTCAACACGAAGCGCAAATTGTGAAACAGATTCACTTAGTTGTTGCTTACACGACTGTAGATCTAGCAAAAAGTGATTGTAATGCTTTCTTTCACCAAAATTTTGCTTCAGAAAACATTTTAACTGGTTAAAATCGTCGAAAATTTTATTGGAACAAGCAATTTGGGCTTTGCCCTCTAGACGCGATAAAATATATTTATTTAACAATGTTTTTTGAGATTGTGATGCTAAATCCAAGGCGTTTTGGCAATTAGCAAGAAAAGCGGTTAGAGTTTCACGATCTCCTTTATAGGGACTAATAAAATTACATAATACATTAATGGGAAAATGTTCGCTAATTTCTGTCTTCTCACAGCTTTTCTTGCTTTCGGTCGACATTGTAAAATAAATTTAAAGAATACCATGAAGAATACCACCTTTATATTATAATAATATATAATATAAAGAATAATAATAGATAAGGACGGTATGTATGTATATAATTTATTCGATATTTGTGGATAATTACTTATATACGTGAAGGATTAGAGATTGGTGAGGAAATTGGTAAGTATATTGAAAGACACTCAATTAAAAATAGCTGAAATGTAGCAATAACAAATAATAATATGTTTTACTCACAGGGTTGACAGGATAACCAGGAACTTGAGCGGCATTACAGCAACGACGAGTTAGAAGCAGGTAGCGGCGCGGCGATGCGTTTCCAGTAACGCAACCAATGTCAGGGACAACAGGAACAGCAGTAGAATGGCGGCAGGAACGGCGGCAGAAACGGAGATGCTTTCAGCAGCGACGGTAGCAGGAATCAACGATTGCGGTTGCGAAGTTAGGTAGCGGCTGTGCGTATTTTGCACGAGCAAGATGTCGGGGAGCAGGACACAGGACTGGTCTGCAGGCTTACGAAGTAAGGCTGACTGTCGAGACTCATTATGTACAAGAGTTTGACGAAGTGGACACAGAAATGATTTGGACACTGTTCAAGATCACACTCCGGAGATGAATTGGTTCATAGAGGTTTTTTTTTTCAGCACAGTTTTATTCGCGAACCGTTATGGAATACCAGTGGAACGAATGCGGATAAATCAACACTGGTATCCCACTTCTGACACCACTGTTACGGGGTGGTTCAGGATTTGGTTTTTAAAAAAAATATTTTAATTGACACACGAAAATATATTATAAAAAGAACTTAGAGAAAGACCTGCACCCGACGGAAGTCCAATTCAATCTGACTAAAAACACTATGTTTTTATTAAACGGAAATAATATAGGTTTCCTATTGCATTAGGTATAATGCAATGGGAAACTCAGCAATTTTACTATACATGTGAACTCATGCAACTTGCGATATAACAGTACGCTGAGGTGCAAATGTTATATAATCACACCCCAGGCTTCGTTGATCTCTATTGCAACGACGAAATTAAGGCGTATGACCAGTTGAAGCACCTTACGTATGCGGACAAGGCATACGCAGCTATCACATTCTGTGCTCTCAAACAAAGAGAGGCACTAGCCATGTCACTAACAGACCTACTTGCATGGGCTCGTGAAGAACAAAGTATTAGCCCATTGTCGCTTCACGAAAAAGTGACAGAGTTATTTTCTCAAGGTGAGTGTCATAAGGTTTTATCTGATTTGCTACAACTTGTATGTGGACATCGGGCTGAATCACATTCAGATGCGGCGAGATGGAATTACTAATCATGTCCGTGACCCTCTGGTAAAAGCAGCCTTCTACAAGATCCCGCCATCTGATCAACATCTGTTTGGCGCTGAAAATTTCAGGTCAGCCCTTGAGAAATTCGGAGGGGTAAAAAAGACATTTTTTAGTCTGACCAGACCTAATACGGGTTCTAATTCACATGCAGGACCTAGTAAGGCATTTCGCCACCCCTCGCAGGGGTTGGCTCATTATACAGGACCCTCGCAGGGTACCAATAGAGTTGGCTGTGCTGGACCATCAAACTCACAATACCAGCCCTCGCAGGGCTTACAGTATAATCAGCCCTCGCAGGGCGCACAATACCACCAGCCTTCGCAAGGCTGTACTCAAGGATGTTATTAAAAAGGAAGAAATTATCAGAACGCTGACCGTCCCATGGGAGGCCACTTCAAAAACCTTTCGTCCGCTTGGAAGCAGCGAGAACAAACCCGGCCAGGGGAGAGTCAGCCGAAAACGAACTGGAGGCCCCTCCGATTACCATTCCTCGTCGAAATAACGGAAGTTCTGACTCGCAGAGCTTCAAGGCAGGGAGGTTAAGTCAGTATCATCATCGTTGGGTGAAACTAGGTGCACCTTAATCTCTGCTTCGTATAATAAAAGGGTATCGCATACCCTTTTTTTCTCAAAAGCCACCATTAATGATGCCCCAATCGATGGGCAACACTTTTGTGACCAGAGAGTCGGAGTCAATGACGGCTATTATAAACACGTTGAAAAATCAGGGTGTACTAGAAGTAGCGCGACGCTCGCCGAGTTTTCTGTCAACGATGTTTCTAGTGCCCAAGAGCGACGGGTCTAATCGCTCAATATTCAATCTAAAAGCACTCAACGAATAAGTAATTACAAAACCATTTAGCCTTATAAACATAGTCCGTGTGCCAAGCTTTCTTCAGCCGAACGATTGGCTGTGCAAGGTGGACATCTCGCAGGCATACTTTTAATTTCCGATTGCCTTGGGTCACAGGAGATTTCTACGTATAATCTATCAAAGAGGGCTCTTGGAAATGACCTGTCTTCCTTTCGGCCTCAATACTGCTACCAGAGTGATCACATCTCTGACCAACTGGATCGCACAGACGGTGCGGGACCAAAATCTACGTGTGATCGTCTATTGCGACGATTCTAATTGTACACCAAGATAAAAGTGGTCTGCAGAACCATTGTCAAATTTTATTGAACCGCCTCCAGTACCTAGGCTGGCAAATAAATCTGGAAAAATCTCTGATCCATCCATTGAAAGTGATAGAATTTCTAGGCATCGTGTGGAATCCTTGTACCAACACAAAATGCCTTCCTGGAGACAAAATCCTTACAATCAAGAGGAAAATTACGGAAATGTTAACTTTTGGCAAAATATGCTTGGAAAACCTCCAAAGCCACCAAAGTAAAATAGGCATGTTGAACTTTGCGTCCTTCGTCGTACCCAGGGGCAAGTTACACCTTCGAGCATTACTCAGGTTCCTCAAACCTTTGCTGCACACCCCAGCCAAATGGATGGTGCATATTCCAGACGAAGTTGCACTAGAGCTAACGTGGTGGTTTCACGAATGTCACCAATCGACTGCAATCCATCTCCCACCACCAACCCACTTTGTGACAACAGATGCTTCCGACATAGCCTGGGGAGCACAAGTAGACGATCAGTCCCTGGCAGGAAGCTGGAGCGTTGCAGAACAACATCTTCACTGCAATATGAAAGAGATGCTGGCAATACTAAATGAGGAGGTTCTTTTCAAAACTTGACTATTCCACTTGCGACCAAAGTGGATTTTTTATTTTTTTTAAGTTGGTAACATTGAAATCTATATACATCGAAAACAAAATCCTAACAAAACGTGATCAATCCACTAGAAAAAAACATTTCAAAACGCATGATTTCGACAAAAGTAGATTATTCCTCTTCGAATTAACATGTTCAAAATAAGGATTTTAAAATTGCAACAAAACATGATTAATCCTGAAGATATTTTTTTTATTACTAGAAATTGTAACAAAACATGTTTTTTCCTCATATTTTTCAGGTAGTTTAAACTTTTAAAGTTTTTATGTTCTCATTGGTGCTAAATCTGCCAAGTTTTTGATAATGGGGTGAAAATTGGGCAGAAAACCAGGAGCTCTCCTGGTATGTCAATATTATAAATGGTTGCAATAATTATTCTGATAGTGATGAAGAAGATGCTTGTGACAATGATGAACAATGTGATTGCCTTGAACATGAAACGGCTGTTAGAATTTAAGTAAGTATAAAATAAAAAACATTTTTTTAATATTGCATTAGTTTTATTTATTTTATTTCAAGATGAAAATGAGGTTAGTGAAATAAAATATTACTTAGTAAAGAACGATTTTAAATTAATGTGAACAAAATAAGATTAATCCATAATGGTTTGAATCAAAACTAGATTATTCCTATAGAACACATAACAAAACTTGATTATTCCAATCAGCCTCGTCAAAACTTGATTATTCCATTTTAAGATTCTGGATTTATTCAATATTATAATAATGCTAAAATTTTGAAACTCATACGAAATAATCACTATTCTTGTTGTATATTATAATTCACCAACATTTTATGTTAAACATGTAACTCTGTTCTTAAAATTATATTTCTTTAAATTATACAAAGATCCAAAAAGTGGAATAGTCAAGTTTTGAAAAGAACCTCAAATGTTCTCGAAAGTCATGGTCACTTACTCGACACTACACTTACTCAAACAACGACTCTCTTCCAGTGTGACGACAAAACAGTCGTAGCGTATCTGCGAAACGAGGGGGGGGGGGGGGGGATGAAATCACTCCCACTAATGGTGACGACTTAGAGAGTGTTCGAAGTCCTGGATCGCTTCCAAATAAATCTGACAGCCCAATACTTACCCGGCATATTTAACAGCACGGCCGATCACTTTTCGCGACACAAGATGGCATCGGAGTGGCATCTCCTTCAGACGTGCACAGAGAAAATATTTATCAAATTTGGAATACCAGTAATAGACTTACTAGCGTCGAATCGAGCTATGTGGTCTCCAATTACGTGTCTCTAGATCTGAACGACAGTCAGGCAGTGTTCCACGATGCATTTTCCAGCAATGGAACTATCACCTCGCGTGGCTGTTCCCACCGCCATACTTGATACCGAAGGTGCTATCTCACCTCAACTCGGCACGCGGATTATACCTGATCGTAATCCCACGATGGAATCGAGTTTCTTGGAGGGCAGATTTGAAGAGCCGTGCAGTAGCGGCTCCATATACAATCAAGAATTTCGATCGGAGCCTAATAGATAAAGCAACGGCCTAATAGATAGAGATTTGGATATGTGGGTGGGCAAGGAGCCTGAATGATTGGACTGAGAACCAAGTGCAACTGCTCAGATCTTCTTGGAGGTCCTCGACTCGTAAAACTTACGAAAATGCATGGAAGAGATGGGTAAAATGGGCATGCAGTCACGATCTTGATCCTCTGCACCATAGCGGATCTGTTTTGGCAAGATACCTCGCAGATCTGCACATTGTTAACAAATTGTCATACAACACAATACTGGTACACAAATCTGTGGTGTCAACCTTATGTAATATTGAAGACATTGGAAAACTCAGTTCGCACGTCTTAGTTAAGCATATCTTAAAATCGATTGCCCTGTCTAAACCGGTAACTCTTAATCGTTTTGTGTGGGATGTCGATAAATTGGCTTCTTTTCTTAGTAAGGTTAATATAGACGAAAATAGTGCATTTGCTGTTTCTCGACATACTGCAACCCTGCTTCTTTTGTGTTCTGGTAGACGTGTCCATGATTTGACCTTACTGGCAGTTGATTCAGATCATATGATTGATGAGAGTGACAGTTTAATTTTATGGCCCCTGTTTGGTTCAAAGACCGACAATGCTAATTATAGACAGTCCGGTTGGAGGTTTTTGTCAAATTCGAATAATAAAAATGTGAAGGTGAATAACCATTAAATATTCGTTGGTACAACTTCTAAAAACGTGCTTTTTTGTGTTTCCCGCCAAAACTCCGTAGGAACTTTCAGTAAAGCTTCTACCACTTTACTGAATCGACTGACATGACTCATGGACTGTACTGACTATATATTTGGACTTTGACTAGACTTTAGACTTGACGATATAGGAATACGGTGTTGAAAATTGAAACGAAAGTTCTATTTCCCGCCTTTTTAACTTGACACTGGCAAATGGTTATAAGCCGATGCCATATATAAATAAAATTTAAAAAAACATTTTATATGAACTGTCACCTAAGAATTCATTCCACTTCCTCTTTTGTTTATTCACAATAAATAAGTTGATTGCCAAAGATGAAAGAAATAGGTATTTTAATTTGCAATATTCCTTTTACAGTGAAGTCATTTTAATAGGTAACATTTGACGTCTGTCAGTTTTATCTTCATAGTGAGGTGACCTGCTTAAAAAATCGATTAAAGTGAATGAATCGATACGGACTTGAAACATATGAGAATTTTAAAAATCATCAGGCAAATCCCTGTCCCATTATTATTTTTTCTTTCGTAAATTTAAGGAACAAACTAAGACAAGTACATAATTTAACTTTTTTATTTTTTGTATTTTTATAGTTAAAAGAATAAAAAAATTGATTGTCTGTAAAGTCGGTTTACTGACGATAGTTGAACGTGACAACGTCATGTTTATAGTGCGCGCGGAACTAATTGACTGCGCCTTAGGTAGGCGTGTTGCCGCCGTGAAGTCCGGCGCCGAACTGAATAGTAACATCAAGCGACCCCGCCTCTCCGTCCCACCGCTCACATACCTAAGGCGCAGCTAGCTGAGGTAACGGCAATGCGTCATATTTAGCGAAGTAACGCTGGTAACAGGTAACGCATGAGTCATTTAAGCTATTGCATAGCTTCTATCGCGGGCCTTGAGCGCGGGGACCGAATCCAGAAATTCCGTAACGAAAAAACCTCACGCTCCCCACTCCGACGGGCACGGAGGTGTGGCTTGAAGGCCGTGCATCGTCTAACGTCGTTTCAGTTCGGAAGTCTTCGACACGGCGTTGTGTGCGTGCGATAATGCTATGCAATAGCTTTACCGCGGCAGTCCCCGAGTGCCACACGTCTTTTTTTTTGTGCGTGCAGCCGGCTCCATCAAATTATAAGACGTTATCACGTCAATAAATATAATTATGTTTTATTTTAATCACAACGTGGTTATTAATTTATGGTGATATATTTTCACGAGTAATCATTGCATTCGATTCTACTTATTAGCTTTCGATTTTTAGAGTAACATCCCTAGTGTTTAAAAAGAAAAAGGGTTAACTGACGCAACATTGTAACGACGTTCAGTTCTTTAGATCAGAAATTGTTTATTATGTTATGAATGGTTTATTAGTGAAAGCAAATCGTAAAATTACTCGTAACGGTCATTATTACAATAAATATGTAATCGTAATTGAAAAAAGTTAAGCAAATGTGCAGTTCTAACAAAACGAAAAAATATATTATTTTATGCCGTTACAAGGTTACGTTGTTGAATTTTGATGAATTGTCAAATGTTACCTATTAAAATGACTCCACTTTAGCTAGCTAGTAAATATTGTCTATGATATATTATATGACGTGTCACGTACTATACCACTATTATACGGTACGGTACCTTAATGAAAAGTTATATTTATTATTATTTATTAAACATCGGGGTTTGGTGTTAGAAGAGTGAAAACTAAGGGCTATATGTGTTTTTAATGCCTAACCATCCTCATCTTTACTAATATTGAAATGTGAGATTGTTTGGTTGTTACGCTTTCACGTAAAAACTACTTTCATGAAATTTGGCAGATATAAAGTAGACCACGGGGAAGGAAATAAGCTACTTTTTATCGCGTGAAAATGTAAGTTTATATGCATTTTTAATGCCACATCATAAAATATTGAAATTAAAAAAAGGTTAAAAAATAAAATGTTAAGGGTAGGTTTCACTTTGAATAGAAGACACCTGCAAAATTTCATAAAAATCGGGCAGGCTTGTTAGGAGTAGTTCTCTGAAAAATACAGAGACACGTGAATATTTTTATATATAATATTTATGATTAAATGCATGAATGATACAAACGATACAGTCCTGACGACTGTGTAAGTACCATGCAGCTTCGATTCTAAATTAACAACACTGCACTGTACCGAAAACGTGGGCCGTAGCAATAATAATTGCAATATCTACTAATAAAAGCTCTTAATAAATTACTGTATTGCTAGTATTGCTATGCATTGCGCGGCTGTCGCACGTTCTACGAGTACATGCATGCAAAGAGTCGCACGGCAACTTGTGGTCGAGACTCCAGAGCCTTGTCAAAAATGAAGCCGAGTCAAAAAAATATAACTTTTCATTAAGGTACCGTACCGTATAGTAGTGGTATAGTACGTGACACGTCATATAATATATCATAGACAATATTTACTAGCTAGCTAAAGTGAAGTCATTTTAATAGGTAACATTTGACAATTCATCAAAATTCAACAACGTAACCTCGTAACGGTATAAAATAATATATTTTTTCGTTTTGTTAGAACTGCACATTTGCTTAACTTTTTTCAATTACGATTACATATTTATTGTAATAATGACCGATACGAGTAATTTTACGATTTGCTTTCACTAATAAACCATTCATAACATACTAAACAATTTCTGATCTAAAGAACTGAACGTCGTTACAATGTTGCGTCAGTTAACCCTTTTTCTTTTTAAACACTACGGATGTTACTCTAAAAATCGAAAGCTGATAAGTAGAATCGAATGCAATGATTACTCGTGAAGATAATATTTCACCATAAATTAATAACCACGTTGTGATTAAAATAAAACATAATTATATTTATTGACGTGATAACGTCTTATAATATAATGGAGCCGGCTGCACGCACGAAAAAACATGACTCATGCGTTACCTGTTACCAGCGTTACCTCGCTAAATATGACGCATTGCCGTTACCTCAGCTAGCTGCGCCTTAGGTATGTGAGCGGTGGGACGGAGAGGCGGGGTCGCTTGATGTTGTTATTAAGTTCGGCGCCGGACTTCGCGGCGGCAACACGCCTACCTAAGGCGCAGTCAATTAGTTCCGCGCGCACTATAAACATGACGTTGTCACGTTCAACTAAACCAGTCAGTAAACCGACTTTACAGACAATCGATTTTTTAATTCTTTTAACTATAAAAATACAAAAAATAAAAAAGTTAAATTATGTACTTGTCTTAGTTTGTTCCTTAAATTTACGAAAGAAAAAATAATAATGGGACAGGGATTTGCCTGATGATTTTCAAAATTCTCATATCGACGCTTGAAAGGCAAAAATTACCAAGCGACATTTTGAGCGATATTGAGTTATATATATCACTGAAATCAGATTTTTTTTCTCCGTCGATTGGTCCTACTGGCGTATCGCTACGACGAGTTTGATTGTCGCTTGGTAATTTATAAAAACCTCTTATTTACACCGTTTTCGGTGTCCAAGCGACGATAATTTTATCTATTTACAAATTATTTTTACTTGGTCGACTTTGGATTTTAACATTTTTTACTTAGTAATCTTTGCCTTAATTGGAATTAATACACTTAAGCATAAAGTATTTTTTAGCTTTCACTAACTAGGGTAGGAGTATTGCTTAAGAAATTTTGCCCGAAACTTATTTAGTAATTTTCGTAATCTAAGCCGTTTTGACATACCTCATTTACATAGTCCTAGCCGTTTGGTATTTTTTTCTTAAATGCAATGTATTTAAAAATGTAATATAGTAGTATTTATGTTCCCGAATAAGAATATGTTTTGTCGTTTGGTAATTTTTTACCTGCCGTTTTTTAACTGTTTTTGTTACTTAGATAACTAATCCTGATGTGAAATTTGTGTAAAAAGTAGTTTATCCCTGTTACGAGTATTTCACTTTGTCGGTTATACACGCTGCAATGCATATTTTGAATGGTTGTTGGTAACAAATTTTCGATAAGACGTCGCGGGATTGTCGCATAGGCAACCCGTGCGCTCGTGCTCATCGCACAAAGTACGCGGAGTTTTCGATTAACACTCGGTAAGTTTTTTGGATTTTAAGATCTTATTGGTATATTTTTGATTGTTTATTTTAACAATGCATTTTAAATTGATTTAAATTTATTGTTTTAGTTACATTATGAATCGCAATACGAGAGGAAATTACATACTAAAGCAAGCTTTGTTAGAAGCAGGCTTGAATAGCAAAGATTTGATCTCGGTACCTACTTGTTTCGTTAATTATTTTTCTATTAATCCTAATTATTAGAGAACCAAACAATGTTAATGTACATTTGAATTTCAGGTTTCAAAATGTAAACAACGTACTCAACGGATATTTTTGGAAAATGTTCGAAGCAGACTGATGTTTAATGAACCGGTACATTTTTAATTTCATAAATTTATTTGTTATGCATAGTGAGAGTGTGTGTTTATGTTAAGTTAAGTTATGCATTTTGTGATAAGTACAATTGTGTTACTGTTTACCATTCTTGTAATTATTTATCATAAATAATAAGATACCTCCTTTAACTGAAGCGCTCATAGCTGCATTTGTGTTTATTGTAGTGATTTGTAGAAGATTGTCTCCTTAGTAAAAGTTGTTCTTACTGAAGTTTAAAATCATCTTTTTAGTACCAAAACTAGTTTTTGCGTAGCTCTTAAGTATCAAAAACAATTTTCTCGTAATATTATATTATTTCCAGGTTGAGAAATTTTCAGATGAAGCTTCTGAAATTCTTACTACTGAAAATGATAATATATATATATATATATATATATATATATATATATATATATATATATATATATATATATATATATATATATATATATATGTATTATCATATAGTGATTTGTAGAAGATTGTCTCCTTAGTAAAAGTTGTTCTTACTGAAGTTTAAAATCATCTTTTTAGTACCAAAACTAGTTTTTGCGTAGCTCTTAAGTATCAAAAATAATTTTCTCGTAATATTATATTATTTCCAGGTTGAGAAATTTTCAGATGAAGCTTCTGAGATTCTTACTACTGAAAATGATAATATATATATATATAGATACCTGTCCCAGTAAATGACAATCAACAGCATCACGTCAATAATAGTGAAGCAGTTATGGAAAAAGTGGCCAGTGGCCCATCTGGCCCCACTGCGGAATATTTGCCTGCAAATCTTTATAATGAACAGGGTACAGTCCCAGTAGATGATTATTTCGAATCGAATTGGCCTACTCGAAGATGAATCGGATACAAGAGCTACACATATTGCAATTGAGATGACTATACCGGAAACGTCTACTGCAAGCACCACGTACGAACAAACAGTTAATAATTAAAGGTGGATTACTGGCACCAGAAATGTATACTGCAAGTAACACTCAAAGAAATGCATAATAACTAATCCTACAATTATGGAATGCCCTCAGTATAATGGATCAAAAACTGTCAAGTCTCAAAAAGGTCGTAAACTCAAAGTCAGAACTGATAAAGTGTACATTGATTATATGCCAGATGAAGATTTTTCAATTTTTATTGATTCTGAAGATGCTGCAAATTCAGATGAATGGGTAGGTTTTACTTCTTCTTCTAATGATGATCAGGTCAGATCAGGATGAAAGGTCAGAAAGTCAAAAAAGAAAAAACCTGATTAGAAAAATACGAATTTAGATGACGCAGACGAAGAAATAGTTGGAGAAAAGGATCTGAAAAACAAAATGAAAAAAGTAAGAAAAGAACGGTTACAGAAAAAAAGGTCTGGAAAAGAATATATACGAAGTAATGGTAAAATAATGCAATCTAAATCTATTCAACCTCAGCCATGCGTTGGATTACATTAAAAAAGCAATAATTCAAAAGTTTTCATCAAGTACTCCTGATCTTGATACAAATCTGCTGATTCAAGCATAGTTGAAATCCATTATAAGACCCGGGTACCTCTCATGGTATCATTCACGTCTGCATAATAATATCAAAGGCAAAATACAATGACCTTACACTACTACATACTATGACAAAGTTATTCCTGCTCCATTCCAAAGAGAATTTAACGAGATTCCATTTTCTGCATTCACAAAAGATGTTTTGCCAGAATCAGATATCGAAGACAAAGAGCACGATGAAGCTTAACACGTATTTTCAAATATGATTTGATTTTTTTATATTTGTTTTATTTATAGAGAGACATTTTATTATGTTTTTTATGTAACTTCTTAAGATGCTGCGGTATTTTTATTATGTTTAGAAGACATTTTTTACCTCTGATATTATTAAATCTGTTCGTTAGTTTGGGCATGAAATCGTAACAGACAGGTAGACAGACGTAGTTACTTTCGCTTTAATAATATAAAAATATATATGTAGGGATGATTTTTATTTAATTTCCAGAGCTTTGGAATAATTTATTTTGTATGGAGACATTTGGTATGTTTTTATATAAGTTACTAAGAGGTTAAAGATTTACTATATTTGATTAGGTATGAGAACATTTTTTGTAACTTATGTCAATGGATAAATCACAAGTTAATTTAATGATAAATAGTAAAAAGTATTTACGTGCCATTAAAATGTTAAATTGTTGCTGTTATTATTCTAAATGTATACGTATCTAATAAGTAGATTTTATCACAAACCTGTGGCTATAAAGACAGTTCCTTTTGAAGAGTTTCTAGTATGTATGTTCCAAAGCAACAATAGGTAAGTAATAGCAGTGAAAAGGCTGATTTGAAACTTAAGGACTTTTAATGATAAATTGATTATAATATTAATAAGTAAATGTACGGTTAGTAAAATTTATAAAAATATTGCCTGAATTTATACTTACCAATAATTAATTTAAGTTTTGTAAGTATTCAATAACAAATACTTGTGTAGACGTTCATAACAGATATCTTTAGACGTTCATAACAAAGGGTTGGTCACTAAGCCAGAACCTCCACTCACCTGCATTAGAGTAATGTTGTGAAGTATACTCTAATTTATCCACCATTCTTGATAGATGATTGTAGATTACCACAAAAGGGGTTTTAATGATTATGATGATGATTATCCGTTGAAATATACATTTGTTTTTTTTTATTTTGCGACTAAAATCTAATTATTTCGATACTTGTTCAATAACACCCCACACTAACCTTTTTTAATTTGTACAGTAGTTAAAATTGCTTGAAAGAAAGGTTTTTCTACTTTCTATTTAGATCATTCTACCATTATGTGAAAAATGTGTTACTTCTAGATGCGCAATTCTGGTTCCAACATAATTATAATTTAATGATGTTTAGCTCTTTTTACTTGTTTCATGACAACATTTTGTTGACGATTAGTAATTTTTACCTGTTTCTATTTTTATAGAAATTATTACTAAGCGACACTATTTCAGAGAATATAAATAAATTGCATATTCCCTAAATGACAGTTTATTAAGCCTTTGAAATATATTTGAAATTCGTTAGAATGAAGTAGTTTCGACTAATAGGTAATTTTCTATAATTTTTTTTCGCAAAAATAAAACTTTAACACGCTCTAGTGTAAAGTTGTATACATGTCGCTTGGTAATTTTTGCCTTTCAAGCGTCGATATGTTTCAAGTCCGTATCGATTCATTCACTTTAATCGATTTTTTAAGCAGGTCACCTCACTATGAAGATAAAACTGACAGACGTCAAATGTTACCTACTAAAATGAATCCACTGTGAAAGGAATATTGCAAATTAAATTACCTATTTCTTTCATCTTTGGCAATCAACTTATTTATTGTGATTAAACAAAAGAGGAAGTGGAATTCATTCTTAGGTGACAGTTCATACAAAATGTTTTTTTAATTTTATTTATATATGGCATCGGCTTATAACCATTTGCCAGTGTCAAGTTAAAAAGGCGGGAAATAGAACTTTCGTTTCAATTTCCAACACCGTATACCTATATCGTCAAGTCTAAAGTCTAGTCAAAGTCCAAATATATAGTCAGTACAGTCCATGAGTCATGTCAGTCGATTCAGTAAAGTGGTAGAAGCTTTACTGAAAGTTCCTAAGGAGTTTTGGCGGGAAACACAAAATAGCACGTTTTTAGAAGTTGTACCACTTGCCCACTTGTGCACGTTAACGAATATTTAATGGTTAATATTCTACCAATATTACACAACAAGAATCGAGATAACACAAATTTATGAAATATTACAAATTCCACAACGTCACCCATTGAACTCCCCGGTAAAACTCCCGTACAAAATGTTAATTTATGGTAGTTTTTGCCGGGAATTCAAAGGGTGATGTTGTGGATTTTGTATGATTTCATAAATTTGTGTTATTTCGGTTCTTAATGTGTAATATTGGTAGAATATTAACCATTAAATATTCGGTAACGTGCACAAGTGTGGACAAGTGGTACAACTTCAAAAACGTGCTATTTTGTGTTCCTCCAAAACTCCCTAGAAACTTTCAATAAAGCTTCTGCCAATTTCCTGAATCTACTAACTTAACTCATTGATTGCACTGACTATCTATTTGGACTTTGACTAGACTTTAGACTTGACGATTTAAGAATACGGTGTTGAAAATTAAAATAGAAATTCTATTTCCCGCCTTTTTAACTTGACACTGGCAAATGGTTTAAGCCGACGCCATCTAATTAAATAATATTTAAAAAAATGACAGGTTTTTTTTCTGTTTTTGTCTGCATAACCTAGAAATTTACTAATTACTTTCAAAATCTAAAACTTTGAATAAAATTAAAAGCATTCTTCAGTTCATCGTTGTACGTTATTTACGGTCTACGGACGAAGTTCCGAAAGAGATATCACTAAATCTGCTTATTTAAAATGAGTAGTGGTGAAGATTCGAAAGGCTCTAGTGATCACGAAGATGACGAACGTGTTGGTTAAATTTAAAGAATATTTTTATTTTATATTTTTATATTAAATGTAGTCAATTAGGACCCTTTAATGTCAATTTGATAAATTTCTTTTTCAGCTTGCTATTAAAAAAGAGATATCTTCGTTATCATTTGAAGACCTTCAAAAACTAAAAGAAAAAATTGGTGCAAAAGTCTACAAAGAAGTAGTATTTGGGAAAAATGATAAATCGCCACAAGTTAAGACATTTAAGAGAGAAAATAAAAACCGACCGCGAGAAATGAGTTCAAAGAAACCGGTTCCTTTCATGCGTGATATACTGCCCACTGTCAAAAATAAAGAAATTCGTGATCCCAGGTTTGTTACTTTGCTATTTGAAGTTGGTATAAATAATAAATCATTGAATACTATCAGCAGTTTCTTTCAGATAATCTCAGCTGTTTATAAATATCATAGTATTAGCTAGTACCTATGTACTTCTTAGAATTTTGTACTTTAGACACACTTCATTTGCAGGTTTGACCCTTTATGTGGATCATTCAATAAAAAGGAATTTGCAGAAAATTATAATTTCTTGTCTAAAGTACGAACTAGTGATCTAAAAGCTATAAGAGCAGAATTGAAAGAGACAACAGATCCTGAGAAACAGCAGAAGTTAAAGCGTTTATTACAGAGATTAAAAGACCAACAGAGAGCAACAACAAAAGAAAAAATTGAGACTGATAAGAAGAGTAGCTATAAACACAATGTTGAAGAAAGTTACTCTCAAGGAAAACAACCTCATTTCAAAAATAAATGTAAGTATTAAAATAATAAATAAAAATTAAAAAATTATGTTTATGCAGGGCCTAAAAATTAGATTTAACAAATAACACTTGCTTCATATATTTTGAAAATTATATTTTGTTGCAGAAAACCACTAAGGTATACTTTTATTTTGTGGTTTTCAGCCACGAAATATATTATGATGAAAACATGTTATACAATTTAAACTATGTTTTAATTATTATGTAAATTCTACTTCTATTATAAATGTGATAGTTGTGACAATGGATGTTTGTTACTCTTTCACACAAAAACTACTAAACAGATTTTTGGTATAGTAGTCATTTAAGCTATGGATTAAAACATAGGCTACTTTTTATCCAGAAAAAGTAGTGTTTGCAT
Organism: Phengaris arion; assembly: GCA_963565745.1. Lineage (NCBI taxonomy): Eukaryota > Metazoa > Arthropoda > Insecta > Lepidoptera > Lycaenidae > Phengaris > Phengaris arion. Next base: position 11,940,904 of record OY751435.1, on the reverse strand, counting down.
GCGATACTTTAAACATACATAAATTGTGATCATTTCAGCTGAACGTTGTGTTGAATCTTTGGTAGAGCAATATGAACAATTGAAAAAAGAAGGAACAGGACGTATTCAAAGGCATTTAAAAAGGCGTCAACAAAAAATTAAAAAACGTATGCAAAAGATGCCTACAGACGTGTAGTAAAATATATATAATTACTAAATAAGTAGTTGTGTTAATCTTAGTCCTGATGTGTAATATTCATAAAGTGACATGTACAATAGTAGTAAAAGTTTAAAAAACTTCCTATTTTGTGTTCACTCCATATCACCCTTGAAAGTTTCAGTAAAGCGTCTACTACTTTGCTGAATCCACTGACACTCATTGACCATAGTGACGATTTACTAGGACTTTAGACTTGAAAATTAAAAAAATGGTAAATGGTTTCAAGTTAATTAGTGCCTTTATTAATTGAATCTGGCATTGGCTTTAAGCTATACAACCTCATTAAAACAAAAAGATTTATTGAACAGCTCAAAACAGCTGCCGGGTTTTTGCCGGGAGTTCAATGGGTTACGTTATGGAATTCTTATTACTTCATAAATTTGTGTTATTCTGGTTCTTAATGTGTAATATTGGTAGAATATTAACCATTAAATGTTCATTAACATGCACAAGTCTGGGCAAGTGGTACAACTTCTTAAAACATGCTATTTTTTGTTTCCCGCCAAAACTCCCAAGGAACTTTCAGTAAAGACTCTACCACTTTACTGAATCGACTGACATGACTCATGGACTGTACTGACTATATATTTGGACTTTGACTAGACTTTAGACTTGACGATATAGAAAATACGGTGTTGAAAATTGAAACGAAAGTTTATTTCCCGCTTTTTTAACTTGACACTGGTGAATGGTTATAAGCCGATGCCATATATAAATAAAAAAAACAGCTGCCGAACTTCCGCTGACAAATGGGCTTTCTTAAGGTGGCGGGGGAAATCGATTTTTTATCAAATTTTTTGACTATTTCAATTGTTCTTCAACTGTTCTTCAATGTTTGATCAAAAATTTTTTTTGTTCGTTTTTAGTTTTCAGTGTCAGTAAATATTTACGAGATTGGATATTGGATCTAATAGACACGCAATAATTTTTAGAGAAGCTACAAATGAAATTTAAAAAAATATTTCCTTAGAATTAGTTTATTTTCTAAATGAAGTTAAAGATATTAAGATATCTGCTGCATTAAGTATAATTAAATATTGATGAAATATTTTTTTTTTATAAAAAAAAAAATTCTTATATTTGATATACCTACTTACCTGCTGTTACGATCCCAAATTTTGGGTAACTAATTTTAAATCATTTAAGTCCAGGTTTTAACCTCATTAGGTAATCAATAGATTCCAGGTGGGTTGTGTCACTGATTTCTCAGCGAAGTAGCTTTTTTGAAATTTAATTCATAAGTTTTTAAGAATACTTTAAATTTGCCTACCCTGAGGTAGGTTATGAATGGAGAGCCTGAACGCTGGCTAGCGGTTCAGGTGATTTCACCAGGGTGGAACAGCTAATAAGTTGATTTCTTGTATTTATTATAATTAAACTTAATGGTAGAAAATAGCCATTTACGATCCCCATTTTTCATTAGATCAAACAAACATATTAAGAAATCCTGAATATCAATTTTCAAATAAAAAAAAATCCCCGCTACCTAGCAGTCTGATATATTGATGATATGAATGTTCAAAGAGAATTACTGGCAATGTTATTGTCAAAAAATAAAAAAAGTACAAGCAATTACACATAAAATATTTTAATATTAAAAGAAAACTCGATTTGATTGTTGTTCAAATTTAAATCCTAAAGGCAGCCACAGACGAGAGGCCGATCGTTTCAGTTAGAACTGACGCCTGAACGGATTCGAGCCCATACACGGAAAAAATCGCATCCGACCCAACTGACGTCAGTTCGGCCTGAACGGATTCGAGCACACACACGACACGATTTTGCATCCGTTCAGGCCAAACTGAAGGCAGACCGGACCATGTATGGACCCCTTAAACGATTGGGACATTGGCTAGTTATCTATCTCACACGTTACTTTGCGCATGCGCGGTGAAAATAAATAAGCTTAGAATAAAAAAAAGTTTATCATTAAATTATAGGATAAAAGTAAAAGTAAAAGTAAAAGTAAAGTAAAAAGTTGTTTATTACCCTTAAGGTCTTTTACAAATTTTAAAAAATACACTGTTAATTGTACAAATATAACTTATTTATTGCGCAACCCCTACACTAAGAATCTCTTGTGCTGTAGGGGTTGCTTGCTCTTCAATGTACATTCACTAGCAGGTTACAGTATGAAGACATCGACAGTGATTGTAATAAAGGTAAGATAATTATGTTATATCTTTTGTTTTATTTTTTTTTTTTTTTTTATTTTTTTTTTTTATTTTTTTTTTATTTTAATAAAGTTAGAAGCTTTTGTGTGTTTGGTATGTGTGTGTATGAGTGTGGGAGTGTGTGTATGTAAGCGTGCGCAAGTGTGCGTGTGAGTAAACGTGTGTGTATGTGTGGGTGTGTGTGTGATTGATTGCTCTGTATGATTAAATATTATGTGTGCGGCGTGTTTAATTTTAACAATTTAATTTACTATTTCTATTAAATTTTCAGTTTCATTGTATTTAAGTCTGCTAAGCCAGCTGTTAACTGCAACCTTAGCGTCTCTGGTGGTCAACGTGTTAAAATTCTCAATCTCTTTGCTCACGTGATTATACAATAGTGGCCCCAGGAAGTATTGTTGGCGCTGCGCCGTTGCACTACTGGTTTTCGGTATTATGAACACTTTATCTTTTCTTCTTTTATATATATAGTTTTTAGTTAATTCTTGATTACTGGTTTGGCTGTGCTGTGTGAGTAGAGTCTTTCTAATAAATAGTTGTCTGACCGTCAAAACTTGAGTATGTTTGTAGAGTTCATGTGTGGGAAAATGGTAGGGCTTAAATGTTGCTACTTTAAGCACTGCTCTTTGGGCTCTCTCTAGCAGTTTCATTTGTGTTTTACAGGCTCCTCCCCAAACTGATATGCAGTAAGAGAGTACTGATTCACATAAGGCACGGTAAATTTCTAAAATTAGCTTATTATCAGCGACATTCCGCAATTGCTTAAAAACATAAATAAGTTTACGTACTCTTTTGGTAAGTATTGCAATATGATCTTTCCAGGACAAGTTTTTATCGACAATAATACCTAGATATTTTAGATTCGATACTTCTTGCAGTTTGGGACAGTTATAACAATAGGTGTCATTACAGTTGTTATGTATAGCAAGATCAACAGGTGCCATTCGTCTGCGACTGATCGTAAATTTAATAAATTTAGTCTTATTGACATTCACCGAGAGTAAATTTTTAGATAACCATTTAGTAACCATATTCAAACCTAGTTGTGCATGAGTCCGAGCCTCCTCCCAGGTTTTACCAGTGAAAACTAAGGCAGTATCATCTGCATAGGAGAATACTCTTCCGTTAATAAGTGATGTGTTACAGAGTTCATTTACGTACACTAGGAAGAGGCTCGGACCCAAAACACTTCCCTGAGGGACACCATAAGTTATAGTTTCTTCCTCACTTACTATATTACCAACTTTAGTTCGTTGAGTTCTATCACTTAAGTAGCTTCTGAACAATTTCAGTGCTGAATCCCGTATACCCATATCTTCAAGTTTTTTAATAAGTATAGGAACAGAGACCGTGTCAAAGGCTTTTGCAAGATCCAAAAAGACTCCAATCACTTTATTCTTATTATCTATCTCACTTGCTATTAATTTTGTGAGTTCAGAAACAGCATCCTCAGTAGAGCAGCCTGATCTGAACCCATATTGATGTGGCGATAGTAAATTGTATTTTTCTAAGAAAGATTTTAGCCGATTATTCATAATTTTTTCAAGAACTTTGGAGATAGACGATAAAACCGATATTGGTCTATAATTTTCGAGATAGTCTCTGCTGCCACTCTTATGTATAGGAGTAATAATAGATATTTTAAAAGCCTTAGGAAATATGCCTGTAGACAGACACAAGTTGCAAATGTGTGTTATTATTGGAACTAAAATAGAAGCTGATTGTTTTAGAATTTTTGAAGAGATGCCATCAAATCCGACTGCAGAGTTACTTTTTAGTCCTTTAATAAGGTAATTAATTTCTGCATTATCGGTTTCCAGTACCCCCATTGAATTTGGTTGTGAAACTGTTTGTTTTATTTTAATACCTGGGTCACTACAGACGTTTGTGTTCTTTCTTATATTATTAGCTAGAGTTTTACCTACGTTAGCAAAATAATGATTTATGTAATTAGCAGATTCGGCGGGCTTTTCTCTTAGTTGAAGCAGGTGGTCATTGTAGCATTTTTGGGGGTTCGTGTATGTAACTTTTTTAATTATTTCCCAAGTTTTTTTCATGTTACCTTTATTTTTTTCTAATTCTAACCTGTGATATTCATCTTTAAGCCTTTTTACCAGGTTAGTACAATAGTTTCTGTATCTTTTGTAAGACGATTTAAGAATTTTATTGTTTGGAGATTCTTTTAGACGGAGGTGCATCTTGTCTCGTGTTCGCAAACATCTCAAGATTCCAGTGGTTATCCATGGCTTGATGGCACTCTTTTTGTGTGACAGTTTAAATGTGCGCGAGTTTAGCTTTATTATTTCTGTGAGTTTTTGGACCAGTAAATTCGTTGCTAAATTGGGGTCTTGAGTATGCAGCACATCATAAAAATTGGACTGTTTGATTTGAAGTGCTATTTGTTCATAGTTTACTTTGGTGCCAACTCTCTGCGATGTAAAGGATTTTTTTAACTTATATTTGATATTTATAAGAACAGGACGGTGATCTGTAATGTAAGTATTTAAGACACACGTTGTTCTTTGATATTTCGATTTTATCATTATATGGTCTAGGCAGCTATTGCTGTAGGTATAAGTAGGAATATTGTGGCTCGGCAAAATACCATGGCTAGCCAATAAATCTAGATATTGGACAGAATTTTTATCCGTTACATGTGAAACGATATTAATATTTATGTCACCAGCTATTATAATGTTAGAGAAGTTTTTTACTTTATTTAATAGAGAATTGAGTGACTCAAAGAATGGATCTAGATTTCTAAAAGATGGTGACCTATACAGTGCAATTATAGCTACGTTTTTATTAAGCTTCAATAGTAAACAGTTTGTGTCTGCCATAGCTGGTTCCGTTATGTCAATAAGTAATTCACATTTTGTATACACAACTATTCCACCGTTCTGGTTAGTACAATTTTCCGTATGAGCAGCCTTATAATTGGGTAGCTGGGGGTATTGTTTGTATAAGTTTATCCAGCATTCTGTCAATATGATTATATCACATTCGATACCTAGACGATGATACAGTAGTTCTAGTTTGTTAAAGTTTTTATTGATACTTCTTATATTCAAAGTTAAAATATTAAGTGACGTTTCATTAACTGTAACGTATGTCTGACACATTTCGGGAACGCATAGTTTTGCATTAGAAACAGACAGTGTATCTATGTTATTGCATAGCATGTCCTGTTGGTCTCTATCCATAAATATAAGAGATATAAAGTTTGAGTCTCCAATAACGATTCATTAATTTCGGTGACCTCATATTTGTATGCCTAGATAGCAGAGCTGTGTTTGAGTGTGGGTATGTATAAGAGTGTGAATTAATAACGAAGGACGAACGATTTTTTTTTAAATCTTACAATAAATAAATAATTATAAACTATTAAAAAAAAGGGAAAAAATCAATATTTGGTGCTAACTTAAGAGTCAATTTTTGAAAATTAAAAAAAAACTAAAATCGAACAAATCCCTCCACCAACCCATGGCCCTATCAACCGTCTTGGTTATACGGGCCGAAACATGGGAATGCGCACCCTACTGTCCTGGGTCCTTCCCTTCAGGTGCGCAATTCTTGATTCCCTACAAGTTCTTTATTCTCTGTCTATTTGTCCCTAAGTCCTTCTCCCCTTTCTGGGGCGGACAACACAGATACGACTTCAGTGTCTTCCGATAGCGCGTACTGGTTCTACCATCTAGGTTTCTTCCTTATTCGCCTCGAATTGCCCTCTCTTGGCGTTCCAGTCCACTTCTTATCCTGTGCCATAGTCGCGCGTATTCCCGTAGCCGTCCGAAGTTCACCGCCGAGGAAACGAGGTCGCAGTAATAGGCTGGACCCTCTCCAAAGACTTCAATCCCATCCAAGAGCTCCCTACGCGCCTCCCCGTACAGAGGGCACTCCCAAATAGCGTGGTGTACGTCTTACTCTGCGGCTTCGCCACAGTAGCATGACCCAACGTCGGAAAGATTCAATCTGTGAAGCCATCCTCTGAAACAGCCGTGACCGGTAAGCAGCTGCGATGTTTCATAGTCAGGCTCTATCCAAGATGCCTTGGGACGAGCCTTCACGTCCGGGAAGAACCGATGAAGCTCCCTTCCCTTGGTCGATGTGTCCCAACGCTCCTGCCATAGGGCATAAGCGGACTCAGTTTCTCTGAGTTTCGCACTCCGAAGCTCTTCCTTGGTAATCGCGGTCTCGCGCATCACACCTAGTCTGCCAGCACGTATTACCTCGAGGTCGGCCGGCAGCACCCCTGCCAAAACTGCCAGGGCGTCAGTGCTCGTCGAAGGATACACCTTGGTCAGAAGGATCAAGGCGGGTCTCTGGGTGCGCAAAAGCGCACTCCGCACAACGTGAAGGGTGAAGGGTCGCCTGCTCGTACCAACATGCTGCCGCATAAGTCACAGTAGCCACAAAGGTCCCCTGGTACAGCACCCGAAGAGCCCTGTACCTAACCCCCCATGAGCTAGCCGATACTTGCGACATCTTGCCGAAGCAATTTGCCGCTCTTTCCCTAAAAACTAAAAACGAACAAAAAATTTTTTTGATCAAACATTAAAGAACAGATGAAGAACAATTGAAATACTAGGGCGGGTCAATAAGTCCGTGACTTTTTGAATTTCTAACCTCCTTACTGAAAAAGCAACACTACTCCTGTCAACAGGCATCTGTCAGTTGACTCCTATCAAAATTTGAACTTGCTGCGTCAGTTAGTTTGTGTTTTACAGCTATCTTTATCAGACTATCCAGTAACTTAAGGAAACAATGGAAAAAAGTGAATTTCGTGTGCTTATTAAGCATTATTTTTTGCGAAAAAAAACCATTACCGAGACCAAGGCTAAGCTTGATAAATACTATGGAGATTCTGCACCATCGATTTCAATGGTAAAAAAGTGGTTTACTGAATTTCGTTGTGGCCGTATAAGCACTGAAGATGCCGAACGTCCTGGACGCCCAGTTGAGGTCTCTACACCCGAAACAATCGAAAAAATTCACGATATGGTGTTGGCCGACCGAAGATTGAAAGTGCAAGAGATTGTGGAAGCCATAGGCATCTCGCATGGCTCAGTGGTTTCAATTTTGAATGATCACTTGGGCATGAGAAAGCTTTCCGCAAGTCGACCACAAACGCAATCGTGTAACAACTTCACAGGAAGGTTTGGCGTTGTTTAATCACAATATGGAGGGGTTTTTGCGCAGTTTTGTAACCGTGGACGAAACATGGATCCATCACAACACACCAGAGACCAAACAACAGTCAAAACAGTGGGTTTCTAAGGGTGAATCGGCGCCAAAGAAGGCCAAGGTGGGTTTCTCAAAAAAGGTAAGAAAAACTGTAAAAAAACATATTGTTTTGTTATTTTGTAGACCAGGGATCCCCAAACTATTTTGTGTGTTGTGTTGACAAGTGACCCCTTTTGCAAACTAACTTTTGCTAAGTGACATATAATAAAATGACATCAACTTGAAGCATTTCTGGTAATTTTGACAAATGCGGAAACTGCGAATATTCTTTTCTGCCTAAATTTTGTTTATAAAGGATTAGTTTACCCACGAAGGCCGATATTATTGATTTTGTTTTAATCAAGTTGAGATCGTCACCCTGCAGCTGCAAATTAACTTTGTTGAACATTCCAAAGATATCAGTAAAGTAATAAATATCTGTTTTCCAATTGTTCAGATTTTCTTTCAAATTCGGATGTTTTTCTTGTAAAAACTCCAACACAGATTCAAAAATGGCTGAAAATCTTTCTAAGCTCTTGCTTAGAAAGATTTTCTTTCTTTTTGCCTCTTGATAACCAGCGAACTTCAGTGTGCAGAAGTAATCGAGTAAAGACTTCGTCGTTTTCCTCACATAGCTGAGCAAATAACCGAGAGTTCAAAGAATTGACTTTTGTGTGGTGCTTGTGTGGTTTCCCCGACATCGCTATTAGTAAAGATATATTATAGGACGCTCGTAAACCATCATCATCTTTAATAGATTATTACGCAAACATCGATCTTATACATGGTCTTTTGTCTAGTTTTTCTTTAAGTGCTTGAAAAAATGACAAGGGCTTACTTTTTTTGCCAGCATGTACTCTTGATAAGTGGTCATCCATTTTTGAAGGCTTCATGGCATCGTTACTGAATACTTTTTCACATATGAGACACATCGGCAAGTGTTGATTTGATGGAGATGCAATAAATCCGAACTACAAGAAGTCCAAACTGTATTGTCTGCATTTATTTTTCGTGTCCACCATCATAGAACTCTCAGTAATCCTGCAATTAAAAAAAATAAGAAACTAATAAAAAACAATAATAAACTGTTAAATTTGCACACTATCTTATTTTTATCACACCCAGGTAACGGATGTTTGTTAGGTATTACTGACTTACTCATTGATAAACTTGGATACCTATATTAGGTAAGTAACTATAGTAGGTAATTAGGTATAGAAAATTTGTATTAGGTAAGTAGGTACCTATCAGCATAAGAACGAGAACCAAAGCAAACTGAACACTTCAAAGTTTAGGTACCTACCTACTTAACAACTTAAGTGTAAGTAATTTTTACAAATACTTTTATACTTACCTATTTAAAATATGTTGTGTTTACCATAGGGCAAAAAAAATTACAATCAAATACTAAAACAAATTAACTAGTAAATTTTTACAATTGAAACAACTGAGGCAACTGCAAACTGTTGCAAACAATCTACAGATAGCTCAACTGATCACTATCACACAGTGGGGGAATGCTGATGCGCTGTGCCGGATAAAAACTGTTTGGTACTTACACTGTAAATTTTTCATAGACTGCAGATATTGTATGGTTACGCTATTAACTCGCGTAGGAAGCTCAGCATTTTGTAAATTCTTTTTCAGTCACTTTACTTCACTTAATTTAGCTATGTAATAATTTTGTAATCTCTTGAAATAAATGAGTACTTATATGAGTTATTATCGTTCAAGCTCCACCGAATTTCAAAACGCAAATGAACTTTCAACCTAAGTGCAAGCTCATTAAATAGTAAAATAACAGGAACACGTTTGGATTTGTTGATCGTTCGTGTTAAATTGCGTAAGCGTCAAATAGAGAGCAAGTCAAAACGCGCCTGAAAGACGTAAGCTCGAACTCAATATCTTGCACAAACATGTCCACACTGACTTGCCGAGTTTTTCATCTTGTACAAACTTGAGACTTTACATTACTACAACAATGCTATTTCCTACAAAAATATTAATTATTCTTAGTACACGTAACACAACATAAACAATACAGTACCTACCTATCTTGAATGTTTTAAATAAGAACTTGTGTTAATTTAATAGGGGTCGATTTTTAGACCTCGTCGACCCCCAAAATCAGTTTTCGTTTATGTCGTAAACCGACCACTTTGAGAATCCCTGTTGTAGACATTCTTACTCTTTAAATTTGTCATTTTTTATAATGAAACAAATGTATTTTGGTTAGTTAATCCTATTAAAAGTGTATGCGTGACTTACGTGGTGTTGATTCTATCGCACGTTGGGAGTTACGTAGTGTTGTGGAGTACCTAACTAGGGCATCGAAAACCGGACATATTTTAAAACCCATTTGTTTTCGGCCTCAGTTTGACTCCAAAGGTTAATATAATATAAGAATTGTTTGAATAAAGTCTAAAAAAAATACGTGTGGCACTCGGGGACTGCCACGGTAAAGCTATTGCATAGTAAGTCTACAGTATAGTAAGTCTAGTCGCACGCACACAAACACCGTGCCGAAGTCTGCCGAACTGAAACGACGTTAGACGATGCACGGCTTTTAACGCCGTGTAACGTAGTTACATTTTCTCTCCGTAAAATCAATTATTTCGGCGTTACTCGCGTCATCTATGATTTGTATACTTAATTATTGTAGCTTTAGCCTCTGAATGACTAAAATAATTATACTAAATTATACTAAAAGCGCCATCTATCGGCGCACGTCCTTACTAAAACGGCGTTAGCCTTGCTTTAATATTTGGTTCAGAGATAGATTTTACTTCAGTCTTAAATCTTAAAAATAAAACGCCGTGTCGAAGACTGCCGAACTGAAACGACGTTAGACGATGCGGGAGCGTGAGGTTTTTTCGTTACGGAATTTCTGGATTCGGTCTCCGCGCTCAAGGCCCGCGATAGAAGCTATGCAATAGCTTAATTATAGAATAGGGTAAAAAAAAACAGGGAATTTATGACCACAGCAATAATTTTTATCCTTTTAGCAATCTGTCTTATAATAATCAAATCAATTCGTTTTTAATAATAATCAATCGCAAGATATATATTATTAGATAATCCCACGCATTAGTACCATAGTAGTATATTTAGTACCATAGACCACATACATATGCTGCGCCAGCTTATAGAGAAAACCGAGGAGTACAATCAACCACTAGCTTGGCGTTCGTTTACGATGGCCTGGCCCGTCACAGCCTCTTCAGAGATGCCGCATCGACTACCGTTACATCAAAGTGTTGATACGACAAATCCACTATGTCAGTCCGACTTCCGAGTACACGAGTATAGAAAAAAGGCGATTCCATTACACCGAGGGGTGGTGTGAGACAAGGAGACGTCATCACTCTGAAACTGTTTTTTGGTTCAGTGTAAGTTACAGTCCAATTAGGTAGGTTTTTTAATTTAATTGTAACTTAAAAAAACTCGAAAAAAGCCCAAAAACCGGTTCTTAATATTCTGAGAACCGGTTCTTAATATTCTGAGAATGGTTCTTGATATACCTCCAAAACCGGATTTTTCTGTTTCGGGTAAAACTGGTTTCAATTCCCTAATTAGTATGGATCTCAGTAAATAATAAGTCTGATTATGTACTATAAAAAGTGTAATTAAACGAAAAGTATTTACTGTTAAGGATATACAGGTTATATAGGGATAACATAGCTGTCGTTCCGATACCTAAACCCCGAAGAGACCCCCAGTCTGTATCCGCTATAAGACCCATTTCATTAATCTCATGCGTGTGCAAAGTTCTTAATAATATTATATTGAATAGAATAGAATGGCATTTGGACAGCAATAATATGTTATCTGACGAGAATACAGGTTTTCGTAAATGTAGATCTACTGTAGATAATTTGTCGAGACTAGTATCAAGTATTCAAGTAGGCTTTTCAAAAAAACAGCACACCTTGTTCTGCTTCATTGACATAGACAGCGCTTACAATAATGTTAACACAGAACGCTTAACTACAAAAATGGATAGTTTCGGTCTAGGACAAAAAATATGTTTATATGTTTGGAACTTCTTAAAAGATAGGAAATTAAGTATATTCACAGATAATAGTATAATAAGTAGACATGCTTCATTGGGATTATCCCAAGGAGATCCCTTATCCCCTACTCTTTTTAACATTCTGACGAAGGATGTAAGTAAACCTGAACTTGAAGTATGTTTATCTCAATACGCCGACGATTTTGTGTTATATACTACGAATCATAATATTGAAATTTCTAAAATAAAATTACAAATAGCATTAAAAAACTTTGTTAATGAGCTCGCTGACGTAGGTTTAAATGTGTCGGCCACAAAAACTAAAATTTGTATTTTTCAAAATAAACATAGATGTGACTCAGTTTCTCTTAATGTTTATGGTAGACCCTTAGAAGTAGTAGATGATATCAAATATTTTGGCATTTGGCTAGACAGAAAATTACGTTGGTCTAAACAGATAAATGATTTAGTTAGTAGAATATCTAAAATAATAAATGTTTTTAAAGTATTGTCTGGACCGGGCTGGGGAGTTAATCCTATTCACATGAGACGACTGTATATTTATTGTATTCGCAGTAAACTTGATTATGCAACTTTTATTTATGGTAACGCTTGTAAGACTCTTCTGACGAAATTAGATAAAATACAAAACCAATGTTTGCGCGTCGTAGGGGGATTTATAAGAACTACACCCATTCACATAATGGAGTCAGAGTTAAATCTACCGCCTTTAATTATTAGAAGACAATATATCGCTGGTAAATATTATCTTAAAATTAAATCCTTTTCGAACCACAACATATTAAGTATTTTACATGAACTAGAACCTTTATGTCAAAATTCTTATTGGAATTGGAAGTAAAAATAAACCTATTCTGATCTCAGTGCATAGATACCTTAAAGATACAGCCTTATATACAAGTAAACAATTGGGCATGTTCTCACTTAATACTTGGATAAGTAATGTGAATCTTCAAAGTATAATTAAACATAAGATAGAACCCGTGAACAGTACAAAAAGAGATTATAAAATATCGGATTTAGAACGTATTTGCAGTAAATTTATAAGTGAAAATTTTTATCCATATTATAAAGTTTATACAGATGGCTCCAAATATAATAACGAGTGCGGGCTAGCTATATATGATCCACAATTAGATATCACAATGAAATTTCACGTTAATACAAAAATATCAATCATGTGTTTGGAATTATTTGCCATATTAGAAGCCATCTTGTACATTTCTTCGTTTAAGCCGGGCGACTATGTAGTGCTCACTGATTCTAAAAGTGCGCTTCAGCATGTGGCTCGGTGCACCTGGAACGGTCGAGGAGCACCGATAGCCTACAAAATGATAGACGCTATACTGATACTCTCATCTCGGGGATATCGGGTAGTATTCAGGAGCGTGCGCTCCATATAGGCAGAAATGCAGTGCTTTACTTGTCATTCACAGATATTTTAATAAAACGTTCGTACGTTTTAGATGACTTTAATTAATAGTAAATAAATTAATTTAAAAAATATAATAACTTAAAAATGCCTAATATTTTATAAATAGCAACTAATGCCGATGCGTGCTGCAGGACAAATCTTCGCATGTGTGTGTAATTTTCATACTTCGCAAACGCACACATCCAGGAATATCGACATGATAATATAGTAGTAACTCCTGCGGCAGGCTATCTGAAGTATCCGATGGCTAACGAAAACCGCCGAATGGCTAGTCGGAAGTTATTCGTTGCCTATAATCCGACTAAAAACAAAATGACTTGAATCTAATGAATTATCTATACAGAAAATGCATTTTTGTTTAGTAAGGTTATATTTGTTTAAATAGAAGAAATGTTTTGTGTTTGCGGCGGCCATATTGCATTTTTCGTGTGTTTGTTTAGAATTTAATCGCTCCTGTTTATTTATAGTTTTCTTAAAAGATTTTTCATTTTAACATTTGAAAGTGTGTACATTTGATTGTGAGGTTTGAGTTGATAATGTGTTTACTAAAAATTAAAAATAACAAGTTCTCACAATTGTCATTCAGTGAAAAGATTCAAATTCTGTCTAAAGGTAGGTGTGTACCCGAGTTACAACAATTAAACCAGCAAAAAAATAATGTAACTCGAAAATTTCATGTTAAAAGCTATGTGGTTGTGTACACACGATTAAATTATATTGTTTAACTTGCATATTATTTAGTAATTTACATCGGGATATAGTAATCTCAAGTAACCGGAACCTTGAATATGTGAAAATTGAAGCTGACTGACTGGTGAGTAGTTATAATATTTTAAAATATGATTATTATTTTACTTATTAGAATTTCTTCCGCCGCGACGATCGATCGCTGTATTGTCTGCGTTGCCGTAGAAGATGTACATGAATAGTAGTACATCTAAGACTTGCTCTGTTGGTATGGTTTCGACTTAGAGATCCGTCGCTTGGCTGTAGCTATGCTAAAAATCTATAAACGAAAAAGTTTTTGTGACCTAGTACTTCGCCGCATACCCAGTGCCATAATCCTGTGCACGCCACTGGTAGTATTACAGTGGATACCTCGCATGTAGGGCTGACTGGTAACGAAACAGTAGACCATCTCGCAAGAGAAGCTATATCCGACGGTACGACGATACATTGTTTACCATATTACACTGCCACATTATACTTAGTTAAACAAAACTGTTTAAAAATTTGGAATAAATATTTCGATGAGCGCTCGCAAGCCAAAGGAATATGGTATAAGACCATACAACCTAACTTACGATCGTCTACCTGGTTTACGAAGTCCAACTTTTCTAGGAATACAATAGTAACTGCTATGAGACTTCGTTCCGGACACATCCCACTAAATAGCTTCGCGTTTATGATGAACAGAGTAAATACCAGAAATTGTACTGATTGTGACAAAGTTGAGGATGTCTATCACGTGATGGTGGAATGTGTCCGGAACGAAGGGGAGAGGAGTACTTTTTACACTGTTCACGACATAGATTTACATGAAATCGGTGTATGTAATAGCATTTTGGCTTGTCCCACATCGGACGAGGCCAAGATGCTATACAAACTAGTAGAATCAGCGATAAAGCTAAGAAATGTTAATAAAAAACGGGTTCTGTTTTAATATTTAAATAATATTATGCTAAGTAGTTACTATTTGTTCGTATTTTCATCAGTATAAGACTTTGGGGATGGCATAATCTTTATAGATTAAAATCCCTTCTCTAATAAAGATTAAAAAAAAATAGTTTTACTTTCTTATTATACCAATTTACTTATTTCCTACTACAATTACACCTAACCTACGTTGAGCTCCCTCTCACTTTGGTTCGGAAGCTCAATGTCCTCCACCACCCCTATTAGCCATCCCTTTCCATCCGCATAAAAAGTTTTCGAAATAATTAATACTTCTACTAACTAATCACAACACAAGCTTACATCTTATTTCAATAATATCTAATACCTACTTTATCTACAAATCAATCACACCATTTAAGCTTACATCTAATTACAATAATGTCTAATACCTACTTTATCTACAAACCAATCACACCATTTAAGCTTACATCTAATTTTAATAATATCCAATAACTACTTTATCTACACACCAATCTCACCATTTCCACTTACATCTAATTTCAATTATACTTAATTCCTTCTACATGTTTTAAGTTATAACTAATCATTCAATAATACTTTTACTTTCTTATTATACCAACTTACTTATTTCCTACTACATTTACACCTAACCTACGTTGAGCTCCCTCTCACTTTGGTTCGGAAGCTCAATGGCCTCCACCACCCCTATTAGCCATCCCTTTCCATCCGCATAAAAAGTTTTCGAAATAATTAATACTTCTACTAACTAATCACAACATTTAAGCTTACATTTAATTTCAATAATATCTAATACCTTCTTTATCTAGTAACTAATCACACCATTTCCACTTACATCTAATTTCAAATATACTTAATTTATTCTACATGTTTTGTGTTAAAACTAACCATTCAATAATACTTTTACTTTCTTATTATACCAACTTACTTATTTCCTACTACATTTACACCTATCCTACGTTGAGCTCCCTCTCACTTTGGTTCGGAAGCTCAATGGCCTCCACCACCCCTATTAGCCATCCCTTTCCATCCGCATAGAAAGTTTTCGAAATAATTAATACTTCCACTAACTAATCACAACACTTAAGCTTACATTTAATTACAATAATATCTAATACCTACTTTATCTACAAACCAATCACACCATTTAGGCTTACATCTAATTTCAATAATATCTAATACCTACTTTATCTACAAACCAATCACACCATTTAAGCTTACTAATTTTAATAATATCTAATACCTTCTTTACCTAAAAAATAATCACACCATTAACACCTACATCTAATTTCAATAATATCTAATACCTTCTTTATCTAGTAACTAATCACACCATTTCCACTTACATCTAATTTCAGTTTTACTTAATTGCTTCTATATGTTTTAAGTTTTATCTAATCAATCAATAATACTTTCACTTTCATATTATACCAACTTACTTATTTCCTACTATAATTACACCTAACCTACGTTGAGCTCCCTCTCACTTTGGTTCAGAAGCTCAATGGCTTCCACCACCCCTATTAGCCATCCCTTTCCCTTCGCATAGAAAGTTTTCGAAATAATTAATACTTCTACTAACTCATCACAACATTTAAGCTTACATCTAATTTCAATAATATCTAATACCTACTTTATCTACAAACCAATCAAACCATTTAAGCTTACATCTAATTTCAATAATATCTAATACCTACTTTATCTACAAACCAATCACACCATTTAAGCTTACATCTAATTTTAATAATATCTAATACCTTCTTTATCTACAAACTAATCGCACCATTTACACTTACATCTAATTTCAATAATATCTAATACCTTCTTTATCTACTAACTAATCACACCATTTCCACTTATATCTAATTTCAATTATACTTAATTTATTCTACATGTTTTAAGTTAAAACTAATCAATCAATAATACTTTCACTTTCATATTATACCAACTTACTTATTTCCTACTATAATTACACCTAACCTACGTTGAGCTCCCTCTCACTTTGGTTCAGAAGCTCAATGGCCTCCACCACCCCTATTCCTATTAGCCATCCCTTTCCATTCGCATAGAAAGTTTTCGAAATAATTAATACTTCTACTAACTCATCACAACATTTGAGGTACATCTAATTTCAATAATATCTAATACCTACTTTATCTACAAACCAATCAAACCATTTAAGCTTAGGTACATCTAATTTCAATAATATCTAATAGCTACTTTATCTACAAACCAATCACACTATTTAAGCTGACATCTAATTTCAATAATATCTAATACCTACTTTATCTACAAACCAATCACACCATTTAAGCTTACATCTAATTTTAATAATATCTAATACCTTCTTTACCTAAAAAATAATCACACCATTTACACTTACATCTAATTTCAATAATATCTAATACCTTCTTTATCTAGTAACTAAGCACACCATTTCCACTTTTAAACGGGCAATTGGCCCACCACACTTACCCACCACTGCAACTCCTGTGTAGCCAGGATCGACAGTGGTAACTAACCGCAAAAACCCTTTGATATGATCTCAGGGGTGCCCGGGGGATATGCTAAATCTGTCTTGGAACCCGCAACGAAATTAATCAGAAGATTGTAGGAGGAGTAGGAAGTATGAAGTATTCCAGTTTCCCTCCCCAAGCAAAGCGGGAGACAGCAAAAATTGTGATAACAAAAAGTCAGAATTAAAGGGGAAGCACCACGGGAATAACATGTTTTTTTGACTACAAGACAGAATGTAATTGAATGTTTTAATTTATAATATGACAATTAATTACAATGCATTTATAATGACAAAAAGTGTTGCATTGTTTCCAATAGTAGGTACTTATGACAAAAACGTTTGAAAGCTCGGAAGTTCTTCGCGCAGCCCACGAGATCTTCATAGTACACAACCCTAGAAATACAATGGACGCTGTTCAACATTTCGATTCTTTCGTCATACCAGAGATCACACTCCCAGAGTATGTGATGAGCAATTTGTTCATAAGGGCTACCTTCGGTCGAACACTTTCATAGCGGAGACGAGACTAATGTAAATCCAAAAAGTTTCGCTTTAAAGTTTCCGTGTCCTGTCAAAAGTTGTGCGACGTAGTGATCTATTTCTATCCATTGCTTCGAGAGTAGATCGCGTACCGAAGGGAAGAAATTATAAAGGTGACGCCCTTTGATAGTGTTGTCCCACTGTTCCTGCCACTCAGAAATTAGGTTCTGTATAGATATATCTAATGGCTCGAATAATCTAGTTATCTTATTACTCTCTTTCGCGCTTAAAAACTCAGGGTTAGTCATTTTTTTATTTTTATAATATAGTGCTGCACGACGCTGTATCTCTAAATCTACTGGTAGGACTCCGGAAAAGACTGGAAGTGCTTCAGTACTTACGGTGCGGTATGCCTTACATAATAATATTAAGGCGAGAAGTTGGCTTTGCAAAAGTTTACGACGCTCCTATTGTAGCCCTATCTGCCCAAGCCGGTGCGCCATAGCATATGCTGCCGAGGTACTAAGGCGGGTCAATAAGTCCGTGACTTTTTGAATTTCTAACCTCCTTACTGAAAAAGCAACACTACTCCTGTCAACAGGCATCTGTCAGTTGACTCCTATCAAAATTTGAACTTGCTGCGTCAGTTAGTTTGTGTTTTACAGCTATCTTTATCAGACTATCCAGTAACTTAAGGAAACAATGGAAAAATGTGAATTTCGTGTGCTTATTAAGCATTATTTTTTGCGAAAAAAAACCATTACCGAGACCAAGGCTAAGCTTGATAAATACTATGGGGATTCTGCACCATCATTTCAATGGTAAAAAAGTGGTTACTGAATTTCGTTGTGGCCGTACAAGCACTGAAGATGCTGAACGTCCTGGACGCCCAGTTGAGGTCTCTACACCCGAAACAATCGAAAAAATTCACGATATGGTGTTGGGCGACCGAAGATTAAAAGTGCAAGAGATTGTGGAAGCCATAGGCATCTCGCATGGCTCAGTGGTTTAAATTTTGAATGATCACTTGGGCATGAGAAAGCTTTCCGCAAGATGGGTGCCGCGTTTGCTCACAGTCGACCACAAACGCAATCGTGTAACAACTTCACAGGAAGGTTTGGCGTTGTTTAATCACAATATGGAGGAGTTTTTTAACCGTGGACGAAACATGGATCCATCACAACACACCAGAGACCAAACAACAGTCAAAACAGTGTGTTTCTAAGGGTGAATCGGCGCCAAAGAAGGCCAAGGTGGGTTTGTCAGCCAATAAAGTTATGGCGACTGTTTTTTGGGATGCACGTGGGATAATCCACATTGACTATCTTCAAAAGGGAAGAACAATTAATGGGGAATATTATGCCAACTTATTGGACCGCTTCAATGAGGATTTGAAAACAAAACCGACCTCATTTGGCCAAGAAAAAAGTTATTTTTCACCAAGACAATGCAAGGGTGCACACATGTGCAGTTGCCATGGCAAAAATCCATGAATTGGGCTATGAATTGCTCCCACATCCACCCTATTCTCAAGATTTGGCTCCGAGTGACTACTTCTTGTTCCCAAACCTGAAAAAATGGCTCGGTGGAAAAAGATTTGACTCCAATGATGAAGTCATCTCGCAAACAAAGGTCTATTTTGAGGACCTCGACAAATCATATTTTTTGGAAGGGATAAAAAAATTGAAGAAGCGTTGGGCAAAGTGTATAGAGCTCAAGGAGGACTACGTTGAAAAATAAAATGATTTATTTATCAAAAAATCGGTGTTTTATTCCAAAAGTCACGGACTTATTGACCCGCCCTCGTACGTCGCATTATAAATTATTTTAATTGTGTTAAATGAAAGGCCCCATGTCGACGTTGAAATTTTTGTGAAACAATAGAAATTCCTTTTAGCTTTTTCACCGGTCTGTAATGTATGTTCCAGGAATGTAAATTTATTTTCTAAAATAAGTCCTAGGTAACAAAGTGACTGTTTACGTTTCACATTGATGTTGTTCAGTTTAATGCAAGGAGTTGATATTAATGAACCTTTTAAAAGTACTTGAAAGGTTTTATGTGCTGCAAATTCCAATTGATTTCTGTGGCCCCAACTTGATATTACGTTGAGGCACTTGTTGGCCTTATTTTCAATTTCAGATCGCGAATTGGCTTGAATAATAAGAAAACCATCGTCAGCATAACCTATCAGAGAACACAGAGGAGGCAAGGGAACACATAATAAATCATCAAAACTTATATTCCACAAGTGCGGCGATAGTACTGATCCTTGAGGGCAGCTGCGCGTTAAGTTTTTGAAATGTGTGTAATGGCCGAGTTGGAGTTTTGTTACGCCGTTGCAAAAATACGAGTAAATTAAATAATAAATATTACGATAGCAGCCTCTGTTTCTTAACTTCAGTAGTAGCATTGGCCACCAGGCATTATCGAAGGCACCCGCGATATCCAGAGATATGCCTACTACATATTTACACTCCGATAGATTTACTGTTTTTCTGACCTCGATTGCTGCATCCACTGTTGACTTCCCGGCGGTAAATCCAAATTGCTGATTATTAAATTTCGGGCCACCGGGTAGCAAGCGGGGAACAATAAGACGTTCTAATAATTTACCTAAGCATGATAATAGCGTTATAGGACGGTAGGATTTCGGATCGTCTGGTGGTTTATCACCGGCTTTTGGAATTAATTTTATTGTGCCGATTCGCCAGATTTTTGGAAAAGTGCCTTCTGCAATACATTTATTAAAAACCTGTAATATAGATGAGCCTACCGCTAGACACGCCTGCTTAATCATAATATTAGATATTTTATCCTCGCCTGCTGACTTTTTCGTAGGTAACAAATTAACTGTTGAAGTGAACTCATCAAGTGTAGGTAAGTCAGATACATATATAATATAATATAATATAATATAATCCATAGCGAGTTGTTAAAATTAATTGCTCCATTTTTGCCTTGTATTGATGGGGTCTAACATTCTGAATCTTATCTCGCGGTGAAAATCATTGTCCAAGTCCGGCTTGTCGTCTGGAATTAGTACGTCGAGGTACGCCTTCGCCGTGTCTCTTAAACTATGAGTATACGAATTATTGATCTTGATATTTGAAAAATACTGTGGAGCAGTGGTATTATTTGGTTTGAGTTCATGGTATAAAGAAGACCAAGGTCCCTCCTTATCCAGTCTAACGGCAGCATTTCGCAACATATTATTTATTGCTAAGGTGACGGCGGCGCGATAACGCGACCTTGAAGCCCTAAGGTCAGCTAGGTACGATACGTAATTATCGTCCAATAGACCAAATCCCTGTCTACGTGCATAATTAATTTTCCGTCTGGCTCTCCTAAACTCCCGACGCAAGTTATATAAATTATCGTGCCACCAATTACACTTATTTTCTGTTTTAAGCGGCCTTCGGCCCAGGGCGGTGTCGGCACAGTAGACAAAGGTGTTGGTCATTATATCCGCACTATCATTTGAGTTCAAGTCTGGACGAGTGAAATCTCTGGAATGAGCGAACATAAGGGACCGGAATAAATTCCAATTACCATTTTTAACATTATATTTATAATCTTTCGACTCAATCACGGGACAACTCGAGGGTGCGCGAATAAACTCAAAGATAATTAAACGATGGTCGCTGCATGACGCATCAGGAATGACGCGCCAATTTATAATATTTTTATTATGGACGTACGCGATGGAAAGCGTGACGTCGATGGAAGATTCACCAGAGGGGCTGCTAAATGTAGGTGGTGCATTGGGAGTGTTATGAATTTGCAGGTTGAACTCTGCTATGAAGTCTTCCACTGAGCTACGACGGTCGGTCGGTCGGTCGGAAGCATTTACGTCGGCGCCAATAACAATTTTATTCCCCGCAAGACATTGTAGGACATGACGTAGTTGGTGTAAGTGAGGACCTACAGGATCGGAGTATTGAAAATAACAACTAACTACGTACAATCTAAAGTGAAGACACGAAACCTCCGCTACCGCACAGTGAGACGTTGACAGATTTGTAAGGGCCATAATTGAAAATTTAGACTGAGGTGTGTAAATGCCGGCGCGCGCTAGGTTGTTAACTTGTACGACTTTCGACCTTAGCGACGCGGACTAATATTGCTCTTGTATGAGAACTAAGTCTAAATTATAATCCGACACCAATTTTTCTTATTCAATCGTCGCGTGCTTATTGTTATGTAGGTTCAACTGTCCTATAACTAACTTATCCATAGCGAGTTGTTAAAATTAATTGCTCCATTTTTGCCTTGTATGTTGGGCAGTCAGGGGAACCCGTGGTCGTTAGGTTTCTTGTACCGGGTGCAGCTTCCGCAAACCGGTTTGAAATCTCTTAAGTCTTTTTTGGGACAGTTAATTGAGGTATGTTTATCGGCGCAGTGACAACAGCACGGGTCTGAATCGCGGCAGAATTTAGCAATGTGACCGTATTGTTGACAATTAGCGCAGCGTACAA
This sequence comes from Phengaris arion, assembly GCA_963565745.1. NCBI lineage: Eukaryota > Metazoa > Arthropoda > Insecta > Lepidoptera > Lycaenidae > Phengaris > Phengaris arion. The sequence continues at coordinate 11,918,710 of OY751435.1, read as the reverse complement.
GTTCGACGTCATCGATGAACCGACACATTGCCCAGTCAATAAAAAGTTTTTGTTTAGTTTCAATGAGATGTTTCCGAATCTTTGGGTCTACCTCTAGGCCCATCCATTTTCGATTGTAGTTATTATTTATGCGCCGTCTAATAATTTTTGTCGAGTTCATAAATTGTTCTTGTGTCACATTAATTTCGCCCTTAATCTTTTGGTTATAAAGCGATAAAAGGAAATTTTCGTCCGTAATATTTTGCGGGACATCTTAAATTAGAATACGCGGGTTACGCCCTCTCGGTGTTTCTAGACGCAGACCGGCTGATTTTAAACCTTCTACAGATTTTAATCTACTGATTTGTGACTCGCTTGTTAAGCGCAGGATCACGCCCAAATTAGATGTCTTTTTGACGCCGTGTATTTGAAAGCCGTCAGATGGGTTGATCGCTTTCATTAATGCCTGTTTGGTCTCGTCAGAGGATTTTAATTCCGCCGATTTGTCTTGCGTCGGATAAGCTATTACGCACGGGAGCCGTCTACGCGTTTCAATAGGTGGCACCGACTTCGCGAGTATGAATTTGAGCGCGTCAGAATAAGAATGGCGGCGCTGAGGCGGCCGGTTGCTCAACCGGAGTAGTAGTTTTGGCGGTCAGCAAATCCTTTTCCAAATTAGCGACTTTAGTTTCTAATGATGAATTTTTAAGTGCCAGAAGTGAGACGATGGCCGTTAATTTTTGTGCCATGTTCATTATTTCTGCTTTGTTTGCGAAGTTATTGCGACGAGATACTGTGTCGTTTGCGAACTCATTTATTTTAGACAAGTATGAAGAGGCCTCGCGAACTAGCTCGTAATAATTGCACGTATCGTCGGGGCCACGGCTAGTATCCAATAACGAAATTACGGGCGGCGGTTGATCGTCCCTTGTGGGCTGGTGGCGCTTTTCATCAGGTGACAGAGAACAGGGCGATAATTGTGATAATAAACGTTTAGTACCTGAAGAAGTTGGCGGTGAGCGGAGAATTTTGTCATTTTTCGAAAACGGATTTGTATCTTTATCCGGTGGCATATTATGACTCGACATTCTGGCTAGGTACTTACTAAAGAGATTTAAATACTACACTTCAATATGCAATAGAAAAACAATGGCCATAAAGATTAAATAGGTAAATAACTAACAGCTGTTCGAACAGAGCGGCCGGCGCTGCGCGAGAGCTACCGACAGTAAAAATTTTTTGCCTACCTACTTGTTGACAGCAATAAAAGTGAACAAGGAAATCAACTTACCGAATTAAATCCAACAAACTACGGACAAATGTGTTTCAGAAACTTACAGTAAACGTTGCTCGCACCTTTACCTAGCTTATTACACACTCAGCACGTATTTGTTGATTTTAAACCACTGAAAACAATTTATTTCCCGGAGCGCACGTCAGACGGTGTTAGCCGTACGAGGATCGCAGGGGGAGCTCTTTAGGAGGGGGGAGGGGGAGGAGGACCATTTCCACTTACATCTAATTTCAATTTTACTTAATTCCTTCTATATGTTTTAAGTGTTATCTAATCAATCTATAATACTTTCACTTCCTTATTATACCAACTTACATATTTCCTACTATAATTACACATAACCTACGTTGAGCTCCCTCTCACTTTGGTTCAGAAGCTCAATGGCCTCCACCACCTCTATTAGCCATCCCATTCCATCCGCATAGAAAGTTTTCGAAATAATTTATACTTCTACTAACTCATCACAACATTTAAGCTTACATCTAATTTCAATAATATCTAATACCTACTTTATCTACAAACCAATCACACCATTTAAGCTTACATCTAATTTTAATAATATCTAATACCTACTTTATCTACAAACCAATCACACCATTTAAGCTTAAGTACATCTAATTTCAATAATATCTAATACCTACTTTATCTACAAACCAATCACACTATTTAAGCTTACAATTTTAATAATATCAAATACCTTCTTTATCTACAAACTAATCACACCATCTACACTGACATCTAATTTCAATTTTAATTAATTCCTTCTACGTGTTTTAAGTTATAACTAATCAATCAATAATACTTTTACTTTCTTATTATACCATCTTACTTATTTCCTACTACAATTACACCTAACCTACGTTGAGCTGCCTCTCACTTTGATTCGGAAGCTCAATGGCCTCCACCACCCCTATTAGCCATCCCTTTCCATCCGCATAGAAAGTTTTCGAAATAATTAATACTTCTTCTAACTAATCACACCATTTAAGCTTACATCTAATTTCAATAATATCTAATACCTACTTTATCTACAAACCAATCACACTATTTAAGCTTACATCTAATTTCAATAATATCCAATACCTACTTTATCTACAAACCAATCACACCATATATGCTTACATCTAATTTTTACAATATCTAATACCTTCTTTATCTACAAACTAATCACACCATTTACACTTACATCTAATTTCAATAATATCTAATACCTTCTATATCTACTAACTAATCACACCATTTCCACTTACATCTAATTTCAATTATACTTAATTCCTTTTATATGTTTTAAGTTTTATCTAATCAATCAATAATACTTATACTTTCTTATTATACCATCTTACTTATTTCCTACTTTAATTACACCTAACCTACGTTGAGCTGCCTCTCACTTTGGTTCGGAAGCTCAATGGCCTCCACCATCCCAATTAGCCATCCCTTTCCATCCACATAGAAAGTTTTCGAAATAATTAATACTTCTACTAACTAATCACAACATTTAAGCTTACATCTAATTTCAATAATATCTAATACCTACTTTATCTACAAACCAATCACACCATTTAAGCTTACATCTAATTTCAATAATATCTAATACCTACTTTATCTACAAACCAATCACACCATTTAAGCTTACATCTAATTTCAATAATGTCTAATACCTACTGTATCTACAAACCAATCACACCATTTAAGCTTACATCTAATTTAAATAATATCAAATACCTTCTTTATCTACAAACTAATCACACCATTTATACTTACATATTATTTCAATAATATCTAATACCTTCTTTATCTACTAACTAATCATACCATCTACACTTACATCTGATTTCAATTTTACTTAATTCCTTCTACATGTTTTAAGTTATAACTAATCAACCAATAATACTTTTACTTTCTTATTTTACCAACTTACTTATTTCCTACTACAATTACACCTAACCTACGTTGAGCTTCCTCTCGCTTTGGTTCGGAAGCTCAATGGCCTCCACCACCCCTATTAGCCATCCCTTTCCATCCGCATAGAAAGTTTTCGAAATAATTAATACTTCTTCTAACTAATCACACCATTTAAGCTTACATCTAATTTCAATAATATCTAATACCTACTTTATCTACAAACCAATCACACCATTTAAGCTCACATCTAATTTTTATAATATCTAATACCTTCTTTATCTACAAACTAATCACACCATTTCCATTTACATCTATGTGGGATAATACAATTATTGTTAACGATATTTCAAATGAATAATGTCAGTAGTTGTAAAAATTGACATCTGTCAACTGTCATCTGTCAACCATCATGTTGACAAACCCCACTCCACAGTTGGCGGAGTGGAGTGGCGTGTTTACTCGGTCCTATTTAAAAGACGGACGAAGCTTGTCGACAGATCAGACCATGTCTAGTCGTCGGACACAAAACACTGAACCGTCTTCCCGTCAGGTGAGCTTTTACAATGTTATTATAAAACTCTTTATTGTAATATAATTATATAGATAATAGTTATGGTCTTGCTTACTTTATTCAGGTGTAAATGTATTTAAATTATTTGCTATACTATAAAATGATATTATACCTAATATTTAATAATGAATTTAAAAAATTTCAGTGTTATAAATTAAAAATATGGATTTAATAAATTATTAATTATAATATTATATTGTATTTTATATTATTCTCCCACATCAGAAGTGATAATTCTATATCATACATAAACTACGCCCATGAATTTTTATGATTTCAGGTTTTGACTCTAAATATGTAGTCTTTAGATGGAATATTGGAGCACAATGACGCAACGGTACAGTCGGCAAATGGTGATCAATCTCCTATTTTGAGGTCACAAAATGTTACACCGGTACAACCTTATCACGGTCACCACAATTCTGGAAGCAGCGCTACAGCACTAGGCCAGGACTCAGGGACAGGTTTCGTTCCAATCTCTTTTATGCAAACTATGATGCAAGAAATTATGTCTAAACTAATTGAAACTACTAGTAATGCTTTCAAAACAAATAACACTAAACCTGGTCCTCGTGTTCGGAGCTTGGACTATATTTATGTACCAGTTTTTGACCCGGACGATCGCACCGATACAATAAACGTCTGGTGTGATAATATTGATGATTTAAAACAAGAGTACGAGTTATCTGACAGGGAAACTCTTAATTTGTCCCGTAAACACCTACGGGGACGTGCTGCAGAATGGTCACGTCGTAATTACACCACTTTGACTAATTGGCTAGAACGAAAAGTAAAAGACTAATAAAACTAGGCTTGTCGAAATGTTTGCAGATAAAGCCCACTACTACGACGACCTTACACTCTTTATGGAATATACCAGTGATCAAGCCAGCAGTCTCGCCGAGTATGCTACACGAAAATGGGAGTTGGCGAGGAAGATGATTGGTGTGGAGATGACTGAGCAACGTCTCGTCGAGGCAGTTATTTCCGGTATGTCAGATTTTCGTATACGTTCAGACTTGTTACGATTGACGCCCAAAAACTTACCACAGCTTATTCAGAGCCTAAATTCGTACAAACGTAAGCGATTAATTAAAGAAGCCGATCCCAACATTTCTGCCAAACGTTCTAAGCCAAATAATTTCGATTTTAAACAAAAGCGTTGCCATAAATGTCACAAACTAGGTCACTTACAAAAAGACTGTCAAGCTACTGATAAGTCTAAAAGTTCTCAAAATGAAATATCAGCTCCCTTACCAACCACATCAATAATGCGAAGTCGGTTGTAACTTGCACATTTTGTAAAAAGAGGGGTCATAGTTTTGATAACTGTTTTCAACGTCTTAATAGAAGGGCTAAGGATGAGAAACCACAATCTTCAACGACTAATGTGAGTGCCTTATTTAAGAATAACAAGAGATGTAAAACTGCACAAGTGGATGATCGGTTTCTCATGCTTGTTAGACAGTGGGGCCGAATGTTCATTAATGCGAGAAATCGTAGGACAGTCTGTCAAAGGGAAAATTGTTTACGAATCTACGATTTTGAAGGGCGTTGGAGTTATTCGAAACGCCCGGAATTAAGGTGACCTTTACAAAAGGTGATACTTTTATTGCCCGCGATTCTTGTAACATTAATTTTGCTCAAAATTTTGATCTCAAAACTCTAAATATTAACGGTAGCATTGATCCCCCATTCAAAAAGCAACTTCAAGATATTCTAACTTCATATTCTAGCATGTTTACGAGGGCGGGTCAATAAGTCCGTGACTTTTGATACTGAAACATATACTGATATATATTATATATATACTGATTTTGATACTGATAATAAAACACAGATTTTTTGATAAATAAATCATTTTATTTTTCAACTTAGTCCCCCTTGAGCTCTATACACTTTGTCCAACGCTTCTCCAATTTTTTTATCCCTTCCAAAAAATATGATTTGTCGAGGTCCTCAAAATAGGCCTTTGTTTGCGAGATGACTTCATCATTGGAGTCAAATCTTTTTCCACCGAGCCATTTTTTCAGGTTTGGGAACAAGTAGTCACTCGGAGCCAAATCTTGAGAATTGGGTGGATGTGGGAGCAATTCATAGCCCAATTCATGGATTTTTGCCATGGCAACTGCACATGTGTGCACCCTTGCATTGTCTTGGTGAAAAAGAACTTTTTTCTTGGCCAAATGAGGTCGGTTTTTTTTCAAATCCTCATTGAAGCGGTCCAATAAGTTGGCATAATATTCCCCATTAATTGTTCTTCCCTTTTGAAGATAGTCAATGTGGATTATCCCACGTGCATCCCAAAAAACAGTCGCCATAACTTTATTGGCTGACAAACCCACCTTGGCCACCATTTAAAAATTTAATTTACCATCACTAGGCACGAAAGTTACTTCGCGACGGTGTGTGGAAGAGTTTTTGCTTCAGCGGAACTAGCATAGATAAAATATGTCTATAGAGTTAATTTCCAGGGGCCAATACTCTTTAGGTAACGCTCATGCGAGCCACCCGGTACACCTGTGCGACAGTTGTAAGGGTCAATTCATACTAGCGAAGAGCCAAAACGCTGTGAAACGAAATTATGACAACGTAATATATCAAATTCATTTTATTCCTTCCGAGATAAGAGTGATGCGTTAGTCGCGTAGACGCGCGAATTTGCGCGAATGCGCGCGGATTGCGCCTCTTCTATTTATTTCAGAACATAATTGACCGCCCGTTTACCTGTACGCTAGAGGCTATGACGTGGTGCGGCTGCACGCGGCCGCTGCAGTGCATCTTGGCGAGCGCCTCGCTCAGCCACACGAGCGCCTCCAGCTGGCGCACCGTAATTCGCCACGCGCCGGCTTGTCGCCCCGCGCTCGCTGCACAGTGTAGTACTCCACTAGCAAACGGCCTGCCTCCTGTGTTACCAGGCACGATTAACGTTTAATTCCTTAGATTGCACAATGAAAAACTTCATAATAATTAAATAACTTATTTATGAAAATCGCAATGTGTCTGATAGCTTATTGTTAAGAGCATGTGTTACTATTTTGTTAGTTTGTCAAGTGACAGACCTATGAATAAGCCCACATCAAAATATGATTGTGAAATAGATCCGAAATCATAAATAAGGCTGGGACTATATGATCCGGAATCCGGAAGACCTATTTTCAGTGCTGCTAATTTTCACCGGCGGTCCGGATTCCGAAGCATATAGTCCCAGCCTTATACACGAGGATCATATTTTGAGGGCAAAATAAAGAAAAAGTTCTTATAATCAGTCAGTCTTTTTTTATTTTGACCCGGCGGGAGTGTAGTGAAGAAATGTAACAAGAAGTATGTGGTGAATACAAAGGAGGATGTGCAGAAATATATGAACGCCAATCTACCAACTAAAAACCACAAGCCACATGTCATCGGAAAGGGCTTTCTTCTACATTCCTTCGTTAAATTGGGACAGGGGGATTCCAGGTGATATATATCATATATTGTGTATATATATATATATATATATATATATATATATATACATCGACAAATTGTAGGACAAACAGATTTGCTAGCTTTAGAGTACTTAAAAACCAGGGCCTACTAGGTATAGATCCTTGTATTTCGGCATAAAATCGTCCCTTAGTTCTACATGAATCGGTCCAAATATTATTCCACTCAGAGTGTATAATTATATATAATATATCATATATTATATATAATTATATATAATGTATCATTATATATAATTTATTGGCAATAAACTTTAAAATTACTTAAATCACCAGACTTAGAAGCCTCTTTAGCATAAAGGTCTACACATTCGTTTCCTGTAATGCCACTATGCCCGGGGATCCAGGCAAGTTCAACCTGAATGTTACTGCAATAACATTTAAATAACAGCTCTCTAATTTTAATAATTAAAGGGGATTTAAATTTGCACCGAAACTGGTTTGACAAAATAGCTTCAAGAGAACTTTTCGAGTCCGAGATAATAATAGACTTATTCAGTCTGTGAGATTCTACAAAGGATAGCGCTTCAAGGATAGCTAAAGATTCGCCAGAAAATACTGATGAGAAAGAAGGGAGTTCGTTATTGAGAATTACATTATATTTTGGTATCCACATTACCAACATTACAGACAGCATTACCAACGCAACTAGATTCCGATTTTGATGCATCAGTAAATATAAGAGTCCAATCTTTAAATTGATTGCTTACTATTGAATTAAATTTAACATTAGCAAAAGGACAACCTTTTGTAATGGGAAAATTTAAAATAACATTTGGAGAAAATATAAGAGAGAAGAATGAAGAGTCGAACAGTGGATTAATGGGGAATTGAGCTACTGGACAAGGTAAGAAAACGAGTTTTTGATAACTTTTCAAAAGACAAGGCAAACTTTTATGTGTCCAATACTTAGTAGATGAAAGTTGTAGTAGAGAAGAAAGTTTATTAATAAGAGGGTGAAAGGACCACTGATAGGCTTTAAACATAAACCTATCAGATAAATACTGTCGACGAAGAGCCAAAGGAGGCTCCACACACTACCTGAATTGCATTAATTGGGGATGATTTCATTGCACCTATAATTAACCGTAAACATTTTGCCTGAAGTTTATCAAACATTTTCAAATTTGTTTTATTACACGGTTCTAGTAGATAAGACCCGTAATCCAATTGACTACGAATCAATGCATTATACACAAGTCTCTGAACATATGGGTGTGAGCCCCACCAAACTCCCGATAAGGAGCGGAGGACATTTAAATTTCTTTCCGCCTTTTTAAGACAGTTATTAATGTGGGAAGAACCAGACAATCTGGAATACAAATATACGCCCAAATACTTAACACTATCCCTAACTGGAAAAAAATTATTGTTGTAAGTTATAGAAACATTAGGAAGATTTGTAATACGCGAGAAAACCACTACACAGCTCTTTTCAATAGAAATAGAGAGACCATGATCCTCCAGCCAGTCACTTAAGTAGAGCACAGCAGAGCTAAGTCGATTGACACCTTGAATAATATCTTTACATGAAATATATAAAGTCAGATCATCCGCATACTGCAGTATACTACAAAAGCAACCGACAGAGAGTTCAAGGTCACTGGTATAAATGTTGTACAAAATTGGACTGAGAACAGAACCTTGTGGAAGTCCTTTCCAAACGGATCTAGGAGGTAGAGACAAATTTTGATGATTGATAATAACGGATCGAGATGATAAGAAATTAGAATGTAGTTGACCATCTTCTCTGGTACACCTAATCTAAGTATTTTTTGTCTAAGCACTGGTAAAAGGACATTATCATATGCGGATGCTATGTCTAGGAAAACACCTACCATCGATTCATTTTTGGAAAATGCTAAACGGACATCAGTCACAAAGATACCTAAACAGTCCATAGTACTTACATTTTTACGAAAGCCAAACTGGGTATGAGGGAGAATATTTTTGCTTTCTATAAACCATTCCAGTCGATTTTTAATTAAGTGTTCCATAATTTTTGCCAGTGTTGAAGAGAGAGCAATAGGACGATATGAAGATCAGGTTTTCCTGGCTTTAATACAGATATAATAATCTGAGCTTCCATTCCGACGGAGGAAGACCTGACTGAAATATAGCGTTAAGAGCCTGAAGAATAATTTTTTGTGCAGTAATACTGCTTTTAACTATAAACGAGTAAGGTATCCCATCAATACCAGGGGCTGAATCCTTTAGGGCTCCCAACACCAACTGAAATTCCTCCCACGAGAATGGAGTTTCAAGGTCACTTGTAACCGAACCAGAATTTTCATAAGTTGTTAATTCTTCTTGTGTCGGGACTGAAGGTGGAGCCAGTCTTTCCTCAAACGAATCAATCCAACATGAGGGATTATTTGAAAGTCGGTTATCACTTGATAATGACCCACGAAATCTTTTAATATTCTGCCACACAAGAGAAGGATGAGAGCGAGGGGATAGACTCTTACAGAAAAGTTGCCACCCAAGTCTTTTTTTTTTGGAGAAAAGTTTCTTAGCCTGTGCAGCAATTCGCTTGTATGAAAGGAAATTTGTCATAGACATCGATGATGAATAAGCTTCTTCTGCTTCCTTTCGTCAATTGCAAATCTCTGTACAATCAGAATCCCACCACGGAGGGGACGACATGCTAAAAACACCGTGTTTTTTAATGGGCAAAGTTCTTTCAGCACTTCGTAATAGAGCCGACTTTATGGAAGGAATATAAATATAAATGTTAAAGATGTTATCCGGAGTAATCAAAGGAAAAGATTGAAACTTCTCATTCGTTGTAGAAGAGTACAGATCCCAATCAGCTTTTGCCAGATAAAATTTTTGCCTAGGAGGGGAGTCAAAGGTAACGGGTCTATTGGAATTTTGGTAAGAAATAATAATTGGAAAATGATCACTTCCATACGAATTAGGTAAAATGGACCAGGAGCACTGAGAGGAAAGGGTATAAGAAACAAATGACAAATCTACGGCGCTTCCAGGATTCTGTAATGGCGAAAGCCTACGGGTTAGAGAGCCGACATTAAGTATGACATAGTTACTGTCATCTATAAAATCCAGTAAAGAACAAGATTAATTGTCATTATAATAAGAACCCCATGACATATTGTGAAGGTTGAAATCACCCAGAATCACAACAGGGGGAAGCATGGAGGATATAATCGAAGTAAATTCTAATAGTAAGGAAGGATTAGGACCCGGAATATACACTGAAACATATGTAGTATTAATTACACGGGCAATAGCAATGTTTAACCCTCCGCTATGAGAGGGGGTAGGGATATATGAATAATTACAATTATTGCGAACCAAAATTGCTGAGCCAGCCTTCCCATCACTCCGGTCATCCCGGAAACATGAAAAACCAGGAATTCTAAAGCGAAAATCAGGCCTCAACCATGTTTCCTGGATGGCCAAAACAAGAGGATTACATTTTTTAATTAGGAATCTAATTTCTTGATTTTTATTTTTTAAGCTACGACAATTCCATTGAATTATTTTGTGTGCCATTTTGAGGAATAAAAGAAGAAAGCTTAGTCAAGTGGGTAATGATATTGTTCGGTAACCCATCACTAAAACGGAAGATAAAATTAATAAGAAAGGAAAACATGAATTCTAGCATATTTTCATTTGGAGACATTAAACCATAAGGGGACATTTGAGTTGCTTGTTCTTGGGGGTAAGCACTCCCATTTGGAGAGGACGAACGAGGATTTTCAATTATTTGTTGATGGGCATGATGGTCATAACCTAGAATTATTGGAGGAGTCCGACGAGGAGATGATACAGTTTTTCGGTATGAATGCTGAACTGGTGGGGAGTTGGAAGAGAGAAGAGGAGCTAGAGAGGATCGGTAGGATTTGGAAGCGTCAGCAAATGAGCGCCTCACTTGAGGGTATCTTGCAGAAGCCTCTATATACGAAATGCTTTCCTCAGACATTAACAATTTAATCGATTTTTGTCTTGAATGTTCAGGACAAGACTTGGAGTTAGCTTGATGGACGCCAGAACAAAAAAGGCAAGACGGGCTTTCCAATGTACAAGTCTCACCCTCGTGTGTTCTAGAACATTTAAAGCTTCTCGGCTGAGATCTACACTGTGCCTTTATATGTCCGAATCTATAACATTTGTTGCATTGTATGGTCGGAAGGCTATATATTTCAACTGGCAATGAGTTATAGAAACAAAAAACACGTGATGGTAGCTTTGGCCCAGAAAACGTAAGCACAACTGACTGTGTGGGAATCCATTGTCCGTTAAAATAGAGTTACTAATAAAAGAGTTAGCACTCTCAGCACTGTCTAACTCGATGGTCACCCTATTGCGGCCTGTTCTTTTAATACCATTGTTACCATTGTTACCAGCTACAATGTGTTTGACATTATTTTTAAAAAGGAAATGTCCAAAATTTATTGGCTTTAAAACAGCCCCGGAAGTATTGTCTAGTTCAATTCTCGACACCTGGACCGTAAATGGACCAGAGTCAATGTCAGAATATTTTTTTGCAGCCAAAAAGTCTGGGAGGTTGAAAACTGAATAGACGGATTAGTTATCGTATTTTTTTGGGTTGAATTGGAATAATATTGTCAGGATTACGTCTCTTTCCACTCCTTGAAGATTTCGTCCCGATGACGGATAAATCCGGCGAAAGCCCATCCCCGCCACCAGGATCCGGTGGATCAGAGTCCATACTAATATACTATTAAACTAAAAACACTAAATATACTAATTATTATACTAAAAATAATTATTCTATTAATAACATAAAATTAACTAATAAGAGGGGAAAAATTGAATGGAAAGGAAAAAGAAATACTTAAATAACTTAAATCACGCACTTCACCTGAAACAATTTTCCCATTTCCACTATACAATGCAGTTGTGATTATTTCATTTGAACTCTTGTATTGAAACCCAAAAATAGATTTTCAAATTCAATTCAAAATGTCCGACAACGGTCTTTTCCCATCACTTTGTTTCAAGCAAAAAACCCGTTGTTTGTTTACATCGAACTTGCGTATGACTGTATGTCAAAGTCAAACAATGACTTATCTGTCAACTGTCTATTTTTTTTATTTTATTTAAATATATGGCGTCGGCTTAAAACTATTTGCCAGTGTCAAGTTAAAAATATAATTTTCGTTTCAATTTTCAACACCGTATTTCTAAATCGTCAAGTCTAAAGTCTAGTCAAAGTCCAAATAGATAGTCAGTGCAGTCAATGAGTCAAGTCAGACAAGATTCAGTAAAGTGGTAGAAGCTTTACTGAAAGTTTCTAGGAAGTTTTGGAGGGAACACAAAATAGCACGTTTTTTGGAGTTGTACCACCTGCCCACATTTGTGCACGTTAACGAATATTTAATGGTTAATATTCTACCAATATTACACATTAAGAACCGAAATAACACAAATTTATGAAAGATATACAAAATCCACAACGTCACCCATTGAATTCCCCGGCAAAACTCCACCTGTCTATTTTAGGTGCGATGACGTTGTGACGAGTTATGACACAACTCAAGCGCGCGAAAATTGCGTGTTTAAATCGCCCAAAAATTATTGTGATTTTGAACCATTTTTTCCAGCCTAATGGATGTGTTATAATATATATTTGGTAATGGTTATAACCAGTAGAAACGTTTAAAAAAATTTAAAAAATACATGCATATTCCCTATTGATTACACGCTAGACAATCTAAAAACCCAATCCGCAATTGCTTACCATCAGGCGATCAGACTGCTCGTTTCCTGGTAAATTTCATTGAAAAAACCTAGTGTTTTGATATAGTTATTGAAAACACTAGATCACCGCCGCGAAACAGAACTGCGGCTTCGCTTGCGTGGCAAATGTGTCTACTGTCTATCCTACTGAAACCAAACATGGCACTATCATATAAAACTTGTATGCCAAGCTTAATTTGAATCTGTGTGTTTGTGTGATATAGTAACAATCAAACATACATCCATACTCATAAACATTTAACATACATATAAAACCATTTGAATCAAACAGTTCCCCAAACTAGACGCTGCCTGTGCTATGTTTTCCCATAAATTTTGAATAACATTAGATGAATGCGGCTAACAAAGTGTTAAAAATTGGATTAATAATAATTTCCACCAAGAACCTATAGCTCAATATCAGCTTAGCTTACCTTGGCAATAGATATAGTCTGTTGCTCCATAGCCTCGTGTATGGCAACCTCTATTACAAAGTCGAAAGACTCTTCATCATAATATGATGAAATAGAAGACGAATATTGTTAGAAGTTTGTTACATCACCCTAATCATAGACTTTTTAATATTGAAATCAATAAAGTAGCTAAGCAATCAGAACCTCAATTCTCGTATTTAAAGTAGACTTTCATTTTACTGTGATTGTAATAAAAGTGAAGCGACTTGTTATCATAAACTGACTTCGTGAAGTTTGGACCAATCAGAGCGCGATTGACGCTGGTTTAACTTTCACGAGAATACCAGTTTGGCAGTTTAAGCGTAACGGGACTTGATTGTAATTATATTATTGCAGGTTTTATTTAGCAGAATTGAACCCTCAGGTTGAAAACCCTGAAGGTTGGGTTTAATATTATAAATAGAGTTTAAAAAATCAGTGTTTCTTGACCATACTGTGGAGTATTGATACCAGTGGCAAGTATGTACTGGCTAAACAAAGCAAACTTCTTTATGAAATTTGACCCGGCAAAGGAGAGGGCAGATCGCCTGATGGTAAGTAATTACCGCCACTAGGGCCTAGGCGATACACAACATTTCCAGCCGGTTTTCAATGAGGCCACGGTATTTTAACTTACCTTGACAACGACGGCGGTGAGACCGACAGCGGACGGTGCTTTGCCGCTGGTGTACACCGCTCTAGGACTCATATCGCTGACTAGTTGTAACAACTGGGATTTGGCTGTGCTGGGATCGTCGACTATACACATGTTAATGTCACCACGCAGAATTGAACCTGGAAGATAAATTAGCTAATTTTAATCGTAGATTCTAAATTTTAACGAGAGAGCCTTGCAGAAGTATCATGTGAATAATAGGAAAATAGTCTCGAACAAACGGCACAGCGCCCTCTATCGGTAGTACTGAGAAGTTTTTTTACACAATAATTTTTCTTCTTAAACTATATAGATGGCGCGTTGGCTACCGTTCTTCTTATGAACTATTTCTCGCATTTTTTTTTATTTTATCAAACAAGCGCGCTATAATTGAATTCAGACGAATTTGTTTATAAATATTTAATTAATATTATTAAATACAATACCTCCAACATTACCACTCGTACACAACACAAATTGATTCAGGGAGCTTGCAAAAACGAGTAGAAATGTGTTGCAAGTACTTACATTAGAAACTACTTGCTGACTCGGCAAACGTTTTGCCATAATTTTTTTTCATACAAACCTGACAATAACGAACACATAAAAGAAAAAATTATCCAATGTGGTGCAGTCGTTTGGATGTTATGCGCGTACAAACATTTCGGTAATTCATTTTTATGTTGATTTTTGACGACCTCTGTGGCTCAGTTTTTTCAGCGTGTTGGTGCTCAAGCCGGGGGTCGCGGGTTCGCATCCCGCCGAAGGAACAAAAAGTTTTTCCGTGTTCCTGGGTTATGGATGTGTATTAAATATATGTATAATATAATAAAAATCTTAAATATGTGGATAAAAGTATATTAAATATATTTCCGTTGTCTGGTACCCGTAACACAAGTTCTTCGAGAACTTACCACAGGACCAGATTGACGTGGTGTGAAGCGTCCATAGATAATATTATTAATAAGTATTTCATATTTTTTAAATAAGCAGAAACATCAAACATGTCAATATTTTGTTGTAATCTATTGTTATCTATCTATTAATCTAATATATAAAATTTCCATGTCACAATGTTAGTTACCGTACTCCTCCGAAACGGCTTTACCGATTTTTACCAAATTTTATATGCGTATTCAGTAGGTCTGAGAATCGGCTACTGGGTATTTTATATATTGATAAGTGCATTTCTTGAATGAAAAATCGTAAACTATTACAACTCGAGACTGACGGCGACCATATTGTTTGTGTGACGGGATAGCGATCGACGTTGCCATGGTGACATACTTATTTAGTCACTTCAATAAAATAATATGGGCGAAATACTTAATATGGCAAAGCAACGTTTGCCGGGACAGCTAGTATTCATATAAAATAATATTATTATTCTGATTATTATTTTTAAATGTGTTTAGTTTGTATAATTATTTTTGTTACTGATTTATGACATCTATTAATAATCCTGAAATGTTATTGTAATTACCGACAAATATCTACTCGATAGACATCATAATATTTTATGTACTGACTACTAATATTTTACGAATTTTATTATTAATTTAAATGTGTTATGTGTTTATTTTATTGTTATCTACTAAACTTCTTAACAGTTTTGACATGTAATTACTAATGAAATATAAAATGAAATAATTAGAATACAATATTTAATGTTAATAATTTATAATAATTAGAACTTAAATTATTATTGTAATAAATATTTGCATGCTATCTATACATAGCTAAAATTTTGTTACCAACTATTTTTACCACTTTTAGAGCAAATAAACGAATTTAATTGAATTGAAAATAAAAATTAGGGGATTAACGCAAATAAATTCTTCACATAGTACAATGAGAAAAGACAGTGGAAGCGACTTTATTACGCGAAGCCAACAGGAAAGGTAATGATTTTGGCAGTCTATGTACTTATGTAAGTTTGTTTGTTCCACTGTAGCGCCCTAAGCCACTGATCCGATTTTATTTATACTATGTACAGATTTGTATTGAGTTATTACTAAAATTTCAGGCAAAGTATTAAGCATTAGTGGTCTTCGCAACTCCACCAAACAACATGAGCAGGATGCCTCGTTTGACCTCATTATTGCCGTGAATGCTCGGGAACAGGCTCGTTATAAGATTGTTGTATAGATTACGGTCATGAAATATCTCATATACCTAGAAAAATTCAAACTTTATTATTAGCTCACGACTTAGTTACAGTACTTTTCACCCGACTATGGCGAAGCCAAAAGGAAGCGTTGATTTTGGCAATATATGTATGTGTGTATGTATGTATGTATATGTATCAGTGGCGAAGGCTGGTTCTTCTTTATAGGGAAGCCCTAGCCTGTATAATAGGTAGGGATTTGGATGAGGGTCTTCAAAAGGTAAGTGGTAAGTGAAGCCGATAGGAGTGTTATTATAGGAACCCCACGCCACTGCTATGTATGCATGTTACTACTACTGATACCATGTATGGTGTATGTGTGTGTCTTAAAGTAAACATTGTGTTCAAACCGCTCCTCGAATTTTCTTGAATATATCAGTTCTAAGTCACCGTAAATAGTAAAACTGCTATGAAGATAAACAATAAACTCGAAGAACAGAAGACATAAATTGGTTGTAGCTGAAACACATTTCATGTCATTTTTTTGGCTAAAAAGGCTACCCAATTCCAGTTAAGTATTTGATGTCATTACTCACACATAGAAGTTGCTTTGAAAATCAGCCAATCACCAAATAATTAACGATTTTAAGTAATTAGTTCGTTACTAATTTGTAAAAACAGCTATCATATATATATATATATATGATAGCTGTTTTTACAAATTAGTACTTAACTGGAATTGGGTAGCCTTTTTAGCCAAAAAAATGACATGAAATGTGTTTCAGCTACAACCAATTTATGTCTTCTGTTCTTACATACTGTTGCACTACATAGCTATATATATATATAGCTATGTAGTGCAACTGCAACTTAACCAGGTGGCGCTAGGAGCTACATCAAAACTTCATTTTTGAACCGTCAAACAGGGGAAGTTGCTTATCTACTTCAGTAGTGTTACTTATCATCTATGGCTGGCTGCTGCGACTACTGACAGATGACATTTTTTTTCTAAATTTATATAGGGCATCGGCTTATAACCATTTGCCAGTGTCAAGTTAAAAAGTCTGGAAATAGAATTTTGTTTCAATTTTCAACACCGTATTCCTAAATCATCAAGTCCAAAGTCTAGTCAAAGTCCACATAGATAGTCAGTGCAGTCAAAGAGTCAAGTCAGTCGATTCAGTAATGTGGTAGAAGCTTTACTGAAAGTTTCTAGGGAGTTTTGGAGGTAGCACAAAATAGCACGTTTTTTAAGTTGTATCACTTGCCCACACTTATGCGCGTTAACGAATATATAATGGTTAATATTCTACTAATATTACATATTAAGATCCGAAAACACATATTTATGAAATAACAATATGAACCTACAAAATCCACAACATCACCCATTGAATTCCTCGGCAAAACTCGACGTTTGATCTTTGTAAAACAATCTAGTTAGAATGTCAAAATTTTCACATAAGAAGTTTTTAAATTGTGTTTTAAAAAGTTTAAAACACAATTTATACAATATACAGTATTAGGGCAGCAGCTGTTGGGGAGATAGTTAATTTAGTTTATACATAGTTGACATAGTCTATGTTGGGGAGTTTTGGCAGCTTATTGTTTTTGTATTTCTCACTTAAAGTTGTATTATTTCGGTTCTTATTGTGTAATATTGGTAGAATATTAGCCATTAAATATTTGTTAACGTACACAAGTATGAGCTAGGGGTACACTTGCAAAAAGCGTGCTGTTTTGTGTTATCTCTAAAACTCCCTAGGAAGTTTCAGTAAAACGTCTACCATTTTACTGAATTGGATTTGGACTTCAACCAGATTTTGGGCGTAACGATTTAGAAAAACGTAATTTTCTACTTCCTCCTTTTTATCTTGACAGTTGACACTGACAACGGTTTTATGCGGTGCTGTCATATTTCTAAGAAAAATGTCAAATGTCTATTTTCAAAAAAATTGTCACAATTTTACATTTTTTTATAAAATAACTACATTTATATAGGCCTTATTTTTTACAAATATAAACTAATGTTAACAATTTTTCATAGTTAAGCCTCTCTAAAATATAACCTAAGAAATGGAGAAAAAAACTCAAAATAATTATGAAACTACTATAACCAAACTCGTTATTAATGAAAAAACAATATATATTAAAATTTTATGGGAAGACAATGATTGCAGTTTATTTTCTATACAAATATTCCTTGAAAACAATAGCTGGGTTGGAAAGTATGCAAGTGATGTAACTAAAAAGTATATACAACGATTTAAGCAAACAAAAGAAGAGTATGTAATGGATGTAAAAAGTTGTTTAGTAAAAATGAATCCAATGTATAAGTATGATTTTAATGTAAGTAATGAAAATAAAGGAACATTTTCTTGGAAGAAGAAATTTGATGGATCAGCGGTTATTCTTCATGGATCATTGGAGGTGCAACAAAGTACAGATGATAGGAGTATACTTATTGATAGCATGATACAAGAAAATCAAAGCATGAGAAATAATTTAGAAATTTGTAGGAATGTAATTAAACAATCTGATTGTGACTTAAGAAGATATAAAGATGAAATAGAAAAGCTTAGTAATATTAATTCTTCATTGGAGGATGCACTTTTAAGCAAATTTGTTCAGTTACTAAACTCCAAGAAACAAAGAATTCAAGTACTGGAAGATGCACTAAATAATATTGATGATAGCTGAGGTAAATGAAAACCATCAGTGATTATTATTTATTTACGTGAATAATGTTGTATGGATAATACAAATTAAAAACAATAAATATAAATTACATTTTATTTTACATTAAATCATTTGACTAATAAAACATTTTTAGTAACTTCTGCCAAATAAGGTTATAAACTTGGGTTTTTCTTTGCATCCTGGGTGGATACATTTGTCGTTGGTTGCAAGTTGTCTCAGTGGGGCAAATGGAATACACAATGACTTCGCTCCCATTGCAGGCCCTTTTACTTCATTTGTTGGATCATCTTCCGTTCTGAAAAAAAATTGACAAATTCATAGGTT
The DNA here is from genome assembly GCA_963565745.1 of Phengaris arion. NCBI lineage: Eukaryota > Metazoa > Arthropoda > Insecta > Lepidoptera > Lycaenidae > Phengaris > Phengaris arion. The sequence continues at coordinate 11,899,505 of OY751435.1, read as the reverse complement.
TTTTTAACTTGATTACAACTTTTTTACATTGCATATGTAATCAAATAATGTTTACTATACACTCTTATATACTGTAAAATCTTATTATTATTAGACCACAAAGACAACATTTAAATATTTAAACCCTGCTGTTGTCAAGCATTAAACAACCATATGGTGAAATAAGGATACTCAATCACATCAGCTTTGAAACAAAAAAAACTAGATTGAAATTAGTTCATCCGTTTGGGAGCTATGATGCCATGAACAGATAGTCAAGATAAACACAAACAAACATGTCACACACAGAGATCTGAGATAGACATGTCAAACAATAAACCCCCCTGTTTTCGTCAGTTGTTAAAAACAAACCTTGCACTGTCATTCTTGATGTTGTCTTCGCAGGGTATGTTTCCACAGAATGGTGCCATCAATATGTGTTTCCTCTCAAGAGCATCTGTGAAGTCCTCCCACTTTGTTACAACAGACAACCTCTCATCACGCTCTTTAGTTGCCCTGCAATTATAAAGTTTCTCAAATAAGGGCTTAATTTAATACATAAATTGACTCTTTTACAAATCGTTATATTAGAAAATGTAATGAACTAAAATGGCAGCGGCAATTTACAACATTGAATGTCCACAAACTGTTGTATTTATACATATTGTCTTAGGAAAGAGAGAGAAATGTCCCACCCATTTCTCTCTAGGTACTGGGTAATGTGCTGTCAACAATAGGCTACTTGACTCATATTTAATTTCATACATTGAAGGAGTATTTCCTTTAGTACTTGGTGTAGTAAAACTTATTCTAGCAACAATTCTAACGATATCATAAATTAAAAAATTAAGATTGATAATTAAAGTTGATTTAAAAATGTTTTTTTTTTTATTTCTACTGATAACAACACCTCAAAGTAACTTCCGGCAAGGATGTGACGACACAAGCACACTAAACACATATGTAGTAGTGAAACGGAACGTTTCTGTAAATAAATAGTTCATGACAACTTAAAAAGTTATTTATGTCAAAACATCAAACGGAATGTAACACCACCATTTTACTACTACGGACATAAGCACAAATTACAAATAGTACTAGTATGACGTTACAGCACAGATAATCTATCAACCAACATGGCGATAGTGTTTTCGGCGGTTTTTAAAAAGTGTATTTTAAATATTTTTTTTAGGTTTTTAGGTTTCAAAATAATTTTTTTTTTTGTGTGTAATGAAACAATTATGAAGCGTTTAGGACATAAATGAAAACAAGGTCAAGTAGACAATTGTGTTGCACTTTTGGCTTACGATGAAGTAAAATACTAACCTGTAGAACATTTCCGTGTGTATCTCGTCCAACAGTGTAACGAGACGTGCGGGCGCGGCGGCGCGCGCTAGAATCAGCTTGTCGCCGGAGACACGTCGCACTGCCACCACCTGACCCTTCGCTATGTCCTTAGGCCCAAGTTCCACGCGAATGGGTACACCCTATAGAAATTAGACAATTAAATAGGCATTACATTATTATGATATAATTAATAGTTATCCAATTGTAGGCGAACAAATTAAATGTATAATTCAGCATAGAACTGCTCATTGAAATGCAGTATAATACTAGAGCATCTGTAAGAACTAAAAAAAATATGTTAAAAAAACTATAACCCGACTACGTAAAAAAAGGGGGCGAAAAGGCCGAAAGTAGAAAATAATTCAGATAGAAATCCAGAAATGCATAGGTACAAAAATAGTAAAGGTAGAGCCTTAGTCGCACTATGCTGAATTATACTTTTAATTTCTTCGCCTACAATTGGATAACTATTAACTATATCATAATAATGTAATGCCTTTATTATGCCAAATAATACCAATACCAAAAAATAATTGTTAACCTGAAAACCCAAAAAATAAACATGGTATAATCTGCTACTTCACCTTAAGCTCCCAGTGATTGAACTTCCACCCGGGCGAGTAGTTATCACGGAAGTCCCCTTCTGCTCGTATGCCCGCCGCGACCAACTCATCCACTAGCTGCTGGCACGCGTCCATCAGACTCTTCCGCTCTTCCGCCGAGCTGGACGCGGTTATGCCGCACGGCACTACAATCACTTGTATATCCGCTACGCGAGGCGGCAGCACTAAACCTTTATTGTCACCGTGCACGAGAACCATCACACCTAAAAACAGATCGTGGTGATGTTATAAATAGTTTTAATAACAACAGAGACTGAGAAAAATGACGTCGTGTCATTGGTCAGTGGTTTAGAGCTTGGCTCTCGACAGGTCATGAGTTCGATTCCCGCATTGGACACAACAAAAAAATTTGTTTCCAAGTTTGGTTAGGACCACTCTGATCACCTGATTGTCTGACAAGAAAGGTGATACGTCGATGTAAAAAATCGGTCACCGCCAGTCGTGTCGGTCATCGGTCCCACTGGGTTACGAGAGTAAAGGAAAAGATTTCTCTTGTGTACTGCGCACACACTTGGGCACTATATAAATAACTCCTGCGTAGCTGGCATGGATTCCTGGCCATTCTTTCATTGTTGTGACATTTGTCTCAGTTCATGTCTTATATAACAAGTTATGACTACAAGATTATTATTTTTTAAAGTAGATACAAAAATACAAACATAATTTTTTTTCCCATGGTATTTTAATTTACATATTTTTAAACATATAAAAAAAGACTGCGAAATTATCGAAAATAAGGAAATCGTACCAATGGTTCTCGTGGTAAGTCCCCAAGAGTTCTGATACACGTAAGCCTTCTCGTGCGTGTCGGGGTCGTCGTACACTATCTCAAACATCTTCGAGAAGTTCTGACCGAGATGATGACTGGTGGCTCCCTGTAAATTAAGTTTTTTTTTACAATTTTAGAACTCAGGCTACATAATATTACGTAATCTACTAGACATGCATAATGAATTGTTGGAATTCGCATATTATGAGCACACTGCACAATAACTTATGGTTATTTAAATAAATTAAGCTCCGTGGCCTAGTGGGTTCGATTCCCAGGTTGTAGCGTGTACCGATGAGACTTTTTCAGATCTCAAGTACTTTCATTATACGGACGCTCTAACGGTGAAGGAAAACATCGTGAGGAAACCCGCACATGGTTGGCCCCAGACGTATTGACCCGTCATTGCTCTGGACTAGGCTGACTGTGTTGTGAGATTGCCGTATGTTCTTGGGCAACCATACGACATTAAAAAAAACAACTGTCCCAGGCACTACAGTATTTCAAGAATGGTTACTTCGCTCGGAGAATACCTACTGTACAAATCATCCAATGACGGATGAAAAGGCCTAAGTTTTTAATTTAAATAATCATAGTTAATTATTGCAACTTCATGCTAAAGCAAACTTGCTTTGCAAATATCTAAAAGCAATAATTTCTGATTATGTAACAGGACAAGGCTCACACTCCATACAAGTTTGAGCCACAATGCCAAGTAGCCGGCCAACGAAAAAAATTTAATAGCTTTGTAGAGGAACTCAAATTAAATATTTTTACTATGGCAACAATTCTCTAGGATCATTGCCTTTTTAACTAGTGATCCTAGATGATTGGGAATATTGCAACATGTGTGGAAGTGTGGAACATCACAATTTTATAAATTATATTTTAAAATTGTCGATTAAAGATAAATAAATCTAAAAAAAATAGGTATTTAGATTGCCGCAATTAAAAATTATAAGTAAATAAAAAATAATGCCCATCTCTTTCTTGCAAAACGATTTGTTACTTCACTAGTTGCTATCGCCATACATTTTGTAATGACAAATGTATGGCGGGTGCAACTCGTCACACGCCGATATAATGCTCTCTTTCTTATTGTAACTTAATTTGTTTGTATCTTCGTTATTTTTAAGATATACGAAAATGGGTTCTACATTGTATATTAACATGTCTAACATTGAATAGACGAAAAAATTTTTTTTTGTCAACATGCCTATTATTGCCATAGTGAAAAAAAATCAATTCTACTTCCTCTAAAAAGCTATTATATTTTTTGTTCGTTGGCCGGCTACTTGACATCATAGCTTTGTCCTTTATAATTATAATACTGTATACACACCTGGATTCCGCGACCGCTAGCTGGTATAAACGCTTCCACAGTAGTGGTGTAGTTGCCACCCGCGAACTTCTCCTTTTCCGTCTTGCGCCCTTTGATCACGGGTATCGCGAGCAATTCCTCGTACACCCTCGCGTACAAGTCTGTCAAATAAATTTTTATTTAAAATCTTATGTCCTATAGCGATAGGACATTAAGAAACATTAAGTAGATACCAGAATGGATATTATTGTCCTCGCAGAAATCGATTTTTTATTCAAAAAGTACTTTTAAAGTTGAAAAATCGCGGTGAAAATACTACATACCTAAAATCTGCAACACCTCCTCGCCCGCTTCCTCGATAGTCCGGAAGGCGCTGTGGCCCTCTTGCCACAAGAACTCACGGGTCCTCAAGAAAGGTTGCGGCTGTTTGAACTCCCATCTCTGTAAATTAAATTAAATACGTTGCGACTGCGCTATGAAACTAAACATATTTTCAAGCAAAGTATGAACTCTTTTATAGTCAGAGCAGCATACAGTACGCTGTACGATCATCGACCACCATGTCAACTTTTCTCGGAAATCTTTGTTTTTCTTTGGAAGTGACGAAAAACGATAATTCCCGAAAGACATTAGCAGCGTAGTTTTACTGCACTTAGTTCTTTTTATTCTTGATTTTTCATATTGTGGTATTTACCACGACGTTGTTCCACTGGTTGAGCTTGAGCGGCAGGTCGCGGTGGGACTGTATCCAGCGCGCGTACGCGGGGTACATGACGGTCTCGGAAGTCGGGCGCACGGCGATGTGCTCGGCCAGCTCGCTGCTGCCGGAGTGCGTCACCCACGCCACCTCCGGCGCGAAGTCCGCTATGTGGTCCTTCTCGCGCTCGAGGGCGGCCTGTATGTAAAAATAACTTAGGGTCGAGTATATAATAAGATACTATAATAAAATGATAAATTACTTTTAACATCCAAAAAAATCCTTCTAAATATTGTCTTGATGAATATGTCATGCCTTGGTGTCCAGTAACCATTCGCTATACTTATAAAATGTTCATATATTACAGATAAATCATGTCGGCATTGGCATGTGGCATTCGGCAATCTTTGTTTTTCTATGTAAATGACAGACAATGTAAGAAAAACGATGATTTTCGAAAGATATTGAGCTCGTGGTCGTGGTCATGTACTTGAAAAATTTACCTTAGAAACGAATATCGGGAAGTATCCATCCTTGACGCCCAGTTTCTTGAACTCTGTGCTGAGGAAGTTGCGTATGACCTCCCATATGCTGTAGGACCAGGGCCGCAGGATGTAGCAGCCGGATATGTCGTAGTAGTCTATCATCTCAGCTGTAACAAATTTCGTTGTGTTATATACACTCTAATAGTGTTAACACAGCCTAAAATATAAATGCCTAATTAAAGTCATTGTATTTTTAAAAAGTTATAACAGATGGCGCCTTGAGCTAATTTAATAGATTACGTATTAGAAACCTTGCAAAATTTTTTTTGTAAAATAAAATATTTTTAAGCAATATAATTTGGTTGAAAAGTAGGGTCGGGCAGGCAAAGTTGCGTCGTCGGTATTTAATACCTGCCACTGACATTTTTAAATCAATTTCTATAGTGTTTGTGTTCGTTTTAGTGTGTCACGCTGCGCCACTGCTCTCTAATAAACTACAAATTCTAATAGGTTATTGTATATTAAGATATCTTTTTTATTATTCAAGATTTAATAAAGGTACTAAATATATAAAACTTACATTTTGTAATAACTTGCGAGTACCACTCGGGCAAATCAGTCTCCTTGGAGGCTTCCATGCCCAGCCTCGTAACTTTCTTCACGCCCGACGCCGACTCATCTTGGCTGGGCTTTGGAGACTGAATTAAATACAATTACTATCAATGAAATGACAACAATAGAAATGCCATTTAATGACTGCTGTTTTCATTAGTAAAAGTACAGTTTAATAAAAAAAAAAAGAATATAAACCATGGCGTGAAATACTCAGATACTCAGAAGATACATCCAGATTTTTGCATGCTCAACATAAATAACGTCGAGAACTTAGCCCGAGTAATTAGATTCTTAGTAGCTGATGATGATGATTTTTTTATTATTATTTCGCTAATGCTATGAAGACACACCTGTTCTTTTGGTTTCTGATCCTTTTTAACTTCTTTGGGTTTCTCCTTCTTTTCCTTAGCGGACCTTGGTGCCGCCGCGGCCGGCGCGACATAAGCCGATCCCGTTTCCGATTGATATTTCGCCTTCAAGTCTAGAAGTTTCTTTACTTCCGCGTCTATATTTGCCTGAAATTAATCTTGTATTATTACAAAATAAAGGGAAATTACCACAGTAGTAAAATCATTTTACTGCAAGCGTTGCAAACTTTTAATAAATGGTAACTGTTGAAATTATTTGTGACTAGTCTAAGAATCTAGTCAGTCAGCGAAATAAGCGCAAGCGATATTGAAGTACATTTTTTTACTTTTACGTTATTTACTATTATAAATCGTACTATACGCCGGTTTTCTGTTAGATCGTGGAATCTCAATGACAGTACCTTATCAGCTTTCTTCCCCTTGAGTTCCCGCACCAAGTCGCCTTGCCGGGCCACCTCGGCCGCGAGCGCCGCAGCCGCATCACCGCTGCCGCCGTTCATTGTGCTCTAGAAAAATATTCTTTTGGTATTTTAAACAAGCAGAAAGATTGCCTGATGTGGTTGCCGGTGCCCATGGACAACTGAATTCTCCTATATTAAGTTACGTACATACTTCATTTTCAACTATTTATTTAATATTTCCTACATATGAGATATAGGAATGTGTATACTTTTTTACTTATACTTTAAACGAGACAATCTTGTATATATTATAATCGTAATCTCGGCAACGGCTGCAAGTATTTACACTTAGTATGTAGGGAGTTTTGGGGGAGAAAAATCGGCCTGGCTAGGTTTATCCCTGCGAAACTGCGCATTTTTAAGTTATATATGCCTTTTCTTTCATTGTGCAACAATATATCAATGATTTCGACCCTATTAATGTCAGTCCGATTAGCAGTTTGGTTATTATTTTCGTTGTTCGGAAATTCGAAATCTTTCTTAATCTACTAGAGTTCCGAGCAAACGAGCAAAGCTCCGCGGTTACCCAGGTACTTTAGTTATTATTTCACCTGTTGTGGTGCTGGTTGAGGTGATGCCGCGGGAGCACCTGCCTTAGGTGTCCACTCGCTTCCCGTGAGGGCCTTGTATTGGGCTTTTGAATTCAGCAGATTTTTCACCTGTTACAAAAAAAAATTATTAAACTTAATTTTTACTTAAAGAGAAACTTACCTACTTATTAATCACACTCATAATATCAAATAATATTACTCACAACATAATTTCACTTACTTCAACGTCAATAGTCGCTTTATCGGCCTTTTCTCCCTTGAGTTTTCTCACTTTGTCCCCCTGAGCGGTGATTTGGCACAAAATTTTCGATACTTCGTCGTTGCTTTGACTCGCCGGCGCGGCTACAGCGGGCGTCGCTCCTGGCTTCCAGTCCTAACGCCAAAAAAACATTATTATAACATCTATACCCAATACCCAATTTATTTGTCAACAAATAGATTTGTCCACATGTTTGAGAGAGCTAGACAGCAATGTAAAAGCGGTCAACATAACAATCTTGCGTCTACATGAAATTATGCGACGGCTTATGATTATTATCTATACCCCCACATATGCCTGTAAAAGTCCGAAATTTATTTGCACGAAAACCAGATTCCTTAAACAAAATAATATGTCGTAAATGTTGGAATCTTAACATGAAATAATAACTTACCTGTCCAGTTGCTGCCTTGTACTTTGCTTTCAACTCCAACAATATCTTTACAGCTTCATCAGTCTTGGCTTTCTCTGCTTTAGCGGACTTGAGAGAGCGCACCAGGTCTCCCTGTTTGGTGATCTCCTGGTTCAGACCATCCGCATTACCTGTCTCTTTCTTAGCGGTCGGCGCGGCGGGAGTAGCGCCTGGCTTCCAATCCTGATGACAGTATGAGGAAATCAGATAAAGTTTAAAATGTTTACAGCCTGCTAGTGCTCTAATGATCACATTACCAAATAACTAAAATTTCATATCAATATTGAATATAACATGAAACATATGAAATAAACCATTATCATTGAATAATTTTATCACACACTGTGTATTCTATAGCAGGATAAATATTTTACACTTATCATTTGTCCGGGGATCCACCCGCGTAAATACAGTATCCCACGGGAACACTGTACTTTATCGGGATAAAAAGTAGCATGTTATTTCAGGCCTACTGCCTACATGTTAATTAACACATGTTAATCCTAGTAGGATACCAACGTTCAGTGGTTTTTATGTAAAAGACACAATATAACATAACACATATACACATAACAAACATCCATCCATCCATCCTCACAAACATTCATAATGACGTAGAAAGCGTATGTAAAGCTGTACTCATATGCGTCCACGAGACCGAGCGGCTTGGCCGCTCCACCGAAAAATTACAAGCAACTGTATGCAACGATGCTCCGCTATTTAAATAAATCGTTGCGTAGTTGCTTGTGACTTCGCGGTGGAGCGGCCAAGCCGTCGCGTCCGTCGCGTGGACGCATATAACTACAGCCCAAGCAGTAATTTTACGTAAATAGGTATTATCGTATCGGAATTTACCTGTCCAGTAGCAGACTTGTATTTGGCCTTCAAATCCAGTAAGGCCTTAACGGCTTCGTCAATCTTTGCTTTCTCGGCCTTTGCGGCTTTCAGAGAACGCACAAGATCTCCTTGTTTGGTGATGTCCTGGTTTAGACCGTCAGCCGTGTTTGCTGTCTCTTCTTTAGCGGCCGGCGCAGCGGCAGGTACGGCGGCTGGTGCGGTACCCGGCTTCCAATCCTGTCCGAATTTCAAAAAAGTAGGTATGAATTTATACATTCTATTTTTAAGGAATGGGACCGGCGAATGAGTAAATGAACAGCCTGATGCAATAACCGCTGACTATGGAAGCCGCAAACCGGTATACCTACATATGTGTGTTGCCGGCCATACAGATACCGATTTTTCAGAGCAAAGCTGTTTGCCAAAAACTTAGGTTGGCTTATGTTTATGTTACGAAGATATTTTTTTCAAATTGTGTAAATTGGTCAGTCGCTAGTGATCTTTTATATTTATTACGATAATGTTACCATACCTGTCCAGTGGCAGCTTTGTATTTGTTCTTCAGTTCCAACAACACCTTCACAGCTACGTCAACCTTGGCCTTCTCAGCCTTGGCAGCTTTGAGAGAGCGCACCAAGTCGCCCTGCTTCGTTATGTCTTCATTCAGCTTATCAGCATCATTAGAAGTAGCCTTTTGCTTAGCTGGAGCAGCTTGAGCAGATTTGGGCTGGAAAAAATGTACATCTTATAGTATAAATTTATAAATTATAACCATATCAACAGTGATAATGTTGATTAAGGTGAAGGAATATTGGAGTACCTAATGCAAATTGACAATTTTTTAAGGAATAAAATCATAGGTCCGGTCGCGGAAAGATCCGATGAACCACTTTTGAATCTAAGACTGGATCCCCTGGAGATAAAATCCGGTACATAGAGGAAAAAACCACCACAAGATGTCGATTTTTCGATTTTTTTAAAAGCTTTGTATTTTTTGAGACACATTACTTGGATTTTTTTTAAAATTTTTCTGATAACTATTGTAACTTGGCCTATCACGGGTTTACGGCTTGACGTCGATTTACGGGACACCCTGTATACCGAATCCGAGGGGCCCGTGAAAATTCAGAGCACTGAAAACTAATACAAAAAACTAAACTAGAATTCTGCGCTAGTAAAATAGAGTTGATAATCGAACAAACGTGTGCCACGTCAAATGTCAATGTCAAATCTGACAACTCGAGACTCATGTGTTTGATTTTCAACTGTATTGCATTAGTCCAGAGTTCTATTTTCAATGCTTTGAATTTTCACATCCGCCGGATTCCGGATCATACACTCCCAGCCTTATTGCATAGCAATAGGATCGAAAAGTCGTAACTGCACCGTTTCATGTCGACGACTGTAAATTTAAGGCCGTGACTTATCATTATTAGGCATTCCTTTAGGTATAGATAATTGGATATACTCCTCCACCTAACCATCTGGTTGTATCTACACTCCACAGGGTACCTACTATGGGCACATGGGTACTCCACAGGGAAGGTTAGGTTAGGGTATTATATAGATAGGTACCTGATTAAGAACATTAACTTATGTAAGCAAACTATCTTGCTACTGCTATATCCATATGCTAAAACCACAGAACAAATATAATTAGGTATATTTATTCTGTGCTAAAAGTCTGTTTAAGTATTCTATCAAAACAAATTAACATTAACTTTAACTGTCTTTAAACAGTAAACCTAAACACACACCTAATAGCTACCTATCCACACTATTTATAATATTTTTACTAATAAAATAAACAACCGCGCACGGCTAAGCTAATTGTGATAATAATAATCCATGATGTCTATATCAGTGGATAAATTATAATAACGTACCTACGTAAGGAACTTTGTTTACAAGAAACGTAACACGTGTGCCGCGGCATAAAGAACTCGAATACGTGAACGTGTAAATGACGCGAGTTGTGATGTAGTACGCCTTTCACTTTCATTATAAGTAAGTAAGTAGCTACGTATTGTAAGTAGCGGTGAATCAAGAAAGTTCATAAAATGGTGTGCCATGTTCCACTTTAAAATTAAACTTTCTTTGTAGACTTAAGTATGTTTAAAATCCTATCTTTTAGTGAACTCGTTATGAATAAATAAATATTAACAATAACATACATAATAATAATTATTTTTAAACAAAATATTAAAACCGACTACTAAAGTAAAAATGCACAAATAAATATGCTATAAAATAACATAATATGCTTGGTATATTTCAGAAAAAGGAAAAATCTGTATATGTGTCGATATAAATTTCGTAGAGTTCCCTCGATTTGTCATGGATCAATATGCTTAGACTACTTTAGAAAAAGTCGAAAACACCATATGTGTAGCTATAAATTTCGAGGAGTTCCTTCGATTCCTCATGGATCCCATCATCAGGTCACCACTTTGGTGAAAACGGTTGGTCCAACTTGCGATTAAACCATTTCCGACTTCCAAAGTTATTATTTTTAAACAAAAAAATTAAACCATTTACTTTTTTGTGCATTTTAATTTGGAAGTCGGTTAAATTTTTTGTTTTAAAATAATAATAATTTTACTTTTTTTAGTGAAATTTGTTAAATTATTAACAAAACACATTTTAAGAACGTTTAAAATATACGATCGAATTTGTTCGATCGTATATTCACATTATCGGGCAACGTTATTATGATAATATCAACAATATCAAATTACAATTATTGCAGAAATGTCGTTAGTCAGTAAAACTTGATACCTAGACCTTACTCATCTACTGCAGAGACGCAAATACAGCCATATTATTTATTTGATTATTATTAAAAGTAAATAACTCATTTATTAATAATAACTAGTAGGTGCTAGTAGAGCACTATATAGATAGTAGGTAGTAGTCTAGTGGGGTTTTAAAGGAGGTCCCAGTCTGTTGAAAAATAATAAATACAAACTACTTAGAGTATAACAAATAGTAAAATAAATAATAGGTACAAAAGATTCGTTTTTCGAACGATCGAACGTCGAAAAAATCGTTCGAACGTTCGAACCAGTGAAGGCTAATATAACTTATAGCTGGAAAAATAGCGCACTATGTACATATTATAGTGACGTGGTCGCAAGACTTTTTACTTAACTTTTTGGCTTTTTCGTGGGTCGCGACATAAAAATGGTTGAGAAACGTGGATTTTGGTATATATATTTAGATTGTACGGAACCCTTCTTTAAGCCGTGTCCAGACACGCTCTTGGTTAGGTTAAATATAAAGTAGATGCGCTCAAGGTCACGTTATCTATAGTTGTAAATTACCCGTTTTAACTTTAATTTACCATTTTTTTGTTAAATTTATAAACAACTTTAATTAAATTACCAACACTAACTTTTTAGCAGGACTTCAACCGCGCGGAACCCAATTGCACCCCCGTGGGGATGTACGTCATATCTAGAAATAACTATCTGCGTGACAAAATTCAACTTAATCCGACCAGCTGTTGATATTTCACCATACAAACTTTGGACCCCCATTTCACCCCGTTAGGGGTCGAATTTGAAAACACTACAAATACATACCGTAAAATGGGGACGCTTTCGAAGTTTGACATCAATTTTTATTGCTCTTTTCTGCTCTATATCTAATAAAAATCTTATTTAATTGCTTCCGGTAGTCTGTATTTTTGTTTACAACGCATTATAATGTAAGTTTTAAACAGAAAATCTACAAAAAGTTAAAAAAACTACCTTGACCCGATTCACCTTCGCTCTGGGGTTAATTGGGTCGTCTATGGGGTTAATCGAATTATTTGACAAGACTGGCACTTACTTCAAACAACAAATCGATTCAAAAAATCTCATCATAATATAAACTTTATGAAAACATGTACTATTCGCGTAGGTTTACATGCTATTTCATACAAACCATTCCGCTAATAGCGCTTGACAATCTTAGTTTTTCTATGGAAATGCAGCTGACAATGTATGAAAAACGAAGATTGCCGTGGACTATTAACAACATGGTCTCGTACATCACTTAACTGATATTAAATCACTTAACTGATGTCTTAATCGAAACCTGAGAAACTAGCACTAAAAATACACACATACTTCACTTTGACATAAATGTTGTAAATGCAAAAGAAAATACAATGTTTTACAGAGCAAAAAATGCACGTTTTTGACCCCACACTTTGGAATCCGTATTGGATGTTTGGAGAAATGTTACAAGGAAATGTTACAACGTTTAAATTTAATACCCATCATTAATTAAATTATGAAAGAATGAGGAATAATAAGGTCGCACTTAAACAAACAACAAAAACTTTCCCGGTTTTGTCCCAATTCACCCCCTAGACCCTATTCCTATTTCCCCATTTCCTTATAATATATTCTGGTAATATTGAGTGGTGACTCTCAATGCAAATGCAAAATGCAAATCTCAAATGCAAAAGAAAATACAAATGTTTTACATTTGTATTTTCTTTTTCATTTACAATATTTATGGCAAAGCGAAGTACGTATGTATTTTAGTGCCAGTTTCTCAGGATTCGATTAAGATATCAGTGATATGTAATTAAAAGACAAAACCAATGAATATTTGGTTTTATTCCAAATAAAATGCTACATATATTTGTAAAGCATGTCAACTTATGACAATAACATGAGACATTGTTAATAAACAATCTAAAGACATTAAAAGAGGTCTAAATGTACACTACATTCACCCGGCTTTTAGAATTAACGAAGTACATAGTTCTTGAGATAGTCTGGGGCTTTTCTTTGTCTGCCGGACCTTCTAGTCGGTTCTTCCAACTCATCGCAGGTCACAGTTTCCTCTGTGTTAAAGTCCAGATGTGAAGAAGATGCTTCTTCAACTTGGTGTGGAGAATTAGTATTTTCCGTGTCCATATTCAAGTGTGGTAAATCTGCTTCCATCCGTACTTATTCAACTTCAGTATTTTCATTTAGACTCAATGGTTCTGTTTCTACCTGTTGTTCCGGATCATTGATTGAAGTTTGAGGAAGTGGTGCTAAATGTCTATTAGATGCGTTGGTCTCCCGCCCGTCGGCTAGTCTTATGTAGGAATACTGTGGATTAGCTTCAATCAATTCTACTTCTTTTACGTCTGAGTCATATTTAGACCGTTTTTTATGGTTTTTCTTTAAAACAGGTCAGGGATTTAGTAGCCATATTGGAAGAGATTCACCGTTAGCAGTCCGCCGGGGGTTGTTAAATAATATTTCGTGAGGAGTCACATTTGTTGATGTACACAACATCGATCGAATGGAGTACAGTGCGTTAGGCAGGACTTGTTCCCAATGGCCAATATCAATTTCTTTTGACCTTAGATATAGCCTAATCGTTATCCATAATGTTCCATTCAGCCGCTCCACTTGTCCATTTCCTTGAGGATTGTATGGAGTCGAACGACTACATGCTACGCCATTCGTGATTAAAAAATCTCTCAATTCCTTTGACATAAACGCAGCACCTCTATCTGAATGATGTGTCCCATAAGTTAAAAATAAGTATTTAAAACATTGTATAACAGTTGTGGCAGATGTCTTTGGTCGCGTAAGCAAAAGGGATTCTTGAGTATTCATCAATAATAGTTAAAATGAAACGCTTGTTACTGTGAGTAGGTAAAGGTTCTTTAAAATCAACATTGAGTCTTTCAAAGAGTGCAGTAGCCTTGATGAGATTTCCATTTAATCTCGCAAAACGAGGATTAATTTCAGCACAAATAAGACATTCCGCAGTCATAATCTTAACATCATGTGATGTATAAGGTAAGTTCTTTGATCAAATCCAGTGCGTCATGCGTACAATACCAGGATGTCCCATTGTATTATGCAACGCATACAGTTTGTTATTATTGATGCTTGAGCACACTCGAGATAGAGTGTCAGCTAAAGTATTTTCTCTACCGGGACGATAATTAATTATGTCGTATTTGTAATTTGATAGCTCTAGACGCCACCTTTCTATTTTCTCGTTTTTTATCTAACTTTTATGTGTCTGATCGAACATAAATAATACGGATCGCTGAGCAGTGATGAGATGAAAATGTCGCCCAGTTAAATAATGTCGCCACTTTCGTAAGGATTCAACAATGGCACAAGCTTCTTTCTCAACTGAAGATTGACGTCGCTCCAGATTCATTTAAAGATCTAGAAAAGAAAGCTACTGGTCGACCGCCCTGTGAAAGGGAAGCAGCGAGAGAGTATTCAGACGCGTCTGTTTCCACAGTAAACTTTCCATTTGGATCAACCACATTAAGAATTGATTTTTGTATGTCAGCCTTAATCCTTTGGAATAATTCAATTTCTTCTTGATTAAGTGGAAAAATTATTGCTCTAGCGAGATAGTGGATCTTTTCCGAAAAATTTCTTATCCACTTAGCATAGTGAGCAAACATGCCAAGTGTCCTTTTTAGAGATCGTGAATCATTTGGAACGGGTAAATTCATCAAAGGACCAACGCGATCCTCATCCGGTTGAATTGAATTATTTTCAATTCTGTATCCTATCAGTTTAATAGACGTCTGTCTATAGACACACATGTCTTCCTTTAATGTCAAGTTGTATTTACGAACTGCTTCTTTAAATCGCTTAAGATTTGTACCGTGTTCATCTATGTTTTGCTACAAATAGTGACGTCATCGAGACCTGAATACGTACCAGTTAGTTTTTCTTTAGAAATAATAAAATTTAGTGTCCTCTGAAAAGCAGCAATTCCATTAGTGACGCCAAACGGTATACGTGTAAATCTGTACAAGTTCCCACACGCCTCAAATGCAGTATATAATTTTTCTGTTTTTAAGATGGGAACTTGGTGATAAGCACTTTGAGGTCGATCTGGCTGAAGACGTTGAGTTGAGCAGCTTTCGACACGATCGATTCTATGTTAGGCAAAGGATATGCATCTAATTCAGTGAAACGATTGATCGTTAGTGAATAGTCAATCACAAGACGTTTTCGATGTGTGATACTTGTGGTGACCAGCACTTGTGCTCTCCAAGGAGAATTGGTTGGCTCGATTACTCGATCCTTTAAAAGTTTCTTTATTTCATTTTCAATGAATATCGTATCAGCTTCTGAGTGTTTTCTACATTTTATTGCTATGGGCTTTATATTCTGTGATAGGTGATTGAAAAGTGAGACTTGGGGAACAGAAGCTGCCATAACGTTGCATATTTTGAGAGGTTTCTTTACACCTCCAAAGCTTAGTTCAAGGGATGAGTGGTCACTTAAGATATCATGTTCAATTATAACACCGAAGCAAAGTGAGTTAAGAACATAAAGTGGTTTATGCCAATAAAAATGTTCATTCATTTTGAGATCTAAGAAGCACATCCCTTTTACACACGATGTGTTGTTTTTAGAAGCCATAGTTACATTCTCCTCCCAGGGAATGTGTTTTAAATTCAGTTCCCGAACAAGATTTTCATCTAATATTTGTTTCCTGATTTCATTTGAGTTAATTCCAGCAATAAAGGCGTCACGGATGTATTCACTTTTGTGGGTTTGAGCATCGACTACTTCAAAAGAGCAGTCTTGAGTGCGCTGATGCAGCGTCCGTAAGAAATCTGCAATGGTCTCATCCGGTTTTTGTGTAGATTTTAAAAGTATGTATCTAGCGTGAACCTTATTCTTTTCTTTGAGATAAATTCTAATATATTAATATAATAATTGAATGGTCAAGACATAATCTTTCCCTTCAAGGATATGTGTATATACATTATAATTATAAGATAAATTGTTTAATAATAACCTTTGTTTAGTTTCCTCTGAAATCGTTTTTTTCATATTCTTTCATTCAGTTAATTTGAGAAGGTTGTTTTCCAGTATGCGTACTTTAATTCGACTGCCGGCGTCCCAGGTTCGACGTCGAATTTTTCTGGCTTCAGTAATTGCGCAATAGTAGATATTGTGGCTTGTAGATGATTTTATTTTTATTTGGAATAAATTGATATGTAATTAAAAGACAAAACCAAGGAATATTTGGTTTTATTCCAAATAAAATGCTACATATATTTGTAAAGTACCTATGTCAAGTTATGACAATAACATGAGACATTGTTAATAAACAATCTAAAGACATTAAAAGAGGTCTAAATGTACACTACAATCAGTTAAGTGCTTTTATGGATTATTTTTTCAATAATTGAACAAAATCTCTGAGGCAAATTTAAGAAAAAAATGGGGGTAACGGGTCGAACTACGGGGTGTAAAGGGTTAAATGAGTGGGGCATTGAGTAAGGAATGGGGTCAGTTGGGACCAAGCTTAGATAAATCAGGACGATTGTGGGTAAATTGGGTTTTTGTAGATAGTGTTGTCGCGATTCATAAATTGTAAACGTAATATTTTATTGTACGAGACCATGTTGTTAATAGTCCTCGGCAATCTTCGTTTTTCATACATCGTCAGCTGCATTTCCATAGAAAAACGAATATTGTCAAGCGCTATTATCAGAATGGTTTGTATTAAATGGCATGTAGTATTCGCGTAAGTTACGCGAATACTACATGTTTTCAAAAAGTTTATATTATTGAGGATTTTTTGAGACGATTTGTTGTTTCAAGTAAGTGCCAGCCCTGTCAAAAAACTCGATTAACCCCATATACGACCAAATTAACCCCAGAGCGAAGGTGAATCGGGTCAAGGTAGTTTTTTTTAACTTTTTGTAGATTTTCTGTTTAAAACTTACATTATAATGCGCTATAAACAAAAATACAGACTACCGGAAGCAATGAAATAAAATTTTTGTTGTGAACTACGACGTCTTGGTTTTTTACAGATCCTTCTTATGCTCGAGTGGTGATAATAATAATACAGCAACAATTGTTATATTCTCCTATATTGGTACTTATGAGAGAGTTGCTTAATACAGATACGTCTACACTATATATAGCCTTTTGGCTAACTAAAATAAACTAGATAGGCTGTGCTTGTGACATCTGTCAATATGAGATTGATAGTTCTACTTTATAATACTGTTATAATTGTTACATATATCAACAGTAAGATGTAACTGTCAATGTCATTATTGACATTGACAGATGTCATAAGTAAAGCCTATCGAGTTAGTTTATTTGAGTTGGCCAAAAGGCTATACATAGTGTAGACGTATATATTGTGCTAAGCATATCTCATTACATATTGTAATACGTATTTGTGGTAAGCACCAATAAAGGAGAGTATAAGAATTGCTGCTGTATTATTATCGTCACCACACGAGCGCACGAAGGACTTACAATCAAGAGGTCATAGACCAACACAATAATAAGCAACAATTTTTATTAGATATAGAGCAGTAAAGAGCAATAAAAATTGATGTCAAACTTCGAAAGTGTCCAGATTCCCCCAATTTTACGGTACATATTTTTTAATTTTTTTAAACTCGACCCCTAACGGAGTGAAATGGGGGTCCTAAGTTTGTATGGTGAAATATCAACAGCTGGTTGGATGAAATTAAATTTTGTCACGCAAATAGTTATTATGAGATATGACGTACATACAGGGGTGCAATTGGATTCCGCGCGGTTGAAGTCGTGCGAAAAAGCTAGTGTTGGTAATTGGTATAAATTTAACAAAAAAAAGGGAAATTACAGTTAAATCGGGTAATTTACAACTATAGATAACGTGACCTTGAGCGCATCTACTTTATATTTAACCTAACCAAGAGCGTGTCTGGACACAGCTTAAAGAAGGGTTCCGTGCAATGTAAATATATACCATAGTCCATCGTTTCTCAATCATTTTTATGTCGCGGCCCACGAAAAAGCCAAAAAGTTAGTAAAAAGTCTTGCGACTTTAGACTTGCGAGTCTAGTGACGGGCACTATAAAATTATTATAATATGTACATAGCGCGCTTTTTTTACCACCTATAAGTTACATTAGCCTTCAGTGGTTCGAACGTTCGAACGATTTTTAGACCTTCGATACAAAAGGCTTTTGTACCTTCAAGTATTTTTTATTTATTATTTCTGAACAGACGTCCTTTAAAAACAAGTATAAATATATTACAATATTTTTTATTTGCTAATAATTTTTAATCGCGTCTATCTAAATACCAATTTCTTTTAGATTTATGTATCTTTATTCA
The DNA here is from genome assembly GCA_963565745.1 of Phengaris arion. Classification (NCBI taxonomy): domain Eukaryota; kingdom Metazoa; phylum Arthropoda; class Insecta; order Lepidoptera; family Lycaenidae; genus Phengaris; species Phengaris arion. The sequence goes on along the minus strand of OY751435.1, from coordinate 11,880,663 downwards.
TCAACTTTAAAATTTAATTAAAAAAATGTGATATTTCACACAAGGTAACATCCCTATAAAAGCGGGCTGTTGTACAATATTCAACTAACTTCATCTACTAGTACTCGTAAACAGCTAACTTCGCAGATACTACTTACCGACGGTAAGCGCGGCTGGTTGCTGAAAAATCAATTATAAATTCTACAAATTTTCAGGGACAGGCGGGCTAATGCTTTAGCATGTAGCGATCGTTTTCCTTTTCTCTGACCTCTATGAACACCACGGTATAATTGTGTGGAGTCGTCAAATCTGACACTTAACACTTCGATTTTCAGCTCTATTGTACTAGCGCAGAGTTATTCTTACAGTGCACTTTTTTCTGTCACGACCACGGAATATAACACAGTTTGCAATTTCTTCTGTAGTTGAATCTGAAAATACACTATCGGATGCTCGCACCCACAAGTTTTTTTGTGGTCGCGACAGGAAAAATTCTCGTGGGTTCGCGCTCTGACGGATGTATCCGATAGTCTTTCCGCATTAGTCACAAAATTAAAAAAAGAAGAAGGATATATTGTCTGATTACTGTCCTTTTTTTATTAATAAAGTATGGCATTGCGGCTTACAACCATTAGCCAGTGTCAAGTTAAAAAGGCGTTTATGTTTTCAACACTGTATTTCTAAATCGTCAAGTCCAAAGCCTAGTCAAAGTCCAAATAAATAGTCAGTGCAGTCAATGAGTCAAGTCAGTCATGTGGTAGACGCTTTACTGAAACTTCCTAGGGACTTTTGGAGGGAAATTCAAAATAGCACGCATTTTGAGTGTATCACTTACCCACACTTGTGCACGTCAACGAATATCTAATGGTTAATATTCTACCAATATTACACATAAAAAACCGAAATAACACAAATTTTGGGGAAAATATACAACAACAACAACGTCGCTGATTGACATTCCGGGCAAAACTCCATACTGTCCTTGACAACTGACAAGAAGTATTTTGAGTTTCATGCTAGTCGCCATATAAAAAAAAACTCGTATTTTGGAACATTTAAAATAAGCATTTTAAAAGTTTAAGTTTTTGATTATGTACATAAGATGACTTAATAATGTAAAGTGAGTACCTATATAGCGTAAAGCGTAAAGTAGCATATAGGTAGGTAGGTACTACGTTTATCATCTTTCCTATACCCTGTCTAGGATTTAGATCGCGAAATTCAAGTGACAAAAAAGTTGTATGGGTTATTACCTTTTATAGGTATTGACTTTTGATTGTATCCTGGACTGGAAATTAGGATAACTTTCGAAAGAAAATGTCGGAAGTAAGTAAATATTACAAATATCTTTAGTTAAAAGCCTCATTCTTGTCTTTTACTACCTCATAAGCCTAATTTAAATATAAATGCGCAACTTAACACTTAACAATACAATTTTTCCTGTAATTATTACCTATTATGATAAGAAAAACAGCAAGTTATTGTACTTTTTATGCTGTTCATCTCGCTCACGGCAATTTAAATACAAAATATAATCGCTGAATTAGAAGTGGGCCTGTAACTATGAGTGTCACATAGAAAACCAACATACCTTTTTTTGTGCCTTTCCTGGTTTCAACTTTATTTTTATCATACAATGTAATATTAATATTATATCATATTCTTTAACCTAACTAAAATGTAATTTATAATCTCTTTCTTACTAAGAAGGAAAATGAAGACTTTATAGAAAATGATTTATCATTTCTTGAGGACTTAGATATTGATGGAATTGTTGAATACCTGAATGAAATGGATAATGTTTTGCAAACTAAAAGAGAATATGATGGACCAAAATTAATGCCACAAGATACTAGCCAAACCAAAGGGATAAAAATAAATATAAGTGAAAGCCAAACTGTTTATGTTTCAAGAGAGAGTAATGAACCAGTTGAGAATGATCATTGTTTAGTTGCACCATTGAAAGTTAATATTACTATCAAGTCAGTTCGTAAGGACTGTGCCTCAAATAGTACGAATTTGATAGAAAATACTTTACAAAAATGTAAAGAAAGTAAACAAATATTTTTAACAGCAACAAATGACCAGAATATAATAATAACAAAAAATAATGACATTGACCATAAATTGATTAGTAATTTACCAAAGTTGGTAGAAAACGTTTCAGAAGAAGATGGTAAAAGTGCACAAAACACAGTTAAACAATTTGTTATGAGTATTAGTGATGATAATGTCCAAAATTATACCAAACTAAGCAAGGTCGAATATATTGCAAGTATGAATAAGTCTCATTTGTTGCCAGTACCAGAAAATGTTAAAGATAAGTTAGAAAATGTACCAGTAAATACTAAAGATACCAGCACTAAGGATGATAATAAAATAGATATAATCTCAACAAATAATGAATCAAGAATTATTTCACATGATTTTAATCAAAATTTGGAAAGCAATAAGTTTGAAAAGCAAAATAATTTAGAAGAAATTAAAATAGATGGTTCAAAAATTACAAAACCTTTATCAGCAAGTAGTACAGTTGTAAGAAACGAGGAATCAAAAATTATTTTACATGATTCTAATGAAAATATAGAAGACAATAAGTCAAAAAATCAAGATAGTTTAAAAGATAATAAATTAGATGATTCTAAATTGACAAAAAATTCATCAGTATCTAGTGTAGTAATACAAAAGCATGACTTGTGTTTGCAAGATAAATTAGAGAAACGATTATATCAATTTTTAAGAGTTAAATTTTCAGATCTAAATGTTTTCCACTTTGGTAGATACTCAAAAATATTTGAATGTCAACAGAAAGGAAAAAAATATGCCCTGAAAGTTATAAAGTAAGAAAAATGTTTATTATTTATTATAGTTATTAAATATTTAAAAATCAATTTGTTTAGCCTTTTTTATTTTATAAATATTGTTTTTTTGCTTATACACATTTTGTTCTAGTAATTAATAAAATTACATTTCAGCCCCGCTTTAGACACTAAACAATTTGGCACAGAGAAAGGCAAAATGTTAAATAAGTTACAACATAGTATCCTAAGAGATGAGTTACATTTTGTCTATTTATTTGCTTCCTTTGGATTGGAAATGAGTTGGTGCTTTTTGTTTGATTTCTATCCAACAAACCTTAGAGAAGAATTACAAACACATGGGCCAATGCACATCAGAACCGTGGAACATTTGTCTAGGCAATTAATAACAGCCTTAAATAGGTTAAGGTCTCAACATATTATACACTCAGGTAAATTTCATGCACTAGTTTCTTCGCATTATGTGAAACACTTATTGTTTGATCTCAAAATTTAAATACATATATACACACTTAGATGTTTCCCGAGACTTCGTACACAAAATAAATCCGGCTGGAACCGTACATTTTTTGCGATTGAAAATATATCCCACATGCCTTATGTTCTTATGTCCTTCCCCATGATCTATATCTGTACCAAATTTCATCAAAATCGGTTCAGTAGTTTTGGGAGCCTATTCAATGTAAACAAACAAATAAAATACAAACAAAAAAATCTTTCTTTATAATATTATTGTAGATAAACACAGCTTTATTATTTTCAGATATAAAACCGGAGCATATTCTGCTTAATGACTCTACTAGTGTATTGAAACTCTGTGGCTTTGACAGAGCATATCACATGGATGAAGAAAATATCTTGCCAAATATAGGAACGCCGAGTTATAGGGCCCCTGAGGTCATTTTAGGTTATTCGGCATCATTTAGCATTGACATGTGGTCTTCTGGTTTGGTCATGTATGAAATGATGACAGATATAAGACTTTTTCCAGGATGTTTCAATAATGATATCCTGTTCAAACAGATGTGTATACTAGGGAACATGCCTTTAGATATGGTTACAAACTCCCTTTATGGAGCTAACCATTTTGTGAAAAGAAAATTTCTTAAAAGAGAAGGACTTAGAAAGGTAAAGCAATGCTTGCATTTTTTATTTTGTAATATGATTAATTCTTCAATCATATTACAAAAAACTTTCAAAGCTACAAAAATAATCATTTACTATTGACAAATGTTACTGTGAAATTATGTAATTTCAGGATATAAGAGTAATATATAATTTCTTCAAAAATAATTCATACAAAAGGGAACCATACAAAATATATAATAAATATTGGAGATGTGCAACAAGCAAAGCTTTACAAGAGGATGATATAAAAAAGATCACTAAACTTGTTGATATAATAGATAAAATGTTAGTACTACACCCAGATGATAGAATACCATTAAAGGGTTTGTATGATGATCCATTTATGTTGAAATCCTGTTACTAAATTCTTTTTAAACCTGATCTCATGTGTTCGTTCATAAAAGCGGTTGGTAATGTTTGATTCACCAGCTTGGGAGAAATAGTATATTTTAAATAAATACTAAGTATATTTTTGTTACCTTTAATATTAAAATCTTAAAAATAATTGTTTTTTCAATGGTCTTTATAGTATTATATTATGATGAATATTATTATTAAATTATCATAATGATGATTGGTGCCTAAGCTTTGGCTAAAAATTGGTGGGGAGGTAGTGAGGTAGTGGTTCTAAACCAGGAGACGGACGGACATAGGACCATAGCTGGGCATTAACTCGTTATCAGTTAATCGTTAATTAACGAAGTTAACATTTTGATTAACGGATTAACTTTTAAGTTGACTTTTAAAAATGTTAACGGGCACGTTAACTTCCGTTAATATGCAGAAGTCCGTTAATTGTTAATCCAATGCCTAATAGTAACCGCACGGCACCGACAAGTGCCGGGCGGCGCGTGGCAGCGAGTGAAACAAAAACAAAACTAGATATATTTTGCCGGCGCGTGCGAGTGAGAAAGAAAACTGCGAAGAGATTTGTTTCGTTTGATCATTTCATTACTTAGCGCCGGTGCTTGCAGAGTGACGAGTGTTTTTTTGTTTATTTGTTTGTTGTTATTATAAATTACTGTCAGTGATCATTTGCGTGTTGATAATTGATGAATGAATTAGAACCTAAACCAACAGGTTTTATAAGTTTACTAACGCAACGATATAAAGATGCAATTTTACACATATCAACGGATTAACGATTAACGTTAACTTGCGTTAATTCTTCCGAAATTTAACGCTTTAACGTTTAACGAAGCTAACTTTTTTTGTAGCGGATTAACGATTAACGAAGTTAACTATTTGCTTAACGGTGCCCGGCTATGCATATGTATAGGTTCTATACATATGTTGTAGGTTGCATCATATGTATAGGTTCTATACATATGTTGTAGGTTGCATTGTAGGCGTAGTTATTTATTCTTTCCAGTTCATATTTAAGACAGAACTACGTGTGTCGGGACAGCTAGTATTATATAATCATGTTATTTATTTTAAGAATATAATAAATAATAGAAGGAAAATTATAAACAACATTAAAGAAATCAAGAAGTCCTATACTTGTTACGGATATTTTGTATGAACCTCCTAAATTTAAATTTAAAAAAAAATTTACGTAGTAACTTGTGAAACAAAAGATATAGCATTATTATAAGTTCCATTAGAATTTAGATACTCTGCAATTTTAATAATAGGACTTTTGGAAGAAAAATGAACAAATACCTGTCCGGGCATTTCCTTGGTGTGCCCGTCTGGTATGTAAAACAGCACTAGAGGGGAGGCGCGCGCGGTGTGCGGGGAGGGGGAGCCCGCGGCCACGTCCACGCGGAAAAAGCCGCGCCGCTGCAGCTGGATTATGTCGCCCACCTTCAACTGCGCCAGCTCAGGCTCGCCAAGCATTGGGATCTCCCACTAAAAAAAATAACATTACTATTTTGTTTTCATTAGTGGTAAAAAAACATACACACGGTCTGACGAACTGCGATTATTGGTTCTCCATTTAACCAACGCTAAAAATATAGTCTAAAAGTTGTCCCGACTTCGGACAATCATATTGCTCAAGTGACACTTACTCTTGTTTTATGACCAATATATTGTTTGAAATCTTCATCCTTTCCAAGGAGCGCTTTAGATATAATGTGATCAAAATAAACACAGTAGGTTTCGACCATCGGCATCTGTGCGGTGTCAGCTAGCCATGTCAGTTTCAGTGTTTTTTTGTAGTCCTTATTATCAAGGTTTGGTGTACCATCGATGCTTGCAACTGTACCATCTTTGTCTCTGCGAACAACCAGAAATGTTCGTTAGAATAATCATTGATAATATAAATATTACAAAACTAATATTTAAAATGGTTTTTATAATAATATTACTAATATAAATTGAACGGCTCACCTGTGAATTTTGTCAATCATTATATTTCCATAATTAATGAAGGTGGCATTCTCTCCCTCCTTCAAAGTTTTAGCATCAACTTGATCAATAAGCAGTTTTTTCGACACCCACACAGTCTTTGATCCGACATCCGGGTTTTTGGGATGTAGAGCAACAGACAACTTGCTATCTCTAGCCACACCTTTCAAATACACTGGTACAGGTTTCAATTCAAGAGTTGTGTAGCGTGGGGCTATTGGATCTATAACCTATAACAAATATCTAGAGTAAGACTTTGCAAATAGAATTAAATACATATAAGTTTCTGTAAATATTCCCCTTAAACTCGTCATTTTTATCTAAGAAATTTTATTTTTATTACATTCATTATAATGCAAAGTTTTAAACAATATGTAGTCACTAACCTTTTTATTAATAGCCCAAATTTTGTCCCACTCCATGAAAACAACTGATCGACTGGAGCCCTGAGCTTGGATGAACTGACGCAGTCCCTCGACCGTCATACCACGACGCAACACCCCGCGAACAGTTGGCATACGTGGGTCATCCCTGTTTTGAAAGATTCGTGTTTAAAAAATATTTTTTTAACTTTATGTATCAATTTATTCATTTTTATTACTTTAAGTATAATGCATAATAATAGCAGTAAGACAAAATAAATAGTAATGTTCAAACTAAAAGGTACAAACTTACCATCCATCTACATGTCCCTGATCCACAAACCAGGTTAATTTTCTTTTAGAGAGCACTGTGTTAGTCATACTTAATCTGAAAAATTTTAAAAATACATTATTTCTTTTTTGGTATGGATTTCAATTTTCTATTAAACATGTAATTTTTTGTGGACATAGTCTGGTAATAATATTATGTTAGCATTCTAGTAACGCATACCTGCTGTATTCCCAAATATATGGCTTTCTCAGGCCAAGGGCATCAATGAACCAGTAGAATTGTGGATCCCTGTCGTGGTACTCCATAGTACGCAACGTGTGGGTGACGCCCTCTATAGCATCCACTATAGGACAGGCAAAATCGTATGTTGGATACACCCTGAAAATTTTTTTTAAATATTTATTACAAAATTAAAAAAATTATAAATGCACACTAATCATAAAGCAAACTTGAGTCAAAAATAATAGTCAAGTTCAAGTCCAAAAAAAAACTAATTAAATTACACACAGGATGGCCTTTCATGCAAATTAGTAGTCAGATTACTGAACAGAATTTAATGTGATGATAATTAAACAAAATCTTACTTATATTGTGTTCCAGTGCGAGGGTGAACTTCTGGCTTACAACGATAAATAGTTGGATCCCTCAGGCAACCATTAGTTGATTGCATATCAATTTTGGCTCTTACACAATTTTGAATACCAATGTCACTGCCTTTCTTCATTTCCTCCCAGAGTTTTAAGTTTTTCTCAACAGCTATAAAATGAATGTACAAACATTTTTATTACTTTCAGATAAAAATTTGTTTTTAAAACTCTTTGATTTTACGTGAATATCAAACTTAAATCATTCAATCAAAGTTAAATCATTTAACAAAAATTTTATAACTTACAATTATTCCTGTTTTTGCTCTCAATTTTTTGTTCTCTCTCAGACTTCATCTGCTCTGCTGGAGTGTCATCCACAAATGCTTTTCCTTCTTTTAGAAGTTTCTCACAATATTGTAACATTAGGTCAAAGTATTGCGATGTATGAGTAAACATGTCAGGTTTTATCTCCAACATTTCAACATCTTCCAAAATCACCTATAACAATTCAAAAAAATATGTTTGAAATTACTATGGTCTATAGAATAAAAAAAAAATATTGTAGGTTTGTTGTCTTTACATTTTCTTAAATTAACTATTTATAGTTTATTGATTTAATTGTTGATCATTACAAAACTTAAAACAATTTCTATTCACACTTACACCAATACTATTTATTTGCTAAACTATTATGTATTTTGTTTACCTTCTCAAACTCAGCATTCTCCTTAGCTGGGTTTGTATCATCAAACCTCATAATCAATTTGCCTTGAAATGCTTGTTGATAGTACTGGTTGAGTAAAGCTGCCTTTGCATGACCAATATGCAGATATCTATGACAAACATTAAATATTGTTGCTCAACAACACTTTTATTCCATAGACAAATTTTCATTTATTGTTGTTTTTTATGGCTTAAGAATATTTTATATTATTTTGCAAATTTACAATATAATTAGGAAGGAAATAATATAACAAACCCTGATGCCTCGGGAGGGAAACGCACAACAATTTTTCCCATTTCAGCGTGAGGCAAGTCAATAAACTTCCCTTCCTGCTGACGTGCAGCTGACTCTTTAGGTGCTATAGGGGACCTTCTGGAAAAAATGATATTCATTACAATAATAATATTAGAATAGTAAAAGAAAATAATTTTCTCAATATATCAACAAACTTGTAACATTTTTTAAATGTTATCTCATTTTAGATAGACCATAATGCAACTGACACCACAAATAAAAATACATAATAGTCCAGAATAACATTAATTCTCAATAAAAACAAATAACCAACCTTGAGGAAGCTTTAGCCATAGTTTCCATGACATCACTGGGGATATCTTTCAGGGCCTTTGCTACAGGCTCCTGAGATTGGATTAACTTCATCCATCTCTGAACATTATTCAGCGAATTTGATTTCAACTCTTCCTTGACTTTACTAGAAACTGAAATTAAAAATACTTATGGTTACATACTACTTTTAATATTTTTATTTTTTTAAAATTTATTTAATATATTTATTTATTATATTATATAATAATATTTATTTAATATTTTGATAATTAATCTTCAATTAGATACTCAGTATACATAATTATACTAACATTAAGAGCAGTTGCATCAGACAAGATTATACTTAATTGTAAAATAAACTAATATTAAAAGAAAATAAAAAAACTCCATTATTTTTTGTTTAGGATTATATTACTTACCAGACAGTATACTAAAAACTGCTAGATCTGACACTGATAAATTTTCTCCCACTAAGTATGTGAGTGGGCCCAAAATCTTATCTAGATATTTTAAAGATTTTGGAATTTCCTCTTCTAAAATAAGGCAAAACGATAGCCAATGATTCATGGTGACTCTCTCTAGTGGGCTCGCCGGTTTGTTAAATGCATTCTCCAGAATTCTAATCAAGTCGTTGCTAGTACCATATGGCACATTTTTTGATGAGTTAGGCAGCTTTACCGAAGAATCACTTCCCCATTCAATTTCCAAGCTTTTAGCAATAGGTCTATACATTTCTGCAGCAAGCAAACCACCTGTAATTTAAGACAAAATGCTATTTTAAGCAGCCACAGTAACAGGTTAATCTTTGTGAAATACATAAAGTAATTGCAAGTTACCTAAGGGTGGGTTTGATTTAGTGCAAGTTATTTTCATTGTTCTTAAATATTCACGTATTGATTTAAATTAGAAAGTTCAATTTTATATTTAATCTCATTAAAAAATATTAGTATTTCCTACTTTTACACGATGGAGATTAATGTCAGTATGACATTCACGTAACACTGACAACTTTACTAACAGCTGCAGGTATTGTTTATGGTTAAAGATTTTTTATTGATGGCGTTACAGCTTAAAACCATTTGGTAGTGTCCAGTTAAACAGACGGGAAATAGAATTCCCGTTTAAGTTTTCAAAACCGTATTTCTAAATTGACAAGTCTAAAGTCCATTCAAATTCCAAAGATATATAATATAGATAGATAATTATAGATTCGTTAAAAATTGATTATGTTGATACAAATTCTCAATATTTTTCATTTAATTTTTACTAGATAAATAAATAACATTTGACCGTAAGAACCCGTCTTCATTTAAGGGTGAAGACCTCCTCCAGACAAGAACACAACTCTTTATCTTAGGCTTTTTCTAACCAATTTTTACCCGCCGTTTCTTTTAGTTCGTCCTCCCAGCGCATCACCGGTCTTCCTCTTTTTCTGGTTCCTCTAGGTCCTGTTGGTATGGGAGGACGAGTTCTGTCCAGTTTTATTCTACTCATACTTTTATCGTAGATACTCTTAAGTATGTTTATATAGGTAGTCTCTACTCCTTGTGATCTGAGAGTTTCCCATATTGCAGAGTGCAGTAAAGTATCGAAGGCCTTCTGGTAGTCAATAAAGACTATGTAGAGTTCCTTTTGGAATTCACGATATTTCTCGATTAATTCAATTGAGTGAATAAGATCCACGGTGGAATATCCCCTTCTAAATCCTGCCAGTTCAGCTGGTTGGTGAAGGTCAGGAGACGTTCTAATTCTATTTTCGAGTATTGAAGCAAATAACTTGTAGCTTACCGGTAAAAAGCTGATTGGGCGATAGTTACCAATATTACACATAAAAAACCGATATAACACAAATTTATGCAGGAAATACAAAAACAATAACGTCACACGTTACCTAAAAAATTTTTGTCTATTCGATGTTAGACAACATGATAATAAACAATCTAGAACCCATTTTTGTATATCTTAAAAAATAATGAAGATACAAACAATTTAAATTTACATAAGAATATCATTTACAAGAGAGCGATATATCGGCCTGTGACGTCATGAGTTGCACCCGCCATACATTTTTCATTACAAAATGTATGGCGGTAGCAACTTGTGATGTAACAAATCGTTTTGCGAGAAAGGGATGGGTAGTATTTTTTATTTGCTTATATTTTTTTATCGCGTCAATCTAAATACCTATTTCCTTTAGATTGATGTATCTTTAATCAACAATTTTCAAATTTAATTTATACTAATGTTATATATAAAATTTAATTTGTAAATAAATGATATCCGACACTACGCAACATCCCTATTCCGCGGCAAAACTCCTATGGTTAGGTTTGGTTAGGTTAGACAAACACTGTCGGACTCTCATTATGTCGGAGTTCGGACTCGTCACTAGTGAGTTAGTGACTAGTGACATTAAGGATGTTGCCTAGTGTCAGATATCACACTTACAAATTAAATTTTAAAATTGTTGAATTGAGATACATATTAAATCTAAAAGCTCTCTTTTTTATTATAAATTTCAATTGTTTGTATCTTCGTTATTTTTTTTTATTTACAAAAAGTGGGTTTTAGATTGTTTATTAACATCGAAACATGGACACAAACTCGTTTCATGCATCGAACAGACAAAATAAAAATTTGCAACATGCCTATTCACTATGAAGGGAAAGAGGAAAGTTGGACTTTAGGCTGGGACTATATTACTGGAATCTCACCGGCCGGTGAAAATTCAGTTTTTCAGCACACCTTCGACTACGCGCGTCCGTTGAGTGGTGCGTAATTTTGAGAGTTGGTTATTGAGTCCTTTGCTCACGTTCGACAGAGCTACCAACTCCAAAATACTAAATATTTCCCCCAACGTACTACTTCCTTTAAGACAATATCTAATATATAAAATTTCCATGTCACAATGTTAGTTACCGTACTCCTTCGAAACGGCTTTACTGATTTTTACCAAATTTTATATGCGTATTCAGTAGGTCTGAGAATCTGCTACTGGGTATTTTATATATTGATAAGTGCATTTGTTGAATGAAAAATAGTAAATTATTACAACTCGAGACTGACGGCGACCATATTGTTTGTGTGACGGGATAGCGATCGACGTTGCCATGGTGACATACTTATTTAGTCACTTCAATAAAATAATATGGGCGAAATACTTAATATGGCAAAGCAACGTTTGCCGGGACAGCTATTAATCTATAAATTCTGAATATCAACTTGAATATCAACTTTTCATATTTTCTTATTTAGTAAAAACAAATAACGGGCACAATGCTCATACCCTTTTTAGCCATATAATCCACAATCCACACATTAAAATTATTATGTTCAGGACATTTATAAATTTTCTACAATCTATATTAATCTTTATAAATAAAAATGAATTGCCGAAATGTTTGTACGCGCATAACTTCCAAACGACTGCACCAAATTGAATAAATCTTTCTTTTATGTGTTCGTTACTATCAAGAGAAGGTTTGTATGAAAAAAGTATAAAAAAAAATTACAGCAAATATTTAAAAATCTCCGAAAAGTGTGTGTGCGAATGAGACAGAATACTGTGAGACGTCTAAAAATATGGCGGTACTAAGTTCGCTGGGTCAGCTAGTATGCTTCTAAATTTAGAGATTAGCCGGAACAAACACACAGACTGACAGGCGGACAGAAAGAAAATAAAAGTTAATTTGAAATTACAAACAGACACTTCAATTTTGTTTATCTTTATAGATATAATATATTATATACAAAACAAATAGTTGAACTAAGTATATATAGTACGCGCGGCTTAGGTAGGTTAGGGCGGGTTGCTTGCTGCTCGCAGTATTACCGCCGCGAAGTCCGGCTCCGTACTGAGTAATAACATCAAGCGCTCGGCTAGCTAGTCACAATATGTAACAGTCATAACAGTCACAATGTGTAATTGCAAAATTCTACATTATTGTCAAGGTGATAAGGTCTTTTTTTGTATCATTCTTAATAGTCGTTATTACATTGTGATTTCGAGTGGCAAAAAGTGTCGTGCCTAAATCAATCCGTCTAGCTTCCATACAATTCGCAACGCGCCAAAAGGAACTACGTTCCAATAATGTTCTGTATTCAGCATGTATTTAAACTTGCGAAAAAACTTCAAATATAGGATGTGAAAAATGACATAGGTACTACAAGTCCGCGGCCTTGGGCTTGCAGCCTGGACGGACAGTATGGCCCTATACTCAGGGGCACGGCCCATCCTACAAATCCAGCACCGGTACTAATAGCCGTCATTAGCGTCAATAGTGTCAATCAATTATAATTTTTGCCTACAAGTCCGCGGCCTTGGGCTTGCAGGCTAGATGGTCAGTATGTCCCTTGAGGCGCTTAAGCGCACAGGTTTTTGATTTTTGTTTCCGGGGAAATTACCGAATCGGATGGACCTGGCGGGAATGTAGTCGATGCAGGTATGGAGTGTAAAGGTAAGGAGTGCCATCTCTGTGGCAGAAAAGCTAGTGTCCGATAAAAGTAATAAAAAAATAGTTTCGAAACTGGCCATAATGGCGCTAGAGTGAAAAAGAGTATGTGATATAAGATATGGAATGAAGTGAGTTGAGGTTAGTTATTAAAAATTTTTGATGACTAGACTAAAAGTAGTTAATTCAGTAAATCATGAAAATTCTTAGTACTCGCGTAAATATTTTTATAAATATAACCGAGGATCCGTTTTAAATTTTGCCGCTTTACGTTACGTCTGTAACACTGTCTGTCAAACAGTAACTCTGTCTGTAACACAATCTGTCAAAAAATCTTAAGAATTTTACATGTATATAAACCCCTTTACTAATTAATATATTTACACAATAGATAACATAAACAACGTTGCTGTCTTTGTCTGATGTGACTTTTCCAACGCATCAGACAAAGACAGCAACGTTGTTTAATTTATCCTTTGGGTGAATATTTTTATTAGTAAGGGGGTTTATATACAGGTAAAATTCTTAAAATTTTTTGACAGACTGATTGGTACCGGAACTGTTTCCTCCCTGGAGCTGTGGCTTTCGTTGCCTTAAAGTTCTAGCCTAATGCTCATTAAGCGCTTTAAAATAACATAAAGAAAATTTCACGTTTTTTTAAGCTTGACGCTGGAAATGATTTTATATTGTACTGCAATAATATAAAAAAATATATAATAGTCTATGGTAACTATGGTATAGGTGGGTATAGGTATCTTGATTGTACTACTTATCATCTATGATAGGTATTGACTTTCAGCATCTCTGGTATTGACTTTTGAAATTTGAATTTCGAATTTGGAGTTGTGTTTTTATTTAATTACCTACAATATGTACCTATTAAATTAAAATTTGCTATTCATGAAAATTTAAAATAAGAAACTTTAAAAAATTGTCTTGAAAATGAAGCGGCAGAATGTTCGTACTTTGTCCCTTGTTGTTTGTACCTTTACATATTTGTTGGTAGGTGCTGCAGTTTTTGATGCACTAGAATCAGATACTGAGAGCAAGAGATGGGAAGTCCTATCAGGTATTTTATGGACAAGAAATAAAACTTTTATCTAACTAATTTATTTTTAATTTTACCTTGCAGCATAAGTATGTAGAGGGTTCTCTTTTTAATTGCTTAGATTGTGATAAAACCTCACTAAATTAAACACCATGCAAGCTTTCTTCTTAAAATATATGACTAGAGAGGTGTTTATGATTATAATATTAGTACCTGGATAATAAAGGAGTTCTGATAAATAAAAAAAATAAAAAGAATTACAAAAATATTTATCTGACTGAGATTCGAACCCATCACATTCCGAATTTCCCAACAAAGCAAAAGATGCCAACTATACTGCCAATCAGACTTGACTTAATAGTATCGAAATTATTGATATATTGTTGCACGACGAAAGAAACAACATATTATATAGTAGCTTAAAAATGCCCAGTTTCATAGAGATGATCTAGCTAGATCGATGTTTCTCGCCCTAAACTCCCTGCTTACTAAATTTCATGATTTTACCAACATACATTTTTGCAACCATTTACGAGATACCGATTATATTTATACAAGATTGTCTTGTTTAAAGTATAAAATGTTATTTTGATTTTGGTTTTCTGTTCTCTGTTCTGTTCAAATCCAAATAAATCAGCCTATATTGAATGGTAAGTGACAATTGGTGGCAATTGGCATTGTAAAATTATATTCTATTGTAAATTTTTTATGTTTTCAATTGATATAATTGGATCTGAACTGAGTATTTTTATTATTTTTTTATTTACAGATTTTGGTCTTCTTTTTTCGTTGATTAGTTCCATTCCTGGTTTATGTTATTTGAAACTGTAAGTAATACAATACGGTATTTTCCTGTATTTTTTTTATTACATAAATTAATAGTGCTCTGTAAAATAAGACGAAGAGAGAAAAGGAATAGTATACTAAAATCAATATTTTCAAAGACACTGTGGATTGTTTTAAACACTTTTATGAGTGTTGTAAAAATGCCCCATACAAAAGTTGTACAAGCAGGTGATGTCACACACTACTAATGTTGCTACTAAATGTATGGCCATATGCACAATCATTTTGATATCGCCGAAGTTTGCATGTTTATGTTCATACATACTACAGTGAATCTTTTTGTAATGTTGTAAATAAATATTTCAACTTTTTTGTGACTTCAAAATGTAATTACAAAACTACAGATAAAATGTTTTTTTTTGTTGTAATACCTAATTATTTGTTAATTAAAAAAAAAACTAAATTTTACATGTAGAAAAATACCCAATTCAAAAGATTGTGTTTTATTAAAAATATAAAAGAAATTTTACGGTGATTTTCATATTACAGAATTAAAAAATGGTTTGGTCCGCAAATACAACATTTCAGCTGAAGATTATCTCATGATAGAAGTGGTGATTATAGAGAATAAGCCTCACAAAGCTGGACCGCAATGGAAATTTGCAGGAGCTTTTTATTTTGCCACAGTTGTTCTAGCAATGATTGGATATGGACATTCCACTCCTGTTACTGTTGGTGGGAAAGCATTTTGTATGGCTTACGCAATGGTAAATTTATAATTTTATGTAAAAATGCATGTTGCATGAAATAATATATTTTATATTATATATGCATAATATCACTTAACTTTTTTTTTTCAAGTGGGTCACCCATATCGCTTAGGGGTATAAAAATAGTTTACAACCTATTCATATACCTACCAAATACACCTGCAAAATGCAATAAAAATCATTAGATTGTTTTGGATGAGATCTGTAATGAACAACAAACACATAAGAAAAATTAAATAAAAAAAACTTGGGCCTTTTCATCCATTATTGGATGATTTATACAGCATTCTCCGTGCAAAGTAACCACTCTTAAAATACTGTAGTGCCTGGGACAGTTGGTTTTTAAATGTCGTATGGTTGACAAGCACATATGGCATTCTCACAACATAGTCAGCCTAGTCCAGAGGAATGACTGGTCAGTACGTCTGGGGCCATGTGTGGGTTTCCTCATGATCTTTTCCTCCACCGTTAGGGCATCCGTATAATGTACTTGAGATCTGAAAAAGTCTCATTGGTACACACCACAACAAGTTTAATATTAATATTATGGAGGCTGAACCTGTTTACCATATTTATTATTTCAGGTGGGTATTCCACTGGGTCTGGTTATGTTTCAAAGTATTGGTGAGCGACTGAACAAGTTTGCATCGGTTGTGATCAGAAGAGCTAAATGTTATTTGCGATGTGAAACCACTGAGGCTACAGAGATGAATTTGATGTTTGCTACAGGCATGCTATCTTCAATCATTATTACTACAGGTGAGAAGAAAAAACTTGTTTTAATTTGTACTTTATTTTGGTACTCTTGAAATATTCAAAATATTTAATCATAGAGTTATTTAGTTATATGTAATAAACAAAATTAAAAAATTTAAGTAACAAGGTGAATTGTCAAGCAGTGAGTGAGCTAATGATGAATTAAGGCTAAGAACACTCTCGATCATGACAGCTTTTAAACAAAAAAAACTAGGTAAAAATCGCTTCATCCCTTTGGGAACCAATATCCCACAGCAGACACACACACACAGACACCTCAAACTTATAAAACCACTCTGTTTTCGTCGGGGGTTAAAAAACTGCTAATAATACATCATCAAGATAAACAAAAAATGTTTAATAGTGATGGTTTAAATTGTGAATCTGTAACATCCTAGGTGCAGCAGTATTTTCCAGATATGAAGGCTGGAGTTACTTTGACAGCTTCTACTATTGTTTTGTGACACTTACAACAATAGGATTTGGAGATTATGTAGCTTTGCAGGCAAGTAATAAGTATAATAAGTTTATGGTATATGTTGCTTGCAGCCTGCATGCATCAAGTTAAAGTATAATAATATAATCTTAATAACTTATTTTTTTGTAGTCATCAAAAAGAAATATTTTTTTGTAAATTTGCCGTATATTAACTTAGATAATCATTTAAGTTGTTATGTAAATATGTTTTCAGAATGACCAAGCCCTAACCAGCAAGCCAGGATATGTGGCATTGAGTCTGGTATTCATTCTGTTCGGACTGGCAGTTGTAGCTGCTAGCATTAACTTGCTGGTACTGCGATTCATGACTATGTAAGTATCAAGTACCATTGTCCATTAAGTATATTATTTTTGGGAAATTATGTATAATTTTACTAACAGGTAATAAAACAAACACATAATAATATATCAACCTTTAAAAAAAAAAAAAAAAAATTTGTTGAAGATTTGTATAGTTTGTGCATAATAATGATTTGCATAAAAAGGGTTTTTTAACCAACTTACTAGCATAATGTTTTTTTCGCGTAATGTAGTCATTCAGTTACATTGACATAAAAAGCATGGTACCTAGATAGCTGAAAGCCAATCCAGCTAACTGACATAAAAGCAGAATACTCAGTCAGTAGAGTCAACTTTGCTTGAAGACAAAAGCAGAATGAGCAAGTAGCAAAATGTCACAAAAAACCTTAATAGCTAGAAGCCAAATTAGTCGGATGACATAAACGCGGAATGAGTTAGTAGCGAAAACATCTGGAAAAATAAATAGTCTGAATAGGCTTTTGGGCGTTTGCCCCCTTTCTGATTTTTTCCATTATCATCATACTCGTTTACGTTCATACTCGTTTTGGCCATTGTATAGTTAGTTACTTGACTCTGGCAACTCTTTTGTTTCCACATTCCAATGATAAATCGAGGAAACTCTTCGGAATTTATATGGATACATATAGTGATTTAGACTTATTCTGAAGTAGTCCAAGCATATGCTACCAAAAAGTAAGCTTTTGTACCAAGGTATACCCTGGATCCAAAAGTACTGAACATAACTTCTGAGTCTTTATAGATACATGTTTGGGGATTCCGGCGTTTTTTAAAGAGCTGCAAGCATAGGCCATCATACCACTTACAGTAATCATCATCATCATCACCACCACTTCACAAGAAACACCAACATATTATGATGACATAGGTACTCACTACTCATCAGAGTTTTGTGCACCGATATAAATTTCTGAAATTTCGTTATTGCTAAAATTATACTCGTGGTCATCATCATCACTATAATATATTTATTTAATGCTTACTGCTACATTTTTTCCGTCGACAATTACAATAGACAATAATAATTATTTAATAATATACTTAATATCTAATCAATATCATCGCTGGTGATTGTTTGGTAGGTCTACAGTTCGGTAATGCTTATTTAGGGAAATACCACAGCCTCTCAGAAAACAAGCATAAAATAACGCTTGAGTTTGTTTTGCCGAGAGAGTGCGAATAGCGGAGGCTTGTTTGTATTTATATCTTTCTTTAAATGTGGTAATAAAAATATAACTAAAAAGAGAAAAATTATTATTTTTAAACAAAAAATGAAATAGCCGAATTTAAAAGAGGAATTATTTAGAAAATAATGTAAATTAAGGTTTCTCAGGAAAACTTTTAATCTATTGTAATATAAAATACTTTACTAAAGGGAGATAAAATATATTTTCTTCTACTTAGGCAAGCCGAAGAAAACGCACGAGAAGAGGATAAAGACAGTTCGGGTACCATATTACCACTGGATGGACACGTTATCACAACCCGACGACGCTCGCACGAAGACCAGGCTTCGGTAAGATGTTTTTTGGAGTGAAACCCCTTAGCGGTGTTTAGAGTAAAATTTAAAGGACGAGTCACGACGCCACTTTGGATACGCCATCGTTATAACACTATATATACTTTAGGCACGATGAAGTTTCACTTTTGCCACGTGTACACGTATAGTATTGTATCGGTCATGTTTTTATTTAACAAAATTTTGTCATAATATGACAATCTCTATATTTCGTCCCATCAAAAATATTTTCATGTAAAGTGATGCCAAGACTTTACGCATTTCTAATGAAAGGACAAAATTTATGTTTTCCAATATGATGAAAGCAGATGAATCATGTAGCCATTTTACAATTTCACGATTTGTGTATGGAAAAAAAATTGAAATATAATGTGAAATACCTAAAGTGGCCTTTTTAGACCCCCTGGTAGTGCCCTTGTGCTTCGCTTGGCTCGTCATGGCAGACCGAATTTTGAAACATACAATAAACAAATGTGAAATATCGCTCCAAGCGCTGTGTTACGACGACTTCTTAGGAATCAGCCGCTAGGAATGGAGATATAGGAATACCAGTCTACTGATAGAGACTTGTGTTACGGTAGTAGCTTCCCATTATGCGATGGGTCTGTTCGTGATATCCCTTTAATGTGACAATTTTTGCAGGTATGTTCATGCAACTGCCTGGGCAACAAGCAGAGCGAGAGCGGCGCACTGCTGCCTTCCATGACACTGCGCTACTGCAACTCCTATGATCCGGAGCTCGTTGAACGCGCGTCTATTTAATCTAGATATTTCTAGATTTATTTACATTTTATTATAGTATAGGATTTTTTAGACAAGCGTAGATACGCTTATACGAAATAAGCATTAATCTCTAAATTACCAGACTATTAGAGTTTGGACATGATTTTGAAAATATTATTATTTTACTTTAAAATAAATATGTAACTTTTGCACTGATGCAACACAAGTACAAGAAAAGCAAAAAAATATAAAATAGGTACCTAGTTTTAAATTCAATATTTTTGTATTACCATACATTGTTATTTGTTGCACAAAATTTTCAATATCAAAAAATCTCATGTCAACGTGATGATATCGCCATTTCTACAGAACCACCAGAAACTTGTGCCAAATTATTTAAATTTAAACTTGTCTTGGCATCATGTATGTAGCCATAATCAAACCTAATTTACTTTTGAAACTGTTTGTGCTAACCTAACATGTTAAAAATAACTTTTTATTTTGTGGTATTTATCAAACCTGTGATATGATTTGATCTCAAATGTTAAATAAATTATTTAGTAATTAGGTAAGTGTTGTGCCAACTTTGCAACTGAGTGTCAAAATTTATTAGTGAATAAAACACGTGTCTTTGTTAATATTTTAAAATCTGTTTTTATTTATATGTTACAAGCCAAATGAAATACTAAATATTTTACGAATTAAATCTATTCTAATTCGTAAATCCAGTTTCACAATATTTTCACAAACATTTCACGTCAAGCGGACAACCAAACCAAATAAGGTCGTGAATTTTTTATAAATTCTGGTCAGTTAAACTTCTAGTAGACGTTGATGTGTACACACAATGTTTTTTTCGTATCATACCTACATCATTGCGAAGTTATGAGCTGTTAAAAAATTACTAAGAGAGAAGTCCGTTAATTTTGGATGCTTAATATTTTCATTAATTAATTTGTAACAAAAATCAAAAAGCATGTTTCTTATAGTAAATAGTTTAAATTCTTAGTTTTTTTATCGATTTATAAATTTAAATTGATTTGTGTATAGTAAACCGTAAGTGAAAATTTCAAATCGATATTTGAGTAACTTCGACCTTTTTATGTTTAAATATTTTATCCTTGAACACACAATACAGAAGACTCACTACGAAGAGTCAATAAATAGGGACTCTTGCTACGATACGATTAAGTTCAATTTAGATCGCGCAGCGCTTGATTGCCTACGGTTATATTTACCTAGAAGTTGCGTCTCTTTCTATCGCGTAACTCTTATCTTTTCTGGCGAAATCGGGGTTGTCTCCTTTTAGATAATAATTTAATCTCAATATTTAGTTACAACTTTTTTTATAGTACCTACCTACTGTACTTTAGTGAACAAATTACTTTCCAAATAAACCTAAGGTAGGTGTTAATAGTACCGACTTTAATTCTAATAAATTACATTTTCTTACATTTTCGATACCTTCGCGGGAAGTGAGACATGCCTGATATTACTCCAAGATGTTTAACCATGCCACCTTATTACTACTACTCTAGGCACTTTTGTCAACAAATGACTTTTTAATTCGATCTCTGATTCAATCCAATCCATAAAACAATGCAACGAACAAATCTCGCGCATACGTCACAGCTCGCGCGTGAGTCCCTACTGATTGGCCCGCTCGTCGGCCGCCGCACGTATTTACATTTTCGATACCTGCACGGGGAGTGGGACAGGCCTGCCTTGAATTAAATGATTGAAATGTACTAATTCTTCACAAAAAAAATTAAAAGTGATCGGTAATAGTTTAAGACTAAGAGTGGACTCAGAGAAATAGTAACACGTCTAGTTGATGAGCGATCAAAGATTCAACTAAAAATATAGGACTTTTTACTTAATTTGTTATTGATTATACTGTAGGTTCTTGGTGGAAATTCATGTTTTACAGTAATAATACACAGGCTTCTTGCACTATTTCCACTTTAATAGGTATTTTACATTAATTTTAATATATTACCCGACCGGTTTCGACAAAGTCATCATCATCTTTACTTAATATCACAATATAAATAATGTAATACCGAGACAGATAGACAATAGCTGTCTCTTTCTAGCAAGTAACGACGAGTAGTATTGTATTTCTTAGTGACACTTTTTAGGGTTCTGTAGTTCCCAAAAACCATAAGTTTCGTCATGTCCGTCCGTCTTCGGACTTCCGTCCAAACGGTTATAGCTAGAAAGATGAAACTTTGCATGGATATGTTTATTTACCACGTCGATAAAGTGCTAAAATTAAGTCACGAAAAAATTTTTTTTTGTGCACCTCCCCTACATGTAAAGTGAGTTTTTCTCGCGCCTACACCATAGTGTGGGCTGTGGCGAAGGGTCTAAAGAACTCCATTCTTATCGGCTTCCCTTTCAGATTATTACCTCATGAAGACCTCCACCCTAAACTAGGTACTTTGAAAGTAGTTTTTTTTTAATAATTTTTAGAAACTTATCATGCACATAAGTTAACACTCTCATTAATGCCCTATCTCATGGCAATGAACTTTAACTAATTACTTTCAACGTTATAGTATCATGGATAATTATGTGGGAAAGCTGAATTATATAAGGGCTTCCCTCAAGACAAACGGCTCAGTCAAAATGTCCCTAAAACACTGTTTATATTCCTCTCTAATTGTACTTCTAACCGTGAGTTCGTCAGTGGGATTATTTTTCCCATCCGATGCTGCGATTAGCGTAAGAAAAGCTTCAAGATGTAAGTAGAACTTCATTTAATTTTAAAACTACTACCTTTTAACGTTTAGTACCTCGGTAACCGAGCTTTTCTCGAAGTTCTGATAAATTTAAAAAAATAAAAGGAATCGCAAAAACATTTATCTGACCGAGATTCGAACCCACCACATTCCCAATTTTCGAACAAAGCAAAAATTATAATTACGCATACCTAACTACCAAGCGGATTTACATAATAGTCGAAATTATTGACTCTCTGCATACTATTACATGGTACAGCCGTTTTCGAGAAGTCGAATATATATAACGTCTCCGAAAATCAATTACGGATACTTCGGGCACATGATTTTTCTGCTTGTGTAAAGACGTTTAGGCAAAAAAATATTTATTATACTCAAAGTTAATAAACAAAAAATTAAAACTCCTTCCAAAATAAAAATGCACAAGAAAGTATGAACGATCGACTGTATAATAATTGAATACGCGCCAAGGTTCCATTAGGTATTGTATATAAGATGATAAAGATGATGATGACTGTAAGTTACATATTGGCATATGCTTGCAGTTCTATAAACTATGTCGAAATTTCCAAAGGCGTATATTTAAAGACTGAGGAGTTCTGTTCAGTGCTTTTGGATCCAGGGTATATCTAACTTTTTGGTAGCATATGCTTGGGTTACTTCCGAAAAAGTTAAAATCACTATATGTGTCCATATCAATTTTGAGGAGTTCCCTCGATTACTCATGGATACCATCATCAGGTCACCGCTTTGGTGACAACGAGACCAATTTCGGATTATACCCAATACAAAAAAATAATTTTGAAAATCGATCAACAGACGGCGGAATTAGCGTTGAACATACAAAAAAAATTGTGGGAAGAGTGGATGCCCCAAAGGGAGATCTCCGACCGAGCGAGGTGGTAAGCTCGGTCAGGCCAAATCCCACTTGTATGAATTTCGGATGTATATATAGTGCAGATTTTAGAAATCTTCGATAGCGCGATTCAGGATTGTGGTGCTAATTGGTCCGCCACAATATTAAAAAAATATATACAGCCGAACGTATAACCGCCTCCTTTTTTTGGAAGTCGGTTAAAAATCATCTTATGTATGGGTGGCTCTCCGCTATACGCAAACTGGCCCATATAAATAAATAATATTTTATTCGAGTAGGACAATTATTTTTCTGCCGAAAAGCCTTTACACAAGCAGTGAATTATGTGCCCAAAGTATCCGTAATGTACTACAAATAGACACAGATTCACCTTTCCCTTCTCATATTCTATTGCACTGGATTAAGCAGTGTAACGTAAACCGCGTGAATCAAGCGAATAACAGCGTGAAACTTAACACTGAACCTCAAGAGGCTGTTTGTTACCGTTTTCACATTTGATCCAGGGAACATCCCGTGGCTCGGCATTGGAGTTTGGTGCAATGGTTGTCCCCCGAGAGGCTGTGAAGATGACGAGGCCATCATTCACGGATATTGCTGTGGATGCGCTTATAATTCAGGTAATATTGTGATAGAAAGTACTTATTTCGTCTACAATAGGAGCTAAGAACTATTAGTATACATTGCGCGTTTTGCTCAGTAGCGTTGTAAAATAGCCCGATGAGTAATGTGAATGAGCTCTACAAGTCTTGTTCAGTTTAGGCATATAATGTCGCCTAGGCTTCTCAAGTCACATTCAATTTTCAAAAAGTATTATGCACGGATTAAACATGAAAATTAATACGTACACCTAGTTCTAGTGATGTAAACAACAGATGTCATTATTATGTATGCAAACATTTACATTTCATGTGAAAATTGTCCCATAAACATTCAAGCACTTGTGACTGTAGATAAAACAGACATAACTAGAAATTAACAACATAAGTTTCTGTGAGTCAACCAATTATGAAATGCTAGGACAAAAGAAATTTATTAATTATGTAGATAGTTGTTAAACGCGTTAGTGACATATTACGACCACTTTAAACAAAAAAAAATGTTTTCAGATAACCTTCCAGTTCTCTGTCCTGAGTTCCTCCAATGTCCCCTAAATTTACATGGTCTGTGTCACGACTACGAATACATGATGAGGTGTTGCTGTTGAATATTTTTACATGAACTTTAAAATTAAGCGGTTGGAGTATTATTTAAACTCTTTTCTATTTATTTGATTTTAAGATCACGCGATTTATTCGAGAAAATATGCTTTTTGCGCAGGACACGACTTGCTTTCGAGTCATTAAAATGATTAGACTGATATTCTATTAAAAATAAAAAATCCTTTTATAGCATACTGTTTTAATTTCTAAGAAACCCTTAATACAGAATTACAGTGGGTTAGCAGTAAGTTAACTGAACATTTCACATAATAAGAAGTACAAAAAATAATGATACTCGAGAAGTTAATTAAGATCAAATTAATAAAATAATCAAGTACAATACTTTAAATAACAATCTCAAAATATTAAATATTACAGGGAAAATTAAGTCCATATAATTTAATACCATTTGTACAGGGACTGATATTTAAAATATTGTACTATATAAATTTCACTATCACATTATTGCAGTTTTGATAATGTCTTTTAATTAATACTATGTTCCCACTTGAATTTACCAATGGCTACGTACGTTTACGATACATATTATTATCTATGCTAAGGCCCATTTGCTTTATCAACAATTTTGTGTTAAATACTAGTTTGATAAAATTTTAACACAAAACTGTAGCAAAGCACAACCTCAGTATGCATTACTATAAATAAATATTCTATATGGAATAACACCCAGTGCTTAGTACCTCAGTGAAAAAAAATTAAATTAAAAAAGCATGTGTCTACACTCCATAATGGACAACTTGGATAAAATCTTACTTCAGACGTAACAAGGACTCTCAATTAAGGCTCTGCAGAGTTTTGTTGGATAAACTCACTCTAAATATAAATCATTGCCTTAGTTTGGAATACAGCACGAAATTAACCTACAATAGTCATTATATATAAACATGTATAAACAAACATCCATACATCTCACCTTTTTTCGTTTAACTAATAACATATGGACAATAGCAACTTAAGAAATGTTAGCTTAAGATGAAGAGTGTCAAGCACTCTGCTTATTATTATAAAATTTATTTTAAAAAAGATGCGATCAATTTTTTGTGGAAATTGCATTTAAACTGTTTGATGGTAGCAGTCCGGCGAGCGACCACTTCAGTTCCTTCGTCTTACCGACAACCTGAAAATAAGTAATTGTCAAACCCAGACCATCTTTTCATATAAGTAATTGCGGTGGATAATTTGGATACTGACCAAATATCGCAAAGGTTGTTTATATAAGAAAGAGAGGCCTCTTCCTGGGCACTGTTATATCTCAACAACCAATATAAAGTCATTTTTTAAAATTAAAAACACATACCATGAGCAGCTGTGTTCAGCAGCATGAGGACTTGCCGGTGTCAATGGGGCGACCCTGGTCGATCTTGACAGCCGCGCCCTGCGGTGCAGCGCCGGCAGACGGCGGGCCTACACGTGCTTTAATCTCAGCGGCCATAGTCATGAAGGCTTGCTCTACATTTGTTGAGTTTTTCGCAGATGTCTCCAAGAATGGTATACCCAATTGTTCTGCATATTGCTATAAATTGATATAACAAAATTTATTATCATGTTATGATTACTAATATTCTTTCACACTTGGAGAGTAGAAGTATTTTCTGGACTACAAAGTATTTGATGAATAATGATTATGATTACTTAAAAAAAAAATTACACTTGAAAATTAATAATAATCCAATATTAAAATTAATTTTATTATGAAATCTTATGTAATGGCGAGGAGGCTTGCACACACACTGGATCAACCTTGCTATATGATAATTTAAAGCTAATTTCAGACAATGCAAGTAATACAAGGCCACTTCCTGATTTCTTAATACATAGAAATTTAAACATTGAATACCAATCAATAGAATAATGTATATTATGTATGAGAAGATTATTTGACTGATTCCTTACATAGTATTTCTATGCTAATATTATAAAGAGGAAAGATTTACAATAATATCTATGGACGCTTCACACCAAGTCAATCTGGCCTGTGCTAAGTATCCGAAGAACTTGTGTTACAGGTACCAGAAAACCTAAAGTATATTTAATACTTTTATACTACACACACACACACACATATATATATATATGATTTTTATAATATTATACACATCCACGACCCAGGAACACAGAAAAACTTTTTGTTCCTATGGCGGGATTCAAACCTGTGACCCTCGGCTTGAGCACCAACACGCTGAACCACTGAGCCACAGAGGTCATCAGAAAATTTAATAAAAAAACCACCACGGCTTTAAGATCCTGTTAGTATGTTTTGCGTGGATCAGTACACAAATTATTAATTGAAGAATCTTTGGGTAGTTTGAAAAACTTCAACAAATAGGACAACTGCTACCTCAGTCCTCACGTAACCACGGCTGCTGGAAAGTAGCCGAAATGTCGGGAAAAGTAAAGTGCACCTCGATGATGTGTTTAAAACAATTAACTATATTCACATAAACAACAAATCAATAGAGCAAAGATTTGTTTGTTTATTTACATTGAATTTGAATTTAAGCTTTTAAACTACTGAACTCATTTAGACGAAATTTGGCACAAATATTATAAAGTAGACCATGGGGAACGACATAGGCTACTTTTTATCCTAAAAAAGTAGTGTTCCCATGGGATACTGTATTTACGCAGGCGCAGCTATGGGCAAAAGCTAGTGTTACAAAAGTAAGTATAAATATTACTAACACATTATAAATGAAAACATTTTTCTTAAAAAATTGAGACTTAAAACTCAATCAAAGGATAAACAGATCACCACCACCAACACCACCACCACCACCACCAGCACCACATACAATATGCAAGAAAATAATATAAGCTAACCATGCAGGAAAAATGAAATATACTGCATATCTTCACATTTAGTATTTTGGCTAAGAGAACGAAGAATAAATGAAAAAAAAATAAAACAAAATATTAGAAATGTTTATAAGAATAAACTTACCTTTGCAGTTGAGTAATCAACAACTTTTTTCGTAGTTAAATCACATTTATTCCCAACAAGCAACTTGTTCACATTGTCACACGCATAACGGTCAATTTCTTCAAGCCACTGCTTAACATTGCTAAATGAATCCTGAAAGGAATAAAGTCTGTGATTATTATCTGACAACAAATAAATCTTTACAGATTGTTTTAGTGATGTTGTATGTTTTAAACATAATATGTAATAGGACCAATGACTTTAATACAGTTGGTAACCTTATGATATTTTAAAATATTGTTATATTTTAAAATATCATAAGGTTACTACCGTTATAACATAACATATAACATTTTTAATACAAATTACAAATAAAGTTTTATTTGCAAGCTTATTGGTGACTTTGCTTTATTACTTGTGGGATACAATAAAACTTGTGGAGTAAGTATATAAAAATGATTTACCTGGTCTGTGCAATCATAAACAATAATGATTCCATGGGCACCTCTGTAGTATGAAGAGGTGATTGTTCTAAACCTCTCCTGTCCTGCTGTGTCCCAAATTTGTAACTTTATTGTCTTCCCATCTAACTCTAAAGTTCTTATTTTGAAGTCAACACCAATGGTGCTAATGTAGCTCTCTGTGTAGGTATCGTCAGCAAATCTGAGCAGGAGACATGACTTTCCGACACCAGAGTCTCCAATCAGCAGTAGTTTGAACAAATAGTCGCTGGAAACATTTTTGTTATACTTAATGCGTATTCGGCTTTGATACGTCATGCAGATTCACAATCATGATAAACACTCATAAATAGCATGAGCCTTAAAGGAGGCGTATCTTTGTTTGATACAACAAAGAAGATCATACTGTTAAGGAACAGTTTGTTAACTTTTCTTAGCTTTGTATAATATGGGCGGATATCGAAGTCGAGTTTACTTGAGGCAGACCGTCAAATATGATTTTATTACAATTACGTATGATACTGCTCTCATAGGTACTCTTCTATCTTCAAATATGAGTCACCAGGTTGAAAATTGTTATTTTGTATATATTTTTTTAATCTAGCCTAGTAGTCACAATACCTATATATAGCATTACTATCAGATTAAATCATCGGTACTGCAATTCAATAAAAATATAAAAATTAGGAAACGTTTCACCAAAAGACAAAAGTATACTTACTATTCTGGATTCATTTTATACTATAATCGAATTTGAGATGAAATGATGACAAAAGATTAAAGATTCCGAAACTTGTGAACTCTTTGTTTTAAATATAGGTAGTGGTGTGAAATATAAAAATCTTAGACTTATACGTAGAACAATGGCCGACAATACCGAAACACCCACACTGACGTAAGTCAAAATTTCAGAAACTCGTTTAATTTTTCGACAAGAGTGCCACTTCACCACCTAGACGTGCACAGATAAATAATAAATTCCTCCTTTCTTATGTCTATGGTCTGATTTGATTTGTTATACCGTAATAATCTGAGAACCTATCGTACAAGCCTTATAATTTTAATGGATCGCGAATAACCAGAGAACCGCTACATAAAAACAATACCAATTTATTCGCAAAAAAATCAGAAATACATACATACATACATACATATAATCACGCCTCTTTCCCGTAGGGGTAGGCAGAAACTATTTCTTTCCACTTGCTACGATCCTTACTTACTTGTTTCACTTCGTCCACTTTTATTATTCCCTTCATACATGCTATTCGGTTTAGGGTACTCTTGACCTGGCCTTTTTTCAAGACATCCCTGATTTGGTCTTGAAACGTCCGCCTAGGTCACTTCCAACACTTCCATTCACACTCGCCTTATACACTTTTTTTGTCAATCGTTCTTCATTCATTCTCTCGACATGGCCAAACCATCTCAGCATACCTTTCTCAATTTTTGTCACTACATCTTCTTTCAGACCACAAAGTTTCCTTATCTCACTATTTCTTATCCTGTCATACATCATACTTCTCAACGCTCTCATTTCAACTGCATTTATTCTGCTTTCATGTTTCTTCTGCCATACCCAACTTTCACTTCCATACATGAGTGTCGGAACCAACACCCCCTCATGCACAGCCAAACGAGCCTTGTTAGACATCTTCCGACTGCTCATAAAGGAGTGCAAAGCTCCACTCACCTTGTTTCCTGCATTCACTCTTCTTTCAATATCACTCTCACACTTTCCATCTCTTGTAAACTTTGATCATAGATACACAAACTCAATCACCTGTTCAATTTGTTCATCTCCAATCACGATATTGCAGTCTGTCACTGCCTCATCTCTTTCAAACACCATCACTTTCGTCTTCTTTACATTCATCTTCATTCCCATTCTAACAAAAGCTCCACTCATAGCAGTTACCATCTCCTGCAACTCCTCAGCCAAAGACGCAAGTAATACTTGGTCATCAGCATAGAGAAAACATTTGATCATCATTCTCTTTTAAATCTGTCAAGCAATTGTCCATGAACAGACTGAACAGCCACGGTGACGCTACACATCCCTATCTAACACCTTTTTCGATATTAAACCATTCAGTGTATGCCCCATTTATACTTACACAAGCCTTAGAATCCCTATAAAGAGATTGCAATGCTCGTATGAGGATACTTCTCATCCCGTTCACGGACAATGCTGACCACAATTCATTCCTCACCACTCTATCATAGGCCTTTTCAAGATCCATGAACGTGCAATAGACCTTCATGTTTTTAGCCAAATACTTTTCGGCTATGCATTGCAATGAAAAGACCTGATCCGTACATCCCATTCCCTTTTTAAATCCCGCTTGTGCATCCCATACTTTTTCGTCTGTTTCATTCACAACCCTTTCAATCAATACTTTCGCATAGAATTTCCCTACGACGCTGAGAAGACTAATACCGCGGTCTTTTATGCAGTCCCGCCGTGACCCTTTTCCCTTAAATAATGGCACGATTACGGCTTTGCACCAGTCTCCCGGTACTTGCCCATTTCGCCAGCACAAATTGAAAAGGCGGTACAGCTGGCTAGCCACTATGCCCTATCCAGCCCTCAGCATCTCGGCGGTAATTCTGTCATATCCTGCAGCCTTACCTAATCTCATACTTTTTAACGCTTTCACTATTTCATCCATGCTTATCTCACTTTCATTAACATTTAAATTAGTTTCCATGGAAGATGCCGGATGTTGTATCTGCACTTCCTCTCTATTAAACAAACTTTCAAAATACTCTTTCCATCTCTTTAACACACAGTCTTCGCCTTTAATAATACTCCCATCTTGACTCCTGATTGTACTCAGCTCCGAGGTAGAAGTTTTTCCTCTGGCTGTTTTGATGGATTTCCAGAAAAACTTGATGTTTGACTGGAAATCTTCAGTGAGTCTCCTATCAAAATCATCCTTTAGTTCTTCTTTCTTTCTAGACACAACTTCTTTCGCTGCTGATTTCAATCTTTTATACTTCGTTCTTGCTTCCTTTATCTCATCATCCGTTGCCTTTTCAACTTTTTGGTTAGCTTTTGTTGCTAACCAATCCAACCACGATTTCTTCTTTTCTTGTACAGCCCTTTGTACATTTTTATCCATCCACACATTATAGTTCTTTCTTCCTTTCCTTCTTTTTGCTACCCGCATACCTCAATAGCAACATTCACGACCCCTTTCTTAAATGTCTCCCACAAATCTTCAATCACACTTATCTCTTCTATGCCTTTAAAACTTTCTTTCAGTTTCTCTACATACTCGTCTTTCTTTTCTTTTTCTTGGAGATTTTCCACTTTTACTCTGTCCAGAACACTCGTAGGCTCGGCCCCACGGTGTCGCCACCGTTTAAAGAGGCCACGCATTCGGGCTATGACCAGGAAGTGGTCTGTGTCGAGGCCTACACCGCGGTATGCCCGAGTGTCTAGCACTTTCTTCCGCAGTCTTTCATCTACAATTGCAAAATCAATCATACTTTTAGACTCACTCTCATCTCTTGTATACAAATGGATCTTTTTGTGGTCAAAAATTGTGTTGGCCACGCAAAGATTCCATTCCAAGCATACTTCAAGCAGGCTTCTCCCGTTGTCATTCACTCTCACGTCCCCAAACGTCCCCAGAACTCCTTCATACCCATCACGCTTTACTCCAACCCACCCATTAAAATCCCCTAACATCACGATCCGTTCATTTTCTCCGTATTTATGCAAGACCTCTCTCATGCTATCCCAAAATTCCTCTCTCTCTTGTTGGGCTTTTAATGACCCACCTCCGCGCAGATCCGTCGGTGCATAGACCCCAAGGATAAACAAGCGAGTGAGTCCGACTTTTAACCTTATACAGAGGAGTCTTGGGCTTACACATTCATGCTCTATCACACATTCAACTATTCGAGAGGAAAGAACCAAAAATCACACCAACTCCCTGACAGCCTCAGCTGGTTTGGGGGACTCCCGACCAGTATGCCGTGTAGGGACCATGAACCGTGGTATGACATCCTTTCCTCTTGGTTTCGTTCACGCATAGAATATCTATGCATCGTTCATCCATCATCTGACATACCTCATCTACCTTACCATCCATTCCTCTCCTTACATTCAACGTAGCGAAGCGGCTCTCCATGGGCCGCTTTTCACCCCCGCGAGAAACGAGACGTGATGGGTGGCGAACCACATCGCCGCCATTTTGGTTAATCAAATTATTTAAGTGATTATCCATTGCGTTCTCACGAGTAGCAAGGGAAAGGTTTGTCCACCCCAGCAGAGCCCCGCATGCCAGGGTAAGGCTGGCCTAATTCTGGGTGCGCCCGGTCCCAGGGCAGTGTGGCACGCTAACGACTAGAGCTTGCCCCTAGCCATGCATCCATCCGCGCGGCCGACGTTGGATTGGCGGAGAGGGTAGGGATAGGGAAAGGAAAGGATAGGTGGTGCGAAAAGGAAGATTGGTAAGTTAGAGTATGATATAGGTAATGTAGGATATTACCGTCCAGGAGGGCAAGGAATAGGACAGTAATAGCTAGGGAAGCCGGGGTCGCATACCCGTATACCATTTCACAACTACCGGACAGGTAGTTGGGATGAGTATCCCATGAAAATCAGAAATAAATCACATAAAACGTTAGCAACACTTCTATTTGGAGATTCCGATTTGGAAAATGTCTGCAGTCCGATTTCATTTGCTCGTTCGAGATTAGTGAGATTTCGATAGGACATACCTACCCTTTACCTAGATACATATCTAGGTAAAGGGTAGGTGTGTTCTCAGAGCAATAACTAAGCATAGAGACGCGGCTATTAGCAAGAGGAAAATCATATATCGATCCTTATCCCCCTATACGACACACGCTAATGAGGAAGAAAGAGATATCTAATTGTTCGTTACATACAATTTTTGTAGGTGGCTCGGTTTTGTACACTGATCTGAGTTGATTACAAGTTGTATGATAGCATTTGACAGCAACTTCATAAGTAAATGTGGTGCTTCGGCCTGACCGAGCATACCACCTCGCTCGGTCGGAGATCTGCCTATTGGGGACTTCCACTCTTCCCACATTGGTGACTCTCGATGAAGCACGCCTCCTTCTAGACATCGTCATCATCACTCCCCCACCCCTCCGCACCACGCCAGCCAGCTTCAGCCTCTTCGGGTACCTCGACCACCAGGTCCACCACCCTCAACGGGCACTCTCACTACAACCACAGGTCAGCAAGCAGAGCACATCTCCTGGTCAGCACGTAGCATTGGCCCCGCACGGCAGCACTCCGACTCACTTGAGCCCGTGCAGCAGCAGCACAGTTCCGACTCACTGGGACTCTCTGGCACTGGAGACTCCACCAGAAGACTCAAGATTCGACCTCCGGTCTACGGGGGGAATGATGTGGCGGCCAATTAGGGCCACAATCCTGAATCGCGCTATCGAAGTTTTCTAATTCCCCAATATCAGTACGTACATCACCCGCAGGGAGGTGATGTAAGAGGGAGTCATACTCCCTCTTTGTTTTCCCACCAAAACGACTGCTAAATGGCAGTCACCAGACCTACTAAGCTAAGACGGCTTAAAGCCATTAGCGTAGACCCATTCGAAAAAAAAAAAAATTTTAACATACATTAACAATATTTAATTTTATAATATTATTAGTATTAACAATATTTTTAAGTTTTTGGTTGATAAAAAATATTTTAATCAAATCTCTAATCATTTCTCGATGTTTTTCTTATATTTATTTAGTTTGGGTTCGTTTTTGTTGCTTTTTGTTGTCTTTCAGATGCTCCTGGTCATTTAGGGATTTGGGCTCCCGAAAATCTTGGTTTCACATTCATTTATTTTGTTCATAAGTCCAAAATTTTTACATTTTGTTGCCATTTGCCATAAGTGAGCTGGGATATTGAAAAAAGGATAATACAAGCTCGGTTTAACTTTTCAGTAATTGAAATTTTTGTTCGAGCTGCTGGAAGTACAAATTGTAATAATGTCACTTAAAAGAAGGTAGAAAAAGTAGCTAAAATGTTTAGTTACAAGTTTTAATAAATTGTGGCTGCCTAACACTGAAAAATAGCTAGATCTAGCCATAAAGTGGGTAAATTGGCAACACTGCGCACAGCACCGCACTTCCTTAAATTCTTTTTTCGTCATTTAGAGTGTGGGAGCGTTCAAGTATTACGTAACGCAAAATATAAAGTTTTTAGCGCCCTCTCTTCCCTGTGTACGGGCCGTAACATTTGTCTCCCCCTCCCCTCCTTTGAAACGTTACGTGTCATCCAAGTGACAATTTTATCTAATTTTGTCTACGGCATAATAACTTTCTGCTTGCCAAATTTTAGCGCAATTCATCCAGTCGATATTTTATTATAATAATATATTCGATGATACTTTACCATACAACTTTGAGTATTAAATTCATTGTATGTCATAAAAATCGGATAAGATTTTATATTTTCTGTACAAACTTTCACAGGGAGTGAATTCTAATGAACCCTAAAACATGTAGGTATCGAAACTGCAAGCATATGCCACTTACAGTAATAATCATCATCACCACCATCTTCTTACTATAAATCAACATATTATTTTGGTGTCATAGGTACTCCTCATAGTTTTGTACACCGATATCAAAGTATTTGAAATTATGCTATTGCCAAAATTATATTCATTATCATTATCATCACCACTATCTTCACAAGAAACACCAACATATTAATATAATGAGTAATGACATAGGACGGTACTCACTACTCATCAGTTTTGTGCACTGATATCAATGTCTTTAAAATTTTGCTATTTTTTTTCTAAAATTATATCCGTGATCATCATCATCCCTATAATATATTTATTTAATGCTGACTGCTAGATTTTTTCCGCTGACTACTACAATAGATAATAATAATTATTTAATAATATAGTGTCTTATCATTATCATCACTGGTGATTGTTTATTTGGTCCACAGATCGGTAATGCTTATTTAAGGAAATACCACGGCCTCTCAGAAAACCGGCATATTAAAACGCTTGAGTTTGTTTTGCCGAGAGAGAGAGAATACCGGAGGCTTTTTTGTATTAATAACTTTCTTAAAATGTGCTAAAAATTAAAACCGAATTTATAAGGGGAATTATTAAGGAAATCAGTTTTATTTCATCCTTTTTGTGCATTTTTACTTTGGAAGTCGGTTTTAAATTATTGTTTAATTGAAACGATTGATTTTTAAAAGAAAAAGCGGGTGGGGCTGTGTCGGGGCACACGGCCGTTGGTTTTAACGTGAAACGTCTATATTAGCGAATCGCTTTTAAAGTAAAAGATTGAAATGAAAACAAGATGGACGCTGTTTTAAGTATTTTAATAAAAAAGAACAGGTACGTAATAGAAACAATAAACACACGAAAGAATCACCACGCTATAAAGTCGGAGTCACGAGTTACACTGAATAGAAACAAGCGTGAGCGCCGGTTTCGCACAGTTATCGCAGTATCCCTCCCCCGCCGCCCCGCTTGACCCCGACACGAACTCAATGTCATAACAGCGAGCTGACTATATAAGTGAAATATTTACACCACATTTTTGTTTCTAAGACTAATAGTTTTTTAATTATTAAGGTACGATGATATAGACCTTTTCGTTACGGTCCAGTTTTTAAACCTGGTACCCGTATGTTTCGGCGCGATTTTAAAGACGTTTCACGTCAAAATTTTTGTCATTGAAATATTTTAAGAGAAAAATATATTTCTTCTCTTTTTAGTTATATTTATTATATTATTATTAACACATTTGAAGAAAGTTATAAATACAAAAAAGCCTCCACTATTCTCACTCTCTCGGTAAAACAAACTCAAGCGTTATTTTATGCCAGTTTTCTGAGGCCGTGGTTTTCCTCAAATAAGTATTACCGATCTGCGGGCCTACTAAACAATCACCAGTGATGATGATGATAAGATACTATATTATTAAATAATTATTATTAACTGTTTTAGTAGTCAGCGGAAAAAATGTAGCAGTAAGCATTAAATATGCTACAGTAAAGCATTAAATATGCAATATGATGATCAAGAATATAATTTTGACAATAGCAAAATTTCAAAGAGATTAATATCGGTGTACAAAACTCTGACGAGTACTGAGTACCTATGTCATCATAATAATATGTTGGTGTTTCGTGTGAAGATGGTGGTGATGCTAATGATGATTACTGTAAGTAGTATCATGATGGCATATGCTTGCAGTTCTTTAAACAACGCCGGAATCCCCAAACATGTATCTATAAGGACTCAGGAGTTCTGTTTATATATATATATATATATATAGTCGGTAGAAGTCGATAAAAAAATAAACCGACCAAAATTACTCACCTTTACTGGTCGTTTTGTATTGAAGTAGAAAAAGATAATGTTCCGTAACGCATTGTTCAAACCCCCCTACCCCCCTTTAGTAACGCATCATAACGCTGTACAAGACCTAAATACGTTACGTAATACTTGAACGCTCCCTGTGCTGTTAAGCGTCATGGGGATAAATATTAATAAAACACTTGTTAAATTTACACATTGTTTAAACTTACATTTAAAATACTAAATAAAAACTTTTAAGACATATATTTTTGTATATTTTTATACTAAAATAAATGGGGTAACATCTAAAAATTACAAAAAGTAAGAATTAAAGGTATATAACAAAAATTTAAAGTATCATCTCTTGTAATATACTAAGTGGAATTTTCCATATGTACAAACTCCTATCTTTGTAGCCTGCAATAATCTGTAACAAAAAAATAAAAAATCAGTACCTTTTCATTGTTTTTTGTAGGGACTTTATTTTTAGACACCAATTAAATTACATGTTGTTCAAAACGCCTTTCTAAAAAAAACTGAATGTAAAAAAAATATTTTACTGAACAATACCTTGGTGCCGACTATAGCCAGCGAAAGCAGCATGAGGCTGGGCCCGCGGAGCTGTGCGCGGGGTTCGCTCTCGCCCTCGCGGTATATGTACACGCAGCCGTCGTAGCAGCCCGCGAATACCAGTCCGCCCGTCGCGCGCAGACACACAGCGCCCTTACCGCCCGTATGTGTACCGGCGTGCGACCCGCTCTGGCCAATTAATGAAAATTAAATATCTAACCATTGTTTCAATTATTTTTAAACAAAATATGAAACCCGACTTCCAAAGTAAAAATGCACAAAAAAGTTGAAATATAACTTCTTCGCTAAATAATTCCCCTTTCTAATTCGGGTAAAACAATAACTATTATTTCTGTACTCAATCTTCATAATTTTGAAGTCGGTACCAGCCCAAACAACATCCTGATAAAACTTTATTCAAAATAACCGCCTCCTTTTTTTTTGGAAGTCGGTTATAAATAGAACTCACGTTCAAGCTGGTTGGTACCGACTTCAAAATTATGAAGATTGAGTAGATAAATAATTAAAGTTTTACCCGAATTTGAAAGGGGAATTATTTAGAAAAGAAGTTTTACTTATTTCATACTTTTTACTTTGGAAGCAGGTTTTCATTTTTTGTTTAAAAACAATAATTTTTCCTTTTTAGTTAGGGGACCCATTTACGGTCCGGTGTTCCTTAAGTTCGGCCTGAACGGATGCAAAATCGTATCGTCTGTGTGCAATTTCGAGATCGAATCAGTCGGCCGGATGGACTGAAGCGATTCGTTCCAGTGTTGCCCGCTCTGTTTTTGCGAAACTAGTAAACTCGCGTCGATTTCTCCTAGATACTACTAAATGAATACTGAAAACTATTAAAAAAAAAGTTTAAACTCAGGAATCCCTAAAGCTCTCAAAAAACGACTGCATTTTAGGTTTTGTTATAACATATATTTATTATTTATTGAATTTTACTATAATTTTTACCGTTAAATTAAAATATACTAAGAAATATTACGTATATAGTAATCAAACGAGTAGCAAGTAGCAGCAGTAGCATTAATTCTGGACTGAACGGACCATGTGTGACAAATCGCTTCAGTTCCCGCCAGAGCCACGGCAGTGTATCCTGTACAAGCGTAGTGAGTTTTTGTGGTGTTTAATTATTATTACACAATTAATAAACACGACCGTAGCTTGCGGCAAACCAAAACGAACTGATGCGATTTTTCCGTGTGTGTGCTCGAATCCGTTCAGGCCGAAATGACGTCAGTTGGGTCAGATGCGATTTTTCCGTGTGTGTGCTCGAATCCGTTCAGGCCGAAATGACGTCAGTTGGGTCAGATGCGATTTTTTTCCGTGTATGTACTCGAATCCGTTCAGGCCAACTAAAAACGATCGGTCTCTTTCACTTTATGTTTATTATATTATTATTAACAATTTTAATAAAGTTATTAATGCAAAAAAGCGTCCGCTATTCTCACTCTCTCGGCAAAACAAACTCAAGCGTTATTTTATGCCAGTTTTCTAAAAGGCCGTGTTATTTCCCCAAATAAGCATTACCGATCTGTGGACCTAATAAACAATCACCAGTGATGACAACAATAAGATACTATATTATTAAATAATAATTATTATCTATTGTAGTAGTCGGCGGAAAAATACGGCAGTAAGTATTAAATATTAGGTCTTTACCTATGAAATTGCCGTTTTGTATGAAAAAATTTAAACGAATTTTTTTCATGTATTTTTTATATTTTGTATTAATCCAAGTAATCACCCATGCAATCAATGCATCTTTGCCAACGCAGTGGCAGTTTATTGATGCCCTTCTTAAAGAAATCAGCTGGACTGGAGGCAACAAATTCTTCATAGGCATTTTGTACTGCCTCTCGGGTATTGAATTTTTTTCCCGTTAAGAAGTTATCCAAATTCTGGAAAAAGTAGTAGTCTGTAGGCGCAAGGTCTGGTGAGTAGGGCGGATGACGGAGAGCTTCCAACCCCAGTTCTTGCAACTTGGAGACCATCTGCTGTGCAGTATGAGGTCGCGTGTTGTCGTGCAGAAGCAGCGGAGACGAGCGATTGACCAATGCTGGTTGGAGATATGCCAGCTTCTCCATCATTGTGTTCAGTTTTTCACACTACACATCTGTAGTAATGCTCACCCCGTTTGGTAAGAAGCT
Organism: Phengaris arion; assembly: GCA_963565745.1. NCBI lineage: Eukaryota > Metazoa > Arthropoda > Insecta > Lepidoptera > Lycaenidae > Phengaris > Phengaris arion. Next base: position 11,841,693 of record OY751435.1, on the reverse strand, counting down.
ATGATGAATCACACCTGCGCTAGACCACCAAACAGGTCTCTGTTTGGTGGTCACTTTTCTAGGGGTAAGTTTTCGTTTAGGGCATTGTTTAGGTGGTGAACCAGGATCCAACCAACTAGCTGAGCGCTTGCGGTTATCAAACAGAATCCATTTTTCATCGTAGGTAACAATGCGGTTCAAAATTCCTTGATTTGTGTGTCTGTTGTGCAGTGCAAGGCACGTCTCGACGCGTACTTCGCGCTGGCGATCATTGAGTTCGTGGGGCACCCATTTGTCAAGCTATTACCTTGCCAATTTGACGCAAATGGACCAATATTGTTTTGACGCTAACATCATCTTCCACAATCGCCTTTAATTCGTCATTGTCGACCAAAGTCTTCGGACGACCGCGAGGTTCATTTTTCAGGTCGAAATTTCCAGAACGGAAGCGAGCAAACCAATAACAGGTGGTGTGTTGGTTTGTAGTGTTAGCTCCGTAAACATCGTTGATGTTGCGTGCCGCTTGTTCCGCGTTGCTGCCACGACGGTACTCATATTCCATAATTTAATGTATCCATGATGACGAAATAGATTGAAATGCGATGAAAATGTAACACTAATCAATAAACAAATGACTACTTTTGGATAAAGAATTCCATGTTTTTTAAATAAAATTAATTTGAAATTAGAATTCTTAACCAAACAAAATTTTTTTTTGATTTGAAATGAAAATGGTAAATACCTATTATAAAACTAGAATTATATTATTATGATGACGATCACGAATATATTATATAAACACACCGGCATATTTAGCGGAACACAAAAAAAGGTCCATAATTAAAAAAATATGGTTTTATTTTAAAATCTACTTACTACACTTCTCTTGTTATTTAAAGTTTCATTTGTTTTACTTAAAATGAGATCACATTAAGAACAGATTTTGCGAGTAAAGGCTATTTGTGAAAAATGGTACATTTTTGAACTTTTCATGTAACCGATAAAAGTGAAAATTAATATTAAAATAACAATTAATTATATTAGGAAAATGGTGATTAATATCGCGTATTTCCTCCACGTGCTCTTATTAAAGTTTCTACCCGTCTAGGGATACTGAGAATGATGTTATCGATGGTCTCCTGGGATAGTCTCCGCCATTCCTCAACTACGGCGATTCGCAGTTCACCCACGTTGGCAGGAGCTGGACTTAACTTTTCTTTTCAGCAAGTCCCAAGCGTGCTCTATTGGGTTCATATCCGGTGATCTCACCGGCCACTCCATAACAGTGATATTCATATCATTAAGATAAGCTTGAGTTACCCGAGCGGTATGCGGCCGAGCATTATCCTGCATAAAACAAAATCGTCACCGATATATGAGGCAAACGGTTCGACATTTTCTTCTAAAACTTCTCTGATATAGTGATCTGCAGTCAGATTCCCTCTGTCAATCACTACCAAGTCTGTGCGAGCTCCCAAACAAATGCCCGCCCAAACCATTATTGATCCACCACCGTATGCAACTGTGGTTTCTAAATTTGTCTGAATGTATCGTTCTCCTTTGCGTCTGTATATTCTTTGCCTGCCGTCAATTTGATTTAAGAGAATTCTGCACTCATCACTAAACAATACCTTACTCCATTGGTCCGCGTTCCAAAGTCGATGTTCCTGAGCAAAAGTTAACCTGTTTCTACGATGATTTACCTCGAGCCTTGGAGCTTTGGCAGGCACAAATGAACCCAAACCAACTTCTTCGAACCTTCTTCGTACCGTAAGCTCACTTACGGTTACACCCCGCAGTGCTTCTAACTCATGTCGGGCTTTGACGGCCGTCAAACGGGGGTTCCTACGTACACGAAGCCGAATGAAACGATCATCCCTACTCGAAGTGCGTCTTTTTCTGCCTTGTCCTGCTCATCTCACATAAGTACCGGTCTCCCTGAACCGTTGGATACTGCGATGGATCTTTGAAACTGGTCGACGAAGATCTCTGGATATCACTCTGTAGGTTTGACCATTTCTTCGCATTTCGAGTGCCCTGGCAATCTCTGTTGGGGCTAAGTCAGGCATAATGCAGTCCTCAACTCCAAAAAGATACGCGATTAAAAAAAAACTAACAAAAAACAGTATTCCAATGAAATTTTAAATCAAACTCAGAAGGAAGAAATACTCGAAGTTCGCTCCAGATAAGGTGTATTTGAATAAAATGAAAACAATTGCATAAAATGTGATGTTCAGTTGTTTTTTTAATTTGAAAATATTTCTTTTTAAATTAAATGACGTATAAACCAGCCAGCAACCTTATATGATACTGATATCAAACCTTTATTTTATGTCCCGCTAAATATGCCGGTGTGTGTATAATATATATAATATATCACGAAAATGCCCTATGGCATTAAGTCCGCCATTGTACATTGTGTAGAAAGTGTATAAATAAATAAATAAATAAATATAGTTTTAGCAATAGCAAAATTTCAAAGACATTGATATCGGTGCACAAAACTCTGATGAGTACCTATGTCATCATAATAATATGTTGGTGTTTCATGTGAAGATGGTGGTGATGGCTGTAAGTGGCATAATGGCATATGCTTGCAGTTTTTTAAACAACGCCGGAATCCTCAAGAATGTATCTATAAGGACTCAGGAGTTCTGTTCAGTACTTTTGGATCCAGGGTATACCTTGGTGCAAAAGCTTATTTTTAGGTAGTATTCGCCAGTCGTGTCGGTTATCCGTCCCACTGGAACCGACAGTAAAGGAGTAAAGGAGGAGAGAGTGCTCTTGTGTACTGCGCACACACTTGGGCACTATAACATAACTCCTGCGTAGCTGGCCTGGTTTCAATGAAACAGGCCACCGTCACCGAAATCGGTGTGGGGGAGCTATTTTGCTATTTTAGGTAGTATATGCTTGGACTACTTCAGAAAAAGTTTAAATCACTATAATATGTGTCCATATAAATTTCAAAGAATTCCCTCGATTCATCATGGATCCCATCAAGTTGTGCCATTCGAAGTGGTGCCAAAAATATGAAGTTTTTAAAAAAATAGTTTTTATTGACCTTACTGTACCTTCACGTACACTACTGCCGCAAATTAAGGAAATTCGTTGCATTTTTGGTGTTATCTTATTCCTCACAGACCATACTATTAGAAATACAGTAAAAAGAATGAGTATCTATTGTCCTTTTTTTGAAAAACAAATATCAACTTAAATTTTTAGCATGAAATTTGATAAATAAATAATTTTCACAAAGTTTGAGAGCCTTTCGTAAAAAAAAATAGTATGAAGACCTAAGTGGCCAACTATTTCAAAAACATGCGCAGTTAATACAGTTTAAAAAAAATGGTCATAAAATTACGTATTACATAATTTTTTTAAACATTAAGATGCAAAAATGGTAAATTCGACTGAAGAAAGATATAATAAATAAAAGAATAAGCTTGTCTTAAATTGTCAAAATAAAAGTGTTAAGTTGTACATAAATCAATCTTTATTTCATAACAAGTGTTCGAATTGTCTGCCACCGACTCTGATACAAGCTCGACATCTAATAAATGCTCTTCTAAGAAGTCGTGCGTAGCGCCGTTCAGTTATTTTTGAAGCGGCACACGACTGCGTAATACCTCCAAACTTGAAATAGGCTTAAAATACACCTGTTCTTTTAGACAGCCCCAGTAAAAAAAATCTAGTGGATTTAAGTCCGGGGATAGCGGAGGCCACAAAATGGGACCCAAACGACCAATCCATTTATTTGGATACGTGGCATTTAAATACGCACGGACGTTTGCAGCATAATGTGCAGGACAATCATCATTTTGTAGCCAGTGGGATTGTCTCAACTCCTCAGGCACCTCCTCCATTAAATTTGGTAGATCATTTGGTAAAAAATTCAAGTAACTTGGTCCAGATAAACCGGGCAGTTCAAATGGACCAATGATTTTTCCGTTTAATATACCAGTCCAAAAATTTATTTTGAACTGGTATTGTGATCTCACTTCTCGCATTAGATGCGGATTCGAGAGTTGCCAGCTGTGCAGTTTATGAATGTTGAAGTATCCATCTTTTTTAAGAGTGGATTCATCGCTCCACAGAATTTTGTCGAAGAATTGTGGATCTTCTTCTATTTTTGCAAGCATTTGTCGACAAAAAAACAATCTTGCGTTGTAATCTCTCGGTTGTAGAGCTTGGACGCGTCTAATGTGGTAGGGATGAAATTTATTTTTTTATCAGTACACGGTGCACGGTCGTCTTTGAGATTCCAGTACGTTATATAGTACTATTACTCTAGTAGAGGTGGACGGGTCTAGCTCAATTTTGTCAATTACAATGTCTTGTGTATTGATATTAGCCAGTCTACCAGTGCTTGTACCACCAATGCCGCTGCCAGGTATTCTACCTTCCGAATAACACCTGTGGACTCTGATGAATATGCGGTAATCTGGATGACGAGCGGTAGGGTATCTTTCCCTATAAAGAGCTGCAGCAGCACTTACGTTGCCTCTACATTCACCATAAATGAAGTGCATGTTTGCGTATTCTTGAGCTGTATATTGAATACGTAGCATCTTAATACACAATACTAGTTCAGATATAAGCCAAGTCGTCACAAATTCACCAAACAAAACCAAATCACTGAGCAAAAATAAGAGTCCAATGATATAGCCAGGAGTCGTCGTTATTACACTGATTTTAAAATTACAGAGAAGTCTAAAAGGAATGCACACATGCAATACCGAATAAGTCGAGATACGCACTAACTTGCCTTTGTTATGTGCCCTGTCAGGAGAGGAAAGGTACAATGTATTAACATTATAATGTTCTCTTCTCTCGCTCGCTCACACTCTACCTGTCTCGTGATAAACAAAAGATGGGTAACATGGGCCAGGTAGTAAATACCGGGCTCAGGTAGTAAATACCGATATTACACGATCTTTACTGCAGTAAAAGGGCTCTTTTATATCGCCTGTCACCGTCTTGGTCACCGTTTAAGACAAGATAAGATTTTTTTTTTAATTTTCTGTCTTTAGATAAAATTATGTATTATACCATTTTGTAAACTGTATTAATTGCGCATATATTTGAAACAGTTGGCCACTTAGGTCTTCATACTATTTTTTTTCACGAATGGCTCCCAAACTTTGTCAATTTATTTATCAAATTTCATGCTAAAAATTCAAGTTGATATTTGTTTTTACAAAAAAGTACAATAGATATTCATACTTTTTACTGTATTTCTAATAGTATGGTCTATGAGGAATAAGATAACACTAAAAATGCAACAAATTTCATTAATTTGCAGCAGTGGTGTACATGAAAGTACAGTAAGGTCAATAAAAACAATTAAAAAAAAAACTTCATATTTTTGGCACCACTTCGAATATTTTTTTTGTGTATTTTTATTTGAGCGCCTGATAGCCGTACTATTAGGCGCTCCAGGATTATCCATTCTTTCTGGGACACCCTGTATATATACAGCCGAATATATATACAGGATGTCCGACCGAACCGCCTCCTTTTTTGGAAGTCGGTTAAAATATCTAATGGGCAGTGCGAGAGGGTTCCTTTAAAAATAATTTGGACGCTTACACACCGTGTAAGACTTTTCACATATCCATGATAAGTTCTCAAAGAACTTGGGTTGGGTTAGACAACGGAAATATATTTAATATTATTAAGATTTATTAAATATATTATATTGTAGTTACACAGCACAGGTGACTGAGGAACAGGAGAAAATTTCTTGTTCCTTGGCGGGTATCGAACCCGCAACCTCCAAACACCAGCTTGAATGCCAACATGTTGCCTTCATTGTTAAGATGTATTTAAGTATTTACATATTATAAAAACAACTTACGGTGTAGTCAAAAACGTGTATCTGATGACTACTCGTTCCACAATAAACTTTGCCATCTTCATAGAGTAGTGAATATACTGTCATCTTGGGCCCATAGAGGGTTCGCAGCAATAGGCCAGTCTGTGCATCCTTTATCGTTACATTTTCAGACCTGGCAGCCACAAGTAAGACTTTACGGGGACCTTCCTTCATCGCTCTCAGAGCCAAAATAGATTGTTCCGAAAACTTCACGGAACTTACTGGGATCAGCAAGTTATTCTGAAACGAAGAAATTTTTTCATTTTTTAAATTTGATATTTTTATGCTATTCAAATTGTTTTTAATAGCCGGCTGGCAAACTAAAGAACAATATTATTAATATGATTTGTCCGATGACAGTTCGAAGTAATTAAGGGCTATTTTTCTGTAACATTAACCCGCTATTTTAAAGCTTTCACCAATGAGGAGCCGTTATTAGATAATATAATGCTACCTTACCGGTACCTTAGCCAGCGCGTCCTTGGATGTAAAATTATGTTATTATGACTTATTACTTTAATAATAATTATTGTTCAACTATAATTATTTAAAATTATATTGAGCAGTGAGAAGTGATAAATATAATTCATCTTAAAGTTTAAACCTTATATGTGAATATTGAATGTGAGACTACTTAGTACATGTATTGTGTTTATTGTTGGTGATAATCGTTTGAATAAATTGACGTTGTTGTGTTGAATAAATTGGCGAAAGTTGGATACGTACCTACTATCATGGAGGAATTATTACTATAGAGTGACAATGCACATAATTTAAAACGTACATCATTTTTTAATCCTCTCGCTGACCGTTAGAGGACGCTGAGTGTATTAAAGATACAAAGTTAGCCATTTATTTAAAAAATAAAAAAAACATCTCTAGGACTATGTTTGAAGCACGTCATAGGTTATATAATATTAAAAAAAAACTCAATAGGTGGCGCTAAGCAACTTAAGATTTTACAGCTGCTTTTATAATAAAGGTATAAAAGCAGCTGTAAAACCAACCGACTAGCGTATTATTCCTATATTTTTGTAAATTTATAATTTCTCTGCGTACGCGTGTGGAGGGCGAATTAATGTTGAAAAAAAGATAGCTACCCAACATTCTGGAATTTTATTCAAATAAGCTATAAATATAAGTGGTTATATAAAGTGTACAATTATTTGATACGATATTATTTTGGTTCTGTAATGGACAGTGTTTATTTACGGCGTTTTAATAATAAATTTGAAACACCTCTATCTTTATAAATTAACCTAAACACTTATGTTTAAAACTTATAAACATAGGTAAACATTATAAGAAGATGTTGCTAACACTCGTTTTGCTTTTTTATTAACAATCTTTTCACTCGATTTTTGAACATGGAATAAAAGTTTATAACGTCTTGGGTTCATTTCTTTTGAGGTAAATTATTTTAAACGAAATCGAACTTTTGAAGTAATTTGAAAAAAACCTATTACACGTTGATAGTTACGGAACCCTCCTAAGATATGTCCCGATATGCTCTTGATTAGGTAATTAGTTTTTTTAATGTGTATTCAGTTCATTGCTTATTGTTTTTTGAATCACCTACATTAAGGTTAAAAATATATTGTGCCCAATTGTTGCCAAGTTTGTTATTTCATATTTGTTCGTCAAAATAATAATATGTCGATTCTCGCTGTCGGTTTGGAATAACTATTCAGTTAAAAAAAATAGCATTATGTAGTCGCCAGATTTGGAATTTTATGTGCCTTGCATTATTTCGCTAACTTAGTAATTCAGTATGCCATATTCGGTTTCAACACGCCCCAAAATTTAAATATTTTTTCGCAATTTTAAATATTATATGCCGTTCTTTTTATTAAAACCCTTAGAGCATTAATCCAACTGGATGCTCTAAACTAAAACCTTTTTTGGGAATCAAATTGGTTCGCAAAATGTAATAATTAATTATATCTGCGAAGGTGTTTTATCAACTTCATATATTTATCCTTATCCAAATAAATATTATGTTATATTTTATTCAAGTTTAAATAATGGTGAACAAAATTGCCCCTAACATCACTAGATTTCAATCAACATAAATAAGGAGAAATCATAATAATTTTACCTAATTATAACTCCGCAACAAATATCGCGCGCGTGGTTAGCCTCGTACGTAACATCAGAAGCGCTGTGACGTGTATGTGTGTGTGTGTGTGTGTGTGTGTGTGTGTGTGTGTGTGTAGATACTGTGCCCCGAGTCCCAGTCCCGACGAGCGTTTTCACATATTAGAGAGAGAGACAGAGATATGTTTTAATATGAAACATGACAAAGACAAGTGTAAGGCTGGGACTATATTTTATGCTCCGGAATCCGGAACACCGGTGAAAATTCAGAGCATTGAAAATAGAACTCTGACCGAATACAATAAAGTTAAAAATCGCATGTAACGAGTCAAATGTCAATGTCATATAATATGACAACTCGACACGCGAAATTTTCAATTTAAACTCATTATTATTAGTATTAGCGCAGAGTAGTACGATAAAAAACTTGAAACGCTCTTATGCACAAGTTTTATAATCTGATATCGGTGTCGTGTAATGTGAAAACGCTGTACTCCCTAGTCACTCCCGATCGCAACGTAATGTAGCTGTGTGTACGGTCGCGGACAGATACTGTGTATCACATTTTAACCTTACTGCTTGGTAATAAGGTTCGAAATAAAGTTCACCTAATCTGTCCGCGACTGCACTTGACTTGGCGAATTGTAATTTTAAACATTTTCAGTGCGATTACTTATCGTTTAATTTAATATTTTTAAATAAGTTACACTTTGATTTTCGTAGTAGTTTTCTACTCAATATTTTTATCAAAATAAGTTTTCGTGATTTTTTCAACAGTTGTGTTATTTTTTAAGATAGGTATATAGTTTTGTTTTCATAATTGTTGGCTTTCTTTTTAACCAACCGCGATAACCCACACTCACGCGAACGAAGTCGCGGGCAACACCTAGTTACGATTATCATCAATACAATACATACAACATTGTACCTGGTTAATTAGGTATGTATTTTTACGAGGAATCCGATACTTTTGGCGCGCCATCTAGATCACATGTGGCACCCTAATACTACGCCATCTACCATAATTGTGTAGAAACAAGCTGTTGAGGTTAATTTTTTAGGATTTAGAGAAAATTATCAAATATCATCCTTTGAACTTTAAAATTAAACACACTGGAAAGAGACCAAAAATAATATTTCTTGTTTAAAAGAGAACATATTTGATTTACTTCGCTAAGGACATCATTCATTTTGGACCAAAAAATGAAAGTGCCGGCCAGAAAAAAAAACTACGATATTCGGATAGAATACACAATTTCTATCATTTTTTACTATGACGTCCAATCTGTGCGCACAACGGTTACGTCGTAATAACATAAAAAATAAAATATTTTTTTATTAATTCTTTGTTGTTAAAAAAAGATTGGAGTGACATTATAATATAAAAAAATATTATATTAAAACTTATTTAGGTACATAATCGCAAAATACTCAAGGTCAAAACCTAGTGGTCAAGATATAAAATCATACTATTTAACACATTCATATTTATTATTAAAACTTAAAATGGAATTCCGAGAACTAATGAAAAGGGTTAAGGGACGGCTACCTGGGTGCGTGAGCGCATTGTTATTGGTTGCCGACCGCCCGCCCGCGCTACGCCAGCGGCCAGCCAGCGGCCAGCCAGTCAGTTATCCATGCAACTTTGGTTACATCGGACGGCTATCGTGACAATAATCTCTTGTTCTTAGAGCGATATAATATCAAGTGTATTTAGCGAAGCTTAATATCTGACATTATGAACGTACAATTGTGTATTTCGTGTCGTGTGCCTATTGGTGATCGCCGAAGTTATAGTTGGACATCCCGTGAATCACAACACATCGAAATCGCACAGTTTGTTATTGAAGATCTACTGGGTCATCAGGTGAGGATTATATTATCGCTATAACGAACGAATATGCCTAAGATATTTACTACGAACAAACATCATAACTCTTATGTACATAATGTTATAACATAAGCCGCATTTGCTGCTGTGTTTTTTAACAAACAAAATTTTTCATGTAAAGAGGGCCCCCCGCCCTCCGCAGATATATTATTTTTTTTATTTAATGATATATTACTAAGCTAATAAACTTTTTTTTTTCAGAATGAACCTACAGATGTTATATGCCGACCTTGTTGGCAAAGGGCCGAGCGGCAATATCTCCGACGTCAACGTGAAGTGCAGGAAGAACCTGACAACGAATAACCTGATGTTGCAGACGAAGAAGTTGACGCTGTGCCTCATTCTACAGTTTTACCTGGATTTGTACGAACTAGTAATACGGCAAACTCTTGTGTATTTCAACACTGTGTAGACTCAACAAGACACAGAATACCAGAAAGCATTATTCTACGTGTTCTTTGCCGATACAGTGTATTCATATCAGAAAACAGTCGTGTTTGCAGCGAACACCTCGAGCAAAATGAATGGCATTTACTTGCTATGCAAGACAATTTAATTCAAGATTTTAATTCTGCACAGATCGTTAGTGCGCTAAGGTTGTTAATAAACCACATTAAAACAGAAGTTTTAGATTTTGAGCATTATGAATTGATCAATAACAAAGAGTTCCACGATGGACTGGTCTTACTGCTGAACAATTCTCTGATTTATTGGCCAACACTCCGAGCTTAAATCAAAGAAGAAACAAAAAAACAATTTTAGCAGCTTTACTTGCAAAGATCCGAACTGGAGACTCAAATGCTAGGCTCGCAACGATATTTAAAACGAGCGAATCCACATTTGCGCGAATGCTTGAGACTGGCCGAGAAGCACTTTTGCGAGACTTTGTTCCAATGCATTTGGGGTTTGACCATATGACTCGGGAAGATGTCACACGTAGGAATCTTCTTATCCCAGAAAGTCTTTTTGGAAATATTGAAAGTCCTCCCGAAGAAAGAAAAGCTATTACAATTGTGGACGGCACATACCTACATCTACATCCAAAAAAGCTCAAACTACTTTTTTCAACGAAAATCTTATAGTAGTCACAAGTTCCGGAACTTAGTAAAACCATTTTTAATTGTCTGCTGCGACGGTCACATAATAGAAGTTTCAGGTCCACACGCTGCTACTTCTTCAGATGCGCAGATAATGCAGAATATTGCTGAAAATGAAAGTGATCATGGCGATGGATTATTCCAATGGTTCTACCAAAGCGGGGACGTATTTATTTTGGACCGTGGGTTCAGAGATGCAGTTCCCATTCTTGAAGGAAATGGTTACACTGTGAAAATGCCGGAGACAAAGCATCCTGGAGCGACGCAACTAACCACGGAACAAGCAAACAAGTCACGCCTTGTTACTAGTTGCCGTTGGGTTGTGGAAGTAGTAAATGGCCGATTTAAACGAGATTTCCGCCTGTTGAGAAACGTTCATATTAATATAACATTGCACTATATGTTTGAATATTTTAGAATCGCAGCAGCATTAATAAATGCTTATCACGTGTTGATAGTAGATAATGTCCATGCTTCTGATTTTTTACAAATAATCCGGGAAAGGATAAACATGCCCAATACACTGGCAGATCTTGTCGCCAGACGTAACTTGAACAGAATGAGAGCACAGTTCCAGCCCATGTCTGCAGATATGGCTGAGTTTAATGACTTTCCTACGCTGACCGAAGAAGAATTAATATTATTTAGCCTCGGTATATATCTGCTGAAACAAGCGAGAAGTTACTATGGAGAGCATGTTCAACCAGATGGAGTTTTTAGCATTGAGCTAAGTGGTGGAATTCCTCTAGAGCTTGTAAGGGAATTGGAGGGAGAGGACTTGTGGTTGATTCGAGGGCGAATACAATCCCGACACATCCGATCTAAAACATACTATGTGTATATTGCTCTGGATAGAACAGCAACCGGGCGTCGAGCAATAAAACATTACTATTGCACATGCCATATAGGAATGAGAACCATCGGATGTTGCTCCCATACTATGTGCATAGTCTGGTACATGGGTTATGCTAGACATGACCCTTACCTCAGCCCACCCGCAATAAGTTTAGATGACGTATTTGTAAGACTAGAAAATGTTTAATTGTACGTCATTAACTTATTATTGTTATTAGCCTTTATTCAGAAGAACAATACATTTATTTTATATACATTACAAAATATTCAAATCAATAATTGATTTTTCCGTTGCGCGGTCTCTGCTTCTGAGTGCCTCTTGGCAATGGCCTCCCCCAACAGCTTCCACTCACATCTCTGACATGCCACTCCACATACACTAGTCCACATTTTGCCAGCCATTTGTACCATTTCATCTTCCCATCTTTTTAGAGATCTGCCCTCTTTTCTTTTAGCCCTTCTGGGATACAAAGATGTTATTATTTTTGTCCATTTGTCTGGCCCTCTCAAAATCAAAACATGTCCGGGCCGGACATGTTTTGATTGTTTGTTGTTTCATTTCAATTTTTTAGTTTTATATGTTACATCAGTTACATGTGTCATTTTTCTCAACTCCTTGTTTTCTATTTTGTCTATCCTTTTCTTTCCAAACATACTCCTCTCCATAGCCTTCGGCCCAACTTCCAGCATACTTGTATGAGCTTTTGTTAGTGCCCAAGTTTGGCACCCTTATGTTAGAATGGGTGGAATCCATGTATTAAATAGTTTTCTTTTGGTGCTCATGTTTATACTTATGCATTTTACTATTTCTTTAAAGGACCAGAATCTTTTCCAGGCATTGCCAATTTTTTTTTTGTATATCTTTGGTTGTTGTATCATATATATTAGTTATAACCACTGATTCTAAGCAGGAATCTTGCGGTTAATATTGTCTATTTCTCCCAGCGCCATCACACCTTGCCAGAGTTGCCAGAGCGTTTTTTTCTTAGTAATGTTGTCATTACCTTGTAATATCGATCAAACAAAACAAATGCTGTTTAGTCTATTTATATTTCTTCTTCTTATATATAAAAATGCATTTTCAAATGTGTTAGTCGCGCTAAAACTCGAAAACGGCTGAACGGATTGGGCTGATTTCAGTTTTAAAATATTCGTAGAAGTCCAGGGAAGGTTCTAAAGTGACACGAAGTTCACCGGGACAGTTAGTCTTCTTCTTATATATAAAAATGGATTTTCAAATGTGTTAGTCGCGCTAAAACTCGAAAACGGCTGAACTAGTTGGGCTGATTTTAGTCTCAAAATATTCGTAGAAGTCCAGGGAAGGTTTTAAAGTGACACGAAGTTCACCGGGACAGCTAGTACTTGATACATATTTTTTATTTTTATTTTATGACTAAATATTTTTTTCCAATACTATTTATCAACCTTACCAATGTGTTTTACTATCAAGTATTATATCATAACGTAAGATATCCATGCTTTTAATAGTGACACTCCAACCTTTTTATCACAAAAGGATTATTTTTAAATTATTTTATTACGACGTAACCATTGGGCGCACAGATTGGACGTCATAGTAAAAAATGTTAGGAATTGTGTATTCTATTCGAATATATATTTTTTTCTTTCTGGCCGGCACTTTCATTTTTTGGTCCAAAAATGTATGAAACGTGAATGATGTCCTTTGTGAAATATATTGATTTTCTTACTATTACCAACGCCGTCTAGACCTAAGCAGAAAGGACCTTTTTTTGTGTACGTTTTAATGTATGAGATCTGTTAGTCTACATTGTAGACTCTACAATATAGACTAACAGATCTATTTTTAGTTTTTAGTATAGTTTTATTGGTCTATGCTACTATTAATTGTAATTTGTAGTTATCATAATATTATATACTAGCTTTTGCCCGCGGCTCCGCCCGCGTAAATACAGTATCCCTCGGGAACACTGTACTTTTTCGGGATAAAAAGTAGCCTATGTTTTAATCCAGAGCCTTAACTACTACCATACCAAATTTCATCTAATCCGTTTAGTAGTTTTTGCGTGAAAGAGTAACAAACATCCATCCATTCTCACAAACTTTCACATTTATAATATTAGCAGGATTATTTAATAGGCAGTAGTACTGTGAAAGTATTTTAATATTATGATTATCTTACAATAGTTAATTAATACGCAGAAAAACGTTTTATTATTAAGTTCCTATTTTGTATTTTGAAATATATACCTAATTGTAGGTATAAGAATACCGTATATATAACTATAGGAATAGGAACTGTAGGTTTATCTATAAGAATAGTTATCCAAGTATTTACAATTTCTCTCGGACACGACGTTCTACACGCTTGTATCGACCTTGACCATCATACATAATATGGTGCTAAATTTCCTTTCAAAAAACATGCACAACTCACGTCTAGCGACTAGGGCTTCCCTCTGAAGTAAAACCACCCTTCACCACTGCTAACCAGACTTGAATACAACATTTTTTGCGGTGATCGAACCCACGACCTCTGGAGTCGAGAGCCAAGCTCTAAACCACTGGACCACGGAGGCATTAAAATGTTTTAATTACTAGTAAATTATTACTAGGATATTGAGATAATAAAAATCATAGATTCATATCTGGGGGCACGGTAGTACCCCCGCCAAGTAGAGCCAAGTGAAGCGCAAGGGCACTACCAGACCACCTTTTCTGGAAGTATTTCGTCGATTTTTTGAACTCATAACTTGGGTTTGGATTATACCAGATGGATGAAATTTTCAGGATATGTTCCCAGTAGCAGATGTATTAAGCATGTATATATAGTTTTGATTGCACAGGTCTTATACTTTAGATTTTATTGATATGTAAAAATCCCTGATTTCGTCACTGACCCACTGATGATCAACAAAATTATATCGTACTTCCGAATGTACTGAAATTTGGTACGTGAGCTTGTATTAGTACACAACTAACATAATAATTGTCAAAATTCGTAAATGTATCCTCCAACCAATTAAACTAGGGAATGAAAGTTTGTGTGAGACTTCCGCAAATTTTGATGCTAGAGGTCTGAAAATTGTTGTAGGGATCTGTGTTATAAATAATAACAATAAAATGTAACAAAATAACTATGTACCCTTTATTAACAACAAAAAACACAAAAAGTATTTTTGATCTTTATAGTTCAGAAATATTTTAATGTACTTCATCTCTTAATAGTAGTGTGCGAACGTCCCTTTAATAATTTGCTCCGTTGAAATTACTATAGAGTACTCGGGAAATAATTATTTAAATATTACGTCAATGTTTCCAATCCAAGTGACGAATGACGACATAACTGACATATAATATACGCGATAAATGGCGCTTGCAAACAAAACTTAAAAAATATTATGATTTATCATCAAAATGATTATTAATTAATTGAAGTAAATATAAAAGTAAATATAACTTGTAAATATAAGTGAAGAATGTCAAAAAACAACATGTTATAAAATTAGGCCATAAAACAGTTGCATACTTTTTAGTTTTTGAAAATCAAATATTTACAGGATTCACTTAGCTTAGAAGAAAATAAAATCTGGTAAAAGGCGCCATCTAGGAAAACCCATAGCTAATAAATATAGTATCAACGATGTGTGCGACATCATTGATAGCAGTATTTAATCCCGATAGATGTCAGCGCTTTGATCCTGCATCACGCTATGGGTGTGTTGTAAACAAATATTAAGTCCTTACATATGAAATTGGCGTTTTGTCGTACTAGCCACTTTGATCTCAAATAATATATCTTCTTTGACTAGGAATTCCAATTTCAAATTTATACCGCTATTTACTCATGCATTTGTGTTTCAAAAACCGTAATTCATTTGTTTTTTCTTTGCGTCACTCTGTTTACAAAATGGAAAACTTGAAATATCGTATTATTTTCGAGTACAAGTTCCACCGTGGCACCAGTACTGCAGAAACGGCTCGAAGGATTAATGATGTGTATGGCGGCGGTGTCGCAAAAGAAAACACAGTGCGTTTTTGGTTCCAACGTTTTCGTTCTGGAAATTTCGACCTGCAGAACAAGCCCCGTGGACGGCCGGAGACCAAAGCCACATAAGAGAAACAACGAAACGGCCAAGCCACATATTTTGACTAAGGTGTAGAGTTTGTGAAATTAGTCTTGTAGAGTTATGGCGTGTAGAGTCAGAAGCTTGGTTTTACATGAGATCTGATAAGTTTTTGACAGTGCGAGTCTTGGCAATATTTTGACATGAATATTTTTCTGGTGGGATTATGTTACATGCAAAATAATAATAAAAATAATCACGACGATCACCGAAAAAAATATTGTGAAAAAGTTGTCATGTCTTACCTTATATTCAAACTGCAATACAAATCCAGTTCGCGTACCAACAAACAATGTGTCCCATGCTCGATCCATTGTCTGTATAGGACTTAACACATTTGTCTCGGCGCCTATGGGACGTCCTGTCTGAAAACGAAATTATTAAATTAAAATGATACCTTAATTTAGTTACTGGTCAACTAAAAAAAGTAACCTTACCTCCAAGTCATACAATCTTATTCTAGAATCTAGGGATCCCGTGTATACGGTAGTACCATATTTTTCTTTTACTATCGTAAGACATGTTACTGCAAAGTTTGATCCATATAATGTAGAAAGCAGTTGTCCATCTGAATTAAAGCGGTAAACATGTCCATCTAAGGATGCTGCTAAGAAATTGTTTTCAACACACTGTAAATAAAAAATACTATTAAAGGCAATGCAGAATAGAATTGTGATAAAAGATGTGTACGAACAGCTAAAAGCACAACATATTTTTTTAAAAAATAACTAATTTTAATATACAGTGTGTGTCGTTTCGAGGCTAAGACAATTAAACATCAGATAAGATAAAACGTTTTAATTTTTTGGGAAACACTCCACTTTGGAGGTCGATATCCTCACCGGTTGTGACTTGTGACCCTCAAAAGTGGGGTGTTTTGTAATTTTTGTATGCAATTTGAATATTCTTATACTTTCAACAGCTGATTGTCTGTAGAAGGAATAAACTTTTGGTATTGTGTTTTACGTCAAATTGTTCGTATCAGTATCATCAGACATTCTGACAGATCAAATTTTGAGGTAAATCTAACCCTTTATACCTATTTAAAAAATATTTATAATATTTATAAATACTTGGACCAGTTATCAGACAAGGGAAGGAAGTTGATCGCCGAATCGAAAACGCCTGGAAGAGCTAATGGTCCACTAAGACTGATGGTGGGATTTACTTATCTTCCTAAAACGCAGATCGTAGATATGTGTATTCTGCCTGTCCTCAAGGTGAGACCACACGGCAGCGGAGCGACGCGACACGACACTTCTAGCTATACCATACCACACCAGAGCGACACTATGCAGCAAAATTTGCTCTTCAGTCTTTCGTTAAAAGTCTGAGCATCATGGAAGTATGTGATATGGGTGATACTAGTATGATTATAATGATGATACCTGTTTACAAAAAAGAAACGAATTTTTCTCAGTTTCACTCCCAATTTCACGGGTAATCTCCTTGCAAATTTTTTTTGTACTTAATGTTCCTTCTATAAGTCATATATCTCTAGATATTGACTAACAAGTATAATTAATTGTTCCTCGTCTAATATACTATTTTTACAATTAAACTTTATTTTTACCCACCAAAAGAAACATATGACTTGAATACCGTGTCGCGCCGTTCGCTATCCCGCACTAGCAGCAGCGGAACTACGCGCGCGCGGCGCGTCGAAGTTGGTGAGTTGGTCTACTTTGTCACGTAGTGCCGCGGCGCGTAGTGCGTTATCTATCTATCTATATATTATGTAAAAAGCAAAGCTGATTGACTGATTTATAAAAGAAAATAAATAAAAATCTTTTTATTCAAAATAAAAAACAAAGTTTTGTTTTCTGAACGTTAAACAAAAAAAAAGGATTACAATTACCACCGGTTCGGAACCCTAACCCAGATCAACGCACAGGCCAAACCCTTAGGCTAGAAATTTGAAAATTTTCACACGTATTTCTTATATGACGTAGGCATCCATTTGAATCATCCATGGAAGGATTTTAAAAAATTCAAGCCCCAAGGGGGTAAAATAGGGGATTAAAGTTTGTATGAAACTTTTAATTCCTTGGACATATTTGCATGATATTTCGTATGAATTGAGTACGGAAAAATAATGAGCGTATTTCAGCGTTTTCTAATATTTATCCCTCAAGAGTGTAAAATATGGGATGAAAGTTTTAAATTATTAGCTGCCAAGCTAAAGTTGGATTGGGCATGTCACGTTAGCCACCTCTCCGATAGAGAAGTTGTGTTCGAGGACCGGTCTGGGTCCCTGGTGAGGCGGGTCGTATGCGGCGTCCCTCAAGGTTCGGTTCTGGGTCCGGACCTCTGGGACATCGGCTACGACTGGGTCCTGTGGTGCAGTCTTCCCCCCGGGATGAGTGTCACCTGCTATGCGGATGACACCTTCGCCACATCTCGGGGACGATTGTACCAGGAGGCTGCGCGGCTGGAGTATCGCTCTTGGTCAGCCGCATAGGGCTTCGGGTACGTCTCGACAAGACCGAAACCCTGCTTTTCCGCGGACCCGGGAGGAAAGGACCCCACCGGGTGCCTGTGCACCCGGTGGGGTCTCATCGGGGAGGCCCCACTATAAAGTACCTGGCGCTCACCTTCGGCCCCCACTTCCAACAAATGGGGCCGAAGGTCATAACAGTAGCGTCAGCCCTGGGCCAGCTCCTTCCAAATATAGCAGGGCCCAGCGAAGCCTGCAGGCGGCTATACTCCGGTATATGTAGGAGTATGGCTATGTACGGGGCCCCCATATGGGCGGATTCCCTCACTGTTAGGAATAAGTCATAGCAGGGGCTACCGTACGGTCTCCTGGGTGGCAACCGCTGCCTTGGCTGGAGATCTGCCGTGGGAGCTCGTGGCGTTGGTGCTCGCCGAGGTGCGCCTCTTCGCTTTGCAGTGGAGGTCGAAGGCTTTTCGGTGAGTAGCCAACTTGGGAGAATCTCTCACGAGTGCGGAGGCTGGGGCAACAGTGGTTGCTACGAGGGTGGGGTGAGGTCCTGGAGCAGTCGCCGTACGGCCAACATACGGCCGCGGCACAGCGCCCAATCCTAGTTGCGTGGATGCGCCACAAGCGTAAACCCCTCACCTTCCGCTTTGCACAGGTGCTCACTGGGCATGGGCCCAGTGAGCACCTGCATGCTTCGGTGCGTACTTGTGTAAAGTCACCAAGTGGGAGCCTACGCTAGCCCGCCACGAATGTGGCGCTGTGGAGGACACGACCCTGCACACCCTAGAGGTATGCGACCGATGGGCCGTGCAGCGCCACGATCTCGTGGCATTGCATGGGCGGGACCACTCGCTCTCGAGTGTGGTATGCTACATGCTCGAATGCGATGAGGCCTGGCAGGCGGCGGTCTCTTTCTGCGAATACGTAATTTCAGGACAGAGAGATCGATCCATCCTCTATTTCGCTCCGCCAGCGCAAGACAGGAGTACGGAGGCATCGCTTTGTGATCCTCCTGTCTAACGGGGCTCCGGGAGAGGATGGGAATCTCCCCGGCTTAGCTAGTCCGGGCGCCGGAGGGGCCGCTCCAGTTTGCCGGAGTGGCCCCTAATTTTGGTCGAAGTCCGGTCCCTTTAAGAGGGAGACCGGCCGGTCGCGGGGGGTGTCCTGTGTTAGACAGATCCGGGACACTCCCCTTCATAGCGGCTGAGGGCAATCCGCAGGTGGTTTTAGTAGGTAACGTATCGGCGACAGATCGAATGTCGCCGGGAGTCCCACATACAGGAGGCAGCCAAGCTTTTCCCCTGCGAAATAAAAAAAAAACATAGAAACGGTCACGTTAGCCGCATGCGTCCCGACGGCTGGGCAAAGATAACAACAGATCCCGAAGAAGGCCAACGCCGCCGTGGCCGGCCTAGGAAAAGATGCGCGACGAGCTGGAGGCAGCCAGGT
Source organism: Phengaris arion (assembly GCA_963565745.1). Classification (NCBI taxonomy): domain Eukaryota; kingdom Metazoa; phylum Arthropoda; class Insecta; order Lepidoptera; family Lycaenidae; genus Phengaris; species Phengaris arion. Next base: position 11,821,898 of record OY751435.1, on the reverse strand, counting down.
TGGCCAATGGCAGCGCAGTAGCGAGCACAATGGAAGCCCTGTATGGAAGTATAGCAGCTTAAAAAAAATGAGACCCTATTAACGTGTGTGGCTCATAACGAAAATTAATTATTTTGTTTCATTCAACGCAAGGTAGTAACTAAAAAATCAAATATTCAATTGCTTGTAACTTCTGGGGGTGAAAGTTGCGACTCCCAAAGGGTGTTTTGTCGATAAAATTAATAAACCTAATTATGTGCTGTTTAAATTTCTTAGCCTCAAGACGACACACACTGTATAAATATTACTCACCTCAATTGCCAGTATGGCATCACCATTTCCAGATACAAGAATAGAGTCTCTCTGTAAATTTTCATCAGATGAATAATCAAATACTTTACACTCATCATTTTGACTGAAAACTGTAGCTGCCACTTCTTCCATTGATGATTGGCTATTATCCAATATTACTTCTTCATTAATTGCTAAGGATACATTTTCAATGGCTTCCTTGTCATTGTCAGCTTTAACTACACATACATCTCCAATTACAATGTCCTCAGATACATCAAGCATATCAAATTGTATTTCATTAACAACTGCTTCTTCAATAACTTTAGTTGGTGCATCATCAAGAGTTTCTCTCGGCTCTTCAATATTAGGCATTATCTTATCATCCTTGTGTAGTGATGATGTAGGAGTAATATTCTTTAAATACTCTTGTATATCCATTCTCATCAAAACAACAGAGCACCCTTTTATGCTATATTTTTTACAGTAATCTACAGCAAAAGTTTCCTTATGAACTGGTTTTTTCTTTGAAATTTGGCGACTTTTTTTGTTTTTACCTTTTTTCTTTACTGGTGTCAATTCATAATCATCAAGCGATATAATATCTTCTAATGGTCTTTCATCCGTTATTATTTGTTCTATAAGTGATATATTTGGTGTTTTTATTTTTTTATTATTCAGCTTTTTAATCGTTCTTGTTGATACATCTGACTGTTGATTATTCTTGAGAGAATCTTTCCGCATATATGTTTTTTTAACGTCTTTTACTGTATTTAGTTCTTGTGCTTCACTGTCAAATACTATTTTTTCCAACTCTTCATCGGGGATATTAACAAAGTTTTCCACTATGGCATCCTCTGTTAGTATATTCATATTTGACTCACCTTGTTCTTCTCCAACTTCAACATTTAAAACGGTCATGCCCAGAGTATTCAAAGAATTTATACTTGATTCTTTAGACTCCATTGAGCTGTACAATTTAAACTTTTCTTGAATTAAAACTTGTATTTCTAAATCAATTTCTTTCATCCTTTCAAGTGGATCTATGACATTAAAACCCGGCTTATCAGTTACTTTTATGTCGGTTTGTGTAGCTTTAGCTGCCAAAGATTTGTTAGCAGTTTGACTAAATCCTGCTTGCTTTTTTGGTTTTATGGTTTGTGTCTCCTTGGATGTCATTTTTTTAGAAATTTGTATATTGGCCTGTGATTTACATACTTGTTTATTTAATACTGTTATATCTGCAATTTTCCTATCATTCTTATCATTTCCAAGTTCAAATTTTGATGGAATGGCTGTATTTCTGTGGGCATGATGAATACTCATTTTTTTTGGTTGTTCAGTAAACATATCAATTGTTTTTAATGTAACTTTGGTTTCTGTTTTGGATGTCGAACTGTTATTATTAGGAATATTCAAATCTTTTGGACTTGTGGATTGGTTGGATGATGTCGAGTCACATTTTTTCCGATTTTTGATATATTTTGCGTCAGGTGTTTTTGGAACTTCTTTTTTAATAACACGCTTCTCTGAAGTTATGTTTATATCTTTAGAAACAGTTTTGCCCTTTTCTTTTGAAAAAAATAAGTTGAATATTGATTTTGGCGCGTCACATTTCTCAGATGTTGTATTTGCGCAATCATTTACGTTTATAATTATATTTTTATTCAAAATTTGTTTACTTGCTTCCAGAGGTTGAGTATTTTCACTTTTTTTGCGTTTTTCTTTGCGATGGGAAGGTTTTTGATCATTCGTTCTTTTGCGTGAGTTTGATGTCAACTTGTCACAGGGAAAATCATCGTTTGTTCTTTTGTTACTTTGACTCATTTTAGATTCTCTATTTTTCTGTTCGTCAACTTTAGTATTTTCAACATCTGAAGTTGGAGGGAATTTTAAGTTTTCTGATTTTTCGCCAACCGTATCATTTCGAATTGGATCTGTGTAATAATTATAGAGATATTCTTCTCTCTTTTCTTCTTTACAAGGTATTTCTTTTTCAACACTAGCTTCACTTTTAACATTGGCTGAGTAAATAGTATTGGCTACTGCATTTTGAGTACTTACATTATCTTCTTGTTCAATAAAATCATGATCTACAGCTACATGATACTGATTATCAAGTTCTGCAAATGTATCATCTTCCTCAGACAGTGGTTCAGTTCTAGCGTCAAAACGTTGTTGATTTTCAAATGAGTGATCCATTTTGTCTTTAGAACTGTGATATTGAGAGGTCGCTGTATCAGTACTTAACTGTTTACTTATCCTTTTAGGCAGTCTTTCAAATAGTGGCCAATGTTCTGTTTCATGAGAATGTGATGCTGGTATACTATCACGATTTTCATGATGTCCATTATTATCATAGTCTGTGTGGATATTACCATAACTTTGGTAGTCATGCATTAAATCAGTTGATACATTTTGACTTCTCAGATTATCATGACGAAACTCATTAAAATTTGTATGTTCATCTTGTATATATGGAATATCTTCTTCATAACTTGAATTCAAGTTTTCTATTTGCAATATATTATTTAGCTCTGCCATAACCATTGGTTTTATGTCTTCTAGCAGTACAGTATCTTGTGGATCTAATATACACTGCATTTGTTTCATAAATGTATCTTCATAAATAGTGTTGTTATCGCTTTGAATAAAATCGTCACTAGAACGACACAGAGACTTTTCTGCAACAGATCGTAAATGCCTATTAAAACTGTTTTGTGATTCAGTTATTAGACTATTGATTGCAAATTCAAATTTAGTGGAACAATTTGGATTGTCCATAAGTTTGTGGATTTTTTCTTTGTCCATTTTAAACAGTTGATTCACGATTTTGTTTTTCATTTTAGCACAGTTTGCTTTATCGCTTTGTCTTTGTTTCTGAATTCTCTTCTTTATTGGGGTTTCCTGTGATCCATGCGAAACATTAATTTGGTCACCCCCACATGTTTGATCTTCTATACTTTGCCTGTTTTCATAATTATCAAGGTTTATTGATTCTGATCGATTTTGGAGTCGTTTTCTTACAATATTAACAGTATCATCTACTGATCGGCTAAAAGAGTTTGATTTATCAATTGCTGAAATTGTAGAACTACAATCATAGTGATCAGATGATGGTGGTCTATGACCGGAATATTCTGGTATCAGCATCTTATTTGGTTCAGAAAAATCATTTCTTTGATTTGTGTCAAAATTTCTGTGTAAATATGGTCTGGCGTCATTGGTCCATGGATCTACATTGCTGCTTCTAAAACTTCTACTAACTTGTCGGTGATCAACATCTCCCATGCTATTTTTATGCAAGAAACTATTGTCATGTTTATTTTGGAAAAAGTTTCTTTGACTATTGTATGCATCTGGAGGCATGTCATATTCAGGCCTGTTTTTTGTAAATATATTATGTCTTTCATTATATCGTGGTTTTTCAGAATTACCGTGATATGAGTTATGGGAATCTGGCCTATAACTGGGTTTTCCCAAATGTTTCTCATGTCCTCTTTCAATATTTTCAAATCGACCACTATATGCATGTGGCCTAGTGGAATGCTTTGGTGGTGAATAGCTGAAAGGACAAACATCAAAATTATTTACAATAGGCTACTTGGCTCATATTTAATTTTATATATTGAAGGTGTATTTCCTTTAGTACTTGACTTAGGAGAACGTGTTCTAGCGATATCATAAAAAAAAACTTAAGATTGATAAAAAAAGTTGATTTAAATGTATTTATTTTTGTTTTTTAATTTCTACTGATGAAAACACCTCAAAGCAACTTCTGGCAAGGATGTGACAACACAAACACACTAAACACATATGTAGTAGCGAAATGGAATGTGTTTTTGTAAATAAATAGTTCATGACATTATAAAAAGTTTTATTTATTTATTTAATAATTTATGTACACACAATAATAAATAATGAAATCATAAAAGTAGGATACAATTCAGTACCATGGTACTACTTATACCAAAATTGAAATTTCTTCCAGTAGACCCGATACAGGAGAACATAAAGAAAATTAACAGTATCTGGTGCATACAATTATTAATAATATGAAAACAGAATAAGTTCTTTAATATTATACAAATACTTATGTAAATAAAGTTATTTATACCAAAACGGCAAACGGATTGTCACACCACCATTTTAGTACTACCTACTATAGCACAGATCACAAATAGTATTTAGGTTTTTAAAAAGTGTATTTTAAAAATATTTCTTTTGTAGGATTTTAGGTTTTAAAATAATGTAATTTTTTTTGATGTAATGAAACAATTATGAAGCGTTTAGGACATAAATAAAAACTAGGTTAAGTAGCCTATTGGCTATTTTGAAATTAGTCCATTTCAATATTAGTCCGTTACATACCTACTTAGTATATATAAGTACCTATCTAAAAATATTGTGTGTCCTACATGTTTTTTGATAAATTTTTTTTCTTAATAATTATTATTATTATTAATTAGGTAACAATAAAAAAAAGTATTAACGTTATTTAGTTAAAGAAGTGAAACACAATTTCAGAAAATCAATTATGTGTGTTAATTTTTCACAGAAGTAATGCCATTAATTGACATAGCAATAACAACAAGAATAACATTATTTTAATATTTTTCACTGTGCATAATATGTCTGGAGCATCCTAAAACAATTTTACATTTATTTACATACCGGGGAGTTTCTAATAGACCAAAACTTGGCCTTGGTGGCCGATAATAAGCATTGCCGCCGTTTCGAGGCCTAAAGTGTCTAGGGGCTTCATTACGCCATCCACCAGACCTTGCATGACCTCGCCTCATGATTTTTGATTATTTCACTGCATTATATTTTTGATAAACATAAAAAACTTTCAAATTTTATGTAGTAGCTCAAGTTTGTAGCAAAATAGATATTTGCGACAGATTATTTTGTATTTTGCAAAATAAACAAGTTTGATCAATGAGTGTAGGTTTGACAAGTGACAGTTGGCAGATTGGCATAGACTATAGACTGTTTTTTTTATTATTAAATATATGCTAAAGAGGCTTCTAAATCTGGTGATTTAAGTAATTTTAAAGTTTACTGCCAAGATCTTCTATCTCTGGCTAAGACACATATGACCTCTGAGTGGAATAATATTTGGACCGATTTGTGTAGAACCAAGGGACGATTTTATGCCGTAATACAGGGATCTATATCTATACCTAGTAGGCCCTGGTTTTTTAAGTACTCTAAAGCTAGCAAATCTGTTTGTTCTACTATTTGTCGACTTCGCCTTGGACATTCGTGTATGTATTTTTGGCCAAAATAAGAGTCAAGGATAGCTCATTGTGCGAGTGTGGCTTAGATGAGGGTTCTCTTGATCATATCTTCTTTAACTGTCCTATAAATCTTTCTTTATGACTTCCTTCCTACAAACATTCCTCGACCGATTAATATATATATATATATATATATATATATATATATATATATATATATATATATATATATATATATATATATTTTCATTAATTTTTATTTTATTTATATATGTTCTGTATATTATTTTTTGTTAAAAAATAAAAAAAGGCTAAGAAACATTGGCTTTGCATATTATTCTGTTTTTATACTAGTAATTATAACTTATATCATTCTGCATGAGGTACCCATGAAGTCATTGCATGAGCCATTCCCTGCACTGTACGCCATCAGCTTTTCACTGAACATCTGCTGCATCACACTGACGCTGGCAACTCCTATTACAAGGAAGGCAATGCCAAAAGAAGAAGAAGAAGAATATATAGCGTCGGCTTATAACCATATTTTGCCAGTGTTGTTAAAAGGGCGGGAAATAGAATTTTCGTTTCAATTTTCAACATCATATTCCTAAATCGTCAAGTCTAAAGTCAGTCAAAGTCCAAATAAATAGTCAGTTCAGTCAATGAGTCATGTCAGTTGATTCAGTAAAGTGGTAGAAGCTTTACTAAAAGTTCCTAGGGAGTTTTGGAAGAACACAAAATAGCTCGTGTTTTGAAGTTGTACCACTTGCCCACACGTTGTGCACGTTAACGAATATTCAATGGTTAATATTCTATTAATATTACATATTAAGAACCGAAATAATACAAATTTATGAAAGAAATACAAAAAACAACGTCACCCATTGAATTCCCCGGGAAAACTCCCAAGAGTAAATTTCTTAACCAAAAACTAACTATAAAATATAAAAAAATGTTATGTTTTTTAGACAGATTATTGACCTGTGCACATTGTACATAATTGATAGAATATTGTGATAAAAAATAATTGAGCAAGATGTGTGTTTATATTTTGGGCTGCATAAATTACAAATTTCATATCCTATCTAATAGATGGCGCTGCTACAATAGGTACTTTATACAGTATTTTTTAGCTTAAGACTAGTAGTAAGAAATTAAAATATTTTAATTAAATTAGCCTGAAATAATAAATATAACTTATGTAAAAATAACTTGTGTAATAAAATTGAAAGGCCAGCCAAACATTCTTACTAAAATTTTAAAAGTTTATTTAATAGGTAGTCGAAAAAGTAAAACTTTGTACATCCTTAAATTTTTAAATGACTAACAATTACTAGCAATCTAATGAGGGTTTTTAAATTCGTGACATTTGGCTACCAAGCGCTGCCTGGTGACAGAAAAAGAATCGAAAATTCTTATAGACCGTTTTTATATCACTTACGCCACCAGACACTTGACGCTTTGTGTGGGCTGGGTTCGCCCCCTAGCGGCAGAAAAAATATCAAACACCCTCATTGTTTCAAAAGTTTTTTTATAATAATTTATTTATTATTATGTCATAATGTTAGTTTAATGCTCTAATGGCCCGTTATATAAACGTCGTTATATAAATGTCAAATGTGTATCGCAAAAAACCGTCAAATGATTGAATGACGACATTTTCAACAAATAGTTATAGATAGATAGGTTATTGAAACGGGCCGTTAGGCATCTCTAAGGTCTTAACAGACAAAAATAAAATAAATAGTTTGACTTGAGTTCCAAAGAAAATAAATTAAAGAGATATTTAAATTACTATAAATTATTTCAGGAAAATCCCATCAACAATTCTAAAAAAGAAGAAAAAAGAAATACGACAGTGTTAGTAAATTTTAGTTTCTCTATCCAATACTAGATGGCAGGTTTTCAAATCCTTGGCGAAGCTGCTACCTGCCCTTGGGGTTAAGCCGAAGTAAAATTGTATTTATTTATTAATGAAGAAATTTTTCTTTAGACAAATCCATCGATTAGATGAGTATTTCAACTCTTATTATTTATTTCAAATAACACGATTTAGTTTCGAAAATACAAATACAATTAAAATTATAGGTATTATAATATGTAGTTACATGTATATATATATATATATATATATATATATATATATATATATATATATATATATATATATATATATATATATATATATATATATATATATATATATATATATATATATATATATATATATATATATATATATATATATATATATATATATATATATATATATATATATATATATATATATAAATAATTAGAATCTAGATTCTACCGTATTCTACTAACTACTTCATAGAGCATGATCAAACAACAACCAGGTTTGCCTTTTTATATTGCGTTGCGAAAAAATTTAGGCCTTTTAATTCGTTATTGCCTACCTATTTGATGATTTTTACAGTGTTCTTTGATTGAAGGTACCCATCTTTAAATATGTTCTGACAGCAGTACATTGTATTTAGTCAGTCACTAGCCTGGCTCGGGCGTCTGTAAATGACGTTATATACCCAGCCAGCTTGTCCTTGCCGTACCAGCTTGGCAGGTTAGTACTTCTGGGGCCGTGAACCGTGTGCGGGTTTCCTCACTATGTTTTCCTTCACTGTTAGAGCATCCGTAATGTAATAATGTACTTGAGATTTGAATAAGTTTCATTAGTACACGCCACAACCTGGAAAAGTGCGAATTACGGAGCTATGTGAATTAGTAATCTTCTAATTAATGAATATAGAATTATACTTATAAATAAGTAGACGGTAGATAGTGGATACCTACATAATGTTATGATGGAAAACAAATTCGCCGAAGGAACCTTCATATTTGAATAATGTAGGTATACTAATTATTGTCTTTGACATAATATTGTAATGGGGCGACGTTCAGTAGGTATAAATCGTTATGACAACATTTTCAATAGCTGCGGCCTGCGTACACGGGGGCCCTATGAACGGAACGTTAGTGGCGTCCACTTAAGACGCAGACACGATTTCCTTGGCCTTTTCTTTAAGGGTTGTCACTTCGCAATAAATCTTAATTCGTATTTTTATGGGATATACCAAGAAACGCAGAAACGAAGGCGGATCGCAAGATGTTTTGACGATTAACATACTACGATCTATTCCACGCGGGTATGAGATTTTTTTAAAATTGTTATAATGTTGAATTTCCAGGTTTCGGATGCATATGTTAGGCACGGTATCTGGCACGAATTAAGGACCTTAGTTTTAATATTTGTTGGCATGCTACTCTTGAATATCTCCCTCATTGCCATTTGTTCCACGTTAATTGTATCCTGCGTAACCTGCGTTCTACTTCTTGCTCATTACTTTTTTGGTCAAAGCTAATTTGTTTACCTAGGTAGATATAGATGTCTGTATATGTCAGGGGCTCGGATTTCACACATATTTTTTTCTTTATGCTGTTTGTCATTAACGTTGTTTTGGATAAATTCTTATCTGAGCCCACGGGTTTACTGGCACGATTGAGTGACTCTATCATATGTTGAATTTCAAGTTCTGATTCGGATAGAAGGATCAAGTCATCTGCAAACCGCAAGTGGCTTAGGTAGTCTTCTTTTATTCTTATACCTAGACCTCTCCAATTAAGCTGGATAATAATTGACTCCAGTGTTGCTATGAATAGCATAGGAGAGAGGGGGTCGCCTTGTCTCACTCCTCTATTGACCGGAAACCAAGGCTCGGCTTTCTCAAATTTTACCCTACTCTTGCTATCATTGTATATACTCTTGATTACACTGATGATTTGTTTTTCGACTCCTTGTGTTGCTAAAGTTTCCCATATACTTCTGTGTGACAGACAGTCAAATGCTTTTTTGTAGTCAATATATGCAATATAAAGTGGCCTGTTTTTCTCTCTATATTTGTCAATGAGCAGCTCTATGGTTGAATGTGGTCGATCGTACCTTAATCCGGCTTGTTCGATGGTTGACGTCTTTCAAGAGTAGGTAGAGCTTATTCTTTTATTTATTATTTGGGAGAACAGTTTATAGATAGTAGGTAGCAAGCTTATCGGTCTGTAGTTTCCTATGTCGTTAGGGTCCCCTTTTTTGTATATAAGAATAACATCCGATTAGGATCATTGGGTGGGAGTATCTTCAGATTCTATTAGGAAGTTCAATAGTTCAGATAGACAGGCGACAGTTGTAGATGTCCTTGCGATATAATAATAATATCTATGGACGCTTCACACCACGTAAACCTGGCCCCCGTGCTAAGTATCCGAAGAACTTGTGTTACAGGTGCCAGAAAACGGGAAGTATATTTAATACTTTTATACTATACATATATTTAAGATTTTTATTATATTATACACATATTTAATACACATCCATGACCCAGAATCACGGATAATCTTTTTGTTCCTTCGGCGGGATTCGAACCCGCGACCCCCGGCTTGAGCACCAACGCGCTGAACCATTGAGCCACAGAGGTCGTGAATATATTTACTTATTAGCTTGTAGAGGGCAGAGATCTCGTTTTTTATCGCTCTAGATTTGTTTTTTATACTTTGCAGTTCTCTTCGTCTTTTCATTAATTGTAGTGTGCGCTCTGACAGAATTTTATGAGAAATATTTGTTTTATTTTCGTTTTGGATTGATTGAAGACTTTTGTTGATTGATTTGATAATGTTGTCGTAGTAAGTTTGAACTGATTTATTTCGCGCTGAGCATTTCAGTCAGCTATTTATTAAATTTTGAGATGTCTTCTTCCTTTGTTTTATTTTGAGATGTTGTTATATTTTATACGACTTTTCTTTGAATGTGTAAGGGCTAACGTAGCTCTAACAGGTCTATGGTCTGAAGGATAGTTTACATTTAGTACTTCTATATTTTGTAACATATGCAATTTGAACAATGATTTGACAGAATCGAGTCAATCTCATTTTCATACTTTTTATCAGTACCTACTTACTCTACTATAAATATCTTAACTAACACAAATCAATGTGTAATTTTTTGGTTATTTTAAAATGACCTTATTTTTAATATTATGATACTAATAATACACTACGCTTTATAAACGCGGCCTTACTATTGTTTTACGTAAGTATTGCCTATCGGTAGTACGTACCGTCGGTGGTCGTGTTTCATCATCATTTATTTTGAATAGTGACGTAAAAATGTCAGTACAGTTTTACTAGAATTGTGTGATCGTAGGAGTATGATATTTGGCAACGTTAATATTTATAGAAAGAAGGTGAGCAGAAAGCTAATATTTAATAACGCTTAGAAATATATAAAATAACAATATCGAAAGTTGACAGCCCTAGCAAGAGAGGGCATCTCCCCTACTAATTTGCTAAGATTCGTGCAGCCCGCATCTTTGATTAGGAATCTATACCGTCCCTCCGAAGAACCTGCTTACTACCTACTCATCGAAACTGCGCACTTGTCTTCATGGACTTGGGTATATATAATCCTACTACTATTATGAATATGAAAGTTTGTGAGGATGGATGGATGTTTGTTCTCTTTTGATGCAAAAACCATCGAACCGATTTTTGATGAAACACATCTAGGCCATATTTTATTTATTTTTTTGGCTAATGAAAATTAGTTTCTCAGAGTGTAGAACTATAATGTGCTTCCCGATAAGGCGATAAACACTATACGGATAACTAATTATTCGTTTGCCATAATAAAAAGTTAGTTACTATAACCCGACTACGCAAACTATAATATATGCCTATGTAACCCGGGCATTATTACGAATCTATTGACACCTTTCCACCACAAAATTTAAATAAAAAATAAACTGGCCAAGTGCGAGTCGGACTCGCGCACTAGGGTTCCGTGCGAACGACAAAAAATCACGTTTATTGTTAAAATATTTATAATAAATATTTATGTTATTCTGTTTTTAGTATTTCTTATTATGGCGGCAACAGAAATACATCATCCTTGAAAATTTCAGCTATCACGGCTATGGAGATACAGCTATGTAACAGACGGACGGACAGACAGAAAGTGAAGTCTCAGAATAGGAATTCTGGCTACTGTTAATATTGTGATAATTATAGAAACACATAGTAGTGTGAGTTATTAATCTGAGGACTACCTCAAATTAATAACTCACACATGAAAATAAAGTTACACACTAGTGAGTAACTATATTTTCATTAATTTTCTGTATTTCTAAGAATTACTTAAAAGAATAGCTTTCCGCACACCATCCTCCACACAAACTTTAACTGTGCCAAATTTCATACTCCCCAGTTAGTATCATTCTCGTAAAGCTGTATGTTTTAAAACGTGCTGTGTGTTATTGCTTCACGCATTGATGATATTATATGATGATATATTATGGTGATGTTGATTAAGGTAGGTATGTAATGTAGTTAAAAAGCATATAAGTGTCGTTAATTTAAAGTCTCGTAGATTTCGATGAAAATATCGCACACATACACACACACACACGCGAGTTCATACGAGTACATTTTTGTCAAAATAAGTAAAGTGTCTAGCATAGCTACAGATGTTAAAAATGATTTTATCTAGGTGTGTCTAAGGCTAGGATTATATGATCCGTGATCCGGCGGACCGGGGAAAATTCAGAGCACTGAAAATAGAACTCTGGGCTAATACAATAGAGTTGAAAATCGAAGTATCGAGTGTCGAGCTGTCATATATGACATTGACATTTGACTTGACGTGTGTTCGATTTTCAGCTTTATTGTATTAGCGCAGAGTTCTATTTTCATTGCTCTCATTTTTCCCCGGCCTTACGGATTCCGGACAATATAGTCCCAGCATTAGTATATTTTACAGGAACGTAACTATTCATAGGACTTGTGGGTTATACCCGATACCTTCAGAAGCCGGTAGTTTGCAAGGTTTATAATTAAGATACCGGAGCATTAAGTTATTATAAGTTTGGCGTTTTGTAGCAAACCAACCAACTTTTAGTTCGGACGCTACAGATGCATATGGTAGCAATTGAAAATTAAACACGTAAATTTTAAATTTTTTTTATTAATAAAATCCTCGGTTACGTTATTGCTAATACTGAAAATAATTCTTCCTTTCCGGGATCTTTTCTGAAAAATATGAGAAATTTTTGTTAGGTATTTTTATGACAAACAATATACTAACAACTATATGTTACTTATGGATTTTTTCACAATTTGTTGATCTAAATTAAATATTTATGTAATTTAATAAGTTGGTACCTACAAATACACTACCGACACGATTATTACAATGTTTCTCTAAGTATATTACCTAAATAGGTATTACTTAGAGAAATATTAATATTCAAATGAATATTTCCCTGAAATCCTAATAAAGGTAATAATTTGCTTAATTGATAGAAAACAATATTAAACAACTCTAAATCCAAAATATAAAAAAAAAATGCTAAGAGTTTTTATTTAGAGCGTCATTCAGAAGAAAGACGCAGAGCAAGTTCAGCCAACTCAGCTACGAAGTAAGCCACTGTTTCAGCTTAAATGCCTAAACTTGGTCGCCAATTACAATTCTGTTAAAACTTAGTGCTGTTCAAATATTTTTCGATATGTATTTACATTAATATTTTTACATATTTGAATAGCTGTCATGTTTAAGGATGTTTATTTTATGACAGGAAGGAGTTAGGTACCCTTCAAACACCCTTTTATTTGATGTTGTTAAACGCCATACGGTCCAGACTGCAAATCCAGAAGCCTGTCATTAGTGTCATATTAAAACGGACTATTAGGCAAATATAAAAATGATGGCAATGAAATGGTGACACATTGACGGTTATTTCACACTATTGACAGGCTGCTGGATTTGCAGGCTGGACCGTGTGTAAGACGCTTTACTCTGTAACCATTAGAGTAGTAACTATAAATAAGTAAAACAAAGCCAGCCAGAAACATAAACTTTATTTCAACTGATAAAATGAAGAAGAATAATGTAAAATATATATAAAATGTTATCTAACTGACTGATTACGGTTTTTATTATAGATTTGTTTATATTATACTAGGACGTTTATAAATCGTAAAATATTATAGGTAATAGTGAGTGTATGTCACTGTATGACACATTATTATTTTTGTGGCAGACATCTCTTATCGACTCGAGCACAACACTAATGAGCGTCCGGCGAAGTTAAATACTTTCTTAGTCTTCGCCAAGTTTGTCAATGGATTTATTATACAAATAGTTCAGTATTCGCGGTGATTTGTAGTTTGTCTTAACCGTTCTAACTGCTATTGTCGTCGAGGAGTTTACACAAAATTGCTTATAACAACAATGGCTCAATACTAACAAGTTACGAGATCGGAAGAAAGTTTAGTTTACTAATTATTTTTATGTATTTTATTATGTGTGTGTGTGTGTGCAAATAAAGAGTTTTCTATATATCATTCTAACCGTGTTTTGTAAGTATAAAAAACCGGCCAAGTGCGAGTTGGACTCGCAAAACCCCTAAAAATCACGATTGCTGTTTGGAACCCTACTTAAATATTTATTTCGTTCTATTTCAAGTAGGTATTTGTTGTTACAGCGGAATCTGAATCTTCAAAAGTCTCGCGGTTCATGAGATACATCATGGTGACAGACAGACGGCAGACGGACGGACAACGGAGTATTAGTAATACTACGTTTTTATCCTTTGGGTATGGTACCATAAAATTGAGAATTTTAGGTCTTTTTACCTACACCTAACGCAGTTATATAGTTGATACAGTAATTTTATGCGAGTTTAAAAAAAAATACCCCGAAACCCTAATCAGCATAAAGGAAAAAAACTCCCTAAATCAATGAAACGCAATACAAGTTGAACGCAATAAATACCGCCTCTTTCCACCCCAGGGGGTGAGACCCTCGCGAAACACAATGGCGTCTTGTCTTTATCTTTTCCTTATGTAAATGAAATGATGAAATATTGAAAATTTAATGAGGTTAAGAACTTTCCCGCCAACATCGGCGCCGACGGTTCTTTTATTTTCGAATTTAAATGAGCCATTCAATAAAACTTAAGTAATTCCCTCCTTCAAGTTATAGTGTTTTTTAATTTTGTAATGAAAAGGATTTTTCCTTATGCTTTTCAGATTTACTTACACTGCAATTTGCATATTAATTACCTTTTTTTTTAGCAAAATCTGCAAACCTTTTAGAGATACGTATAAAGATAGCATGTACTCGACAGATCTTCTAATACCTATTGCGTTTGCTACTTTTACTGTCTACAAAAAAAGCATGTAGGTAGGTACTTAATATTATCATACTTGTAGCAATTTACGAGATACTAAGATTGTTGTAATTTGTAAAGTATTTACTATTTACGATGGGAAAGATCAGATCTTGTTAGACATTAGTTTGTTTTATCAGGTCACTTTGCGAAACTGTACGAATTAATTGATCAAAATACCAAAAGCAGAACATTGGGGGTTTGTGGTAAGGAAGTCTTCTCTACTTCCGGCGTCATAATGGCGCAGGATCCGTTTCCGGCGCACACTTGAGCTGAATGTAAGAACTTCCTCTGTCTTAATGAATTGTACGAAACTGAAATGCTAATTCAAGTTTACGCTGTCGTAATGCGAATAGTTTCACTGTTGTGCCATCATTGTGTAAGTATTTAATATTTACATTATAAAAGATTAATAATTAATATTCAGATAACATTTTGTTAACAAAAGGATTACTCGAATTTATATTACTTAATCTAAACTTCGGATGATAAAAATAATTTCTAACCACTGACGTCGGAAATGGGGCTTCGGCGTTTAGCTAGCTTTAGGTATTTAGCTCACCATAATCCACTGCTGACATTCAAAGGCTACCCATTTTCACCTTGGAAGAAGAATATACACGGAAGAAACACTAAAATCGATACAATGTTTTTGTACATTGGTTGTGATTTTGGTGGTTTTTTTTTCGTACGACGTATACGAATTATGACTTTATTATATTAGTAAGTGACATGAAATTGATAAAATATAAATGTTATTTGTGTACGGAAAGCTTCAACAAAAGTGAGATGTTGGATGACTAATTTTATTAGACATCTCTTTCTTCCCCATTAGCATGTATAAGGAGAATAAAAACTTAGGCCTTTTTATCCGTTATTGGATGATTTATACAGTAGGTATTCTCCGAGCGAAGTAGCCACTCTTGAAATACTGTAGTGTCAGTTTTTAAATGTCGTATGGTTGCCCAAGCACGTACGGCATTCTCACAACATAGTCAGTCTAGATCAGAGGAATGACTGGTCAATACGTCTGGGGCCAACCATGTGCGGGTTTCCTCACGATGTTTTCCTTCAGCGTTAGAGCGTCCATTTAATGTACTTGAGAACTGAAAAAGTTTCATTGGTACACGCCACAACCTGGGAATCGAACCTGCACTCTCTTGAGTGCGAATCAAACGGTCTATCCACTTGGCCACGGAGCTCCTAAGGAGAATTAGGAACGATATATTATGTCTACTTCTCCTGCTAATATTTATGCTATTTAAAGTTATAAATCTGAGGTTTTCTTAGAAATGCAGATTTCATTACGATGTATTCTTTCACCGTTTCTCTGTAGACATAAGATCAGAAAAGTCTCATCGATTCACGCCAATATTACTTCTACTGCTAACCATAGATAAAATTAATTAGAACGAAATAGAATTTATTATCTTAGAACATGTCTGCATGGCTAGCTCCAGATGTGTGCGGCGGACAGCTCGGCCCGGTGCCCGCTAACAGGTACACGCGAGTCTTTCGTATATTTACTATCTATGGACTTACATAATATTACTGCGGGTTGCAGTTGGCATGAGATAGCTTATTTGTATGTTTTGTATTTGTCGCTCGATATAAAGTAAGCAGTGACAAAACTTCCGAATAAGCTATCCGACACTTATTTGAAGATTATGAAACGGGCCCTAAGTGATAAAGTTAGTTACACTTAAGCCCACGGCGATTTTTTGTAGTGATGCTGTCGCGCATTTTGTAAACGATCGACAGCATTGCTAGAACGCGCGTTAGTCGCATTTGCAACGTGCTACAGAAATGATGCCAACGAGCTATTAACGCGCTACAACATTGCGACTGTATCGATATTTTAAACGTTGTCACATAATGTCCGCCAAGTAATCTTTCTTTAGTAAATGGGTGCATCCAATATTGATTGCTTTCGCTTCGGCTGCTTACGTAAAAGCAGCACCAAAGACAACGTGACTAATGTTGCCTCAACGGAGATCATCTTGCAACTGTGACGATCGCAGGCATTTTTGTGCCGTTACTGAATTGCGTTTGCATCGCGACTGCACCGTGTTTATGTGGGCGAGGGCACAAAGATAGTGACCGCATCGCGACTGTATCGATACGAATGGGCTAA
Organism: Phengaris arion; assembly: GCA_963565745.1. Lineage (NCBI taxonomy): Eukaryota > Metazoa > Arthropoda > Insecta > Lepidoptera > Lycaenidae > Phengaris > Phengaris arion. Next base: position 11,805,018 of record OY751435.1, on the reverse strand, counting down.
TGCATCGCTACAAAAAGTCGCCGAGGGCTAAGGCCCGTTTCAGGGCTAGTCTATTCGCGTAAAATTTGCAGTGAGTCATCAGTTCAAATGTCAAAAATGACCAATGACGCTTAAGTAACGTTCACAATTTCACCATAATCAACTACACATCAACCAATCGCAGACGGCGAAGATACTCTAAAATTTCATATCGTAATATGAAATATATCCAGGCATCTTAAGATAAGAACTTATAGTATTTTCGTCGTTAGTGACGCTCTTTAAAGTAAGTTATATTGACGCTGATTGTATTGTTGACCTAAAACTGCAAACTTAACGCGAATGGATTATAGTACGTATTCAACGTTGTATCTACTTCATCTGATGCTCACTATTCCAGCAGTATCTGCAGGTGGATGCAGCATACTTAGATTTCCGGAAGGCTTTTGACACACTCGACAATGACATCTTACTTCGTAAGATGGCCGATATATGTTTTACTCATCGCACGCCAAAGTTTTTCACAAGTTACCTGCGCGATATGCGTCAATTTGTTGACTGTGGCGGATGCCAATCTGAGGCTTATTATACGTTCGCTGGCGTCAGTCAAGGAAGTAACTTAGGACCGTTTCTTGTCCTAATTACGATTAATATCACTGATATACCAGAAACAATCAAGGAGTGCCTCTTTTGTTTACCGATAACCTGAAACTTGTCTAGGTCATTAAACACAAAGCCACAGATCATTGCGCACTCCAGCGGGACTTAGACAGGGTTATAGATTGGAGTATAAAAAACAAGTTATACTTCAATGTAAAAAAATGTTTAGTGAAATCCTTCACGCGCGCACGCACCCTGAGTATCCATGAGTACCACATAGAGGGTTATCCCATACAGCGTGTTACAGAGGTCCTTACCTCTGCGTAACTGGCCTGGTTTCAATGGTCAAAAAATCGGTGTTGGGGAGTTATTGTTATGAGGCACTAGACAAGAGCCAACTAGAATGTAATGCATCCAACACTGCTTTGTACTTGGCTTCATTTGGACTCCAAATGGTTATTTAGATTCCAATGAAGCTAAGTACAAAGCAGTGTTGGGAAAAATTCAAAATGAATTAGTAAGATTATTATACCTTAAATTATACAAGGTACATCCGGGATATCCATTATTTTATCCAACATTGTTTGTGCTTGGCATGGTAGATATCATAAACTTGCAGCTAGAAGTAATGCTAGCGGCTTACTTATATAAACTTCTATGCGGGAAAGTTAATAATCCAGATATTCTTGGAGAAATTAACATAAGTGTGCCGGATAAATGCATGAGGCGACGGCGCGGCGGCAGCGCGCACCAACCTCCTGCAGCAGGCGCCACTGACGCGCGCGCTACGCACGCTCAACGAGGTAGCCGAGCTTATTGACATTGTTATAATATATCGTATGTTATAAGTTAAAAGTGTGATAGTTAAAATATTTGAGTTTGTTAATACTAGATATGTAAGAAAGGTGATTTATTTTTTGTTATTTTTATATGTTGAATGTTTATAATTACTATTAGTAATATAGATCTATCGCATTAGGATAAGGTGTTATGGTAGATTTAAGGTTGAATAAATAAAAATAAAAAAAATTATCTAAGCTTGCAACATATTCTCATACCTATTGAATCGGTACCATACCTGCAAAAATGTCATACGAATCGGTGAAGAATTTTATATACAATAAGATAAGTAAAATAATACGAGTATACGACATATTAAATCCTATCACTATTTTAAATGTGAAAGTTTGTGTGGATGGATGCTCACTCTTTCACGCAAAAACTAATAAACGGATTTTGATGAAATTTCGTATGGTAGTAGTTAAAATACTGGATTAACACATAGGCTACTTTTTATGTCGAAAAAGTACTGTGTTCCTTTGGGATACGGTATTTATGCTGGCGGTGCCGCCGGTAAAAGCTGATGAGAATATAATTATTTATGAATCATGCGTGATGCGTATGTTACATGAAGTCCGCAGTGTACATTTACTTCGGTGTCCAGCTCAAAACTTTGTAATTATGTATTTAATGTAAATTACTAGAATCATGAATTTAAAAGCATGTAATAAATTATATTATTTCTATTTTAGAATTACTACAGGAATACATACGTATTTTATAAAACAAGTTATTTAATCAAAAGACAAACCTAAGTTAGACAAAGAGTAATTTGTCTTACAAGTCCACTTGTTGGGTCCGATTAAAGGAAGCACCCAGTATGGGGCGGCATGGGACATTTACTTTCGGATATTAATTAAATACGATGCTCTAGTAAGAATTATTCAAGATGGGGAAATCGACGTTCCAAAGTAATATATTTAAGTAGTAGTTCATTGATAGTTAGATCTTTTAAATACTTCGCTACACATTTTAATTTATTTTTCATTAATGAACAGACTAATTCAGGAGGTTAACTTGATAATAATAGAAATAAATACAATCAAATATAATATAGGTCGGTTCTTTATGTTTGATTTACTAGGGTGGACTAATATCCTACTATTATAATGTGAAAGTTTGTGAGGATGAATGGATGGATGGACGTATGGATATTTGTAACTCTTTCACGCAAAAACTACTGGACGGATTTAGATGAAATTTGGTATGGTGGTAACTTAAGCTCTGGATTGGATGGACGACCTCTGTGGCTCGGTGGTTAGCTCGTTGGCGCTCAAGCCGGAGGTAGCGGGTTCGAATTTCGCCAGGGAACAAAAAGTTTTTTGTGTTCATTGGGTCATGGGATGTGTATTTAATATGTGTTATATATTATAATAAAAATCTTAAATATAAGTAGGTATAGTATAAAAGTATTAAATTTATTTCCGTTGTCTGGTACCCGTAACACAAGTTCTTCGAGAACTTACCACGGGACCAGATTGATTTGGTGTGAAAGCGTCCATAGATATTATTATTATAGGCTACTTTTTATCCCGAAAAAGTACAGTGTTCCCGAGGATACTATATTTACTTGAACGGAACTGCAGGCAAAAGCTAGTTCTAAAAATCCTACTAATATTATAAATGTGAAAGTTTGTGAGGATGGATGAATCCAGGATGGATGGATGTATGGATGGATGGTTTGTTACTCTTTCACGCAAGAACTACTGAACGGATTTCGATGAAATTTGATATGGTAGTAGTTTAGGCTCTGGATTAAAACATAGGCTACTCTTTACACCGAAAAAGTACAGTGTCCCTTTGGGATGCTGTATTGACGCGGGCGGAGCCGCGGGCAACAGCTAGTATGATTATATTGATCGACTCAAGCTTTAAAGCTAGTACGAGACTATGCTATACTTTCTATGTATCTACCTAAATTAAATTATAAATGTACGCAGTTCTTTATGGGTGAAGAAATATTTTCTCGTCTGTCCTTAAATATATATTTGCTATATTTAAGTAAGTCCACGTTACGAGTGTCACGCAGGGCTCGGCTCCACCGAAGGGCGGGGCGCGCTTCCGGCGGAAATGTTGCTTTACCTTCTCTCGTAATTGAAATACTCCGGCTCCAACTCGATTGCAACACCTTCATTACTCATAGGAAATTTCCATCAAATGTTGATATGGCGATATAATAATTATATCATAATTCTTTAATTATGATATAATTATTATATCGCCATATCGCTAATAGGTGCAATGCTATAGAGAAGACATGTGGCAGTTCGCGAATGCGTCGTTAAATTGAACTAGTTCACTTGGGTAATGTCGTTCATTTACTCATTCAGTTTCGATACAGATGTAATATCTTTAGTTCACGTCCATCGGACAATGTTCGACCCGACATAAGCTCATTCGCAGCAAGTTACATACATATATATACTTTTAAACAAAAAATGAAAACCGACTTCCAAAGTAAAAACGCACAAAAAAGTATGAAATAAATCTTATTTTCTAAATATTGAAAATCGTGAAAATTTTTGCATTTGCGAATTTAAGATGCCTTTTTAGTCATATTTATTAAATTATTATTAACACATTTCAAGAAAGTTTAAAACAAGTGTTCGAATGTATAATTGAATTCGCGCTCAGCTTCCATTAGGTATTGAATATAAGATGATGATGGTTATTACTGTAAGTACATAACGGCATGTGCTTGCAAATATTTAAACAATGCCGAAATTCTCAAACGCCTATCTTTAAAGACTGAGGAGTTCTCTTCAGTGCTTTTGGATTTAGGGTATACCTTGGTGCAAATTCTTACTTTTCGGTAGCATATGCTAAACCTTAGCTTCAGAAGAATTCAAAATCACTATATGTGTCCATAAAAATTTTGAGGAATTCCGTCGATTCCCCATGGATCCCATTTGGTGACAATGGGACTAATTTCGGATTATACCCTTTACACTCAAAAATATTTGTGAAAATCGGTCCACAGACGGCGATATTTATATATTTGTACACAGCCGAACGTATAACATACAAATTTTGGACCTCCGTTTAATCTTATTAGGGGCCGAACGTCGGAAAATTCTTTCTAAGTCTGGGAGTAGGAATTATTTGCGATGAAAAATTCAGCACTAATTGTTTAGTAGTTTCTCCATACAAATTTTGGACCTCCGTTTAATCTTATTAGGGGATGAACGTCGGAAAATTCTTTCTAAGTCTGGAAGTTAGTAACTATTTGCGAGTAAAAATTCCGCGCTAATTGTTTAGTGGTTTGAGCTGTGGGTTTATGTGACGTGTCTTGCATTCGCTTACAACAAGAGGTATAGGAACTTAATTTTATTGTCACATTTGAAAAAGTAATAAAACTTATTTAATAATTCTGTTTTCATCGGACCAGTTGTCCAAGTAAGCGGTCTCAGCGGGTTGCCAACTCAATAGCAGGAGGCTTTAGATAGATTCATCTGACCGTAAGTTTGGAGGGGTGCTGGGGTAGATAATAATTATGGCGTATGCATAAACGGTTTCACGTTATTATGTCTTTAATATACTCGTAGTTTATACCAACTGTTTAATATATGAGCAAATACAATCAGTAATCCTCCATATAAAATAAGGTAATTTTTTTACCGCTATAATATATACTTAGAGGTTGCCCTGTTATCGAAATTCGTGCATAATAATTTATGATTTTCAAGTTTGAACTTTATAAGAAATTTTTGTCTCTTAAATAAAAAACAAAGTAAATATTGTGACAGATTGACAAAATTGTATCTATCAAACGGACGGTAGTGTGTGTTTATGTTATTTTTATAAATTTTATATATTTCTAAGCATTATAATATTAGCTTTGTGCACACGTTACTTCACATAAACTTTAACTGTGCCAAATATCATCCTCGGTTCGCAAAATTCTCGTAAAACTGTACATTTTTTTTTGCGTCACGTATTATTATAATAATTAGCTGCTAAGTAACTATAGGTTAGGTATGTATATATACTAGGTATGAGCCATAGCTCATACCTATTACATTTAACAATGTCTGTCTCAGGTCTGTGTGTCACATTCGAGTGTACTTTTTGTAACAAAGCATAGGTGGAAATATTTCTCCAGTAGACTATCGTTCAACAATTACTATTATAAATATGAAAGTTTGTTAGGATAGATGGGATGGATGGACGTTTGTTACTATTTCACGCAAAAACTATTGAATGTATTTCGATGAAATTTGGTATGGTAGTAGTTTTAGTTCTGGATCACACATGATACTTTTATCCCGAAAAAGTAGGTACAGTGTTACCGTGGAACACTGTATTTACGCAGACGGAGCCGCGGGCAAAAGCTAGTCTGTACATAAGTCTGATATGTGATAAATATTATAAGTATTATTCGTTATTGATCATAAGTCTAAAACAAACATTTTAGAAACGTTTACATAACAAATTGTATTTTTCAAAGCTTTTCGCTTTTCATCTATCATAATGCAAGAATCGACATTATAAATATAGTAGACGGAAAAACTAAGTCATAAATTCACATCGTCCTTAGAAAACGTAGTCCTTGCAAAAAGCCCACAAAAAATTCCCCCCTTGCCATAATATAGTCATTATATTTATGTGGATATTCAGATTGCAATAATTTGATTTATAGAAATTATCCTCGGCATTTCCTTCCCTACGAATTCCTTTCCGTCGGATTATCAAATTCTAATTCACAAATCGATTACCCTTCACCCTAATATATTAAATAAGTAGATATATGTTTGTTTGTGTGTCAGAAAATGGCGACCCCTCGTGGTATCTCGTCTGTGGTTACGCCGAAGACTGGACAAAGTGTCTCAAGATTCGTTTTGATCATTTAATTATGTACAAGACCCTTCTAATTATCCTTCTGGCTTAGGACACAAAGTCGGGGTGAATTTCTAATAAAAACAAAAGTTTTCTTCCCTTAGAAATACATAAACCAAGGCAGGCGCCTTCAAAAATATTATAATATTTTACCGACTTCCAAAAATAAGGCGGAAGGAAAAATAAGGTGCTATCGCCCTACATCTCTACATTTAGGAAAACTTACAAAACTTAATTTAACGTGTCATTATGCAGTACATCATTATATTAATACGTGAAGCAAAAACTTTCAGTACAGTTTTACGAGAATTGTGCGGACGGAGGAGTACGATATTTGTTACAATTAAAGTTTATGTGGAGGAAGGTGTGCATAAAACGAATATTTTTTAAATAATGCTTAGAAATACATAAAATTATTGAAAATAACCACAACACTACTTCAGATTATTAACACTGCCACATTTAATTATTTTTTTCTGTCTAAGAGCTAAGAGTTAGGTATAGAGTTCAAACTTGAAAATTATATGAATTATTATGCGCTAACTTCGTGGGACGACTTTAGTATTTGTTGTTAAGTTTACATAAGAATAAAAAAAATAAAATAGCTTATACTACATACATGCAATGTAGAGCCTAGCCTTAAAATTTTATCTACCAAATTTCACAGAAAATAAAAATATAATAAATAAATCTCAATATTTATTGGCGTTAATCTTTGAAAATCCATTTGTCTATTATACTATTTATGGTTCAAATATTTTGTACCTAAAAATCTAAAAATACCTACCTAAACATGCAACAGACTTCAAACAAAAAGGTTTTTGGCCGTAAGCGGTATGAGACGTTGAAATATTACAGTATCATTAATAAAACATACGATTCCACATCGTACAAGACTAACTTACATCAAACGAATCTCAGGGTTACTTCCATTTCGGGCCCTCGTAAAAGGGTGAAGAAAAAAACACCAAAGACGTAATTACTTCTTAGCAAATATTATTCTGCTAAGCGTCAAAATAAAAGTATACATTATTCTACTGTAATAAGAGATAAATTCGCGTGCCGATTTTTTTGCAAGTGTAAGCGGCGTCTTGTTCGAGTTCGCTAAAAGCATGGGTTGTATCAAAGAAATGCGTCTAATGACTGTATTGATAGCTGTATATATGCGTGTATATTATTTTTAAACGCGAATGAACGCGTGTGCGTGCAAGAAGGGGAGATGCTAAGAGACGCTTTCTTCAGCTCCTTGTTTCTTATACAGCGACTCGTGGGTCTTGATACTTGAAAAACTTTAAGTGAGCAAAGCAACAAAACATGGTTTTTTTTATTGATACAATAATATATTATATTTTATTATTCATAATAGAGAAAAAAAGAATTCTTCCATAAACTTATTTAAAAATTGATACAGTTTTCTGGGAAGGTTTTGACGGAAGGCGACTGAAATATACAATTTTTATCTATAGTATTTAATCTGTTTCAAACAATTGATGTGTTTTGTTAAATCTAAGCTACAAGTAATTTTTTTGATTATTTAATGAATATATATTTTAATACATGTATAACATTCTATTTTCTATCACTAGTTAAAAATACTACGCCAATTTCACAAAACACCCAAACTTCATCAAACGTAAACTAAAACTTTTTTTCGAATATTAATCGTGGATTTGAAAAAAAAGTTGGATTCACAAGTGATTTGCTTTTATAAATATGAAAATGGCGAATTCCCTCTACAGATCGCCCCTTACACCGTCGATCGTCTCAAAGTTGAGCACACAGGCGCACCGCACTATTCGATACAGGCCACACTCGCAAAACGGAGGGGTCCACGCACCCCTAACTCCTCCTTTATATTTTCTTTGTTATGTAAAAAAATAATAATAGGAGAAAGGGGATCTCAAAATCGATACTCGAATCGCTGTAGTGCCTATTTTTAGAACGGACTTCCTTAATTTTGTGCAATTTCGTGGAATCTCAGATGCCTATTTATTAGCTCAGAGTAAATATTTATTTATGAATTATTAATTAATTTATAGCCGTAACAAGTTTTCGATTTCAGTTGTATTTAGAAAAATTAAAAGTAACTAGAGGTGGAAGTAAATTCGATCACAATTCATAATTTTTTAAGTTTCAACTTTTTTATGGTTCTTTTGCCTCTTAGTTATGCAATAAAACTATGTTAATGTCTATAGAATTTGAAATACTTAATGATTGACTATTGTATAAAACTATAACGTAGTGTGTGTAACTTTATTTTTATTCGTTTTACTTAGCAATATTTTAAAAAATATTAGCTTTCTGCACATTTTCCTCCACATAAACTTTAACTATGCTAAATTTCATAATCCTCTGTTTGTACAATTCTAAGAACACTGTATTCAAAGTTTTCGATTCACGTATCATTTAAAAATAATTTCATGAACTTTAAATTTCACTTTTTAGTCTACTTGAACTCTAGGTAGGTACTGTTCATAAGCCTAGTGTTCTAAACCCAGTAAGCAAAATGAAAAATCGCGGATATCTGCCTTCAAATAAGTAAACCTACTTTAATTCATTCTAAGGAATACAATTTACTGTGCACTACATACCACTTTTTTTGAGTATTAAGTATTACCTTAATATAATACATATTATTGTATTTACATAGATTAAACAATTTACATATTGAGGAATCATAAAATTAAGGAATAGAAAATTGTAGAGAGCCTACCTTAAGAATAACACCTGAGCTTATAGAGTAGTTAATTATGTTCCTCATATAATATATCCGTGAAAAATTCTGAGGTATTTTGATAATATCAGGATACCTAAAAAATTTTCAGTAGCACACATCACACACATCTCGCGATAGACTCTATAAAACTGACATAAAACTTGAAAATTATCCGTTGATGACCCAAATAGTCATTGTGAAAGAACCGGTTAGGGCTAGACCTCACACAAAAGTCCAGATGCCGCGGATGCTGCGTCCGTTTACAAGAAAACAGGTTTGGTTTTGAATAAACCATTGTCCTCTGATCGGTTATATTTTGATTTATTCGATTTTTAGAGAGCGGTATAGGGATAAAAAGACGACTCGCGTTCAACAGGTACCGTAGCGCACAAAACGGGCTACGGATATTTTTATAATTAATCGATTGGTAAATGGTAATCAATTAAACGTGAGGAATAGTTTTTTATCAAGTTTTTAGGCTATACGAGTAATAAATATCTAGTTAAATAATTCTAAAAAGTTTTCAAATAATAACTTTATTCAATTACTTAATTCATAATTCCTTTGATTAATTTCATTTAATTACTAGCTTACTTTACTTAAGGCTGGGACTATATGCTAAGGAATCCGGAACGCCAGTTAAAATTCAGAGCACTGAAAATAGAACTCTGCGCTTAAACAATAGAGTTGAAAATCGAACACACGAGTGTCGAGTCAAATGTCAATGTCATATATGACAGCTCGACACCTGATATTTTGATTTTCAACCCTTGTGTATTAGCGCAACGTTCTATTTTTATTGCTCAGGATTTTCTACGGCCTTCCGGATTCCGGTGCATATAGTCCCAGCCTAACTAACAACGAAAACCTAGTAAATAATTAACTTGTTATAGAAAATGAATAACATCATATTAAAATGTCAATTATGTTGGTATTGGGTGCATATTTCTAAAAAATAACTTGAATGTAGATATCAATTGAGAACATTCTACAATTGACAATTATATATTTATATTGTGTTTTTTTTTTCATAACACCACAAAACATTAATGTCGGTATTAAAGTAAACATGATTAATACAAAAAACAATAAAACGTGGAAAACAGAAATGACGACTCTACACCGTTCTATTAAAACGTCGGAGTCGAGTTGTGTGCGCGAGTGTATCCGTCTCATTTTTATTTATTCCTTGGTGTCACACTCAATGTTTGGTCTTTTATAAAAACCGCGGAACGACAAACGTTTTCCCAGTTAACTGTTCAAATTTAAACGGTTTAATTCCGACATTTATTTAAAGTTATTTATGACTCCTGTTGATTTAATGTACATTTATGAGAGTATATACGATGTTTATTCTAGAAAATTCTTCAGTTCGCCCTGCGTTATGAGTCAAGCTTCGGTAGGATATTATTTTTTTATTTATTTTACAATTTATAATACACAATAAATGGGTTAACAAAAATAACTTAAAAATAAAACATTTTGTACAGAGGTACATCTTATTCCAAAATGGAATGTCTTCCAGAAGACCTGTATTATAAAGGAATAGTTGACTAATGAAAAGCAAAAATTAGCGTGTATTTAAAGTTGTAAAAATTTAATATAACTACTTAATATAATTAAATATATGAAGAAAAATATTGTGTTGATATTTTTTTATTCATCAAATTATAAATAGGTACATAGTATGTAGTTAAGTGATGACATATTCAATAAAAATTATAATATTTACTTGGTTTTTTTTAATGTTCTGCAAAAAACATGAGTTGTTGTACTTAAACTTAAACATTTCTCATAATCATACTAGATGTTGCCCACAACTTCGTGCGCGCAAAAGAATATGTCGAGGGAACCGTACATTTTACAAAAGAAGCTATATCCTTCCCCTGGGTCTATTCTATATTTGTGCCAAATTTCATTAAAATCAGTCCAGTAGTTTCGGAGCCTATTCAATGCAAACAAACGAACATACAAACAAACCAACCTTTCCTATTTATAATATTAGTATAGATAATAACTTAATTTAACTAGTAACTCGCGTTAGCCAGCGAAGTCTTTTTATTTTAAGGTTTCTTTTTAATGAACCTTATTTTGATATAAAATCAGCCCATGTAGGTTTCACTTACCACCTACTACGATTTTCTGCCAACGATTAATTTAGTCTCTACCTAATTTTATTTCGGACGGTTGTGCTGTTTTTATGTTAACTTATTTTTTTTATTTTATTAATTGCGATTGAATAACAAATATTTTTAGCGAGTTCCGAATTAGTTTGCATAGTAATGTTGCATTTGCATAGTAGAGTTTAGGGAAAATATGTTTAAAGAAATTTGCTATATGTAATTTGAATGTTAAAAAAGTTTAATTAATTTAATTCATGCCCTCTACACTAAATGCGCTCAGAATACAAATGTTCTTTAAGTGTCAAAAAAAAAACGCTGCGATTTTTAAGTTTCTCAATATATTATCTAATAAGTTTATTTTAACAAAGTATGAATAATAATTAATTCGTACTCATATATGTTATAAATTTAATTTATTGTTATTTGTGTCCAAAAATAACACTTGTACCTGAGTAGCTTACAATATTATTAGAATTAGACGTATTTATGTCAGACTAGAATAAAATCGTAGTATTTTTTGTCGCAAACGACGCATGCATTTGAGAAAATTTATACCTTGTGTTTAGTAAAAGTTATAAGAACTGTTTTTTTCATTTCTAATGATACCTATTATTTAAAAAAAAAACAAGAACTGTTATAACTAATAAGGGATTCACTATTCAATATACATCCAGTACCTGTCTAAAATTGAATCCGGGATCGGCATGTCGCATACTGCGCCAACTGCATACCTATTATTTTAACAATATACATATTTACGGTATTTTTTTAACAATATGCGCTTTCTTAATTGTTACCATATTATGACCCTTTTTAATTTCTTACAAATAATTATATGCAGGTACTAAGGGCTTGATTTACAATCTACAGATAAGTGTCAGATAGCTTATTTCCATGTTTTGTTTCTGTGGCTCGATCTGTGTCATATATAAACTAAGCAGCGAATCCGACAAATATAAGAAGAATGTGAAACAAGCCTTACAAAGTAGTTTTCGCCTTTTACAAATTATTTAAATATTGCCTTAATATTATTACAAATAAATCAATCAACAGTAATATTCGAGTAACAGTCACTTGATATTTTAAACACCACAAAGGCTTAAATATTTAAACACCAAATCAAAAATTAACTTTAATAATAATCTGTTTTACGCTTGAGGTTTTATGAGCTGAAACTTACTTATTTCTGGTGATAAAAATATTTTATATAAAAAATGTATGCTTCAAGTTGTTAGCTACTCGTCACTAGATGGCTATGCTGTTTGAATAACTCTAGCGCCACCAGTGGTGTAATTCTAAACTAAAATTTTAAAACATGCAAAAAGCGCCATCTATATTTTTATAGTTATAGATGTCGCTAGTAGCGTTGTAGACTGAGTAGTACTGTAATACTACTCGATAAAAGATGGCGTTGCGTAGTAGTTTAAATGTTTTGAAGTCATAAAAGTTATTGTATTAAAAAAAGAAAATGTACATTTTACACAGTAGGTATTATTATATTATTATATTATTATTATTATTCTATTATTGTGTTTTGAATACTTGTATACCAATATTACTAATCCTACTAATAATAAACATGTGAAAGTTTGTGTGGATGGATGGATGGATGTATGGATTAGGAAAACAGGCTACCTTCAATCCCGGAAATGTACAGCATTCCCTCGGAATGCTCGATAGTATATTTACGCAGGCGGAGCCGCGTGAAACAGCTAGTTTTAGTAATAATATCTACAAAAAAAATTGCTATAAACTATGAAAATATACTCCACTCCTATTAAGTTAAATATAGCATAAACTATTCAGTGTGGCGGATACGTTTACGTTTCAGCCGAGGCAATCTTCCTTTGTAACATACAATTTTTCGCGTCATTGAAGCGTTCAAGACATTACTGAGTGTGGACCTGACCTAAATTGCTAACCCTCATTTTTTAGGTCGGTAAAGCCTTATTAAATTGACTTAGGGTTCAATTTCGATTGGCTTCGTTGTAGCGTTTTCTATTTGTGGAATATTAGACATTATCTGGCCGCTATGACCTGCTAAACACTAATATGGCTACCGATCCCTGTTAGAGTTAATTTTAGTTTAGTTTACTTTAAAACGTAAATGATAACAATAAAATTAAAATTAATTGCCATTATCGCAAGTGTTTAGATAAGATCTTCAGGGCCTATAGTCAAGACGCATTCGATAATTTCGACGGCGAAGTTCGAAATCAAAAATGTATTGGATTTGACATAAGACATCGCTAAGTGACATGTCGCTTGCAATGCTTTATGTCAAATGCACATTTTGTTTTCGAACTTCGCCGTCGAAATTATTGAATGCATCTTGACTAAAGGCCCAGGATGATTATTTTTATTTAACATTATAGTAACATTCAGAAAAATGTTCAAGAAATTTGTAGTGTAAACAGGCTTCTACCTATTAACGGAGTAGGTATATAAAAAATTTTTTGCTAGTAACTAAGTATTTGCAATATTTTATGTCTTATCTATAAAATACATTTTCCAAACGCCCGTTCGACTTTCAGTAAGGTTTTATGAGAGTTGTGTAAACGGATAAGGATAATATTTGGCACAGGTAAAGTTTATGTGGAGGAAGGTGTGCACATATTAATAAAAATAACAACAACACACACTACCTCAGATTATTAACACACACTACTGTGCGTTTGATACAGTTAGGTATAGTTACACGTTGACGTTTGTCAATCTGTCTCAACATTTATATTTTTTATTTTTTCTATATATGAGGCAAAAGAACTCATATAAAGTTTCTTTCTTCCTTAATTTCGTTGCGGGCTTAAACAGCCTTAGCCGGTTCCTAGGGAACGGAAGCGCACAGAGTTACTTTAAGGTTACTGCTGTCGACCTGTCCTGTCGATACAGGAGTCGCAGTAGTGGGAACGTGTAGGTCAATTCCTGTTCAAAATGATACTAATCACTATGTAAATATAAACAGCGGTGTAGTATTGCTAATTTTGGCATGGGTCTTGCTCCAGTCTGATTTATGTCTCCGTCTTCCGGCGACCGGGTGATTATGTTAATCACGGGACAAAAAATGCAATGCAAATTCTGTACACCTATGAGGGGACAAATTTGGTCCTGTCTACATATAACTAACTATAAGTATATAAATTATAGGTCAGAAGGCAAAAAGAGACCGCTAGCTGTGTTTCGCTGTCTACAGACACTTCAGAAATTAAGAGAATAGAATAAATCTAAAATATGTTATTTTCGAAAATTCAATGTAAGTGCTTGATAGGGTTCCGTACCCAAAAGGTACAAACGGGACCCCTTTACTGAGACTTAGCTGTCTGTTTGTCTGTCTGTACGTTCGTTCGTCTATCTGTCACCAGGCTCACCAGTATCTCCTTAACCGTGATAGATAGTTGAAATTTACACAGATTATGTATTTCTGTTGCAGTTATAACAACGAATACTAAAAACATAGTAATATAAATAGTTTAGGTAGGCGCTCCCATAGAACAAATGTGATTTTTTTTCCGTTTTGTACGAAACCCTTCGTGCGTGAATCCGACTCGCCCTTGGCCGGTTTTTTTTTGGAAAAATTGTATAACTGTGTAAGTTCAGTTAAATATATGCTTACTGATATTATTTCTCTTTGAATATAATAAATATAAGTAATGTAGAGATCCAGTCACTGGACAGGAGTCTCTGAAACGCCAACATTATTTCACCACATCTGCTCATATCCCTGGATTGATCGCAGATATAAACGGAAAAAATTATATATATAATAAATATCACAAAAATACTTAATACCTTCATAACCTATAATCTACATACACAAACATAATCTTACACATTTTATTTCATCATGAACTATACAGGTCTGCGGACTTTTCTATTTTTTTTTATCAAATAATGTTTTTATATCTTGTGACTATTCTAAAACTAATATAAACCAGTATTCATATGATATAAGCCACGTCAAATCAACAAGCTGGTATAGTTTTTTTGATTTAAAATGTTTGGAGCAAACCTTTGATGAAATAAAAAAATAACCATTTTAGAATATTTTACAATGTTTTCATATGTCTGAAGCTATCAAGATATTTGACAATAGTATATTATTATAGAGCAATAAATAATAACGTTGTTTTTATATGAAAAAAAAACAGCATACAATTTGTTGGTTTTCTTTTATGAATTTTTACTTTATTTCTGTGCAACATCCAGCAATCATATTGCCGTCCCAACAACATGGATACCTTCTTTCCTTATCTTTTGCTAGCATTAATTGCCCGCGTGAAATTAGGTTTTTAACACTCATCCCCTATTTTACGCACATAGGGGCTGAATTTTAGAAAACGCTGAAATACGTATTTCATTTTTATTCCTTACTCAATTCATACGAAATATTATACAAATATGTCCTAGGAATAAAAAGTTTCATACAAACTTTTATCACTTATAGGTATTTTACCCCCTTGGGGTTGAATTTTGAAAAATCCTTCCTTACCTACGTCATATGAGAAATACGTGTGCAAAATTTCAAATTTCAAGCCTTAAGGGTTTGGCCTGTGCGTTGATACATCAGTCAATCAGCTTTGACTTTTATATAAAATATATATAGATACTACAATATATATTGATGGAATCATTCAGCTTATTCCTAACTGTAGTCGCCGGGATTTTTCCGTAAACAATCAATATAAGACGTCAGGAAGTGAATTTTCAAACTTATATTAGGTACGGCCTAAGTTCTTATAGTGTGAACATTTATTGAGCACTATTTTTATGATCGGGATCTTTTATTTTACCTAAAAACTTAGAAACAACATTCTTAATGCCATTCCAAGCCTATTTCGAATGCTGTGATTATTTTTTCAAATTCTATATCTTTAATAAGTTAGGACACTTTAGGTCTCCTATTTGAAAATACAGCTTATATGAAAAAAAATGGGACGTGATACATTAATATAAAGCTTAAATTTGCATTCAATAGGATAATATCAACACGTGAACTTTTCCATCACAGACCTGTGTTACAATAATAACAAAGCAAATAGATGGGGGTGTTATAAGTTTGACGTGTCTGTGTGTCTGTCCGTGGCATCGTAGTTCCCAAACGGATAAACCGATTTTGATCTAGTTTTTTTTGGTCTAGTTAGATCTAACTTTCAAGCTGCCGTTATCAAGAGTGTTATAAATCATCACCAGCAACTGACTCCTGGACAATCTCGGGGGATTACTAAAATGTGTAATTTTGTTTTAGTTTTACTATAAGAGCGGTTATTAATCTACCTATGATATAGGATTTGTCCATTAAATTTTATAAAAGATATAATATCAGAAATAGCAGCAGCGGTAAATAATTATTCTCTCGCTGGAAAATGAGCGAAGAAGTCTCGCAGAAATGGAAAGTTTAAATATTTTATGTTGAAATTTTTTATGTGACAGTAAAAGTTGTAAGTTATGCCGGGAACTCGTTTTTTATATAATTAGCGGGTCTTCACACTCGTCTAGACATTCATGAAATTTTAATATTAAGTTTATTTTGGGTTCCTTCCAGTGGCGAAGGCTGGTTCTCTTTTATAGGGAAGCTGTATTCAAAAGGAAAGTGGTAAGTGAATAATCACCGATAGGAACCCACGCCACGGGTTCCTTCCTTTCTGAGGTTGTTATGGATATAGCTAATTTAAAAATTGAGATTTATATTGTAATTTATTTTTACTTTTTATTATATCTAAAGCAAAACTCTCGTTAATATTTCTGATCAATTCGCAGTATGGTTCCAGTGTCAGTCCATGCTGTGCAGGAATAAGATCCAGTATGCACGAGAGTGTCATCGTGCTCTGACACTGTTTTTCAAAAAAAGAAAATTAACAAAAGATCAGCATAACCTGTTGCAACATTGTAAACAATTTCCTAGCTCAATAATACTTAATTCACAAACAGTTTAGGCACATACAAAGTGTAGTTCAAACAAGCTGTATAATATTTTATAAAAATTCTATTTATGATTAAACTTGAGAAAAACTGTCAAAGTAGGTTAACTGTAAACATATTCCCAACGTAGTAACTTTTCCTACGGTAGATATGAATCATATTTCTGCTTCATTTTAAAATGTCACTTACTCGTATCTATCCGCATAACAAAAAGTGTGAAAAGAAAACCGCATATTATAAAAGCGTTAAAATATTTACCGCAACGGTGAGTAGCCGTTAATATAAAAATGTGCAAATAGGGGAACAATCGCATGCATGACTTGAGTCTGAAGGTTTTTTCCAGTTCCCACTTTGCCACTTTCCCGCTTACCCATTCCCGCCTTAGCCGCAAAGTGGCGTCGCGCCGTTCTCGGTTTTTTCCCGCCAACATTAAGCGAGGTAATTAGCATGCGAATTTCTTATTGGATACTTTAACTAATTAGAATATACTTTCATTTGAATTTAAATGGTTAACCTTTATTTTGTTCTAACTTCTAATATAAGTTAATTAAATCCATTTGTGTTTAAGTTTCAGAGCGCTTATTTTCTGGATCTTTCCAATGTGGTAATAGTTCTAGATTGAGCATATTATATTATACCTAATGTTTTCTTCACGACATTTGTCTTCCAAGACATTTAGATACTAGATAATATTATATCAATAAGGATGGACTTTATTGTTTGGAAGGTTACTTAATGTCAGTTATTGATTTCGTGAATTTGTTGCTTTAGCTGGTGGTTAGTTTATACATTTTGTTTCGCCGAGTGCTCAATTATGGTAGGCGTCCAGTGTCCACACTATTTAATATTATGTTGTCCAAGATTTTTATTAATATTATGCTCGCAGTACAGTATAGTTAGGCCTGAACCCTGAACCCCAATCATCGTAATTTACTTACACTTTCTATTTTATTTTGTTAACCGACTTCCAAAAAGGAGCTATACGTTCGGCTGTATACATATTTTTTATTCTTTTTTTTTTTGTATTTTCAACGATTATCCTGCTAAAATTATGAATGGTTAAAGTTTGTGAGGATTGATTGATGGATGGATGATTGTTACTCTTTCACGCAAAAGCTACAGAACAGATTTCGCTTAAAATTTGGTATGGTAATAGTTTAGGCTCTGGATTAAAACATTTGTTACATTTTATCCCGATAAAGTACATGTTCCTCTGGGATACTGCATAGTGTATTGACGCGGGCGGAGTCACGGACAGCAGCTAGTTGAATTATAAATGTATCTTCTTCTTGTCTTGATAGCATAAACTGGTTTTTGATGTTTGGACCAATCTAAACGGGATTGTCGTTGGTTTGACGTGTGTCCATTCCAGCTCAGACCATTTTGCAGTTCTAACATATCAGGACTGTATCGTAACTGTATTAGGAAGGGACCTGAAATCATTAAAATACTAACATGTTAATACATATAAAAGAAATGTTATAAATAACATTAATATAATAACTTTAACTGAAAATTTTAACATGATATTTAATACCTTTTTTAGATCATTGTGACTTGTCAGTTGTTGGTAGTTGGTACCTACAGTAAAACCATGTTGCTAATGGCCCCAATACAATATATGTCAAACGACGATTGCCGAAAGACATTGAGGTCGTGATCGCACTGTATTTATTAGTGGTAGACATCATTGGTCGACGACATAGCAGATGCTAGTAGGTACGTTGTTCCTGAAAATAAAATAAAAAATTTTAGGTACATACTTCTCGAATATTTCAAAAATTGGGTTTCCGTGTAGCTGTCTATGAAAATTGGCAAAACGTGTGAACAGCTACAGAGCTTACACTATGCTCGCTACAGGGATTGCTTAAAATTTTTGTTCATATTTGGATTTTGCACGTATGATTAATATGTGAGGCAAAAATTTAAAGTACCGTTTTACGAGAATTGTGTGAATTGTGATGTGGAGGAGTATGATATTTGGAATAGATGAAGTTTGTGGAGGAAGATGTGCAGAAAGCTTATTGTTTTAAATATTGATTAAAACTAATAAAAACCTCACTCACACACACTACAATGAGTTTGTATAATAACAGTAGGTTTGACACAATATTAATGTCAATCTTTCTTTAACATTCCATATACAATATTTACGTATTTTTATTGCGTATCTAAGAGCGAAAATTTAAAATATGAATTGTGGTCGAACTTCAACCACAGGTATAGTTTATGAATGATATATTTATTTAAAGTGGAACTTTTATCAGTACATTCAAATATGGCTCGAAAGAAATCATCCTATTTACCTTCGATTACCAATCAAGCGGCTCAGTTTAAAAACAATTAGTATCTCAAATGAATGCATAAAGAAACGACCTAATTTCTGGCGAAAAGCCAGGCGGTGCTCGTTTAGACATTCATTAAAAAGGTTATGAACGATAATAGGCTAGATGACAATTTTTTTTATTGCATAAATGAATAGTACCTACTCTTAAATATGAGTAACTTCTCAGAAGAAACAGTATATCAAAAGTCGATATTTTGAAAGATACGATACAATTTGTATACTAAATTTAAAAAAAAAAACGCAATTCTCGTGAAAACGCTCCATACTAAAGTCGTATCTAGCTATGACGTCACGCCTAGGTTAAAGTGTATGAAGTATACGGCCGTAGGAACATATTTGTAAATATCTCCGATATTTGTGCGTTTAAGTTCATACTTACCATAATTAATGATTTGGATATGATGTAAGTAAACTAATGATGTAGGTTTAGTTTACTAATTTAGCAAAATAAAAATTAAACTTTTTTGTAATCTTTAGATGTATATATTTCTTTATATTTACCGAGTTGTAAATACCTCAATATATCTGAGTATGTTAATGAAACTAAATAGTTTAGATGTAGTCATCATCCTTTTTCTCTGAATAATTGTAATTTTAGTGAAGCTTATTCGGAATTAACGAACACATTTAAAAACTTGCTACAGGTTCGAATCCCATACGCTTATGTGAACAACGTACCTGATAAACGAAAACTTTTATACATACAAACTTTTAAGACTGGAATGTTAAAACGTATTCAAGGTTTATAACAATACCTATTGGAGGTTAAATATTTATGCCTCTAAATGCCTATTAAATAATAGGTAGAACAATACAAAATGTAATAAGAGAAATCCATTATGATAAATTACGTTACTAAATTCTAAAACTTTCTCTATTAAAGATATCTCAATTCTACATAGGCCTGGATATCAAATATTTGGAGCACACATTGATCCAAAACTAAACTCACACAGCGGCGCGCACACACACAGGCCATAAGAGGGGTGTCTTTGTTATATTAAGGAAGAAGGGAATAAAGATGGGGTCTGGGGTGGGAGGTGTTTTGTATTCAGCCCGCTGCCCGCTCGGTCGTTGGCGATTTCGCGCGGGACACTTGGAGATTTCCATGGCGTTCGCAATGTTTGTGACGATACGGAATTTCTTTATTAGAGGGACCGCTTTACTGTCGGATTCCATTCTATTCGATTTCCGTGAGAATATTTAAAATCTTTTGTCTCTCTTTGTTGGGTATTATGTCTATTTTGGGTGGCTTAGTTTATATGGATATATACTAAGAGGTGTATTTGTTCCTTTATTATGTAATCGTATTGTATTACTTTACCTAATAGACAAAGTAAGGTTTGAATCGTAATAAATAATTACCTAGGTAGATAGGTATTTAATATTTTTTCATGTCTATCTTCAAATGCAGCAAAGTCTAAAATGGATGTAAGACTGGAAGCTTTTGGCTAGTATCTAGTGGGTACCTACTACCTATACACTCTTGATGCACATTTTTTTAATTTCACTTAATATAATTATTTAATAATTACTATAACTTTTTAAACTATATCCCGCCTACGTAAATTATAAAGCCTATGTTACCCGGGCTATTATTACGAATCTATTGACACCTAATTTATCAGAATTAATAAACCGAAATCGGAAAAATCGGATCAGTAGCTTAGGCACTACGGTGACACAAACATACATACATACATATAGAGACTGCCAAAATTATTACCCTGCCTTTTGTCTTCGCTATAGAAAATAATGAACCGGAAGTAGAATAATGTTGAAATTACTATTAGGTCTTGCCGTACTGGCCACTTTGATCTCAAATATATCTTCTTTGGTTAGGAATTCCAATTTAAAATTTATACCGCTATTTACTCATGCATTTCTGTTTTGAAAACCGTAATTCATTTGTTTTTTCCTCTTTTGGTTTTTTCTTTGCGTCACTCTGTTTACAAAATGAAAAACTTGAAATAACGTATTATTTTCGAGTACGAGTTCCACCGTGGCACCAGTGCTGCAGAAACGGCTCGAAGGATTAATGATGTGTATGGCGGCGGTGTTGGTACCTTTGTGATCCCAACGTTTTCGTTCTGGAAATTTCGACCTGCAGAACAATCCCCGTGGACGGCCGGAGACCAAAGTTGATAATGAAGAATTGAAGGCTATTGTGGAAACGGATCCATCGCAAACCATGTCCGAGTCAGCTGCAGTCTGCGGTGTTAGTGATAAAACTGTTTTATTCCACTTGAAGCAAATTGGGAAGTTGAAAAAGCTTGAAAGGCGGGTACCTCATGAATTGAGTGCAGCAAACCGACAAACGCGCGTCGAATGCTGATTTCCTTTACTCAACCGGCACAATAATAAAAGGATTTTTAATCGAATCATAGCCTGTGATAAAAAAATGGATCCTGTACGATAATCGGAAACACTCATCGCCATGGCTGAAACCTGGCGAACCAGCCAAAGCCTGCCCCAAGCGAAAATTTCCTCAAAAATGTTACTTGTGAGCGTTTGGTGGACTAGTGCCGGTGTCCTTCACTACGGCTTTCTTAAATCTGCTGATGTCTATTACCAGCAACTGAAAATCATGATGGAAAAGCTAGCTGCTAAACAACCGAGGTTGGCCATTCGCTCTAGGTCACTGTTGCTTCATGACGACGCTAGATCACACACTGAACAATAGACGGCTACCAAATTAGAGGTGTTTCAATTGGAATCTCTATGACATCCACAGTACTCCCCGGACCTTGCTCCAACAGATTACCATTTTTTTAAAGATTTGGATAACTTCTTGCACGGGAAAAAATTCAACTCCGATGGGGCAGTCCAAAGCGCCTTCAAATATTTTATTGTTTCCTGTCCGAATGTTTTTTTTATTAAAGGAATCAATGAAGTACCTATGAGATGGCAAAAGTGCATAGATAGCAATGGTATACTGTTAAAAAAAATCAACTTTATGTTCCTCTTTTACAAAACGCCAATTTCATATGTAATAACCGTTGTAGATGCGCTACAAACCAAAAATATAAAACTCAACTCAATAGGATATTGAAAACTGCCCTGGTTTGTAAACTAGCTTACTAGCTTAGAAATGAAGCAGGTTTTGCTACAAGAAGTGCTAGCTAGTAGCTTTCTATTTTTCTGACACTAGCTTGTTTGAAAAACTACCCTCATGACATATCCCAGACATTACGAAAGTTTTTATTTATCTACGTTATCATTCATGTGAAATAAAAATAATGTGCGATTTATTGCCAATATCTACACGAATATTATAAAGAGGACAGATTTGTTTGTTTGTATTAATCCTATAACTAAACTATTTTCGTTGTTACATGGTTACTAAACATTCGTCGAACCGACTACGCCAAGTAAAATGAATTATTTGGAATAAGTATTTATTAATCATGGGAACTTCTGACATTGGTACATTATTTGGGTCATAATTAAATAAAAAAATATCAAAACAGTAACTGAGAACTATTCAACACAGCCACAGCATATATCAATGTTATGAGCTCCACAAATGTATTGCTTGCATTTGATGCTGCGGTGTTTAGTCATACTGCGGGTCTCATAAATAATAAATATAAAGACTTAAGTTGCAAATTTTAGACACATTTGACGCAGAAGAAACTGTAGCATCTACAGGTGGAGTGATACTGAGAATGTCCTGAAGTATAACCTGGATAACCCGCCTCAAAGTTACATTTTGAAAAATTATGCATCAACCAGAGCTTCGTATGTTGGTTGGCTAACTTCAGCTCAAAATCGCGCCGGTGCAATTTTTTCTTTCTCCGTAAGGAATTAGACACTTTGATAGCATATGCATTGATAATATATAGGATTAGCATATTATAAAAAATGCACATGGGCCATCTCTTGGTTTTACGGTTTATACATATATTTTGTCTGCTGGGCGTGGAAACATTTCACTCATCCTCAGAAGATTCGCTGAAACATATTATTCGTATTCTATTTCTCTAACTTGGTCGTATATTTTCTTCTTCTGACACAGAAGATTCGTGAAATGAGTCAAAATGCTGGTAGACCGGTACCTATTTCTTCTTCTAAAAATCCTCAGTTTCTTTGGACTTGTTTCACTTGGACTTTTCGTTTATAAAATAAATATTATTCATAAATACTAATAAATGAAAACAATAAAAAAAAACAATACAATTAACAAATATTTCATTAAAATATAATACAACGATCAACACATGCATACATTCGTCGAGCGGACGACGCTATGGTCACATCTCCCGTTCTAATTATCATGCGATCAATTTCGCGTCACACGGTGCACTATTTACAGTATTAGGAAGGTAAGCAAATAGGCGCGGGGAGGGTCACATAGAAGTATACGAACACGAGAATCGTGAGTAGGTGGGTCGTCGAACGGACGAATGTTTAGTTATCTAGGGTTAAATAGGCTACGAAAGTACTTGATCGACTTTGATGATATTTAGCACGGATATAGTGTAGACCGCGGGGAAGGACATTTAGGCTGCATTTTATCGCGGGATAATGTGCGTATCCCGCGGTATTTTCTTTTGCGCGCAATAAGTCCCAGGCAACTTCTAGTTATTAATATTTGCTCCTCCTCCTCCAGTCGTACTTTTCATGTGTGGGGGTATGACCACCACCTTCTATGATCTATGTCCCAATAATGTTCCGAAATTCAGATGTAGCACCAGTTGAAAAGAGTATAAAAATAAAATATTATTTTTTTCGCTTTTTGTCTGTACAATAAATTTAAATTTCATAAAGAATTCCAGCATTTCGCCTCGTTCATAAATTACTAGAAATGTACCTACAACTACATAAGAATCTGCAGGTGTTTAGAGTGTTAAATCTCAGGATTAGCATTAAGCAAAACGTTTCTTTTTAACTTTTTTCATGCAGTCGCGACCGACTGTATTAGAGACGTCTGCCTTAAAGCCGTTTTTACACTCGGCATGCACGTCACGTGACGTTTTCCAGCGTTTATGCAGCTTTTATACAGCCAGACAGTGTTAAAGAAGTGGAGCGTCCCACTCGGAATGCTAATTTGTGGACTAAGTACCTGTGACTAAAAGCTTGAGAGAATTAAATATTTTATTCGCGACTTTGGATGCATCTGAGCGTTTTAAAAATTATCTTGTTGAAGAAGTACGTCTGTCGTTCAGACAAGCTAAGTTGTATTTTGTTAATAAGGACATAAGGATCATACCTGCTTTGATAATGTAAAATATAATTTTATTTACAGTTTGAAATTAAATTATTATTAAGTTTAATAATACTTTTTTTAGTTTAAGTTACTAACTTAAAGTAAAAAAAGTATTATTAATTAAAATTAGTGTTAAACCGCCAACACGTACGTAGAGCCTCTCTACGTAGATAGAGGAAATCATCAAGTATGTAGGTATATAAAATATGGAATAACATTATCCTTGTAGTAACCGTGTACAAAATAATCTACTAAAGCAAGGTGTGGGCCTTAGTAAAATCTTTATCATATTTCGAAATTCACAATCAATATGACGCTAAAGGCCCGTTTCACAATTGCCTAATAAGTGTCGAATAGTTTTTCCGTAAGTTTTGTCACTGCTTAATTTATACTGAGTGACAGAGACAAAACTTCCGGATAAGCTATTCGTTACTTATTAGGCGATTGCTAAATAGGCCCTTAATAATGGTCAATACCAGATTGTAGTTCTTAAAAAAATTAGATCGTATCTACAAACAAAAACAGTAAGGATAAAAATTGTTATAGTTGAAATAAAAATAGTAGGCATACGTAAGTATTTTTACTCTATCATTGGTGAATTGTAACATTTACACTGATGACTCACTGCAAACTTCACGCGAATAGACTATTATCATAGGTAATTACAAAACCACGAGCTTATTGCTCCAAACAATACTTTTTATAATAAAACAGTTGATCAGGTAGATCCTTGTCTACTCTACTACGATAGGAGCAGATAATAACAAGCTACTTAATTGCCATGATCTTCACCATCCTACTAATATTATAAATGTGAAAGTTTGTGAGGTTGGATGGATGGAAGGATAGATGGATGTTTGTTACTCTTTCACGATAAAACTGACAGTATTTTGATGAAATTTGTTATCGTAGTAGCTAGGCTCTGGATTAAAACATAGGCTACTTTTTATCCCGGAAAAGTATAGTATTTCCGCGGGATACCCGATAGTATATTACGCGAGTGGAGCCGCGGGAAACAGCTAGTTGTTAATAATATTTCCACGCCCTAGAGGAAGAAATTGTGACCCTTATTGTGTAATAAAATCTTTGTAACCAATACAAAAGTAAACAAGTAAAAATTTTAAACGAAAACTGAAAACATAATCAAGAACAGATAGCATACAAACAGAACAATGTTAATAAGTCGTATCGATATGCTCTAATGGAATTGTAATTCCACGCTGGAGCATTGTTATCCCAGTTCACCTGCTTAAAACTCTCTAACAAAGAGAACAAAACAAATAAACGAGCGTTTTCGTCAAACAAAACACGTACTACGGCGATAACCATCTCCTCTAATGAAAAGCAGTAGCTAGTTCTGATTGCGACCCCACTAACAATCTTAAAGTTGAGAAACCCCACGCACACATACACGCGGCACCCGCCCCACCCCACCAAGGAATAGAAGAAGATATAAACTGTGCCAGCGTAAAACGACCTCCCCCGCCTCCCGTCGCCTGTAATAAATGAGGCTCGCGACCAAAACGCAATGAGCTCTCGAAGTTCTTGTAGCGCTGGTCGTGCACATGGGGGACGGGGTCGGGCGTGGGTGGCCAAGTTAAGGAACGTAAGAAGAAACACCCCAGTGGAAACCGCAACGAAAACCGGACAGTCCGCCCCCGCAAGGAGCCTTAAAGTGTGGAGACAGTATCGATCTCCGCCCCTTTTCAGTTCTTAATGCCCACTTTGTAGCGTGTCCATTAATTATGCCGGATGGCGTGAAATGGAACCTTTCGGCGACGATTGGAAGCCGGGTGAAATTTGAAAACGGTTTTAAGGAAATTAGTTTGTTGTAAGCTGTTTAATTGAGCGCTTTTATCGATGTTTTATACATTCTATCAAACTTCATTTGCATCATTTTAATATCCGAGTAACTTTTATTTACAGATGGAAATTGTATGTCCTGTGGCATTAGATCTTTTGAAATAAACTCATATGTTGGGCACTTAATTTTACTTGACGAACATAAATATTCCTCAATATTAAGACATCATTTATAGTTCATCTCAATTAAGTTGACTGGGGCTATAGACACGTCGGTTTAAAAAAAAAAACACAGATGAATAGTCAAAAAATGTGATGGTAATTTTTCAACAAAATAGGTTATTATGGGGTAACCCCCATATATAAATAAATAACTTTCGGTTTTCTAAGTGATAGTCAACGTTATCTTTTTAAGGAATGTAAGCTAAAATGTGTAATATGTACATCTTCCCTAACATTTCTTGGAAAATTCAACGTATCTCTGCTAGTGATGTGAATCGATAGCGGCCAGGCTAAGGGTTGTAACCGAATACTTTCATCCGCTCTCGTCTTACCACTTGATTAATGTGTGCCGACCAGCTGCTAATCACCCACTCGAAAGTACCGCACAGAGTGTACGGCGACAAGTTCCACTTGTGAACCTAATTGACATAGTAATAAGGTCGACACGTGGTACACCGTGTTTGTCGGCGACCGTACGTGTCACGTAGAGATCTCGCCGATCTGAATCAGAATACTGATCATCATCACGTCGTAGATACTATAAAGTTTATAGTGACGTGATGATGATGTATCTGATAGTGTATAGTATGAAGCTACTTACTAAACTAAGAAAATAAAGTTTCATTATTATTTTTTCTATCTGCAGTAAGAACCCCATCTAGTAATAAACTTACACTTTAATTTTACTTTTATTGAATTATAAATGAATCGTCTCGATAGCATAAACAGATTTTTGGAGTTTGGACCCACGGATTAAGGACTATTTTGTACCAATCAAAACCGGTTTGACGTTGGTTTGACGTTTACGAGAATATCATTTTGCAGCTTTAACATACAATATAATTATGATGATGATGAGGATCTGGTAAAAATCTGTGTTTTAGTTTCATACAACCCGACGTTTTGCAATAGTCGCAGGATTTTTTTCCAAAAATGTTTCCTAAAACGTGTTAGAATTAAAATATATCGTCCAATTTGTCCGGAAGTGTATTCTATTATTGCCATGAATAAGTGATGTAATATGCAGAGCGGGCCGGACATCACATACTTCAGTTCACTCGGCCGCGCCACGCACTTTGCCACGTCCGCACGTTGTATTTTTATTGCATTTAAAAATATCACAACGCAGCTCAGCGCACACACAAGTTGACACCCACGAGTCCCACGACAGCGTTGATCAATTATATAATAACTGAGTACCGAGTTTTAATGAAAAGCAATAAGTATAAAAATTATTCCCTTTTGTGAGGCAATTAGATGTTTCCTGCCTTTTCACCGCGTCTCCGTCCAAGTAATATAAGGCTGGGACTATTTGATCCGGAAGCCGGCGGGTCCGGGAAAATTCATAGCACTGAAAATATAACTCGTTAATATAATAGAGTTGAAAATCGAAGTGCGAATGTTGAGCTGCCATATATGACATTGACATTTGGCTTGACACTTGTGTGCTCGATTTTCAGCTTTAATGTATTTTCAGTGCATTGAATTTTCCCGGTTCCGCCAGATTCCGGATCACGTAGTCCTAGCCTCATACACCACCTTCCTCTTGATTCATTCTTTCTGTTCATAAAACCGCAATAAAACCCGTCGCGTAGTTAATAGTACATCTACGGCAATTTTATATTATTCATTCTATTGTACACTAGCTTTTTGCCCACGGCTCAACACACAACACAGTATCCCAAGGGAACACTGTACTTTTTTGGGATAAAAAGTAGCCTACGTATTAATCCAGAGCTTTAAATACTATCATATCAAATTTCATCGAAATCGGTCAGTAGTTTCCACGTGAAAGAGTACATAACAAACATCCATCCATCATTCTATTTATACATTCTCACTAACCTTCACATTTATAATTGTAGTAGGATATTACTAAGAAGGAAAAGTCGCGGTACATTATGTTATATAAATGAAGATAACCTTCCTCAAAATTGGGCACTCCTTAGTTGGCGGGGCGCGTGAGGGGCGGGGGGCAAGACACTCGATCAATACCGACCCGACTTTCAAACTGCTTTCACCCTCACGAAAGTCGCCCGGACTCTACCCGAACGGACCTAGGCGGATCTGTATAGAGCTGCTTAGATCTTATTTTATTAATAAGACCGACAAACCGATTAACCGGAACAAAAATCCGGTGCTAATGAATGGATGCCATTACTTCTGTACTTGGATACCCGTATTCCGTAACATACAAATGTAATTTCGGTCTTTTAAACATCCACTTATCCTTTGGCTTCGGGTGCAATGCTATTTGCGAATTAAATCGAAACGCGCAATTTGCTTCAAAACGATCTTATTCTCATGAGTAAATATACATACATAAATTATTCTTCTATCTTTACATAATACATAATATTCTCTTATAATTTAATCTAAATACTAGGGTATTCTTCTAATCACAAATATCTAGTATCAAGACCATATTAAAAGATACATAATAACAAAATGACTACGTTTACATATTGAAACCTTTTGTATTATTTAAAATAAAATGCAATAATATGCTTGTGATAAAAAGGTAAAAAGTATTTTGTCAAAATATCTATTAACGTGTAAGGTATAGATAGCTATTATGCGAAACATTAATAACTGTGCAGCTCCATATAGGTACGAGCACGTCTTCGCTCCACTGTCTTCACGTACGCCAACCCCCACGCCGCGGGTACATTTTGTTTCGACCCCACCCCCCGTGTCTTATCGCTCCCATGTACTCTACATTATCAATACAAACTTTATATACAGCATCAATATTCTACAGTCTACACTCTACAGTCTCTACTGACACATTTCCTGTTATGTTTCTTTAATTGCAGTAGTCTAGTCAATCTTAGAGAACCTATGAAAGAAAACAGAAACGAGTTCTTCTTCGAGGAAACTTTTCAAAATAAATTCAAATAATTCCCCACAGCTAACAATAATTTTGATTTTCAAATAATTCTACTCTTTGTAAGCGCTTTTACACACGCGCCACAGCTCCGGCGGCGCTGCCAAATTTTGTATGGACTTCGCCGCCGCCGCCGCCGCAAGCGCTGCGCCGCGCTATGCTGTTCACCGCTGACGCCGAACTGCGGCGCAGACGTACGCCTAAACTCTTTACGATGAAATTTTATATTATAGTAATGGGTATAAAGCAGTAGCGACGTGTGCATATAAAACGATTAACATCGGCTTATATATACAAGAACTATAGCAGTTCGAAACTTCGTAACCTACATCATTGATTTATACTGTATACATCATGAATACGTACTTTTACTAATTTACAGACACGACAATTTTTTCTATACGAGGTAGGTACTAAATTTCTTAAGATAGGCAAAATATCGTCTGAAATTGATCTCACATATACAGGCTAGAGCTTCCTTTTGATGGAGAATCAGCCGTCGCTTATAAATTATAATATTATGTAATGCACACATTAGACTAGATATAAATGAAACTATTTAATCTCTAAGAGTAAGAAGAGTCTCCAAGAGTAAAGAACCTTAAAATATAATGTAGGTATTATAAACTTGTTGTAAACTTTTAAACCAAGATACTTCTTTCAATTTCACTTTACTTAATTTTTTGAGAATTCCCTTTATTAAACTCGAATTTCAAACTGGTTATTTTATCTCAACCCTTTACGGATGCTGCAGGTCTTCGTGAGAACCCAAAGCAGGAGGGTTTCTCTGACCTAAGGTCACTAAGATACATTGACGGTGGCTGTAACGGTTACAATTTAGATAAAATAGGTATTGAGAAATATTTAGTTAAAATTCTAAGTTGCTCAAATGTTTCGGGCAGTACTTTTTACATTTGAATATATAGCGAAGTAGATTTTCATTTTATTTTAGTATTTGAATTATTTATATCTTATTTTTTTAATGCTAAAGTGCTGGGTCCGGTCATACCGGTCATACTAAAAGGACACGGACTTTCAGTGGACCCTGAGGCTGATATCGTAAAAATCATAAAAAAATATATTGCTAAATAAATTACAGGTAGATAAAATGTCTAAATACCTCAAAGGTCATGGGAAGAGATACGGGGCCAGGGTAACGCCGGGCACAATGCGATTGCAGGTCGCGGGGTCACCGCGTTACCGGTCGGGCGCTTTATACACCTAGTAGCAGTGAAGGGTTAAAAACCACTCAATACGTGTTGCTTGATGTAGTAATTTTTTGAAAACGATAATTAAAATGGATGACGTCCATAATTCGCTTTTTTTACCATAAAAATAAACCTTGAAAACGTTTATATTCATTATTATTATATTAAAACTCAAATCATTCAGCATACTCGTATGTTGAATGTTTAATATATTTTTACTTATTTGGTTATTACGTAACTTCTGAAATTGGTTATAAATATATTATTATGTTGCTCGCAAAGTCAGTATAAATCAGAAATTTAACGCTAACCTACTGGGCGATAAATTTAAGACCAATTTGGATTTAATCGTAGTGTACGAGCCGTGTTTTGGGTCCTTCTGCGACTGCGATCAATAACACACAAACTATTATATCACTCGATGTTATGTACCTACAATATAGATAATAGTGTGTGGATTTAAAAAATGAAAGGGTAAAATTTATTTTACTTAATAATAATACAGCTTGTGATACTTAAAGTATTTATTTGATACGAGCTTTTCCCCACGGCTCCGCCCGCGTAAATACAGTAGCCCACGGGAACACTGTACTTTTTCGGGATAAAAAGTAGCCTATGTGTTAATGCAGTGCTCAAACTACTACCATACCAAATTTCATCAAAATCCGTTCACCAGTTTTTGCGTCAAAGGGTGCCAAATATCCATCCGTCCATCCCCATAAACCTTCACATTTATAATATTATATAGTAGGACTTTTGGTATACTCATACGACAAAGAATGGCATATTATTTCGCACGAAAATTATATCATCTAAGAATAATTTGCTGTTAGGAGAAATAAAGATATCGATACATTTTTATACTTTTTAGGCATTATTAAGTATTAATTAGAAAGTGCGCTTTTCAGCAACATAGAAAAACAGCAAGCTTTTTATTTCAATCTCGGCCAATCGCCTAATGCGTTTGTCATTAAAATTTACTGTCGTTCGTTAATGTTTATAGTTTATATCCGAGCGCTGCTATCCAATTTATTTAAACACAAGAAGGTAGGTAAATAGATTTTACTGGGTTTTCCTCTCGTAATATCTAGGTAGCTGTTCTATATAAATTTAAAAAAGACAATAAGTCGTTTCACTCTTTCTGATTCACTGAGACGTATTATTACTTCACAACAATCACAACAGAATATGGTTTGAGTTATTCCATGTTTCATTAAAAAAATAGGAAATTATATGACATAGCTTAGAATAGTAACAAGCTATATTACTATTTATTTTATCTAATCGATGCTAGATATCGCAGTAGTTTTTTATATGAAATTCACATGTCATGTGTTTATTATGGAACTCCTCCGAAAGGGGTTGAATAGGTTATAAAATATTTTTTATACTCCTAAGTCATAAGTGTGGCCCACCCCATTTTTTATTTTTTTTTAAATTATAATTATTTATGATTTAACATTAAAATATATAAACACTCAAATATCTCTCTTCGTACACTGGTGTAAGAAGAGAGATATTTGGTGCTGGCCCCAGCAGCTGTTTCACACATTACCTGTAGGTTGTAGGTGTAGTTGTTGGTGAGAAACTGTAGGTATATGTAGGTAGTTATTGATTTATTTCAGTTCATAGTTAACTAGTTAAGACAAGACAACGTCTATTGGGTACAGCTAGTAGACAATCTAAAACCTATTTCTTCATAATATCTAAAAAAATAACGAAGATACAAACAACTTTAGCTTGCAATACCATACAGAACGAAATACGGTGCATTTTTTATAGCCAGAATCCTTTTGCGAGACAGAGATGAACAATATATTTTGTTTGCTAATAATTTTTAAACGCGTAAGCCTATGAATCGTAATAACTTTTATTTTTAATATAAGTTTGTCTATTCGTTATCCATTTAATTTAATTAATTAAAATATTATATTTGACACTACCTTACTGGCATAAATTAATGAAGTAAGTACATAGTAGCGATAGTTGCGAAGGTTCAGGGCAGCTCGCCCGAGATGTAGTTATGATAGGGCGGGACGAGTCTCTGTAGGTGCTTTGTAATAAAATCTTGCCGTCGACGGACATTTTATGAATATTGTTTTGGCGCCATAAAAGATAACGCGTGCCAAGCCACTCCGAGAAATATAACTTGCCTTAATATTCATACTATCTTTACTGCTAATACGATGCGGAGTACCTAGTTTATGTACCAAATTAAAGTTATTAAGTGGTCAAATTATGTTAATTAACAATGTATAGTACACGAGCACTCATATTATTGTGCGAAAAGCTTTTGAAGAAGAGTACTGCAGCTTGTCTCTGTTATCGCTCGAATCTCAATTGAATATTTCACCACAAAAGTAATTGTTCAAGTGTATATATGACTCACCCAGAGTTACTGTAAATTACCTACTAATGTATATTTAAACTTTTCTACTACTAAAATAAGATATGTAAGTCACAGCAAAATTTGTTCTCATAAGATCATACATTTTTAGGTACGAGACTAAAATTAGACAGTGCTAAGAGTGATAGTGCATACATTAAAATACCTAAATTGTGACAAATAATAAACGTTAAAGCAAAAGAACTGTAATACAAATAAAGCGTTTTCTGCGAAACTAAAACATAACATTCACAGCAGCTCGTCCGGAAAGGCGAATTTATATTACGGCCCAACTAAGATCATAAAACTATACTATATCACCGACCCTAGTATTAATATCCCAACATTTATCATCGTCCACCCCCTCGTCTTTTGTGTAAGAACCCGCAACGTTCGCCCAAACAAGTTCTGACAACGAAAACTATTCAAACATTCGCGGCTAACATCGCAACTTGTACGGCGGCGTTCTTAACTCGGCCGCTTTGGCGTTGGCTCCAGGAAAATTGGAAAATTTCATTTGGCACACGAAAAGCGACTCTATCTCTAGTTATTTAAATGATACTTTAAAACGACATCAACGGATGATTACTTTATACTGTCCCAAACCAAAGTGAACTGTATGGGTGGACGTTAAAGTGAGTTTTCAAGAGTACTTCGCCGGAGCAATTCTCCGGAAGGGTAGAGTCGTAAGGAAGTTCGACGATTATGTTTAGTCAGCGCTGGCTGTGTAATGGAAAGGAAGTAGAAATTGGGGCCCTGTAAGATGTGGTCGTATAAGGCGGCCGGGGCCGTTTCGTCCCCGGGAGGTGGGAGGGTTATTTGTTTGTTTCTAAGGTCCGCTCTAGTCCGCAGCTGCGGGTTGGATTTAAATTTCGCACAGCTCTTTGTCCGTAATGTCCTTCGCAGTTGCCTGATGAGGTGGCTCTTTACAACTTTAAATTGAGTTGGTAATAAATTATTTAGAGATGCGTTGTTTGTCTTACTGAGATAACGTTTCTAAAATTCCAAAATTTCTAAATTATTATAATCATTGTGACCTAAATCAATACGAATCTCTCAATACGCTGTTAGTTGTAACGTATAAAAAATATATACATGGGTACTTCTTGCTACTATTATAATTTTGGAAGTTTGTGAGGATGGATATTTGGTGGATATCCATCCGATAGATATTTGTCACTCTTTCATGCAAAAACTACTGAACAGATTTTGATGAAATTTAGCACGGTAGTAGTTTAGGCTCTGAATTAAAACATAGGCCACTTTTATCCCGAAAAAGTATAGTGTTTGCGTGGGATACTTTATTTACAAGAGCGGAGCCGCGAGCAAAAGCTAAGCACAAAAATATTTCTTTCTAGCAAATAACATAAGTGCCTATGCCCTCATCTATGAGTATGCTTATTAACTTTTAGTTACATATTATTTTTATGACTTTGAAGCTCACAAACACTTGGAACCGGTAAACAACACATTATCAAAATCAAAACGATGTGTTCAAAAGGTCAATTCTGCTAATTAAATCCTGCAAGCTAGTCTCCGTAGCTAAACTGTACCTACCTGGATATAATACGGGCCAGAAGTTGGCTTATAATGCCTTAGATACGTGATTTGATCAGAGGCTGTCAATCGTCGTTTGAAATGACTGATAATAACAGATTATTTTTTTCTATCTGTAACTGTTTAAATCGATGAATTATTTTGATGTTTGTAACTGAAGGTCGATTCTGCTTATTAAATCCTGAAATAATACAGTTGCGATTCAGTTACAATATGTTAAAACTGAAAAATGGTATTCTCATAAACGTCAAACCGACGTCAAACCCATTTGATTGGTCCAAGCATTAAAAATCAGTTTTCAATGAAAATGTAAGTTAATTACGAGATAATTCTCGTAATTTATTTAGGCTTAAGATGTTTTAGTAGTAAATCTGACCTTAACCTTTATTAATGGAAATTATTAATATGGGATTTTTAAAGACCAACCACAAAAACTTTTAATTTATATGTATGTAGTTTGTCAGGAAACAGTAAAAAAAACTACCATACAAGATACGTAGTGGAAGCCATGCAAGTTTTAATGAAAACGCCCCTACCGACACGGTGTACAAATAATACAACCACAGTGCGGAAATTATACAATAGATTAATTCATGCATTCGATATACTCTCCTATATATATAATACTAAATAATTATATTTTATTTTGCTTCTAATTCACAAGAATCAAGCGAGTCCAAAAACAAGTATTCTTCGTTTGAAGAAGAACTAATAAAATAAAGTTTCTATTTTCTTTAAGATTAAATTACTTCAATTACATATTTTGTGTTTTGAACTTTGCATATAAAAAGCAGTAAAGGGTTTCCCTTGTATTCCTAGAATGTAGTATAACTTATCCAGTCCCGTTTCAAACTTGCGCGTAGGGCCGCCCAGGCTTTTCACGCGCCAGTGAAGGTTATTCAAGGGCTGTAGGAACGTTCAAGGAAATTGGGTCATTTGTCTCCAAATTAGTGTCCTTAGTTTCCATCCACGAGATTCGCCGCCAAACACGGGTTAAACATAATTTACGTAGTGCGTCCATTTATTATGAAGAAACATTTTGATTTACGTATAAACTGTTTTGTCAACCGACTTCCAAAACACAGGAGCAGGTTATCAATTCGTGTGTATGTTTTTTGTTGTGTGTATGTTACGCGATTACTCCGCCGTTTGTGGACTGATTTTCAAAATTACTTTTTTTTATTGTAAAGAGTTGACTCCTGAATTAGTCCCATTGTCTCCAAGTGGTATAACTGGAGATGGGATCCATGAGGAATCGAGAGTAGTCCTCAAAATTTATAGGGACACCTGGCCTGATCTCAATGAAACCGGTCACCGTCACCGAAATCGGTGTGGGGAGTTATTATTATTAACCTAGATACTAGATAGGTATGTAGTATTTACGAAGATGCGCTCGACTTCTATTTAAACTATTACAAAGTGTACAAGTTTGCGACATTTTACTGACGTGAGAGTTAAGTCATTACAATTCAATTAGGTATCAGGTGAATAGCATCGATAAATCTCACAGTTTTATCAATAAAATAATAGGCACGCCTTCGCTGACGGCACTTTACTATCATTAATATCATTAAATATTTAATTATACATTTCAATTGAATAATAAAATAATATTATTACTTCAACAATCCAAAGTTGAAACAAACATGAAACTTATGGAACAATATAGGTCTTAACCCCCTCCCTAGTTTCGCCCTCTTATCAGTTCACCCCCGTCCCCTCTTCTCAAAACTGGGGTCCTTTCGCCCGCCTTATGTACCCCCGCTATCGTTTATTAGCGCCGACGTCAATCTCGCCGGCTTCATTTGTAAATTAATACTTATCTCTACTGTAGAAGGGTCATAAGATAGTTTTGTTTTATCAAATTCACTCGAAGAATAATAATAAGAGTTTAATGGTTATTGCTTTAATTTATAAATATGATTAAAATAATTATTTATAATCAATTTTTCTTAATTTTAACACTGGCAATCAAAATTCGCACTTATGTAGAATTTGATTTTATAGTCACTTGAATCTGTTTCTCGGCACTATTAAACAAAACAAAGCAAATTCTGTTTCGATACGCATGCTATGTAAAATGTAGAGTCAACTAATAGCATTACATTATGTCCAGTCTGGCGATAATGTAATATCTAAAAAAATATTCTCTTTCACGAGAATATTATAAAAGTCTAATCAGACATGAAGTCAAGTTATTTTTATCACGCAATATGTGCCCAGCATTTTTTTCTGTTTCCAGTAAAAAAGGCAAAATGTCGTTCTTTTTTTAAAATCATCACATTGTTCGTCACTGTTGTATCTACTTATTTCGCTTTTCGTAATTACGTAGTGACTGGAAGGCACAGTTTACTACATAATAAATAATACCTGCGAGACTCGCATTTTAAGCACTTGTCAAACATGATACACTTCAAGCGTTCGTGGGACGTCTTGGTTTATTTAAAGATAGTTGGTTTAACCTAAAGGATATACTGTATTTCCGAACGCTTATACAAGATGACTTTGCTTATTACGATTACGAAGTTCGAAAACAAAAATATATGCGATTGACATTAAACACGCGCTTTCTTACTTCGTCATTTTAATAGGCATGATGACTAATTTTGAAAAACTGTTCTTAAATATTATAGTTCTTAACCAAACAGCGATTTTAATTGCATATTTCGAAATTGACGCAATAACGGTTACTGGTGTCATGGCGTCTGCTTGCGACGTCACGACTGTTACTGCATTCCAGACGGGTGTTAAGCAGGAAATTTTCACTATTTTCGTTCACATTCCTGTTTCATTGTCAGTCCTTACACTTGCATTAAATTGGTTAAAATGATTTCATCGAAAATTTGAATATTTCCGTTATTTTGAAAAAGAAACGACGTGTTTCGGGGAAACGTTTTCCTCAAAACGTAGAAATTAGATAACATTTTCAGCGAATGGAACAAGCCCATAGCGAAAGCATAGACAACGCACGAGAAGTGATGTCATTCAATCTTATTCGTCTTTGATATTATATACCATATTTTAGTATTTCTTTACTATAGTCAACGTGCCATCTTGGCTAAAAGTCCTGACCACAAAATTGTTTGAAAACATTCACACAAAATTTTATTTCCATAACACTTAACTTGTTTTTAAACAAAATAAATAAATGCAATTTATCTAATGTTAATGGACGCTTGCACGCCACATCAATCTGGTCCTGCACTAAGTATCCGAAGAACTTGTGTCACAGACAACGGAAATATATTTAATACTTTTATATTATACACACATTTAAGATTTTTATTATGCTTTATATAACATATTTAATACACATTCAAGACCCAGGTACACAGAAAAACTTTTGACGTCCGCGGCCTCCGCGCTAACCACTGAGTCACAGAGGTCGTGAAAAATTTTGACGTCGTTAATCATTTAGACACAGTATATTCGTATTTCTCATTTAGATAAATAATTTGTAACAGCGTGGGTAGCGGTGTCACGTATCCTATATATTATTATTTATATGTGAAATTATACGGAGCCCGGGGGGTAGTTAAGGAGGAGTCGCCGATGAAATATGTCTTAGGGTGGTCGGGGGTCGAAGGGGGCGAGAGAAATTAAGGAGCCTTAAGCTAGCGGCCCAGGTCGATGAGAAACTTATTAAAGTTGGGCAGGGCGGGTATTCGCTAGTGGTATTAATATTGAAACTAGTTCCATGCCTCGATTTTGAATATTTATATTTGGCTACAGTACTGAAGTCGGATTCATTTTATCAATATTTTATTTTATAACTGAGAGGTTAAACGTCTTATTCATATTTAAATTGTAGTAGGTATATTAAGGGCCTGTTTTAGAATTGCCTAATAAGTAAGGTATCTTAGGTACCACTCACATGCATAAATCTTATACCTACTTTAAACAAGTAATACTAGTATATTAAAAATCTTGGATCGGAATTGGATCGGATTGGAAAAATCAGAATCTTGGAAACGGCTTAAACAATTTCCATGAAATTTAGTATGCAGCGGGTTTTGGGGGTAATAAATAATTTTTGAGTTTTAATATATTTTTTCTTTCGTTGCGTACTAACTTATAATAAGATAAATGATAGTCATTCGTTATTAGATTAGAGCCATCACTCAATTATTTTTTTCACTACTGGAACTACGAACAAAGCACAGTCTCCAAGGTACTTATATCCTACTACTATTATAAATGTAAAAGTTTGAGAGGTTCGATGAATGGATGTATGGATGCTTGTTACTCTTTCATGCAAAAACTACTGAACAGATTTTGATGAAATTTGGTATGTTAGTAGTTTAGGCTCTATACATAAGCTAATTTTTATCTCGAAAAAGTACATTATTTCCGTGGGTTACCCGTGCATTTTTATTTATGCGGATGGAGTCGTGAGAAAAAGCTACTTTAAATTAAGTCACTTACCTATATTGGTTGTAGAAAATGGCGAATAATCAAATGTCAAGGTAAGAGGAGTGATATTTTCGAAGTGGGTGAATTTAAGTTCGTTATAGCCTGTCACCGCTGCAGTTAGTCGAAGTCGTTAGCGGCCAAGCAATTTGTTCACCACTTTAACCACATCTACTACACAAACTTACGAGACTAAATTCTAAAATATTCTAGTAAAAATACTTGTAAATATTGTTTTTTGGGATATTATTAATTGATCACCTAACAATGAAATGCGAAAAATACCTTTTTTAAATATCTATCATATAATCTCAGACCTTTTCGCAAATATTATCTATACCTAAATCACTAAATATACTGATATATTATAAACGATCTCTACTGAGATGAAAAAAAAGAATAACTATATACAATATACAAGTAAATAAAATTGAAGTGTCTGTTTGTAATTTCAAATTAACAGCTTTGCACTGAATGCAAACATACCTAATATACGGTACCTACACCAAAAAATTCATTTTTGTATTTTTGGCTGTCTTTCCCTCAGTCTGTTTGTCCGCTTCTCTGTTCCGGCTAATCTCTGAAAAGGCCGGACCGATTTTGACCCGACTTTTATTAGCAGATAGCTGATTTTAGGAGTAGCTTAGCCTACTTTCATTTAAGGGTTCCATTTAAAAAAAAATGTGTTCCGTTTTCATTAATGTTCCACGCAAACGAAGGTGCGGTACCAGCTAGTTAATAATAAATTAGGTACGTTAAAAATATTAAGACGGGAGTGCGCTGCCAGCACCGCGCCAGCACTCACACTGCGAAGCAACGCAAGCTTTTCGAGTGTGGGTAATCAATACAGCAATATAGGTATACATCGGGACTTCCCCTTTCTTATCATTGTAAATACCCGGGCGTGGTAATGAATCAGGCTTCGTGTTACGGTCCTAACGGCTGACGGAGATCAGGTGGACACGTATCTAAAATTTCACAATATGCGATGATGTTTGGTTGTGTTACCTATATAATATACGACCCCATTATTCCTTATTTTGGACACCTGTGGAATTTGGATGTTCCAAAATCCTCAATCTATAGTGTAAAACAGCAGTCCTTTGAAAACCTTAATCTTTTAAATTACACAGAGGATTTCAATTCTGTATTTAAAAGGATAGAGTAATTGTAAGGAAAGTGGAAGGCTTACACGTACAATGTACAATAAAACCATGCTAATGGCTCTCGGCAATCTTCGGTTTTCTTTGGAAATGACAGACGATGTATAAATAAAACACGACGATTACCGAAAGACATTGGGGTCCTAGTCGTACTGTACATGAATTTTTAACGCAGGTGAAGCCGCGGATTGATGCTAGTTTCCGAGTATTATAGAACAAACCTTTTCTCTTTATGATAATACTAGTATATACTAATATAATAAAGAGAAAAGGTTTGTTTGTGTGCAGAGAATAGACTCCGAAACTAATGGACTAATTTTTAAGAAATTTGGCACAGATATAGAGTAGACCACGGGGAAGGACAAATGCGACCTATTACTGTGGAAAATGTACGGTTCCCGCGAGATTTCTTTTAGTGCGCTCGAAGTCGCGGGCAACATCTAGTTTTATAATATATTATGACAAATAAATGTTTGCAGATGAAGATTTTTAGGGTTCCGTAGTATTACCAGGAACCCTTATAATATCGCTCTGTCAGTACATCTGTCTGTCTGCCTGTCCGCGCTTCTTACTTCTCTATTATGAATATAAATTTATGAAATTTGGTACAGTTTGTTATAGATTGTGTGATCTTGATATTATTTTTGACATCATATAATAATACATTAGTATCTCTCCATACATATTATGAAGTTCTATTCTGCCTCATCGTGTGGGGTATCGTTGAATAGTAATTTTAAATAAAGACTAAGTTTCATACATGACTTTTTAATGAAGTGAACCATTTTCGGGTAAACGGCTTCAACGGCTAAAGTGGTGTATAATTTGATCCCCCCTGTCATTTCTAAACTATAACCAATAGGTAGGAACTTGCAACTTACAATATTGGTGGGTTATGCTAAATACTTTAAAAAAAATATTCTAAACGAAATCGGACCATAACAGTAATTTGATAAAAAAAACTATTGCGTGTCGTTACGTGTAGTTACGGAACCCTCCTTAGACTAGTCTTGACATGCTCTAGGTTAGGTTATTTAAAATGACCGAGAGCAAAAGCTAGATAAAAGAATAAATTATAAACTAGCTTTCGTCCGCCGCTCTGCCCGCGTAAATACAGTACCAAGTATCCCATGGGAAAACTGTACTATTCCGGGATAAATGTAGCATATTTTTATACTACTATACCAAATTTCATTATACTACGTATATAGTAGTTTATGCGTAAAAGAGTAATAAACCATCCATCCATACATCCTCACAAACTTCCACATTTATTATAGTGGTATAGTGGTATACTAGTCACATTTATTAAATGAAAGTTTTCATTTAATAAAACTTTAAGAAACACAATAATATCATTTAACGTCTATTTATGGCTTTGATGTTATTATTCATTGGAACACACCTGTATTATGTCTAAGAAACATATTTATCGCCGGAGCCTGAAACTAAAGGTGTGTACACGAAATGTTTACGAAGCATTTGCTTAATAACCGAAACATTAGGGGTTGGGTCGAATTCTCCTAATACCTTGTGTTAATATATTTTATACAAGTGTGCGTGACACCGTGTAGGCTTAGTCTACATCTATTCGATCTTAGCACGAATTATCTTCCAGCTAATTATTACTTTATTCTACTCTGTATTACTGTCACAGTACCTGGGTGACTGAGCTTCGTTCGCAGTTCAAATAAATTTAAGATTTTTCTGATCTGAGAAATTATCTGATCGGGATTCGAACCCACCACATTCCGAATTTTCAAACAGAGCAAAAATTATACATACGTATACCAAACTGCCAATCAGGCTAACATAATAGATTCGATATTATTGATATATTGATGAACGACGAAAGAAAAACATATATAGCTTAAAATATGCAGTTTCGCACGGGACAAGATCTAGCTAGAGAGATTTTTCTCCCCCGAAACTACCTGCATACTAAATTTCATGGTAACACTTGCAGTCGTTTTCAAGAAACCGATTATATTTACAAGATTGTCTCGTTTAAAGTATGAGATAACATAAAATATTGGAACGTTCAGAATTCTGCATGCTTTTTCACTTTACATTAATGTTACTCTTTTACCGTACGAATTTTATTGCTGTTTATTTACATTTTAGTAGTTTATTTAAAATATAGTATATTTTATGTTTAGGATAGTAAAATATCTATATTTTAAATATACAATACATGTAGAGCTAGCCAATATTTTCGTAGCGCTGCTGCGGCGTTTTGTAGCGATTATAGTTTTCAGGAATGAGGCTTAAAAATTAGTAGGTAAAGCTTTGTGCTGATTAGAATTTAATAATGAATAATCAATAATTAGTATAGTATGATATAATATCATACACTAGTTTGTGTGAAGCAAAATGTGAATATAATAATATAATTCCACATTATATAATTCCAATTTAAAAACAAAATACGCTAATATAATAATATCATTCCACAGTGTGAACACTAAGCTTAACATATTTGTGTGTGTGCGTAGCTAAATAAGGGTTGCTATGGTGACGAATCTTAAAGATCTCCCTTTCTGACCCGTCTCAGCTTCTCCTTTCTCGTTTACACGCGTTTCTTGCAGGGAGGCGTCAGAATGTACAGCTGGCAAAATAACTAGGATTTTTATGTTTATTTACGTTTACTTTAGCTACTTAAAATAATGAAATTTTATATTTGGGTACATTTTTTCCTAGTTAGCTTATAAGTTAAGCGTTTTAGTTACGTTTAGCTTAATGCCAAGTTAAGGAATCGTTATGTATTTTTTGGTTTTATTACTGACTTTCCTGTTTATTTTCTAACATCAGTAAATTATAATGTAATAATCGCAGCAAAATACGTAGATAATTATGTACTAGGGCTTTCCCCTTGATTTTTTTTATAATGAAGCCATTAAAATCAACGTGTAAAAAGTGAGCTATCTCTTTCAAATTATCAATGCGTTTAGCCACTCAAATGCCAATATTTTGATTTAATCAAATCTTACTAAATTATGTACTTCTATATTATTATGTGCTTATCACGCTACAAAATGTCTTGGTGCGTGCATAAACATTTTCTGTAACCTAAAACATTATTTTTTAATTTATCAATATAAAGTTTTATTTTTTATTTGTCCTTCTCTTCTTTAAAACAATAAATAAGGAAAACTTCTCATACTTCCCATCCCCACCCTCCCAAAGGGTTAGGGCGGGGCCACAGTGGAGCCGGTGCCCCCGCGCCCTGCGTTCCCACAAGCCATAAAATTGTAAATTACTGATGAACTGTTTGCCAGCTTTCGGACGAATTTCTACCAAAATTGAAAAATATTCAATATTCCAAACAAACTGCTTTTGTTCGTGCATTTTAAATTATAATAACCATGCGGCAAGTAAAAAGAATAACTAAAATACTGAGTCTGTATCACAAAGAATAATAGTATTTACTATTTTGGTGTGTCTTGAATATTTTAATTTCCTTGATTCGCTACAGGAAAAGAGAAAACAAAAAGATAATAATATAATAATACAATTTTCTCCCATATTTGGGAGGATATAGTATAAATTCTAAACTCTATTGGTTTGATTATCATCTAAATTTAACGTTATGCCAAGAAATTATGTGTAATCGAACATTCACACCAAAAAAAAATGTTCGGTATAATTTTTTGTAGAGAGG
Organism: Phengaris arion; assembly: GCA_963565745.1. Lineage (NCBI taxonomy): Eukaryota > Metazoa > Arthropoda > Insecta > Lepidoptera > Lycaenidae > Phengaris > Phengaris arion. Next base: position 11,761,152 of record OY751435.1, on the reverse strand, counting down.
TGTACACACTGCTGATAGACCGTATAGTGGCTGGCGAGCGCGACGCTCATCGATTTATTGATAGTTTTAGTTCAACCCTTCATCAAATGATTTGAAATATTTCTACCTGCAAATCATTTTGTTCCTTATTCCAAGAATAATAGTGACCAATTTATCTCGAACGACCGGCGAACTAAATTGGATATCTTATTTAATAAATAATTCTCATCAAAATTCTAGTCGCTTTAGGTGAAGAGACAGCTTAGAAGTTTCGTACTCATCTAACATTTAAATTCGGATTCTAAAAGATATTAGGTACCTCTTTTATTAGTAGGGAGATAAAATAAAACGTCGAAATATGCGAAGAAAGAAGGTCTCGTTACCTACATAGACTTTAATTTATTATGACACTTTAAATTTATAATCAACAATATTCGGTTGGCAATATTAACAAAATATTTCTGACGATATAATTTTTTTTTACTGACCAGTTTTATACAGTAGATCCGCTTTGCGTAATTTCAGTAGCCACTTCTTCCATCATGGTGCGATCATCACTGCACCTAATTCACAACTAAATCTGTAAAAGAGAAATATACCGGTGTACTTCATAAATATTGATGCATCCAGTTCGTCTCCGGTCAAGGAGTTATGTTAATGCTAATCTATTGTTGGTACCGGTTCTTATTCGACAAATTAAGGGTCTAAAGTAAGTTACAACACTAGTTATGCATTCGATTTACAAAAAACTAAACCTTAATGCCGTCAAATAGAGTCGTAATTCGTGTAAGCGTCTACAAGGAGATTTAATATTTAACGTTGTTGAAAGTAAAGGTGTGTGCATATAAATTGAGTTGGATGTTGCAGCATCCCCTGTTGGATTATTCTAAATTTGAACTTTTGGTACGTTTGACCCATGGCTATTTTGGTTTCTAAGGCCAGTGTCGTGGGATAGTTACTGTGATAGTATTCTATGGGAATATTATAGCTTGTATTTTTTTTGGAACACGGTGCGTTTAGACAGCACACATCAAATATTGTTTATATTTTATATAGTATATTTATATTGTAATTAAGTGGGCAGATTTTTGTTAGTCAAGCATACCATACACTAGATTATCCATATTATTTGCCCTCTTCTTTCAGATACGGCATGATGTAACATCTGGACGTATATTATAGACTGTAACCTCGACTCAACATTATAATTTAATCACATTGATAAATATGACAGAATATTTGTACAATATATGCAATATTCAGTTATTATTAACCGCCTCCTTTATGATTAATAAATCTATAAATAAATTATATAATCAGAATGTCGAAATTTAGTATGCAAGAGGTTTACAAATGGAACTTGCTAGGATTATCTTGGAATAAAATTTCCTGGGGAAGTCGAATTATTTTGCGTTTTTATATATTATCATGTACATGCTTTTTCCCGCGGCTCCGTCCGCGTACATATAGTATCCTACGCGAATACTGTACTTTTTCAGGAAAAAAGTAGCCTATGTTTTAATCCAGAGCCTACTACCATACTAAATGTCATCGAAATCCGTTCAGTAGTTTTTGGGTGAAAGAGTAACAAACATTCGTCCATCCATACATCCATCCATCTATCCTAACAAACTTTCACATTTATTATAGTAGTACGAGGGCGGGTCAATAAGTCCGTGTCTTTTGGAATAAAACACAGATTTTTTGATAAATAAATCATTTTATTTTTCAACGTAGTCCCCCTTGAGCTCTATACACTTTGTCCAACGCTTCTTCAATTTTTTTATCCCTTCCAAAAAATATGATTTGTCGAGGTCCTCAAAATAGGCCTTTGTTTGCGAGATGACTTCATCATTGGAGTCAAATCTTTTTCCACCGAGCCATTTTTTCAGGTTTGGGAACAAGAAGTAGTCACTCGGAGCCAAATATGGAGAATAGGGTGGATGTGGGAGCAATTCATAGCCCAATTCATGGATTTTTGCCATGTAAACTGCACCCTTGCATTGTCTTGGTGAAAAAGAACTTTTTTCTTGGCCAAATGAGGTCGGTTTTTTTTCAAATCCTCATTGAAGCGGTCCAATAAGTTGGCATAATATTCCCCATTAATTGTTCTTCCCTGTTGAAGATAGTCAATGTGGATTATCCCACGTGCATCCCAAAAAACAGTCGCCATAACTTTATTGGCTGACAAACCCACCTTGGCCTTCTTTGGCGCCGATTCACCCTTAGAAACACACTGTTTTGACTGTTGTTTGGTCTCTGGTGTGTTGTGATGGATCCATGTTTCGTCCACGGTTACAAAACGGCGCAAAAACTCCTCCATATTGTGATTAAACAACGCCAAACCTTCCTGTGAAGTTGTTACACGATTGCGTTTATGGTCGACTTGCGGAAAGCTTTCTCATGCCCAAGTGATCATTCAAAATTGAAACCACTGAGCTATGCGAGATGCCTATGGCTTCTACAATCTCTTGCACTTTCAATCTTCGGTCGGCCAACACCATATCGTGAATTTTTTCGATTGTTTCGGGTGTAGAGACCTCAACTGGGCGTCCAGGACGTTCGGCATCTTCAGTGCTTGTACGGCCACAACGAAATTCAGTAAACCACTTTTTTACCATTGAAATCGATGGTGCAGAGTCCCCATAGTATTTATCAAGCTTAGCCTTGGTCTCGGTAATGGTTTTTTTTCGCAAAAAATAATGCTTAATAAGCACACGAAATTTACTTTTTTCCATTGTTTCCTTAAGTTACTGGATAGTCTGATAAAGATAGCTGTAAAACACAAACTAACTGACGCAGCAAGTTCAAATTTTGATAGGAGTCAACTGACAGATGCCTGTTGACAGGAGTAGTGTTGCTTTTTCAGTAAGGAGGTTAGAAATTCAAAAAGTCACGGACTTATTGACCCGCCTTAGTGTGATACACCTATTGTTTTTCTCTTATTGCGTAATAAAATATGAGTTATTTCGCTCTCAAACTGTCAAAGCGCGTGAATCAGCAACGTACCTACGAATTATAGGACCTTTTGCCTTGTTGGAAAATTGGTGTCTCGGGTTCGAGTCCCGGTCAGACTAATATTTTTGTAATTAATTTTTTAAATACCTATTGACGATCTGTTAATTTTTTTCGTACTAGGTAATAGAACTCCTTAGTCTCCATCTTTTTTTCTTTCTGATACATAAAAATGCATTGCAATTCCAATGTCTCGCTAAAACTCGAGAACGGCTGGACCGATTTAGCTAATTCTGGTCTTGAAATAATTGTAGATGTAATGGAAGTAATGGAAGGCTTAAATGGAGGAGGAATATTGTAAAAATTGCGTTTAAATTTTACAAAAAAAAAATTGTTTGGCACTAGTAGCTGGAGGTGTAGGTTGTAGGTGTAGTTTTAGATGCAGGTGTAGATGTTGGTATAGGTTGAAGGTGTAGGTGAGTAAGATGTGTAGTTATTTAATATATATTAAATACGTGTAAAATATAATAAAAATCTTAAATATGTGTAATGTGTATAATGTAGAAATATTAAATATATTTCTGTTGTCTGGTACCCGTAACACAAGTTCTCCGAGAACTTACCACGGGACCAGATTGACGTGGTGTGAAGCGTCCATAGGTAATAATATAATATATTTATTTATTCCAGTTCATAGTTAAGACAGAATAACGTGTGTCGGGACAACTAGTATACCTAATATTATATTTTCCGTCGTCATGACCGTCGTCGCGTGCTCTCGGTGGAAGTCTTCACTGTCGTCGGCCCGTCCCACCTCTGTACGCGTCATTTCCGCATGGAAATTGTCTTCCGAATTGCTCCTGGCTGAAGTTACCTAGTCTTTTATATTTTAATTATAAAGACAAAATATATTTGTAAAAAAAATATAAGGCTTAGTTAAATCAATTACGGATATTTTGGGAATATGATCTACTGCTTATGTAAAGATATATAGGCAGAAAAATCATTTCAAAATTTCGAATAAAATATATTATACTACATAAAATTTCATTGCGCATAAGGGGCTTAACCTAAAGCAAAGTCTTTGCCTACATAATATCAATTCAAATAGCTGTGTAAGGTCAATGACCTCCGTAGGGCCGCAACGAACGTAATGTAATTTTATTTAGTATTCTCTTTTTCGAAATTTTTCTTCCTAAACGTCTTTACACAAGTAGTAGATCATATGCCCAAAATATCCGTAGTTGATTTTATCAAACTTTATATACTTACATAGGTCGCTTTTTCTGGATGCAAAAGTACGATTTCTAGTTTCAATCTGTTTCAATTTTAGGATTTACGCCTTTAATTTTCTAACCTAAGCGTGTTTCTTATCTCTTATTCTGATAACTAATATCAGTTTTAATTCGGTTACTAGCTACTATTATAAATGTGAAAGTTTGTAACTATGGATGGATGTATGAATATGTCACTCTTGCACGCCAATTTTGGAATGGTAGTAGTTTAGGCTCTGGATTAACACATATACTCCTTTTTATCCCGAGAAAGAACAGTGTTATCGTGGGATACTATATTTACGTGGAGCCGCGGGAATAAGCTAGTATATAGTATATAAAAACCCAAAAATTTTCTTTTCCCCAGGGAAATTTATTCCAAGATAAAATCTAGCAAGATCGATTTTAAACCTCTTGCATTTCATACCAATTTCATACGCGGGCGAAGCCGCGGGCTGAAGCTGGTCTTTCAGCACTAGCCAGGTTAATGAGCCAGGTTCACCCTATATTACTATTAATATACCAAAAACTGAAAATAATTTAAAGGGTCCGCTCCAGGCTCCAGCTACCCGTATGTAGCTGCACCCACGTAGCGAAGATCATTATCTGCCACGAGAAAGTTAGGAGGAATCTAGTTAGACCCCCCTCCCCCACCTCTAGTTATAGCCAGTTTAGATCAGTTCGGACCGGCGCGGGCGATACAAGACAAACTGTGGGCGTGTCTTACAGCGCGGCCCTTGTTCCAAATTACTTTGTGACTACCAAATGTAAAATAAGGCTTATCTACGTACAGTAAACTCATGTTGCTCTTGCCCTCGGCGATCTTCGATTTTCTATGGAAATAACCGACGATGTATATGGCAGCGACGATTGACGAAAGACATTGAGGTCGTGCTTCTGTATAGTGGTCAGTTTTAGACTAGCTTCAGTCTTGGAATTCGAAATCAAACATACCGACCTCTGTGGCTCTGTGGTTAGCGCGTTGGTGTCCAAGCCGAAGGTCGCAGGTTCGAATCCCGCCAGGGAACAAAAAAGTTTTAAATAATGGATGTGTAATAAATTTGTGTAACATACTTATAGTATAATAAAAATCTTTAATATTATATAAAATATAAATATTAAAAATATTTCCGTTATGTGGTGCCCGTAACACAAGTTCTTCGAGAACTTAGAACGGGACCAGATTGACGTGGTAAGAAAGCGTCCATAGATTTAATAATTATTATAATATTATAGGATCTCTGTGTGCTGGGATACAATTTTTTGAAATCGAATTTGCAATTTCTAATGGGACCTTAAAATATAATGTCACACTTGAGATCATAATAAGATCATATACTTTTTACCTTCAAATATTGAAACGCTAATCAAAATTAGAAGCCACCCTATTCACAGGCTATCGCTGTCTCTGCTAGCCGAAATGACAAGGACAGCATGCGACTTGAGCGTCACTTAATTTAACTATCATTCCAGTATTCGGCCGTTAGGCTCCAACAGATAATCATTATGAATATTTTTAACACGGATAAAATTATCTTAGAGCTAGTTTTTGTTCTAACGCACACTATCGATCGGAAGATGCGTATGGCAAAAAATGTGCCGTTTGAAAGGCGAGTGTAAAAATAAAACTAAGACTAGGGTCCCCTCTACCATTACACGCTTGGACACATTATGGGGTCAGCTGACCTACGCAACCCTATGTCATTCAACCTTTAGCTAGGTGCATCTAGCATGTGGAAGTTACTTTGATTTCCTTCAACGATTGTGCATTGAAATGTAAGGAGGCTGGGAATAGTAATAGCAACGTTAAGAATTTCATGGGGGCAAATAGTAGGTATTTATCTAGTAAATATATTTTGCATGAAATTCTTTACATTAATTTTAAAAAAAAATCATAGGTAGGTAATAAAAACAATTTATATTGAGGACGTCTCCTGAATATTAATCATTTCTCATAATATATATATATATATATATATATATAACACTTATCACATCATATTATATTTTATAACATAATACATAGGCTGCACTAAAAGTATCGGGAATGGAATATTTCCACTGTTCCGTCATATTCAAATCTTTTTAATTTGAAACTCCTTGGTTTTAAAAATCGAATACCGTTTATTTATTTAAAAAAAGATTCTCGGTCTTGTCACAAGGTCTTGTCAAACTTGTTTAGTCGTTGAGAAAATGGAATTGATTCGAGAAAATTCTAGAGCGATGATTTATTATGACTTTCGAAGTGGTTTAACACAAAAATAATGTGTTGACCGGATGATTTCTGCATTTGGTGATGAAATACCATTCAAAACCACAATTCATCGCTGGTTTGCTGAATTTCAACGTCGACGTGTCAAGCTCAGTGACGATCCCCGTCAGGGTCGTCCAAAAACTGCAGTCACCCAAGAAAACGTTGATGCTGTGCGTAAGCTGATTGAGGAAGATAGACATGTGACATACCGCGAAATTCAGGCAACTTTAGACATTGGCATGAGTCAAATACAAATAATCTTGCATGAACAATTAGGTGTAAAAAAGTTGCTTTCCCGATGGATACCGCATTTGCTCTGTGAAGAGCAAAAAGCGGCTCGCGTTACTTGGTGCGTCAGAACTCTCGAAAGATTCCACGCAGGATCCTCAAATGCTGTATAGAACATCGTATCAGGTGACGAATCCTGGATATATGCGTACAAACCCGAAACAAAAAACCAGTCACGAGTTTGGGTGTTCCAAAATGAGTTACAGCCAACAAAAATTGTTCGTTCACGGAGTGTTGCAAAAAAAATGGTGGCCATGTTTGTCTCCAAAACCGGTCATGTTGCGACTATTCCTCTTGAGGGACAAAGAACGGTTAATGCAGAATGGTATGCTAACATTTGTTTGCCACAGGTCGTTTCTGAACTCCGTAAAGAGAACTGCAACCGCCGCATCATCCTCCATCACGACAATGCGAGTTCTCACACCGCGCACAGAACAAAAGAGTTTTTAGAGCAAGAAATCATAGAATTATTAGACCATCCGCCGTACAGCCCCGACCTAAGCCCTAATGATTTCTATACTTTCCCTAAAATAAAGAATAAATTGCGTGGTCAGAGATTTTTATCAACTGAAGAAGCTGTGGACGCCTACAAAACGGCCATTTTGGAGACCCCAACTTCCGAATGGAATGGTTGCTTCAATGATTGGTTCTATCGTATGGAAAAATGTGTAAAATTTTGCGGAGAATACTTCGAAAAGTAATAAATACATTTTTAAATAGTAATGTTGTGTCACTTCCTTGATTCCCGAAATTTTCAGTGCCGCCCTCGTATGTCATGTTTATTTAGGGCCTGTTTCACAATCGTTTATTGAGTGTCGAATAGGTTATTCGGAAGTTAATACTCAGTAAGCTCGATACAAAACATGCAATTATGCTATTTGACACTTATCAGAAGATTATATAACCTAACCAAGAGCATGTCAGGACATGTCTAAGGAGGGTTCCGTAACTATAAACGCGTAATAGGTTTTTTCAAATTTTCAAAATTTACTGTTCTATTTCGTTCAAAATAAATTTCCTAAAGAGTATTTAGCATAATCTGTCAGTACTAATATAAAAGTAATCTATCACTATGAGAAATTGCAATTTTCTAAGTCTCATGGTTTAGAAATGCCAACTCACAAACCACTTTGGAGACCAATTACTCAAAAATAGTTGACTTTGTAAAAAAAATATGTAGGTAATCTTGCCTTTATTTTAAAATACCTCTTCAACGATACCCCACACGATGGGGTAGAATGAAAAAATATTTTTTAATCTCTACTTTACATGTAAGTATGGAGATTGGAGAGCCACCCATAAAATGTAAAATTATTATTATTTTATGCTGCCAAACCAAGATCTATACACAGTCTTTAAATACATTACATCCATTTATAGAAGCTAGAGGCACGGACAGACAGACAGACAGACAGACATACAAACAGACAGACAGACGGACGGACGGACTGAGCCAAAATATAAGGGTTCCTTGAGTATAACGGAACCCTAAAGAAGTAAGAAAGAAGTTTAAAGAAACTGGAATCTTAACTGTAGCTTCTCAGTATGTTCTATCAAATGTATTATATGTTAAAAAAAAAATAAACCTATTCAAAAAGAAAAGTGACAACCACAATAGATATACCCGAAATAAGCATAAGCTTGATGTACCAGTGACTAGACTTAGGGCGGATTCGACCAAACTGGAGTAAAATTTTACTCGAGTGTAAATGTTTCCTAATCTAAGAGTAAGCTGGATTTGCGTTTTTCCAACTTCTAATCCAAGAATAAGGTGAGTTACACGGAAGTAAATATTTACACGGGCGATTTTGACGGAGTAAAGTATTAAAGTGAGAATAGTGAATAGTCGCTCAGCTGGCTGTCAATTGTCACGATCAATGTCATTGTGAAGTGTTATAATTTGATATTGACATTTTACTGTATTACTCTACGAAATTAAATTATTATGGCGTACAAGTCATTCTAATACAAACAATAGAACATGATTTTTTGTCGGTTTATACATTCGTTCATTATTCATTGAATAATAATACCGAGCATAGTATACTCTTCGAGTAACTTGGTAAAACGCAAACGAAGATATCCTAGAGTAAATTGAAGGAGTAAAATTATTCTCATTATAGTTACACTCGTGTAACTTCAAGTTTGGTCGAATCGGGCCTTAGTAAAGTAAAGAATTCGTTTAAAGGCCAGTGTATACGCCTATACAATAAGATCTCAGAAAGCGTTCAAAATTTTTCAATCAATAAATTAAAAAAAGTAGTTAAAGAACGTTTGTGTGCTAAAGCCTATTATAAAGTTAATGATTTTATGAATGATAGCACAGATTGGGAATGAGGTGACCCTCTGCAAGGCTTCTTCTAAATTACACACATTATTGTACTCTTGTTATGTAGTTTTAGTCATAACATTGTTATATATGCCTTTTTTATATTTTTAAAAGAACAATTTTCCATCTTTTTGATAAAAGATGGCCCCGCGCGAGTTTCTTACGCCGGTTCTTCTCGCCGGGCTAGTTCCCGAACCGGTGGTAAGCGTTATGTAGATCAACGTTCAGAAAGTGTATAAAAATACCTATTTTGAATAAAAATTTTTGACTTTGACTTTTGAGTAAAAACAGGCCCTAAACTAATAAAAGTCAAGAATTAAAGTAGGTATAGGTATAAAAAGTTTTTTGCAAAACTAAAAACACGACACTTGACTCTTCATACTTTATTCCACGAATTCATAACTTACAGAACACGTCATGATCCTTATATTATATCCTACAAGAAAAATGTATGCAAATATAAAAGTGTCGTAATAGCTGAAATTGTCACACAGCGTAATCCTGTTGCTAAGTTGACGATGAAAGCAGTGCTCAGTGCTAGTCAAACTACGCATATAAACCTGACTGCACGCGTATAAAGCGTTTATCTCGATGTGCCTTAGGCGAGAGCCGGAAAACGCCCGGTACAAGTCACGCAATGGAACGATTTGGAAAAGGAAATTCAAATATTATATCACACAATATCACGAGAAAAAGTTAACTATAGCAACTGTCATTTTATATATTGTTAAATTCTGAGTAATAGACACTAGGGTCTGCTGAATAGCTGAGCTGATAGCGATTCAAAACTAACTGAACTCGATACACAACACAAAAAGTTTTATTGCAAGAGCGGCGTCGAGCTGCGCAGCGCGGTGCTGCTGGAAATTTGAACTCTTACAATGAAACATGTATCTTCTTGTGTAGTGAAAAAAGATCAATTTTGAATAGCTTTATTAATATATTCTTAAAAATGCAGCGCCGCGTCGCGTTTCGGTGTGAGTTGACGCTTAGAGGAAATAAGGACTTTTTAACCATCATAAAATTACGGGTAGTGGCTACAAATTATAACTTTTTTTAGCTTTAAAATATAAATATTAAATATAAGGTAGGTGCGGCCAATAAGGCTAAGCGGGAATTAAAATAAATCAAAAACTATTTATGCGAATTAACAAATTTAAATGTGAATTTAATATTTATATCAATCACTAACAATTACAAATTAAAAAACGGAAACTTCTGCCATAAACATAGTCAGAATACAACAATTTTAAAAACACTGTCTTTAGGCCTCATTAAACTATTGTAGTAAATAAGACCTAAGACTTTAAACTACAGAATAAACTCATTTTATTAGGTAATTAAGATCTACAAATAATAATAACACAATAATCACAGCAAAGACTTAAAAATATTATTTTTTTCATAGGAAAGATCTGGACACTCAAAATTATCATCGTCCTCCTCTGACAAGCTAACGCACTCCCCATGGGGAGCAAGTGGTACCATGGTACCACTTGCTGCATTGACAACACTTTCGCATAGCAGCCTGTTGGTCCTGCTTACATCTGTGAGAGTACCAATTCTCTTTTTTCTCTGTATTGCTATTATCTCTGTTCTTTTTTTATTTTTGAACACTGTTTTCTGTTTTCTTTCAAGTAGGTATTAGTAATAATAATAAATTAATAATGACCTTTATTCTAACCGTTGGTGTCTTTTCTGTATTTTTAGCTAGTGTAGACATGAGCTGCTTGAACGCTGTTCTTTTAACTTGAGCGATCAACCACATTATCGGACTGCCGCCACCAGGTCGTTTTCAGACCACAGTGATCACTTGGTGGTTATAAATATGTAGTCCCTAAAACAATAAAACCAATTAAAAGTAGTTGTAATTACATTTTTAAAATTTCTTAAGGCATAAAATAAACAGTAAAACAGTCACTTGATAATACTTAAAAGGGAGGTTTAATAAGGCATATGGTCGAATTTTATAGACCTTAAAACCCGCCGACCACTTTGTAAAGAAAATTTAAAAAACATATTATTCCGTTTAATTTATAATACACCGACATCACAGACCTCTAAAGCATAAACTAATAGACAATTTAATTGCAAAATAATGTAGCAAAGTGTAATATTACAAAAAATACTTACATTTCATTCGACTGTTAACTCATAATTCAAGCTGAGCGTCCGCCGTCTATTATGAATGATGCCGAACTAATGGCAGCTAGTGCGCGAGCGAGACGTGACATGTTTGGGGCATCATCTCTGATTGTTAGCTACCTATGACTGTGACTTCGGGCAGCAGGGATTATTGTTCTTCTGATATTTAGGCCTTATTACCCGACTGGCCTTATTGGCCGCACCTACCATAGTATGTACGATTCGTAATATGATTATTACTGATACGGCGCTTCCGTGTAGAGTGTTCTAGAAGCTTCTAAAGCTACTTCTAGTTTTTCAAAATTATTAATGAGACGGAGGTTTTTGTAGGACATAATGGTTTTTTCGTTTACACAGAGTTAGTGATAAAACCAGAGACACTGTACATTAAAGGCATCTCGAGGCAAAAAGTGTAGACACTGACTAAACTGCCCCACTTTTGGGGTTATTTGTGGCAGTTGACATTTATTGACATATGCTTTCCGCAGTATAATCAGTCCGCATATAAAATTGACAAAATCTGAAATCAAGATGGCGTAACATTTTCTTTTATAAAGATTTCTTTCTGTCAAATCTATGCCATACCGGTCTTAGTCCATCCTTAGTTTTGAAATCATTACATAGGCCATGGTCACGGGAGGACCACGGCTGCTGGAAAGTAGCCGAAACGTCGGGAAAAAGAAAAGTGCACCGTGACACAATCCGTAAGTGTTTAAAACAATGAACAATATTCGCGTAAAATAAGAAATCAATAACATAAAACAACTAATTGGGATTTGAAAATTTGAAATCGCTATTCGCTTACATTTGGTGAGCTAAGGAGCAATTTGCACGACGTAATAGTAAAGTACGCTTATGGTAATTACATTGTAGCCTTTAATTTCGTTTGGGTTAAGTCAGATTTTAAGTCGCCTAGGGCGTCTAGTCATGATCCCGCCATTAAAGATAAGATTAGGACTTTTAGTGCTTCTATAAATTCGCTACGTTTATTTTAACAGTCTCATTTAACTACCCGACCCCATTTAGATAACACTAAGTATTATTATAATATTAGACTAGGGGTACGGCATACGCGGAGATTGAGGGTTTATATAGGATTTTAAGATACATAGGTCTAAGGAACTAAGTGTGTATTAGTTTTTTTATTCATAAAAAAACAAGCTACAGGTTTAATGCCCGTAGCCATTTCAGCCAGATATGAAAATTATGCTCAGGGCATTTATACATTTCCTACAATTATTGTATTTTATAATAATATAATATTGTTTTTGAAGTCCGTCACGGTTTTGGTGAATTAATATCAAGGTCGCTGGTTACCTTCGTTCCCTTGCCCTTTTAATAATTTTATAAATGATTGTTTTTTTCCGTCTCCAATGAACATTCGAACGTCATCGTCAAATACCTCGTCGACTGACGCATTCATCGTTCGCCTGATAATCTTGGCATCCTCAAAGCAGTTGGAAATAGTAAACACAGGTGTTGGTGTGGCGCGAGAGTGCTACACACCAACACCTGTGTGCTGTCGTGAATGCTCAGCCTGTCGCTCCTAGTCTGTAAAATTGATCACCGACTCATGATGACTCACTCACTATGACTGAAGTAATAAGCCCTTGAGATTCATGAATGCTCAAGTGGAGTTTGAGCCAGTCCCGTATCCCTGACCAGAAAGATATTTCTTCTCTTTCTGGGTGTGCACCTGGCCATTAGTTACCTACTGGAGATTAGAGACGTAGTCCTACCTACGTGGTCACATATATTTTTTAAATTTAATATGGGTATTTTACATTTTATCACAATTAAAAAAAAACTCTTTAAGAGGTAGTTATTTATTTATAGGTTAAATCTATAGGTAGGTAGGTATTCCACAGTAATGAGGTAGGCTGGAGTTTTAAGGTAGTCTGTATCAGTTGCGAGGTCATAAATCATCACGGCATGCGGCAGCTGATGCGCTGACGACCGACGACAGGTGCCCGGTGCCCTCTCAGCTACGCGAGCCTCAATATCTGTCTACTACAGGTATATTTTTTTATTAAATATATCAAATATAATTTTATTTCCTTTCGCTATTACGTTTGTCTTTACATTGACTTTTCTTTTACGTTACTTTAAAGTTCATCAAATTAACAAATGTGATGATGAACAGAATAAGTAATTTCAGAGTTAAATAAATTCATAAAGTTTTAAAATTATCCACTTTATTTTATTTTCAAATTAGCTTTTCCTTCAAACGTTCGCCGACGTAACGAAATCAGCACAGCTGCGCGACGCCCTGAAATAATAAAGAAGAACATTAAGTAAAACGAAAGTCCCCCATTAAGCGTCGGGCGACAGGCTATTTACATATCTTCATCAGAAAAGGTAGGGTGAAGATGATCTGGCGAAATCGTGCCTGGGACCCCAGGGGGCAGGGGGTGAGGGGGGTTTACCCCCCTGAGATAATTGCTCCAAGAGAGCGCATGTCTTCATAGCACTCCTGTGACATTCGTTGAAGATAATTCGATTGGGTTTCGGAATAATTATGAGTAATGTGAGCGCCTGTTTGCCTCGTCAATCCAATTTTAATGACATTTGAATACATTTAAGGGGATGTGATAAATTGTTTTCGAAATTTTAGCAACATGGTACTAAAGTTATAGTTATTACCAAAAAATTTAAACGTAATAATAAATGGTAGAGACACGTCTGGTTTGATATAAAACATGAAGCACTTATTATGATGGTTTCATTAATTAGGTTCAAATGTTGATTTGTTAAATAGAAATAAAAAAAATCTGTTCATTTCATTCGCCGCTTCGATCAGTTTAAATGTCAAAGTTAATTAGAATGCTTTTAGTCTAATGTGATAAAAACACTTTTTCTTAGTATCTATTAGCGAGTGAAAACTAAGTTAATAGAAAATAAATTATGCAAAAAACTTAATAGAAACACCATTTTACTATTGCATTTTATATTGAGTTTCTTTGTTTGCGTCTACTTCTAATATCTAATTTAGTAGCGCCATCTAGTTGTATACTCAAGAAGTGAGCGTATTACGTTGACATTAAATTATAAAGTCGGTATCAAAGAATATCATAGTTTTATAATTTTTTGGATGGCGAATAAGTAAAAAGTGTTGTTTGAATAAAATACAATTTTTTTAGTTTTTAATTTAATAAATTATAAATATTTATGTTTGTGTCGTCATCTAGTAGGAGGTAGATGTATTACAAAGTTACAAAATTGTATCTTATGTTTTTTTATTTTTGAATGTTTTTAATATTTTTTATCAAGTACTGTATAATAAAACGTAATAAATTTATATAATATATCTATAGTTTAATGATTTAATTTTTAGTAAACTGCAAAACTTTTGTTTTATCCTCTTTCCACTAGATGGCGCAACATGTTTTCAAAATGAATGAATTATGGGTGTACCCCGGTTTTACACAGCGCGACAGCGTCAGCCGCAGTCATTAATATTTAAAAAAAATATAAAAATTGTAGTCTTACTAAATATACAATATTATAATTTATAATTTGATCTATTTCTATTTATTGTTTGTTGTACCTTTAATTTTTATCTTGTTACACCCGTAGGGAAGAACAATACTTCCAAAAATGTTTAATAATTATAATTAATATTTAATTTATAGTAATTAATAATATCCGGGAATAAATAGTTATCTACATAATTTTACTGTTAAGAATTTAATGCTAAAAACACTGTCACCTGCACTCTGCAGCATGGCAGCAGTAGATATCTAGTTAATAAAAACGCCAAATTGTTTCCTTTTGAGAGTTTTTAAAACTAAAATTGTTGTAAAAAATTAATTAAGCTATAATACTTTTTTGGGGCTCTAAACATTTAACTTAGCCATTACCGAATTAAATTTTTAACGGAAGCAGAGAAAATCACTGGGGAATAAAACGCAACCATTCAGGATCCATAATTATCTGAAGAAGTTAATAATAACGACGAAGTAGCTGAATGATGATAGGTGGTCATCAGCTCTCCTAACGCTACTCGCTGCGATACGATGCGCGTGAGGCTCGAGGTGCCCAACGTGCTACACAGTCCTTACAGTCTTGTCTCAGTCTTGCGCTTATCGCAACAAGTGTGTCACCTTATTTCGTCTCACTCGCGCAATTCGCGACAAGTGTCACTTCATAGAACCTTCTCGACTCTCTAGCACGCTGAATTGTGCCAGATGGCCTGGTTATTTTACGCACTTAACGTTTTTTTATGGAAATTGGGAAAAGGGGGTAAAGGGTAAAGGCATTGCGTTTTTAATGTGGGTTATATAATGATACGTTGAAGTACGGTAGGGACTCGAGTTACGCCCGTCAGGGCCGAACCCGGGATAATCCCGAACATAAATTTCTAGGGGAGGGATCAGGGAACAAATTTTATAATTACCGTAATGTTGAAGATGAGCATATGAAAAGGGTTTCACTTTTCATTGGTGCTTTATAAGTGTGATCCTTGATAATTGTGAGTCAGTCGTGTAAGTCACTTACTTTGGATCGGTTAACAAATTTTTAATTATTATAATTTGAGACTTAAGTACACTACAACAAATTTGTCACTGTCGCAGAAATGGATATCTGTTGTCTGTGATGCAACCAGCCCTCAATATGGATGAGAAATGTACGATTAAAAAAAAATCAGTAAATCTTTTGAATGAAAAAAAATCTTGTTTATTTACTGTCGAGTAATAATTTTTTAATCTACAATCTTGCAGCACGCACACTGATTGCAGCCGGCAGATATCTTGAAGTTTCATCAACTGATTTAATTTTTTTCTCAAAATTCCTTCAACTTGGTGAGTTGGAGAACGGGGAACCAAATCAGTCAGGACGTTTTAATCAATAGTGTATGTGATATATGTGTATACTATTGTGAAGTAGTATTTAGGTTGAATTTTCCGCAGGCTACAGTTACTTCCAGAATTTGTTTCTCATCAGCAACACTATCAAGTAATTTGTTTCCTAAACGAAGAATCCTCGATAAGAAGAATCCAATGTTGCAGTTTCAACTTTTATCGAAATCGGGTACGTCGAGTTAATGAATCTTCGATTAAGCAAAAATTAATTTTGCGCTACTATTTATTAGCTTCGAATTTCGTCTACCGTGCCCACTTGAAAAAATCCCCCCGTATATTATTATATATGTGCGCCCGCGGGTCGTATTATTATTATTTCTCGTAGGTATCACCATAATTATTTTACTGAATTTATAATGTATTGATAAAAAGCTACAGTAAACGTCCAATAAGTAATTCGACGGTTACTTAAGCTTTTTATCCATCCTTGGTACTAAAACAGTCAGTTCGATAAAATAATACTGGAATAAACATTTAGGAAAAAATACATGTACTTTTTAATATACATAACATTATTTATTATAACTAAACCGTATATAACCGTAATATACCTATAACCGTAACCGCGTAGGAATAACACATAAAAAGTAGAAAAATATTGTTTTATATGTTTAGATTAGAGTGCTTAAAGCCATGAAAGCTCTTTAATTCTTACTGTATTATAAGATGTCATATTAATTTATAAATTAAAATTAAGTGAGTAAGTGTTACATACACATAAAAGTGCGGATTAACAGTTGTAACTTGCCCTCATCCAGATTCATTATCATAATTTATCATCATGAACATGCAGCTTACTGCAATTAAGCAAATGAATTACTTAATTAAAATTGAATCCTTGAATTTTACATTCGCAGTCACAAAAACCAAAAACTTTTTACTAAAATACAACGTAGGTGAAAGAGCATTTGAAAGTTTTTTTTAAACTTCATCCCTTAAAGGGATAAAAAAATAAATAAATCAGCATTTACTTGTATTATGTACCTATTGACTGTAAAATCATAACTTAGATGTAATAGAAAAAGTTTGTGTATTAAGAAACTACTTTCATTGCATGTTAGAGCCATGCTTCCGCACGAATTGGCCGGGTACACCATACTATCTCGATATATTTATCGACCATACCATGGTCTCACAGAAAACCGGCGTGAAATAACGCTTGCGTTGTGTTTCGTCGAGTCAGTGAGGTTACCGGAGGCCAAAGGGGCTTGCGATTTAAAGGACCAGGAACGCAAGTGCACAACACCAGAGGAGTTACATTGTACTGGTGTGACATTCTCTGGTGTTGTGTAATATGGGCGGCGTTAATCGCTTACCATCAGGCGATCCGTATGCTTGTTTCCTAGTCGATTTCATAAAAAAACTTGTAATCATTCGTTAATAATATAATACAATGATCATATGACTAAATCTAAAATATTTTGTTTCATTAATATACTCAGAAATATTGAGGCTATAACACCTGGTAAATGTTAAAAAATATAATATTTTATGTGTAGTTTAGTAATTAGATACATCTAAGAATTAGGTACAAACAAGTTTTTTTTTTGCTAAATTAGGAAATAAAACCTACATCATTAGTTTGCTTACATCATACACAAAAACATTTATTATGGTAAGTATGAACTTAAACGCACAAATATCGGAGATTTTACTACAAATATGTTCCTGCGGCCTTATCCTACTAATATTATAAATGTGATAGTTTGTGAGGATGGATGGATGGATAGATGTGTGGATGGATGTTTGTTACTCTTTCACGCAAAGACTTATTTCGATGAAATTTGGCATGGTAGTAGTTTAGGTTCTGGATTAAAACATAGGCTACTTTTTATCCCAAAAAAGTACAGTGTTCCCGAGGAATACTATATTTACGCGGGCGGTTATATATTAATTTTACCTAGGCGTGACGTCACAGCTAAGGTACGTTTTCACGAGACTTGCCCAATTTTGTATACAAATCGCTGTACCTTTGAAAATATTGACTTTTGATATACTGTTTCTTCTGAGAAGTTACTCATATTGAAGAGCACTATTTATTTATGCAATAAAAATATCAGTCATCTAGCCTATTGTAATTGTTCAATAATAAAAATTTGACCACAATAATATAATATTTTAACAATAATTATCAATTATATTTTGCATGTCATTGTAATGGTATAATATTAGAATCTATATGAAGTCATTGATTGTAACATCTTTATAAGTACGACATTCTTGCAATAAATAATTATGATTACACGATTTTTGCCAATTAGGCCAAGAACTCACGGAGCGGTTTTCTCCCGCGCCCGCCGCGGTCGTCGAACTGCGGTTTTATTTCTTAACTCACGAGACCGCGGTTTTGCGCGGTCACGCAGCCGCCGCGGTCGAGATTATCGCCCGCAAACGTGGCGGGCAAATACATATTTAGAATATAATTTCTGAATTTCGCCCGCATTTCATTCTACAGATGTTGCAGGCCCGCAACCGCGGTGGGCGCGGGTGAAAACCGCTCCGTGAGTTCATAGCCTTACTTACATACAATGAAATATGGCTCGTCTTGGAACTGCTCAACTCTCACTCTTCGCACTGCCAAGCAGCTGTGCCCCCAGATCAGTTATGCGTTTGACACAATTTTGTCACAATTGGTCAATTCCTATGTCTTTCACATTAAATAGACAACATATAATATATTTGTGCCTGTTTCTTTGTTAAGAGATATAATTAATTACAATCATCGTTTAAATAAAGATTTATTTTAAATAAATTTTTAAAACGGAACCCTAAGGTAAAAGTAGCCTAAGTCACACCTTAATAACATCAGCTATCTACCAGTGAACTTCCCGTCTGAATCGTCCAGTCGTTTCAGAAATTAGCCGGAACAAATAGACAGACAGACGGAGAGTCAAAATTTTTTATTAAAATTAGATTTTCTGATGTATGTACCGTATATTCTATCATTTATTATGCATTTAGTGCAAAGCTGTTCATTTGAAATTACAAACAGACACTTCAATTTTATTTATTTGTATTGATTATTATTTTACATACAAAAAATTACACGGATATGAATAAGGGGGGGATTTTCCATTATTGGCTCTCTGGCTCATTATATTTTGTAAATAAGTAAAAAGTAAAAAATATATATCTTAAAATCAGGGAACGAGTTAAGCCGAAATTAATACAAGTCTTCGTCCGCCGTCGGAAGCAACATGGCCGCCACTATCACCTCTCCCGACTCATTCCCCATTTTCTAACTCCCCCACCCGAACAGAGCTTGCTTTTTTGCGAGCGAGAGGGACTTCCACTCTGGAATGCTTTCGTTCTAAAATATTTTCTACTAAGTCTCCCATGAATACCAAAATAAACTTTGTTCCCTTGCGATAAAGCTCTATTCTCCTGGACAATATCCGCGCACCCTCGACGTTTCGGGATCACAGGGGTTAGATGAAAAGTGTTAAAAAGCGAAAGAGACGGATAGAGCAACCGTCTCGGGCGGGGCCCAAGTTTTCGTGAGTCGTTCGTAGCTTAGGCGTCGCACCGTTCGCGCAGATTACTTTTGTGCGTGTAAAAAAGAGATGGAAATATTTTTCGCGTTTTCTTTTTTTATTTGGTCTTTATCTTGCGGGGAGAAAAATGGTGCGTTTGGGGTCGGGCGGGGGTCGGCGGGTAACGACCGCGAAGTTGCGTGTAATGTTTTAGGGGGTTACGGTACATATACACACAGTATAGATAATGAATAGTGTAGAATGTTTAATCACGCTTTTTGGAGTACTTAGGCCCCTGGAAACGTGGCAGATAATAATTCTGCACAAAAATGATTTTCGATTTTGTCTAATTACCAATGAAATGAAAGTCTTTAATGACTATCCAATAGGTTTGACTAATAAAACGAGCGTTTGGCGTTAATTGATAATTTTGCGCTGTATTTTATACTAAATTATTGTGGCTTAACTAAAAACACCAATAAATAATTAAATGATAATAATACATTTATAATGGCCATAATGTATTTGCGGTTAATTATGTACGCTAATACGTTTTATTTTCCGACTAGAGCATTTTATACTACCATAATAATTATTAGTACCAAGCTGATCATAGTCTTCCCTTCTGGTAGGCATTACCTTTTTTAAAGTAAAGGTACACTTTATTAAATAATGTCTCCAAGTGGCAACTTTAGGTGCTAACCAAATGAACCAAAAGTGGAATTTACCGTTCTTACCTTTTGTTATGTTCTAAAGGGCGTCACAGACGGCGAAGATACTATAATATTTTATCTTAAGATGCCTGGATATATTTCATATTAAAGTACGTAATATGAAAATATACAGTATCTTAGCCGTCTGTGATAGTTCATACACACTTTATAGCTTGATTTAAATATACTTTCCAATTAAACATAATATTTTAAATTGAGAATGTGTGCTTGAGTTTCAAAAGTTTTTTATTTTGTCTTGAATCATATTTTTTCTCTTATGTAATTTGATCTTCTATTGGTTATATTTTTGAGAATAAATAGCTTCCTTTTACAAGAAGTATTTACAATTTAGTAGACCCTATAATTTTAAAATTTTTTCTTCAGTTGGCTTCTCGGTACTGCCTTCTCTATTTCTATATTTATAACTGTCGCCTAAACAACGATTGAGCAGCTAAAGCTTTATCTAAATCAAAAAAGTTTTATTTCCATATAGGTTATTAAATAATAATAATAATAACACTCACGGATTTGTCCCTACGTGTTGACTATGTATTGAAATATGATTAATAAAATATAATTATGAAAATTCAAAAAGGGAATAAATAAAAAATAAACGTCAAAATTGGAGCCTGCTTGGGACTTGGGAGGGACTTGGAGACAAAAAAAACTGGATGGCCTATGACAAACGTACTTTAGCTTCATTTGGTATCTTCAGATTGTAATTGAAATATTTAATAATGCTAAGTAGTTTTCATTCGCCTATTCTAATATGCGTTAGTAAATTCATTAATTCTCACTTTCAATTAACATTCCAAGTAAATTTTTAGCAAGAATTTATAAAAAAGGTTTGGTTTATTTTTCAGGTTCCACAGTGTGTTGCCGCTGAAATCTTTTTATGGTAGGTTTAAAATAAATTAACCAAGGATAAAGATTTTACGTTAAAATTTTTTGCACTTAAATACTTACCTGTCACCATACATTTAAAAAGCATTTATATTAGGTATCTACTAGGCATCTACAAACATAGAACATTGAGGAACTTATTTTAAATACAACAATCTGCAACACCAAATAATGATAACTCCGTACTTACTGATAGTAGGTACACCACGTTTCTTGCGACGAGGCGAGAGAGTGGTTTGCAGAACATTTCTTTCTTGTACAACATGGGCAAAATATCTCTGCACCTCGATGGAATCCGCTCTTTCCGCTACACCCGCGTTCGCCCCATTTCGTTTTTTCATTGGCTCGCGCCAAAATGTCGTCATGGCTACCAGGTGCAAATATATTTCGACAGAGTATAGTTTTCATTCACAGTAAACTTGTATTAACATTCGCAGTATCAGGCTAATTCAGTAAATTTACTCCTTGTAACAATTTTAACCGTTCACTTAAAACAAACAATAATTTTTGTCAAAAAACAAAATTGTATTATTAGCAGATTTCTTGCACATCTTTTGGCTTTCTCAATTAGCAAGACCCGTTTTCTCAAATTGCCGCGGTGCGTACTTGTAATTGTCTGTAAAAGATAAAAATAAACTGTTAGACCCTACTTGGGGTCCAGTGAACGGATCCCTTGCCGGGGTCAACCGTGAGAATGAATGGTCAAGGGTCACGGGACCTGTTCAACGAATCTCTTTGATCCTAATAAGATAAGGTCAAGACTTATGACCCCACGTCTGCCGCATTATCATATTGTGAGATGAGTTGTTATGCATAATAAGAGAGTTCCTTGGCATAATTGAATAACTTGTAGAGACATTGTTATATCTTGCGACTTAATTTTTTAAGGACAGTGGCTTTTGGTAAGGACTATTTTGCATTACATTTCTCAATGAGAAAAGAAAACTTATGCTCGGATTGCTGTTTTCTTTTTGTCGGCAGTTTATCTATTCAATAGCACTTCTGAATGGTTAACGTATTTGCGTCAGCCAAAAAACGATATTGAATAGATAAACTACCGACAAAACACCTCAGAAACAGGGCATTGAACTATCGCCATCTAATATTCATTACTCCTATACCTTTGAAAATTTGTTGATTTCGTTTTTTTGGTAAATAATTTAAAAAGTAGTAATAAATAACAATAATAAAATTGTAAGGGACTTTAAAAATATGTTTTCTCACATAGTATAATAGTATAGTAGTAAGACTATATTTTATGGTCAGAGTATATACGTATCGAAGGTATTAAATACAATTAAAAAATTTACGAGATACTTAATTATGTATAATTTTAAAGTATTTTGCCTGCTCGTTTCAAATACTAATAAAATCACTATCATCATTAACCCTAACTAACAAGTTGTTAGAAATGTAACGGTCAAAGTAATAAGAAAGACACGCAGCTTTTGCATCTCCGAAATTTTAATTTGCCCAAAACGAATACAGGTTTGTATCCCTGCATGGACCCTTTAGCATTAATTTTATGCAATATTTTAAATATAGAGCAGAATGGTTAATCGTGAGAATGCAATATTAGCAATTCTAATTACTGGCGGTATAAGAAGTAACCCTTTTTCACAAGCTGACCCCACCTGTTCCATGCATAATATTCATTTAGCTTTTTTCTCACAACTTTGCGCGTATTTGCATTAAAAAGGGGTAAAATCTTAGTTTTGATGAAGTTAGCGGACAGTTTATTTTGGCTTTTTGGCCAAAATTGACTGTTGCGTTAACAGTTGGTGTAGATTAAATCAATTGTTCATATTATTTTATAATTAAAGCAATCCTTGTTAATATAAGTGATAATAAGGAATACATACATAAACTACTAGTATAGTATAGTATAGTACAAAATACATAATAATATGTATATTCATAATTCATATTTAAAAAGTTAAAAGTTTTATTAATAAGTAAGAATAGCTTCGTTTCGTATATTCGTTTCGGTTAGCCGGCTAGCTGCAGTGTTGTAAACTTGTTAAGTCACAATTTTTTCATTACATACATACATTAAAATAATATGTAATAATGAATTTCGGTTTCCTAATTCTTTTATGTATGTGGACATTATTGTTTCGTCTGCAATGATGCATTCATGTACGCAGGTAATCGATCAATACTAATAAGTATTATTATTAATACGTAAAGCAAAAACTTTCAGTATAGTTTTACGAGAATTGTGCGAACGGAGGAGTATGATATTTGTTTCAGTTAAAATTTATGTGAAAGAAGGTGTGCAGATTTTTAAAAATAATGCGTAGAAATATATAAAATTAATAAAAATAATAACAGCACACACAACCTCAGATTACTAACAAATACTACGGCGCGTTTGATAAAAACACCAATTAAGACAATTTTGTTACACGTTGACGTTAGTGAATCTGTCACAACATTTACATTTTTTTTTTCCTATCTAAGAGGCAAAAGAACACTCAAACTTAAAAATTTTATGAATTATTGCGGGCGAATTAATAAAACATAAAAAAATATATTATTCACGTTATCTTATAGCTTATGTCGATTTGCATAAAGCTTTTAAAGTTAATATATCTAAAATCTTTTTTGAGTGGCTCCTAGTTTTTTAATTTTTTATTTCAAAGTCAGTGAATACCTATCGTTTTTGAGAGTTTTATACAGTCTTCGTAAAAATGCTCATAGTAATAAAACAGTTACTACTAGTTATTACTAGGAGGCCACCTGTAGCGCACCAGCAGCTGTAGCCTAGGTACGGCGACCGCAAAGGGGACGTAACAAGATCCACCGCCAGATTGGTTCCCGCTCAGTGGACGCTTGTATCGGATTTATATCTGCATTTTCCGTTAATTGAAACGACAAAACGATTAGTTTGCGCTCGATTCCTTTCCACTTGTTTCGACATACTGACGTTAGTTAATTTATTAGATAATTTAGTTTCCGATTGAATCGTTGAATCGAGTTGCGAGTGAAACGGTGGGCCGTTCTGCAATGTAATTTATTTTATTCGTGTAGGTAGTGCATTTCGAAATAGTGATGTGCTTTTGCATCGATGTCTTAACTCATCTACGCTATCGCGTCGACCTCCACGAGTAAACAAAATTGTGCCGTCCTAGTGAACTCGACTCGACACAAAGCGAAGCAAGCAACACTTTCCGAACGCTATGATTCTCCATTCAATATCCGAATTTGCAAAAAGAACTTGTAGTGACGTGACCTTGCTTTTCCTTGGTTCGTTTTTCGTTTAGCACGCAGGCGCGTTAGCGTTCGGATCAATGCCGAAAAACGGGGGTTCCTGTCCCCCGTGAGTCCCACGCCGCAAAGTAAGCGGCTCGCGGCTTCTGAAGGGTTAGCTCGGTTGCCCGTTGCTAGGTAACCGCGCCTTCGTATTTGGGGACGGTCGATAATGCCCGCGTTGTAATTTTCTTAAATCCTTGTTGCTAGGGCTACCTTGTACCTTTAATGGCGTCGAGTGAACGCGTTACTGATATCTTCTTGGAAATATTTTACATATCTAATGAGAAGATACCTAGTTTAATATACACCTACTCAGCATATTTTCTTTATGCACAAATGTCTATCATTTAAGATGACCATACCAGAATGATTTATTTTTAAGGTTTTAGAACTTAACAGAACTGTTTGATTGGAGCCCTTTATGATGATGATTGCAACTGAGATACAGTCTGGTGACAGATAGACGGACGGACAAACGGGCGGACAGACAGACAGCGAAGCTACAATAACTTGAACTTGTAATTATTAATTGTAACTGCTGTATTTTTCACGGACTGTGAAGGAAAACATTATAAAGAATCCCGTACATTTTGTGGGGCCAAAACGTACTACGTCAGTAAAATATATATCTATATAAATATTCTTTGCCCATATACCATAGAGTTTAATTTAATATTAAATTGGGTTTTTACATCTAAATACCTATTGTATCCTACAAAGGAAAATGAGCTAACCGACTTACTCATAATAATATATAATAAGAATTTCAAAAGTAACCAAGATATAAACGGTAGAAAATCGCAAGTAAAAATTTTGTATATTAACAGAAATTATTTACATTCAAAAAAGCAATAAAGATATTAATTTTATTTAAATAGGAATATGTACCAACAAACCAGTCAACTAACCTTTATATCTCTATTCATACCAAGTTAAGAGAAAAATGACTAAATATTATTTTACATATCTTTATATATTATTATACTTTATATATTTATAAGTTTTGTACGTTATTCAATTGATACTTTATCAGAATTTAAGTAAAATGAGTACAATTTTCTGCATCATTAGCGACTTGTACCTAAAAACTGACCCACGGCACAAACGTGCGGGTATGCATACATATGTTCTTTGCACACACTAAAACTTCAATATGATGCACATTTTACCAGTAAGAATATAAGGGTCGTCTGGCGAGCCTGGGATCTCGGTCCAGTATTGTTTGCTGAGAAGATAACACGCATTCAACCGCAAACTCGCCTCGAAGATAGCGAAAGTGGCCCTTGACCCAGTGTCTAATATATACAAGTACATAGTGAGAGTGGCCAACGCACGGCCTGATATTATATGTCTATGTGCCGCTTTGAGGCGAGGGAGCACAATTCGAGCGAGATAATTAACTATGTATATAGTTTATTAAGGTGATATAGTTTGCGAAGTTACATTGTTAGTCAATTGAAAAGTACCCAATATTATGTTACGATTGGAAAGAAGGTGCTTTCGTAGCAGTATTTTTAGGTCTGCTAACAAAATTCCGTAGGTATTTTGTTAGCAGACCTGATAGATACAATGCCGGTCAATTAGCGGTTAGCGTGACTTTAAAATAAGCTTATGAAATTCTTTTATATATCGTCTCATGCTATGCGTAATTCAAAAACGCTTTCTAGAGTTTTCCCACGAAGCTGTGTTAATTCAAACCCATCTCGGGTTTTTTAACACTGTAATTTGTATGACGATAATATTATGTATAAATAAATAAAATAAAAAGTTTTCTGAATATTTCGGCTGGTCGGTGCTGACGGTCAGCGAGTGGTTAGTCTGAATCTTAAATCAGTCTATATCAAATAATTAAGTCTTGAATAGTGAAACCATTAGAGGCGAAAAGGCCAAAATTAAAAAAAAAGTCTGATTAAATATGTAGCAAAGTCAATTATTATATTTAATTAGTTTATATAGACTTTAGAGTAACTATAAGGTTTATCACATGTCGAAGATGTTTCAAAACTCCCTAATATAGGTAGGTATCATTATTTTAATTCGGAGTCCTTAATTAATTTCTAGTTTGCGGCCAACAGTATTCCCTGTCTCTCGAAATAATAATGTCCTACCTTGGCCAACATACTCCCATTCATGTCTGTGTCGTGTTATTAGCTATTATGTAAAGCGGCCGTTGTAGCGAGAGTGTATCGGCCAGTTGATGGAATGCTTAGACACACAGACGTGCAACAGGTGCACAAGATATTTGTACACATATCGGTCGTCGCTCTTGATGTCACATGCAATCTCTATATAAGGTTTAAAATCAATTACAGATATTTTGGGCATATGATCTAGGTATTACTACTAGCTTATGTCAAGGCAGTCTTGTTCAGGTAAAAAAATAACTAAAAAGTTCGCAATTACAATTACATTATGCTCTTTACAGCGCTGTTTAGGTCATTGACTGCACACAGCTGAACGTATTGATGTTATTTAAGCAAAGTCTTAGCACCCTCATTAAATATTCCGTTTTTGTGAACTTAATGACCTCAGCGCCCTAGAGAGCGCAATGTAGTAATTTTACTTAGTTTTAGATTTGTTTCAGAATGTTTTCATTATTTTTATGCCCAAACGTCTTTACATAAGCTGTAATAGAACATAATATATTGCTCAAAATATCCGTAATTGAAATTAAACAACCTTATATTGTGATACCAACATTGATCACCATTCACCACCAACACTAAGATGAAATGAATATATTGAATGAAACCGGCCAAGCGCGAATCGGACTCGCGCACGAAGGGTAAGGTGTAAAGAATTTATTCTCAAAAAGACATACATAGTCACTTAGACAAAGACAAAGACAAATAGCTATTTATTGCTTATAACTGTGTACAATAGATAAGATGTTACAGTATATTAAGGTATAGTATCAACATTCACCACCCCGTTCGGGCATGCAATAATTGAATGTCAGAACTTAGATTACATTTACATTAGACATTACAAAACAGAGCTAATAGTATTAATTAAAAATAATAGTAATAGTAATTAAAAGTAATAGTTACAATATCGACATAATTTAGGGAAAATCTATAGATACAGTATTAGATATTATATATTATTTGTGTCTATTTCATTACATTTTACTATTTAGTCCTGTTATATTTTTACAATTTAAATAATATAATAATTTAATTTCATATAAGATTTATTTACATTACTTTTTTGTCGGATTTAAATTATTACATCACTTATAATTTAATTCATTGTAAGTGATAGTCATAATAAAATAAAACATAATATGTAAGTATGTCATTAAGTATTTATTTAAAACCAGATCACATAGAAGTTATTTCATCATTGCAATTTAATTTCATAAATTTTCTTTAAAAAACACTTCTAGTTTATAAAATACTTTTTCAGATACCTAATCATCTTTTAAGAATGTTTTTAAATTTTTGTCCATTTAGTTCCTTTATTCCTATAGGAAAATGGTTGTAATCTCGTATATTCAATTATATTGTGAATTTTTCGTAGATTTATGTTGTATTTACAACAAGAAAGTAGTGGATATATATAACAAATTAAAATTCCGTACAATACGGCAAGAAATAAGTTTGTTGTATGGAAGCGCCACTTAAATATTTATTTTATTCTGTATTTAGTATTCGCTGTTATAGTGGGAACAGAAATAAATAATTGTGGATTGACAAACGTGTTACAAATTGTATCTATCAAACGCAATATAGTGCGTGTTAAAATCTGAGACGTCTGTGTTGTTATATTTTGTATAAATTTTATCCCACAAAAACATTACCTAAATGAAAAGAGCCAAGCATTTCCTTTGAAAAACGTTATGAGATGTCGTAGAGATCAAGTGAAATTCAAGATAGTCCCTTTAATTAGTTACTCATAAAAAAATTGTGACTATATGTGGAAAATTTTGTTTTTATAAAATAACTACTATCATGCGGTCCGTTTGCTTGTTTCTAGATCTATTCCAAAAATAAAATGTATACTGCCCGTGGACCCCCGTAAAACCAGAGGAATCACAAGTGCGTTCTTGAATTAGGCCCCCCCCTCAGGCCAATAGGCATGTTGCCTTAAAATTTCTTTTTCTTCTATTCGATGTTAGACAACATGGTAATAAACAATCTAGAACCCTATTTTCGTATATCTTAAAATATAACGAAGATACAAACAATTTCAATTTACAATATGAAAGAGCCCGATATATCGGCCTGTGACGTCACGAGTTGCCATCGCCATACATTTGTCATTACAAAATGTATGGCGGTAGCAACTTGTGACATAACAAATCGTTTTGCGAGAAAGAGATGGGTAATATTTTTTATTTGCTTATAATTTTTAATCGAGTCAATCTAAATACCTATTTCTTTTAGATTTATATATCTTTAATCAACTATTTTAAAAATTAATTTATAAAAATGTGATATTCCACACTAGGCATCATCCCTATTTCTTTGACCAGGGTAAGGTTTGAGTGTGCAAACGGATCACCTTATGGTAAGAAATTACTACAACTTTATACCATCAGGTGATACGTTTGTTCGTTCCCAGATCTATTCCACAATTAAAGCGATTACCGGCCATATACCGGCGGCATCTGCAACACCAGAAGAATTATAAGCGCGTTCCCGATCTTTAAAACCACCAACCTCTGATGGTAAGAAATTATAACAATTACTAACCGCCAGGCGATCGATTTGCTCGTTTTCAAATTTATTCGTTTTCAAATTAATTCGTAAGAACGATTTCATACAAACGGGCGATCCGATTACTTGAGTCCAGATCTATTCCATAGTTAAAACGTTTACCGCCACTCAGCGCTTTTCATGCAAAGCTTGCCGTTTGCGTTTGCGAGCTTTGCATGAGGAAGGTATCAGTTTCCCACTTTGGGACACCAATATCTTCATCATGCTGTGAGACACAACGTAAGTGTTATTTCCCATCGGTTTTCTATGAAACCGTCTTATTTATCCGGTCGAGTGGGCCCATTTGTTCCGAAGCATCTACTGTAACCTAAAATAACCTACCACTTCTCAATTTATGAGATTTGTTTTATAAATAAGGCCTACTAAGTTATCAGTGAACTTGTAAATCATACATTTTGTTCCTGTGAATTCGTTAATATAAAAATTCTAAAATATTTTTTTTTTTAGAAAGGAAAATACAGAAAATTACTTTTTCTATATTTTTTTTATGTAGCTAATAACCTAGCTAGAAAATATGGGGGCACGAAAACGCCGCAAAATGCTTCGAGAAAAGATAGTTACGGCCGCTTAATACTTGGCGATAGCGCCGCTGCGCTATCAGATGTATTTCTAAGCATCATTTAAAAAAAACTGCTTTCTACACACCTTCCTCCACATAGTCTTGAATTTACTGGCCAAATTTATCAAATATTCTCTTAATGACTACGCCAAAATATAATATTCCGTAAGAATCTAATATGAATAGGCTACCTAATTACCAATACCATAGACTAAAAAAAATAACTTTCCTTCTTTTTAATCTGTGCCAATACCGAATTACCGATACCGCATATCGAACGTACGTCATTATGAGGCGAAGTTCCTTGCATGGGATATTTGGGCCACAACTAAATTAACCTGTACACGGTCTAACCGGTATTTACTTGGTGCGTGTTTGCGGCGAAAGTGACCATTATGTGACGTCACTATCTAGCCCATTTAACATGCTACAATTTGAGATGTACCGACAGCAAATACACCGATTTAGTGCGTACAATTTGTATAACGGTTTAACTAGTACAAGTAAAAATATGGTAATAAATAGTAAAAAAAATGTGTTAAAATGCAACGGTTGAAGGGAAAAATAATATAAA
Organism: Phengaris arion; assembly: GCA_963565745.1. Taxonomy (NCBI): domain Eukaryota; kingdom Metazoa; phylum Arthropoda; class Insecta; order Lepidoptera; family Lycaenidae; genus Phengaris; species Phengaris arion. The sequence continues at coordinate 11,730,868 of OY751435.1, read as the reverse complement.
TCATACTTGTATCCTTCAACGGCGGGAATGAAAACTGGATGTGGCGAGGATTCGACTTGGTATAACTCGAAACCAAGATACTCCAAACTCTAAACATAGCTCCTGACTACAGTAGTACATGTAGTACACGATGACATAGGTACTCACTACTCATCAGAGTTAAAGTAAAAGAGTCAGAGTTGAGAGTAAAAGGAGAAAAATTATTATTCTTACACTAAAAATTAAAACCGACTTTAAAAATGCAAAATGAATATAGTATGAAATAAAACTTATTTTCTAAATATTTCCCTTTTAAATTCGGCAGAAATTGTAACTATTTCTCTACTCAATCTTCCTAATTTTGAAGTCGGTACCAGCTCAAACAATGTCCTATAATATTTTATAGAACTCACGTTCAAATTTGCAGGTACCGACTTCAAAATTAGGAGATTGGGAGTAGAGGAATACTTAAAATTTTAGCCGAATTTAAAAGGAATTATTTACAAAATAAGTTTTATTTCATATTTTTTTGTGTATTTTTATTTTGGATGTCGGTTTTAATTATTTTGTTTAAAAATAATAATTTATATCTTTTTAGATAAATTTATTATCTATATTATTATGAACACATTGATATCGGAGCATAACCTGCTCCAACTCTGATGAGTTGTGAGCACCTATGTCATCATGGCCTACATGTACTACTGTAGTGTACGTTCAGTACTTTTGGATCCAAATCCTACTTTTTGGTAGCATATACTACATAGACTACTTCAGAAAAAGTCAAAACCACCATATGTGTCCATATAAATTTTGAGGAGTTCCCTAGATTCCTCATGGATCCCATCATCAAGTCACCACTTTGGTGAAAACGGGACTAACTTGGGATTATACTCTTTACATCAAAAAAAAATCGGCTCACTGACGGCGGAATTATCGTTGAACATTAAAAAAAAAAAAATAGAGCCGAATGCCTCTGCCTCCTTTTTTGAAAGTCGGTTAAAATTATAAAAAAGGTTATAAAACTACGCTTTGTACACTACATAGTATTTTATGATTATTTTTTGAGTGTACTTACTCTCTTTGCACACCCAATTTTATTTTTTAGAGTAAACTCCAGCTCACACATACACATTTTTTCATTCTTGTAGGTAGGTAGCTATGTTTTGCGTCAGTATGAACTGACTAGGCAGGACCAATAGATATTGATAACCGTCTCGCCTATCCCTAATCGGAAATTAAGTGCAGGGCTGGCGCTCATAGCAAAGTTGCTCTCAGTGTACAAAATACATTGCTGACTTTGTATGCCTGCCGCAAAGAAGGCACTAAGTACAATCGATAATGATTAATGTATAAATGGAGCGGAAATTTTATTGTCAACTTAAGCTTTGCTATAATTTTAATCTTCGTTGGCAAAGCTTGAATGCTGTAACCCCAACCCAATATCAAGTATTACGAGTTGTTAATATCATGATTTATACTAACGTCCCAGGCTTAGTAAAATTGTAATATTATTACTTATGGCTAAACGTATAGGTTGTCAGAACTATTACAAAGTCTTAGCATTATTTTAAACGTAATAGTTTGAGCTTGCCTCACGCATTTTTGCTCACAAAATGGAGAAACATTTTCGGCCGTAAAAAAGACAAAAAGCCACGTTCTCCGCCGGGTCCGTTGATATAATTTCCTGATGCGTCATCAATCACTCGGGGAGGGTGGGGCGAGTTAAGTCGACACATGTAAATTTCAGGGCGAAATTATACGGAAGGCGCAACGAAATATCGCTGTTTGGAAAGGCCGCTTTGTAAATATCCTATACTAACACCGATGGGGGTATCTAATATAATAAACCTACTTTATGTTTTCGATTTTCACTGTAATCAATCGTTGCTAAGGAAAAGAGCTAAAAGTTAAAAATATTTCAATTGATATAGAATGTGACAAAATAAAATAATGTAGGTAATATTACTTAATTATTTAAAAACTTTAATAATCTCTAATGTATTTTTTAAGAAATGTTTTACACAGCTTTTTTGCAGCAGTACAAGATTGTTTGGTATATTTAAACGAAATGAATCTCATGAGAAAATATTATGAGAATGTTAAAAAAATAAAGAATTCATAAAAAAGTGTGTCTGTCAACTCCGACGTAGGACTGGAGTTTACTCTAAAAAGTAGAATTTGGTGTGCAATGCAATGAAAGTAAGTGCACTCAATAAATAAAAAATACTCTGTTATGTGTACATAGCGTAGTTTTTAATAATTTTTTCTTATTTTGTAAACTGTACTTTGTTTTTTTTAATAAATTTTGATTTATTTAGTTTTTGAAGGTTTTCTGATATTGAACGGAGAACTTGAAAGTGTGACATCTTCGGCTAACATCGTGTGACATCGCCGTGTGACCGTCACACACCGTGAATTCGATTTTACTCCCATAGATTTTCATACCCCGGGCTTATAAATGAAAATCGTTTCTTAAGGAGTAAATTTCAGAAAAACCTATTGAATAAACTTACGTGTATCGAATTACGTTCATTTGAGTGTTTACAGGTAAATTGTCGATAAAAAATTCGTACAAACGATTTGTTTGCGCTCCTCTCGCATGATAGAAATGTTAATCTATCACTCTGTAAAGGGAAATTTCAAATAAAAACCCAAAAGATATTTCACTGTAAAGAGCCCATTACAGCGGTCTTGGCAAAAAGCAGGGCACGGACAAACGGCGCACATCAATTAGTGGAGGAGGCGCGGGCAAACAGACCCGGTTTAGGGGCAAATAATCGGAGGCTCATTTGAGTCGAACACCCTCCACCCCGTGTTTACTACTCATTAAGCCTGAAGATCAGTTAACGTATACTAGCCGTATCACCCTAAGTGTTTTATATTCAGGCCCCGCTCAGAGTTAGCGAGGATTATGCGATATACCTATTATGATTGAGCGTTATATTTACGTTTGAGTTCGGAATGTATTCTTTTTATAAATGGCATAGGAAAGGAGTATGAAAGTTTTATACAACTTGGTACTTAAGTTGATCTTAAATGTTGTAATAGCTTAAACTTTGAAGAATCAACTGCTCGACTATTATGATCGTCGCCTTGTTTAGAATAGGAATATAATATAATTTATTTTAAACATGAAATAATGACACCACATGACTACAGTACCCCATTAAACAGTTTAACATATTTAATGAAAATATCACTAAAGCCAGCCGCTTACACTAATTAAGGCAAGAATTTGAGTGGGCGGTGTTTGGCCAGCCTCCCCCGCCGCTGAAGTAACGCTTTCCACACGAGTGTACCGGCACGAAGGCGTGTTATATTTCTCGCGCCATTTACCCAGATGTCCATCATTTCGGAGATTTTCCGTGCGAAAGTACAAAAAGGGAGGGTTGGTATGTAAATTCAAGTCACGGTGTTAATATTCATATGTATGTATGTAGGAACAAAATAAACTGCCTAATGTACCTTCATGGGAACTGACTTGAATACGCTGCATAATTATTTTAGTCTTTGTTTCTTTGTAGTAAAATTATTTTGCTGGCGATTCAAACCCATTAAATTAATGAAATAAACACACTCTAAGTAACTTATTGATACTTTTAGATTTCCTAGTATTATACCGGCGTATTGACCTATTAATATACCTGGGAGATATGTAAGTACGGAAAAAGTATTAATATGTATTGTCAATGATAGCATACTTCGGCCGTTAAAATGAGATCAGCCTCCCTGCTGAAGATAAATACCGTAGATAGAAAAGCTTAATAGCCGGCGTAACGGTTACCAGCGGCATCGTTACCGTCAAAATTAAAAATGACCGTGATTCGGCGCTTTCTTTTTTGTTCTAAAAGGACGGAGGTGAATTTTGTTGAAAGAATATTTCGAAGGGACGGGCCATTATGACCCGAACTGGGAGGGTTATTACATTACGGTGAAGAGGGTGGCGATATAATGAGTCCCTTTTCAAATTTTCCTTCACATTCGCATTTTCATTACGCGATAATAACTGGTGCTTAGGGTGGTTGAATAGCAAATTGTATACAAAGTAGGTATATATTGTAGTAGATATATTTGTTATGTACAGGGAATAAATTAGGACAGGGTTTTAGGATCCAATTTGGGTATATTTTTTGTTTTAATTAGAATTTATTTTGAAGGACTTTAAGTATGTATTTAAAGGATTTGACGTTCAAAAACTTATATGAGTTTTTCAATGTCCGAGTGTCGACTCAGTTAAAGAAAACACACATTCCATCTAAAATAGAAGCTACTATAAAATAGGACCATTTCTATTTAAAAAAAATAATATAAGCCGACTTCCGAAGATAAAACAATAACATTCTTTAAGAATGCACTAAGAAGTATGAAATAATTCTTCATCTAGAAATAGTTCTCCTTTTAATTCAGGAAACATTTTTATATTTCTCTACTCAATTGGTACCAGCCAACATAAACGTGAGTTCTATAAAATATAGGTATAATTGTTTATTAGGATGTAGTGTGTTAAAATGATTTTTTTTTTAAGTCAGGGATTTCGGCGATTGTTCGGTTTGGCACAAAATGACGCTTTTTGGTAGCTAAACAAGTCGATACCACTATTATAAGTAGTTGCGTGAGATGCCTTCAGCTCCATTCCTATCGGCTTCACTTACCACTTTCCTTTTGGAAACCCTCATCCTATCCCTTCCCTACCTATTATAGAGGCTAGGGAAACCCTAGCCTGTATAATATATGAAGGAGAACCAGCCTCGCCACTGATAGGTTACCTTATTAATGTCGAGGTGTTTCTCGATTCCTCATGGATCCCGTTACCAGGTCTACTAATTTTGAGTTTGAGTTTGAAAAGAACTTACATAATACATAGTGATATCAGTACGTTTTTAAAAACACCTATTTTAATTCACGCATATGGTCTTTTTAATTTTAAGTAGCATGTATAAGCCCATTCATACAAATATAATTCAGGTAAGTATGTACCTGTATATAATAACAAAAATAATAGGAAAAGCGGTAGCTAAAGCCCGCTGCATGCTGTAATAAGTAAAATAATGAGTCAGTTTTAGCTTAAGTAATGTAAAACTATCTTATATTCGCGTTGCGAAAATACAGATTTTGGTTGGTGAATTTAAAATATCATACTCCCTAAAACAAATGTCGGCAAAACAAAGCTTTTTCGCACGGATTAAGCGTTTACAATTTTACATAATAAACTAAAATTTCAAGTAACATTTTACTAAGTCAGGGTTGTCAGATGAAAGAAAATGTGTATTGTAGTATACGTGTATTTTATATAACTCCTTTAGATGGTAACCCTGACTTAAGCAATTTTATAATAGAGTAGGTACCTAGAGGGTGAAATATTAAAAATATGCGTCACAAAAGAAGGCAAAAGTTTAATCTTATATTATATTATTTATATATGTGTTTTATTATTCTCGTATTTTGGTATTTGTCGTAAGCTATTGTTTGTTATTGTATCATACCAATCTTAGTTTCTGAGGAACTAAATTTTAAATTCACGTTCATAAAAGTAGGAAATTTCGTATATATGTATATATATATATATTGAGGGTTAGTGTAAGTTGCTTGAAATAGTTTATTATATATATTTTTAAATAGTTGATAAAATTTAAATCAAAAAATTTCCTAAAAATATAACGGAGAATTGTAAAAGATATTGGGATGTTACCCTAATCTGTTAAACTCGTATAAAGCTGGTAATTTACAGCGTCGCTTCGTTGCCCGTTAATTAGTATTTTCATCGAAATTAATTGGAGACTAAACGGGAATTTTTAGGACTATGAATAAAAATTCATGTCCGTGGTGTCCTCTGCTGAATATAAAATATTTGGACTTAAAATAAAATACTCATATGTTTACCTAAAATCGTCTAGCAATTACTAGAAGAAAGTCTTGTCTCTTCTACTATATAAATCTTTTACGCTTAATAACGATAACAAGACACTACCTAACCTTTCATTTTTTTAGTAGACCGCATCGCGCAAGGTGCGGTCGTTCACTGATTGAAACGTAGGTAATGTCATCAGTTGTAAAGCTTGAGCAAAATACATTTTTTTATAATTGTAAGGAATTCTCTAAAATTTAACAAAACTACATTCTACCCAATTATTATATCAGACTCAGTTTAATCATATCATATTATATATCATAGCCGTTTATGATAGTTCATATAAACTGTATAGCAAGCGATGATATTTTATATTAAAGTGAAATATTATAGTATCTTCGCCGTCTGTGATGCCCCTTATAGTGTATGGTCGATATTATCTAAAGGCCGCACTTAGAGTCAATTAATGCTTACTTAAGGAGATACTTAACAGGAATTGTGATAGCAAATATTTGGACTTTATGTCAAAATCTCTATTAAGGGTCTCCTTAAGTCAACATTAAAATATGTCTCTGAGAGCGGTTGTAAGTCTTGTGTGTCACTCGTGTCTCGTATGCAGCATACATACCTCAGCACAGTAAGGGATAGGCGGTGGAGGTCAAAGTGACCCACCAGCGTTTCCCATGTTATTCCGCTCTTCTTATTAACCCGCTAAAATAGAGACCCTTTTGGGGTCGCGGTCAGGTCGCGTACGATGCCAAAAAAGCCAAAATTCTCACGCGTGAAAGTGTCGCTCTTTTACCTTTTTCCAATGGCTATCGACGAACCGCCTTTCGATTTCATTACGGACGTCCGACGTTTTTATTTTTAAATCACGGCTTGCTCCACGCGGTACCGTTTTTTTACTCGCAATGTTTTTCTGTGTTTTTACCACGGACTGTTTTCGTGCGCCCGCAAACAATACCATCGCGCCCACCGAATTAACTCTCGCAACTTTTCGCCTTTTAACGCCAATAAAAATATTTTAATTCGCGTGCCGGGCGTAATTAATAATTAATATTTTTGCCTGCCACAGTTTAATGGCGGCGCTTAACACGTGTTCGTCGATTGTTTTTTCGCGAATCGTTTTCATGAATGGAATCATGACGTAATAGGATAATGTCAGTGCCGGCAATTTTACGTTTTTATTGGACATCGTGTTATTGGTTTTTTTGTGTTGCGAGCTCGGTCAATGGGACGAATGCATCGGATTTTAATTCTCAATGTCATTATCACTTTTACAATGAGTGCTCATGATTTTTAAGTATATTCGAATATAAATATTGTGCGTTTTATTTTTCAACGGCGGACTTTCAATGAGTTTTTTATTGATACTTTTAAATTACTACATGTTGTTATTGTTCAGTCAAATTTGTGCATAATAATAATAATCTTTGATATTTATACTTTAAAACTAAAACTAATGAGAAGCCTATGTTAATGTTTTAGATTTGAGTATTAATATGGCTCTGTAACAGAAAAATGTAGAAGGCAAGAACAGTTATTATGTAGATAAAGTTGTTGTATTACATTGAAAACATTTTAGGAACTTTATAAATATTGTAACTTAAAACACATCAGTAATAATAAAATGTATGTAACCTCTTTCGTAGGTGCTACTAACACTGACACCCTGTATGTCTGGTTTCTAAGGTGAAATTGACATTAGATATCTATTGAATAGCAATTGAATCGCTATTGAATAGATAATATGTAATATTATCTATTATTATTCTAATTGAATAGATAAATCTTTGGTGTAATTTTCGAGCTAGCGAACGGTCTCGCTCCGCGTTATACACATGCAGCATTATATATTCATAATTATTTAATTAATATTATTGTGAATCACGCGGCTGATTACTGCTGCACATGACTATGGCGCTCGTGGTCAATGAGTTGCTGACGTTTATCCAACATACCATCGACACCATGGACGAGGTCAGCATAATGCAGATCTGCAAGTCTTCCTTCACTAGCGAGGAGATTAGCAGATGCAAGCATTTTCTGTACGATACGATACGATACATGCCATCGCGATGAAGAGATGGAACGGAAAGATGCGTGCAGGACATCATCTCCCTGCTGAAGCAGACGGATCCGGATGAAGTGCCAGCTTTTGTAGCGTAAGAACTGCATAAGCTACTGCCAGTGACACTGGGCCACGTCGACGTCGTCAGCCTACTTTCTTACTACCGACCTTCGAGAAGGCGGAGTTTTGGCCGATTGGAGTCGTCTACAGAAGATTTAGAGGACAAACTGAACACTTCGCGCCCCACGTCACAGACAATAAATACATGTTTAGTGCTAGTTTTAGTGTTCGTTTATTAAATATAGTAATATATTGTATTTTAGTCTATTATGTATTTCTAATATAGGCCTATGTATCCTGAAATAAACGGAATTTAATTTAATATCAAATTCACCTCAGAAACCAGAAATAAATGTCCTTATATATTTTTTTAGTCTTTAAAATAGAAATAGTATATATTTCATATCTTAATTTACTTACAAAATGAACCGCCTGATTGTAAAAAATAACCGAAGTCTTTTGCTGGCTTTAAAAAGATGTTTTTAAACCAGTTTGTATATTAATATGCTCATTGTAGTAGCAGCTCAAGGTGAACTCAATATCTTGAGTCATTGTTGCAAATATTTTGCACGGTTTCTATTCATCGGCCTTCTGTGTTCAAATTAAAAGACGTACTTCATATTGTTAAGAACAAGTATGTATTTAATGATGGCCTTGGAACTCAACAGGTTTGGAAGTTGATCCAGTTTAAGAAAAGAGTTTTTTTCTAAATAAAATATAACTGTCTGTTTTTAAAGGAATTTATTATAAACTTTTGATAAAAGAGACAATGCTTGTTACTGTGTAGAGACAACCATACATAATAACTCTTATAAAATGTGTATTTTTTCACACATCGAATGCAGTAGGTTAAAGGGTGGTTGTAGGTGTAATTTTTAGGGGTAGATGTAGGTAGTAGGTAGTGGGTGTAGGTGGTAGGTAGTTGGTGTAGGTTCTCGTTGTAGATAGTATGTGAAAGTTGTAGATATAGGTAGCAGGTGTAGGTTCTCGGTATAGATAGTATGTGAAAGTTATAGATATAGGTAGTAGGTGTAGGTAGTATTAGTAGGTGTAGGTGTAGGTAGTAGGTGTAGTAATTATTTGTTTCTGTTTATAGTAAAGACAGAACAAAATCTGTCGGGGTCAGCTAGTACTTTTTATATTATTCTTCAAAATAAGGCTGTAATCACGCACTGCCAAGCGTCAGCTTAGACCGTGCTACAAGGCCCTACGGCAAGCTACGCGGTAAGATCTTCGCGTAGCTATAGCTACGAAGACCTTACCGCCATCGATACAATGTAGTTACTGTGCGTGTAGCCTGGCGAGGAATAAATACAAAACATTGTTATTAAAATATTTAAACTGTTACAGTCTCATTATAATTTCAAGAATGTCAAATTAAATTTGAAGTTTATTGTTTATTCATTACGACACTAATTTAAACTATTAGAACAAAAACAATGATTGAATCACTTTTATGAAGAACATTCTAACGTTCTAACTTAATGAATACTACGAGGGCGGGTCAATAAGTCCGTGACTTTTGGAATAAAACACAGATTTTTTGATAAATAAATCATTTTATTTTTCAACGTAGTCCCCCTTGAGCTCTATACACTTTGTCCAACGCTTCTTCAATTTTTTTATCCCTTCCAAAAAATATGATTTGTCGAGGTCCTCAAAATAGACCTTTGTTTGCGAGATGACTTCATCATTGGAGTCAAATCTTTTTCCACCGAGCCATTTTTTCAGGTTTGGGAACAAGAAGTAGTCACTCGAAGCCAAATCTTGAGAATAGGGTGGATGTGGGAGCAATTCATAGCCCAATTCATGGATTTTTGCCATGGCAACTGCACATGTGTGCACCCTTGCATTTTCTTGGTGAAAAAGAACTTTTTTCTTGGCCAAATGAGGTCGGTTTTTTTTCAATTCCTCATTGAAGCGGTCCAATAAGTTGGCATAATATTCCCCATTAATTGTTCTTCCCTTTTGAAGATAGTCAATGTGGATTATCCCACGTGCATTCCAAAAAACAGTCGCCATAACTTTATTGGCTGACAAACCCACGTTGGCCTTCTTTAGCGGCGATTCACCCTTAGAAACCCACTGTTTTGACTGTTGTTTGGTCTCTGGTGTGTTGTGATGGATCCATGTTTCGTCCACGGTTACAAAACGGCGCAAAAACTCCTCCATATTGTGATTAAACAACGCCAAACCTTCCTGTGAAGTTGTTACACGATTGCGTTTGTGGTCGACTGTGAGCAAACGCGGCACCCATCTTGCGGAAAGCTGTCTCATGCCCAAGTGATCATTCAAAATTGAAACCACTGAGCCATGTGAGATGCCTATGGCTTCCACAATCTCTTGCACTTTCAATCTTCGGTCGGCCAATACCATATCGTGAATTTTTTCGATTGTTTCGGGTGTAGAGACCTCAACTGGGCGTCCAGGACGTTCGGCATCTTCAGTGCTTGTACGGCCACAACGAAATTCAGTAAACCACTTTTTTACCATTGAAATCGATGGTGCAGAGTCCCCATAGTATTTATCAAGCTTAGCCTTGGTCTCGGTAATGGTCTTTTTTCGCAAAAAATAATGCTTAATAAGCACACGAAATTCACTTTTTCCATTGTTTCCTTAAGTTACTGGATAGTCTGATAAAGATAGCTGTAAAACACAAACTAACTGACGCAGCAAGTTCAAATTTTGATAGGAGTCAACTGACAGATGCCTGTTGACAGTAGTAAGTAGTGTTGCTTTTTCAGTAAGGAGGTTAGAAATTCAAAAAGTCACGGACTTATTGACCCGCCTTAGTAAAAGCACCAAAATCTTCATGTCACTATTTTAACTTAAAGGGTCATTTAAATGTGAAACTGTTTGCATGCAACATCTCCTGGGGTCAGCATCTCGCATAAAAACGAGTTATTAATTCTGTACAAACTTTTAACATGCAAATTATTTCGCCCTTGTCCGTTTAGATATTATACATATTTAATAAGCAGTTTTAACGACGACACTAAATATGCAAAGACAGTCTGTGTCAACGACTATTTTAATATCTCCACGAACAACGTCGTGCCGTCTGGAAGATTTTCATCAGATACTCTACGCAAATCTGGAGAGTTAAGTTTGTAGAGACCAAACATTAAATTTAGCTATTTCTTATAACATAATTAAAACTGGATTATCTAATTTATAACTTAGTTGTTTTTGCATGTAGTAGGTGTTTTCGCCAGAATAAGATATACAACAGTGGACTTAAATGCTTACAAAGTAATATCTAGACAGTAATGTTACGTACATTACTCACTACAAAATATATTGTGATTTTTCACCTTCTGTCTTCTCTTGATGATTTTAAAACTGCACCCTCCAAAAAAACTATATATTTTATCTAACACAACTGAAATAATAAAAATGCTAATATGTAAGTATAATAAATTTTAAAATTAAATCTAGAAAATGCAGAACGCTGGTGGTGCAGGTTTAAATTATTCGTATATCAGATCTTTTTCCAACGGAGTTACACTTGCAGCCGTAAAGCATGGTACTCTGGAGAAATGCACAGCATAAGTACTTAATTTTATTCTTCTTGCTCATTTTTACAAGAGATTTCCAGTGGGTTTAGCGTTCTTTGTAACAATATTTCACTCACAGAGGATATGATAGTAAATACATATTATATAGGATATTCACACACCCGCCTTGTAAATAATATTTTAATTTTAATTTGTTTAGTAATTTTAATTTGTTTAATATTTTAATTTGTTTAGTATTAAACTTTTTCTAACTCTTAGGATCGTATCGCTTACAATATGTCGCCCGTGACTTTTCAAGGAGAAATTTGTTTACTTTGAGCACAATTTTTAATTTTCTAATCCTTTTTCAACGGAACATCCTACATAGTATGAACTATGTCGTATCTACGTACCATAGCGCAATCCGTCTTCTGATTTGAGCAAAGCGTTTATACGTCAGTCAGTCAGTTTGTGTTTTATCTATACAAACAATATTTAGAATCTGTTATTTCAATCACGTAACTGTAATTTTACATTAAAAATATTCCTTCTATTCCTCTACTTAGTTATTCTCTTTTATTATAAGAGAAGGGTTATGTATTTAGCGGGGCCGTCATAAGGGCCTGCCTCCCCCAACAACGTCCTTTTACGACGTAAACATGCGTTCAAACCGTGGCTCTTAAACTTTGTATAAGCTTATAAAACTATGATCATTGCATACCCTGGGCTCAGTGGTGACTGCCTACTTACCCCTATTTTGGGGAATAATAGTGAGCATTTATTAAAAACATAAATACATGCACACAAATATAGCAAAAAGTTACCGTTTATAAAGATAAAGTACCTGGGTCCCTGAGCTTTGCTCGGAGCTCTAGTAGATAAATAAAAAATAAACACTAAAATATTTTACCGGTGATCGAACCCACGACATTCCGAATTTCTGAACGCAAAAATAACCAATCTGCCAATCGGACTGACATTATTAAAGTCGAAATTATTGATATATTGTCGCACGCCGAAACAAAAATCATATATAACTTAAAAACGCGCAGTTTCCCAAGGATAAAACCTAACTAGACCGATTTTTCTCGCCATAATTCTCTGCATACTAAATATATACAAGATTGTCTCGTTTAAGTATAAGATTTATGTCTTGTTTGAAGATAATGCCATTTGGTGTAATAATAAGTCCAGATTTTTTTAGTCATGTCTACGAGTACCGCATACAGTCCACTAAAGACTAAAGTATATGTGCAATATGATACTTATTTGAGAACCGAACTATAGTAGTTACTGCCAAACATACCAGTAAGTCGATTCTCCTAATTAACACGTTCAGTTCGTAAGGGGATCTAAAGGATCATTTAAGATACTTTTAGCCAGTGCGGTTCCAAAAATCGTGTTTTATCCCTCTGTGCTGTGAAGTAAGAAGCATGTATGTATACTGAGTTAAGTATAAAATATACATACGTGCTTCTTACTTCAAATTTGATTTAAAGGTAAAGACAAGCAATTGGAGATCGAAGAAGACCTTAACGCACTTAGTCGTGATTATGTACACTCTGTGCGAAGAGAGATCTTTATATCTCCTAAATCGGAGGCCTCAATGCAAGGAGTAAAGAGCAGGCGGCGCGGACGCCGCGTGCTTTGTTTTGGTACCGTTCTAGTGTCGATAGCGTGAGGCCACGCGTTTGGGTGCTGAGAGCTACACTAAATTACGTATTTATAATACCAAATGCAGTAGCACTGCACTTGTTATTATAAATACGCATCTAAAAATTGTCATTATTTAAATTATATCAAAATTGATGTTCAGATTATGTTTTTCAACGTGGTGACAAAAAAAGCGTTGCACAGGCATCCAAGAAAATTAAACGAATAATGACATATTGCATGCAATGCAAACAATCAATGTGTTTAGTTTACTTCAATAAAAAACACTTTTTTGAGTAAATACTTTCCGTAAAATAATAGTTCTATTGTATCTACTTCAATCAAAGTTTGATAATCAATAAAAAAATCCCTCACTAGTCACTACTCAAACAGGACTACTTTTTATTTGCGATGCGCGGTATAATAGGTACCTAATTTTTTTTCGTATTTTCTCTTAATCCATTTATAATATTTGCGCGCTAAGATAGAGTAATCGATGATCTACAATCCACAGAAATTTCATTCTCATATCTTATTTTTTGAATGAGTCATGTTTTCTTTAAAAAACATTTTAAGAGATATTTTAAGTCTCATACGTTCTGCAGTTAAGCACGGTTACGGTTCTTATAGGTCTCAAACGCACTGTCTGCAGTCTTCTGAACATGAGCCCGCGCTTAATGTGTTAAATCTTACAATAATACAGTTTCGATGCAGCTCGATGAGTTAAAACAGCATAATTATTGAAAGTATAAGTTAAATATGAGAATTGGGGTTCTATTATATCGTAAGAAAAAAAACATTCAAATTCAATATGGCGTAAATATTAAATATTATATTAACAGTTTGAGGACCGGGACTGGTCGGGTCCTGCGGGGGATGTTAGGGACAAATCGCCGCCGCCCGCGGCCGGGCACGCAGCAAGACGCCCTTACCCTCGCCCGTCACCACCCCCACGACACTAAACCTTCAAAGGGTGCAAATTTTAAGGTTTTATATCTTCCATAAAAATAATACTTTATTCATGACCGAAATACGTAATTAGATGTATATTGTAAAGATAAAAATGTATATTTTTACGTAAAGTTATCTAGTTGTCGCAATAAATAGAGGTTTTAATTATACTTCACTGTTGAAATATGCTTGCATATATCATAGAGTAAATAAAATATAACGCTACTCAAATTTAAGCATAAGTATACTATAAACATGATGAAAATTATAAATAACTTATTATTTCAATTTATTACTGAGCTTACACAAAATTACTACATATTCTATAGTTTTTTCTAATATAGAGATTTTTGTTTTAGCCTATAAATTTTCTCTGTTTACCGACTGCTTTCAAATTAAGGACCAACATTCCAAATAAATTGCCTACGTAACCCTTATAAATTTCTTCTTTATGTGGTCTTTAAATTTTTGCGAAGGGTGCAACCCACAGTCGTCTGCCATCAGCCAGACCCGTTTACCCCAGCCTCCCCCGGATTATATGCAGGGGAAGATAGTTAAAGCCAGCCCTGAATAAATTTCGCTCGTCAGTAAAAGGGCTTTGTCCTTTAAAATAAAGGGATGTTTTTGTTATCTTGAGGATTGCCTAATTTGACAATAACAAAAGGGTTTCCGTTTGGGGAATTGCGTTCCGTGATAATCAAGGTTTTATATACATAAATGGAAAAAGGTGGATCGTAATTTGTTCGCGGACACACAAAGGCTAAATAAATATGTCAGGGACCGTGACGTCTCCTGTTTAAGATCGTTTGTTTTCATTTCGTGGAATTAGAATTTTTATGTCAGTTTTCCCTTAAATATTATGTACAATATCGGCAAAGTTTCTGCTCGACCAGTTTCTTAACATTTTTATTCAAATATTTTTAGGCATCCTAGTGCCTCAAAATATTTTAACGCAGAGAAATGACCGTATCGACTGCAGATGAAGTTCACGTTCATATATACAGATTTCATCAACGCTATTAAGCGATTTTCATCTTATGCCTGGTCGAGCGGCAACTTGTCAAATCAAATCAAAATCAAATCAAATCAAAAAATTTTTTATTCAAAATTGGTATTTTTAAATACTCTTTTTGAACGTCGTTACTACGTGATGCCTACCACCGGTTCGGGAACTAACCCAGCGAGAAGAGCCGGCAAGAAACTCGTCTGGGGCCATCTTTTACCAGAAAGAAAATTATTCTTTTAAAATCAAAATTATTACAATGTTTGCTTATGTCTATGTAACAAATAATAACATAAGATAAGGAGCCACCTTATTCCCAAGGTGTGCCGTCTTGGATGAAGTCATTAATTTTATAATACGCTTTGGCACACAAACGTTCTTTAACTACTTTTTTAAACTTATTAATGGGAAGGTTTTGAACCTTTTCTGGGATTATATTGTATAAGCGTATACATTGGCCTTTAAAGGATTTACTAACTTTGCTTAGTCTGAACACTGGCATATCTAACTTGTTCTTATTCCTAGTGTTTACACAATGATTATCACATTTCTTTTTGAAGTTGTTTAGATTCTTTCTTACGTATAACACATTTTCCAAAATGTATTGAGATGCGACGGTCAGAACTTTTATTTCTTTAAACTTTTCCCTTAGAGATTCAAAAGTCGACATCTTATAAATAGAACGTATAGCACGTTTCTGCAGCACAAATATTGTATTAATGTCCGCAGCGTTTCCCCACAAGAGGATGCCGTACGACATTATGCTATGAAAATAGCTAAAGTAAACTAATCGCGCGGTCTCTATGTCGGTAATTTCTCTAATTTTTTTAACAGCGTATGCTGCAGAACTCAGTTTATCTGCCAATTTAGCAATATGTGGTCCCCACTGTAACTTACTATCTAATGTTATACCTAGAAGAACAGTGGTGTCTACTAATTTCATTTTCTCATTATTTAATAGTATATTGGTTTGTGCCTGCGTAACATTTGGCAAGCTGAACTTTAAACATTTTGTTTTATTAGAATTCAACAGTAAATTATTAGCATTAAACCAATGTACTATTTTTGAGAGAGCACTATTTACCTCGTCATTGTTAGATTGTCGTCGCTTCACATTAAAAATTAGTGAAGTATCATCAGCAAAAAGTACTATCTCATGCTTATCATTAACTAGATAAGGTAGATCATTTATATAGATGAGAAATAGAAAAGGGCCCAAAATAGACCCCTGTGGTACTCCTAGTTTAATTTTAGTACCATTAGACCTTTTGGAATTAACTTCTACAGTCTTGTTCGATAGTACCTACTCGTACGTTTTGAAAATATGTATTGATGAGCAACTTGTTGATTAGAAATACGCAAAAAACCATTGGCATTTTTTGATGTGGAATATTTTATTTTTATTTTTTGTTGGGGGTTCCCTATTTTTTGGCATAAAATCTTATGTTATAATTTAACTTGGCATAATTTAATTTGTCCTAATGATAGTTCGCATAATATTAACCTGACATACCTATTTAGGCATAATTTTATGATATAATCACTATTTAAGACGTTTTGAACATGTTAAATTTTATAATATATATAAATAAGAGAAGCTATAATGTGATAACTCATAATGACCAAAATAGTTAGTAATAGTTATTAAATATATGAAGTAAAACACAAAAGCATTGTTAAATAGTTTTATTGTATAAAAGTTTTCCTTATTATAATAGTAAATAATAGTTTAAAGTTACAACCCAATTTATTAACTAAAAATTCATTTTTTCGTAACCTTAAACCAAATGTAGGTAATAGGTAAATAAAGATAAAAAAAAAATACTAATCATCATATTCTTTAATAACTTGGTATTTTAATAACTGTACGAGTTATAGCTAATCGAACAACACATAAAGAAATCCTAATTATAACATAACCAAAACTATTCGTAAATCTAGAGTAGATTAAAAATATCCAAAAAAAGTAATAATTTAATTAATGAATGAAATTAATAATAATAATAATAATAATAATAATTATTAAAACTATCATAAAAAATGCTTGAAATGGTTATTAAATTATTTTACAAGTTAGATCAATTATTTAGTTAACCAATAAAGTTTAAACTCTAGATTGTAGAACAGGAAATTCAAATTGAAACTTGACATAACTGTCAAAGTCTAAAATGACAAAGACTAATTTTGTTTGGAATGACGTAATTGTTTGTGTTTATAATCTTTTTTATGAATTTACCAATATTCTAACAAACGCGATAAAAAGTTATAACTTATAACGTAACCTAACCCAAAACTACACAAACGTTATTTCACGCCGGGTTTTTGTAAGGCAGTTTTACCATTTCGAAGACGTTTTGAACGTGATAAAAAAGTTCTAAAATAAACTCACCTCAAAACTACACAAACGTTATTTATACATAACGAGTTATGGCAAAAACCAATAATGCCGAAGTATTGTTACGACAAAAAATTATGCCATACGAGCTATGCCACATTAAATTAGGACAAAAAACATTAGTCTAAACTCTATATGATAATTATACCTAATGATATACTATGCCAAGAAACGAGTATGCCAAAGTATTATTATGTCAAACAAAATTATACCTATCGAGGTATGCCATAATGCTACAAAATTATTCCAAAAAATTATGCAAAAAAGGGATCCCTAGTTAGGTCTAGAGATGAAACTAATTTTATCAATTCCGAATGAGGATTGCTACCATTTTTAACTAGCCTACTGCATAACAAGGTTTGAGAATGCAAAAAAAAAAACGCGTTGGTACTATAAATAAAGTGAATGTATATTGTATCACTTGGTAAAGGTACAAAACAACGCGACACCAAGTGGATGAAGGTAATGGGATAAAATACGCGAGGAGGGCCGCCTTCCGTGGACTCTGCACTTTAACTGCATTTGCCGCGTTTTTGCCGGATTGACGCTGACTGCTAGTGTCCCGACAGCGTCGATCATACTCATCCATAAACTGTGCGACTTTTTATTCAATGACGTCCGTACTACCAAATAAAGGCTGTGCTTATGTTAAATACTCTATTTTTAACCCCCGATGCAAAAAGCGGGGTGTTATAAGTTTGACGTGTCTGTTTGTCTGCGTGTCTGTCCATGGCATTGTAGCTTCCAAACGGATGAACCCATTTTGATCTAGTTTTTTTTTTTAATTGACAGCTGACATGATCGAGAGTGTTCTTAGCTTTATAATTCATCAATATCAGCTCGCTCACTGCTTGACAATTCGAGGGTTATAAAATATTAGTCACTTTTTTAATAATTAACTAGACTACTATGTGAATTGACTAACAAGTCAATAGTACGGAAGTATGATTGGCGGGAACCCAAGCGCCATACTGGTTGGCGTTAACACAAGCGCCATACTGGTTGGCGTTGACAGTCTAGTACGATCGGTTTGGTGGTGGTGTTGATCACATTTTCCCTCCAAGGAACGATCACGGGACACTAAACCAGCCTTCGTGGCGAGAGGTTCGGATTGGGAACTGTCGGTGTTATTGTGAAAAAGTGATAGTGAACTAAGTGTAAAGTAGTGAAATAAGTGCAGAGTCGTTATTATTTTTAATAGTCAGTGAAAAGTGACTAACACAGTGTGATGCGTTGATTTTTAAATTTTATCTATTGAGAATAAAAGTGAAGTAATGTTGTTTCTTGCCTTTTCATTTTGAAACCAATACCACCCACGCTTAAGCTCAAATTTGAGTTTTTAATTGCCAGTACTTTGAAATAGTACTTTCTTTTACAATATTATACTTCTTATGTGGCCCATAAGACTATGGCTGTTAGACACAAAGTAACGCGTCTTATGTACTATGTGACTACAGAATACAAATTTCAATGACTGATATATTATCAGTCATTGAATTTTTTTATTTGTATTATATTATCAGGAATAATTGTTTCTATACGTGGCAATAAGTGCAAAAGAGAAGGCTGGAAATATTCATTGTTACCATACCATACTTATACCTATCATAGCCAGGTAAGTTCGATTAGCGTGGTATTGTCATTGACGACCAAGGTGAGTATCATCGAAGATGTCAGGTGTCTCCGACAGCGTCTCGCACTTGACCACCATATCATGAACAATTGAACACACCTGTCAATGAACATACTGCTTACGTAAGTGCCCAGGCCACAGGCATATTTTGATATGAAATTCAATTTACTTAATATAGAAAACAGTTCAATGATTAACGAAAAATAAATGGAATGCAATAAATTTTTATTTAACTAAGCCCTCTTGCTTTTCTCTAGAATATTCTCGATCAACTGGCTGATTTAAGCAGAAGGTGGCGACGTATATATCATCGTTGTTTATGGTTTTATAAATCGTTCCTCACAATTTCCCTGCGACCCGGGCCGAGTTAAATCTTGTTTGTTTTCCGAGCTATTTTTCTCAAGGGCCGCACGTGTGGGGTAAATTATTGCCGGGTGAAATCATGGGGTAGGGTAATGGTGGGGGTGTGTGGGGGGTGTTGGCCTAATTTTTTACGTTCTGGGTGAGGTATAGGAGAGGTTGGGTAAGATAAGCATTATAAGGGTATCCTATTACCTTCACACGAAAACTTATGCGGGTCTCACAAATGGAGTTTGAATTACGTCCAATTATTGAAAAGGATTGTTTATTTTTTTACACAGAATTTTAATTTATTCAATTTAAAATTTCATTAATTTATATTCTACGAGCGGACCTGACAGACATTGTCCTGCCGGCCTGATTTGTAAATCTAAACCATCCAAGGCGCCACCCAAACGCATACAATAAAATTCATTCAAATCGGTCCAGCCGTTAAGGAGGAGTTCAGTGACACATACGTTCAGTAGAATTATATATATTAAGATAGTACATAATATTAAATAACATAACAATACATGATTTTAGTTTTTAATTGTTACATTCTTACATATAATAGTGTCTTAAACATTTGGAACGTAGATCATGCTCGGATTTAAAAAATAGTAGGTACTAAAAAATTAACGGATTGCAATAGGTATAAATTATTGTATCTAGGTTATTTCATTAATTTTTCAAATCTTAATTTTTGATTTTGTTATTAAAATATATCTGATATTGTAAATCTTCTCTTTATGATATTAACTTTTAACTGTGGACATCAAAATATTGTAACATATTTATGGATGCGAGGTCTCACGGACCGATATCATTTTCAGGTAATTTTTTAAGGTAAATGTCAAGTATTTAATAATATTTTTGTTTTAATATACCTAAAAGCTAGACTAAAATGATTTATTTTATAATATACCTAAGCCAATAATAACACAAAGCCCCGTATGTCTTCAAATGATTGCCTGAGATCAACAAAGGATTTACAACTTAAAATAATAAAATATTCCAACTAATTAATTAGTAAGTAATTATCTGTAAGTTAACTATACCAAACATAAAAAACAAAAAATAAACTCCTGAATTTAAAACATAAAATTCTGACATAGGTCTAAGGATTATTGGCACTTATTGCGCAACGGCTTAAAGCACTGAAGACATAGCTTGACCGCAATTGAACCAAGTGTACTTAGTCTTTCTCTTAGTTACGTGGACAGATTTGACAGTCTTTCGCTCCGAAGATTCCATTTCCAAAGGAGGAGGCTCTCCTAGAGTCAAGTCTGCTCCCAAAACTCGCTTCAGTGTCATATTCAATTCCTTTAGTAAATTTGTGTTAGTAACGAGTCATTACATATGTGGCACGATTAAAGATCTTGCTATAAAACAAAATCAGAAGTATAAGTTCAATATTTTTTGACATCTTGATTGCATAGTGCCAAAAAAAATCACAAAGAGATTTTTTGTATGGGAATCATGGACGCCCGGTCTCGCAAATCGCGGTCGAAGTATAAAACGAAATAACTCACTAAGTATACAGCCGGCGATGCAACCTTCCGTCTCTGTGACATTTCGCCACCAAAATTGAAGCTGAGCGCCGTAGGAGCGAAGGTTGCGGGGAAGTGGGGTACATACGATTATTGCAAACGAGAGCGGCCTGTGAGATCGCGCGTCCGTAGTTAAAGGTTAAATTTTTTTAAAGGAATCACAAAAATAAATTTATCTGACCGGGACTCAAACACGAGACACCAATTTGCCTACAACGCGAAAAGTACGATACTTATTTATAAAACCACCGATGCTATAAATAATATGATAAGACTCAAGGATAAGTCTAGCTAGACCGATTTTTCGCCCCTAATCCCCCTGCATACTAAATTTAAAAATTAGTTGAAGCCGTTTCCGAGATTCTGATTACAAACATATATACAAGAGTTGCTCCTTTAAAGTATTAGATATACTTATACAGTTTTGTAAAATTAATTACACAGAAATTTAAATTTAATTAGACAGAAAATTGAGGTCAAATCTCTAACCTTTCCTAAACAAAAATACTTTTTAAAATCAGCTGTAAGGAGAATCAGCTAAGAGTGTAAGATCAATAAGTAAGTTTTACAAAACATACCTACCTCGTCTACGCATTCGCTATGTCAGGTTCTTGATAAAGAAATGGTCAATAGAGTGTATTTTTCTTTGAATTATACTACGTGTATCTACTATAATATAGCTTGTCCGAATCAGAACAACATTTTATTTCAAGGTATGCATTTAGAGACGACTATAAAACTATTGTAAATATATACTGTAGAATAAAAAATTACACTTCATTCGTTACCGATTACACTGTAGAGAAAGCTTTGATTAAGGGAAATACCTACAAAATATTATCATAGTAAAATACAGTTGTACATATTAACTTAATAAGTTTCTGTAGGTAGATGCATAATTTACAAAGCCTAAAACGAATTTAATATTGGGAAAAGCATAAATCACGGAAGCACATGGCGCTAGTACGCCCATAAATTACGAAGATTTAATTAATATAACCAAACGAAATCTTACCGCCGCCATTTTGAAAACCCTTATCCCTCCTCCATTGAAACACATGATTACTCGACAAAATTGAAGAACAAACTGCGAAATTTAGAGTAATTATATTTAATCTCTATTCAATTTATAATAAAGCGTACAATCGGTTGGCTACCAATTTTTTCGGATGCAATTCAAAGTTTGTCTCTTCACGGCCCGTCCTTGCGTGGGTATAATTAGGGACGGACCCTCGGAGATGAGATTTTCGGTTTGCGTTTAAATTGATTCAATCGAGGTCCGATGTTTCGCTCGAGTCTCCGTAAATTCGCTTTTTGCCTAAGTGTAGAATTAGGAAATCATTGAATCAAATGGGTTTACAGATGTCTCAATTGATTGTGGGAAACGTAGGCTTTTTATATCATTTACTCTTTTTTATCCTTTTTAGTATTTATGGGTTTTCTTCAGGTCTGTTTTCGTTTGAATATTATTTGGCTTGGTTTAGGTATAATTAGCTTTTGCCTAGAAGCTACAGGTGATAAAAATATGTAAGTGTCATGTAATTATTATTATTCGTATCTCCTCATCATTAGGAAATCTGCTCTGACGAGGTTCTGAGGAGGCTCTGACTGCATAGTTATTTTGAAACAGCATGGAACAGATTGTCCAATGCACTTTAGACAGATAATTATTTATAGTAATATGTCAATATTCATTCATTCAATATTCCCAATTAATAAACATTACATTAGTAATCAGTATACGAGCTATTAATGCGATTTAAAAGATATCTTCGTATATTCAACTAACTACGGTTAACTGAAGCTACGTTGGATAAATTATTTAACATGAAACTCTCGGCTATTTCCCGACGGAACAAAAGCTTGGTTTAGAATTATATATGAGCGGAGCTTAAAGTTTAGAAGCTAGCTGTGCAAGTCTAAAAGCTTGGCGAGCCTGGCCATGGAATGTGATAGACAGGACATGAATAATTAATATATGTAATAGATCCCGGCCTGTCAAAGATAGCTCTAATACAATTGTTTGGGTGTGGCTTTAAATAGGAGAAATAAGGTATAATAACTGGTACTTCTGTATTTTGTTCCCTATATATTCAGGCAACATGCATTCTTGAGATATTTTCGATATTCTTAACTAGCAATAATTGCCCGCGGTTTAGAACGTGTGAAATTTGGTTTTAAACTTTCATTCCCTATTTTACCCACCTAAGGGCTGAAGACGCTGTAATACGTAACTCATCATTTTTTCCTGACTCAATTCATACGAAATGTTATGCAAATATGTCCAAGGAATAAAATGTTTCATACAAATTTTTCTCACCTGTTTTACCCCCTTGGGAGTTAAATTTTGAAAAATCCTTCCTTAATGGATGCCTACGTCATATGAGAAATACGTGTGCAAAATTTCAAATTTCTAGCTTTAAGGGTTTGGCTTGTGTCTTGATACATCAGTCAATCAGCTACGCCTTTTATATTGACGCCCTCTGTGGCTCAATAGTTAGTGCGTTGGCGCTCAAGCCTGTGGTTGCGTGTTTGAATCCCGCCATGGAATAAAAAAAATATTTTCTGCATCATGGATTTGTGTTAAGTGTGTGGATTATATAATATAAATCTTATATATAACTATCGTATAAAAAGTATTAAATATATTTCCGTTGTCTGGTACCCGTAACACAAGTTCTTCGAGAACTTCCCACAGAACCAGATTGACGTGGTGTGAAAGCGACCATATATATTATTATTATATCTATTGACAAATTTTTAATATGTTATAAAATTTTAATTACATTTTTGTATCGGGGAGAAGCACACAAACACAAAGGAACACCTGTCAGTACTTCTCCAACAAAAATACATTAATAGGGAAATAAATGTTCTTTTTTATATTTTAGCTATTTTCCGACTTCGCTTGCGTAAATCGGTAGCAGTTGCCATGGTATTCTTTAAATAATATTTAATTCATATAATTATATGACATCGCAACGAAATGTTTAGCTGTGATTATCAATTACCTATTGCCATTTATACGTGCTTGCTTTTTAATGCTTAAAAAAATTGTAAAAATAACGTTACACACATTACCTCAGATTACTTACTCTCATTACCATGCGTGTGATGCAATTTGGTCATACGTTCACATTTGGCAATTTGTCTTTCACATTCAATAGACAATCGCCTACTGTTAGAAAAGATTTCGGATGAACATAATAATATTATCAAATTGATAACCATGCAATTTTCGTTAATCTTTAAACCTGTAAATAAAATTTATTTATACATTTACCTTCACCGGAAAGTTAAAATTGGGTGTTACTATTTTTCCTATTCAGAAGTGTCTAACTTTTGCTACTGCCTTGTAAATCTAGAGTGCAGCATTAGCAGTTTAGCGCGTCGTTTCCGAAACAGAACCAGCTCTGTGGCGTATTACAATAAATGCATTTATATTGTAATTATACTTGCTACGTAAATATATATGCTTACAGATTGTGAAGGAATTTTCATATTTTATGCAATATGGGACATCACAGACGGCGAAGATACTATTATATATTATGTATTAATATTTTATCTTAAGATCATATTAAAGTATGGAAAATTATAATAGAATATATTATCATTTTCCGTAGTACTTTACTATGATATAACCTAACCCAAAAGCATGTGAGGATATGTCAAGGATGGTTCCGTAACTATCAACGTGCAATAGTTTCTCTTTTAGTTACTTCAAAAGTTAATGTCCGATTTCGCTCAAGATAATTTTTCTAAAGAGTTTTTAGCATATCAGCTAACAATAAACTATAGGAGATGGAAGCATCTCCTATAGTTTAGAAATGACAGGGGGACAACAACATTTAAACCACTTTGGAGGCCGATTACATGAAAATGATCGACTTTGTAAAAAAAGTCTGTATCAAAGTCTGTAAAATGTATCAAACCTTACATTTATTTTAAAATACCTTTAACGATACTCCACACGATGGGGTAGAATGAATAAATATTTTTCATCCCCACTTCAAATCCATGGAAAGCCAGCCCTAAAATATAAAATTATTATTATTTTACGATGCCAAAACCGATATCTCTACACAATCTATAACTATACCAAATGTCATCTATTTATATTCATTATTACAGCAGAAGCTAGAAGCGCGGACATACAGATAGAAAGACGGACGGACAGAGCGAAACTATAAGGGTTCTTTGAGTATTACGGAACCCTAAGAATATTAATACCTGGGTAACCGAGCTTTGATCGGAGCTCTAGTAGATAATAAAAAAAAATTACCGGGTTCTCATCACATTCCGAATTTCCGAACAAAACAAAAATTACACTTAGGCATTCCAAACTGCCCATTGGACACATGTTAGAGTCGAAATTTTTGTTATATTGATTCACAACGAAAGAAAGAAAACATAAATAACTTAAAAATGCGTAATTTTTTTAGGGATAAAACCTACGCTAAGTCGATTTTTCTCCCCCAAAAGTCCCATACTAAATTTCATCCGTTTCCGAGTTTACGATTATATATACAAGATTAGCTTGTTTAAAGTATAAGATAGTATCTTCGCCGTATGTGACGCTCTTTATACACGTACAATCTATCAGCTCTCGAGACATACTGAGTAAAAACTATAACTCTGAATGCGAATAACTAATTGATTGATTCCGCTAGCCTTTGCAAGATTTCAACGCTATTAATGCTCTTAATTAAAACGATTTACATTTAACCGATACCAGCTTAAATACAATGAAAATATTGAAACGAAAGAATTTTCCTATAATAATTACAAAGGGTAGGACTTAAAACAATCCATCTCAGTATTGTAATCCTGTGTATAAAAAAAACAACCCAACGAAGCCACGCTGGATCTCTAGGGCTTAACGATGTCCGGAGATAAATACTTTTTTCCCAGCTAAGAAGATACAGAGCTCAAATAACAATAAAATATCTTTAATAAAGGTTTGAAAAAACGATGAAATATTGTTCTAATAAAATATTTTAAAACAATACGTAAGTAGTCTATTTGTATTATTATCAAAATTGGTTTGATGTAGTGTTTTGAATCTTAAACTCAACACTTAACACTGCTAACATGTATAGGTACCTAATCGACAGCAACAAGTCCTTGGTTTACCAGGGTCAGTTAACACCGCGATACGCGACGCTACGCGGCACTGCATTTATAAATTCCTAAAATTCGAAATGGAACTTTATTCGCTACACAAAAAGATACACGTTTCACATGATAACAGTCATCCACTGCACATGCGCTGTGCAGCGCGGTGCAATCTGACATCCGATTTTTTACAATGAAACCTCAATCTTTTATAATAGTGAATAAAGTTCAATTTTAAATATCTATCTTTAAAAATGCAGCGCGATGTCGCGTATCGTTTCGTTTCAGTGTGAATTGACCCGTAGATGTTTGCTTGATAAACTGCGTCTAAATAAGCTACTGCTGCCTATTCTTTGATGCAGCGTCTAAATAAGCTACTGCTACCCTATTCTTTGATGCAATATCAGGGAATCTAATTCATATGCAGGTAGAGTATTCTCATAAGTTTATAAGCTCTATTTAATATTTTATGTCCTAATTATTTATTAAAAACCATTTGCTATGAGTACTACTGTGTGACGTGTCCTTTGATTTTATTATGATATTTATTAATTGGCTAGCCTCAGTTTAGTTCAGCTACATATCACGCTTTGGTTTAAGGAATATAACTTGTGATGGAGATAATTCAAGTAGGTATGTATATTTTAAAATAATAATATAATATTATGTTTAGTTCACCTACACATCACGCTTTCGTTTAAGGAATATAAGTTGTGATAAAGTAAATTCAAGTAGGTATGCATATTTTAAAACTTTATATTTATTTCGAAATCTAACATCATAATAACAATTTACTGTATAACGTACGTACTGCACTTCTACACCCATAATGAACGATTTAAAAAAAGGAAGGTTTTTTTTCTTAAACAAAAAACGCACTACGGTCGTGGTCAGGAGGCACCTAATGAGTCCAGGGGATGGTTTCAATTACCCGCAGCTGTAGCCTGCAGCTTTTTGTCCAGATGGACTTGTCACCCTGGAATTGTTTACTCCACCGCCCGCACTCATTTATTTTGTTCTAAGCAGATGTGTCGAGGATTTTTGTATTTGATTTTAAAGAGATAATAATAATTATTATTATAGTGCTCTACTTGATACATTGCTCCTCGTGATATATATACATTGATATACTTTATTGGATAACATATATCATGTTACACGAGTACAATCGACTCAATTAGCCAAATAAATACTATGATCATACAAATCATATTGTCTTGAGTGGCTACTTTCTTTTAAAAACCAAGGAGCACGCTATACAAATTCCATGGTTTTCTTTTTGCTAAAATACAGCACTCAGGGATATACATGACGTATCTTACGTTTCGACTCACGGACGACTTTTAACAGGAATTTCTCCAAGATATTGGCCTATATATGTTATAACATATTTAATTTTCACAAGAAATTAGGTACTCTCTGAGTCAGTATGAAAAGATTTGTGGATTATGTACTAGACGTTGGCCGATTCAATTAATTAGTGTATTAGAATAATGGAAAACATCTGAGCCTCGGCGGATCCCGGCACTTAAATGGATAAAAGACTGCGCAGTGGAGCTATAACGGATCCGCTAGATCGTATAAAGGAAATAAAGTTAAATAACAAGTCATATTATAGGATCAGTAACTGCTACTGTTGAGGAATCGCTTATCGATGTGAAATGTTGAATGAGATATCTTTCCTTTTTTCGCTTCGTTCTTTTTTTCCTTCGCTTTTTTGTCATTTGTGATTTTGTGTGAGAGGGCGGAACGATGTTAAAGGTGGCAGTATTGTGTTTTGTAAGTGTAGTTGAGATATGTAATAAAAAATCTGCCAAGATTAGAACCGCCAGACCGGCGGTTTCTCAGTGCTCTAGCTCTATAAGGGAAGGTTGTGCATTTTGTGCCAATTATTCTAAATATATAATAATTAATATCTGAAACCTTGCCTTTATTTTAAAATACGTATTTAACGATACCCCACATGTTGGGGTAGAATGAAAAACCATTTTCCATTCCCACTTCGCATGTATTGAGAGCCGACCCTAAAATATAAAATTACTAGCTGTCCCGACACACGTTGTTCTGTCTCAACTATGAACTGGAATAAATAAATAATGACACTAACATCTATACCTATATCCTACTCCAACATCTACACCTACAACCTACAGCTACATATACAGTAGTTTCTACGTAATTTTCCAAAATTTCACTCACCGTTTAAACCTTCCCTGAACTTTCACAATTATTTCAAGACCAAAATTAGCCAAATCAGTCCAGCCGTTCTCGAGTTGTAGGGAGACATTGGAATTGCAATCCATTTTTAGGGTTCCGTAATACTTAAGGAACCCTTATAGTTTCGCTCTGTGCGTCCGTCTGTCTGTCTATTCGATCGTCTTGGTCACGACATTGTTAATAATAGTATCGCCACAATAAGTTAATAGAAACTAGAAACAAACACATCAACCGGTCAACTTCAAAATTTCTAATTGTCAAATTTCTAAACATACCTACCATACATTACGTTTAGCTGTTAGTTGCGTTTTGTTATTCCATGTCAGTTGCGTTTTGTTATACCACGTTTTTTGTCACGTGACTCGTCCCTCGGGAACGGGATAAAAAGTATCCTATGTCCATCTCCTGTATCTAAGCTACCTCTCCACCAATTTCCAGCCAAATCAGTTCTGCCGTTCTTGAGTTATAAATAGTGTAACTAACACGACTTTTATATATATATATATATATATATATATATATATATATATATATATATATATATATATATATATATATTATAAGATGCCAAAACCGAGATCTATACACAATCTATAACTGTACCAAATGTACCAGATACCAGATAAATGTACAAATACCAATGTCTTGCTAAAACTCGAGAACGGCTGAACCGATTTGGCTAATTTAGTGTTGTGTGTAGATGTAGGTGAAAGTTGTAGGTGTAGATGTAGGTGTAGGTTGTAGGTGTAGGTGTAGGTTTAGATGTTGGTGTAGGTTGTAGGTGTAGGTGTAGGTGTAGATGTTGGTGTAGGTTGTGGGTGTAGGTGTAGGTGTAGATGTAGATATAGTTACCTATTTATTGCAGTTCAAAGTTAAGACAGAAGAACGTATGTCGGGACTAGTTCTAAATAAAAGTGGTTATATGGAAAAAGTGCACTCACTTTTTCCATTTATTTTGTCAAAGAGTCACTACTCTTTGACAAAATAAATGCACGAATCTTGCGAACCGTCGATGGACGTATTCGATTAGGTCCTGCCGTAAAAGTACCTTTATATAAAGTCAGCCAATTGGTGCGAGCGTTTCGTTATTGAGGGATTGTGTGCCACGTCACGAATTAGTGTGTGGTGTAAAATAAAAGCGTACGCGGTTTAAGCCAAACCCTATAGTATCACAAACAAAGGGGTTACAAATTATATGAAGGGAAAAAAATTTGAAATAGTTGTGTAAGTGTAACCTAGTGTTTAACGCAAAATAACAAATGTAAAATTGTTGAAGGATAGGTTAAGGTTTCTCGAAAAGTTATTTACACATTGCGGGTAAAATCTACCCAATAGGTCGTCTACACCAATAAAGAGAAAATCGCGGTAATAAGGGGCAATTATTTTATATTAATTGTCTATCTATGAGTGTATTACCCTAGGCTACTGTTAAGTAGCCTAGGGTAATACACTCAATAAAAAATATACACATAAGCGTCAAACACCGAAACCAGGCGATACGCGACGCACTGCATTTTTAAAATTGCGATTCAAAATTGAACTTTATTCACCACACAAGAAGATACATATTTAATTGCAAGAGATTGAATGTCAAACTGCACCGCTTTGTATATCCCGTCGCCGCTTACAATGAAACGTGTATCTTCTTGTGTACTTAATAAAGTTCAATTTTGAAATACTAATTTTATAGTCTCGTTTCGGGAGCTGATACTAATAATTGACAGCACGGGAATAACAACTGACGGGAGCTCGCACCCACGAGAGTATTTTTGCGGTCGCGACAGAAAAAACTGCACTATAAATAGAACTCTGGGCTAATATAATAGAGAATTTTTTTCTGTCGTGAGTCGCGACCAAAAAAAAAAAAACGCTCGAACGACCGTAGCCATAGTCTCTACTTACACCATTCTCGGGGGGTTTAAGTGAAGTGTAGCTTATCAAAATATTGGGCGATGGATGTACATTGCACGGGTATGGGTTAAAGTAAAGGCGTGTTTCAAGTCAGCAAAAAAATTAAAGCAGAATTTTAATGAGTGCTGAGGAAGGTAAAATATAACTGCTCCGTGTGATATGACGGAGACTAATAAATATTATACATGCGTCATAATAACGAAGGTTTTACGACAGCTTTGACCCTCCTAATACCTTTTAATACCGCTCCATGTTACTGTTTTGTGCCGGGTATCTTCCGCGGGATTGTATCTAGTAAAATTTTTGTTGTGCGCGCTAATAACTTGCTAAAAATTGAGTACCATACGAATCACATGTTTTAGATTGAGGCAAAAGCCTAGACTTAAGACCAAGAATATGTAGTAATATCGAAAGGGTACCTCCACTTAGGCAATAAAGAATGAGCTTGCAGTGAGTGTGCTGAGTGGGAGTTCCCGTCACTACTCGCCCTGAAGAAGTTAACTACAATTTGTATAGCATCGAATTAGTTTAAATTCTTTGCTTACTGAAAGTAGTAGAAGTGAAGTGCTTCATCTAGTAGTCCCATATTATATATAGAGATACGGTGGTTCCGATCTTGTTATTAATTTCGTACAGTAGGCAATCATTTTACATTTTAAATTTAGATTCAACGCCGAGATAGGTGAAGTCGAAAAATGCTTGAACGTTAAATCACGAATATTCCTAGCATTTTAAGTCTTACCTACACGATTTATAATCAGCGGACACTTCAGCGGGCCCGAGAGGGCTATAAATAACCGCCGCAGGTCTG
Organism: Phengaris arion; assembly: GCA_963565745.1. Taxonomy (NCBI): domain Eukaryota; kingdom Metazoa; phylum Arthropoda; class Insecta; order Lepidoptera; family Lycaenidae; genus Phengaris; species Phengaris arion. Next base: position 11,699,826 of record OY751435.1, on the reverse strand, counting down.
CCTGTCCTCCCCCGCCTCTGCCCCCCCCCCCCCCCAGACCCTCCTCCGGCCGCAAACGGCTAAGGTTACCCGACAGGGAAGATGAAAGAACACCCTAATAAATCTTTTAACAAGTGCGGATCGTTCGAGAATTTTAATTTTGCGAGGAAAAGGCTCCGAGGGTTATTTAATTTACTTATTTTTAGGTACTAGGCCTGTATTTGTACGTTTCGAGTATTTGTAAAGGTCTAGCAGTTAAAATTTTTTCGTGTTTGCCTTTTGGTGAAATTGAGTTGGCAGGTTTTATATGGGGCAAGTACTTTATAATATTTTTGGAACTATGTACATTATGGGTATTTTACATAGAACAAGATCTATAAAATTATTTATTTGAATTCTCAAAAAACAAATCTGAAAAAAAAACTCAGGATGATGATGTTTTAATGGGGTTTCTCGCGGATTTTTTTTTAGTTTTTCATCATTCATAATTTGCAGGAAAGTTATATAAGGTTTTTCTGCTCTCAAATCAGGAACTCTTAGTAGTTCAAAGCATTAGTCATTTAAAACTTTTTTGTAAAACCTACGATCCAATACTAATGAATATTTTTCTCATTACTAAAAGTGCCTTATGAATTATGATGAAAATACTTATCTTCCAAATAATTTCACGAGGACGAGTGTTTGTATTACGCTATTGACCGTCCTTTCTCCTAATCACTCATATTGCGTTTCCGCTTGGACCCGGGCAAATATACTCCCTTTTGAGTTTGTCATCTGCTCCAAAACGAAAGCGGCTAAAATAAACATTTACGTTAATAATTCTCTATAATTTTTAAACTATTAGGCAGTATTTCTCCTTTCAATTATTTACCTTATCCTTCAAAGTGACGAAACTATTTCATTTCCAAGACGTAATATTGTACCTATATATCAAGATCTATTAATAAGGCACATACTAGTGCCTAAAGTATATTTTTTATATATCAAGCTGTCCTGACACACATTGTTCTGTCTTTACTATGAACAGGAATAAATAAATAACTACACCTACAATCTAAATATATACCTACACCTACAACCTATATAATCATCTACACCTAAACCTACACTTACAGTTATATCTACACCTACAGATATAACTACACCTACTATATACATTCTACACCTACAGCCGGCCGGATTTTTTAGAAATAAGCCTAGCACGTCTCTAATATATTTTGACAGTGAAATGACACTCGAGACCCGAATTAAAAGCCAACGACGAACCGAATATCAAATGTTTGACAGGTAGGAATAGTTAGTATGGGAAAATTCAACGTCGTATTTGGTTTTTTCCCTGTAATTTTTCTAATATTAATCACCGTTTAACCCTTCCCTGAACTACCATAATTCTTTCAAAATCAATATAAGGCAAGTCGGTCCAGCTATTCTTGAGTTTTAGCGAGACAAAGAAACTGCAATTCCTTTTAATATATCCTATGTAGGTATTTCAAAGTTGTTAATATTATTTCCTAGGCCTAAGGGTAAGGAGTTGTATGAAAATAAATTAGCTTACCTTTCTATAGAAGACCATATCAAAAATACGAGTATAGGACATAGGTATAAAGGAACAAATATTTATACGAACCTACTTTATATACATAATTAGGTACTACGTATTTCGGTGTATTTGGCCAGCCAGCCTCAGGGACCTTAGCAAATAAAGCCCTCTTTATTTGATCTACGCTAACACATATTTTAATTAAGTGAGCCCAGACCTTAAGGCGTGTCCACATGTCCACGTCACAACGTTGGCAACGTGATACGGCGCGGTGCAGGTGACGCGGCGTTGTGGCATCGGTGAGTTCCCGCGTCGTGATTTTTCAAGGCATGGCAAAATCGCCGCATAACGGTGCAAAATGTACCGAAATTTTACAAGGCGACGTGAATTTGCGCGATATGTGAATGCACCGTGCCGCGACACCGCACCGTCTAACATTGACGACGTCGTGCCGTGGACATCTGGACAGGCCGTTACTCATTTACACGATTAAATTATATACGGGCATAATACTATTGTTTTTATAAGAACGTAGTCTGTGTGTTGAACGTAGACTTATAAAGGTTCTGAAAAATAACATTATTTTATTCCGACTACAGCGAAAGCAAATGGAGCTTTAATTTTTTTGAGGTTGGGTTTGTAAATCCTAATAGGTTTTTGCTTACATTTTCATTTATTAATAAAATATTAGATAAAATAAAACTGTTGTACCTATGAGTTACCTACAAGCTTATAAAATGTCTATTGAAATTGGGGCTCTTTATTTTTATGCGAAAATTCAAAATCAATACTAGAACGGTAAATTTCACGCAAAAGCTTCAGTTTCTCGTAATATGTAGCCGACCTATCACCTATCAGTTATAGAATCGTTGTATTAGTGCACAATTTTACAGCAGTCTCAATAAAGCGAAGGCGACAATTACATTTGAGGTGCTCATATTAGGGCTGACACTGGCCGGCTCTGGCCGGTGCTAGCCGGTAAGGCTGTAACTACATTAAATTAGAAAGGGGCTGTCGATTCCGTAATCTAATCAGCAAGATTGCGATCACGCCGCTCGTAATTGGAATATAAATTATGCTTTAAGCGAACTGTTCATTTGGATCGTTATTAAAGCTAACAAAAATGATGTTTAATGTAATATCTATGGACGTTTCATACCACATCAGTCTGGCCCTGTGCTAAGTATCCGCAGAACTTGTATTGCAGGTACGAGAAAAACGGGAAGTATATTTTTTAATACTTTTTATATTATACAATACACTATAGGTACATTATATATTTAATTCACATATTCGTGTGATTGTTGAAAGCCCCAAAGGGAGATTTCCGCCCAAGCCTACTGTAGCAGTTTTCGGATGTTGTATACCTATATAACGCCGAACTGTGAAAATTACTATAGAGCGATTCAGGATTGTGGCGTTAATTGGATCCGCCACATATTTAATACCTATCCATGATCCAGGAACACAGAAATCTTTTCGTTCCCTCGGCGGGATTCAAACTCGCAACCTCCAGGTTGAACACCTCAGTCAGTCAGTCGCACTCAACCACAAAGCCAAAGAGGTCGTGAATCAGTCAAAATGAAGTTGTGAATATTCTAGCTGACGATCATTATCATAGCTATGCGGGTTGTATGATATTTTTCCAGACCTAATCTGAGTATTAAGCAGTTCGAGCACTTTGGAAAATCAGGCGCTTCAATTGTCTCTTCTTGGCGGAATAACCGCTGTGGCCTGTGACCCCAGAATCAATTACAAACATAATTAAAACTTTAATTTAAAATAAAATAAATAGTGTGAGCGCAGTTACATCTTAAAGAGCAAACAATATTGATTTTGTTCTTTGAATCGATTTTTTTCACCTCGCACAGTATTATTTAATGTGGTAACTCGTTAGAAATTAGCATGATTAAATTAAAAAAAAAACCCATCTGTTTTCTTCCCCGCATATGTGTGAAGTTAAATTTTAGGTTCGCTCTCGAGAATACTGATATTTATCTGGCCGCGGTTGGACTTTTTTAATATAAATGTTCTTTGTTCCTGACGGGAGAAAGTTTTAATGAAAATTCAAATAAGGACAACTTTTTAACCTTTGGGTTTTTCATGTTTTTTTGGAGAGAAATTGCTTTTTTGTTATTCTAAAGACCAGATACGACCCTTTTGGACCCTTACGGCAAATGAAGGGAATCAACCTACTCATTTGTTTTAAATAAATTTAATTGAATTTCTCCCTTCATTATAACTTTTATAATTGTAAATTCGAAGTCATATTTTTTTATTATCGTCAGATATTTCTTATCATTGCAAAACCGTATTTGCAAAATTTTCAATTTTAAAATGAACATAGGTAATACCTGTGCCGAGGCGTGAGATTCGCGAAATAGTAACCTGCGCTAGCAAATATCTGTTATAATACAGTACAAAGATACTTTTTTTTTGTGCTTAGCCTCATATGAAACTTGAAATAATGAAAATCTTATAGTTTTGTAAGTTTTCATTTGTTTTTATTTCTATCAATATAAGGTTCATTTTATAGAAGCTGGTATTAATAGTGACTTTTTATTTATGAATCTCGGTGCATCTCGTGCGTCCAACGGAATTGTTTCATCACAGGGTGTTAGCGCAATGTTGTGGATGCATTGGGTGCAAATTATTGTTTTGTTTTAGTTCTGTATTTTAAAAATAAACATGTATTACAGTGGCGAAGGCTGGCTCTCCTTCATAGGGAAGTCTTAGCTTGTATAGTAGGTAGGGATTTGGATGAGGGTCTTCAAAAGATAAGTGGTAAGTGAAGCCGATTGTAAAGGAGTTATCGGAACCCCACGCCACTGATGTATTTATTATAAATAAGCAATATTTATAAGCGTCTAGATGATTCTTTTTTTAATTTTTTTATTTATTTATTTGATTGATATATGGACGCACGCAATAGAACCACTTGGGTCACAGTGACGTCAGGGCTCGATTTTGACCTGCCTTCGACAGTATAAAAAGGTAAGTGGTAAGTGAAGCCGATTGTAAAGGAGTTATCTGAACCCCACGCCACTGATGTATTTATTAAAAAAATGCAATATTTATAAGCGTCTAGATGATTCTTTTTTTAATTTTTTAATTTATTTATTTGATTGATATATGGACGCACGCAATAGAACCACTTGGGTCACAGTGACGTCAGGGCTCGATTTTGACCTGCCTTCGTAAGTATAAGTATGAAAAATGGACGCATCGCTTGAGGTGCCTTCGACAGTATAAAAAAAAATGGACGCATCGCCTGAGGTTTATACTTAAATATATAAATATAGTTGCTGCAATAGGACAGCATGTCTAAAATGGCCACATTAGGTGAATTGTACTCTCAACTTTTGAAGAAGTTGCTCTTACAGTGACTTCCAACAATTATATTTTGACAGTTCTCAATAGAAATGTGTAATATGGTACACATGATAAAAATTGCTTAATTGTCAATTATGAGAATTATTAGAAGTTACTGTAAGAGAAACTTCTTCAAAAATCTAAAGTTTATGTTTCATAGTAGGTATAATTCAATACTTTTGGTTCTAATTTTGAACTGCCGATGATTTTTCCATCACAAAATAGACAAATCTGCTCATTAATTTGAATCACTGCTACAAACCAAATTCAAAAAATCCAAACAAATTATCACTCGTTTTTAACAATGTCAGCGGCTGAGAGGATTAAATTGTCTAGCTTAAACAAATAATATATTACAATAAAATGCTTTATTTGGGCTGACAGAATAAACGCTGCATTTTAGCTGGTTGCTCGTAATTTTATAAGGAAGCGTGAAACAAATTCAGTGTAGCCGAGGATCGGAACTTTTGTACAATTACAGCGCCGCCGCCGCAGCGCTCCCCAGCTTACTATTGTACCGTCAACAGAAACGCATACGATGCGTTTTTTTAAATGGCTCAAAAGAATTGATTAAATACAATATCGTCTTGGTATCAAGGCTATAGTACAAATTTAGGCAAAACAATAAACTTTATTTATTTCGTAAAAAAAATCTAAATAAAATGGCATTACGCTCTTTACCGTCCTTAATCTATTTAACTTAACTGGTTTACATTATAAATTCCTACTACTATTATAAATGTGAAAGTTTGTGTAGAGAGATGGATTATTTTTGTTACTCTTTCACGTAACGAGTTTTAGCTCTGAATTACACAGAGGCTGCTTTTTAACCCAATAAATTACAGTCTTCCCATAATAGTAACTTAAATACATCATTATCATTTTATCACTGCCACAATAGTTCTTCATCTTTCCTCTTCCATTGTCATCATATTTTTTATATTTCAAAAGCGCAGAGAATATTTTTTGCCGACCATATTTTGAATAAGTTAGCTACACATAAATTATAGCCACCAAAGGATAGCGGCGTCTAACTTTGCACTTTCCTCATATTTTGTACGTAATGGATATATACGAGTGGTTTTAACTTGCAGACTAACTCACTAATTGAGAGTGCGTTACCGCCGATATCTGGGAACAAGTCCACTTATGGTTCCTAGATAAAGTGCTGGTAAATACGTTAGCCTAAGTTTTTATTCGGTACTATAAAACCTTAGGCTAACCTAATATTAGAAGCAATATTTTCCGAATCATATAATTATGTGTAATATGTAAAGTAAAATATAATATACTGTAGAGTGTAGTGTGCTGAACTCTACCTACATAAGAGTGTAGTGTACACAATCTTGTGATAAGTTACAACTTAAATAATAATAATTTATAAATAAAGAGTTCCTCTGTCATCTTTATTAATATAATAAATTTCATCGATAATAATAAAAGATTGAAAACAACAGTTTAAAAACCACATTCGAGTTTCGTATGAACCGTTTCGTCCACACATAAATTTTGGTGTGAATAAAGTCGGGAAAATTTCTGCAAGTAATATTAAACTCAGATTCATTATTTATTACAGAACTAGTTTCGTGCCAGGGAATACTGACAGTAAATTTCTCATTATGATAATCTGTAAAACGGGACTGAATCGCATATTGAAATATTTTACAGAATGTTGTTCGGCGCCAACCTGTCTATGTATTGTTAGTACGCTTTAATAAGTTCGAAAATTTTGGAAACATTTTGTGAAATGTTAATGATATAACTCAACATAGGTATGCCGAGCGCAATTTTGTACAATATCTAACTTTTTTGAAAGGAGACGCCTTTATATTTTGTCATTTATTAGTTTTTACAACATTGAGACTATTCTTATTATGACCTAATGAAATTAATTTAAAAAATTAAATCCATTCCAAGTTAGGAACAATAACATTTAAGGATGCGCTTACAAATTTGACATAAATTGGCTGTTTTTCGGTCCCACAAAACTAAGAACACACACAAATAGAATACTTCTTTTAAAAATAATATAAACAATTATAATTTTTAGTATAGCAAAAACAATTTTCCAGAACCTCTTCACCCAAAATTTACAACAAGAGGTCACTGTCTGGATTTTTTGCATAAAACATTTGTAAAGAAATGTCAGTCCGTATTCGGCCGCTGTCAAACAACACATTCTGTAAAGTGTAAACGCTCAACAATTTATAATACTCCAAACGCCATCTAGCGGACAAGTCATGAACTTCGCGGCGTAGTTCGCAACTCGACTATTAATTTCCTATGGGAACTCCCGCAAACCCTGTACCATGATTCCATGATAAAAAAATAATTTTTCGTTTTTTAGTAGATTAATTAATCTCATAATTATTGTAATTATCGATTATGAATTCTTGTTTGAAACATATTATGATTATTTTAGTTGAAAGTAAATTGGGTTCTCAAGGATGGCTCCTTGATTATATTGATGATAATTTTGTACCATTTACAGAGGGTTTTTATTTATCCAGTTTATCAATTAGACAGTTTCAAAATTATAGTTCTCTTATTTACAGTGGTCGAAATGTACCTACTGTTATTCCATTTATAGAGGATCAAATGTTATTATGACGGAAATGCAAAACAATAAATTTTAGACTTAATAATAATCGATTATGTTTGTTTGTATTTGATTACTGGTTGATGAAATCTCTTTCTCGATGGAATAAATTTGAATAAAATACTAGAATTACTTATCAATATTTGACATCTCATAATACTAATTACTCATGTAAAGTTTTGTAAATCTCATTTAACCAGATTCGAAAAGAACCATTAACAAAGGTAATCTAAGTAATCTAAGTAAAAGGTAAAGATTGAAAAGTGCCAGACCTCATTGGAATTGTCATTAATAGAGGTTTCTCAATAATCCAGGTCTGATCTTACCAGGTTTAACTGTATTTTTTTTTCTTATTTTCAAAGGAAAATAGATTTTATAATTTAATTCTTGGTTACTTAAATCTCACCATCGCAAAAACTGTTTACTACTTAGCTGGCAAAACAAAGAAATAAAAAAAAAAGAAAATGATCGTTTTTCACGAACGTATCGCTCGTGCATGGTACGGGGACGGTCCCGGCTTATCTTCACGCGCGCATGACTATCCTATGGTAATGTAATGAAAAATTACGTTCATCTGATACCGGCGCCCGTCTCCGAGCTTTTTGTTCTAGCTCTACGTATGTTATAAATACCTTTCATATAATTCAATTAGCTTCATTAATTTGCCCCATTGCACGACTAATAAAATTGTTATTTTTAAATAAAGGAAAAGGAAAATATTGTTAATTTCTTGTTGATAAATATAAAATAAAAAGTTACTTAATTTATAGTATGCGATATCATGTACTCCAGATATAAAATATATAAATTTCTGATTCGTTTCTTGTTCGTTTCTTCTTATATCTAAATACTACATTGCGTTATTGAAGCCGGTGGTAGATGTTAGCCGCCTAAAAGTTTTTACATTGAATTTTAAGACCTTCGAATATCGTATTACGTAGCGCCATCTGTTAGTTGCACGTGGATGTTCTAGAAGTTTTTGTACGTTGAATCAGATTGCTAACGCCATCTATCAATCGAGGGCAGAAGCTTTTTTAGCTTTCTCTTGTCTCTGCGAAGCTTTTTCTGGTTTATCTGAAAACAAATGATGCTATATTCATTAGCTTGATTTTTTGACATGCATTTAATATTAAAATTATTTTTACAGTACGAAAATGTAATTTAAGAAAGAAATATAAGAAATATTGGCTATATATTTATTTCTGACTAAATGTTGTCAGTTTCTAGTTTATTAACTATTAAGGCTATATATTTAACTACCAATATATAGTACAAGTTTTTAGATTTTATAGGGCCTACTCCACATATTGATTAAGTGAACACATAACGTCACCATATTTCGCAGCCACACTATTTAGTCCCTGTTAAACAGCTTTCGGTAATTTATCGCAATTCGCATATTTTATAATTGCACATAATATACATTTTAATTTTGTTGCTATACTAAGTTACTGTTAGACGTACTTTGTGCACATAATTTTTCTATTTCATGTATTTTTAGTTTAAAAATAGGTTGGTACAAATAAGGTTTTTAAGAGTTATTTTGATTCTTAGCCATGAGTTCTGTTAACTGTTTTATATATATATAAAGAAATGATCAGAAATAATGTGGAATTTTCAGAATCTATTTAGACGCATATAATTTAATTATCCATAAGGATATTATATCTAGAAGATATCTTAAACTTAAAAAGTACGTGTGAAAATTTATTATAAAGTATATATTTTTACTATGTGCTATTACTATATTGCTTTGCTATTGTATATTTGCTAAAGCAGTTTTTTGCCACGAACACTCTCTCACGCTGGCGTAGCTGCGAGCAAAAGTTAGTTTTATTGTAAATAGTGACATTTAGATTCCAAGAATATATAGCAATGTTTATATTTTACTAGTAGGTCGAAATGAGCGTTAATACAAATGTTTGCTCGACAGGTATCGATTTTAACCGTAAGAACAGCTATTGCGTGACATTCAAAACCACAACAAGCTTACGATCCTTATACTAAGGCGGGTCAATAAGTCCGTGACTTTTTGAATTTCTAACCTCCTTACTGAAAAAGCAACACTACTCCTGTCAACAGGCATCTGTCAGTTGACTCCTATCAAAATTTGAACTTGCTGCGTCAGTTAGTTTGTGTTTTACTGCTATCTTTATCAGACTATCCAGTAACTTAAGGAAACAATGGAAAAAAGTGAATTTCGTGTGCTTATTAAGCATTATTTTTTGCGAAAAAAAACCATTACCGAGACCAAGGCTAAGCTTGATAAATACTATGGGGACTCTGCACCATCGATTTCAATGGTAAAAAAGTGGTTTACTGAATTTCGTTGTGGCCGTACAAGCACTGAAGATGCCGAACGTCCTGGACGCCCAGTTGAGGTCTCTACACCCGAAACAATCGAAAAAATTCACGATATGGTGTTGGCCGACCGAAGATTGAAAGTGCAAGGGATTGTGAAAGCCATAGGCATCTCGCATGGCTCAGTGGTTTCAATTTTGAATGATCACTTGGGCATGAGAAAGCTTTCCGCAAGATGGGTGCCGCGTTTGCTCACAGTCGAACACAAACGCAATCGTGTAACAACTTCACAGGAAGGTTTGGCGTTGTTTAATCACAATATGGAGGAGTTTTTGCGCCGTGGACCGTGGACGAAACATGGATCCATCACAACACACCAGAGACCAAACAACAGTCAAAACAGTGGGTTTCTAAGGGTGAATCGGCGCCAAAGAAGGCCAAGGTGGGTTTGTCAGCCAATAAAGTTATGGCGACTGTTTTTTGGGATGCACGTGGGATAATCCACATTGACTATCTTCAAAAGGGAAGAACAATTAATGGGGAATATTATGCCAACTTATTGGACCGCTTCAATGAGGATTGGAAAAAAAACCGACCTCATTTGGCCAAGAAAAAAGTTCTTTTTCACCAAGACAATGCAAGGGTGCACACATGTGCAGTTGCCATGGCAAAAAACCATGAATTGGGCTATGAATTGCTCCCACATCCACCCTATTCTCCAGATTTGGCTCCGAGTGACTACTTCTTGTTCCCAAACCTGAAAAAATGGCTCGGTGGAAAAAGATTTGACTCCAATGATGAAGTCATCTCGCAAACAAAGGCCTATTTTGAGGACCTCGACAAATCATATTTTTTGGAAGGGATAAAAAAATTGGAGAAGCGATGGACAAAGTGTATAGAGCTCAAGGGGGACTACGTTGAAAAATAAAATGATTTATTTATCAAAAAATCTGTGTTTTATTCCAAAAGTCACGGACTTATTGACCCGCCCTCGTAAGAGCCACCGCGCACACGTGATTTTTAATCGGGCGACAGTTTGATCTTTCTAGTAGTCAGTTTGGAGTTTAAATACGGTAGTGCGCGCATTAGATGATTAATAATCGACCTACCAAGCTCTCAAATTGCAATCGGTGATTGTGATTAAACTATCGTCGATTTAAAATCGCGATTGCGCAGTGGCTCTAAGTGGTAAAACGTGATATATGATATTAGTAAAATATTTGTTAATTTCTTTATTATGTTTTCATTTAAGTGTTAAAGTTTCATTAAAAAAAAATTGAAAATTTCTAGGAAAGAATAATCTAAAATTTTACATCACACAACAAAATAATCATTTTATGCATTTGCATAAAATGGCCGGAAGACATGCAAAATATACAACTTGTATATTTATACAAGTTGTATATTTTGCATGTCTTCCAGCCTTGAAGGTTGAAAGAGAAATGCGTCTTCGCCCACAGCGTGCACCCATCCTCTTGCACTCGCACCCCACCCCATCTCCGCTGGGTGGCCTTTTTAATTCTCATCGCCTTTGCACCCACTTCGTGTCTGTTATTGCCATTCGACTTTTTAAAAGTGAATTCTATATTAGAAACTACAAGGGAAAATAGACTCTAATACACAGGTAGAAAAGTAATAATGTAACTTCGGTTTCAACAAACTTAGACCTCTAATGACATACGAAATCAAACTACACGTTGGAGAAATTCGTTCTTGCGTTTGTCTTTGTAATAACAAAATAAAACTGTATGTCAATAGCTATAAGCTAGATTTTCGATAGAAATAATTTAGTGGAGATCTGTGCAATCCTCTTGTCGGGTTGGAGGTGCAATAATTTAAGCAAGGGGTGGAAAGCGACAGAAAGTTCTTTTTGGAGTTTGTGTGAGTGAGACGTGCGTAGAAGTCGAGAGGGTGCGGGTTAAACGCGTCACAGGGCCGGACTCAAATGATGAGATATTAGTTTTCGATACGGATTAAAACAATGCACAGTAATAAAATAACAGTTATAACTATTAATACTTTTGCTATAGTTTGTTAAGCTGGATAGGAGATCAAATTACAATTCTAATTTTTATGTCTACTTTGTAAACTGCTATAGTTTAGTTTAGTTTATTTTAATATGGAATAATATGGGTCTGTTGTTACCTGAAATAAAATTATTATTATTATTATCAACTAAATATGTCTGATATCATTTTAAGCTATTCGGCTAACATTAGGTATGTAATATTATATCTATGGGCGCTTCACACTACGTCAATTTGGGCCCGTGCTAAACACCCGATGAACGACACAACAGGAAATTATATTTAAATACTTCTATACTATACATATATTAAAGATTTTTATTATATTATACACATAATCAATACACATCCATGACCCAGGAACACAGAAAAACTTTTCTGATCCTTCGGCGGGATTCCATCCCCGGGTTAAGCACCAACGTGCTCAACCATTGAGCCACAGATATCGTCAATACGACATGACATAAATTAATGTTGGGTAAAATCCCCAATTTTTTCGCGAAGAAAATTTAAATAGAAGTAAGTATAGTTGGTACTTAGTACTAGGTCAAAATAGTGCTCTAAAGAAACGTAATATTCTTACAAACATTTCAAAGCTCATTTCTCGGGCTGAGGAAAGGGAATAAATAAAAAAAGTCCTTAATTAATTACATATATTGTTACTATCCCAAAAATATATTGATATTTTTGGGATGTAGATTAAAGATATTTTTAAGGCATTGACCTTAAAACATCTTTAATCTACATTTAATTTGTAATAAAAAACTATATCAAACTCGATATACATAGCCTTTACGTAGTGATTTTAAATACAAATATTAAAAAAAATATATATATATTTTCGGTATAAACACTTAATATTTTTGAATAATTATTTTTTAGTTCAGCCCTGTAAGCTATCAACACCCGAATAGGTCGACGATGCGAATGCTAAAAACATTCCCCTTGCCCCTTACTACGATTTTTAAGCCTACTCCCTCCACCCCCTCTAACTCCCGGGTTAGCCAGAGGTACATTTATGCGCAATAAATTTTGACCGCCAACATCAATTCAAAATGGCGTCACTGCATTCCTATTTATCGAGCGAAACATTTCTCTATCACCTCAGCATAGAATTCAAAATGCGTTACTAAAAAAATTTTGTGTACATAAAAGAAACGGCTTTGAGTTTTGCGTCCCATCGGTGTGTTTAGCGATAACAGCTTGTGTATCTTTCCGCATAGGATTGCATTTTGTTTGTGCCAACCTACGCCATGAAAGAAGGCGCCAGTTTTGCGGGCGGAATGGGACAGACAGAGGTAAATAGGGTAGATATTGTCTATTTCTCATTTGTCTTGGTGATAGTGCGGTAATATAATCTATTGTCCTGACCTACGCTGCCGGTGAAAGGCTCGTAAGAGTGTGGCTTTGCGACAGTCACATTCGAATACAATAGAGCTTTGATTAAGGCTGTAAAATTACGAGTCTGCTCATCTCACAGCGGTGTACTTTTTTACGTTTCTAGTGGTTATAAAACCATACCATAGCTTGTTAAATACATCGATTGTGCGTAGCAATGCGGAAAATGCTTAATACGTATCTTCTATAAAGAAGAAACACTTTTATCCTTCTATTTTAACTACCTTTTTTCTGTAACTAGAGTGATATTATAACTCCCAGCAGCACGCTTCATAAAATTAAATACGTGATGCGTTCACATCGCCATTGGGTATAATTTCGGGTCAGAACCTGGACTGAAATTCTAAAACCCGTAATACTTATATTATAAAAACAATAGATACCTACTGATTAGATACTGATTTATTTATTACCATACCAAATAAATTTCTATAGTCAAAGTGTTATGAACTTAATCTTTACAAAACATAAATTGGTCTTACTCAATTTATATAGCCAAATTTAATATTTTTTATTACAATTTTACTTACATTTTTCATAAAAAACGAAAGGGTACCTACTATGCGCTGACGCTAGTTGTAGGCATGGAGCAAATGTATCCTGCTCCATGGTTGTAGGCTCTTTTTAAAATGACTACTGTCGTCAACAGACAAAACTGCCAACTGATACATTTTAAAGGTTATGATTTTGTAAAAATAAATAGAATCAGAATTCGTGTCCCAGCCACGTAGAATATTTTAGCAATAAATAAAGTAAAGTGATAACGAGATTTTAACATATTTCAAGATTGAAGATCAACCAAATTGTGGCGTTGTTTTTATAGAAAAATAGCCTTCAGGCTTTAGCGCGAAACAGACAACCAAAAATACATAATATAATAGCTATCAAACTGGGTAAGATTGTAGAGCACGCGGTCTTTTGTTTGGTCTTTAGTCCTTGTCCAGTACCTGATTGCCAGTTAGTCTCCAATAAACTATGAATACCTACAGTAGGCAGCCGGTGTCAACTGTCAGCGAGTTAAGTCCCTTGTTACTATCCAAACTCCAGAGGACCGTAGACTTTTTTCTTGATCAAACAATACACTCTATAAAACGGCTTTTCATCATAGTCCTTATGATACAGTAGTTTAGTGTGTAAAAGGCCCTCAATTTTGACGACCTCCGTGGCTCAGTGGTTAGCGCGTCAGTGCTTAAGCTGGAGGTCGCGGGTTCGAATCCCGCCTAAGGGACATAAGTTTTTCTGTGTTCCTGCATTCTGGGTCTTGGATGTGTATTAAAGATATGTCTAGTATAATAAAAACCTTGAATATGTGAATAGTATAAGGTATTAAATATATTTCCGTTGTACCATTACCCATAACGTAGAACTTAAGTTTACTTAACCTAAACTTAACTTAAGAAAATAAGAACTTGTTCTTCGAATACTTTCTTCTTTTTTCTTCTTATACTTCGAGTACAGGACCAGATTGACGTGGTGTGGAAGCGTTCATAGATATTATTATATTATTAATTTGATAAAAAAGAGTAAAAAATTACTGAAAACGATTTAATTATTATTTACTAGTTATTGCAAAAAAACTGAAAAAAAAAACTCACCGGAACCGTACATTTTACCGCGATAAAAGTCGATGTCCTTCCCCTTGGTACAATCTACATCTGTGCCAAATTTCATCAAAATCATTCCAGTAGTTTCTGGACCGATTCAATACAAATAAACATACAACTAAACAAATATTTCCTTTTTCTAATATTAAGTATATACATATTATATAAGTATATATATATATATATATATATATATATATATATATATATATATATATATATATATATATATATATATATATATATATATATATATATATTAATTTTAATGTAGAGCATTCGTGGCCTGGTGGTAGACCCTTGAGCGAGGTATACTCGAGAGTGTACAAGTTCATGGGTATAAGGGAGGAATTAAAACACCTATGTGTTTGAGAAAAAGAACACTTCAAAGGCCCGTAATATCTGCCAATCACAACAGGCTTGAGTAAAAGCGTGCATATATCAATCGTATCAAGCTAAGCTTATCCAACTAATATTATAAATCCTACTTACTATCATAAATATGAAAGTTTGTGAGGATGATGGATGGATGTTTGTTACTCTTTCACGTAAAAACTGCTGAACGGATTTCGATGAAATTTGGTATGGAGTTTAGGCTCTGGATTAACACATAAGCTACTTTTTATGCCGAAAAAGTAGTGTTCCTCTGGGATACTGTATTTAAATGGGGCAGAGTCGCGGGCAAAAGCTAGTATTATATAGAGTTCGGGACACGGGGAGTTTCGATACATAAAAAGGCATATCAGTCTAAAAGCCTAAGTGGTTTTTACAGCCACTGGAAGATCGTTAGTGAGTCCATTAATTTTAGATCAGCTAACTACTCGGGGATGTCGCGGGAAAGGGGCAGAGAGAGTAAACACTATCGACTGGAACAGCTTTCTATTTGCTCGGTAAGTAATACGATGGGTTTGGGCATCTAAATGGAACACGCGTAATCCATTTAGACTTTTTTAGGTTGGACATCGGCCAGTTGATCGGTGTTTCTCGTGAACGTAATAAAAAGTTTCCCCTATGTGAGCGTATCATGAATTGTGATTTCAATGCCTTACCGGAAGGAATCCTTAGTAGAGAAATTGTTATTGCGATTTATTTTAAAAGTTCTTTAAGAGTTCTTTTGTTTTTATTCAATTTGTTCTTCTGTTATATTTGTAAAGATTTGTTTGTTTGTTCTGGGCCGCTTTTGATGAAATTTGGCACATATATAGAGTAGACACTTTTTAACCGACCTTCAAAGAAGGATATATGGACGCTGATAAGCAATAATGTGTCAACCCACTAGATCGCCATTTTGCGAAAATAGTGTTTAAATAAAAATAGAGAATTTCAACTACGTGTGAAAAGATTTTATCAGTTTTTCAGTACTAAAATGATTTATTCACATATTATCACTGTTTGGAAAATTATAGTTTATCGCCTGAGAAAGCGATTAGTAGTATCAACATCTTGATTTTAGGAATTTTGAGGGTTGACACAGTATTGCTTATCAGCATCCATATATAAATTATATATATATATATATATATATATTGTATGTTCAACGATTTTCAATTTTATTTGATGCAAATATAAAATTATTATAAAAAAATAATAAAATAAAACAAATAATCCGAAGTTGGTCCCGTTGTCACCAAAGTGGTGACCTGATAATAGAATCCATGAGGAATCGAGGGAACTTCTCAAAATTTATAGGGATATCTATAGGGATTTGACTTTTGTAAAGTAAATCAAGCATATGCTACCAAAAAGTAAATTTTGTGCCAAGAGATACAAAGGCACTGAATAGAACTCCTCAGTCTTTAAAGATAGACTTTTGGAAATTTCGGCGTTGTTTAAAGAATTGCAAGCATAATATGTCACTATATAACTTACAGTAATCATCATTCATCATCGTTATCTTATATACAATACCTATTGGAAGCTTGGCGTGTATTCAATTATACATTTGAACGCTTATTTAAACTATCTTATGTATATATATATATATATATATATATATATATATATATATATATATATATATATATATAGAATCTATTTAGACGGATACAATTTAATTATCCTAGGAGATTATATCTAGGAGATATCTTAAAAAGTACGTGTAAAAATTTATTATAAAGTATATATTTTTACTATGTGTAAGTACTAAGTATATGTTTATTACTATATTGCTTTGCTATTGTATATTTGCTAAAGCAGTTTTTTGCCACGAACACTCTCTCACGCTGGCGTAGCTGCGGGCAAAAGCTAGTTTTATTGTAAATAGTGACATTTAGATTCCAAGAATTTATAGCAATATTTATATTTTACTAGTAGTAGTAGTATATATATATATATATATATATATATATATATATATATATATATATATATAAATGTGTTAATATTAATATAATAAATATGACTAAAGAGGGAAAAATTATTATTTTATTAAATTAAACCGACTTCTCCTTCGAAGTTCAAACTTAAAAAAATATATTAATTACTAGATGCTGATGTGGCTCCGCCCGCTTCAATATAGTATCCCACGGGAACAAATTACTTTGTGGGGATAGTTATTTTTAAACAAAAAATTAATCCGACTTCCAAAGTAAAAATGCTAAAAAAAGTATGAAATCATGTTACTAAATAATTCCCCTTTTAAATTCGGCTAAAATTTTAACTATTTCTCTACGATATTTTCATAATTTTGAAGTCGGTACCAAACAACTTTCATAATGTGAGTTCTATTAAATATTGTTTTATCAGGATATTCCTATAAAAGTCGTACTAGTAAGTGACGTCACACGCTAGTAATGTTGCTACGAAATGTATGGCCATATGCACAAAATTTCTGATATCTCTATAATAAATATTTTTCTATTTGATGAAAGTAAATTAATTATGTAGGTTTTATACATTTATGTTTAAAAAAAAAATCTTTTGACTTCGAAATGCATACGATTACAAAACTACACATAAAATCCTAATTCTTTTTACTTTTATCAAGTTATAATTTACCTAATTATTTCCTAATTTATTTAAGAAAACTAAATTTTTACATGTTGTCAAATACCCAATTCTGTAATGAAAGTTTTTGTTTCACGTCGTATCCTACTATTATGAATGTGAAACTTTGTGGGGATGGATGGATGGATGTTTATTACTCTTTCACGAAAAAACTACTGAACGGATTTTAATGAAATTTGGTATGGTAGTAGTTTAGGCTCTGGATTAAAACGTGGACTACATTTTATCCCGAAAAAGTACAGAGTTGCCGTGGGATACTGTATTAACGCGAGCGGAGCAGCGGGCAAAAGCTAGTATTAAATATATGTAATATAAATGATCATAGTCCACAGAACACTCCATTGCTTATA
This sequence comes from Phengaris arion, assembly GCA_963565745.1. NCBI lineage: Eukaryota > Metazoa > Arthropoda > Insecta > Lepidoptera > Lycaenidae > Phengaris > Phengaris arion. The sequence goes on along the minus strand of OY751435.1, from coordinate 11,681,650 downwards.
CCTTACATATAGAGTAATATATAACACATAGAGTCTCAGTCGCCTAGATACTTTTATATTAATAAACGATAGGCTGTCTCACGTCCGCATAGCAAAAAACAACAAAGGGCAATTAGTATTGGAAGTGTAAGCCTCATCAAGATAAATAGAAATGTCACGATGATGGATTACAGCTTCAGGCGGACAACGACTGCCATAATTCAACCCTTAAAATCTGACATAGCTGGATCTTATACCTTTACCAATAAGGTCCAGAATCGCTTGAAATCAATTCTTTTAAATTTCCAATAAAACGGCTGATTCCTGCAAGGCTGCGTTTGTCGTTATCTGCAGTAAGTAAACAAGTATATATATTATGGCGGGGTTATTTGCTTTTGTACAAAATTGGTGTTTGCTTTGTTTATTAGATATTGTTTTGAATTTAAATAATATTATATAAAAATAAGCTTTTTAACTGACTGCTTATTAAGTAAAGGTATTCAAAGTAGTATATGGATAAATATAAAACATTTTACCAATACTGAAATATCTCTGTAACATTTGTAGCCGTTTCCGAGTGCGACGGGATCTGAAAATATGCAGAAAGACTTGTTACTAAAAAAGGTACGATTTACACTACAGTCTATACCATAAATTGTTTATAATAAGTTAATAACACAAGGTTAAAAAAGGGGAAATGGGGAAAGAGTAGGTGGTGTACCCTGTAGGTAGTATCTGATGTGAAAGGCTATAGACAGGTTCAATATTTTACATATAAAACCTTCATAGAATAAATACTTTATTATTGTTACCCAAATAAAAAGCCAGGAAAATCCTAATGTAGGAAACAGGCTGCGTGGACTTGTTTTCTAATTTGCATTACTTTTTCATCCTTTTATCACAAAGAAGCTTAAGCTGACTAGAAATGGAAAAAATATCTGGAATGTTAGAAAAGCACAAAATAGGAAATAATTAAGTTTTCAATTCCAGGCATCCATTAAAGCAGTTGTCTAGAAAACTAAAAAAAAAATTAATCACTGCGGAAAAACAAAATGGAAGGCTAAGCTTAGGTATAACTGGGGCGAAATACGCATGTGCGTGCCGGCCGCCCTACTCGGGTCGCGACGAGCCCGCGGGAGCGTGGGGTAAACGAAGCACTTGGGGAAATCGAGGGAGGTGGGTTTTATTTTCGTAGGTACGGTATTCGGCCCATATTTCTTGAGCGTTTCCCTTTGATATACGAATAATTTGATGTGGTTTAATATTCTAGGTCGTATATATATATGTATGAGGGTAGGCGCTTTTGTGTTTGTAGAATTAATTAGAGGGTGTTTTTAATTTTTCGTTCGGCTTATGTTGTTTCGTATTAGGCGTTCGTTATAAAAACATAGGATTTCGTTTTTTGTTTAGGGTTAGCTTTGCGAAAACAAACGAATACTTAATGAATCTCACAGCGTGCACGGAATGAAAAACATAAAGAACCTTCATCAAAGACGGCTTGTTCTGGTAAATTCATTATTATTCCACCGCTCCTACAAACGTTAGAATGAAAATAGCGAAAAAGAAAACTTTTAATGAATTGCTCTTTATGACGCGGAAAGATTCTCGGAAAATGCCTCAACTCATATTTATTCATATTATATTCGAGTAAGGATAATTTTTGAAATGCTTGAATTTGATATTGCCGTCATCGTTGCAACAATTTGAACTGAATTTTCTTCTGTTCCCTAATTACTAGACTTTAGAAGGTGGAGCTTTTCATGGTTGTCAATAAATAAGTAAACATAAGTCATAGTTTTTAGGCGTAAAAAATCATCGAGATATTACGATCTTTATTAGTTACATAAAACTATAAAAACAAATATATTAAAAGCACAAATTCAACAAACAAAGGCTGCATTTTAGAAAATATTTAAAATTATGCAAACTACAACCTTAACCCTGTATTATAAAAAGTTTGTAATGTTATAAATATGCTCTTGTATTATGTCCATAGATGTATTATATTAAAAAGAAGATTATGTCCCTTAAAGTTCAAGAAAAGTAGTGATTATGTTTCTGATTTCAGGCTAGCGTCCAAATGAAAGCCTCATATTGAGAACAGACTTATAGTAAAATAACCCCTCACAAAATACGTCCTGGAGCTCTAAAGCTCAATTATTCACTTTGACGTTGGTCGTAGATAATCATCTGTCATATGACATTGAGCGGGAAAAGCGACCAACATATTCTGACTCTCTTTTCGCTGATAATATTCAACACGATTGGCGTTCCCGGCTAGACGACGGAGGGTCCAGGGAAACTGAAGGGACCAGCAAAGGACATCGAAGTGTTTTGAGCGAGGTTTTGTTCGTGCGTAACGTAAGAATTTTTTAATGGCATTTTTGGACATGTTTTTCGCTGTTGGGTCATAGAATAAAATTAATAGATGGCACACGACCACATGCGTCCTGCACTATTATGACACTATAAACTCAGGCAAATAGAGCTATCACAAAAAACGTTTGAAAGAAAGTAATTCTATTACTAAAATGTTAACATTATAAAGAATATCGAGTTCCAAAAAATCAAGGTATCAGTAATCAGATAGGACCAATACGATTCAAGTGGCCGAAGTCCATTAAATATGTTTACCCGAGGAGCGGCTCCGTTGCTTCCGTGCTGAAGTTTACTTAAGGACGTCCTGTAGCTAATTAAATAGAAAGTTCTCGGGGGACGAGATTTAATGGAATTCGGAGGAGAGCCTCTCTGTTTTACTTATGTTTCGACCCCTAAATGGATTTGGACTGTGTTGTTATAAGACCGACGTCACGTATTCATTTGGAACTTCCTACAGTATTTGGTAACTGTGTGTTATAAACGAGAGAATACGCAATAAGGAGGTGAAAAATACGTAAAAATTGTTACAGGTCTGTGCTCTGTACTTTTTACAAACTACTTGTGTAATAGGATGATCATAATATACATTGATACGTGATGCAAAAACTTTGAGTAGGTAAAGTTTTACGAGAATTTTCGTACGGCTGAGCGTGAAATTTGACACAGTTAAAGTTTATGTGGAGTAAAGTGTGCAGAAATCTAATATTTTATAAATAATGTTTAGAAAAACATGAAAATCATAAAAATAAAGTCCATAGACAACATTCACATATTTTTAATTGCATATCTAAGAGGCAAAATAACCCTAAAAATGTTAAAACCTAAATATTAAAAATATGAATTATGGGCGAATTTCGACCACAGGGCGACCTCTATACGTCAAAGGCCCAAGACTAAAACAAGACTTACATTTTACTTGCTACGCAAAAAGGTCAGCAAGTGAACCTTTTGTTCTCCGATGCCCCCTCGAGCCTTTCCTCTTCGTCTCCGTGAATCCCTGCTCGCAAAAATGTTTGCATAGCTATTACAAGTGTCTCTAAGTACGTCTCTAATAAATTCATATTTATTTCTACACAAAGAATGTATGATATTGTAAGCCGCGCTACGTTTGCAGTAAAAAAACGCATAAAAACGTTTTATTATGTACTTACATTTAATTTACCAATAAGACCTTATGTACAGTAAAACAAAGGCATTCAAATAATGCCGTCGCGTTATATAGCGCATCCGATTACGCGTAATTTATAAAATACGAATAAAATTTTATTACGTAACACAAAAAGGACCCATGGACCTTTGTAAGGGAAAAATGAGAATATTTCTTTTTGATTACAACAATATAAACGACGCCTTTGCCCGTGGTCCAAGTGTAGATATGTTAAAATTTCTCACCTATAAGCAGAATAGGAAATGAACGGTGGTGTTGAAAGATCAGGTTTCTATCTAATTTCCTATTCTACATTAATTTTTGATTTTATGTTCCTTTATCTCACTGTAAATTATATACCTACCCAATTTTTTCATGATAAATCTGAATTCTTTTTTTAATCATTATTTATTGTTACTTATTATAAAAAAAAACTTTCTAACATAAATTACTAAGGGCCTGTTTCACAACCTAATAACTAATAAGTGTCAGATAGCTTATTGACAAGTTTTGTCTCTGTCACTCAGTATAAACAGCGACAAAACTTCCGGATAAGCTGTTCGACACTTACTAGGCGAATGTGAAACAGGCCCTAAATCTAGTTTAGACCTCAGCTATTCTCTCTATAGAAACGAACATTGATTTCCAATTTTGGCATCACCAAACATCTCTATGGAATCGGCAATTTTGCTGCCGTCCTCGTAAATAATCATTGAGTAAACTATTGGTGGGATCGCCTGCGTTAACACAAGATGGAGGTTCTTATATATCAAATACGGATACGGTTATACCGCGCACGCCTCCAACTTGCGGCAAGGAAGGTAACCCTTTTCCAACTACGGCAAATTAAGCAGGGACGCCCTTTGCGGCTCCAGGCAAAAATTCAATTACAAACTTCGGACCCATCCCAGGAGCACGCCTAAAGGGTGTACGTTTTTTGCCTCTAAATTTTTATGTGGCCCTTTACAATGCCGTAAACAGCGCGTTTTTATGAATTTCCATTAATGCTGATCCTCGGGTGTAGCTATTGTGCGAGTAGATAACAATATAAATAATTGCGAACAATAGCTGTTATGTATTTAGGTAAGAATAACGTATACAAGGACGACCCAGTTATGTTGTACTGGTAAAGTGTATATCAATAGCAGAATATTTTTTACATTCACAGAGCCATACTTCCATGCCATGTGACTGGATAGATAATAGTCTCACAGAAAGCCTACGTGAATTAATTGCATTGTTTCGCCAAGTGAGTGAGGCTAACGGAGGTCTTAGTCTCGATTTCACTAAACTTCACGCTTAACTCTAAACCCGGATTTTTTCTCTCTCTCTCATTCAATCTTAGAACGGGATAGACAGATCTTAAACCGAAACTTAGCGTTAAACGTCGTTTCAATACATTGGTGAAATTGGGGCTTAGTGGTTTTAAAAATGGCAACGCACTAGCACAGAGTAGAAAATATAATATATACTTACGTCAGAGAAACAGCTTTCATAGAACGATTCAAATCGATCCAAATTTAAAAAATTGACGTCGCCTTCAATGGCCCGCAATTTTTCCACACAATCGTGGACACACCGTATACTTGTAGTAGTGCAATCAAATCGAAAGCTATATAGCTATTTATCTGTTCCTCTTTCTTTAATCTGTGGAACTAGCCCTCATGTAACTCTTTGTTGTTGTAGGTGTCCATGATCAGTGATAATCGTAACATTACATACATTTACATATTTCACGTAAAACCCTAGAATAATATCCATTTAATTTAAAGCATAAAATATCTTATTATATTATTTAAAGCTGACTATTTTACAAAATTACCTAAATTTGCCACAAAAAGCTCATCGCATTTACATAATGACTATATTATACTCGAGAGCCGCTTGCAGAATTTTAATGGCGTAATTTTTGTTGATACTTCATACATTGTAGATGGCGTACGCTTTATATTACTTTTTTAATTATTTACATAACATTAGTATCGCTAGCTGGTTTGTAGTTTTGCAAAATATAGCTACTATAGTAGCTTCGAGATACTAGTTGTTAAGCTACTATTGTGTACATAGTACTTACTTTTTTTTCAAGTTTTTTTTTTTCAGAAATCATAATTTGTTGCAAAGTGCAGACATCAATACATTTGTTCTTTTTACGAGGTTAGATAACATACTATCATTACAAATACAATAATTAAATAAAATAAGTGGTATTTTAACGAAAACTGCGCAGTAGGTAGACTAATTGATACACTTTGTTCTTCCATTAAATTACTCTTTGTTCAATTGTGGGAGGTCCCGTTCTCCATCATTGTATTAGGATTGGAAAATTCAATTGTTTTAAATACTGATAAAAACGTTTAAATCCATTTAAACAGTTTTTAAGCATGTACAATAATATTGTCTTAAAACTTTCTTTATCACTGCAATAATGAGCCACTAATGTCTTTTAATAAAGATAATTTAATAGTGAATCAGGAACAAATTTATTTTGTTGTATAAAAAAAAAACAAATCACCCGCCTACCTATGGACTTTTCATATATTACTTATTTATCCTCAGAAGGTGTGAAGGGAGGAGGTACATACAATATACTCATTAAAATTTCAACCACCACAGTAGGGTCAGTCATATAGGTTTTAATGTACTCTGCGAGATAAAGGGTAAATCCCTACGATTTACGCCACGTCGTTAGTCATTACGCATTCCCGCGAAGGCTTTGAAGGTAAAATTACTGGCCCTTGAGGGAGGCTTAGGGGTGGCAGGGGCTGGATAATAAATGACGCCGGTCCGCTGACCGTAGGGACGCACTTGTCAAACTTTTTGTGACAAATAGCTGTAAAAGTGCGTGCGCCTAATTCGTGAATCGGGTAAGTGGCCTCCGCGCGTGGTGTAAGTAGGTATTTTCTACGCGATTTCGAGAGGGTTGGTCCCTGTTAATTGCGACAAATCTCGGTAGACCCATTCCGATGTCAATAAATGTTAGAATGTTATTTATGTTGTTGATATGTGGAATTTGTAGTGTCCTTGTGATGGTTATTTTAGAAAAGTTGTTCTAAGCTACGACAATCTTATACTTTCAACGAGACAATCTTGTATATATATATTATAAATAATCTTGTATATATATAGTAAGATTCTATTACTATGATACTATTGATATTATGATGATACAATTACTTATATATGATTTATTCATGGCTGAACTATTTTCTATATTATTTCACCTTCAGTGGTGTTTGGTTTTTAATAAAATAAAATAACTGTGCATAAATATAATATGCCTACCACGGGCTAATAGGAAATGAGAAAATTAATTAAGTGGGGGGTGAACATAAGCCAATACGGCTGTGTTTGTTTAGGGCCGAAACGATTGCGCTGCATATAGGCTTGTTTTCATAAGATTTACCCTGTTTATATACGCCAAGGTAGCTATGAAAGTAAATATTCTATATCTGTTAGATTGTTTTGCTTTGTATCAAAGTATTTGTTGTACTTTAATTTTTATTTTGTATTGTGTATGTAATTTAACAAAGCAAAAATACCAAATACTAATAACATCAGTTTGTAATAGTTTCTGAATGGAACTATAAGTAAAATCATCAAGAACCTTTTAAGCTAAGCTCTGGTCAGACATTGATCCCATTGTAAACAAATAGGCTTTAAAACAAAGCCTAAGTTACAATAAAGTCGAACACAAATCCATTTAATGCGTATCGTTCTCAATAGGGATTAAGGTTTCGCGTGAAATTAAGCGCAACCTTAAAACTTGTAGGCGTCAAATCCAGCCCCGTATAATCCAGTTTACAAAAGGTGAAACCAAAAAGCTTTGCCTCAAAAAAAAAGGATATTTAAATAAAACCCGGCACCCACGCTCTGTGTCGCATAAATTGCCTTCATTAATTTCCGGACCCGCGAAATATTGTCTTGAAAGGATAATCAAATACAAAAACAGGGAAATGGCGGTGCGTCATTTCCATACATTTCCCCTCCCCCTCTGCTCCCCCTTTCGTCCCATTTTGTCCCCTTTTCCGCTTTTCCCGACCCCTTTATGAGTCCTCCAATTACAATTCAACGGCCGAGCTTAAGGTTGCATTAGAGAGAATGGTAATGGCGGCAATTATCTTTATAACACAGCCCAACTGCGAAATAAAAATATATTTTATTGTGCTCCTCATAATTTTCTCTTATGTCTGTACTATGCTAAGTGGTATTTCGCTTTGTAAAAACCGTAAAAAGTCTAAGTTTTGATGTATGTAATAAAACACACAAAATATTCGACCTATATAGAGGTATATTTATATCGAATCTAATTAAATAAAGTAATCTAGCTTTATGTTGTGTATATATATATATATTTTGTATATATATATATATATATATATATATATATATATATATATATATATATATATATATATATATATATATATATATATATTTATATACATATATATATATATATATATATATATATATATATATATATATATATATATATATATATATATATATATATATATATATATATATATATCCATGGACACTCGCAACACCAGAGGAGTTACTCTTGTAACTTAAGTTCCAGTCCTTAGATTCCCCAACCCCCCTTGGACCTCCGGTAACCTTACTCACTCGGCGAAACACAACGCAAGCGTTATTTCACGCCGGTTTTCTGTGAGGCCGTAGTATTTACCCGGTCGAGCCAGCCCATTTGTGCCGAAGCGTGGCTCTCCCACAATGATTATAGTATGTAGAAAAATCTCTTACATGAAAAAATATCAATGTAGATATAGAGATACCTAGATTACTAGAATAAATTACTAATTTTTTGAATTGTTTGAATGAAAATCGATACATTTTTTCAGATAAGAAAATACTTGCGAGGACAGATTCGGCACGAGTCTTTTGTCTAATTCGTTTCAATATTGTATCAAATTAGATGATTATTATCTTTGGATGTGCTTACAGAGGTGCAGGGAATATACATATTTTTCTAAACATATTTATGTAATTATGGAAAGGCGACGAAATCTACCTCCGCCTGTGTCCAGGCGCCTCCAAATCCCTGTACTTGAAATTTCGCACCAGACTTTATAATATCAATCCATTTAAAGCATTTGACAATAAAAAACCGACTAAAATATAAACACATAAAGTTTAAATTCAAACGTCGAGCTCTAGAAAAGAACGCCTGAATAACGCTGAAATGTAATGTGAGTTGTATTTTTAACGCGAAAAGGAAGAATTTTACATGTACACTTTGAAATGAGCCTTTGAGAAAATACGCGTTATGTAATAAAAACATTTATTTTGTCCGTTTGCGAGTAAATATGACTCCTCTTCCCCTTATGTACAGTGATTTAGTGCCCCGGAGATCGTTTTGATAACTCTTTCATATTTCGCTCGGTGGAGCGTTATCTTAGCAGAAACATGCAAGTTATATTATTTGCTTTTTCAGTCCTCCGCTCTAGGATTCCATTTGTTCTTAAAATGTTCTCTTTAACAACAAATAGGTATAATGTATTTGAAGCTTACACGTGGTTTAAATTGAAATTTCTGATACCTGGTGAATAAAGCGCCTCTGGGTAAAGTTAAGTACCTACAAGACGTTCTTGTTTGTATCTTACGCCTTTCTTATTTTGTGAAATCCAACAGGAAGTCTTATACTAATATCATAAATAGGTGACGGACGGAGAAATGGGTAGTTACATCGAGTAGGTACATTGTAATGTTGGTTTAAGTTTAAGTACGTTTAAGTTTTGGAAACTTAGCCCAAGTTCTAATTTCTTTTCATTAAGTTTTCATCTTCTTGAGTCTTGAGTTATAGTTCTTTACTTTAATTACTGCAAACTTAATGTTAAAAAAGGTAGAATGAGATATGTCACATAAAACGAAAAAAGATTATCGTCGCGGTAGATTTTCAAATCTGTAAGGTAGGTAGGTAGATATATAAGTCTAAAACGATGGTCAACAAAAGGAAGATCGTTATAATGTGCAGACGTGGTGTTAAAGGTTAAAAAACGCTTTTGAAATGTTACTCAATTCCCTATTACATCGCCATTTGTAAATTAGTGCTATTGAAATCAACAAAAAAGTTTATCTCGCGATCGCAAACCCGTTTCTGCAGCACGGCGTTTGCATTTCGCGTACCTGCAGCTCGCAGCTCGCAGCACAACGTTCAACTCAGTTCGACCCCCCGAACGCTGCATACAATCCGGCCCGATTCAAACGTCATTGATACCGTACGGGCAGATAACGAGTTCTATAGATTTTCTATATTGAATAAAAAAGCAGATTTCATGATTCGTACGTTTTATGTAAACTTGTTTTATTAAAGTGAAATTAAAAGGGCAATAAAGATTAAATAAAAAAACTTTTATTAACACATCTGCTACATGTCCGACCGCTTATTGTCTACTACGGTGGCTTCAAACGAGCCTTCGCTTACTCTGTTACTGCTTTAAACCACAGAAATTCACTATCAATTCATTAACCTGATAATTTTTAGAGTAACTCTTCAACTTTTGTATGTAATATATTAATATTACATACAAAAGTTGAAGAGTTACTCTAAAAATTATCAGGTTAATGAATTTCTGCGGAAAATAAAAATATATATTTATGAAACTGCCATAAATATATTTTGTAAGTCTGAATCAATAACACAATGCTCGTCACTGGATTGTCCGTATTTCTTGAAAGAAATATGAAAAATTGAAAAATATGAAAGAAATACATATTATATAAATACGGACAAATATACGCCATATTTACCATATTAACGCCAAATTAATTACGCCATACTTGTAAATATAATACTTTTAACTCTGTTGTGGGGATATCACACTGTTTCGTTGAATAAATGAAACTTTTAATTGATAAATAAGTCCTCATTATAAGAAACACAGAAAGCCTGATTATTTTAAATAAATAAGCAATCGATTTGAGCTCAGATATTTTCCCGTTACCTATAATGAGAGTGCATATCTAATGAACGTTCAGTTGATTCATTACGAAAATTACAGCCGCGCGACAAAAGACAAAGTGTGGCTATTCCAATATTAACCTCGATTTAATTCTGGAGAATATACTGAATTTCATAATATTAAATAGAGGAAAAAATATATCATGAAGCGTATATATATATATATATATATATATATATATATATATATATATATATATATATATATATATATATATATATATATATATATATATATATATATATTTTGTAAGATATCGTTATTTTTATGAAGTGGAAATTTCAACAAAGTAATACAAATTCAACGAAGAACGAAAAAAAAAGTCGATATTGACAACCTATAAATAATACAATATGTACCAAACGGGCAACACAAATAATGCAATAAAAATTCACACGGCCTTGCAGAAACTATAACACAAGTATTTAATAACAAGTATTTAACATTAACCCATTGAGAGACTTTCGGAGACATGTACCCTTTATGTACAAGCAGAAAAAAGGGTTGAACCCTTCGCGCTGAGCTCGCGTCTGCAACAAAGCGCTGCAGCAGTTATGTACCTACAACTTTTCACATAGAGCTGCAGCTAAACTTGCAAAACCCTTTTGCACACAAAGACGTAACTCGAAACCCGTTTTCTAGTTTTTGATTTTTTTTGCATTCAATATTAATCTTTGTTGTGCAACATGTAAGGTCTAAAAATGTATTTGTTATGACTCTTTCTGGATGGTGGGGAAGTGTTTTATATATGGGTACATTTTATTTGCAATTTCATTCGATCGATATTTTCTTTGGGAACGCATGGTGATATAGTGAAATCAAAATGTAGTGCTACAGTAAATTATTTAATATGGTGTTCAAAATGGATAGGTAAGTTTCTATTTTATAGTTATATTATATAGCTAACTGAAAGTAAATTTCTAGGCGTGTAAATAAGCAAAAGTAATCAATTTTTACATCGTTTTTAGGGTTCAGTAGTAATCAAGGAACCCTTATAGTTTCGCTCTGTCTGTCCGTCCGTCTGTCTGTCTGTCTGTCCGCGCTTCTAGCTTCTGTAATTATGAATATAAATTGATGAAATTTGGTATAGTTAAAGATTGTGTATAGATTTCGGTTTCGGCATCATAAAATAATAATATTTTACATTCTCTGCATATATGTGAATTGGGGATCAAAATATTTTTTTGTTCTACCCTACCGTGTGGAGTATAGTAGAATAGGACTTTTAAAATATATTTTTTTATAAAGTCAACCATTTTCGAGAAATGGGGCTCCAAAGTGATATAAAAGTTGGTCCCCTCTGGCATTACTAAATTATAGAAGATAGAAACTTGTAAGTTTCCATGCTAATAGATCATGCTTAAAACTCTTTAGGAAAATCATTTTAAGTGAAATCGAAGACTAACTTTTAAAGTAATTCAAAGAAAACCATTTGCGCGTTGATAGTTACGGAAACCTTCTTGCGGCCGGTTTCAATAACCTATTTACCAATAATTATTTGTTAAAAACGTCGTCATTCAATCATTTGCCGGTTTTTTTGCGATACAAATTTGACGTTTTTAACAAATAGTTATTGGTAGATAGGTTATTGAAACGGGCCGTTAGACATGTCCTGACATGCTCATGGTTAGGTTATTATTAAATAAAAGTGAAGTAAAGGAGTATGTTATGTTTGTTTATTTCGATGCATCCAACTGCGGTTTTGTATGATCTTCCGCATGAAATTCGCGTATTCGGTATCACGAAACCACAGATTCTTTTATTTATTTCGTCATGGGGTAGACGCACGCCATATGGGCGATGCAGACGCCACCCAAAATGACAACAATCCGACTGAGACAATTGTTGTTGTGTACGAAGGCAACAATCTTTTTGTATCGCGTCCCTCGCGTTATCACTTATTTATAGGAAAAATCCCGTATGGGCGACATTGTCATTGTGTTCTAGCTCCTAGGGGCTACGACAGGACGAAAAGCATTTTCGATCCTTAGTGCGTAGCATGTATTGTTTGGTTATTAGCGAGAGCAATAAATTTAATAACGTTTCTAAAAAATTGTACTTTGTTAAAATAATAAAAAGATCGGTAAATTAGTAACCATATTATAACAAATATTAAAAGGAATCGTTTGAAAAAAAACAGGGTTGATTAGTGATAAATATATAACATCAGTATGAAACAATGTTTCGGCTTATAATTAATTAGGTATCTGTAATGGCTACACCTGGGCCTTTAGTCAAGATGCATTAGATAATTTCGAGGGTCAATTTCGAAATCAAAAATGTCGCTTGCGATGCCTTACCTATGTCAAATCCCATATATTTTGTTTTCGAACTTCGCTGTCAAAATTATCGAATGCATCGTGACTGCTACGCTTTGTGTAAATAATACGAAAGCACTATCTACAATTTATGTCAGCGATATTTGATCTAAAGTTACAAAGACATTTAACGATCCGTAACAGTGCACATAGAGCTTTTTGTGTGCTGTGAAGCCAAAAGCTCTATGTCCAATTATAGTACCTATTTTACCAATATCAGATTTGATAAATTAAAGAAAAAAGAACCAACCGGAAGAGTTAAATTAAATTTAATATTTTGAACGGCTCCTTCTTGATTATATTTTTTACGATTCAAAGGTCGCGCACTTGATTAAATAATTGATGATTATTCAAGCTGTATGTATTACATAAATGATTTTCTATGTAGTAGTGTAAATTATGAGTAAACAAACAAAATCGTCTAATCCTAGATCTTCTAAATATCAGAAAAGCGATCGTCACCCGTAGAATTCATTGGTCAAAAATGCGATTCCAATAACCCAAGTTAAACTTTGTTTCAGAAGTTAGACATTGCACTCATCAAAAGGTGAAAAATGGCGGGTTCCGAAAACAGAACAATAACCTCTAACTCGGCCACGGCCACAGCAAAAAGACAAACCCGGTCGCCGTCCAACTTCCATCGAATATTCTTCCACCGCTGTAATTTACCACTTCATCTGTATCGATTCAACTTTGGCTGCGAAGTGAAATCAGGCACGAGACGAAAACGAAATTTTTACGTTCGTTATATTTTCAAAGATATCAATGAAATTGTGATTGAAATCTGGCACAACTAGGACTGTTTAAGAAGATTCAATTTTAGAAATCACTTCAGAATGCGTCCACTGGCTTCGAAATGAAACAGGCAAAAGTCACAGTTTGGAGACACTTCACTTGGAATCTATGAAATTATGATCAAGATACATAATCAATTAATTAGTAAGTGTTTAATCTGGTTGTAACTATCATAACTAAGTAATAAGTCAGCACATTATCACTTAATAGTCGAGAAAATTATCACTTTTTTATAATAAATTTAACTTTATCCCATGATGCCACCCAAAAACAACTTTATCTGTAATTGTAACTAGGTAAATGTGCCTATGGTTTTAAGAACAATAATTTATAAGAAAAAGAAAAATAGCTCTATAGTATTATAACAAAATACGGTGGGTTAAGCATGAACAATTTACAATAAGGTATTCGTAACTTTATCGAAAGAGTGTAATTTTTTGAAAATCATGACAGCGCAACAATTTACATTCGATAACGCTACGAATACGTTGTTGTCAATATTGTCATTGCTAAGCCCACTGATCCAACCATAAATACTTGAAAAAACAGTGAAACTGTAACTCAGGTCTAATATAAAATCATTATAGACATCGTTGAATTATTTTTGTATGGATTTTTTTTTTAAACAATTTAGCCGTTAATATAAAGAACATCACAAACTAAGTTAAATTGAATCAGCCACTAAATTTTTTTAAACCTTTAATAATTCCAATAGAAGGATAGTAAAATTAAAATTTATTAAATTTCAAAAAAAAAATTTTATTAGTAAAAAAATATTTTTTCGCATTACAAAATCATTTTCACTTCCAAGATCCTCCTCAAGAATCTCGTTTTATGAAGGTATTTTTGGGGAATAACAATTTATTTTGATGAACTATTGAAACCATTTCGGCGCAAATCAAATTGTTCACAAATGATATCGCACATTTTAAAAATATTACAAAAGGCGAAAAAAAGCCAAAATTCGATTTGTTTGTTCGAACACGATTTATTCAGTTGACTAAAATTTTATTCGTAAGCCTTTTATGTAACCTTAAATAACTTCACTAAACAATTATTCTTAGATTGTTATTTCCAAAAAAGTACTTAAGCATAGGATTAAAAAATCCCGTTTTTGTATAGAGGTGAAATTTTAAAAGCAACGCGTAAAATGTAAAACCCATGCATGCGTATTAATTGAACCGTGGAGGCTCGCGTTTGTATCGCCGATCGATTCTATCGTCCTTCCTCATTTCGTTCAAACTGATGAAAATTCTAGACATTTCTACGGTTATATCCTAATTTAGATACAAAAAACAAAGTATTCTTCGCCTGTAGAAAATGTAGTAGGTAATTCTTTCCTACCGAAAAGGAACTTTTATTATGTGTTGTAGATCGATTCTGCTAATAAAATTTTACAATTATACAGATTCGATCCAGTCTCGATATCTTAGAACAGCAAAATGGTATTCTCGTGAACGTCAAACCAACGTCAAACGCGTTTGATTGGACCAAGCTTCAAAAATAACTTTACGATATCAAGACGACTCATTTATAATTCATTGAAAGTAAATTGAAAGTCTAAGTTAATTGCGAGAGTTGTGGTTCTGGTTTTTTATTGAAACTAAACTCTTAGCTAATTTTGGTAAAAAAGTAGGGTTAGCTACGTCGCCTATAAAAAATGCGGTAATTTAATGTCTTAAACACTCACGGTGTCGCGGTGTACTTTTATTTTTCCCAACGTTTCGGCTACTTTCCAGCAGCCGTGGTCACGGGAGGACTGAGGTGACAGCTGTCATACTTGTTGAGTTAATCAAACCAGCCGAAGCTTCTTCAATTATTATTTGTGTTCCGATCCACGCAAAACATACAAACAGTATCTTGAAGCCGCGGTATTAGGGACTTAATTGTTATTTTATTTATTACTGGATCCCAAATAGATGACAGCACCCACACATCATCAATGAATAGTTTGATATAAATTATTATGCGGATATTTACTGAAGTTGATGCCACTCAAAAACAACTTTAAAATGTCTCGCTGTTTGCTGAAAATTCTAAGCTTTGTCTATGTTTAAAAACTTTACTTGACTACCTAGTCAGTACTTGAGTACCTAATCTATCATTACGTAGATTTGTCACTGTATTTTTGTAAAATTAAAAGATCTCGTTTAAAATACGTCCGATATGACACACAAAAAATATTTTTACTAAATCAATAAAACTAGATCAATAATCTCATCAAATCTGAAAATAAAGAAACAGATTGATTTTTGTGGTTTATATATTAGCTACCTTTAGACTTTTCTTCCGAACCCAGACGCAGGCCACTCACATAAAGACAAACGAAATTAAAAAGATAAACGTCGAAAGATCCTTGAATGAATTATATAAATGGCCTATTTACTATTGAGTTTTTGGGCAAGGTGTCTACTACTCTTGCATTTACTCCAGCAATCAAAAAATGTTAGCCAATTATTGTCACTTCATCTGAGTATTTATTTTTATGGTAGCACTTGCGAATAATATGGTTTTATGCAAATACTAATTTCTGTACCAAAACTAATACAAAACAGTAAATCAGTATTTTTTTCTTTGGCTTAATTTTTTGATCATCACTTCCAAAAATTTTAAGTCAAAACTAACACACAACACGCCTAATATTGAAATTATCAAATTATTAGCCTCCTTCTCCTTTTACGTTCTTCATTCCACCCAAAAGCCCATCTGATAGATATAAATAATCTTACAGAGGAGAATTACATAGAATTAAAATTTCTCAATTCAAAATCAATAATATGACACTTCTGAACTTGATAAAGTCTTCTTTGCTCGTACAAACAAATAGACTAATCAATTTTTTTCAGTAACAAACAGGCCCTTAAAATGAAAGCTTTATCTTATTATGTAAGCGTTTAGTTAATTTATAAAACTCTGCAAAATGTTGATTCCACTAGTACGTTTAGTACAAAAACAAAAGTGTTGAACTCCACAAAATAAATTTAAAAACTTACTACGGAATAGTTGGAATTTTTTTCGCAATTATTGTGAAATATGCAAAAAACTCAACAGCGTAACACCGCCATCTTGAATACGCGAGGCGTCACGAGCGACCTTTTTGCTAAAAAAAGGCCTAAGTCCGAGTATAATACATACGTATTATGTGGGAGACAGCGGTGATTAAGTAGCGAGATTTGTACGCCAATTTGGACTCTACGCTCCTAGAGTTGAGGTGTTCATTTAAGTAGCGAGTGTTCCTTTGTTTTTTTACATAGGGATCGGCGAAGCACATTTAGCGGTCCCACCCTCGCAGGGATGAGATTTCTTATATGGCGATATATTATTAACATCTATGGGGATTGGGAAAATAAAATTGTTAAATAGAAAGGGAAATCCTGTGGTTATTAGAGTTAGTGGCACATCGCTGTAATATTTTAATAGTGAGAAGCTTGTTGCTTGATGTTTGTGAATGCACCATGGTTTATTTTTTATATTGACACTGACCTGCTGCTTAAGTCTTAGGTTACAACTGTAAATGCTATTTTAAACTGTATGCACGATTTACGTTAATTTATTGGGTACAAGCTTTCAAAATTTCCGCTCATTTATGCATACCTGTTTTTCATAATAATATTTCTAAATTGCCTTATGATTTTAGAAATATTTTTCGTACAACAAGGAAGAGCTTCTGTATTATTCATAAACATTAATAAAAAATAAAAGTATTTCAGATGTTAAAATATATAACCATAGTGCATTACCTAATTAAAAATAATTAATTAGAATGACTTACCGATCTCTGTAGCTTGTAATGTTGTCTCTCACATAATGATAAAGTCTAAAAAGTAAATGTTAAGTCATTTGAAAATGTACTACATACTGAAATACCTCTACATCCATCTCATTTATTCATTAGGTAATTTCCACATCTTTATTATCCAAATCAATCGAATACTTATAATATTGAACGAATATATTTTTTTAGATTGAACTACTTTGATTTGCATCTAATTGTTGTTAAAAGTGAACCAAAAAAAAGTTGTCACATTTTTGTTTACTCATTCTGATAAAGGAAACTATTGTGAATAATGCAAATCTAAAAATGTACTTAATTTTAGTGATATATTGAATAAATAAATGATGTCAAATTGATTTTTCCTTTTTATTGAATTTAAGCGATATTAGACCCCTAAAACCTTATTTGACTTTTTTTAACTACCTGCTGTTTTATTCACCGCGAATTTTACTTTCAAACAGATATCTGAAACTCTTGTCTGCCTTAAGTTAAGGCCTTTGTACCTGCTTTTTTTCTCAATCATATTTATAACTAGCTCGCAACTTCATTTGCGTGGGACTATTAATGGAAACAGAACCTAATTTTTTGAAACGGAACCCTAAGATAAAAGTAGCCTAAGTTACTCTTTATAACATCTGCCAGTGAAAGTC
This sequence comes from Phengaris arion, assembly GCA_963565745.1. Classification (NCBI taxonomy): domain Eukaryota; kingdom Metazoa; phylum Arthropoda; class Insecta; order Lepidoptera; family Lycaenidae; genus Phengaris; species Phengaris arion. The sequence goes on along the minus strand of OY751435.1, from coordinate 11,663,624 downwards.
CGATCAAAATCGGTCCGGCTGTGTCGGATATTAGCCGGAACAAACATACATGCAGCAGACAGACAAACGGACAACATATTAAAAAATTTTTTTTTTTTTGAAGGTATATAATATCATACGTATTTACTGCAAACTGTTAATTTAAAATTACAAATACATGCTTAAATTTTTATTATATAAAATAATTTATTGTATAGTTTTTTTGTAACTCTAATATTAAGTTATTGTTTTCAACTGGCAAGATTCGCTTTGATTTAATAGCTAGCTCTATCTATAACCATGGTCTAATTCACATTTATGATGTGTACCTATTTACTCTTAGCGATTGACAATAGGATACTGGATAAAAAATTACATAGCTATTTACATATATACATTTCTTTACCTATTCAGTAAGGTTGAAAAATTCAATTCTACTGTCTATTTAGTAACACCATAAAGTTCATTTTTATGTAACGCCCTCAAAAGTTTCCCTCGTCTAGGCGCCAAGTTACAATAGGGGTGAACTATTTTCAATATTGGGGTTCTTAACTTTTACATAATATTGTTTAAATCACTTCTAGCGTTAACATAAAAGTAAATAGCTATTTGAAATATGTATGTATAATGAATTATTAAGGATTGTTGTAGATTGGTCCATACAGAAGATGCTATAGTTACGCGCACTAAAATTTATACAATTCATCACTTCAGATTAAAGAGCTAAACAGCTACTAAAAAATTCGATTACACTACTACAGCATTGCTACTGATTAGTGTTGGTTGTCATGATGACGAACATAATATGAATAATATGTCTAATGAATGTTTTAATAGAATCAGGCGTTACTTTGCGGGAATCCATAGCATATAATTTAAAAAATATTATATCTAGCAAAATTGAATCTAATGAATGTTAAAACTTTGTAATATAAGAATATTAAATACAGACGATGTTAAACAAACAAATGGTTATGTATGTTATCTACTGCATGCATGAAAAATAATAGAATAATAAAAAAAAATATATCTGATTTCGAATATCCACAGAATAGGTACCTATTTGAATATTTTCTAGTAGGCGTCCTGCTTTATTATAAGATCTTCTATGGCCCAGTCGATAGACACACTGCACACGTGATGGTGCAAGTTCGCTGCCGGGTTGTGGTGTGTACCATTTAGACTTGCTAAACGCGGCATATCAATAGCCGTATTCTGACGCTAGACTTAGTTTAATTCACCCCCATATGCTGTGACAACCCTGACAAAATTAGGATTGATATATGAAAGCTGTTCCTCTGAACGTAATTACATTATTTACTCTGTGGTCCTAATGCAGCATTTTGTAAAGAAGTAGCGTGTTAAAAGATTAATAGTGATATAGATACCTATAACACGTATTACTAATGAATATTTACTAAGTAACCAAAAGACTATTAGCTTATAAAATGCTGATCGAATCTACATACCTGCTTATTTGTGATATTTCATATTAACGATATTTTTAAGCTACAAATTTTTAGGTTTCCGTACCTCGAAAGTCTCTCAAGACCCTTTATTTCGGGAACGCGTGGAGGTATCGAGGTGGAATATACTCAGGTCTATGGTCTCTTGAAGCTGTGATAAAATCAGACTTCTAAGTTAACGTAAAAAACAAAAAAAACATAACACACACACACACACACACACACACAAACAGTTTGCCACTATAAACGCATAGGTATTTCGACACTCTCAAGGGATTCAAAATTCATAGGGTATTTGCTCAATAGCAAAGATCAATCCTAGGACTATGAAATTTGGTAAGTAACATCGTGATATACTTAGTACAATAAAAAATCTGTATGATACATGTTGTGACTGTAAACTAAAAAATTTAAATTAAAACACTTGTCTTCTTGTTATTTTTAGCTACTACTATCAAACAAAATCAATCTTATGTCTAAGAGGGGGTTGAAATTTCAAATTAAAGCTATGTTAGTTCAAATTGGTTATCATAATATGAAATGGTTTGATGTAAGCATACCAACATTTATTTTATTTTTTTTTTACGACGCATAAATTTCTATTGAAAATGAAAAGGAAATTAAAATCTATTCAATTCATTATAATGTCGGGTATATACTTGTAGGTATAATATCAACCAAATTCGTACTCGAGTAGCCTTTTAAACATTTACAATGTTCCTACTAGGATGCCTCAAGATATTTTTTGAGGCATCCTATGCCTCAAAATATTTAAACACAAAGGAAGTGACCGCAACGACTGCATACGTGGTTGAACTACGGATTTACACGAGAGCATTCGTGCGTACACATGATTCAACGTCGCTGTTAAGTGATTTTCATCTTATATCTGGCCGAGCGGCAACTTGTTTGATAGTACGTCAAGAGTAACCTTGTTTGATAGTACAATGTTATAAAATTAAAATTACAGATAAAAATATTTTTTGTTATATCTGGCCTAGCGGCAACTTGTTTGATAGTACCTCAAGAGTTACCTTGTTTGATAGTACAACGTAATAAAATTAAAATTACAAATAAAACATTTTTTTGTTATATCTGGCCGAGCGGCAACTTGTTTGATAGTACCTCAAGAGTTACTTGTTTGATAGTACAATGTAATAAGTTAAAATTACAGATAAAAATATTTTTTGTTATATCTGGCCTAGCGGCAACTTGTTTGATAGTAGGTACCTCAAGAGTTACCTTGTTTGATAGTACAATGTAATAAAATTAAAATTACAGATAAAAATATTTTTTTGTTATATCTGGCCGAGCGGCAACTTGTTTGATAGTACCTCAAGAGTTATCGTGTTTGATAGTACAATGTAATAAGATTTAAATTACAGATAAAAATATTTTTTTGTTATATCTGGCCGAGCGGCAACTTGTTTGATAGTACCTCAAGAGTTATCTTGTTTGATAGTACAATGTAATAAGATTTAAATTACAGATAAAAATATTTTTTTGTTATATCTGGCCGAGCGGCAACTTGTTTGATAGTACCTCAAGAGTTATCTTGTTTGATAGTACAATGTAATAAAATTAAAATTACAGATAAAAATATATTTTGACATAGAAGGTACAGTGTCTAAAAATATTATTTTACCAACTCGGATCATAAATCAGAGTATCATTATAAACTCAACACTCGTCATTCAAAAAAGTAAAAAACTCGTCGAAAATATAAAATATTAAAACTATAAAAATGTTATATAACTGGTATCTATTATTTTCTATCATGTGACATTTCCAACGTATCAGACAAAGACAGCAACGTTGCTTAAGTTATCCGTTGTGTAAATAGTTTATAAGTAAGAGGGCTTATGTATTAGCAATGAATAGATACATAGTAGTAAAAATGATCTTGAAACGAAATTGCTAGAACTATAATTTGAACGGGGCCATAGAAAAGCATTTTAAGACTGGGGAAAGTCGTCACATGTGCTAACAATTAAGAAAACTCTCCCAAAATAAAAAAATAGGTAGTAGTTACCTCATTCAAAAATGAAAAAAAAACTCGACTCCCCATTAATTTTGATGTACCTAGTAGTGGCACTCAATATTGAGACGAATCTAATAACCCTAAAACTAAAATCCATTAAATCGTTAAGGCCTCTGGGGGTATGTAACATATACATATCTATTTTTGTTAGTAGAAAAATAGATAGGTATATTATGTTACATACCTAAATAGTAAATACACTTGAAAACCTAACACTTCTTCAGCAGTTTGGCAAAAAGTAAAATCTCTCTGTCTGAAAACTAGATAATCTAAAAAAATCATTAAATGCGCGTGAGTCATCGCCAAAGTTACCAATGCTTTATAAGAGCTGTTGCCAGGAAGTAATCATGAAACTTATCCCTCACTAATTAGGTACTGGGATTTATTTACCTTTGGGTCTTTTGCACAGAAATCAGAAGTGTTCTAAATATTTTTCTTTCTTTCTTAAGATAAATAAGACAGTAAATTCGTATGTGATTGTGATTCGTCGTAAATGAAAACCAGAGTAAAAAATAATGTTCCAAGCCAGTGAACATTGGGTGAACATAATTATCCCTGATTACTGCAACTTTCGAGAGATGGCGCTGTTTAGTTTTTTGTGCCGGTAAAATTTTCTTATTGTTAAAAATATTTTACACTTTATGTAATCAAATGTACAATTTAAAATAGCTGTGTCAGACATAAATACTTTAAGTTTTATATATTATTTTAGTAATGGCGTAATAGGTATTACAAAAATCTTCTCAAAATACTTTATATCAATACTATATAGATATAAATATATTTTAAATTTTTTAATATATCTACTTATATGGCAACCAGAATAAAATATTATTATGGTCACGGCATTAAAATTACAAACGAAACATTACATCTACACACATAATTATATTTACGAAATAAACATCTAGCAGTTAGTTTTGAACATAATATTGTGCTTCTCGTTGTGCTTCTCAGTAATAATTCTCACTTACTTAATTTAGTTAACGCTATCCCATACTAGATGGCGCTTATAGAATAGCTACTTTTAATTGATATAAAATTTTTATTCTACTAATAAATTATTATGAATTCCCCATATTGTGTTTTAGAATGAAATAAAAAATTATAAAATAGTTTGTGAATATTATTATAATAAAAAAGCACTTACTTATTTTCTCAGTCCTTGCGATAGATGGCGCTGTTTTTAAACGGTCCAAATTCCTTTGCATTTTGCCAGGGAAATTCTCCTGTCCGTAGTAAGTGTAGTAGATGGACTACTTCACGATTATGACATTTTTTCATTACTAATATAATATTTTATTTGTTTACATAGTTTTATTATTTTTCATACCTAATAAGCGATTAATGTTCATTATTATGTAAATTATAATTATCTACATTTAACATGCGGTTACTATATCTTATATATTTTGATTGCATTTATTTTTAAGTTCCGTAGATTTACTTTCACACGATATTCTACGTAATAAGTGGATATTTTTTAAAATAAATTGTTTCTTTTGGCAAAGGACCGTTAGGGTTAAAATACGAAATAAGCACGTACTTACTATTATTGTAATGATACTGAAATGAACTATCGCCAATGGTATTTCTGTACCATTAAGACTTTTAAACCTCAAAACGAGCATATATTAATTTTTTTAGGTCGTCCACGCACTTGTAACTTCTCTGTTGCAATTTAAAATTGCAGGTATTTAAAAACGACGTGACGACGACGATAATCGAAAACGATTATTATCTTATCGTTTTTGTCGCCTATAATGTCATAAAAAATATTATAAGCAGGGTGGGGTAAGATAGTCAAAGGTGCTATTATACAAAAATATGTTTCTCTTGACACAGAAAAAATAAATGGTACTTATATTGCCCCAACTAACCTGATCAAAATAAGACAGGCACTTAACTTACATCAGCGGCATGCATTAAGTGTAGTAAATTAGGAAATCTTGTGATGAAGGCCTGGTCAGATGGAAATTCTCCAGTCACGTGTGTTTCACATAGTAGATGTTACAAGACAGTTTTATTCATGTCATTGCATTATATGCTAGTGTGCTGTGTGCGAGTTTTTGTTACAGCTCGCCGTAAAGAAGTAAACCTATAAGTACATATAGGTAAAAAGAAGAAGTATTACCGATTGTCACTTATTACACACACATATAACATCCTAACTCTTTTTACTTTTATCAAGTTGTAATACCTAATTATTTCTTAACTTATTTTAAAAAACTAAATTTTTACATGTTGTTAAATACCCAATTTGTATGGCATCGAATTAGTTACCATTGTTTGCCACCAGGGGCGTTGTAGTTCACTTCTTTATGGCGAGTTGTGATGAAAACTCGCACCCAGCACAATGATAAATATTAAAATAGGTAAAGCTTAACATAATAATTATCAAAGTTTTTGTAAGGTAACCCGACCGAAAACCGACTATCCACTCCTCTTTTTCTTTGAGTAATTTTTTTTAATGAAATGAACCGGGAAACGTGCATTGTTATTTCTTTCCACCTTATTAATATGTTTGTCGGTTAAGATAAATATTTTGAGACATGTGGATTTTAAAATCATTTTACTAGAATTCATACAAATCTGTCACTTTACTGCCTCTAACTTTTAACAGAGTTGTATATAATCGTAGTCACAGTGTAAAAACTACCAGTCAGCTTAGATAGGTTGTTGTGTTGTTGTGAGTATTGCATCCGCAAAGTAATCATCACCACTAAACACTACCATCTCCATGGCGGGGCTTGAGTCTGTCTTCAATGAAAGGTGGATGAGATCGTAGTCCACCCTTTCTACCACGCTAGCCTATTGCAAATTTGAAAATAATGTGTCGTATTTCATCTATACTGTACATCTCCCAGATGAGAAATAAAACGACTTGGTTCTATAATGTGGACTGTATTACAAAAATGTGTGATAGTGTGGTCAGATTTTTGTAGTCTTAACGTAGGCGACCGCCTACGTTAATAAGTTTAGAATGATATAAAATATAAAGTATAACTATCGCCGCGCAGTGTGCGCTGGCGTATAAGGCGCATGCGCAGGCGCCGAGTACCTCGCGCGCCCCGTTGAGGTGTAGCCGCAATAATACTAATATTATAAAGAGGAAAGATTTTAATATTATAAAGAAAATTGGTTTAGTACTAATAATCCGCTTCTTAATGCATCTAAAACAAAATATTTAAAGTTTAGCTTACCAAATGTGAGGCATGCAAAAACCGACGTGCTATTGAATGATGCTAATCTTGATGTGGACTCAGCTGTATAGAAATACAGCTGAGTCTACTAGATCAAGATTAGCATTAGCATCAAGATTACCTACAAAGGTATAACATTAGATTCTATGTTGCAGTGGGGTCCACGTATTGCGAACCTAGCGAATAGTCTCAGTTCTGCAGCATTTGCAGTCAGAAAAATTGGACAAATTTCTGTCGAAGCATCGGCACGGTTAGTTTATTTTAGTTATTTTGTGCTGCAGAAGCGAGCTATTAGAGCAATTTATAAGATGTCTCCATGGAGAAAATTTTTAAGAAATACTGACTGTACACTCTCAATACATTTTTGATAATGTTATGTAGGTATGTAAAACGATATAGTAATGAATTTGATAAAAAATGTGACCAACACAACATAAATACTAGGAATAAGCACAAACTGGCTGTACCAGTGACTAGACTCAGTAAAATAAGCAATTCTAATAGACTCCCAAATGTCAAAAAATTGACAATAGTTAAATTTAAGAAAGTAGTTAAAAGACATTTGTGTGCCAAAGGTTATTTATAAAGTTAAATATTTCATTGAGGACAGCACACCCTGGGAATAAGATGACCAAATGAGGAAAATTCAGTTTACTAACTAAACAATGTACTTCTGTACTGTAATATATTGTAGTTTTGTAATTTAATATTTATTTATTTTTGTTTACATATTTTTTTTGCTTTTGTTGTATTAAATGATACATATATTTTTTTAAATAAAAATTTTTTGCTATCCTTTTTACTAATAGGTGGCATTCGCGCGAGTTTTTTACGTCGGTTTTTCTCGCCTAGTTAGGGTTCCGAACCGGAAATTGCAATCCTTTTTTTTTTGTTTAACGTTCAGAAAACAACAAACAACAACAAAACCTTGTTTTTTATTCTGAATAAAAATATTTTAATTTTTTTATTTATTTTAAAAAAAGATTTGTTTGTATTGAATAGGCTCCGAATCTATTGGACCGATTTTGATGAAATTTGATACATATATAGATTAGACCACGGGAAAGAATGACATAGGCTACTCTTTATAGCAGCAAAATGTACGGTTAATGCGAGATTTTCTATTGCGCGCACGATGTCGCGATCTATTATGAAATACAGTAAATAACTGACAATAGATATTAATTGAACAATAAAGACATTGGTATAGTTATTTTTTACAGAACAGGAAACGAGCAAAATAGATCACCTTTTGTCAATACCACTACTACGGACACCTGCAACAGCAGAAGAGTTGCAAGTACCATGTCGATCTCTAATCCCCATCCCCTTTAACCTTTTCACGTGGCGCAAAACACGCCGCATTTCTGTATGGCCGTGGTATCTCTCAGGTCAAGCCAGCCTATTTATTATTTTAGAACTATAACACATCCACAACGCAACTAAAAGTATGTGAGTTTGGCAATTGAGCTGACGAATCGCCTGATGGTCTATGCATTTAATTCCTCACGTTCCACTCGAAATACCTGAGAAGTTACAAATACCTTTGATATCTAGGTATTAAACGACCTATTTTTCAGTGTCTTCGGTGTTGTTAGTCAATCGGCAAAACAACGCAAGCACTATTTATGCCGGTTTTCTGTGAGGCCGGTTTTCTGTGGTAGCATTCCGGTCGAGCAATATCGTATTTTTTACCGCCGTATCATCGTTGACACAAGTTTAGATACACGTTGGACTAGACTCGAGCACTAGTCTCGACGTGACGATCCATATATGTGTCTAATAAACACACCCTAGATAAAAAGGTACCTATTGAAGTAAAAGTATGGGAAAAGCTCCTACATTTTTTCAAGTGAACGATAATTTCATGTATTCCAGGAAGTGTACCAAAAATATATCCAAATATCGCGTGAAATAATTACGAGAATATAAAAAAAAAAATCCAAGAAACACATTTTATTATAAATAATTGAGCATCTAAAATTTTAAACGCATAAATATATTTCAACAAAATCCGGTGGCCGCATTTCCTAACGGATATAATATTTTTATATAGAACAATTATGTAAGCCTGTGATTAATCAACATGAATAGCGAGCAGAACACGTTATTGCATAGGTCTATGTACTCGCATGTAGCGGTGACATCTCATTATATAACGGGCCTATGTACCGCGATCGGCTATCTAGGACGTTAGCACGCAAAAATCTAGTACTAGGTGTTTGCCCCCGGCGCCACACACACGCGCGCCACCACCCCGACACACACAAAACTCCAAGGAATGAGACTGCGTGAGAGAAAAAGACAGGCACAAAAAACACCCGTTGGTGTGAGGTGCTGCCCCCAAAAAAAGCACCAAAAACGCAATCTGCGCAACTTTCCGGCGCAGAATCGTTAACAACTCCCGCTCTCTTTATCGTGCACGCCATGCCTCCTATATTTCTATTTTTTCTTCGTCAACCATTAGACGTAAGACAGACGCCCGGCGGAGCAAAAATAAACTGTAAAACGCCGGCGCTAGGAGCAGTTTGCGGCGCTCCTGGGTGGCGCATAACTTCGGCGTCCGCCACTAGACGCACACATCCACACCGGAACAGAAAATAACGATCGCATTTTTGACCGAAAAGGACGGACAGATGGCTAAAAAGAGAAGAAAAAAACGACGACCATTTTGCTTGGCGGACCTACGACGGCCCGAGGTGAGGTTTATGTATGCTATCTTTTTTGATAAAAAAACCCAACCAAAACAAATGCACGTGGCCGAGTGTTATGACCGACGCGCGAAAAATTCTCTCGCCCGCTAAGAGATGCCGTTGTTGGCGCTATTTTTTCCTGAGACTCATTTAGTTTTCAAAAAAATGCCGCGGTGGCGCTGCAGCTCCGCTTATCTGCCGTTGACGAACACTAATTAGTATACATTCAGCGCGATTATTCAAACTATTTAGAATAATAAAATTATTATTGTATTGTATGGTCGGTGAAAACCGGAGAGCAAAATATTATAATGAGTTGTATTCGAATTTTATATGAGAATATTTTGCATAATTAATCGTCATGTGAAATCATATATGAAATGATTTCAAATTTGTAAAATGATGGACATAGCACAAAATAAACTATAGTTGGTTGACTAACTCATCTCTACGCTTACCTAATTATTGCATAATATACCATTTTTATTTTAAATACTTTATACTTACGTATTCGATTTTATACATTTTTATTAATTAATTTTTGACTTGCGTGTTCTTTTTGTTAAATCTATCGTTAAATGTACAGTATAAGAGGTGTCGTTTTATATTCTTTGTAGCATTCTATTAAGGTAATTTTTTAATTAAGTATTAATATATGCACAGTCAGTACAAAATATAATTATTATTATACTAAAATATTTCAGTTTTAATCAATCCCGCTACTAAAACATGTTTTTTTAAACTGTTATGGCAGCAGACGATGTGCGTAGGCGAGCTACGCGATGTCTACGTCAAAGCTACGGTGCTCTACGTAATTATACGCATTGTCTACGCTAGCATATTATTATAAGCATTTTATATTATTATTTATCATTGCATATTATTATAAGCATACGCATATTTCTTTTTATAAGCATTTTTTTAAATCATTTAGTATTCATAATACAAAATATAAATTATTGGAATAAAACACGATATTTTAGTATTTTTTATATTATGTATCCAAACAAAAAACAATTTTTTGTTGTATTTTGATTACATTTTTTATGAACTAGTCAAAGTTAATATTTTAATATTACTTTGACAAATTAAATTAACTTACTAAAACACGGTAAGGTTTTTAATCTAAATTACAATGTCATACTGTGCCAATTTTTAAGGCGGACAATATTAGAACGTTTATATTTTATATTTTTGTGTTGAATTTGATTTGAATTTGATTATCGTGACCATCATTTGGGTGGCAGTGATTTGTTTCAGTATAAAGAACAACTAGTTTTTCCGTAGCTCCACCCGCGTAAATATACTATCGGGTATCCCGTGGGAATACTGTAATTTTCCGGGATAAAAAGTAGCCTATGTTTTAATCCAGAGCCTATACTACTACCATACCAAATTTCAACAAAATTCATTCAGTAATTTTTGTGTGAAAGAGTCACAAACATCCATTCATCCATCCACCCATCCTCACAAACTTTCACATTTATAATATTAGTAGGATTCATATCTTAATACATTAACATAAACTACAAGTTATTTTTACTGTAAACAGATTTATTCTGTTAATATTAATGATACCGATAAATAATAAATATTGGTAAAGTATAAAGTCTATATAGTTAAAATCATTTTTAATTTAATTCTTGTATTGATAGTGCTTAATCACATATTATCTATAACATACATCTTTTTTTACTGATACAAATCCAAGTCCTTAAGATCGCCTTGTGCAATATAAAACGAAGCAACAACTACAAAAGATTTATATAAAACCAAAAAAAGCATGTTTAAACAAGAATTTCGATGAGTGCTAAGCGATATTTTAATAATATTACGTTTGAGAAAGGATTTTATAAAGTTAAGAGAAGCGAGGCGCCACCCGCAAGTAGAGCAAATAAAACGAAACATTCTTTCCGCCTTTATTTTTTGCAAGGTGTTATCAGGATATAAACAGTATGTAAACGTAGATCCATAGACAATAAACTGGCACTAACCGACATAGATAAAGTCTAATAACACCTAGCCTCCAATTAATGACCAAATAGGGTTCATTTTTAAATAATATCATAGAAAAATTGACAATAATTTTTAGATGTATCTATGTAGTTACAAAACATTTTTTTTCATATCAGTCAACTAGAGAGTAAATTAAATATTTTACTCATACTTCACTTATCTATTGGTCCTAAGAGATTTAAAATAGAAATAAATGTAATGTTAGCCTTAAATATAGGTTTGGTCGACGTAGATACTTCAAGGAGTTGTAGTTCCTCTCCTCCGAAAAACAAATAAAGGAGGATGGACAGAAATGTATGAACGCTGGTCTACCTATGAACAAGCAATATTATGTCATTGGAAAGGGCATTTTTATACATTCTTTCTTGCTTTGAACCCATACTTAAAATATGTAAATAATGTCTAATTTGTGTTTACTCCAAAAATAAAAATATCCGATATTATTATCTTTACAATGAGCAGATATTTCATTATATTTTTGGGCAGGAATTCGCGGAGGAGTGGGCTGGGAGTGAGTATCAATTAGTGCAACCCGTAGATGATTATTATATAATAACCTATATCGAAATAAAAAAAAAAAACTTGATTTGATTTTTTGAATGTCATTTTAAAAATAAATTTACGTTTCCGATAAAGTTACGTGAGATACATCGTTAGATTGAGCTGACTTAAAGTTACTATAACGCAAGACCCAAATCTTCGCCTGTTCAGAGAACTACAACATTAAGAACTTGCCAATTATTCTCATATATTTCATTATAATATGAAGAAATTAATTAAATTAAAATAATACGTTATCCTTATGTTCGCCGCATTATAATATTTACTAGAATTTCTTCCTTATTAGCTATCCTATCGAATGGTGTAAATAAAGCAGGGTGTGTATGTTTTTTAAAATGAGGCGGTTATATCAAGCTGGTTTTCTATGAAGAAGTGTCATTTTTCCGGTCGGGCCGGCCCATTTGTACCGAAGCAAGGTTTTCCCACGATGAACAACAAGTTTTTCACGCACCTCAGTCCAAATTATCTACATCTTAAATAGGTATGCACAAACAAATAGTTAAAATATTATTTTTGTTTTTGGTGTCAACACAAAGTTCCTTTCTACTCAATTAGCTACACGTTAATGACTATACAAAAAAAAACGTTAAAAGAGAACTTTCTAATGACACATAGTTTATATATATTGAGTGGGTAGACCGGATCGCCCAACCTTCTTTCGAAAAATTGACAAGAGGCAAAAAAATTGTCAAGTTTCGAATCGTGATAGGCTTATAGTCAAAAGTATCGGTAATGATGGAAACTACAACCGCTTGTAGAATCTACATCGACTTAACCTATAACCATGTCTGTATTAAATGTTTGCATTGCATTTATTTATTTTTATGAATCGACCAATCAAATTAAACTTTTATTACGGGAATCTAGACGTTACTTTTTTATTTATCTTGTACAAAACGAGTGTACACTTACATAGGTACTGTTATGATCTAATGTAAAGAAAATCTTTTTGAAAGTAAAACACCGTTCGTGCGCGAGTCCGACTCGCACTTTGTCGGTTTTTGTATTGAACTATTACACACATTATTGCGCATCAAGTTTTGGTCTTGGGAAATAGGCATACAGGGCGTCACAGACGGCGAAGACACTGTTTGTTAGGCATTAGGAATAATACAATCACGTATTTAAAACACTATTTTATAACACAAAATCCTCCAAAGCGTTATGGCAAGAAGCAGAAGCGATGCATAGCGCTGATCAGGGAATGCTTACAAGTAATCAGTAAATCCTGTTTCGCTCCAAGGTGTCGTGGTCGGGTCAGGAGTCTGAAATAAGATGATTATAGCAGGTGAGTATTAATGTTTCAAGTAATTGAGTGATGATAAAGAAAACAAAATTGTGCAGAATCATAACCATTTCTGTGCTTTTCTTTATTTACGTTAGAAACAAAATAAATAAATAATAATAAATATCTATGGACGCTTCACACTACGTCAATCTGGCCCCGTGCTAAGTATCCGAAGAACTTGTGTTACAGGTACCAGAAAACGGGAAGTATATTTAATACTTTTATACTATACATATATTTAAGATTTTTATTATATTATACACATATTTAATACACATCCATGACCCAGGAACACAGAAAAACTTTTTTGTTCCTTCGGCGGGATTCGAACCCGCGACCCCCGGCTTGAGCACCAACGCGCTCAACCACTGAGCCATAGAGGTCGTAGAATATAAACTTTTATATTATGCAGTTAATTATAAAGCAAATACTTTCAATTTAATGACGTTATTATTCGATTTTGTTCTAGGCAGTAAATTTTATACTATTTAGTTTGTAATTACTTAAACGCAGAATCTTTATTTCTGTCCTTTTTTCCATCAAGTTAGCGCCTTTGCCTCTGAGAAAACTTCCATCAAGTTAGCGCCTTTGCCTCTCAGAAAAAATCTGGTAGCGCCGCCGGAGTTGCGACGCGTGTGTCGCAACTCCGGCGGCGCTACCAGATTTTTTATGGATTCCGCCGCTGGAGCTGCGGTGACACCGGCGACAAAATATGACGTATAAATATAGCGCAGCGGCGCCGCGAAGGTGCGGCGCGTGTGTAAGCGTCAGTTCACACCGTAACGAGACGATACGCGACGCGGCTACGAAAATTGAACTTTATTCACTATACAAGAAGATACACGTTTAATTGCAAGAGTTCGAATGTCAAACTGCACCACTCTGCATAGCGCGGCGTCACTCTTGCAATGAAACGTGTATCTTATTGTGAACTGCATAAAGTTCTATTTTGAACCACTATTAAAAAAAATCAGTGCCGCGTCGCGTATCGTCTCGTTTTGGTATGAGCTGACCTGTGTACTTAGGTTTAGCCGCTTTGGAATGATGGATCATCAAACATGCTTTTACCAATTAGATGTAGGTATTATATCAGTAGGCGTCAATATAATTTAATATTATGATAATAATTAATGCACAACATACCCTTTAAACTATATTTGTGTTTTGCAGTAGGTACTCATCGGTCCTGAAATTAGACAAAACAAAACTATTTATATAATATATAACTCAAACTCAAAAAAATTATTTCCATATAGTTTGTTAAATAACACTTATAGAATTGTTTTACATGATGCCTACCACCGGTTCGGAAACTAGCCCGGAGAGAAGAACCGGCGTAAGAAACTCGCAGGTTATAATAATATTATGATGTCCTCGTATAGTTAAACTTTACAAATAGTATAACAATGTTAATTTTAACTTCACAAGAATATTTTAGATATTTAAGCTAACATTTCATAAAAAACTTTTATTCTAAAAATGAAATAAATACTATCATTTAAAAAAAATATAAGGAGCTTTACTTTACTTGCTTTCCTTTTTAGTTTTCAAAAACACTCGACATCGAGCTCGCTTTGTAGTAATTTGTTTTAACGTCCGTCACTATTCGCGTTGTGCACTTGTAGAAAATGCTGAAAAAAGTAAGAAAATATTATTATAATAATATAATATCTATGGACGTTTTCACACCACGTCAGTGTGTTACGTGTACCAGACGTAGACAACGGAAATATATTTAATACTTATAGACTATGTAACATAAATTTAAGATTTTTATTATATTACACATATATTACTTTTTGTTCCCTGGCGGGATTCGAACCCGTGACCTCTGCCTTCAGCGCCAACACGCTAACCACTGAGCCACAGAGGTCGTCAATTATTATTAACAACAACTAAATGTGGCACATACGCACAAAAAGAAAACCAGCAGGAATCGTTCATTTCTCCAGGAAAAAATGGCTTATGTGTTAATCCAGAGCCTAAACTACTACCATACCAAATTCCATAAAAACCAGTTCAGTAGTTTTTGCGTGAAGGATACACAAATGTTCATATTTCCTTACAAATTTTCACATTTGTAATAGTAGTAAGATGTGTGTAATATTACAGAGACACATAAATAATTATATCAATTATAATAATAGATTAAAATCGATTACATTGTTTTGTATACTTATAAAATCAATAAGCATTAAAGTAAAACTAATTAATTTATATCCAACTGACACAATAATATTATTAATAGAGGTCGCACTGTGGTTGAAATTCTTCTTATATTTCATATTTTTATTTTAAAGTTTCAACTTTTTCAAGGTTCTTTTGCCAAATCAATTTAAAATATGTAAATATTATATATTTACATATTTTAAATTGATTTGTCTATAGAATGTGAAAGAAAGATTGAAAATTTAAAAATTATTGCAACTATCGTCCGATTTTATTACTGTGTGCTATAAATAAAATAATTGAAAAATACGCTTCGGAACAAATTTGTAACTTTTACAAAATAAAAAACGTAGTATACTCGAAACAATACGGATTTCAGTCTGGTAAAGGTGCCACTGATCTCCTGAGACATTTTACAGATGTAGTTGATGAACAACATAATGATAAAAAAAATGTTTTAGCGTTGTTTATTGATTTCTCGCGAGATTTCGTTACCCTGGATCATAGTTTTCTCATTAAACAACTGCGACTTTGCAACGAATGGTGCAAAAATTATTTAAATAATAGAAAATTCACTGTTAAGATTGAGCAAACATCTAGCTACAATAGGGATATCACCAATGGCACCGCCCAGGGGTCAGTGTTAGGACCTCTATTCTTTCTTTCCTACGTAAATTTTATGCACCGGTGCATAAATCACTGCATATGCTATCAATTTGCAGATGATACATGTCTTTTGGCAGTGGACAATGACCTAAAAATAGCATTATCTAAGCTTCAATCCAACTTTAATAACGTATTAAAATGGTGTCATGGCGCAGGGCTGGTGATAAACGCTGAGAAAACAAAATTATTAATAATAAAATTTCCTTATCTTAATAGCTCATCCTCACCCCTGCCTACATAACTCAAATAGTTAAGCAACTTGTGCGTGCCCACAAATTGATATCGTTAGTAGTCAAAAATATCTAGAACTCATTATTGATAGCAAATTTTGGTGGTCAAATCATGTTGAATATGTTTTAAAAAAACTGAGACAATTTTTGGCCAACATCACCATTTTAAAAAAAACCCTATTCCGTAGACAATTTCACCACTAAAATTAAGATTAAATGACCAAAGCGTGGAGATATTTAAACTGTGTAAAGTGTTACCAGGAACCGATATGCTAAAATATAACTTTTAATAAGTTATATTTTAGCATATCGGTATCGGAAATAATACTTTTTCGATGACGACATTAAACATGCTATTGAACATCCTACACACACGCGGGCCGCAGCACAGAACCGATTCCGTACGCTGCGCGCGAGCAATGTATACGGCGAGCGGACGGCGATACCTATAATGTATATCATAATACCTCGCTTATTAAATGAATTACCCCCTGAATTAATACAACAACAATTCTTATATTCTCCTTTATTGGTGCTTATCACAGATACGTATTACATATGAGATATGCCTAACACAAATACGTCTACACTATGTTTAGACTTTTGGCTAACTGAAATAAACCAAATAGGCTGTACCTGTGACATCTGTCAATATGGTATTGACAATTATATTTCTTAAAATACTGTTGACATTAGGCAACAACTACGTGATCAAATATTAAAAAGAAATTAAGAGCCCACATTTTGCAAAATTATTGATGATAATATATTTTCAATTATCAAGGATATTATACGACTTTAACGCACTCACCTACCTATTAATATTGGAATATTATTTTATTATTCACGTTTTTATTTTACGGAACTGTTACTTATATTTTAGCTACTTAAAATATAAATTGATTTAATTGAAAATATAGATTCTGAAACTGCGTTCTTAAACCTACATGTTTTTTTTGTTAGTGCATAATATAATATTGTATTTTGTTTATTTATCAATAATAAAAAAAATTTTTATCAAACCAACACCTATTGTTATTATACAATCGCCAGGTAGTGTAACTAGTGAGGTAGTGCTTATACTTTATTATTATTAATTTTATGTATTTCTAAGCATTATTTTATAAATATTAGCTTTCTGCACACCTTCCTTCGGATTAAATTCAACTATGCCAAATTTCATACTCCTCCATTCACAAATTCTCGTAATTTTGTACTCAAATTTTACGAGAATTTTGCGAATGAATATATTATATTTGTATACTTTTCATGCGGTACGTCAGTAAAGAGCGGTTGCACTAAACCCCCTATACGGGTAGTCAGTCTCGCAGTAGTTAGAAGCTGAAACTAATCGTAAAGCGTTCGTTCATCTCAAAGTTTGAGTCATTAGAGCACTCGGGAGATATATAAATTGTATTACGGCTATAAGTTGTTATTAAAACTTTCCCTTTTATTATTATGCACTAAATTAATTCTAATGCATTTGCATTATCCACAAATGTCTAAATGATTTAAAATTTATCACAAACATTTAATTAGAAATAATATGATTTATATCCGCCTTAATGTAGATGCATAGAAGAGATTGCATATTTAGAGATTTGAGTAATCAATTTATAGTCAAATATTATATTAATTTTTCGCATCTAATAAAAAATGCCTAGGTTTAATCTAAGCAAAGCTAATTTATTCCGGTTTCCTGGATCCTATTAACTGTACCCATATTACGGTGACGATTTGACGTAAAATTTTCGACTAACTTACTTAAATTCGGTCCGGCAAAGAAACAAAAAATCAAACACTAATTGCCGCAAACCGATCAAATTCGCAATAAACCAATTTCCACCACCCTATACCGATTCGATTATCCCTTAGGAATATAATTACTCGCATAAAAATAAAGACTCGACTTTATTGCATAAAACATACTTAATACAGGTTTTTATCTTTGTACCGCAATATTAGTCGCAAGATGAAAATGTGATTAGAATTTCGTGCACGTAATATTCAAATTATGGAACACATCATTGCGTATAAACACACGGCTCGAGGGGGAAGGAATAGACACGACAACCTCAGGATAAAGCGTAAATATATCGAAGTGTGAGTGTAGTTTTGGTCAAATCCACGAGCAAAATGTGGGCGGACGCTCCGAATGCTTAGTAAATTCAGAATTAGAAGATAAAACAATGCAAAAATGATATAAAATTAAAACATATTTTATGAAATTTTATTACAAACTTTTTTATGGGAAGCTTTTCGTAGAGTATAAATAGAATATAAAAAATTACAAGAAAACTTCAGAGATTTTTTATGACTACATTTAATATTATGATTTTTTCTAATAATAAAAAACAACTATTACCTCAAGGATAAACTACCATTTACATTTATGAGTTCGAAAGGTCTTCGTAACCAACAAGAGCTTGACCCGTGAGAAAAATCGTTTGATCTCAACCGGTAAAAAATATACATATTTTACAAAGAATGTGTAAATTTATTAGAATACGGAGAGAATATATTAATAATATTGAGGGAGATACAGAATCTTGTGAGGCGCAACCGGTTACCGTGAGACGGACTGGTCAGAGTTCAATTCAAATTTATAATGCGCGAGCGGTTCCCATAATCACGCATGCGGCGACCTTGTGGCCCGGTCAGCCCTATGACATGACCGTTGATCCTGTACTAGTTATTAATAGAACATGAACTATGAACCGTAAACTTGATCTAGTTTATTAAGTGCAATATTTATCTTGAATTTTGGGGACGCATTGAAGGATACCTGTATTAAAAGGACAGGACAATCTCCGATTAAAAATGTTGCTTTGGTCTCGGAAATTTCTATCCCAATAGGACATGAACTGTGAACCGTAAACTTGATCTATTTTATTAAGTGCAATATTTATCTTGAATTTTGGGGACACATTGAAGGATACCTGTATTAAAAGGACAGGACAATCTCCGATTAAAAATGTTGCTTTGGTCTCGGAAATTTCTATCTATAATGTATGAGCTAAATGTACAGAGTGCAAATCATTTCATGTTTCATCTGAGGGTTTTCGTTGGCCTACATTCGACTGCTTGAATTCACAGGGTAGGTAGTAAAGTATAAGTTGAAGCACTGGTTCACTTGAAGATGTACGTGTGCGCTTAGCACACATGCGCATCGGGATTAGAAAATGTTTTATGTCTCACTATGAACTGGCTCGTGCATTTATATACTAGAATGGAGAGACGATATTATACACAGTTTTTGGAAAGTAGCTTGTAAAGACATTGGAAGTTTTGAAACCGCTTTTTAAGAAAGACGCGATTACAAACCTAAATACTATTTGATTGTACATTTTTCATTTACATTTCGTAATAATATCAATTCCATGATCTATGGAGATGTGAAGATAATCAATAAATTGTTAATCATATTATACACTACATGTTGCCCGCGACTTCGTGCGCGTAAAAACAAATCCAGCGGGAACCGTACATTTTGCCGCGATAAAAAGTAGCCTATGTTCTTCCCCGTGGCTACTACTCAGTGTCTGTACCAAATTTCTTCAAAATCGATCCGGCAGTTACGCAGCCTGAAAATGCAAACAAACAAACAAATATTTTCTTTTTATTATATTAGTGCAGACTGTGTGTAGATGAATATACGTTAAAATGAGTGGAAATCTCACAGTGTGTGTCCTGTCCTGCTGAAATGTCACCTATACCGTTGTAATCCTGATGCAATTACCTACGCTTACATCTAAACTTATTTTATCTTTGATTGCCGTGGGTTATTGTTTCATAGTAAAATTTATTATAGTTTTATTAGTATGGCAGCGTTTTGAGAAGTACCTCTTCTCTATCTTTAAGACAATAAAGAGAAGCTATATTAGGATTTTATTCTACCTATTTGCATCTTGTAATCAGAAACATCTTGACAAAAAAATGTAAGAATTATTTTTATGACACGTAAGTAATTAAAATGAGAATGACAATTTTATAAACATTATGTTAATTAATTTATATTAAGGTTGTAATGAAGGACTATTTTAAAAACATAATGTAGTGTACCTACATCAGAGAAACTAATATAGAAGCCAACACGAAGCTACTTTCATGTATAAATTTTATACGAAAACTGAGAATTAGTTTAAATACATACATAATACTCTAATATGTATGAAGACTTAACATATCTAATCCCAACTTAACATTACAGCCCGCGGCGTCACACGGGCGTGTATAAGTGTGTGTGTGTGTGTGTATGTGTGTAAGGCGAAGTTAGATCGTCCACGCTTTACCGCCGAGGCTCGATAGAAAATGTACAGTCGCTCACAAAAATCATGCATAATCTCGCAGATTAGAAAATATTTCTTGTCATATATTTGGTCAGTGATTACTTTGAGATCTATTTAACTAATCAGAAAATTGACGTACGTATCTTGTATGGATTAGTCATTAGAGGTTAGAGAGATAATGTCGTAGTTGTAATGTATAAACCGCCGTATTACATTACAGCTAGCTGTTTACAAAAACAGGGCCATTTTGAAAACCGGCCGTACAACGATCTGCCGGGTTGTCATTGTGATACGTTCTTCAATAAGGCGGCCCTCGCTTAGGCGCATTGTACTACTATTTAAATTGTGGGGCGACCAATGACCATACTTACAAAATAAAATAATGTATAAATGAAAATCAAATTTAATAAGAAAAAGGCAACAGATTTCTTCTTAAAACATTCCTTACTAATCAAGAATTATATACTTAGTTACTATACATATATACTGAATAAGATATTTGTTGCTATGGAAGGGAACTAAAAATTGTTAAAACGGCGGCTAATCATTACACATTACGGCTAGTCATGTTGAAGAAATTCAGCCGCATTCATTCCGATTAATCATTGAACCGCCTCAAATATTCTAAGTTACCAATACTAAGGGTTCACTAGGCTTCCATTACCTAGATATTTTCTTATTGTGTGATCAATTTTAGACTTTTTTAGTTTATAAGGGAAATCAATCCATTAATGTAATTAACGTAAACTATAAGCTATCGGTGCGATCAATTTTATCAAATTCATATTCGCAAGGATTAAAAATGGATTGATAGGTATCGCTAATAGATTAAAGCGTTTTTTTGCCGTGAAACTTTTAACATAGTATTATTATTTTTAAACAAAAAATTAAACCGACTTTCAAAGTAAAAATACATACCGACTTCAAAATTATGAAGATTGTGTACAGAAATAATTAACACTTTAGCCGAATTTAAAAGGGGAGTTATTTAGAAAATAAGATGTATTTCATACTTTTTTGTGTATTTTTACTTTGGAAGTCGGTTTA
Source organism: Phengaris arion (assembly GCA_963565745.1). Lineage (NCBI taxonomy): Eukaryota > Metazoa > Arthropoda > Insecta > Lepidoptera > Lycaenidae > Phengaris > Phengaris arion. The sequence continues at coordinate 11,641,976 of OY751435.1, read as the reverse complement.
ATTTTTGGTTTAAAATAATAATTTTTTCCTTTTTAGTCATATTTGTTATATTATTACTAACACATTTTTAGAACTTTTAAGATAAACTATCGAATGTATAATTGAATACGCGCCAAGATTCCATTAGGCATATGCTTTCAGTTCTTTAAACAAAGTCTAAATTTCCAAACCAGTAATTTTAAAGTCTGAGGAGTTCTATTCAGTGCTTTTCATCAATTCCTCGTGGATGCCATCATTAGGTCACCACTTTGGTGACAGCGAAACCAACTTCAAATTATACCCTTAACATCAATAAAATAATTTTGAAAATCGGTCTACAGACGGCGGAGTTATCGTTGAACATACAAAAAATATTTATATTATACAGCCGAACGTACTAGAAATTGGAAATCGATTAAAAATAGATCACATCGAAAACATTTCAAAGAAAACTGACATTATTATAAAAGTAGATTCGTAAAATGGTATTGTAGAATTTAATAGGTTTACCTAATAAGATAAATAAACAAGAGAATTTTAATTCCTACAAAATTTCATTTGTATTTCAAATCACGGAGGTCAGTATATTTCACAGCGAAGGTACTTTGGTCAGCTCCTAACATCATTAATCTAACTTTCGTGCTACCCTTTATAATAGTTCGGTCCGTTCCCTCGGACGGCGGGTGGGGGTGCAAGTATAAGGGAGGGTCGGGGGTGTATTAACATACGAATTTGGCCAGCCTTCTTCTTGAGGGGGGCGAATTTAAGTTTTGCGCTGTGTATTGATCCGGACGGGTTTCGCTAGTGTAATGATGCATGGCTCAGCGTGATCCTTCAACGCCATTTTTTAATTTTAGTTTTTTTTAGATTTTATTCAAGTGTTCATAATAATTTATACTACCTTCGTTATAATATCAATGTTTGCTTTCATTATTTAGGTTTTATTGAGGTTCTTCTATTTCCTAAATGCATTCTTAAAAGAAATTACTTTAAAATAGAATATGAAATAATATTTCACGTACTTTAAACATTTGATATGATAAATTGAATTTAAAACTAACTCGATGAATTTTTATACACGTTCCATACACACAATATTTAATTAATTATTAAAATAATGTTTAGGGCTTATTCTTACTCGTTATTTGTTTCTTTTTTTTGGTCGAAATAATTGGTATCAGTAAGTAGGTACAAATGGCTAAAATTAATTTACTTAAACTCAATACATCAGTTTCTTTAAAATAAAATAACTATTTTATATTAATTATACACTATCTATTACTGAATTTCCTTTATACAATATTACATATTAAACAATAAGCTTTACTTAGGATTTGTGATTAACATCTATAGCAATAGCAATAGCTCCCCACACCGATTTCGGTGACGGTGGCCTGTTTCACTGAAAGCAGGCCAACTACGCAGGAGTTATGTTATAGTGCCCAAGTGTGTGCGCAGTACACAAGAGCACTCTCTCCTCCTTTACTCTCGTAACCCAGTGGGACGGATAACCCACACGACTGGCGAATGAGGGAATCGAACCCACGACCTCCGAGTCGAGAGCCAAGCTCTAACCACTAGACCACGGAGGCTGTTATTAACATCTATACTAATATAATAAAGAGGAAAAGTTTATTTGTTTGTTTGTTTGCATTGAATAGGCTCCGAAACTGCCGGACCGATTTTGATGAAATTTGGCAGACACATAGAGTTGACCACGGGGAAGGATATAGGCTACTTTGTATAGCGGAAAAATTTGTGGTTTCTGGAAGATTAACTTTTGCGGGCACATCTAGTTTTGTTAAAGTTAACTAAAGTTATTTAGGGATAATTATGTAATTTTACCTGTTGAAATTTCGAGACTACTTTAGTCAATACAGAAATCTCTACATTATTTAAATAAGAACTCTATTTATTCTCTAAATATTTGTAGCAATTAATCTTTATTCAGCTACCTGGTTGTGTTTAAACAGTTGTTAAACATTAAAGAAATAAAGAAAAACCTTGTTATGTTTATTTTGTTTCTATTTACTCTAATAAACACACGTGCGAACGTATATTTTAAAAATTTTAAATGACTGGAAACAAAACGTAAAGATTTATAGAGCTATTTTATTGAATTTAGTGGAATTACTAAGTGGAATAAATTATTTTTGTAATAAACGGATGACGAAAAAACCTGCTATAGTATTTGATGATTTTTGTATGGCCGTTGCATATTTTTCAGGATGACTTCATTTTATCGATAGAAACTGATTGATCCCTCATGGTCAACACCAGAGGCGGCAACATCTTTTGATCTCAGACCGATCCGGTTCAGTGGGCACCGTCTCTAATGAACCGAGAGACTCCGACACTTCCATTTCCACTCATCAGCTCATCATTTCCTACTCCCGATCTACGGTTCATAGTGCTGAAAGCTATTTATAGAGAGGTATGGTTAAGCTGTTATAGTGGTAGAAACATCATTCTGTAAACATTAAACGTTTTAACTTTAACATTAACATTAAATATTCAGAACTAAACACTGACATAGTTCAAGTCTTTGTATGAGTGAAGCACTATATAATTCATTTAAAATTAAATTGTTTAATTCATAAGGGATATGGATTAATATTGATTGATCCAGAATGCCGATGACAAAAAAATCTGAGTATTTTAGAGTTAACCTATTAAATTCTTCCAATTCTATAAAATAGCCTAAAATATAAATAGACTAATTAATTAGGGAAGGAAATTATTAACCTATTTCAATAACCCACCCCCGTCCCCGGAGAATTCAAGAAATAGTCCGCTGGTCGACACGGACGAAACTTCTCATTTATCCGGCTCTGTTTATCCCCCCCCCCCCCCCCCCCTATATTGTTAAATGACAGCTCCGAATACCCTTTTCCAACTAACAACATAAGTAACATTTTCGCTAGTAACAATTGGGCAGGCTTTTTATTAATTGACTTGGTCTTTGCCTAACTCTAATGCATTTTGGTTATAGTTAATTTATTGATTTATTTATAAATGATATTTAGTTTTTTTAATCAGTGGGAATCGGTATAGTATAGTTGTACTGAGACCGCTATTGTGGGGTGTGCATTTTTAGAATAGTCTATGTCAGAATTCAGAACTAGTTGATGCTCGGCGCTACGCGCTACCAGCAACTGCGACCAGTCGCCACCGCTACGGACAAAAGTTGTCACGGGAATGTATAACTGCCACCGTTGCGACCAATAGCACCTTTTAGCTAATCGCTAAATAAAAGCTTACACTCGTTACGACTATAATGAATCATTATTTTCGCTGGAAACGTCAAATTTCTAAGGCATTCCAAGGTACATATCCCTTGGTCGAATCCCTAATTACATAATACGTCAGCACGATATAGTGCGTATGTAATTACTCCCAACCCTTCGGCCCTCCGTTAGATTCCGACTCTAAGATCATCCGAACGAACTTCCCCTCTCTAATTGTGACTCCCGGATCATTATTGCCGTATCCTTACCCGACCCGTTTACTCTTATCTTCAAATTATTCCTTTGTCTGTGTGCGTGTACCCCTAGTATATATTCGCAGGGACAAGTATTAGATAAATGTCCTTTAATTAAAATGTTTATAGCACAAGTGCGGAGCAGTATGAAAGAGCTTTGGAAAGATAATTATGAAAGTCGTAATTTGTGAAACGTTGAACCTACACACTATACTCTTAAATTTTTACTTCGACTATAAATTTTTTTTATCAATTAAAAATATAAAAAGTACATCAAAATATTTCTTTAGTATATTCATGTATGATCCTTTGCAATTTTACATGTAAGCTCCTATCTAGAAATCAACAAATTCCCTCATGTGGTTGGCTTGTGGTGGCTCATGTCAATTTTAAACTTTACATATGGTGAATAGGGCTTAGTTTTATTCAGCACAAGTTGCTTTTATTTTAAGATTAGAGACAAAGTAACACGTATTAGGAAGTTCATGAATACATACCGAAAGTCGGGGCCGCGCGCATTAGAATAGTTGAAAACAAAACAAGTTTATTTTAGGCTCCATACATTTATAATTTATATAATATTATATAAATTATAAAATATATTGCTTGGTTTACAAAATCTAAATTTCCTTTCAATTTTTAAACTTTCGAAGAATCTAAATAAACTTCTGGGAATTTAATTTTTGTTTCAATCATTTATAGTAAAGGCCATACACTATATTCACTTGAAGTTATGTATAATAGGATATAATTTCAGTATCTTAGTAACACACATAGACATACATTACACAGACGAAACACAGCCACCTGCTGAAGTGAGGCCGAAGGTGCGAAATGGCGCTGAATGGCGCGAGAGGAGCTATGGCGGAATGGCAGCGAAGGCATGCGAGGAACGCGGTGATCCCTGCTAGGGCTGCCGACGTTTTGCTATTACAAATAAAGTATAATATTATTATGGTTAGAACTTGAATTTTAAATATAATAAATATCTATTTCGTATCTAACAACAACCTTCTGATGATAAAGTTCCTTTAAATTTTCATACACTCAACGTTTGTTAAGGCTTATTGGCATAGTCGTTAACAGATGCTTACATAATAGAAAAAAAAAATATTTTATTAACTCCGTGAGTACAATCGGATAGAGAAGAGAAAATTATTTATTATTGCAGTATTTCTGGTAACAATATAATTAACATCAGAGTTACATAACACTTATTGGCACAGTTTAAAGCTAAATGGATTTCGCCAGAGTTGGTTGGTAAGGTACCAGGTATCAACTAAGGTACTTAAGGTGTTTGTGCTTTGCATTAGTGGACTCAATTCTAGGTGATGCTCTTGATAGTAATGGTCTGACATTTAGAAGTTATCTAAATAAACTTGAATCTCTACAAATAAGATTTTTAAAACTCGTAGTCAGTAAAGTCAAATCTAATTGTAAAGGCGACTATTTTAAATTATTTAAAATTAATAAAATTCCCAGTTACTTTAAAACGCAAATAACTTTTGGCAATTAACAACCACAACCATAATAATATAATTAAATTAATTAATTATTATTATTTAATTATTTTTTAATTTAATTTACCATATAATATAATTTTAACCTAGAATTACTGAAACACATCTATGGTACTCGGTCGGTATCGGAAGGCAAATATAAGGTACCCAGAGTTTTTAACTACTTTGTGGACCGAACTTTAAATAAAAGGATACCACATGGAATAAATAGCTTGACCAACGATATCCAAAACGAGACCGAAACAAAAGCCTTCAAAAAACATGTACAAACACCTTATTACTTTATTACCTTATTGTACATCCCTCCTAAAAACATTAATATAATCATTACCCTAATTTTATTTTGCTTTATTTGTTATCATAATATTTGATTTTGAAGTATTTGTATTATTAATGTTGTATCTTGTTAATTTTGTTTTTATACTCTGTCTATAATATTAAGTTTTGTAACATTGTTCCTACAGACAAACTGAAGAACAGTTTTGTAGGTCTTAATTTATAATTTTTGTTCATTGATATGAAGTAATAAATAATAAATGAATAATAACTTCAAATGCCCACGCAGGGTGCCTGAACGGGGTAGAAGTATTTAGCCCGGACAGCCGCCCGGGCTAAATACTTCTACCTTATACCTTATACCTTATGATAATACTCTCGTCAATACACCGAGCCCGGGGTATTGATGAGAGTATTATCATTTACCTACTCGAAAATCGCCTGCGGGGATTGCTCTTAGACCACACACAGCACCTACAGACCGTAGGAGCGGCCGGAAAGGCATGACTTTAACACTGTAATCCTAAGTGATTATGGCCTTAAAGGACGCTTCTAAACAATTTGCTTTCCCTATCTGCAGTGTCAGTATACGTTACTCTAGTGTTCGCTAGTGACAAGCGTAAAGTGGTTAATTTTATTTAATTAAATTAAAATTATGTCACTGACAACCCTAAGTGTAGCGAATATCTCGCGAGCCTTTCGTAATTGAAAACATAGTGTATTCCGGCAGTTTTAATCGTCCTTATGTAATGCAAAGCTAGCCAGCGATTTATTTCACTACGTCACAGTTAGATATCAACAAATGAAATGCATAGACAAAGTTAATTTGGTGTAGTGTTGTAGGTGCAAAATAAATAGTGTAATAAAATTCTACATTTTATAATAATGTATTATTAGAATTTCGTAGGAGCTTATAGGCCACACTCACATACGATAGATCATTGCGATCAAACTGGATTCGTACTGAAATCAAATCGTTCGCGACGAACGATAGCTTGAGATCCCAGGCCCGCTTGGCTATACACTTGTTACTTACATTTTTACTGATAAGAAATATATCATATCGTAGTATTAGCAAAGAACACAATTCGTAAAGAATAGATATTCAAAGGAAAAATCGAACACATAGCTCACAATGTCTGCACGGCTAGACCCGTGCGGGGGCCGCGCGTAGACTTGGTTTCATAGTCGTTTTATGCTTTGACATAACTGACATAATTTTATATTAATAAAAAATTTGTGTAGCCAGGTGGGCCTGGGATCTCAATCCATAAATTATCGTAATTACGAAATCATTCACCGTTAACGATCCAGTTTATTTCAGTTAGATCGTAACGATCGATCGCATATTGTGAGTGGGCTGGATCAACATATCCAGAGCATGTAAATTGTCTGCAAAGAAACATAATTGATAACGAGGATTTCTGAGATTATGTGATGAACATTTATCCGAATCTTCTTCTTATATACAAAAATGAAATGCAGTTCCAATGTCTCGCTAAAGTTCGAGAATGGCTGGACCGATTTAGTTAACTTTGGTCTTCAAAGAATAATGGACGTTCAAGGAAGGTTCAGACTGTGAGAGATATTGGAATAATTGCGGGGAAAATACTAAAAATGACAATATAATTTTTAGTTCACTGTGTTCAGTTTGTTACTTGACTGTCAAATATTTATAGGTGCGGTCAGTTTACCTGTTATTTATTTATTCCAGTTTATATTTAAGACAGAACAGCGCGTGTCCCGACACTAGCTAGTTTATATTTAATAAAATCAAAAATTGACTAGTGTGTGGGTCACTAGGAACTAAACTAGGAACTAAAAGAAAAAACTGAAAAAAAGAAGCAAGCTTGCAAGGAAATTAAAATTAGTCATGTGCTAGAGCTCTAGCAACTAATTTAAATTTCCAAATTCAAATATGTATGTGCTGACTGCTGAGTTGGCCCTCGCTGATTTAGTTTTAAACTACTATAGTATATAATGCAGTGCATGAGCGGAATAAACAAACTGGTAGAACTTTGCGGGGCTGCTTAGGTAATTGTTAAACCTAGCGTGAGCGCTTTTTGCCGCAACATTACGCAAACTTCGCGTAAAAGTTGGCAACTGCTGCCACTCTAAACGGAACTAGAGCTCTAGAACTTTCTAGACTATATAGAAACCACAAAGGTATGCCCACAGCTCGTATCAGCACATCAACGCTATCTGCTTTTGTATGCAAATGAGTTGGAAAAGTCCAATGATGTAAGAAAAGTAGCGTAACTGTTGAGCGATAAAATGGCGCCACGCTCGTTTGTTTTTCTATGAAATGCGCTGCAACTTCTGCACCGACTCTACAATAGTTTTAAAAATTGAGCTCATCGGGAATATTTTTGATGTTGTTATTATTTTTAAATAGTTTTTAACAATCGAAAGCTTCGTAGAACCGACGCCGGAGTCGAGGTGCGCAGTTCCGTACCTAGTACCGTACCCTGCATACCAGACTTTTCAGTTACCTTTCAAAGCTGAGGAAAAATGCTTACCCGTAGGTATATAAAATGCACATACCATCGACTCCTTCAACTGTTTAGGACAGCAGTTGAAGGAGTCGATGGTCTGAATTTTTTTAGGACTAAGCTCCTAAAAAAATGTCCCTACTTGCGTAGATCTGGGTTAAATTAACCCGGGATTAAAACATCATGCCTTCTCTTTCATAAATACGAAGAACGAGAGAAATAACATGATATTTCACCCATGGTTAACTTTAACCCAGATCTGCCTGGAATCTGTTACACTACCATCTCATTCGCCATTTTCGTTTGTCAATTTAGAAATTTAATATATAATATTTATCTTTTATATTTTAGAAATCATTTGAATATAATGTAATAATAATACATTATAGGCAGCACGTCAGAGTTGGTGTCGAGTGGGGCGGACGGCTAAACTTTGTTTGTTACTGCGGGCGCCGGGCGCAACCTCGCGGCGCCGCCCACTGTGCACCAACACTACACGATGGATTTTGTTTTAAATTATTACAAAATGTATAAAATATGAGGTATATAATTATATATATAAATATCATGATTTAAGGATGTTCAAAAAATAAGTAAAACAATTAGTGATTTTTATCAACCCGGTACCTCCAGTTTTAGTTGTAATTAGTACCATTATTTTATTAAAGGCCATTTGCCGATTTCACTTGTTTTGTCTATTCAACTTTGCGTATAACATCAGTTCTATAGAAGTCATATAATATGAATAAATAACACAACACAGAGTGCTAACGTGAAATTTCCAACTGTGATAAACCCGACCTAGTTAGTCGGGTGCCTAAGCTATCTGAGAAAGTAATTTATAAAGTTGGATAGTCCGGCGATAGCACATTATTTATCTTCCAACTCCGTGGGGTAGGTAGTTAATAGGTATATTAAAGCAATAACTTCAAACTAGCTTCTATGAATAACATATTATATTATGCGTACAGTCTCTTTTCCCTGTTTAATACATGTTTTGAATCATATTTGAACACAAAGAGACTTCAATATTTTGAAAAAATTGGATAATATCTTAGCTAAACTGTATATCTAAGGAATCACGCAGTTTTTCTAACTATAAAATGGAGACTGATTTTTTAATCATGTTTACTATCAGGGCATCTATTTCATAAGCAGTTAGAGTATTCTCACTTCTCATGATTTATTTGTATTATATAAAGACGACATGCATTCACAATGACGCTACGATCTCTGTGGCTCAGTGGTTAGTGCATTGGCGCTCAAGCCGAAAGTCGCAGGTGGTGTTCCTTGTCCATGGATCTATATTACATATGTGTATAATATAGCGAAAACTTAAATATATGTATAGTATAAAAAGTATTAAATATATTTCCGTTGTCTGGTACCCGTAACACAAGTTCTTCGGATACTTACCACGGGGCCAGAGTGACGTGGTGTGAAGCGTCCATAGATATTATAACAAATTATGACAACGGCGAACCTGCTTATGAATATACCTCGATAGTATACAACCCACAAGGTTATATTTTTTGGATTTCCATAGATTAACCGTCAAAATTATTATAAAGTTTAAATTAATCTCAACGAAGCCAAAATGTTATAATGAAATCAAAATAACGTTTTGTACTATCGAAAGATGTACGCAAAGTAACGTTCTCCTTCACCCCATCTCCGCATCTTAATTCGGGTTCAGTGACCGCTGGACCCTTCGCGATTAATGTCCAAGGGTCAGAAAGACTTGCTAATACAGTGAAATTAAGACGACCCCTCCTGACCATTTGTGCCCCTACGGAATAACTAGCGAAATTATTTTTAACGCGTCTAACGTTCTATTTCATTAATTTTCATATATAATATGGGGCTTGCTGCAACTTAAGTCATATAGGTATTATATCGATTGGCTGGTAGAGTAGAAAGTAACCTTACGCAAAAATCAATTATAGAAACTTTGAGCGCTTAATTTACTATCTAAGTTTACGCGAAAAAAATTAAGACTCGAAAATAAGCTAGTATGAATGAATGGCGGTGTTTTTTTTCCAGATTACATCAAATAGTTTGTTGCAGAAAATAGGTACCTTCAAGTATTTATTTATTTACAGTATGCACTATGCATTACTTTTTACATTGATCCTGATATCGCCCAACAGCAACTAGAGTCGGTAGTCTGTTGTCCTTTCGTTGTTATCGAGACCAACCGAAATATGACATGTGGGCTTCAAGAATATTTTAATATATATTAGGATTCAATTAAATTATCCCTTGTAACTTATTTTGTTTCTCATTACCTATCAAAATAACTAAACAGACATACCGAAAAAAAGAAATATTGTTTCAAAGAAATATAATACATAGCATGAAAAGATAAATAATGCAATACCTATAGTTTAAGGCTAGCTGTACATAAGAGGGGTAAAACTTAGTATCCAAACGATAATTAAATTGAACCGTAGATACCTTTCCCTTGCAAGTTGTTATTTGCAGGGGAAACAATGACTGCCATACTATGAGGATGTTTGCTTTAGCAACTAAAATTAGTTTTGAGCGCGACCCTTCATCGAATGAAATTAGTCTTCCCCCGGCTTACGGCGCGCGGTCCGTGTGAAGCACGTTCAGTTATAATTCACGATTATTCACTTGAGAACGCTTACAAATACGTTTTATATCTCAACAGAATAATATTGATTTTGGTAGTAGAGAAGACGATAGTAATTTGTGATACAGTTTACGTAGATCCTCTATGAACCTCTACACATCAATAGCACCCTGCACACGTAAATTTCGGACCGCAGATTGGACTGCGTTCCAAACCGCGGAGGGATCTCCCGCGGAGGGACCGGGAGTTCGGTTCAACTAAAATGTGTCACGGTTTGGACTGCCGGCGTCTTACATTACATACCTCACATACGTCAAAATACTTCGTAGCGCGGGGTTTAAAGTTTAAACTGTGGAAAATGCACTGTCATTGGAGTATCATATCATCCCCGAGCATTTTCGGTTCGGTTCATTACTTTCGGTTCGAAACGTGGTTTGAAACGGCGCGTGCTATTTCACGCGGTCAGAACTGTACGTGTGCAAGACGCTATTGTATTTCTCGTATGAATTTTTCATTCACTTAGACAATTAAAATATCTAATTCCTACTTTCAAATTATACGAATAAACTGCTACTGAAAGAGCAAAATTATAAAATGTTATATTATATATAACATTAACTAAAACAATTTAAGGAATAAAACAATCTAAATAGTGTTCATTTGAGTTGGTTGCTAAAACATAGGCGAGCAATTAAAACTTCTTTGTGTAGCGGGCCCTAGGGGGCCTGAGGTGCGACGCGCGGCAGGGAGGGGACAGGGGGGGGGCAGGTCACTTGACGGAGACGGTAATTGGAAAAGTTTTACTTTGGCCAGCAAGCAGCGATGGAGTTTACTTGCGTCGCTCAAGAGAAATTTTGACATTAATTAAGTAGATAATTTAAATTTAACCTTATTACACTAATATTATTTGTAATCAGCAGAATGTTATACATATTTATGTTAGCATTTGCTCGCGGCTTCACCCGCGTGAAATTTTTATAACAATTTAAATCTTTCATCCCGTATTTTACTCTCTTAGGGGTTGAATATTAGAAAACGCTGAAATGCGTTACTCATTATTTTTCCGTACTCAATTCATACGAAACTTTATGCAAATATGTCCAAGGAATAAATATTTTCATACAAACTTTAATCCCCTATTTTACCCCCTTGAGGGTTTGAATTTTGAAAAATCCTCAGTGGATGCCTACATTGTATGACAAATACGTGTGCAAAATTTCGAATTTCTAGCCTTAATGGTTTGGCCTGTTCGTTTATACATCAGTTAATCAGCTTTGCCTTTTATATATTATGTAGATAGATAGAAGATACATTTAAATTAACTAAGTACTAAATAGTAAGTAAACAATGAGTAGTGTGCTTACTTTCTTTCGCAGTAGTATTATAGATGGTACAAAAGTAAATTTGCACACTAAAGCTTTACTAAGCTGTACTAATTAACCAAAACAAGGTAACCCCCTAACAAAAATATTTTCACATCAATGTTGCTGTCTTTGTCGAATACGTTGGAAAAGTCGCATGACAGAAAAAGTCAGCAACATTGAATTGGGCAGTTGGTACATGTACATTCGTCTATTGCTTTTTCTGTTGCATACGTTGTTCAGAAATGCGTTTGAATGAAATAGGAGGAGGTATAAAAGCATGCTTTAGTGTTCTCCTAAGACAATGCCCACCAATGGGCGTCCTAGATTAGACAATAGTGATGACAATGAATAGAGCACATTAACTGTCCATATTTTATATTATGTGTCTGGAATGCCTATTCTTGTTTCATTGAGTAGGTTCCAGAATGCTCATCACCAAAAGCATTATTATTATTTCGTCTAAGTTGAATTGAAAATTTACCGCAGTTTTTTCCATTTAGGTAATCAACAATAATTCAGACGATGATTCCAATGATTGCTTATATGAGCCTATTCAATACATAAGTATCCTATGAATTTTTGTGAACATTTTATTCTTTATTTAGAAGCTATATATTTACTTTTGTATACCAAAATGGTTAGGTCTCTTACGGGTCTCCATACACCGTATATTATAAAGTATACAAATAACTAAGTAAACGAAGCCCCACAAACGCACCTGGAGAACGCCTGCTCTGTTTGTGTTGACACTTGAAGAAACATTAGTAATTAAACGAACATTATGTTCGTATGTTAGACTTGTTAGTTGCTAAATCAAATATTGCTATGTTAAAAACAACAATGTTGCTATGTATTATAAAGTACCATAAAAATGTTGACTTATTAATTTCATTTTTGCTATTTGTATTTTTTTTTGAGGTATCATCCTACAAATTAAGATCTCTAGAGCTATAGAGGGCTCTCTTTCAATCATTTTTGAATTATTTATTACAAACAAATTATGTACATATAGGCAGCATTTAACTTTTAAAAATCTTTCTATTACAAAATTTTAGATCTACGTGATATCATCTCGATTCCGACCCAAATCACGAGAAGTAGAAGAATATTATAAAACATATAAACGATTGATCCCAATATTCGTGAGGGAAAAATATAGGTAGGTACCTAATCTTGTACCTATTTGCAAATTTACCCAAAAAATACCAACATTATTCATTAAAAATTCACTCAACTTTAGTTTTATATGTAAAAAGTTGCGTCAAAAGTAAATAAGCAAATACATAGCCCCTTATCGAAAATTCACATACAGGGAATTCGTTAGAATAAATTTCCTCCACCCTCGTTAAACTAAGGCCCCAAACTAGCAAATTAATTATAAAACACGTCAAAACAAGGCACAAAGTTCGGGCGACCCATCTGAGACGCACAAAGGGTGCTCTTAATTCGGGACAGGCCCTATCGTCTGATCTCCCTACCATCGATCTTAAGGGTGACTTGACCCCCAAAAGGGTGGGATGAAAGAAAACCATGAGGGTGTTTTTAAATTACGGGGGAGCTTTTGCAAGATTATGTAGGGTTACTTTTGGTTTGTCACGTTCTACATTTTGCACGTTATTTTGGATTTAGCTTTTTAAATATAATTTAAGGATAATGTTTTGGCTAAATGTAATTGAATATAACTGTAAAATATAATAAATTAATTGAGTCAGTTCATTGATACATGGCTTGTATAGATTTTAGGCAACGCTTTTAAGCAAATTTTTATGATTTTAGGGAGTTTGTATTGAACTGATAAGTACCTGGATAACCGAGCGCTCGCAGCTCTAGTAGATTTAAAAAGATAAAAAGAATCACGAAAATATTTTACCGAGGTTCGAACCCACCACATTCCGAATTTCCGAACAACGCAAAAATTACACATACGTATACCAAACTGCCAATCGGACTGACAAATTAGAGTTGAAATTATTGATATATTGTTGCACGACGAAAGAAAAAACGCATATCACTTAAAAATGCGCAGTTTCCTAGAGATAAAACCTAGTTAGATCGATTTTTTCCCCGAAAACTCCCTGTATACAAAATTTTATGGAAATACATGCAGCCGTTTCCGAGATACCGATTATATATTGTATATTATATAACCGGTTATGTTATGTATATGATTATATATTGTTACAAGATTGTCTCGTTTATAGTATGAGATTAGAATTATGTAAGTTTTATTAGACTTTAGGTGCTAATAGTTGCGTGAGAGTTTTGAAGGCTGCCAAAAATATAATATTGATTTTAAGTCGCGCAGTTAGGTATAGGTGTGTAATTCTTGTCGTTAAACTAGACTGGGACAGTAGGTATACAAAATGATGTAACTTTCGCGGCTGATTTTAGACTGGGTAATTTTTTTTGTATTGGACTGAGTATTTTGTGACATAATTTTTTCCCACGACTTGAGATTATGTGTTTATGTGTACGCAAACTAATGTTCCCATTTATCTCCAAAAGTACTAGTCCGATTTTCATCCGGTATTCAGAGATGGCTTTGGATTTGTTTAGCGAATGTTCTGATATAAGTTTTATTGTGATTACTCACCAGGGGCGCTGTCGATGCCATTTATATTCTTCTCCTTACCTTTATCGTTTTTATAAATAAAATATATTCTATCCTTATATACAAAGAAAATGTACGGACGCTTGAATATTATGAAAATTACTAAACGAGTCACGAAAACAGTTCGGACGAAAATTGTCCAATATACTCGGGCGTCATCTTAGTGTGGGAGGGTCAGGGAGAGGGTTTTATTATAGGGCGAGCGGTCTGCGGCCGGCGGGGGACACTTCTTATTACAATTGACGAGAGGGCTGCCATTTTGAGAATAAAATAATACGATGCTTTCGGACTATGTCCTTCGTTATTAGCGATTGCGAAGGGGTTGTGCGCTCGATAGAACTGAAAGTAGGAGTTCTTTGGAGAGGCAAAACCTTTTTTCTCAGTCATGGTCGTATTGAAAAATCACAAAAAAATATTTATTAATCTGCATTATAAGGGCCGAGGACTGTCTTTTTATATATTTAAATATTGATTTAAAAATATGCTAAGATCACCCTTTTTTTAAAGTAAAAAACTTTTTTCTCGTCTTCTATAAGTCACACGAGTGTGAAAATTATTTCAGTATTTTATGTAAGACAAGACTCAGGGGAACGCCGTTTCAGTTTTTGCAGTTTTTGTCTCAAACACTTACAGCGATTTTTTATTCGATTTCAATACTCTCCGGTCGGTCCGATACCCCCTTGTCGCTTACAAAATCAGTATGAGACTTGACTCTCAAGGTTCTGGCGTTATACAGTGGCTTGACATAAAAAGTAACTAGTAGTAGTTACAATATTCTAAAATTTCATTAACTTTTATAGTAGGTATTCAGACTCTATTCAGATAAACCATATAGGATTAATTTTAGAAATCAAAGTCTAAAATGCGTTAAGATTATTGTAGTAAATCAAAAAATCTATTGTAATAGACAATATTTCATTCAGTTCATAGTTGTTAAGTAAAAAGCCTAAAAGCTAGTATACCTAACCCTATTACTATTATAAATGTGAATGTTTGTGAGGATGGATGGATGGAAGTATGGATGGATGTTTCTTACTCTTTTACGCAAAAACTACTGAACGGATTTTGATGAAATTTGGTATGGTAGTAGTTTAAGCTTTATTAATACATAGGCTACTTTTTAATGTTTCCGTAGGATACTGTTCTTTCTATTTAGGCGGGCCGAGCCGCGGGCAAAAGCTAGTTAATTGAATAAATGTGACTTGATCATTTACTACCAGTAGTAATATACACTTTTTGGGATAACGTATTACTACTGTCGCTAAATACTTAATATTCAAAATGAATTGATTAAATCAATAATCAAATAACATGTGACTGGGGCAACCCTGTATCTCTAGGTATTCAAATGCCTCCACATACAGACAAGAAATTACATACTTTAATCTTATCGCCGGAATAAAATAGAATATGAAATTGGGCTGTTGCCGACGAATGGTGGCCGGAGTCCGGACCGTACTAAATGTGTAAATATTGCCTAATACCAGCCCGTGCGTCTGGAATGTTCCTTAGAAAATTGTGGGTCCAATTGTTAGATAAATTAAATATCTTTCCTCTATACTTTGTGTTCAAAACGTAGTAAATAAAATATCAAGAACCTTTATGTTGAAGTTACAATTTGGTCTTTAATTTTTCTATTTGCAGATTTTATTTATTTTATATGATATAACAACAACATTTTTAGAATCTAAATTCTAAAAATGTTGTATATTCCACTTTTTTCCATCTAAACAGGCAACAAAGCTGTATTGGCTTGGTAAAACTATATTTTGTACATTGAAAACTGAAACTCTAAATTTATTAGGTATAGATGTTACCCGCGACTTTGTCCGCGTTAAAAGAAATATCGCAGGAGTCGTGCATTTTACCGCAATAAAATGTAGCCTATGTCCTTCCCCGTGGTCTAGTATATACCTGTGCCAAATTTCATCAAAATCGGTCGAGTAGTTTCGGAGCCTATTCGATGCAAACAAACACAAACAAACAAACCATTCCTCTTTATTATATTAGTGAAGATTATTTTCTCAATAATTTATGTAATTGATTTCATTCTCTTCGTCACATTATAATATAACAATAGCCTCTACTATTCGTCAGTTGATTTAATTTCGCATAAAGCATCTTTTGTTTAGATCTTTGTGCCATTATTCCACAAAAGCCCGTGACGGGCAACTCGCACACATCCACCGATGCGTATCTTGAAGGGCCCACACAAATATATCTAAGTGCCGGGCCCTCCTTATCCTTTCTCCCTTTATCACTATACCTCCCAAACCCTCCCTATAAACATTGCTAAACATTCGCGCGAAATTGTAAAATTAGACCTTTTATCCCTCTTACAGCGGTCCCTAATAGTAAAAGTAAAATTGTCATTTATTTAAATTATTACAGTAACAATTTATGAATTTATTAAAAACACTGTTTACACACACTTTTCTTTGTTAAATAATTATAAAATAATTTGAAGATACATTCTTCAAATTATTTTCGTCACCAAAAATTTTGTCATAATCGAATGTTTCATATTTATAGAGTTTAAATCATTAAAATTATATTATCTATTAATAATAGTTACTAAATAAAGCAAGGAATGAACATCAATGAGAATCGCAGCTATCAAATTAGATAGGTAAATCCTAAATTAACAAACTCAATCAAATATAAAAATCCCGCCGGAAAATGGAATCATGAAAATATAATAATAAAGAGGAACACCTAAAGATATTTTCGCCTGCGAACCGCCTTGATTTCATTAAAAATTAAAACCACCGACTTGAAATAGCTCAGGTTATGAGGAGAATCAAAAAAATCGATAAGTCAAAAATATTCAATTAAGTACGAACATTAATATTCTAGCATCGCGGTCGTCAAGTACTGCAGGGGGATAGTGTGGCCCACCCAAAGGGGGCGGAATGATGGCCGAAATCCACGTTTTTAGGCCTATCAGGCTTTTTAGTATGGCGTTCACGTACGTTTTGTGGAAATTTTGACGTGTTTATATACGATCTATGTATACGTTACCCGCCCTCATCAACAGTTCTTGTTTAGTGTGCAATTCTAAAATGTTAATTTCACGAAAATTTTTCACGCATTGATTTTCAACGTCCATTTGAATTAAAATCATTATGTTCTGTATTTGTTTTATACACCAAATTGGTTTATCTATTCCATTAAATAAGTGAAAGTAACTAAGTACTTAATTACTCATTAAACATAGTACCAGTTAGATATAACTTAATCAAATTATACCTGGTACAAATGTATCTACTGGCAAAACCGAAATTAATTTTTACAAAACTTATAATTCCGGACAAAAAAATACGAGAAATTGTAATGTGGGAATCAAAATTATAATGCTTTATATAATTACCCTGTATTATAAAAATATTATATTATATTATATATTATAAGTATGTATAAGTAAGTATAATTATAAATATATATATTATAAGAATATTTTAAAAAATCTTATTTCTCTAATTAGTTATCTAGAGCTACTATTAAATTATTGATTTAAAATAATATCAGCCATGAACCACAGTTGAATTCTTAGTCAATAGGTAAGTATGTTATTTATATCTGTACCTTAGAAGCTTAACATGATTTTATGGGCGTCAAAGCCCAATCATACGTCCAAATGACAAAATGAAATTTATTTATTTTATTGTTTTAATTTGGATATATTTACTAGTTATAGTATTATTTATTAAAAAAAACAGTAATTTAATAGGTGTTAAATATTATTTATTTCTCGTTTGTAGCTCAATTTCAAAGTGTAATGAAATTTAATAAATGGTATCTGCTTAGGTTTTTTTCTGTAACTAAATAAAGTATTTAATAAAAAGTAAACTATTTTCAATATCAAATACTTTAAGCTCAAAAATTCAGTTTTTTAACAGTCTTCGCAAATATAAATTATCATTTTTAAAGTCACTTCTGCCATCGGTTGGAGTATCAAAATTTTCCTGTTCGGTACCAGCATTTAGTGTAGACCACTCGCCTTTATATTACAAAAACTGAAGCTATTTCGTCTACATTAAACCACCAAGAGGACTCAGTCGTATATTTGTTCTTAATTATATAAAAAACTCTTTTAAAAATAATCAAAATAAAAAAAGATGATGCTTCCTGATCTCGTGAGAGATTATACGTATATTAGGTGTCTAATATTGCTTGTGTTAATATTAATAAACGGAAAATCCCCTGTGATATTTTACATATTGCATTAATCGTTCTTCTCTGTTTAAGTACGTATGTGTTATTACATTTTATTAAATTTCCGAAAAAAATTAATTCACAGAAAGATATTGCAAAAGTTACACAAAGCCCAATCATTGGACATCGAAACGACGTACAACATTGCGTCCAAGGCGATGCAGATACGTCCTAACACATCTTGATGGCAACAGAGTTGGCCTGGAAACTCATGGCGGTCTCGTCGTGCATTAGAAAGTTAGCGTTTTTTCGTAGCAGTGTACGTTGAAACAGTATCGACGAAGTTGTTTGACGAATTTCTAATCCTTTGCACTAGGACGCCACAAAATATTTAAACCCAAAGGAAGTGACCGCAACGTGATTAAGCTATGTGAGTATGTATGCGTGTGCACGATTGAACGGCGCTTTTAAGCGATTTTCAACTTATGCCTGGTCGAGCAACTTGTTTGATAGTACATATAGGGCTTCTAGGGTTAAATATATTCAACTAGTGGTAAGTGCCGTTGCACACATGCCGGTTGCTGGGTAGCTAGTGCCGGGAAGTCGGTCGCGAAGTAAACGGCCATGTACGATAGCTTTCACATGTACCGGCATAATTATTCGGCCGGTCCGGCGCCATGTGCTCGCCGGGTAGCCACCGGGTCCACCACTGTTCGACCGAACGCCGGGTAAAGGTTACCCGGCGGCCGGACACACAGTGGTGGACCCATATCATAAGCACCGGCCGGACCGGACCAATACCGGACGGTCGGCACCGACTACCCGGCAACCGGTACGTGTGCAACGGCACTAGCTCGTATGTAATGCTGTTCTCAGATTTATATCAACATGGTACTTTGCTTGACAAGTATGAATAAGCCCATGTCATATGCTACTGAAAACTAAAGATTTAAACCATCATAAACTATACCCTATACGAACAACATAAATATTAAGTTATTCTGTTAACAAGTTAACAAGTTTCGTGTCGTCTTAAATTTAGCTTTCAGTTTTATAAAATAATTTGGAAATCAATTTTTGTTTTCATAGAATGTGTAAAACAAGGAATTAGTACTGGTACCAATAGATAATTTGGAACGGGACTTAATACGAACTATATTCATACGTGCACTGACGCGCCACTATTAATCATAGAAAATGATGTCGCGCATTGTGTGACTCTGCTCAACTCAAAATTGTGAAAACCTATCCAACGTAGCGCAGGCGAACTAATAACCCGCCTCACACTTCGCTCGCCCGCCGCGCCGGGTGGGAGCGGTAGCAAAAAAACACTTCGCAGACACCAACAGCCTCAATTATTTGAATATTTGCCCAATTTAGTACTGCTAAGCGGTGACAAAAAGATTTAGTTCGAAAACATTTTCATTCTAGAGTTTCAGGGAAAATTAGATTTGATGAAACACGAAAGTGACAGCCGACATTTTTCGATAGACCGTATGTTTTTAAACAGTCGTTTTAGATTGTATTCGACTAAACTTAAATATTCGACTTAAAACGATTGCAAACATTTTAAGACTTGAATTAAGGAATTGCGAGATAAGTATTTTTTTATCTAACCTAAGTTGATCCAGGTAATCATAACCGACTATTTAATATTATGATTTTCGCGAAACGAATATACATAAAAATAATTCAATGAGCATAGGAATAGTGAATTTTATTTTCCAAAAAAGAAACTACTCGTATTTAACAAAGACGCGCGCTTATTTATGAATGATTATTTATGAAAAAATATTTAAATAATATGAGTATTTCTGAAAAAAAATATGAAAAGCTTTATGCTTTGTTTAAAACAGAACGCTAAATAAAATAAGACGAAATCGATTATAGATTTTAATAACTTACGTATATAACTTGAAAATAATACTTTGAAAAATGTTTTTTTTTTATCTGACCATACGTCATACGGCTTGACGATGACGCCGGCCGCTGTGTGCGTCGTCCGCGAGCGTGTGCGTTACGCGTGGCGTTCTGCAACCGACGTGATATATTGAGAACTGCGCCAAAAATCGCTACTAGTTTATGTAACATAACATTTCGCGTTTTGTTTTCCATACTACTGGCTAATACGGCTACGTACGTACTACTTGTGTATGGATTATTTTATGTATAGCTTACATAAAGCTAATGCTAATTTATACCAATCTAATGTGAAGCAGATTCGATAAAAATGTTTAACTTTTTTCTGAAATACGATATTTATTTTGTACACAGTATTTATTTCTCGTAATACTTAAAGAAGCGTTTAGTAATTAGACATATGTTACAGAGTTCATACTCACAGGAATGGTTAGAATAATAATAATTATTAATCTATTGCATGAAACCCATGCAATTGTACCTACTACTGAACACAATGAAATTTTCGCCTCTTACTTTGTTTGTGAAGATTTTACTCACACTACAATCATTCGGACAAATGGTACACTGTTAGTTCTGAATTTATAATTTGAATGTATATTATTATGTGTTTGGCGATAGGTAGGTAATACTGATAAAGTACTTAATATTTTGTTGTCGTGCTGTATGAATCTAATAGCAGAACTACGAAGATTAAAAAACAGTTTTAATTTCCTTCCTACTATAGAAAAAAAAACTTTTAAATAATTTTATCTACAACTAGCGTTTGCCCGCGACGTCCGCATGGAATTAGGTTTTAAAATTTCATCCCCTTTTCACCCATCTAGGGGCTGAATTTTATAAAACGCTGAATTACCTAATTCATTATCATTTCCGTACTGAATTCATACGAAATATTATGTAAATATGTCTAAGGAATAAAAAGTTCCATACAAACGTTTGTCATCTATTTTACCCCCTTGGGGGTTGAAATTTGAAAAACCCTTCCTTAGTCATATGAGAAATACGTGTGTAAAATTTCAAGTCTTAAAGGTTTGGCCTGTGCATTGATACGTTAGTCAATCAGTTTTGGCTTTTATATATTACTAGATGGTGCCCGCAACTTCTTTTGCGTGGATATAGTAAATGGAAACGGACGTGCGTCAGATGGGCATGTGAAAAGTTGGACCTGCGCCTGATCTCTTGCCAGTCGTGTCGGTTATCCGTCCCACTGGGTTACGAGAGTAAAGAAAGGGCGAGTTCTCTTATGTACTGCCCACACACTTGGGAACTATAAAATTACTCCTGCGTAACTGGCCTCGTTTCAATGAAACCGGCCACCGTCACCGTATCTGGTGTGGGGAGTTTTTTTTTTTTTACTATAGCGGTTGTCATATTTTGTTTGTTTTGCCGTACCTACTAATGGCAATAAATGCTTATTTTGTAAATACGCATGAATACCAAAAATAAACACAGCGAAATCGCGCATTCGTTCCACTTCGCCTACGATCTCATTTGCGGTTCTCAGAGGAGGAATACAACGCCCATGTACCTATATTTCCGAATTTTATGCCTACCACGTACGCGCCCCTCTGCGTGCGCGTGTGGGTATAGTTAGTGCTGCGGTCCAGCCAATTTCGCTAGGGCCGTCGCTCTGGGACAACTCTGGGCCCGCGATAGGCGAGTCGGGCGCTGCAGGGGCACTCGGTGGGTCTCGGTACAGTAGTCTCGCGCGTGTGCGCGTGTGTGTGTGTAGTTGAGCGATAGTGAAGGGGACGGGCCACCCTCGGCGCGTCATCGCTGACTATTGCGCTTGTGTTAGAGAATGAACATTTAAAATGCCCACCCCATGACGATCACTGCGCCGCCATTTTACTTTTTGTCATGATTTTTTTCCAAAATCTCCCCCGCCTAATGACAAATTTCTTTAATGGTTATGCCTATAAATTTCTATAAAAGCTATTTGAATTTGTATTGACCGGTTATAAACGTTTAACGTATGTTACATGGATTATATCATGTTCAAAACATTTTTCAACGAGGTAGGTAAGTAATTTTAGTAGTTATGTAGTAGGTACATAATTATTATACTAAATTTCCTATGTTACAAAAGTAGTTAAGAATCAATTTAAAGTGGCTAGAATTGACTCATAGATTAAACAGATACTAGACTAATCAATTCACCGACTTTAAGGGTTCCGTAATGCTCAAAGAATCCTTAAAGTTTCGCTCTGTCCGTCCTTCTAGCTTCTGTAATTATTTATAGAAAATTTATAAAATTTGGTATAGTTAAAGACTGTGTATAGATCTCACCGAAGGCTTTGGCGACATAAAATAATAATATTTTTACATTTTAGTGCTAGTTCTCCATACATGTGAAGTGAGAATGAATTTTTTTTTTAAATTCTACACCATCGTTTGGAGTATCGTCGAATAGGCCTTTTGAACTAAAGGTAAGGTTTCATACATGACTTTTTTACAAAGTCAACCATTTCCTAGTAATCGGCCAGCTTACAAACCAAAGTGGTTTAAAGGCTGGTTTACAATTCTAAACTATAGGAGATAGAAACTTGTAAGTTTCCATGATGATAGATCATTCCAAAAACTCTTTAGGAAAATTATTTTGAGCGAAATCGGACAATAACTTGTAAAGTAATTCTAAGAAAACCTATTGCGCGTTGATAGCCAATCCTCCTTAGACATGTCTAAGGACATGTCCTAACATGCTATTGGTTAGGTTATTTTATCGTAGATCTGTACATCTACTAAACTACCTACGAGTATGAAAGGTATATCAAGAAACTTACTGAACAAAATTAATCTTCGCCAAACGTTGTTTATCTATTTTCTTGATAACTGGATACAAACTTAAATATTAATAGGGAAAAAATTTATGACGTACATATGCTGCAATTTTTTTTTTTTAAATTTTAACAACAAATTTATTACACCTTCCGACACCATCATCAGACCTTGAAGATTCTGTGGCACCAGAGTACTCGCTAAGATAAACTTTTGAGTTTATCTTGTTAAGTTTACAAATGGCAATGGCCATTTTCCAACTTCATCATCAGAACAGCTTCACTTACCGTATTATTACTGTATTGTTAGTGACTACACTAATAATACTAATTACAATTCCAGCATCGTGAATTGGTCCTCATTTAGCTTTCAAGATTCGTGACGAATAGAAAAGCAAAAACCTGAATTTACTGTTATAGATCATAGTCTAGTAGCCTAGTCATTTTTATAGAAAAAAGGGGTTACCTGGAAAGGTTTTGTGGTAGTTTTAAAAATTTGTGATTTTATAGATTTTGATGTCCTCTTTTCGAATTTTACCTTGGCCACCTCGTGTCTTTGCCGCTAACGCTGCTATCATGAAAAAAATGAGTCTAATATAATTTTTTTGATCGTTCTTCTCTTTTTGACAAATTTTACGATAAAATTATATTTTACAAAGTTAAACTAGGGAAATTCGCTACAGCTTGAATGTCATCATTGTTTTTATAAGATCAATAGTTTTGGCATACGTGCTTCGCGGCAAACAGCGCAAGTGTTTTTACTTACTTTATGCAGGGACATTGGAGGTTGTTGTTCTTTGGTCGGAAAATCACTTTAATTTTAATGTGCACATAAAGCATATAATGAGGGTTTTTAAATTCTGACATCTGACGCCTTTTTGACACGACAAGGACCGTCGGGCTACCAAGCGCCGCCTGTTGACAGAAAAAGAATCGAAAATTCTTATCGACCGTTTTTGATACCACTTACGCCACCCCACCAGATATCGCTTTGTGTGCGTTGGGTCTGCCCCCTAGCGGCAGAAAAAATATCAAACACCCTCATTGAAAAGAGTACTAACCAGAGATGTACTTTAAAAGTATGAAGCTCAAAAACCTTTTTTAGTTTTTTCATAAAATGATCTTGATTTTTGTGACTTTCAATCATTTTTTATACCTAACTATTTGGGAGGTAGGTAATTTTATTTTTTTTTCTAATCTGATGTGTACCAGATTAGAAACAAAAAAATAATTCTGAAAAAAAAAATGATCCTAGATTAACTACCGTGTCATTTCGACATAAGGTTCTTTGGATAAAATGAAACACCAATCCCTCACGAAACATTGTTGGATCTATTATATTTAATTAAAAAATTTTAAAAACCCCCGACACGAAAACTATATAGAAAGTAAATAAATAATTATTATGAAGATTCCTATCAAAGAGTGCGTTTTAGATGTAGCTTGATCTTTCCTGATAAGCTCCCTGATTTTTAAGACCAAGAAGCTGTTCTCTATCGTCAAATATATCAATAATTGGCAAATTTTCATCTTTTCAACTTTTTCGTTAAATATAATTAGGTAACAATTTTTCACGCTGATAGACTGAGATTACTTCGTTGACACGTTGATTGCTTCTGCCCTCGATTCGTACATAGACGAGAAAAGTCTCGTCTGGCATGCTGCGTCCAGAACTCAGAATCTGTTATATGACCGAAACTTTTGAATATTTCATGTTATTTACAGAAAATGTAGAAATAACAACTAATAACTCTTTGTTGTAAAACACATCCTAATGCCTTCAAATGATAAAAATTGAGGGAGAAAAAGTATTTTCAAAGAAACAAAGGTAGAAAAGTCGAACGTAACCATTGTTAGGTGGTGTATACAAAAATTATGAAATAATAAAGAAAAAGACAAGAAATTACTTTATTTCTTGTTTTTTGCAATCAGTTTTGTCTAAGATTTTTCTTTCTCGCAAATTTTTCGTCTAAACAACCTGAGCAATGGTTTGGGTGACCATGCTCTCTTTGTTTCATAGAAAATGATTTTCCTTCCTCCTGTAATCCTTTTTAAGTTGTCAGAATATGTTTTTATAATCTAAATAAGTATATAATATTATTATTATTACATTTATTTAAGTGGCAGCCAGTTTGACTTCATAAATAATGTAAAATAACTTAAAATAGGACTGCCAAAACTTGACGATATTATGTTGATTTTGCATCATTTATTTGGTGGCTAGGCAGTATTTTTTAACACTCTTAAATTTTACAGACATCTTTACGTACGCAATAAACAATAGGGCACAATTAATATTAAAACACCACTTATGAAACGACAAATGAAACATTTAATTGCAGGTCATAGGGTTGTCCCTTAGTAACTTGTGTGGGAAAATTAAAATCGCAAGTTGACATGGCTTATCGTTCACCTTCTCCTCGACTATCCATCACTTCAACAGAACAGAAACAGGTGCCTTGGACAGCACGAATACTCCACCACAGAGGAAATTCGTAGCACCAACCCCAACCGTATCGTTCAGTTTATGAGCAGCATAGGCCTGGAGCAGGTACTATAACGCGAAGGAGTAACAATAGATCCACTTGGGTCGCAGTGATGTGTCAGGGCTCGATACTGATCCGCCTTCGATAGTTAAAAAAATAAAAAAAATGTATGTATGTATGTTTGTTTGTAAATTCCTTTATTCCCACGTATCTTTCAAACGGCAGGATGGATTTCAACAATTAAGGTATTGATAGATTTGTCTGAAAAACCCAAGTGCCCTTAGATAGCAAGTTTAAAGAAAAAATAAAAAATGGCGGATTTTGGCGCTAAATTGTAAGCGATTAATGTTTTTTTTTTAACCAAACCATTCGAGTAGGGTATCAAAATAAAGAAATTAAAAGGATATTCTAAAAATATACACATGTCATGTATTTAAATTGAATTAGGAATAAATACAACTATTTTCATTAAATCATTCGAATAAAATTGTAATTGATGCATACAAATAGTCGTATTTTTGCTTTACATCGACCAAGTGTGTGTTAAATAAACTAAATTGCAAAAAAAAACATTGCAAAAAAGATAGATACCTAAGCAACGCACTAACAAGACCGAAACAAGATTGAGAAAACACTTTACTAGACTACACTAGCTGAAAGCCTAAGTTTAATATGTTAGGTAGCAGGCAGGTAGCAGGTCTTTTTAGTATCTGTTTTTTTGCAGTCAGGTTTTTTTATTTTGCAATTATTATTTATTTAGTTTTTATAGTTTTTTGTGTCGGAGGTAACATAAAATTTTTAAGCTATTGCATAGCTTCTATCGCGGGCCTTGAGCGCCGGGACCGAATCCAGAAATTCCGTAACGAAAAAACCTCACGCTCCCGCATCGTCTAACGTCGTTTCAGTTCGGCAGTCTTCGACACGGCGTTTTATTTTTAAGATTTAAGACGGAAGTAAAATCTATCTCTGAACCAAATATTAAAGCAAGGCTAACGCCGTTTTAGTAAGGACGTGCGCCGATAGATGGCGCTTTAGCCATCTATCTATCTATTCTTTTGCTTCAATAATTTACTAATAGATGGCGTTCCCAGCTGTAATTCATGTACGTAGTATGATTTTCACTAGATTTTGGAAGCACAAAAGGTGTCCTAAGAAATGTGGGAATCGAACTTGGGTTACTTTGCTTACACAGCCATGACATGTAATGTACACGGCTACCGACTCTATGACGCGGCACTTAAAAAGTTGTATTTAAATGGTAGGTTCCTGGATTGATGACGTGATATTATAATATAAAAAAATAATAATTTAAAACCCACATGTATTGTAAAATAATAAAAATATTTTAAACAATATTAACTTTTTATTTATTTAATAAAAGAAAAATTTGTTTTCTTATCGGTCACCATGCTCAAAAAGTGTAACTTGAATTAATATCAAAGAAAAAGAAATACTGCATAAATAAAATAAAATAAATAAATAATTATAATTGCATAAGTTGATACAAAATGCTATGCAATAGCTTTACCGCGGCAGTCCCCGAGTACCACACGTATTTTTTTAATTATGTTTTTATTTTATACATTTTAAATTAATTTAATTACAACCTTCCCTAGCTGGTCCCTGCGAAGTCCATTCCATTTGAAATTCTGATTATACCCATGCTACTATTGAATACTATAACTGTAAGTGGAAGGTTCCTTGGACTATAGATACATAATATTATATATATACTAGCACTTATAAAATATGCATACATTTTTTAATGTAATAAGCGAGGTTCTAGTATCATGCTGATATACATCCTATTACAAAAATAAAATAAAATCCTATTCATTGGAGTCTTTTCAATGACCCTACACGATGCGCCTGCTGTAAGTTAGTGAAGAGTTGGGATTTCTGCAGATTCCAAGTAATGCTGCATCATTAGGTGCAAATGATCACTATTTATCTATGTCCTATTCATTGAGATCAGATCAGATCAGAAAATCAGCCTAAACACGCTACATCTGCTGTAAGTTTGTGAGGAGTTGGGTACCTATCCTACAGAATCCCGGTAATGCTGCAGCATCAACTTAACGTTACCAAGTGTAGGCAATATTGTTAAATTACTAGGATACGAAACTTTGAACCGATCAGACCAGTGGAAGTTGCTTACAACCTTTCATCAACTAGATAACATCCGTATTGTCAGGCAGTTAGTGAGCTGATAATGATGAACATTCTTGAAAGTATGTTAATGAGATTTTTCGCAAAAACGCGTAATACGTAAGTAACACTTGCTGTGCTCGTACGCCAAAACTATTGATTTTACATCTTGTATTGCTTGAGTATAAATTGTAGGGAATTTTCTCTAGCTTATTTTTGTACTAGGTGAAATGAGTTGTAAAGAAGATATCGTTAAAAAAACTGTTTAAATTGCATTTTTTCAAGATGCTGGCGCTAGCAGCCAAGTGGCAAAGTTGAAATTCAAAAAGAGCACATCAAAATCTATAAAATTACTTTATAAAAAACTTTCCAGGTACCCCGATTACTGGTCTATCACAAGAAATCAATATTTTAAGTTATTTAATAATAATCAGTGTGCGAATTTTTTAAAATTAACATTTGATAAATAAATTGTAAATAATAAATAATATAATAAATAAATTGAATTAATAAAACTACAGATAAAATAAGTTATTTGTACTTGTACTATTTTCCGATAAATATAAATATATATTTTATAGTCGTAATGATTTTCGGGAGTCGTCGTGTTACATACATCGTCTGTCACTGCCATAGGAAAACGACGATTGCCGAGAGAGGAAAGTAGAACTCGCACTGTATACTTTACTGGAAACGTCTGCGCCTCTGAGGGTGTAGACAAATAACTGACGTGCAGACAAGAAGAAAGAAGGTTTTTTTGACTTACCTTTAATAATGTTATCTTACTTCAAAACTTTTTCAAATGTAGCACAATACACCATCAGCCCATCCATTTAAGAAAAATTCACTGACGCACTTCCTACTGTGTCCTTGTGTGCTCATCCGATCATGTATCCGATCTATTTATGTCGTCGATAAAATATAATCGATATCGTCAAAAAACTTAAAGTTTACTTAGCCAGTTTTATATAACGATCCGTATCAAACAAGAGTCAGTACGAAAATGAAAGAATAACATCAGAAATTCTTAGGGGTCATGTCTTTTCTCACATAAATTAGTATAAATTATCATCTCGAATTCTCTTACTGAGGGTATATTCAGGTGGACAAGGGTCAACAAGCAGAACGTAACCAGTTTTATTCAAATTGCATTATAATATTATTCTAAGTACAATTTAGTTGTAGTTGTAGGTGTAAATCATCAGCTATTTAGGGTTGTTCAAAATCAATTACGGATGTAATAGGTACATTATGATTTTCTTCATAAATACGCTTAGGCTATATAAATCATTAAAAATTTGGAAAAAAACTAAATAAAATTACATTGCGCTCTTTACGGCGCTGTTAGGATCATTGACCTCACACAGCTTATTGTATTGATATTATATCAGGCGAAGTCTTAATCTTTGCATCAAATGTCTCCGTGAGGTTAATGACCTCAGCGCAAAGTAATTTTATTGGGTTTTTTTTTCGAAATTTTTAATTATTTTTCTACCTAAACGTAATAATAAAAGGATCATAATATGTCTAAAATATAAATCTAAAAAAAAAAATATCTTAGTAACCTCTCAATGTTTTTAAAATACATATCTAATGAGACCCCAAACTACGGGGTAGACTCTCACTTCTCTATTAATATTATGGTTTATCTTTTTGGTTTATTGAGGAAAAGTCGGTCGGCTTCACTAGGTTGGTAGGTGTAGGTATCGTTGTAGATGTAAATGTTGTAGAGTATTTATTTATTTATTTCAGTTCATAGTTAAGGTACAATAAAGTCATCCGGGATAGCTAGTATAGTAATAATTATCATCACTGGTGATTGTTTATTAGATGTGTACTGCTTATTTGTGGAAACAAGTGCTTAAAATTAAGTTATATCAATTTCTAACTGTGCTGGTCCCGACTTCAAAATTATGAAGATTGAGTAGAGAAATAATTAAAATATTAGCCCAATTTAAAAGGGGAATTATTTAGAAAATGAATTTTATTACATAATTTTCTGTGCATTTTTACTTTACTTTTTTAATTTAGTCGGTTTAATTTTATTTTAAAAATAATTTTTCTCCTTTTAGTTATAGGTTTTTATTATTATATTATGAACACAATTTAAGAAGATAATAAATACAAAAAAGCCGCCGCTATTCTCACTCTCTCAGAAAAACAAACTTAAGCGTTATTTTATGCCAGTTTTCTGAGAGGTCGTGGTATTTCCCCAAAAAAGCTTTACCGATCTGTGAATCTAATAAGCAATCACCAGCGATGATAATAATTAGATACTATATTATTCAATAATTATTATCTAATAAAGTTATGTAATGTGTGTACTATAGTAATGATAATGATCAAGAATATAACTTTGGCAATAGCAAAATTTCATAGACATTGATAATTGTGCACAAAACTCTGATGAGTAGTCATAATAATAATTAATGTTGGTGTATTGTGTAAAGATGGTGGTTATGATGATGATGATGATTATTGTAAGTGGTATAATGGCACATGCTTTCAGTTCTTTAAACAACGCTGAAATCAGCAAACATGTATATATAAGAAGTCAGAAGTTCTGTTCAGTACTTTTGGATCCAGGGTATACCTTGGTGCAAAATCTTACTTTTTGGTAGCATATGCTTGGACTACTTCAGAAAAAGTTGAACACTATATGTGTCTATATAAATTTCGAGGAGTTCCCTCGATTCCTCATGAATCCCATCAACAGGTCACCACTTTGGTAAAAATGGGACCAAAATTTGTCCACCGATGACGGAATTATCGTTGAACATACAAAAAAAAATTATATACAGCCGATTGTATAACCTCCTATTTTTGGAAGTCCGTTAAAAATAGCGTAACAGACTCTACCTCAGAATAATAACTGTCACTAGCATACGCATTATGATACAATTTCAGATTAAAATATTTGTAAGGTGTTTTTTTCTATTTCCTTTATTTGACGACCTCTGTGGCTCAGTGGTTCAGCGCGTTGGTGCTCAAGCCGGGGGTCGCGGGTTCGAATCCCGACGAAGAAACAAAAAGTTTTCCTGTGTTCCTGGGTCATGGATGTGTATTAATAAATAAAAAAAATATTAAATATGTGTATAATATAAAAGTATTAAATACACTTTCCGTTTTCTTGTACCTGTAAGACAAATTCTTCGGATACTTAGCACGGGGCTAGATTGACGTGGCGTGAAGCGTCCATAGATATTATTATTAATATATTACTAATAACAACTATCACTGTAGGTTCCTTTAAATATAAACACGTTTGACCTAAGATATATCTTTATATATCTTCTCCCTTACCAATAAAATATTTAAACAGTAGATAAGTTATAGAATGTTTTGTCTTTGTCTGATACGTGGATGGAAAAAGTCGCTTGGCAGACAAGGACAAAACATTGTATTGCTTATCCATTGTGTAAATATTTTTATTAGTAAGGGGGCTTAGGTATATCTTTATATATCTTAGGTCAAACGTATGTTAGGTCATCTAATAATAGAAAACTATTGATATACCTACATATTATCGCATACAATGTAGAAAAATAGAATATAGGTGCGAAAAGTCGAAATCACTGTATATGTCCCTATAAATTTCGAGGAGTTCCCTCGATTCCTCATGGATCAAATCATCAGGTCACCACTTTGATATCAAATATACCCTTTACAAAAAAGAAAAGACGGCGGGGTATTATTACATCTTGACCCATAATTTGAGTATAGTAAAGCTCATGTCCCGGGCTTTGTTACCATCAAGCTTTGTTGCCATCAAGTAAAGTAAAATACCCTACCTATGACGTTACTAGTGAGATCAATTTGCACTTAGGAGCTGAAGCTTGCAGCAAAATATAATTTGAAGGTATAATGAAAGAACCATCTCAATATATTGTTGCCCAACGCACAAAGTTGGATGAGAGGCTGGATTTTATCTGATAAAATTGGTTCACAACTAAAATCACAAGATATAAGGTATTGTCATCACACCAAGTTAGAATGTTCCGATAACGGAGAGGACGAACTTCTTAAACCTTTTTGGGAGTTACAATCACAACCATAATGAAGTGGAATGAAAATTTTATCTCATGAAGAGAAGAAATGTGAAGATATCTTCTATGATACAGTAAGGCGTGATGAAACAGAAAATTTTAGGTTAGGTTAGGTTACCGTTCAACACAGAAAATCCGCGTTGTTTACAGGGCAGCAGCAGGGCAGCAGTGCAGTAAGAAAAGTCGCCAGTAAACGAATTTGTAATTTAGAGAGGCGTTTATCTAAGGATCCTGAAATAAGTTAAATATGCAAATGTACAATTATTCAGGTCATGTTATAGAGTATTTGAATACTTGTGATATTAATAAAGAATCAGTATACTTACCTCGTCATCCCATAGACAAGAAAGACAGAATAACAACCAAAGTACGTACATTCTGTAAGGGTTCCATTGGGATATTATTAAACAGTGAACCGAGGCTCCAGCCATAACTTCGTATCTTATTATGAGGTGGCACTGCTGTCCTATTGCTCTAGTTGCAGATGTTGGAAAATGTTTAGACAGTTAAAGGTCGCACCAGATGAATTAGATTTCCAAATAGTACGATGGCGACATCTTTCTTTTACAATAGCTATCTTTGGAACTTCATCTGCACCGTATCTAGCAATAAAATACCTTAAACACTTTGACTTTTAAGAATTATGTACACTTTATGACACTAAAGGGTCAGTTGTGGATGGTATTCCTGCTATTTTTTTTAAAGAAACCGCTGGGTCAATTTGTTTACCATTACATATCTATATAATATATAATAATATATAATTAAAAAAAAAGATATGTTAGTTACACTATTTATAACTCAAGAACGGCTGAACCGATGTGGCTAGAAATTGGTGCGGAGGGAGCTTAGATAGGATATAGCCGAGACTGTCTGTCTATATGTTTGTAATAATATCAAAAAGTACTTCAATGATTTTCATGCCGTTTTCTTTTACCAACAGAGTGGTTCCTCAGGAATGTTTAGGTGGATAATAATTTGTTAAGGTTTTGTGGAAATTGTTTGACTTATGACGATAATTGTTGAAGGTGTCGTAAAAAATCAAGCCGTCTGGGAACTTTTATCGAAAACGCTGCCTTACCTAACCCGGAGATAAATAACAAAACATTGTATGGTGGGTGCAGTGTATGTGGGTATTTGTATTATCTTGTACATTGACGTCACAGATGACGGTGACATTAGACATCAGTTAGTCATCATGTATCCGTTGGAACTGGCGGTGTGACGCACTCACAGAGTACTTTTTTATATTATGAAAGACGCACTGGTGCCAAAGAGCCAGTGGGGTAACAGGCACGGATAAGATAAATGAGGTTGTATTGGCAATGTGCGCGGGGCAGACGCGTCACAAGTATGATTGGACAATCATACTTCAACCGAACCACGCGTTCATACTTTTTAGTCGCTTGTTGATTGCCTCGCAGTACGGAGCAGCGCTAAAATCCTTTGAAAATGCGGTGTTGTGCGATTGTTATGTGCAAATTAAAGAGTCAGACATCAAATATGAAACAAGGAGAAATTTCTTTTAATCGGTAAGCATAAAAACCTTAGTTTTTTAGTATTTTTCCCAAAAAACTAGTTCAAATTATGAAATTCTAAGTAGAAACGACAATTAAGCCAAGAATCACAGAAAATATACGTTGGTGAAGTATGCAAATATTTCGCGAGAAGACACATCTGACGCGCAATGTGTTGTGAAGTGAGCCAAATTACCGCGCCTTTCGACTCGCTCGCGTCACGTCCGCTTCGGTCGCCTGGATAGTGCAGTCAGTGATCGATGATTTATCGACAAATTATTTTTCTTCAGAATGAGTTACTACTGTTCTCTATAGTAAAATTTTGCTAGTCTTTTTTTTGCTACATAATATTTATAAAGACGTCGATTCTTGCACGCGAGTGACGAGTGTTTTGTTTGTTTGTTTGTTGTCATTATAAATTACTGTCAGTGATCATTTGCGTGTTGATAATTGATGAATGAATTAGAACCTAAACCAATAGGTTTTATAAATTCACTAACGCAACGATATAAATATGCAGTTTTACACATATTAACGGATTAACGTTAACTTGCGTCAATTCTTCCGAAATGTAACGCTTTAACGTTTAACGAAGCTAACTTTTTTGTAGCGGATTAACGATTAACGAAGTTAACTATTTGATTAACGGTGCCCGGCTATGCCTAAAACCTTTCCGCGATGCGGGGTTGTTGACGAATATAATATTTGATGCTGAAGCGAAGAAGATAATGTATTGGTTTTATTTTATTACTTGTTGGTATTGCATAATAATATATATTATGCAATATCAACAAGTAATAAAATACGCTTGAGTATCTGAAAATGTAAATTATGAATATTTCGTCTATAATAAAAAAAAATAATTAAAAGACTACGACTGTGCAAATGGCAGTGCTACACTGCCATCGACTTCTTTTTTGACTTTGATTTTCTAATTATTTTTGATTACAAATAAAGGTAATACATGTTAATATTTTTTTTCATTTTTTATCCCAATCCCAATTAAATTCGCCTTTGACACAATTTTTTAGTTACTATAAAATTACTAGTGCTCCCGTTATTAAAATTTTTCATTCAATTACCAATAGCTACAGGACGGTTTACGATTTACGATGAGCTCTCGGCAAAAATAGTGGGGATGTACATATTGTACACGCGCAACCATACTTGCCCCGCTACTCCCCCCGCCGCATTCAAAAGTTAGGGCTCATAAATCGTAAATGTAACTGAAACTAAGATGATTTCAAGATTCAAGTTTGACCATTTTCATTATCGAAAATTCCTATCGACCATAGCTAGCCCTAGCGTGCGTGTGAATTTTGAGCATGTGGTTGTGTCGTAACGTAACCGACTCAACGTAGTGTGAGTAAAAAATCGCAGCCCTCTGTTCTAGGTGTGATTTGTTAATTAGTGTGCGTAATTCGTGTATGTATTATTATTTCTTATGTAGTAGAGTGCATTGGTGGAGACAGCCGGCGACGCTGGTTTTCAAGTAAAAGTATCACGGTTGCCAATCCAACCTCATTTATCTTATCCGTGGTAACTGGGGTATTTCGTATGGTTAGGGGTTAGTCAAATCGTACATCTCGCGACGAGGAAAATAAGGTCAGTGAAATATATAATATCGAAAAGAACATCGTATCTTACAAATCCGCTGCGAAAACAACGAAGGAACTAGTCAGTTGTAGGTGCAAAATATCGTACATTATTTAAAACAAATAATTTCGTATTGCCTATGTAGGCATATAGCAGAATGTAGCTCGCAGATGACGCATCGGTTATTCTTTGAAATTGATCACCTAAACTAGACCACCCCTTTGCCCCTTTATCTCTTATTATTCCATGTCAATTTCACTAATATTCTAAAATATTCCTAGCTTTATTTACATAAAACTTATGGTATCAAGTATATATATATATATATAGTATATATATATATATAGTGAAATTGACATGGAATAATAAGAGATAAAGGGGCAAAGGGGTGGTCTAGTTTAGGTGATCAATTTCAAAGAATAACCGATGCGTCATCTGCGAGCTACATTCTGCTATATGCCTACATAGGCAATACGAAATTATTTGTTTTAAATAATGTACGATATTTTGCACCTACAACTGACTAGTTCCTTCGTTGTTTTCGCAGCGGATTTGTAAGATACGATGTTCTTTTCGATATTATATATTTCACTGACCTTATTTTCCTCGTCGCGAGATGTACGATTTGACTAACCCCTAACCATACGAAATACCCCAGTTACCACGGATAAGATAAATGAGGTTGGATTGGCAACCGTGATACTTTTACTTGAAAACCAGCGTCGCCGGCTGTCTCCACCAATGCACTCTACTACATAAGAAATAATAATACATACACGAATTACGCACACTAATTAACAAATCACACCTAGAACAGAGGGCTGCGATTTTTTACTCACACTACGTTGAGTCGGTTACGTTACGACACAACCACATGCTCAAAATTCACACGCACGCTAGGGCTAGCTATGGTCGATAGGAATTTTCGATAATGAAAATGGTCAAACTTGAATCTTGAAATCATCTTAGTTTCAGTTACATTTACGATTTATGAGCCCTAACTTTTGAATGCGGCGGGGGGAGTAGCGGGGCAAGTATGGTTGCGCGTGTACAATATGTACATCCCCACTATTTTTGCCGAGAGCTCATCGTAAATCGTAAACCGTCCTGTAGCTATTGGTAATTGAATGAAAAATTTTAATAACGGGAGCACTAGTAATTTTATAGTAACTAAAAAATTGTGTCAAAGGCGAATTTAATTGGGATTGGGATAGAAAATGAAAAAAAAAATTAACATGTATTACCTTTATT
The DNA here is from genome assembly GCA_963565745.1 of Phengaris arion. Taxonomy (NCBI): domain Eukaryota; kingdom Metazoa; phylum Arthropoda; class Insecta; order Lepidoptera; family Lycaenidae; genus Phengaris; species Phengaris arion. Next base: position 11,605,758 of record OY751435.1, on the reverse strand, counting down.
TGTAATCAAAAATAATTAGAAAATCAAAGTCAAAAAAGAAGTCGATGGCAGTGTAGCACTGCCATTTGCACAGTCGTAGTCTTTTAATTATTTTTTTTTATTATAGACGAAATATTCATAATTTACATTTTCAGATACTCAAGCGTATTTTATTACTTGTTGATATTGCATAATATATATTATTATGCAATACCAACAAGTAATAAAATAAAACCAATACATTATCTTCTTCGCTTCAGCATCAAATATTATATTCGTCAACAACCCCGCATCGCGGAAAGGTTTTAGGCATAGCCGGGCACCGTTAATCAAATAGTTAACTTCGTTAATCGTTAATCCGCTACAAAAAAAGTTAGCTTCGTTAAACGTTAAAGCGTTACATTTCGGAAGAATTGACGCAAGTTAACGTTAATCCGTTAATATGTGTAAAACTGCATATTTATATCGTTGCGTTAGTGAATTTATAAAACCTATTGGTTTAGGTTCTAATTCATTCATCAATTATCAACACGCAAATGATCACTGACAGTAATTTATAATGACAACAAACAAACAAACAAAACACTCGTCACTCGCGTGCAAGAATCGACGTCTTTATAAATATTATGTAGCAAAAAAAAGACTAGCAAAATTTTACTATAGAGAACAGTAGTAACTCATTCTGAAGAAAAATAATTTGTCGATAAATCATCGATCACTGACTGCACTATCCAGGCGACCGAAGCGGACGTGACGCGAGCGAGTCGAAAGGCGCGGTAATTTGGCTCACTTCACAACACATTGCGCGTCAGATGTGTCTTCTCGCGAAATATTTGCATACTTCACCAACGTATATTTTCTGTGATTCTTGGCTTAATTGTCGTTTCTACTTAGAATTTCATAATTTGAACTAGTTTTTTGGGAAAAATACTAAAAAACTAAGGTTTTTATGCTTACCGATTAAAAGAAATTTCTCCTTGTTTCATATTTGATAATAATAAGGTCAGTGAAATATATAATATCGAAAAGAACATCGTATCTTACAAATCCGCTGCGAAAACAACGAAGGAACTAGTCAGTTGTAGGTGCAAAATATCGTACATTATTTAAAACAAATAATTTCGTATTGCCTATGTAGGCATATAGCAGAATGTAGCTCGCAGATGACGCATCGGTTATTCTTTGAAATTGATCACCTAAACTAGACCACCCCTTTGCCCCTTTATCTCTTATTATTCCATGTCAATTTCACTAATATTCTAAAATATTCCTAGCTTTATTTACATAAAACTTATGGTATCAAGTATATATATATATATATATACTTGATACCATAAGTTTTATGTATATATATATATATATATATATATAAATATATATACCATATACTTTATTCCATAAGTTTTATGTAAATAAAGCTAGGAATATTTTGTACTTGATGCCTTTTTTAACTATTGTGTACTACATATCTAACTACAAAAATTTAATTCATTAACAGAATCTATAGTAGCAAATAACTGTTACAGTTACAGCTGTAGGTTTTAAGTGTAGTTGTAGTTTAAGTGTTGAAGTATGATCTTATTATAATAAGTTTATAATAATTATAGGCACCAATTGCAAAATAATTGTTTCACTTTGTCAGTGTTAGTGCAGGAGCACACGAGCAGTGCGGCGCCGCAACGTTGATATGTCGCAGCGACGCCGCTGGCGCCCCAGCAGCGTAGGTAATAAAAATGGATCGAAAAAGACGTCTGTTGTTGGCCATATTATTACGCACCGCCGAAATCGTGGTAGAAGCGTACGACAATACTGGGTCCGTCCCTTTATTGCGTTAAGGAACAAGTGATGGACAGTTCTTTCTACAAGAATATAAAGCTGCTAAGCTGCTGTTAGACGAAAAGAGGTTTTTCAGTTACAGAAGATTTAATCATCATTAAAACAATAAATATTTACTCTCCAATTTGGTTCTTTATATCACGAGAAAAATGATCATAGTCTGGAAATGAATTTTATGCAATTTGCTCCCATAGTTTTGTTTTAATTTTTTTATTTTAGACTTATCCTATAGAATTTCCCTTTCTTGAACTAATGTAATGTATGTAGTCCATATCAACATCTTCGTTGATACTCATTTTTTTAAATCTGAATCAAATCAACAAAAAACTAAGAAAGAAACGAAACGAGCGGGCAAGTACCTTTCCTTGTGACGCAAAAACAACTGAACGGTGTCGCTCCGATGTCGCAACGCATTCACCCGTCCCCGCTTCGTCTCGGCGGTTGCAAGTCAGGTGCGGCGCCCGCCCTATCTGCCCAAGGCGGTGCGCCATAGCAATGCTGCCGAGGTACGTCGCATTATAAATTATTTTTAATGTTTTAAATGAAAGGCCCCATGTCGACGTTGATATTTTTGTGAAACAATAGAAATTCCTTTTAGCTTTCTCACCGGTCTGTATTATATGTTCCAGGAATGTAAATTTATTTTTTAAAATAAGTCCTAGGTAACAAAGTGACTGTTTACGTTTCACATTGATGTTGTTCAGTTTAATGCAAGAAGTTGATATTCATGAACCTTTTAAAAATACTTGAAAGGTTTTATGTGCTGCAAAATCGATTTCTGTGGCCCCAACTCAATATTACGTTGAGGCACTTGTTGGCCTTGTTTTCAATTTCAGATCGCGAATTGGCTTGAATAATAAGAAAACCATCGTCTAAATAATAAATAATATGAATAACCTATCATAGAGCACAGGGGAGGCAAGGGAACACATAATAAATCATCAAAACTTATATTCCACAAGTGCGGCGATAGTACTGATCCTTGAGGGCAGCCGCACGTTAAGTTTTTGAAATGTGTGTATTTTTGCCGTTGCAAAAATACGAGTAAATTAAATAATAAATATTACGATAGCAGCCTCAGTTTCTTAACTTCAGTAGTAGCATTCACACATCGCCTGTGATTGGTGATGCAGAAATAGAAGAAGAAGTATATTTTAAATTTCAAAATTCAAAATTCTATAACTTTGAAAAATTTATTTCAACTATTACATAATTCTGTTATTTGTAAAAAACTGTATTTTTTTGAAATAAAAACGATTTTGATAAAATCAATTTATCTTTATAAGCACTATATAAACATGCTTGAACTCAAAGAAGATCAGTGATTATATGTATAAAAATTTTCCTTAACTTCTCGATTTAATGAAAATAGACTTAAGATTAAATTTGTTTCAATAAATGAAATATATTGTGTAGTGATTTTAATGTGCATGCTAATATTTAAGATTGTAAAGATTCTCTATTACTAATATAAGAATTGAATGTTCAATAATGCCACGCAATAATGTTTAAAACAAAGTCATATTATTGCTTACCTATTTTTGGTTATACTTGATATTTTATTTATAAAAAGACAGACATATTACGTTTTCTTCTACCCATCAGTAAAAACTTTATAGTCTAAATTATTAATACATAAACTTTATTTTTAATACTACAGTACAGTTTTACCATATACTTATTAATCTAAATTTACATTTAGTTGAACCTTTGTTAATATTGCGATTAAGTAAAATGTAGTATAATTTCATAATTTGCAGGTATTGGATTTCAATTTCAAGGGCCCGCAATAATATTTACATCATTAAAATATTTCAAGAATTCTCATTCTATAACGTTGCGTTACGTGGTTACGCTGCAGTCAAATATTCCTGGTAGGCTCACAGAAGTGTACCTATTTTGCACCAACGGATAACCGCTGAAGATAATTAGGCTATGCCGTACGTGAAAACCTGAAATATTTTGGTTACACCTCGTACCCACGAGTTTTTTTTGTGGTCGCGACTCATGACAGAAAAAACTACACTGTAAATAGAACTCTGCAGCTAACCTACAATAGAGCTGAAAATCGAAGTGTCAAGAGTAAAATGTCAGATTTGACAGCTGTAAAGGATTTTCAGCTGTGTTGTATTAGCGTAGAGTTAAATTATATTCTATCTATTTCTCTATTTCTAGTGCAGTCTTTATAGTGCAGTTTTTTCTGTCGCGACTACATAAAAACGCTCATGGGAACGTTGTCTTACTTTTGTATTTTTTTTAATGCAATAAAAATGATCCAATTATAGTGGTTTTGTTGTTTTATTTACCTTTTTAACCTAGTAATTGGGTCTTGGAATAAAAAAATCGATAATCATTACTTACGTAACTACTTATAGTTTTTTTTAATGTTTTTTTTTTCATTTTAGGCTTAAATCTTTTGCACTTTTAGACGATAATACGTACAAAAGATACGGTAAACTTTTTAATTTCGAACACCTTTTTTTTAATTCAAAGTGCCACCTCATATTACGTAGTATAGTTACATTCCCTTTGCAGTTTTTATGCGTCACAAGGTGGCACAAGGCACGTGCTGGCTCGTTTCGTTTTTTTCTTAGTTTTTGTTGATTTGATTCACGTTTTAAAAAATGAGTATCAACGAAAAAGATGTTGATATGGACTACCTCATTACATTAGTTCAAATAAGGGAAATTCTATGGGATAAGTTCAATGTAGACTTTAAAAATAAAAAAATTAAAACAAAAGCAGGAGCAAATTGCAAAAAAAAATCCAGACTATGATAATTTTTCTCGTGATAAAAAGAACCAAATTCGTGAGTAATTATTTATTGTTTTAATGAATTATTCTTTGTAGGTTCACTTTCGTCCTTTGAAAAAAGTTCGCCTTTATTCCTTATAGATCCACTTTCATATGTACAGCAAAGCAGAAAAGCGAAAGGAATGATAAGTTAGGTTTTGTCTCTCGAATTCAAAAAAAGAAAAAAATACCAATTGTTTTTAAATAATGTTACATTAAAACAAATTAGATTCAGACAAAATAAAAAAAATGTTTCTGTTTATTTAAAAAAAAAGAAAATAAAAATTGATCTTCTAAAATATGTAATTAAAGTAAATATCTTATGTCTACATTGTTTTAACGCAGTTCTTATTTCAATACATAATTATGTACGTTACATGCCGGCACGACCGGCAGTGAATTTGTTAAGTACATTTTGTTTACACAACTGTACCCAAAAATGTATCTATTAGGAAACACTACATTGGTTTTTAAGAATTGGATCTTTATGGAATAAAGGCGAACTTTTTTCATAACTGTATCTATCTACAAGGAGAGTGTACCTACGAGGAATAATTCGTTTTAATGATGATTAAATATTCTGTAACTGTCATTGTAGTGACCCTCTGTTGCTTATAAATTGCTTGCGAATTGATCTCTAATAACATTTGCTGCTGTCATCTCTTCATGCCAAATTATCTTTTAGCCCAAAGCCATCCCGATCTGCGACATAATTGTGTAGGACACAACATGCCTTTACAATGTCAGTAGCAAAATTATAGGACGCATCTATTGGTCTGTGAAAAATGTGCCATTTATTCGCCATAATCCCAAAAGCGCATTTGACATACGAGGGCGGGTCAATAAGTCCGTGACTTTTGGAATAAAACACAGATTTTTTGATAAATAAATCATTTTATTTTTCAACGTAGTCCCCCTTGAGCTCTATACACTTTGTCCAACGCTTCTCCAATTTTTTTATCCCTTCCAAAAAATATGATTTGTCGAGGTCCTCAAAATAGGCCTTTGTTTGCGAGATGACTTCATCATTGGAGTCAAATCTTTTTCCACCGAGCCATTTTTTCAGGTTTGGGAACAAGAAGTAGTCACTCGGAGCCACATCTTGAGAATAGGGTAGAGCGGGTAGATTGTGGGAGCAATTCATAGCCCAATTCATGGATTTTTGCCATGGCAACTGCACATGTGTGCACCCTTGCATTGTCTTAGTGAAAAATAACTTTTTTCTTGGCCAAATGAGGTCGGTTTTTTTTCAAATCCTCATTGAAGCGGTCCAATAAGTTGGCATAATATTCCCCATTAATTGTTCTTCCCTTTTGAAGATAGTCAATGTGGATTATCCCACGTGCATCCCAAAAAACAGTCGCCATAACTTTATTGGCTGACAAACCCACCTTGGCCTTCTTTAGCGCCGATTCACCCTTAGAAACACACTGTTTTGACTGTTGTTTGGTCTCTGGTGTGATGGATCCATGTTTCGTCCACGGTTAAAAAACTCCTCCATATTGTGATTAAACAACGCCAAACCTTCCTGTGAAGTTGTTACACGATTGCGTTTGTGGTCGACTGTGAGCAAACGCGGCACCTATCTTGCGGAAAGCTTTCTCATGCCCAAGTAATCATTCAAAACCACTGAGCCATGCGAGATGCCTATGGCTTCCACAATCTCTTGCACTTTCAATCTTCGGTCGGCCAACACCATATCGTGAATTTTTTCGATTGTTTCGGGTGTAGAGACCTCAACTGGGAGTCCAGGACGTTCGGCATCTTCAGTGCTTGTAAGGCCACAACGAAATTCAGTAAACCACTTTTTTACCATTGAAATCGATGGTGCAGAGTCCCCATAGTATTTATCAAGCTTAGCCTTGGTCTCGGTAATGGTTTTTTTTCGCAAAAAATAATGCTTAATAAGCACACGAAATTCACTTTTTTCCATTGTTTCCTTAAGTTACTGGATAGTCTGATAAAGATAGCTGTAAAACACAAACTAACTGACGCAGCAAGTTCAAATTTTGATAGGAGTCAACTGACAGATGCCTGTTGACAGGAGTAGTGTTGCTTTTTCAGTAAGGAGGTTATAAATTAAAAAAGTCACGGACTTATTGACCCGCCTTAGTATCTTCTGGCCCTGCTGAGATGATAATTATTGTAAACCGTCCATATGGACGAATAATGTGGTTGCTCAGTCTAAAGGCTTTGTCACCTACAAATACAAACGGGGTTCGTCTATTGCAACCACACAGTGGCTGGGGATCAGCCATTGGTAGGTAATTATTAATAAGTAACTCATAAGGTTTTGAATTTTGAAAAACAGTTGAATTGCATTCTTTACCATATGCGCCAATGTCGATAAAAATAAATTTGTACTTTGAGTCCACAACAGCTAACAGCACTACAGAGAAAAAAGCTTTGTAATTTAAAAATAGCCAGCCATTATTAGAAGGATTACGCATGCGAATATGCTTCCCATCGATAGCAACGATATAGTGAGGAAAATTCGCCCTTAAATCGAAACTAGATACAGTTTTTTGAATCTTTCTGTTGTTAGTTCAGGAATGTTGTATCGAAGAATATTTTTCCATATAGCACAGCAAACTCTCCTAATCATATTATATCGAATCGTAGATTTTCCACGTTTGAATTTGTACTACAATTCTTGTATGGATTTTCCGCTTCCATCAGCATAACATAAACAAAAATGTTTATGTTATGCTGATTGAATATGTTATTTTCAGGTAATAGTATAGTAAAAAAATGGAGAAGTGTTAAAGATAACTTCTATAAGTATTTTAAAAAATTAAAGAAGCTTCTAAATCCGGCTCAGGAGCTAAAAAACTGAAAAAATATAATTTTTATAATCAACTTCTATTTTTAACAAAAATTGCACAAAATGAGACACACAATAGCTTAGATGTAGCTGGAGAAGCCAACACCAATTCTACAAGCGATATTGCACCGGAGTCTTCACGTTATGTTCCTATCACCCACAAAAGAACAATGCAAGCTGATGGTTTTAAAAAGGAAGCATTATAAGCCCTTACGGAGCGTGAATATCATTTTAAGGGTACGAGGGCGGGTCAATAAGTCCGTGACTTTTGGAATAAAACACAGATTTTTTGATAAATAAATCATTTTATTTTTCAACGTAGTCCCCCTTGAGCTCTATACACTTTGTCCAATGCTTCTCCAATTTTTTTATCCCTTCCAAAAATATGATTTGTCGAGGTCCTCAAAATAGGCCTTTGTTTGCGAGATGACTTCATCATTGGAGTCAAATCTTTTTCCACCGAGCCATTTTTTCAGGTTTGGGAACAAGAAGTAGTCACTCGGAGCCAAATCTTGAGAATAGGGTGGATGTGGGAGCAATTCATAGCCCAATTCATGGATTTTTGCAATGGCAACTGCACATGTGTGCACCCTTGCATTGTCTTAGTGAAAAAGAACTTTCTTCTTGGCCAAATGAGGTCGGTTTTTTTTCAAATCCTCATTGAAGCGGTCCAATAAGTTGGCATAATATTCCCCATTAATTGTTCTTCCCTTTTGAAGATCGTCAATGTGGCTACGGCATAAAATTTATATAAGCAGCATAGCTTATCATTTAATTGATAACGTCACAAAAAGTGATATTATAGCAGTATAACTGATCATTAAATTGACAACCATAAAAAAGTTACATACCAGCACAGCGCATCAATAAATTGAGGACGGTTTAAAAAAATGTAAAAAAGAAATTAAAGCAGTATAGCTGATTATTTAATTGATAACGTCACAAAAGTGACATAAAAGCAGTATAGCTGATCATTCAATTGATAACGTTATAAAGGTGACATAAAAGCAGCATAACAGCTGGTCATTAATAGTATAAATTACTAAATAATGTTGTGTATTAAAGTATACCAGTGTTTAAATGCTTATTTATGATGACATTCATACTATAACTTCATACAATATTATGTACTCTCTTATGTCCGTTGCTATACCTATTGAAGAAATGAATAAATGGTTGTTACATTTTGGTTGCTAGAACTCGCAAGAAGTGTTTTATAATATCGCCTCATAAAGTTGATTCGTATTTTGCATCAGAACTGGTCCAGTTTCGGGTACACCTAGTTAAGCAACGTAATAAATTATTATGGACACAAGAGTCGATTTGAATTTAAGGAAGGACAAATGAGTAGAAGGAAAGATGCTGCGAATAGGAGATTCACTTACATAAGGTAAAGTCGAGTTCAAGAAACAAGATAAAAAAATAATAAAAAATTTAAACAAACATTGTGAGGTATAGGCTTGAATAATAAATCTGACAAATTTTCCTAAACACAGGGTCGTGTGGATAGTTGTCAATTCGTATTATGTGAGACGCTAGATTACAATCACACGGACTACAGTCCGTCCAAGTAAAATCGCTTATTGTTTTCGAATGACATGTATTCTACTTTGGGTTGAGTGATTTATATTTTTATTATTTTCACTTTTGACAAATTATTATTGTTTATCGAAGATATTAAATACGTGGAAAAATCACTTACGGTGCAGTTTTACGAGAATTGTGTTAACGGAGGAGTATGAAGTTTAGTTTAGCCGGTAAAATAGGCTTATGTGGAGGAAGGTGTAAATAAATCTAATATTATTTTAAATAATGCTTATTATGTAGCGTAGAAGGACATACAATTAAGGAAAATAAACAACAACACACAATACTTCAGATTATTACTAACATACACTACCGTGCGTTTGATATATCTGATTTTATTACACGTAAATGTTGGTCATTCTGCCACAAATCTACATATTATAGAGAAAGTAAATTACTCTATGCACAAATCACAATATTTACATATTTTGACGACATGGCGACCTCTAGTATGATTAATTATTATCTCTCTGCTTTGGAGCTTGGCTCTCGACTCGGAGGTCGTGGGTTCCCACGTTAGAAAAACAAAAAATGCTGTTTTCAAATTTGGTTAGGACGATGCAGGCTGATTATCTGATTGTCTGACAAGAAAGATGATCCATGCGTCGGATGGGCATGTAAAAAGTTGGTCTTGCGCCTGATCTCTCGCCAGTCGTATAGGTTATCTGGGCTACGAGAGTAAAGGAAGACAGTGTGCTCTTGTGCACTGCGCATACACTTGGGTGCTATAAAATGACTCCTACGTAACTGTCCTGGTTTCAATAAAACCGGCCTGGATCGTCAGATGGTTTTGTGGATGTAAGCTACCTTTGAGAAAGGAAATGATATAAATAGTTGTGGGACGGAAAACACAATATTTACTATCGCAACATAGGAACTATGAGACAGAAATAAGAGTAAAATTCCAATGGACGTATTGGAAATTGATGAGGATAACGAATTGAAATGTGATAAGTTGGGGGACTCGAGAGTGTGAAGGTAATTTTAATTGACAATAAAGCATGGTATATAAAATACACATCTTCTATGTGACAGAAGTTGGAATAAGGCATGGAGAAGACAAACATGTGTATAAGGAATTTGAAGACTTTTTCCATGGTTGTAAAATATCCAAATTGGCATACTAAACACGGTTTATCAACAGAATATCTATTCTGGTTGAAGGAAGCGTTTGCAACAAGATCAGAGTTATTAGATATATTCTCTCTTAGTATGAGCTCCAAATACACTAAAGGCGAGAACCACCGAACGCGATGGCCGACGGGGTTATACATAATTTTTCGTATCGCATTGACGATCCTATCCGTAGCCGTGGTATCGCTCGTAATGGGTCTTCAATAAGGAAAGTTTCCGTTGATGTCTATACATCAACGGAAACTTTCCTTATTGGAGTTTTCATGTTAATTGGGGCGGATTACGTTAGTCGATAGGGGAAGTAAATAATAACGTGCCCTTTCCAGTTTACACATAATACAAAATCTAATATAGATATGCAGTCGTTAAGGAAATACATCGAAAATAACTGTGGAGTTGCAACAACAAGTTGGAAGAACATAACTCTTTTCTACCGTACCCTGTTAGACACAGAAATAGGGAGGTTGAGTGACAGAATTCACGATAACTTCAATTTTTTAAGGTTGGCTAAGTTGAAAAGAGTATACAGAGGGAGAAGGAAAGCAAAAGGGTTAAAAAAATAATTGAAATTGAGATAAAGAAGTTTGGAATAATTCAACAGAAAAAAAAGAACCAAGACGAAGTGTAGAAAAAGGTTTGAGGGCATGGGAAGGTTTTGGAGGACAAAGAGAGAAAGGTAAAACTCACGTCGGATCAAGGGGTAAAGGAAATAGGGAAGAAAGGTAAAGAGCGTAGTCGTGGAAATGATAAGGAAGGTAAATGTATTGATTGGAATTGAAAGCAGATTAATTGTGTTTTCTAAATTATTAATTAAATGCATCCTATTCCCATGGTGTGCGATCGTCAATAAAATCATTGACACTATATATATAGGCTGTTCTTTATCTACTTTTGTCAATTTATTAATAGACAGATTTTGAACGTTTTCTGAGATTCTATTGTATAGGCATATTCACCTTTAAAATATTCATTGACTTTACTTAGTCTGAGCACCGGTATATTATCTAGTTTGTGTTTATTTCTAGTGTTCATACAGTAATTATTGCTGTTCGTATTGAACATACTTAAATTTGTTCTAACACACAACACATTGTCCAAAATGTATTAAGAAGCGACGGTCAGAATCCTTTTTCTTTAGACTTTTCTCTCATAGATTCAAAGCAGGACATTTTGTAAATCGAACGTATTGCTCACTTCTGCAGCACAAATATTGTATTAATTGGCAATTCTCCATAAAAGAATGCCGTAAGACATTCTACTATGAAAATAACTAAAATAAACTAGTCGCGCCGTATCTTCGTCAGAAACTTCCCTAATTTTTCTGACTACATATGCTGCAGAACTGAGTATATCTGCAAGATTAGCAATATGAGGATCCCCACTGTAATTTAGTATCTAGTGTTATACCTAGAAATACAGTGGTGTCCGCTAAGTTCATTTTCTCATCATGTAATAGTATATTGGTTTGTACTTGCCTAACATTGGGCAGAGTAAACTTTAAACATTTTGTTTTATTTGAATTCAAAAGTAAATTATTATCATTAAACCGATTTACTATTTTCGAGAGAGCGCTATTTACCTCGTCATAATTTGACTGTTGTCACTTAACATTAAAAATTAGTGAAGTGTCATCGGAAAAAAGTACTATCTTATCATCATTATCTTTAACTAGATAAGGTAAGTCATTTATTTACATGAGAAAAAGAAATTGGCATAAAATGGGATCTGTGGGACGTATAATTCTATTTTGGTCCCAGTGGACCTTTTACTATAATTTATCTCTACCCTTTCAATTCTTTTTTTATGGTAAGAACTCAAAAGGTCGAGTGAAGTATACCATAGTGGTGCAATTTTCTGATCAATGTAGCATGCTCAACACAATCAAATGCCTTGGAAAGGTCGCAAAATACACCTAATGCATCCTGTGACTCCTCCGAAGCTTCAAAGCTTCTACAAAGAAGACCAGTATCCGTTGTGGATCTACCCTTAGTATTGATTATTGTGTAATAAATTATTAGAATTAAAATGTACTAATAAATGTCTTAAAATTATTGTTTCAAAAATTGTACTAAAAGTCGGTAGAATCGATATATGCCTGTAATATGTCGGATTAGATTTATTTCCACCTTTAAATAATGGTATTATAACCTTTTTATACAATCATTGAAAATCATAGCTAGATAAGGAGCTACGATGTCCATTATTGATTTAATAATTTTTGTAGACATGCTCCAGGGATCAGCAGTATTTTTAATATTCAAAAATTTAAATGTGTTAGTAATGTCTCTGGAGTCAATTTCGTTAAACTTAAAATTGACATCATATTCCTTTACATTGTCTCTGAGTAGATTTACAGCTTCTTTTTTTTTGGGCCCATTTTCTGGGCCTGCCTGTTCCCCCAACAGCTAGGTCAGGACAATTTTTTGCTTTTACATTTTACATTTATATTTAGTTTTATATTACTTACATTTCCTGTTCATTAACAATTTCTTTAAATAAGTAATTCTACTCTTGGCTTCTACACTCATTCTATATTACATAATTAATATAGTTTTTCTTAAGTCTAGTTTACACTATCCATTACATTACATCATGCCTTTATTTTACAATCCTCGTATGTTTTTGTACTCGTCCTTTCCTTAGTTTTACATTTTACATTTCTTTACATTTCTCTTTTACGTTTTCACTTCAAATACATTATTTTCCTATTGACTTATGTATCCGGTTATTACATTCATTTTCTTGTTTTCTATAACAATTTCTACTTCACATTTTTACTTTACTTACTTATCTATAGAATCTTATCTACTCGGTCTGTAAATTTTCTTTTAATTAATATCTTCACATTACTAATTATACTGCAACCGTAGCATATGATAGCCAGGAAGAATAGACGTAATAGTACCAGTACGGCCAACACAGCGGAAAATCCTAGTTGGAATTTGTCAAAAATTGTTTTTTGACTAGACTAAATAGAATTAGATGTCCCACAGGGATCCATTTTATGCCCATTTCTTTTTCTCATGTATATAAATGACTTACCATATCTAGATAAAGATAATGATAATGAGATAGTACTTTTTTCCGATGACACTTCACTAATTTTTAATGTGAAGTGACAACAGTCAAATTACGACGAGGTAAATAGCGCTCTCTCGAAAATAGTACATTGGTTTAATGATAATAATTTACTTTTGAATTCAAATAAAACGAAATGTTTAAAGTTTACTCTGCCCAATGTTAGGCAAGTAAAAAACCAATATACTATTAAAAGATGAGAAAATGAACTTATTGGACACCACTGTGTTTCTAGGTATAACACTAGATAGTAAATTACAGTGGGGATCCTCATATTGCTAATCTTGCACATAGACTCAGTTCTGCAGCATATGTAGTCAGAAAAATTAGGGAAGTTTCTGACGAAGATACGGCGCGACTAGTTTATTTTAGTTATATTCATAGTAGAATGTCTTACGGCATTCTTTTATGGAGAATTGCCAATTAATACAATATTTGTGCTGCAGAAGTGAGCAATACGTTCGATTTACAAAATGTCCTGCTTTGAATCTATGAGAGAAAAGTCTAAAGAAATAGGATTCTGACCGTCACTTCTTAATACATTTTGGACAATGTGTTGTATATTAGAAACGAAAACGTTAAGAACTGATAAGGAGAATTTTATGTCAGGGACGGAAATAATATCAGGAATAGGAGAAATATGCATTGTTATATTTATATTTATATATTACCACTACTCCTACTACCCTTTCGATATTTTCCTTATTTCCATCTTTAACTTCTTCATAATTTGATCTTATTTCTGTCGTTATCAATTCAACTGTTTATAGATTTGTTTCCATTACATAATCTTTTATGTTTTCTATCTTTTCAATCATCAATCCTTTCATTCTTCTATATACCTCGATAATTACTTCCTTACATTCACATTCTTTCCAGCATTCCTGCACCACATCCATTTCACACTGTACTTCCGCTTCCCTAGTTTCCGTATTTTCATTTACCCTTCCCATCGCCTTCAAGTCGCCTTGTTAAGTAGGCAGAGCCTACTTAACAAGGCGACTTTCCCTATGTGATTAGAAATTTTTGTAAGGTTATTTGCTAAACCAGTCTTTTCCAGTAAACCAGTCAGTCACTTTGTTACCTAGGACTTATTTTAGAAAATAAATTCACATTCCTGGAACATATAATACAGACCGGTGAGAAAGCTAAAAGGAATTTCTATTGTTTCACAAAAATATTAACGTCGACATGGGCCTTTCATTTAAAACATTAAAAATAATTTATAATGTGACGTACCTTGGCAGCATATGCTATGGCGCACCGGCTTCGGCAGATAGGGCTACAATAGTAGCGGCCCGTCGTAAACTTTTGCAAAGCTAACGTCTCGCCTTAATATTTTTATGTAAGGCATACCGTACCGTAAGTACTGAAGCACTTCCAGTCTTAGCCGGAGTCCTACCAGTGGATTTAAATATACAGGGTCGTGCAGCACTATATTATAAAAAAAAAAAAAATACTAACCCTGAGTTTTTAAGCGCGAAAGAGAGTAATAAGATAACTAGATTATTCGAGCCATTAGATATTTCTATACAGAACCTAATTTCTGAGTGGCAGGAACAGTGGGACAATACTATCAAAGGGCGTCACCTATGTAATTTCTTCCCTTCGGTACGCGATCGACTCTCTAAGCAATGGATAGAAATAGATCACTACGTCGCACAATTTTTGACAGGTCACGGTAACTTTAAAGCGAAACTTTTTGGATTTACATTAGGCTCGTCTCCGCTATGCGAGTGTTCGACCGCAGGTAGCCCTTATGAACAAACTGCTCATCACATACTCTGGGAGTGTGATCACTGGTATGACGAAAAAATCGAAATGTTGAACAGCGTCCACTGACTTTTTGTCATCACAATTTTTGCTGTCTCCTGCTTTGCTTGGGGAGAGAAACTGGAATACTTGCTACTCCTCCTACAATCTTCTGATTAATTTCGTTGCGGATTCCAAGACAGATTTAGCATGTCCCCCGGGCACCCCTGAGATCATATCAAAGGGTTTTTGCGGTTGGTTACCACTGTCGATCCTGGCTACACAGGAGTTACAGTGGTGTTTAAGTGTGGTGGGCCAATTGCCCGATAAAAAAATAAACCAGTCTTTAACTCGCCCCTCATGTTCCTAGTCTGATTTAGCAAATATATACTATTTTTCACCGTATTTGATGTTTCAGCCAGAAGGGCGTCAAGACTCTTGACGCCCTTCTGGCTGGTCGACAACGCAGGTTTACAGCATCTGCAGGTGAGGAATTTAAATTTTTCGTAGTTGAGACCGGAATGTCACCAAAAAAATTTTCGAAGACCGACGCAACTTCTAGGTCAGTAGTAATCTGATTATTTTCAAAATAAAGTTCAAAATCGGAGCTACGACAGGTGACATTTCCTTCTTTCCATGTAGTTTTAATTTTATTGTTGGATTTCTTAATCGTATTCTTTATTTATAGAGCCTTAGCAGCTTTACATACTCTTTTAAAGGTTTTTGAATTATTTTTAACATATGTTTTAAAGGTTTCACTATTATTAATACATTTTTCATCATATAATTCATATAATTTTGCTTGCTTATTTTAATTCCTGCAGTTGCCCATTCGATAAAGTTACTTTTTCTATTATTAAGTCTAACCGTATTACTAGTAAATACTGAATTAAATTGGGTTCTTATTATCCTAAATAATTTGTTAAAACCTTCATCTGAGCTATTTGACCCATCTAACAATTGAATATTTGAATTTAAATTACTTCTAAATCTCTCAATACGTTTGTATTCACAGGAACAAACAAATGATGTCCTTGATGCTACTGTCACAAATAACATTAAAAGAAGCTAACTGTCCTCGATGATCAGAGCTGAGCTTATTAATTTTTTACTTTTTACTTGAAGTAATATTAGTGAATATATTATCAATACAAGTGGCCGTTGTATCACGCACTCTTGTCGGTTCATGAAACAGTTCAAAAAGTGTCAGCAAGCATATGCTTTATTTAATTTTATACTTTTTTTTTGCTTTTCTTTTCCTGGCAAAAATGTAGCAGTAAGTATTAAATATACTATAGTGATGGTGATGATCACGAACATAATTTTGGCAATAACAAAATTTCAAAGATCTTGATATCGGTGCATAAAACTCTCATGAGTAGTTATTACCTATATCATCATAATAATATTATATGTTGGTGTTTCATGTGAAGATAGTGGTGATGATGATGATGATTGAAATTATTATTTCTTATTTCCGAATGAAACTTAACAAGCTTTTTTCGGAAAGTCAATAGAAAAATGCTACCACCGGTTCAACCCTAACCCGCCGAGAAGAACCGGCGTAAGAAACCGCACGGGGCCATCTTTTAGCAAAAAGATGGAAAATTGTTCTTTTAAAAGAAATAAATATTTTACATTGTAAACTTAAGTCTATGTTAAATCTTCTCTATAAATTAAATTTTAATATTCCTTCCAGATACCGTAGATAAAACCCTCCACTGTCAGTCCCAGTTTACAACACTAACTATAGAAGAAATTCCTTTTTGGTGCGCCCAAGTATTACCTTTAATGCAATATGTAAAGAACTAGACTTAGATCCCTTTGTTACTAAAGTTGCTAAAGCAAGATCGGAATTGAATAGAAATTTTTTTGATATTGTTAGTTAATGTAAGTATGGTACTTGTATTATTTTTAAGTATATTAATCAAAATTTCTAAGTTCAAATTTCTATGTACTTACATCTAGGTTCATTTCTTATTATTGTTGGTTGCTTGTGATTGCTGTTAAGTTTGTTTAATTTTATATTTTATAGCTATTAGTGGATACCTATTATTGGCTTAACTCTCATTTATCTGCTTTCTACTCTTTAGTTATAAGCTGTTGGTTCCCCGAATAAATAAATAAAGTAAAATGAAAATAAAATAAATATAAAAATTAAGTCAGAAGTACATAAGTTCATAGAGGCAGACAGCCTTGCAGGGGAGTATCTTATTCCCAATGTGTGCAATCGTTAACAAAATCATTTACTTTGTAATAAGCTTTAGCATACAAATGTTCTTTGACTATTTTTTAAATTTATTAATATAAAGGTTTTGAACGTTTTCTGGGACCCGATTGTATAGGCGTATACATTGGCCCTTAAAAGATTTACTTACTTTGCTAAGTCTTATCACTGGTACATCTAGTTTATGCTTATTTCTAGTGTTTATACAATGATTATCACTTTTCTTCTTGAAATCGCTTAAGTTCTTCTAACGTTTAATAAATTATCCAAAATATACTGAGAAGCTACGGTCAGTATACCTATTTCTTTAAACTTTTCTCTCAGAGATTCAATATGGGACATTTTATAAATAGCACGTATTCCTTTTCGAGCTATTGCTCGCTTCAGCAGAAAAATTGAATTTATGTCGGCAGCATTTTCCCATAAAAGTATGCTATAAGACATTCTACTATGAAAGTAGCTGAAATAAGTCAGGCGTGCCGTTTCTTCTTCTGAAATTTCTCTAATTTTTCTGACTGCATATTATGCTGCAGAACCTAGTCTAGTTGCTAGGTTAGCAATATGAGGACCCACTGTTATTTAAAATCTAGCGCAATACCTAGGAATATAGTGGAGTCTACCAAGTTCATTTTCTCATCATTGAGTAGTAAATTGGTTTATACTTGCCTAACATTTGGCAAGCTAAGCTTTAAACATTTTGTTTTATTTGAATTAAAAAGTAAATTATTACCACTAAACCAGTTTGCTGTATTTGAGAGAGCACTGTGTACCTCGTCGTAATTTGATTGTTGTCACTTCACTTTAAATATTAGTGAACTGTCATCGGCAAAGAGTACTATCTCATGTCTATTTTGAACTAAATAAGGCAAGTCATTTATGTAGATGAGAAAAAGAAATTGACCTAAAATAGATCCCTGTGGGATACCTAATTCTATTTTAGTCCCAGCTGAGTCCCTTATGCCATAGTGGTGTAATTTTCTGACTAGTGTAGCATGGCATGTTTGTTTAAATGTCATGTTTGTGTAAAACAAATGCTTTGGAAAGGTCGCGAAAAACCCCTCATGCATCCTGCGCCTCCTCCCTCGAATATACTACAAAGAAGCTCGACCTGCAATGCAATCTGCATCTGACTCGATACCTGCATGACCGACGTTTAGTAAAACCGAATTGTGTTACTACACAATATTATCAATATCAATAATTTATTGCATACTATGCAATAAATTATTTCTATTAAAGTGTAGTGTTAGTTGATTTAAGATAATTTTTTCAAATATTTTATTAAAAGTCAACAGTATCGATATCGGTCTATAATTTACTGGGTCAGACTTAATTCCAGCTTTGAAAAGAGGCTGTGGCGGATAAATTTGCGCCACGACCCTAAATCGCGCTATCGAAGTTTTCACAGCTCGGCGCTATATACACAACATCCGAAATGCATACAGGTGGGCTTCGGCCTGACCGAGCATACCACCTCGTTCGGTCGGAGATCTCCTCTTCCCACAAATCATAACCTTACTATGCTTCATTAAGTCAGGAAATACACCACTTTTTATACAATTGTTAAATATTATGGCTAGGTAAGGAACTACAATGTCAACTATTGATTTGATAATTCTGGTAGACATACCCCAGAGATCGGTAGTATCTTTAATATTCAACAACTTAAATGTATTTATAATATCTCTGGAATTACTTTCTCTAAATTTAAAATTGACATTACATTCCTTGACGTTATCTCTGAGTACCTGCTGAGTAAGAGCTGCAGGCGAAAAATTTAGGCAATTTGTAGTTGAAACCGGAATGTCAGCAAAAAACTTCAACTTCAAAGACAGAGCTACGACAGGTAACTTGTCCAGTCTCACTAGCAATTATTTTCCATGTGGTTTTTATTTGTTATTAGAATTTCTGATTCTATTTTTTTATATTTTATTTTATTTTATTTCGATTTCTAAAAGAGCTCCGTGGCGTAGTGGGTAGATCGTTTGATTCGCACTCGAGAGAATGCAAGTTCGAATCCCAGGTTGTGGCGTGTACCAATGAGACTTTTTCAGACCTCAAGTACATTATACGGACGCTCTAAACAAAAAAGGAAAACATCGTGAGGAAACCCGTACATGGTTGGCCCCAGACGTATTGACCAGTCATTCTTCTGGACTAGGCTGACTCATGACTTTGTTGTGAGAATGCCGTATGTGCTTGGGCTACCATACGACATTTAAAAAACCAACTGTCCCAGGTACTGCAGTATTTCAAGAGTGGTTACTTCGCTCGGAGAATACTGTATAAATCATCCAATACCGGATGGAAAGGCCTTAGTTTTTTTTAACTGCTTAACATACTTTTGTAATCATTTTTTTTAAACTTTTTAAATATGTTTTAAGTCTATCAGTATTATTTATAGATTTTTCGTTATGTAATTCGAATAATCTTTGCCTACTTTTTATAATTCCTGCAGTTAACCAGTCATTAAAATTTATTTTACTACTGTTGGGTCTGACCGTTTTAGAAGTAAATACTGAATTAAATTGTGTTCTTACTAACTTAAATAAACTATTAAAATATTCATCTGAGGTGCTGGACTCATCCCAGTACTGAATATTTTCAGCTAATTGACTTCTAAATTTCTCTATACGTTTTTTAATTATAGGGGTAAACACAATCTTTTCTTTCGGATTATTGTCACATTTAATATTAAATTAAGCCAGCTGTCCACAGTGATCAGAGCTAAGAATGAAGATATTAATTATTTATTTTTTATAAAGGGTAATAAATATTAGTAAAAACATTGTCAATGCAGGTAACAGTTATATCACTTACTCTTGTTGGTTCATTAAATAAGTTAAAAAGATTATACGATTTTAACAATGATGTGAATCTAACAGTGGTGGAGTTTGAGTTTAATAAATTAATGTTAAAATCACAACAACTTACAATTGTTATACGCACATATTTTTGTTAATATTTGTTCCATAATTTGTTCAAATGAATCGTATAAATCAGATGGAGGCCTGTATACGCTTACAATAATAAGATGACTCAACTCTATACAAGCTACCTCACTTATTCGTTCTGTAGAGAGGCTCACGATATCTTTACGTTCCTTAAATTTTAAAGTATTTCTAATTAATATCAAAGAGCCTCCTCTAATGGCTTTTTCTCTACTAAACGATTACTGTGAGTGGTATAATGGCATATGCTATGCTTTAAACAACGCCAGAATCCCCAAACATGTATCTTTAAGGACTTAGGAGTTCTACCCATACATTTTGAATTTTGAATGTATTTACATTATTGCATATCAAGTTGTCACACAAATTGTCGTAACACGTAATTTGTGAAACCTCTCCCTAAGCGTGGCGGGAGGCCCGCACTCGCCATACACGATTTGTTTTCCCGAAAATCCCGTAGACAACAGTAGAACACACGGTAGAAAATACGGTAAGCCTTGTGGAAATAAACCTGAACGGACTGTATTTCCATTATGATGTGTTTTTGTACTTTCATCGAATACAATCACTTCATATTTTTTTCTTTACCTTTTTTAGGGTTCTATAGGGTTGGTAGGGTTTTATACATGACTTTTTTACAAAGTCGACTATTTTCGAGTAATCGTCCTCCAAAATGGTTTGTAAGTTGGCCCCTAGCATTTCTAAACTATAGGAGATAGAAACTTATAAGTTTCCATGCTAATAGATCATGCTAAAAACTCTTTAGAAAAATGATTGGATTATATAACGAAATCGGATACAAAGTTTTGAAGTAATTTTAAAAAACCTATTACGCGTTGATACTTATGGAACCCTTCTTAGACATGTGCTGACATGCCCAGAGAGTGTTATGCATTGTTAGGTTTTTTATAATCTACACTAATATTTACAAGAACTTATAGAAACTTATAATAAAAATAATGATTTGATATATCAGGGTACACCGCTTTTACAACAACAATATACCTACTATAGTACTTAAGAGAACAAACATTGCTCGGAGTTTTAATAGTGCGAAAAACAAATAAAAATTATTAAGTATAGATAAAGAAAGAAAAAAAAAATCGTCTGACCGGGATTCGAACGCGAGGCCAATTGGTCAACAACGCTAAAAGCTACGGATATCTGACATTAGATGGCGAAATTACTCATATCATATTAATATTAAACGACGAAAAAAAAAACATGACAAACAAAGATCCTCATGTCGTCGGCATATAGGTCAAGTTGGAGGTAAAATAACTATAAACGGAATTTCAACAATAAATTCGAATGATTTTGAGCAGAAAAAAGCGGAAAAAATGACAGTCTTCACAGCAAGAGGCTTATGCTACTGTCGGGTTCCATAGATATGAAAGAGAAGGAATGACAGGTCAGCATTTCGCGATGTTTAATTCGACTCGTCCGAATTATTTATCATTGAAATAAATTAATCATAACGAATATCTTAATCCAATCGAAAAATAAAAATGACAATTCTCTTCCTTTTATTATGTATTACGAAACTGTAATCAATTTTCTCATATTTTTTGTTCACAAATAATACATTTAAAACTCCAAGAATATCAATTTTAATGGTTATTTTATGATTTTTTTTATCGAGAAAATTGACAGAAAACGTGGTTTGAAATCAAAGGTCCCCTTACAAATATGATCCAGATTATCATTTTTGACGTGATAACGTCTTATAATTCGATGGAGCCGGTTGCAAGCACGAAAAAACATGACTCATGCGTTACCAAGTACCGTTACCTGTTACCGTTACCAAGTACCAGCGTTACCTCGCATTTTATTATTATTATTATTGTTGTTGTTGTTATTGTTGTTGTTGTTGTTGACTTTGTCACGTTCAACTATCGTCAGTAAACCGATTTTACAGACAACGGATATTTTTTTTTGCTGTACTAAAATGTATTCATTCATCTCAGAAAAATATTTAAGAAACCTACATATTTATACGATGTACCGCGCTTTAAGCATTACAGGAGGTAACATTATCCCGGTCTGTCTGAGTTTTAGGCAGGTTTGAGTATGAAAGACCAACGGTTTTCTAAAAAGGAGGAGGAGGCAAACAGATTGACGTATATCTTTACCTTGTCCTATGACCTTTTGTCTCTCAAAATTCTTACACGTTCAGGGCGGTCGGTCTGGCAACTAGTCAAGAGTAGGACTGCCACACTTGCATTTTTATCAGTCTCTAGTTGGTGCGCAGCCGTGTATCAAAACACTTTTCTTGTTCCTTATGACCTTTTTTACTCAAAAAATCTTCACACTTTTGGTAAATAAAAAAGATCTGCTAGGTTTAGAACCACCAGACCGGCGCGGCAGTTTTATATCATACTTTTGGGTCTCTAGCGATCTACAGTGATCCAATGTTTGTTCGCAATGACCTTCTTCTTTAACCGACTTTCTCCAACTTTATATATATATTGTATGTTCAATGATAATTCCGCCGTCTGTGGAACGATTTTCAAAATTCTTTTTTTGATGTAAAGGGTCTCGTTCAACCAACCAATTTCACCAAAAAAAAATTCACCAAAGTGGTTACTTGATGATGGGATCCATGAGGAATCTAGGGAACTCTTCGAAATTTATATGGACACATATAGTGATTTTGACTTTTTCTGAAGTAACCCAAGTATATGGCTACCAAAAAGTAAAATTTTTCATCTAGGTATACCCTGGATTCTGGACCCAAAAGTATTGAACAGTATTCCTGACTCCTCATAGATACATGTTTTGAGATTTCGGTTTTTTTTAAAGAACTGCTAGCATAAGCCGCTATGTCAATATAAAGTAATCATCATCATCACCACCATGTTCATCACACCATATAACATCACATTATGACGATATAACTTCTCATAATATTTTACACCGACATGGATATCTTTGAACATTACTTTGGCGTTTGTGAACATATTTGCAAAGTTCTATTGTTTCTGTAAAGAGTATAATTTCAAAATCGGTCCTTTAATCCCTAAAGTTGTTTTTATAATCTATTAGCAAAATAATTTACTGTAGTGATGTATTGTAGTCTAGCGACAGTGCCAAAAATTTAGGCCTAATTATTGATTGCAACCTGTCGTGGTATGCTCATATTATTGGTATAAGCCTAAAGTTACATCATTCTTTGCATACATTCAAAATACTACAAAATTTTCTTCCTCTATCCACTAAAATTCTTCTAGCACAATCCTCCTTATTATTTCCATCTCCATCCATCCATTTCATCAAATTCTTGTTATTTCCACTGATAGATTACGCTGACTCCTGTATTTGGATATAACTGAGAAGCTCTTGTGTAAACTTGAACGTCTCCATTATTTGTGCATACGTTTTATTTTTGGACTGCGCAAATTCGTTCATATTACCCAGTTTCGGAATAAATTACAATGGCTTCCCATCAGCCTTCGACGGAATTTTAACATTTTAACCCTGTTGTTTAAAATTCTAAAATTGTCCAATTCTCCTTCTTACCTATTTGAACGATTTCCATATACTGTCCCGAGTGACAGGCATCTGCGTACTTGTAACCCAAAAAAGGTACTCGACACCCCTTGGTGTAACTCTAATTTCTACGCCAACTAGTACACGATCCGAGCTTCCCAGCTGTGAAATGCTTTACCTGAACATGTGCGGCAGACTCCAACAGTGGTCACATTCAAGACTAGGCTGAAGAATCGTTTCTTATTGTCATCAGCAACAAAATAGTATATTATTTAATCACATTATTATTATTTATTAGGTTCATTAATTTTTGTTTAATATTCTTTTATGTAGGTATCATAATATTTATAATATGTATTAGTATTAGTAATAGTATATTGTATTTATTAGTTTATTATCATTATTTGTAAGTAATTGTCTCTTTTCCAATCTGATATTATTCTTTGCTGTACTACCTGTGTCCTTCTTATTTTATTTTTCCTAAACTCTGTCTAAGGTCTGCTGGCAGAGATCTCTTTTTAGAGATAAGTTCGCCTTTGTACCATCTCTATTGTATTATTATATTATTATATACATTATTATTATACATTATATATTATTTGTTATATATTATATTATGTATTATATTATTTTATAAATATTTTGATTTATTTTGTTGTGTACATGAAGAATAAATAATAAAATAATAAAGTGGTGACTTGATGATGGGATCCATGATGAATCGAGGGAACACTTCGATATTTATATGGATACTATATTTATATAATGTATAGTAAAATCCATATCCATAATCCATATAAATATATTATATATAAATATATTTATATGGATTTCGATTTTTTGTGAAGTAATCCAAGTATATGCTATCAAAAAGTAAGCTATTGTACCAAGGTATACCCTGGATCCAAATGTACTGAACAGAAATCCTGAGTCCTTAAATATAATATACACGTTTGGGGATTTCCGCGTTGTTTAAAGCAAATGCCATCATACCATTTACAGTAATCATCATCACCACCATCATCACACGAAACACCAACATTTTATTACGATGACTTTTCATCAGAGTTTTGAGCACCGATATAAATCGTCTATGAACTTTTGCTATTGCAAAATTCATATTCGTGATCATCATCATCACTATAATATTTTTAATGCTTACTGCTACATTTTTTCCGCCGACTACTACAATAAATAATATAATTATTTAATAATACAGTGTCTAATCTATTACATCGCTGGTGATTGTTGTAGGTCCACAGATTTGTAATACTTATTTGGGGAAATACTACGATCTCTCAGAAAACTGGCATAAAATAACGCTTGAGTTCGTTTTGCCGAGAGAGTGAGAATAGCTTTTTTGTATTTTTATACTCCTTAACTTACTTACTACACTTTTACTACCTTCACTACACTTATAAGTAAGTACTTACTACTTACTACACTTCTTTTGTTATTTAAAGTTTCATTTGTTTTACTTAAAATGAGATCACATTGAGAACAGATTTTGCGAGTAAAGGCTATTTGTGAAAAATAGTACATTTTTGGACTTTTCATGTAACCGGGAAAAGTGAAAATTAATATTAAAATAACAATTAATTAAATTAGAAAAATGGTGATTAATATCGCGTATTTCCTCCACGTGCTCTTATTAAAGTTTCTACCCGTCTAGGCTATTCTCAGTAAAATGATGTTATCGATGGTCTCCTGGGATAGTCTCCGCCATTCCTCAACTACGGCGATTCGCAGTTCACCCACGTTTGCAGGAGCTGGAATCCTGGACTTAACTTTTCTTTTCAGCAAGTCCCAAACGTGCTCTATTGGGTTCATATCTGGTGATCTCGCCGGCCACTCCATAATAGTGATATTCATATCATTAACATAAGCTTGAGTTACCCGAGCGGTATGAGATATGAGGATAATTCTCGGCGCATTATCCTGCATAAAAACAAAATCGTCACCGACATATGGGGCAAATGGTACGAAATTTTCTTCTAAAACTTCTCTGATATAGCGGTCTGCAGTCAGACTCCCTCTGTCAATCACTACCAAGTCTGTGCGAGCTCCCAAACAAATGTCCGCCCAAACTATTATTGATCCACCACCGTATGCAACTGTAGTTTCAAAGTTTGTCTGAATGTATCGTCCTCCTTTGCGTCTGTATATTCTTTGCCTGCCGTCAATTTGATTCAAGAGAATTCTGCACTCATCACTAAACAATACCTTACTCCATTGGTTCACGTTCCAAAGTCGATGTTCCTGAGCAAAAGTTAACCTGTTTCTACGATGATTTACCTCGAGCCTTGGAGCCTTGGCGGGCACAAATGAACCCAAACCAGCTTCTTCGAACCTTCTTCGTACCGTACGCTCACTTACGGTTACACCCCGCACTGCTTCTAACTCATGTCGGGCTTGGACGGCCGTCAAACGGGGGTTCCTACGTACACGAAGCCGAATGAAACGATCATCCCTACTCGAAATGCGTCTTTTTCTGCCTTGTCCTGCTCTTCTCACATAAGTACCGGTCTCCCTGAACCGTTGGATACTGCGATGGATCGTTGAAACTGGTCGACGAAGGTCTCTGGATATCACTCTGTAGGTTTGACCATTTCTTCGCATTTCGAGTGCCCTGACAATCACCGTTGGGGCTAAGTCAGTCATTCATTCAATTCTCAACTCCAAAAAGATACGCGATAAAAAAAAACTAACGAAAAACAGTATTTCAATGAAATTTTAAATCAAACTCAGAAGTAAGAAATACTCGAAGTTCGCTCCAGATAAGTTGTATTTGAATAAAATTAAAACAATTGCATAAAATGTGATGTTCAGTTGTTTTCTTAATTGAAAATATTTCTTTTTTAATTAAATGACGTATAAACCAGCCAGCAACCTTATATGATACTGATATCAAACCTTTATTTTATGTTTCGCTAAATATGCCGGTGTGTGTATTTCTCTACTCAATCTTCATAAATTTGAAGTCCAGTACCAGCAAAGTTGAACGATTGTTATAAAATTTTTTTTAATTATTTGGGATTGAACCTGCACACTCTTGCAGGTCATTAACTGTCTAATCACTAAACACACATAGGCCACAGCTCATTGACAGAATCGTTTGAATTTTAGTTCAACTAAAAAGTACCCGTTTCTTGCAGCTATTTAATTAATAAAAAAAACTATATTATAATGCTCAAAATTTATTTTCTCAAATTTTAAGATGTATCCATTTAACATACATAGTACAATAAAATTACAGATTTAACAATTTAGACATGGCTGACCTCTTCTTCCTACTCTAATGATATACTGAGTACGGCAAAGTCGACAAACTGGACGAACTCTTCCTCTTCCTTGAGAGGATGATGAGCTTATCGATAGCGAGGAAGGTGATTGATCTTCACTAATTATTACAATTTGAGGATCTTGTAAGTGGGATCCTGCATTAGCAGTAGCTCCAGAAGCTGCACTCGATCCGGATGAAGCAGACGCGCCCAATCCTCCTAATCCACCGTATCCTCCACCAAGGTTAAGTCCAGAAGAGCTTGACGTGTTGGCAGAGCCAGCACTGGAGCCAGATGAACCTCGGTCTTGGTTGATGATGACTTTGTTGTTGTTGGCAGCAGAAGCAGCAGCCGAAGCAGCGGCGGAGGCAGCGGCCTCATTGGAAGCTTCAGTAGCCCCAGACACCAAAGATCCTATTTCTTGAGCAAGGTTTCCTAAACCACCCAAGCTAGATTGTCGCAAGGAACCGAAGGGACCCAATTGGTTTAGGCCACCAAGAGCAGCAGAGGAGGAAGCACCAGATGCAACAGCCGATCCCAGGCCGCCTAAGCCGGCACCTAAGCCTTGTGCGTATCCATTTGATCCCGAAGAGGCCAAAGAGCTAGAGCTTGAGGGTGATCGTTGTCCACCTTCGTTAAGGATCACTAGACTGCCGGCTCCATTGTTGCGTCCAGACGCAGCTGCAGCAGCAGCAGCAGCCGCGGCGGCATTTCGTGCACTGTTAGAAGCTATGTTTGCGTTTTGGAGTCCTGCATTCAAACCGATTAGAAGTGAGTCGATCTCACGTTGTTGAAGAGCATCGTTCGAATCTGATCCCGAAGAGCCTGATGAACTTGAAGAGCTAGAGCTCGATGATGCATCGTTCTCGTTGATCAATACTGTGTTGCCGTTGTTGTTGTTGGCAGCAGAAGCAGCGGCGGAGGCAGCGGCCGAAGCAGCGGCGGAGGCAGCGGCCTCATTGGAAGCTTCAGTAGCTCCAGACACCAAAGATCCTATTTCTTGAGCAAGGTTTCCTAAACCACCCAAGCTAGATTGTCGCAAGGAACCGAAGGGACCCAGTTGGTTTAGGCCACCAAGAGCAGCAGAGGAGGAAGCACCAGATGCAGCACCCGATCCCAGGCCGCCTAAGCCGGCACCTAAGCCTTGTCCGTATCCATTTGATCCCGAAGAGGCCAAAGAGCTAGAGCTTGAGGGTGATCGTTGTCCACCTTCGTTAAAGATGACCAGACTGCCGGCTCCATTGTTGCGTCCAGACGCAGCTGCAGCAGCAGCAGCAGCCGCGGCGGCATTTCGTGCACTGTTAGAAGCTATGTTTGCGTTTTGGAGTCCTGCATTCAGACCGATTAGAAGTGAGTCGATCTCACGTTGTTGAAGAGCAACGTTCGAATCTGATCCCGAAGAGCCTGATGAACTTGAAGAGCTAGAGCTCGATGATGCATCGTTCTCGTTAATCAATACTGTGTTGCCGTTGTTGTTGTTGGCAGCAGAAGCAGCGGCCGAAGCAGCGGCCGAAGCAGCGGCGGAGGCAGCGGCCTCATTGGAAGCTTCAGTAGCTCCAGACACCAAAGATCCTATTTCATGAGCAAGGTTTCCTAAACCACCCAAGCTAGACTGTCGCAAGGAACCGAAGGGACCCAGTTGGTTGAGGCCACCAAGAGCAGCAGAGGAGGAAGCACCAGATGCAGCACCCGATCCCAGGCCGCCTAAGCCGACACCTAAGCCTTGTCCGTATCCATTTGATCCCGAAGAGGCCAAAGAGCTAGAGCTCGATGATGCATCGTTCTCGTTAATCAATACTGTGTCGCCGTTGTTGTTGTTGGCAGCAGAAGCAGCGGCCGAAGCAGCGGCCGAAGCAGCGGCGGAGGCAGCGGCCTCATTGGAAGCTTCAGTAGCTCCAGACACCAAAGATCCTATTTCTTGAGCAAGGTTTCCTAAACCACCCAAGCTAGATTGTCGCAAGGAACCGAAGGGACCCAGTTGATTGAGGCCACCAAGAGCAGCAGAGGAGGAAGCACCAGAAGCAGTACCCGATCCCAGGCCGCCTAAGCCGGCACCTACGCCTTGTCCGTATCCATTTGATCCCGAAGAGGCCAAAGAGCTAGAGCTTGAGGGTGATCGTTGTCCACCTTCGTTAAGGATCACTGGACTGCCGGCTCCATTGTTGCGTCCAGACGCAGCTGCAGCAGCAGCAGCAGCCGCGGCGGAATTTCGTGCACTGTTAGCAGCTATGTTTGCGTTTTGGAGTCCTGCATTCAGACCGATTAGAAGTGAGTCGATCTCACGTTGTTGCAGAGCATCGTTCGAATCTGATCCCGAAGAGCCCGATGAACTTGAAGAGCTAGAGCTCGATGATGCATCGTTCTCGTTGATCAATACTGTGTTGCGGTTGTTGCTGTTGGCAACAGAAGCAGCGGCCGAAGCAGCGGCGGAGGCAGCGGCGGAAGCAGCGGCGGAGGCAGCGGCCTCATTGGAAGCTTCAGTAGCTCCAGACACCAAAGATCCTATTTCATGAGCAAGGTTCCCTAAACCACCCAAGCTAGACTGTCGCAAGGAACCGAAGGGACCCAGTTGGTTGAGGCCACCAAGAGCAGCAGAGGAGGAAGCACCAGATGCAGCACCCGATCCCAGGCCGCCTAAGCCGACACTTAAGCCTTGTCCGTATCCATTTGATCCCGAAGAGGCCAAAGAGCTAGAGCTTGAGGGTGATCGTTGTCCACCTTCGTTAAGGAGCACTAGACTGCCGGCTCCATTGTTGCGTCCAGACGCAGCTGTAGCAGCAGCAGCAGCCGCAGCGGCATTTCGTGCACTGTTAGAAGCTATGTTTGCGTTTTGGAGTCCTGCATTCAGACCGATTAGAAGTGAGTCGATCTCACGTTGTTGCAGAGCATCGTTCGAATCTGATCCCGAAGAGCCCGATGAACTTGAAGAGCTAGAGCTCGATGATGCATCGTTCTCGTTGATCAATACTGTGTTGCGGTTGTTGCTGTTGGCAGCAGAAGCAGCGGCCGAAGCAGCGGCGGAGGCAGCGGCGGAAGCAGCGGCGGAGGCAGCGGCCTCATTGGAAGCTTCAGTAGCTCCAGACACCAAAGATCCTATTTCTTGAGCAAGGTTTCCTAAACCACCCAAGCTAGATTGTCGCAAGGAACCGAAGGGACCCAGTTGGTTTAGGCCACCAAGAGCAGCAGAGGAGGAAGCACCAGATGCAGCACCCGAACCCAGGGCGCCTAAGCCGGCACCTAAGCCTTGGCCGTATCCATTTGATCCCGAAGAGGCCAAAGAGCTAGAGCTTGAGGGTGATCGTTGTCCACCTTCGTTAAGGATCACCAGACTGCCGGCTCCATTGTTGCGTCCAGACGCAGCTGCAGCAGCAGCAGCAGCCGCGGCGGCATTTCGTGCACTGTTAGAAGCTATGTTTGCGTTTTGGAGTCCTGCATTCAGACCGATTAGAAGTGAGTCAATCTCACGTTGTTGAAGAGCAACGTTCGAATCTGATCCCGAAGAGCCTGATGAACTTGAAGAGCTAGAGCTCGATGATGCATCGTTCTCGTTAATCAATACTGTGTCGCCGTTGTTGTTGTTGGCAGCAGAAGCAGCGGCCGAAGCAGCGGCCGAAGCAGCGGCGGAGGCAGCGGCCTCATTGGAAGCTTCAGTAGCTCCAGACACCAAAGATCCTATTTCTTGAGCAAGGTTTCCTAAACCACCCAAGCTAGATTGTCGCAAGGAACCGAAGGGACCCAGTTGATTGAGGCCACCAAGAGCAGCAGAGGAGGAAGCACCAGAAGCAGCACCCGATCCCAGGCCGCCTAAGCCGGCACCTACGCCTTGTCCGTATCCATTTGATCCCGAAGAGGCCAAAGAGCTAGAGCTTGAGGGTGATCGTTGTCCACCTTCGTTAAGGATCACTGGATAGCCGGCTCCATTGTTGCGTCCAGACGCAGCTGCAGCAGCAGCAGCAGCCGCGGCGGAATTTCGTGCACTGTTAGCAGCTATGTTTGCGTTTTGGAGTCCTGCATTCAGACCGATTAGAAGTGAGTCGATCTCACGTTGTTGCAGAGCATCGTTCGAATCTGATCCCGAAGAGCCCGATGAACTTGAAGAGCTAGAGCTCGATGATGCATCGTTCTCGTTGATCAATACTGTGTTGCGGTTGTTGCTGTTGGCAGCAGAAGCAGCGGCCGAAGCAGCGGCGGAGGCAGCGGCGGAAGCAGCGGCGGAGGCAGCGGCCTCATTGGAAGCTTCAGTAGCTCCAGACACCAAAGATCCTATTTCTTGAGCAAGGTTTCCTAATCCACCCAAGCTAGATTGTCGCAAGGAACCGAAGGGACCCAGTTGGTTTAGGCCACCAAGAGCAGCAGAGGAGGAAGCACCAGATGCAGCACCCGATCCCAGGGCGCCTAAGCCGGCACCTAAGCCTTGTCCGTATCCATTTGATCCCGAAGAGGCCAAAGAGCTAGAGCTTGAGGGTGATCGTTGTCCACCTTCGTTAAGGATCACCAGACTGCCGGCTGCATTGTTGCGTCCAGACGCAGCTGCAGCAGCAGCAGCAGCCGCGGCGGCATTTCGTGCACTGTTAGAAGCTATGTTTGCGTTTTGGAGTCCTGCATTCAGACCGATTAGAAGTGAGTCGATCTCACGTTGTTGAAGAGCATCGTTCGAATCTGATCCCGAAGAGCCTGATGAACTTGAAGAGCTAGAACTCGATGATGCATCGTTCTCGTTGATCAATACTGTGTTGCGGTTGTTGCTGTTGGCAGCAGAAGCAGCGGCCGAAGCAGCGGCGGAGGCAGCGGCGGAAGCAGCGGCGGAGGCAGCGGCCTCATTGGAAGCTTCAGTAGCTCCAGACACCAAAGATCCTATTTCTTGAGCAAGGTTTCCTAAACCACCCAAGCTAGATTGTCGCAAGGAACCGAAGGGACCCAGTTGGTTTAGGCCACCAAGAGCAGCAGAGGAGGAAGCACCAGATGCAGCACCCGATCCCAGGGCGCCTAAGCCGGCACCTAAGCCTTGTCCGTATCCATTTGATCCCGAAGAGGCCAAAGAGCTAGAGCTTGAGGGTGATCGTTGTCCACCTTCGTTAAGGATCACCAGACTGCCGGCTCCATTGTTGCGTCCAGACGCAGCTGCAGCAGCAGCAGCAGCCGCGGCGGCATTTCGTGCACTGTTAGAAGCTATGTTTGCGTTTTGGAGTCCTGCATTCAGACCGATTAGAAGTGAGTCAATCTCACGTTGTTGAAGAGCAACGTTCGAATCTGATCCCGAAGAGCCTGATGAACTTGAAGAGCTAGAGCTCGATGATGCATCGTTCTCGTTAATCAATACTGTGTCGCCGTTGTTGTTGTTGGCAGCAGAAGCAGCGGCCGAAGCAGCGGCCGAAGCAGCGGCGGAGGCAGCGGCCTCATTGGAAGCTTCAGTAGCTCCAGACACCAAAGATCCTATTTCTTGAGCAAGGTTTCCTAAACCACCCAAGCTAGATTGTCGCAAGGAACCGAAGGGACCCAGTTGATTGAGGCCACCAAGAGCAGCAGAGGAGGAAGCACCAGAAGCAGCACCCGATCCCAGGCCGCCTAAGCCGGCACCTACGCCTTGTCCGTATCCATTTGATCCCGAAGAGGCCAAAGAGCTAGAGCTTGAGGGTGATCGTTGTCCACCTTCGTTAAGGATCACTGGACTGCCGGCTCCATTGTTGCGTCCAGACGCAGCTGCAGCAGCAGCAGCAGCCGCGGCGGAATTTCGTGCACTGTTAGCAGCTATGTTTGCGTTTTGGAGTCCTGCATTCAGACCGATTAGAAGTGAGTCGATCTCACGTTGTTGCAGAGCATCGTTCGAATCTGATCCCGAAGAGCCCGATGAACTTGAAGAGCTAGAGCTCGATGATGCATCGTTCTCGTTGATCAATACTGTGTTGCGGTTGTTGCTGTTGGCAGCAGAAGCAGCGGCCGAAGCAGCGGCGGAGGCAGCGGCGGAAGCAGCGGCGGAGGCAGCGGCCTCATTGGAAGCTTCAGTAGCTCCAGACACCAAAGATCCTATTTCTTGAGCAAGGTTTCCTAATCCACCCAAGCTAGATTGTCGCAAGGAACCGAAGGGACCCAGTTGGTTTAGGCCACCAAGAGCAGCAGAGGAGGAAGCACCAGATGCAGCACCCGATCCCAGGGCGCCTAAGCCGGCACCTAAGCCTTGTCCGTATCCATTTGATCCCGAAGAGGCCAAAGAGCTAGAGCTTGAGGGTGATCGTTGTCCACCTTCGTTAAGGATCACCAGACTGCCGGCTGCATTGTTGCGTCCAGACGCAGCTGCAGCAGCAGCAGCAGCCGCGGCGGCATTTCGTGCACTGTTAGAAGCTATGTTTGCGTTTTGGAGTCCTGCATTCAGACCGATTAGAAGTGAGTCGATCTCACGTTGTTGAAGAGCATCGTTCGAATCTGATCCCGAAGAGCCTGATGAACTTGAAGAGCTAGAACTCGATGATGCATCGTTCTCGTTGATCAATACTGTGTTGCGGTTGTTGTTGTTGGCAGCAGAAGCAGCGGCCGAAGCAGCGGCGGAGGCAGCGGCTGAAGCAGTGGCGGAGGCAGCACCAGATGCAGCACCCGATCCCAGGCCGCCTAAACCAACACCTAAGCCTTGTCCGTATCCATTTGATCCCGAAGAGGCCAAAGAGCTAGAGCTTGAGGCTGATCCTTGTCCACCTTCGTTAAGGATCACTGGATAGCCGGCTCCATTGTTGCGTCCAGACGCAGCTGCAGCAGCAGCAGCAGCCGCGGCGGCATTTCGTGCACTGTTAGAAGCTATGTTTGCGTTTTGGAGTCCTGCATTCAGACCGATTAGAAGTGAGTCGATCTCACGTTGCTGAAGAGCACCGTTCGAATCTGATCCCGAAGAGCCTGATGAACTTGAAGAGCTAGAACTCGATGATGCATCGTTCTCGTTGATCAATACTGTGTTGCGGTTGTTGTTGTTGGCAGCAGAAGCAGCGGCCGAAGCAGCGGCGGAGGCAGCGGCCGAAGCAGCGGCGGAGGCAGCACCAGATGCAGCACCCGATCCCAGGCCGCCTAAACCAACACCTAAGCCTTGTCCGTATACATTTGATCCCGAAGAGGCCAAAGAGCTAGAGCTTGAGGCTGATCCTTGTCCACCTTCGTTAAGGATCACTGGATAGCCGGCTCCATTGTTGCGTCCAGACGCAGCTGCAGCAGCAGCAGCAGCCGCGGCGGCATTTCGTGCACTGTTAGAAGCTATGTTTGCGTTTTGGAGTCCTGCATTCAGACCGATTAGAAGTGAGTCGATCTCACGTTGTTGAAGAGCATCGTTCGAATCTGATCCCGAAGAGCCTGATGAACTTGAAGAGCTAGAACTCGATGATGCATCGTTCTCGTTGATCAATACTGTGTTGCGGTTGTTGTTGTTGGCAGCAGAAGCAGCGGCCGAAGCAGCGGCGGAGGCAGCGGCCGAAGCAGCGGCGGAGGCAGCACCAGATGCAGCACCCGATCCCAGGCCGCCTAAACCAACACCTAAGCCTTGTCCGTATACATTTGATCCCGAAGAGGCCAAAGAGCTAGAGCTTGAGGCTGATCCTTGTCCACCTTCGTTAAGGATCACTGGATAGCCGGCTCCATTGTTGCGTCCAGACGCAGCTGCAGCAGCAGCAGCAGCCGCGGCAGCATTTCGTGCACTGTTAGCAGCTATGTTTGCGTTTTGGAGTCCTGCATTCAGACCGATTAGAAGTGAGTCGATCTCACGTTGTTGAAGAGCATCGTACGAATCTGATCCCGAAGAGCCCGATGAACTTGAAGAGCTAGAGCTCGATGATGCATCGTTCTCGTTAATCAATACTGTGTTGCGGTTGTTGTTGTTGGCAGCAGAAGCAGCGGCCGAAGCAGTAGCGGCGGCAGCGGCCGAAGCAGCGGCAGAGGCAGCGGCCTCATTGGAAGCTTCAGTAGCTCCAGACACCAAAGATCCTATTTCTTGAGCAAGGTTTCCTAAACCACCCAAGCTAGACTGTCGCAAGGAACCGAAGGGACCCAGTTGGTTGAGGCCACCAAGAGCAGCAGAGGAGGAAGCACCAGATGCAGCACCCGATCCCAGGCCGCCTAAGCCGACACCTAAGCCTTGTCCGTATCCATTTGATCCCGAAGAGGCCAAAGAGCTAGAGCTTGAAGCTGATCCTTGTCCACCTTCGTTAAGGATCACCGGACTGCCGGCTCCATTGTTGCGTCCAGACGCAGCTGCAGCAGCAGCAGCAGCCGCGGCGGCATTTCGTGCACTGTTAGCAGCTATGTTTGCGTTTTGGAGTCCTGCATTCAGACCGATTAGAAGTGAGTCGATCTCACGTTGTTGAAGAGCATCGTACGAATCTGATCCCGAAGAGCCCGATGAACTTGAAGAGCTAGAGCTCGATGATGCATCGTTCTCGTTAATCAATACTGTGTTGCGGTTGTTGTTGTTGGCAGCAGAAGCAGCGGCCGAAGCAGCGGCGGAGGCAGCGGCCGAAGCAGCGGCGGAGGCAGCACCAGATGCAGCACCTGATCCCAGGCCGCCAAAGCCGGCACCTAAGCCTTGTCTGTATCCATTTGATCCCGAAGAGGCCAAAGTGCTAGAGCTTGTGGCTGATCCTTGTCCACCTTCGATAAGGATCACTGGACTATCGGCTCCATTGTTGCGTCCAGACGCAGCTGCAGCAGCAGCAGCAGCCGCGGCGGCATTTCGTGCACTGTTAGAAGCTATGTTTGCGTTTTGGAGTCCTGCATTCAGACCGATTAGAAGTGAGTCGATCTCACGTTGCTGAAGAGCACCGTTCGAATCTGATCCCGAAGAGCCTGATGAACTTGAAGAGCTAGAGCTCGATGATGCATCGTTTTCGTTGATCAATACTGTGTTGTGGTTGTTGTTCTTGGCAGCAGAAGCAGCGGCTGAAGCAGCGGCGGAGGCAGCGGCGGAGGCAGCGGCCGAAGCAGCGGCGGAGGCAGCACCAGATGCAGCACCCGATCCCAGGCCGCCTAAGCCGGCACCTAAGCCTTGTCCGTATCCATTTGATCCCGAAGAGGCCAAAGAGCTAGAGCTTGAGGCTGATCCTTGTCCACCTTCGTTAAGGATCACTGGATAGCCGCCTCCATTGTTGCGTCCAGACGCAGCTGCAGCAGCAGCAGCCGCGGCGGCATTTCGTGCACTGTTAGCAGCTATGTTTGCGTTTTGGAGTCCTGCATTCAGACCGATTAGAAGTGAGTCGATCTCACGTTGTTGAAGAGCATCGTACGAATCTGATCCCGAAGAGCCCGATGAACTTGAAGAGCTAGAGCTCGATGATGCATCGTTCTCGTTAATCAATACTGTGTTGCGGTTGTTGTTGTTGGCAGCAGAAGCAGCGGCCGAAGCAGTAGCGGCGGCAGCGGCCGAAGCAGCGGCAGAGGCAGCGGCCTCATTGGAAGCTTCAGTAGCTCCAGACACCAAAGATCCTATTTCTTGAGCAAGGTTTCCTAAACCACCCAAGCTAGACTGTCGCAAGGAACCGAAGGGACCCAGTTGGTTGAGGCCACCAAGAGCAGCAGAGGAGGAAGCACCAGATGCAGCACCCGATCCCAGGCCGCCTAAGCCGACACCTAAGCCTTGTCCGTATCCATTTGATCCCGAAGAGGCCAAAGAGCTAGAGCTTGAAGCTGATCCTTGTCCACCTTCGTTAAGGATCACTGGACTGCCGGCTCCATTGTTGCGTCCAGACGCAGCTGCAGCAGCAGCAGCAGCCGCGGCGGCATTTCGTGCACTGTTAGCAGCTATGTTTGCGTTTTGGAGTCCTGCATTCAGACCGATTAGAAGTGAGTCGATCTCACGTTGTTGAAGAGCATCGTACGAATCTGATCCCGAAGAGCCCGATGAACTTGAAGAGCTAGAGCTCGATGATGCATCGTTCTCGTTAATCAATACTGTGTTGCGGTTGTTGTTGTTGGCAGCAGAAGCAGCGGCCGAAGCAGCGGCGGAGGCAGCGGCCGAAGCAGCGGCGGAGGCAGCACCAGATGCAGCACCCGATCCCAGGCCGCCTAAGCCGACACCTAAGCCTTGTCCGTATCCATTTGATCCCGAAGAGGCCAAAGAGCTAGAGCTTGAGGCTGATCCTTGTCCACCTTCGTAAAGGATCACTGGACTGCCGGCTCCATTGTTGCGTCCAGACGCAGCTGCAGCAGCAGCAGCAGCTGCGGCGGAATTTCGTGCACTGTTAGAAGCTATGTTTGCGTTTTGGAGTCCTGCATTCAGACCGATTAGAAGTGAGTCGATCTCACGTTGTTGAAGAGCATCGTACGAATCTGATCCCGAAGAGCCCGATGAACTTGAAGAGCTAGAGCTCGATGATGCATCGTTCTCGTTGATCAATACTATGTTGCGGTTGTTGTTGGCAGCAGAAGCAGCGGCCGAAGCAGCGGCGGAGGCAGCGGCTGAAGCAGCGGCGGAGGCAGCACCAGATGCAGCACCCGATCCCAGGCCACCTAAACCAACACCTAAGCCTTGTCCGTATCCATTTGATCCCGAAGAGGCCAAAGAGCTAGAGCTTGAGGCTGATCCTTGTCCACCTTCGTTAAGGATCACTGGATAGCCGGCTCCATTGTTGCGTCCAGACGCAGCTGCAGCAGCAGCAGCAGCCGCGGCAGCATTTCGTGCACTGTTAGCAGCTATGTTTGCGTTATGGAGTCCTGCATTCAGACCGATTAGAAGTGAGTCGATCTCACGTTGTTGAAGAGCATCGTACGAATCTGATCCCAAAGAGCCCGATGAACTTGAAGAGCTAGAGCTCGATGATGCATCGTTCTCGTTGATCAATACTGTGTTACGGTTGTTGTTGTTGGCAGCAGAAGCAGCTGCCGAAGCAGCGGCGGAGGCAGCGGCCGAAGCAGCGGCGGAGGCAGCGGCCTCATTGGAAGCTTCAGTAGCTCCAGACACCAAAGATCCTATTTCTTGAGCAAGGTTTCCTAAGCCACCCAAGCTAGACTGTCGCAAGGAACCGAAGGGACCCAGTTGGTTGAGGCCACCAAGAGCAGCAGAGGAGGAAGCACCAGATGCAGCACCCGATCCCAGGCCGCCTAAGCCGACACCTAAGCCTTGTCCGTATCCATTTGATCCTGAAGAGGCCAAAGAGCTAGAGCTTGAGGCTGATCCTTGTCCACCTTCGTTAAGGATCACTGGATAGTCGGCTCCATTGTTGCGTCCAGACGCAGCTGCAGCAGCAGCAGCAGCCGCGGCGGCATTTCGTGCACTGTTAGCAGCTATGTTTGCGTTTTGGAGTCCTGCATTCAGACCGATTAGATGTGAGTCGATCTCACGTTGTTGAAGAGCATCGTACGAATCTGATCCCGAAGAGCCCGATGAACTTGAAGAGCTTGAGCTCGATGATGCATCGTTCTCGTTGATCAATACTGTATTGCGGTTGTTGTTGTTGGCAGCAGAAGCAGCGGCCGAAGCAGCGGCGGAGGCAGCGGCCGAAGCAGCGGCGGTGGCAGCACCAGATGCAGCACCCGATCCCAGGCCGCCTAAACCAACACCTAAGCCTTGTCCGTATCCATTTGATCCCGAAGAGGCCAAAGAGCTAGAGCTTGAGGCTGATCCTTGTCCACCTTCGTTAAGGATCACTGGATAGCCGGCTCCATTGTTGCGTCCAGACGCAGCTGCAGCAGCAGCAGCAGCCGCGGCAGCATTTCGTGCACTATTAGAAGCTATGTTTGCGTCTTGGAGTCCTGCATTCAGACCGATTAGAAGTGAGTCGATCTCTCGTTGCTGAAGAGCACCGTTCGAATCTGATCCCGAAGAGCCTGATGAACTTGAAGAGCTAGAGCTCGATGATGCATCGTTCTCGTTGATCAATACTGTGTTGCGGTTGTTGTTGTTGGCAGCAGAAGCAGCGGCCGAAGCAGCGGCGGAGGCAGCGGCCGAAGCAGCGGCGGAGGCAGCGGCCTCATTGGAAGCTTCAGTAGCTCCAGACACCAAAGATCCAATTTCTTGAGCAAGGTTTCCTAAACCACCCAAGCTATTTTGTCGCATGGAACCGAAGGGGCCCAGTTGGTTTAGGCCACCAATAGAAGCAGAGGAGGAAGCACCAGAAGCAGCACCCGATCCCAGGCCGCCTAAGCCTTGTCCGTATCCATTTGATCCCGAAGAGGCCAAAGAGCTAGAGCTTGAGGCTGATCCTTGTTCACCTTCGTTAAGGATCACTGGACTGCCGGCTCCATTGTTGCGTCCAGACGCAGCTGCAGCAGCAGCAGCAGCCGCGGCGGCATTTCGTGCACTGTTAGAAGCTATGTTTGCGTTTTGGAGTCCTGCATTCAGACCGATTAGACGTGAGTCAATCTCACTTTGTTGAAGAGCATCGTTCGAATCTGATCCCGAAGAGCCTGATGAACTTGAAGAGCTAGAGCTCGATGATGCATCGTTTTCGTTGATCAATACTATGTTGCGGTTGTTGTTGTTGGCAGCAGAAGCAGCGGCCGAAGCAGCGGCGGAGGCAGCGGCCTCATTGGAAGCTTCAGTAGCTCCAGACACCAAAGATCCTATTTCTTGAGCAAGGTTTCCTAAACCACCCAAGCTAGATTGTCGCAAGGAACCGAAGGGACCCAGTTGGTTTAGGCCACCAAGAGCAGCAGAGGAGGAAGCACCAGAAGCAGCACCCGATCTCAGGCCGCCTAAGCCGGCACCTAAGCCTTGTCCGTATCCATTTGATCCCGAAGAGGCCAAAGAGCTAGAGCTTGAGGCTGATCCTTGTCCACCTTCGTTAAGGATCACTGGATAGCCGGCTCCATTGTTGCGTCCAGACGCAGCTGCAGCAGCAGCAGCAGCCGCGGCGGCATTTCGTGCACTGTTAGCAGCTATGTTTGCGTTTTGGAGTCCTGCATTCAGACCGTTTAGAAGTGAGTCGATCTCACGTTGTTGAAGAGCATCGTTCGAATCTGATCCCGAAGAGCCTGATGAACTTGAAGAGCTAGAGCTCGATGATGCATCGTTCTCGTTGATCAATACTGTGTTGCGGTTGTTGTTGTTGGCACCAGAAGCAGCGGCCGAAGCAGCGGCGGAGGCAGCGGCCGAAGCAGCGGCGGTGGCAGCACCAGATGCAGCACCCGATCCCAGGCCGCCTAAACCAACACCTAAGCCTTGTCCGTATCCATTTGATCCCGAAGAGGCCAAAGAGCTAGAGCTTGAGGCTGATCCTTGTCCACCTTCGTTAAGGATCACTGGATAGCCGGCTCCATTGTTGCGTCCAGACGCAGCTGCAGCAGCAGCAGCAGCCGCGGCAGCATTTCGTGCACTATTAGAAGCTATGTTTGCGTCTTGGAGTCCTGCATTCAGACCGATTAGAAGTGAGTCGATCTCTCGTTGCTGAAGAGCACCGTTCGAATCTGATCCCGAAGAGCCTGATGAACTTGAAGAGCTAGAGCTCGATGATGCATCGTTCTCGTTGATCAATACTGTGTTGCGGTTGTTGTTGTTGGCAGCAGAAGCAGCGGCCGAAGCAGCGGCGGAGGCAGCGGCCGAAGCAGCGGCGGAGGCAGCGGCCTCATTGGAAGCTTCAGTAGCTCCAGACACCAAAGATCCAATTTCTTGAGCAAGGTTTCCTAAACCACCCAAGCTATTTTGTCGCAAGGAACCGAAGGGGCCCAGTTGGTTTAGGCCACCAATAGAAGCAGAGGAGGAAGCACCAGAAGCAGCACCCGATCCCAGGCCGCCTAAGTCTTGTCCGTATCCATTTGATCCCGAAGAGGCCAAAGAGCTAGAGCTTGAGGCTGATCCTTGTTCACCTTCGTTAAGGATCACTGGACTGCCGGCTCCATTGTTGCGTCCAGACGCAGCTGCAGCAGCAGCAGCAGCCGCGGCGGAATTTCGTGCACTGTTAGAAGCTATGTTTGCGTTTTGGAGTCCTGCATTCAGACCGATTAGAAGTGAGTCGATCTCACGTTGTTGAAGAGCATCGTTCGAATCTGATCCCGAAGAGCCTGATGAACTTGAAGAGCTAGAGCTCAATGATGCATCGTTCTCGTTGATCAATACTGTGTTGCGGTTGTTGTTGTTGGCACCAGAAGCAGCGGCCGAAGCAGCGGCGGAGGCAGCGGCCGAAGCAGCGGCGGAGGCAGCGGCCGAAGCAGCGGCGGAGGCAGCACCAGATGCAGCACCCGATCCCAGGCCGCCTAAGCCGGCACCTAAGCCTTGTCCGTATCCATTTGATCCCGAAGAGGCCAAAGAGCTAGAGCTTGAGGCTGATCCTTGTCCACCTTCGTTAAGGATCACTGGACTGCCGGCTCCATTGTTGCGTCCAGACGCAGCTGCAGCAGCAGCAGCAGCCGCGCCGGCATTTCGTGCACTGTTAGAAGCTATGTTTGCGTTTTGGAGTCCTGCATTTAGACCGATTAGAAGTGAGTCGATCTCACGTTGTTGAAGAGCATCGTTCGAATCTGATCCCGAAGAGCCTGATGAACTTGAAGAGCTAGAGCTCGATGATGCCTCGTTCTCGTTGATCAATACTGTGTTGCGGTTATTGTTGTTGGCAGCAGAAGCAGCGGCCGAAGCAGCGGCGGAGGCAGCGGCCGAAGCAGCGGCGGAGGCAGCGGCCGAAGCAGCGGCGGAGGCAGCACCAGATGCAGCACCCGATCCCAGGCCACCTAAGCCGGCACCTAAGCCTTGTCCGTATCCATTTGATCCCGAAGAGGCCAAAGAGCTAGAGCTTGAGGCTGATCCTTCTCCACCTTCGTTAAGGATCACTGGATAGCCGGCTCCATTGTTACGTCCAGACGCAGCTGCAGCAGCAGCAGCAGCCGCGGCGGCATTTCGTGCACTGTTAGCAGCTATGTTTGCGTTTTGGAGTCCTGCATTCAGACCGATTAGAAGTGAGTCGATCTCACTTTGTTGAAGAGCATCGTACGAATCTGATCCCGAAGAGCCCGATGAACTTGAAGAGCTAGAGCTCGATGATGCATCGTTCTCGTTGATCAATACTGTGTTGCGGTTGTTGTTGTTGGCAGCAGAAGCAGCGGCCGAAGCAGCGGCGGAGGCAGCGGCCGAAGCAGCGGCGGAGGCAGCACCAGATGCAGCACCCGATCCCAGGCCGCCTAAACCAACACCTAAGCCTTGTCCGTATCCATTTGATCCCGAAGAGGCCAAAGAGCTAGAGCTTGAGGCTGATCCTTGTCCACCTTCGTTAAGGATCACTGGATAGCCGGCTCCATTGTTGCGTCCAGACGCAGCTGCAGCAGCAGCAGCAGCCGCGGCGGCATTTCGTGCACTGTTAGCAGCTATGTTTGCGTTTTGGAGTCCTGCATTCAGACCGTTTAGAAGTGAGTCGATCTCACGTTGTTGAAGAGCATCGTACGAATCTGATCCCAAAGAGCCCGATGAACTTGAAGAGCTAGAGCTCGATGATGCATCGTTCTCGTTGATCAATACTGTGTTGCGGTTGTTGTTGTTGGCAGCAGAAGCAGCTGCCAAAGCAGCGGCGGAGGCAGCGGCCGAAGCAGCGGCGGAGGCAGCGGACTCATTGGAAGCTTCAGTAGCTCCAGACACCAAAGATCCTATTTCTTGAGCAAGGTTTCCTAAACCACCCAAGCTAGACTGTCGCAAGGAACCGAAGGGACCCAATTGGTTGAGGCCTCCAAGAGCAGCAGAGGAGGAAGCACCAGAAGCAGCACCCGATCCCAGGCCGCCTAAGCCGGCACCTATGCCTTGTCCGTATCCATTTGATCCCGAAGAGGCCAAAGAGCTAGAGCTTGAGGCTGATCCTTGTCCACCTTCGTTAAGGATCACTGGATAGCCAGCTCCATTGTTGCGTCCAGACGCAGCTGCAGCAGCAGCAGCAGCCGCGGCGGCATTTCGTGCACTGTTAGAAGCTATGTTTGCGTTTTGGAGTCCTGCATTCAGACCGATTAGAAGTGAGTCGATCTCACGTTGTTGAAGAGCATCGTTCGAATCTGATCCCGAAGAGCCTGATGAACTTGAAGAGCTAGAGCTCGATGATGCATCGTTTTCGTTGATCAATACTGTGTTGCCGTTGTTGTTGTTGGCAGCAGAAGCAGCGGCCGAAGCAGCGGCCGAAGCAGCGGCCGAAGCAGCGGCGGAGGCAGCGGCCTCATTGGAAGCTTCAGTAGCTCCAGACTCCAAAGATCCTATTTCGTGAGCAAGGTTTCCTAAACCACCCAAGCTAGATTGTCGCAAGGAACCGGAGGGACCCAGTTGGTTGAGGCCACCATGAGCAGCAGCAGTTGATCCG
The DNA here is from genome assembly GCA_963565745.1 of Phengaris arion. Taxonomy (NCBI): domain Eukaryota; kingdom Metazoa; phylum Arthropoda; class Insecta; order Lepidoptera; family Lycaenidae; genus Phengaris; species Phengaris arion. The sequence goes on along the minus strand of OY751435.1, from coordinate 11,562,601 downwards.
GATAAAGCAGACGCGCCCAATCCTCCTAATCCACCGTATCGTCCACTAAGGTTTTGTTCAGAAGAGCTAGATGCGGGGGCAGAGCTGGCGCTGTAGCCAGATGTTGATGCAGCTGGGTTAAGTATGACTTTGTTACGGGCGAATTCGTTATAGCCATTGTTAAGACCAGATCCAAAAGAAGACGAAGCAGCCGATGCAGCTGAAGAAGTAACCCCGGATACCCTCTTTATTTTGTCTTCTTCTTTTATTATCCTTTTATGTCCTTCACTATCTGTTTCAACTACATACGTTACGATTTCTACGTTTGCTTCTTTGTTTTCGTCAAAGTTATCATCGTTGTCGATTACTTCAATGTTCGATGATGTGGTATATGTATTTCCCTCTTTGTCGTTTATTTCAGAGCTTGTATTATTCTTATTGTTCGCTAGTAAACTTATTAATTTGTCGTCATTAATTTCATTTCTTTTAATAAAATTTGAAGATGCATGCTGGAAAAAATTAAATTAAACATTATTACATTTTATAATAAATTATAATCATATTTTTAAGAGCTCACGATAACTTATATAGTACTTAAAAATGCGCTGTTTCTGCGGGATGAGACCTAGCTTGATTGACTTTTCTCTCCCAAAACTCGCTTTATACTTAATGTCACGGAAATACTTGCAGCCGTTTCCAAGATTTCGATAATATATACAAGATTAGCTCGATTGAAATATAAAATATGCCTTAGGCATCAGAATAATAATATTTTTATATAAATAGCTTGCTATAGGACCTACTATATAACCTATTCCTACAATATACAGCTACTACCGACACCTACGATCTACATATACTATCTACTCATACCTACACCAACTCCTACACCTTCCACCTACCCGTACAGCCTACAGGTGATGTGTGAAAGAGTTTTTGATTCTGAGTTAGGAGTACAAAAATAGGTGTATTTGTTGGAAGTGTAAAATGTAAAAGTTTATTTGTATTATAAATGCTACATAACTAAAAAAGGTTAAAAGATGTAAAAATATTTATATATTGTGCCCAACCCCAAATTGTTTTATAACAATTTGGGGTTGTGCACACCTTATTACTTATTACTTAAATAGCTTATTATCATGCCTATTCTCATGCCTATCAAATACACCTGCAAAATTTTATAGAAATCGGTCAAGCCGTTTCGGAGGATATCTAATACAATCACTGTGACAAGATAATTTTTTATAAGTTTTGGTAAAATCACTTACGGATATTTTGGGCATATGATCGTACTCCTTATGTAAAGACGTTTAGGCAGAAAAATAATTTAAAATTTCGAAAGGCAGCCTAGCGCTATCCATAATACGACTATCCTTAAGAATACCAACGTGATAACAGTTGATATTATGGCTCACCAGTCACCAACTAACTCAATACCTACATAAACACTTTGTCCATTAGTATTTATATTATTTGTTATTATTTTTGTACTTAGTTATTTTATTTTTTTGTCACCTTAAAATTTTATATTGCTAAAAGAAATTTAGTTTGTAAGAAATTTACTAACCTCATTATTTTCTTTGTAATAAATTTAAAATTCGAGCGATCTGTGGATGCCTATTGTTGGCTTTTTTCGTATTTTATTAAACTGCTATTAATGCTAGCTGTAAGCTACTCAAATAAATTAAAAAACACAAAGAATGGAGGAGAGGAGATGTATTATTTAGATGGAAGAAAGATAATATGCTTTATTTAAAACTTATATTATTTATTATTTGTACAGAGAGCAGTTCTTTTTCTTGAGATTTAAACAATTTTAAGTATATCGAATTTGTTTTATCGATATAAATTGATTCCTGTCCCTTGTTACATCAAGCTCAAAGAGTTATTGAAATACTTAATAATATAATATTGTTATACAAAAATATATTACACAAAACGCTAATATTTTCTGGCTATGTTGCAGACGGTTTATAGGAGACTTGCTTTAGGAGACTAACTAGACTAAATTGGTTTTAAACCGATATCTTTATAATAATTTCAAACTTTCATCCCCTATTTTACCCTCTTAGGGGCTGAATTTTAGAAAACGCTATAATACGTAACTCAATATATTTCGTACTCAATTCATACGAAATGTCATGCAAATATGTCCAAGGAATAAAAAGTTTCATACAATTTTTTTTCCTCTATTTTACCCCCTTGGGGTAGAATTTCGAAAAATCCTTCCTTAGTGGATGCGTCATATGAAAAATACGTGCGCAAAATTTCAAATTTCTAGCCTGTTCGTTGATACTTCAGTCAATCAGCTCTGCCTTTTATATATAATTCAAATCCGTGTCATATAATATATAGATTATAATTAATAATATAGGAAAAAACTTACTTGGAGTGCACAGCACAAGATCACGAAGGTTGTGACTCTCATCTTTTGGAGAGTGGGAACCACACTGATGATTTTCATAAAATTTTGAAACCTTTTATACCAAAACTTTGAATAAGAATGACGTAAAACAAAACGTTTGTTTGAAAAAGTATTTAAATATTGACATAATTATCGATTATTATTTAGATATCTTATTTAAAACACCTACATGTGGTGTTGTTCAATTCGAAACAATAAGCACAAATTAATGAACACCCATTGTTAAAATTTGCAAAAATAATTGTTACATTTATTTATTGTGTATTTAACATCATCACCCAATAAGTAAATGATAATTACAGGTACGAGTATAATTTTTGTAAGAGATTTTACCTAAGGTTAAGGTGTGTAGTTTTCAGCATCAGCTATATTTTTTGTTGTTTCTTATGTTACTAGAAATATTTAACACGAGTTACTTATGACAGGTAATCAATCGGTATTCGATAAGCAATTTTTTTTTATATAGCAAAAATAAATTACCATTACAAAAATTTTATTAATGCACATAATATTATGAAACACAACAATGAACTTGTCTCTGTCGCTCGATATAAAGTAAACAGAAACAAATCTGCCAAATGAGCTATTCGACACTTATTGGGCGATTGTGAAACAGGCCCCTAATATTGTTTAGGAAAATTTATTTGGGCAATATTGGATAACTGTTATCAGTTATCACCAAAATGCTCTAAGACACTTTGGGCTGCTTTTTATTAACCTTAGAAACAATTCCTATGGATTGTAAACGGTTACGAAACGATCCATTATTTAGTACTACATATTTAAATCGTTTTGAGTAAGCAACAGATACTTACGAAGTATTAAAAATTAGGTATTATATTGATCAACTTTCAATTCATAATAACAATGGATTTTGCCCACGGCTCCGTTCGCGTAAATAAATTTGTGTCCCACGGGAACACTGTACTTTCTGCGGAAAAAGTAGCCTATGTTTTAAATTAAACCTAAACTACTACCATTCAAAATTTCATCAAAATCCATCCTATACTTCACATACTTTCACATTTATAATAGTACTAGAATATGGTATTTTGATGGTTTGTTTAAACCATTTTAAAATGCATACTGTAACTAAATATACATATTATTGTTACTTTTATTAGGCGGGTAGATAGCATAATAATACGTTGAGCAATAAGGCTATATTAAAATACCCTGGCAAAAAAATATAGTAAAAGTCTATATCCATAATTATATTTTTTGGCAGGCGCCTGAATTTAATCCTACTAATATTATAAATGTGAAAGTTTATTAGGATGGATGGATGGATGTTTGTTACTCTTTGACGCAAAAATTACTGAACGGATTTTGATGAAATTTGGTATGGTAGTAGTTTAGGCTCCGGATTAATAAAACATAGGCTACTTTTTCCCTCGGGAACACTGTACTTTTTCGGAAGCCGCGGGCACCTGCTAGTCTTCTATATAAAATGAATTGCATCTCGCTAAAACTCAAGAACGGCTGGACCGTTTTGGCTAATTTGCTCTTAAAATAATTGTTTCCACAAATGTAAAGGGATGATTTAAGCGATGAGAAGTATTTATAGAAAAAATTGCTGGGGAATACTAAAAACGACGATTGAATTCCCATAATAACTGTTCAATGTGTTTGTGTTTAATGAATAAATAAATATTTATTCCAATTTTAACACTCACACTTCCACATTATAATTAGTACGAAAAAAAGAAAAAAAAATTAAACAAAAAAAATGCCCAAATAATTTAAAAATAATATATTGAATGTTATAATATTCCCAAAAATAATGAACTTGAGTGATGATACCCTCATCATCACTCAAGTTATTACAGCGAGAGTCGCCGCTGTCCCTGGTCTTCTATGATTTTATCATGACTGTGAAATATAGGTGCGGTCAGTAAGTTTTAAGTAGGTTTGGTTTATTTCGGAAAAAATCGGCCGGCCCCAGTAGTTTGTTGTAGATTAATGTAAGTGTAGTTTTTAGTGTTGTAATTGTAAGTGTATGAAGGTAGGTTAGTAGATTGTTAGGTGTAGATATAGGTGAAAGTAGGTGTAGGTGTAGATATATTTATTTTTATAATCTAGTTTATACTTAATACAGAAAAACGTGTGTCAGGACAGCTAGTATTTATTATTCTTTTCTTATAAATTAAATCTCTGTGGCTCAGTGGTTAGCGCGTCTAAGCTCAAGCCGAAGCACACGGGTTTGAATTCCGCCGAGGGAAAAAATCCTGGTTCACGAATGTGTATTAAATATGTGCATAATATAATAAATATCTAAAATATATTATGTTATAATAATATCAAAATAATATTATAATATTAGGTCTTTACCTATGAAATTGCCGTTTTGTATGAAAAAAATTAAATTAATTTTATTCATGTATTTTTTATTTGTATTAATCTAAGTAATCACCCATGCAATCAATGCATCTTTGCCAATGCAGTGGCAGTTTATTGATGCCCTTCTTAAAGAAATCAGCTGGACGGGAGGCAACAAATTCTCCAAAGGCATTTTGTACTGCCTCTCGGGTATTGAATTTTTTTCCCGCCAAGAAGTTATCCAAATTCTGGAAAAAGTAGTAGTCTGTAGGCGCAAGGTCTGGTGAGTAGGGCGGATGACGGAGAGCCCCCAGTTCTTGCACCTTGGAGACCGTCTGCTGTGCAGTATGAGGTCGCGCGTTGTCGTGCAGAAGCAGCGGAGACGAGCGATTGACCAATACTGGTTAGAAATGTGCCAGCTTCTCCATCATTGTGTTCAGTTCTTCACAGTTCACATCTGCAGTAATTTCTCACCCCGTTTGGTAAGAAGCTGTGATGAATCACACCGGCGCTAGACCACCAAACAGTGACCATCACTTTTCTAGGGGTAAGTTTTCGTTTTGGGGCATTGTTTAGGTGCTGAACCAGGATCCAACCAACTTGCTGAGCGCTTGCGGTTATCAAACAGAAACCATTTTTCATCGCAGGTAACAATGCGGTTCAAAATTCCTTCATTTGTTTGTCTGTTGAGCAGAGCAAGGCATGTCTCGACGCGTACCTACTTCGCGCTGGCGATCATTGAGTTCGTGGGGCACCCATTTGTCAAGCTTTTTTACCTTGCCAATTTGACGCAAATGGACCAATATTGTTTTGACGCTAACGTCGAAAGCTGCTGTTAATTCAGCCGTAGATTGTGTATCATCAGCTTCCACAATCGCCTTCAATTCGTCATTGTCGACCAAAGTCTTCGGACGATCGCGAGGTTCATATTTCAGGTCGAAATTTCCAGAACGGAAGCGAGCAAACCAATAACATAAAAGATGGTGCGTTAGTTTGTATCGTAGCTCCGTAAACGTCGTTGATGTTGCGTGCCGCTTGTGCCGCGTTGCTGCCACGACGGTACGCATATTCCATAATTACTCGAATTTTTAACGTATCCATGATGACGAAAAATATTGAAATGCGATGAAAATGTAACACCAATCAATAAGCAAATGACTACTTTTGGAAAAAGAATTCCATGTTTTTAAAATAAAATTAATTTCAAATTAGAATTCTTAGCCAAACAAAAATAATTTTGATTTGAAATGGCCAGTACTGCAGAACGGCAATTTCATAGGTAAATACCTATTATATTTGAACCATACATATTGAATAGGAAGAATGCAAGAGATAAGCTAAACCTTAACTTCTTTGAACAATAAACTTTGTTAAATTTAGATTTATATAAGTGCTAACTGTGATTTTGAATGTTGTTGCAAGTATTATACTTAAGTGTTTGCTTGTTAGTACTTGTCTTTAGTCATTAATTGTGAAAACCTATAATTGGCTTCGCTTTTTCTATGCCTAGACTTATTTGTAATATTTAAAAGCTGTTGGTTTTCTAAAATAATAAGTCTTTACCTATGAAATTGCCGTTCTGCAGTACTGGCCATTTCAAATCAAAATAATTTTTGTTTGGCTAAGAATTCTAATTTCAAATTAATTTTATTTTTAAAACATGGAATTCTTTTTCCAAAAGTAGTCATTTGTTTATTGATTAGTGTTACATTTTCATCGCATTTCAATCTTTTTCGTCATTATGGATACGTTAGAAGTTTGAGTAATTATGGAATATAAGTACCGTCGTGGCAGCAACGCGAATAGTTAGGAATTCGCTGGTTCTGCCTCATCGCCTCAGCCTCTATGTGGAGTATAATGGGTAAAATGGGTATTTCGATGACCATTTGCAAAAAAAAACAAATAAAAGGTTTTGGAGGTCGCTGAATCGATCCCTGTGGTCCGTTTCTTTGTAACTCTTGCGGTTCCAAAGTTACATTTTGCATTTACCCCTCAATATCTACTATCTCCAGGCTCTATTGTTCGCAATCTAATGCTCGCCTCGGTGTCGTATTGTTCCTAATGAGGGTCCCCTAATCAGTAGTTACGTCACCTCACTTTCTTACGACATGAGTAAAGCAAAACAATTTTTCATTACATTTCTTATATTTCATTCATTTAAACATGTATTGAACATACTGTATAATATTATATCATTACATAAAGTGTTGCTACTAAATAACTTTTGATACTCTAATAGACTTTTCATATTGAACTTATAATACAAATACATTAAACTATATTATATATACTACTAATGTATGTAGGGGTTTGAACATATATAGGTAGACGATTCGCGGCGTATACATTATCTTCTAAACCTTCACAAATTCTTCTCAAATAATTACGGATCTCTATTGTGTTTATACTGTATTATCACAGAACCAATCTGGTCTATGGATCTTGTATTTATGTCACATATCCTTATTATGTATGGTTTATGTATGTATGAATGAATGAATGAATGAAAAACTCTTTATTGCACCAAAAACAAATAGGACTCACAGAACATACAAAAACTAAACTTATAAAAGCACAAAAGGCGGTCTTATCGCTACAAGCGATTTCTGCCAGACAACCTATATAATCATGACACATGTTTACTCGTACATGTAATATACTGGTAGGTGGCTTTATAGACAGGTAAAGAGAAAATTATTTTAATACATATTGTAATTTAAGATTTCATAGTACTTTTTATAAGATATATACTATTTAGGTACACTACTTTATAATATTTGTTAATACATACACAAATACTTATATATCGTACTATATAATAAATAAATAAATACTATTATTAAAAATAGAAATAATGCATACAAAATATAGACTTATAGTAAAGATCACCATGTTAATTGTGACAAAAAATGTTCCTTAACTCCATTTTTAAATACGTGCAAAGATTGAGCGCGTCTTAATGAAATTGGTAATCTGTTCCACAGACTGACTGCACGAGCTGTGAATGAAGAGTCAAAAAATTATGTATTTCTCGTAGGGGGTTTTAATGATATATTAGAATTTCGAAAAGATTTTACACTATCGTCCAAAAATTTAAACCTTTCTTTTAAGTAAGGTGGCGACTTGGGATCATACAGTATACCATACAGGTGGGACAGTATATGAGCATTCCGCCGAAGTCGGATTGGCAGCCACTTGAGTTTTATACGAAATTCGGATATGTGATCATATTTTCGTAGATCGAAAATAAATCTAATACAAAGGTTTTGAAGACGCTCAAGTTTATTAAGCTGCTCTTCTGAAATATTTGTGAAACATGTGTCAGCGTAATCTAATATAGGAAGGATAAGCGATTCAGCAAGCAGAATTTTGGTCGGAATCGGCAGAAAATGCTGCAAGCGCCTCAGAGTACTCTACGCACCAAAAACTCTCCTACCGATCTCACCGATGTTCTTAGACCACGACAGTGTTGAGTCAAGATGAATTCCAAGATTTTTAACGGATTGAGAGAATGGGATAATGTTTCCTTCGACCATTACTGGGCAAAGATCCTGTAATCGAACCCTTGTCGGTGATTATAAGTATTATTATTATTATTATTAAGTGATTATCATCGGCAGTCCAAGGTTGTTACCTTGGACTGCCGATGATAATCACTTGGGTTTTCGTAGGATTGATGACTAATCTATGAGATTTACTCCAAGCACATATACTTTTTAGATCTTCATTAGTTCGTACAATAGCCGACGGTAAGTCATTAAGTGATGCATAGAGATAAATCTGCAAGTCATCAGCATACATGTGAGAGCAGGAGAAGATGTTTTTGGCGATGGTATTAATGAAAATGCTAAACAGTAAAGGCGATAGGACACCGCATTGAGGGACACCAGCCGTGACTGTTGACCACTCAGATACGACTTCTTCCACCGCAACACGTTGAATACGATTACATAAATAACCACGGAACCATGCAATCACGGTTGGTGAAAAATTTAGAGAGATCATGAGTTGCAAGAGAATATCAACTGTGTTAAAAGCATTTGTAAAGTCCAAAAGTGTTAAAATCGTTAATTCCCCATTGTCCATGGCACAGCGTATATCGTCAGTCACCTTTATTAATGCAGTAGTTGTACTGTGGCCGGGACGGAAACCAGACTGAAAGGGTTTATGTATTTACTAAGAGGGGTATTACATATGAAAATAATGAATGAATACATAAAAGAAACATAAATTTGGTACAATAATTTTATTTCATAATATACACACACACACATATTAATAGGTACACACACGTTACACATTATAACTTAAATAGATCATACATGTGACTTTTCTTAGCTACTATAGTCTACAGTTACATTAAGATTTTTATCTATTTCTATAACATTATCAAACTCTGCATATATAATACAGTTAATCGTTTGAGAGAGACTAGAATCAAATCGAACCTCTAACCTCACACTACCATGTCTTATCAGGTTCCAATGACTGTTCGTGTTTGATGATAAATCAGAGGTTAAATCAAATGCTAATAGACAATAACCATTTGCATATTTTTCTTTTGATATCACATTTCCTTCATTAGGGAAATGTTTACCAGTGCCGGAAAATAATGTATGATAGGCTGAAGTGAACATATTACCATTGAAAGATGATTATAGGGTTTTTGAAGGCACTTGTTGTCCACCTATGTATAAACAAAATGAATTCATACCATAATTTTCAAAATTGAAAAGATTCTTACTAATGCTACCATTAAATGCTGCGTTATTTACAAAGACTATGATACATCTTTATCGTTACATATCTACTAATGTGGATAATGGAAAGACAGCAACCCATTTAATAAAAATCGAGATAAATGATCTCAAAAAATTAGAAAAGATCCCTCAATCGGAACATTGGAAACATGCTTACTCTAGGACAAAGTACTATACAAACGAAAATAATAATATCTATAAATTAACAACAGAGTCAATTTATAAAATAACGAAGGAAATTGCAGGAAAAACTACTTGTAGGAAATATCAATATAATAATAGGTAAATAATGAATTATTATAAAAATTAGATATGTCTTAATTTTAAGTTAACTTGATAACTTCTTACATTTGATTTATTAAAGTCCATTTTATAATAATAAACCATGAATCATAATTTAGATTTGATTTACTCAAATCTATCACTTGAATTTCATATTCATACATCAAACATTATGGAGAACTCCAACGAAATATGTGTCAGCGCTTTCTTCAACGATAACATGTATGTGGAGCTGGGCAACTTGTGTGAAGAAGTCGAAAAATGTGAACTATTTGATTCGATCTACAACGAGGAGCTCATCAGTAGTTGTGCTGCGGTTGAAACATCAATCAAGTAAGTTTACTGAAATAAATATGTCTATTTTTATCATAGTATATGTAAATTATAGGTAATTTTATACTGTATGTACATTATAGATTTTACTCAACTAATTTTTATTTTTATCTCACTGACAATTGAAAAACAATATGGAGGAACTTTAAAGCGAGTTAACAAAGCAAATGGTGAACTTAATGTGATTTTTGTTTCACAGTCAATCAACACAAGAAACTGGAGGAGTTCTAAAGCGAGTTAACAAGGACAAAGACCAATCTGCACACACACATTAACACAGTGACACATTAACAAACAAAATTGGTGCTTTCGAAAAAAAAGATAGTGGTTGGAGTCTTAAGATTATTAAATGTTTAGATATGAATATTAATAAATTTAACCCCCTATGTGGTACTTCATATATCGATTAACCGCAAGATATAAGAGCAAAAAAAACTATAATCAATGTGAAAAATGCAGATAATTTATGTTTTAAATGGTCATTACTTTCTGCCTTGTATCCGATCCACAAAAATTCCGATCGTGTTAGTTCTTACAGTCAACATTCAAACAAACTAAAATTTGATAATCTAACTTTCCCCATGAAGTTAAGGGATATACCAAAAGTAGAAAAATTAAACAACATGAGTATAAATGTGGATGGGGTGTTGGAGGGTGTTTGGGTTGGAATATAACAAATAAAAAGTTGCATGATGTTATAGGTCCATTGTTCATGACAAAATGCCGTAAACCTATTCATGTAAATTTATTATTGATCTCAAACGGAACAAATAATCATTATTTTTATATTAAAAACATGTCACGACTAGTAAGTAAACAACTTTCAAATCAAGAAAGATCTGTTCATGTTTGTGATGGATGTTTGTTGCACTTTTCAACAAAATAAAGATTATCTAACCACCAAGAACATGATTGTTCACATATAAACACGGAATTACCAACGGGGGATACAACATCAAGAAATTGGTTAGGACAGTTAGTACCCAACAATAAACTTCAGTTTGATAAGTTCGTTAAAAAATTAAAATTACCGTTTGTGGTTTCTGCTGATTTTGAAGCATCTTTAAATCCGATCCATACTTGTTCAAATAATCCAGATAAATCTTACAATATACAATAATACAAATAATACTCATAAACATGATGTGTACAGTTTCGGTTACTACGTAAAATGTTCTTATGATGACAGATTGTCCAAATATGTCACTTATAGTAGACCTGACTGTGCTGAACAATTTATGAAATGTTTATAATATGAAGATATAAAAACAATTTGTACAAAAAAATTGCTTTCAAATATCCCCTTTGCCTCTTTCACTTGAAGATAAAAATAAATTAAATGCTAAAACTTGTCATATATGTAAAAATGACTTAAATGGCGAATGCAGCCATGATTTCGATTGGCATACTGGTCGTTTCAGAGGTGTTGCTCATGAAAATTGCATGAAAAAATTTCGTACACCACGTCACATACCAATATTTTTACATAATCTTAGTCATTATGATGCACATTTCATTGTCCACGCATTAAATTTTACTGAAGGAACCATTGAAATTATTCCACAGAATAAGGAGAGATACATTTCATTTTCAAAAAATATATCTGTAAATAATCAACAAATAAGTCTACGTTTTGTGGAATCGTTAAAATTTTTACCATGTAGTCTTGATCAATTAGCAAAAAATTTACATGACAATTAATTTAATACGTTAAAAAGAAACATTCCCTGTGATCAAGATTTAAACGACTTAGGCGGAAGAGTATTTATCCATATGAGTATATGACATCCTACGATAGCTGAAAGTTAACGTCACTCCCTAGTAAAGATCAATTTTATAGTTATATATATAGTTCATTCATTGAAGAACATAATAAAAATTTACCTGAGTCCTATTTAACATACTTTGATGCGAATAATCTTCATGGTTGGGCCGTCGCAGTATCTTCCTGTAGGAGATTTTAAGTGGGTAGATCCGGAAACTAACTTTGATGTACCAGATAATAGCGAATTCGGTTTTATTTTAGAAGTAGATTTAGAATATCCAGATGAACTGCATGATTCACATTCAGACTTTCCGTTATGTCCTGAAAATATATGTATAGGTTTAAAGAGATTAAATTGGTTACAAATCTTAATAATAAAACTAAAAACAAAATTCATTACAGGAATCTTAAACAATGCATAAAAATGGGGTTGAAATTAACTAAAGTTTAGAATAGTTTAGACAGCTACCATAGTTGCAAAAGTTTTAAAAAGATTTAAATACCAAATTAAGAACTATTGCCAAATCAGATTTCGAAAAAGATTTTTATAAACTTATGAATAATTCGGTATTTGGCAAAACAATGGAAAATATTGAAAAAATAATTAATGTTAAATTATTAACACATTGGGATAATCATGGTAAAGTTCTAGGTGCACAAGATTTAATAGCAAAACCAGAATTTCATAGTTTATCGATTTTTTCAGAAAATTTAGTGGCTGTCCAGTTACGTAAAACCAAAATATTCCACAACAAAATTTATTTAGGATTTTGTATTTTAGATATTTTAAAAACTTTAATGTATGATTTCCACTACAATTATATGATAAATAAATTTAAAAATAATATGAAATTGTTATAATATATATAACTATTATAATAATATATATATAATAATATATATATATATATATATATATATATCTATTATATACTGATAGCTTAATATATCAAATATGCACACAAAATTTCTATGATGATATTAAATAGGATCTTCCAAAATATTTTGATACATCTGATTATTCTTCTGATAATAGGTATGGTTATCAAATAAATAAGAAAAAATTAGGTTTTTTCAAAGGTGAAAACAACGGAAAAATAATGAAAGAATTTGTAGGGTTGAGATCAAAAATGTATGCGTTTGATGTAGACAATCGTTTAACTGCCAAGGCAAAAGGAGTCAATAAATGTGTCACAAAAACAATGAATTTAGAAAATTATAAATCGTGTTTGATAAAAATATTCAATTATGCTCAATGTTAACATTCAAATCAATCAAACATAGAATTTTCACTCAAAAAATAAATAAAACATGTTTATCATACAATGATACTAAAATATTTATTTTATCTAATGATATAGATACTTTAGCTTGGGATCATTATAAATTGAGAAACGTTATGTGAAATAAAAACCTTGTAAAAAAAAAAATTGTGTTTATATGTGATTGGTCATTGTAACGTGAGCTTAGTCAATAACATTAATTTGTTTTACGTAACTTTGTTATGAGATAATTTTATGCTAATGAACATTTTTTTTTTCCTTTTGTAAACTAGTTTGTAATACTTTGTTTCGAGTAGCTATACTTTTATGTATAATATTGTGCTGAATGTTTAATTTTTAATGTTTCATTGTACTATAACACTGTAAAATATAATATAAAAGGTATGTATATAATCAAGATTTTCTTAAAAACATTAAGTTTTAAATATGTTACTTATAAGAGTATTCGAACAAAATTTTAATATATATTTCAAATTTATTAAAGCTTGTTTCATTAATTTCAAAAACCTTTTCGGATATACACGTGAAGATGTTTCATTTTATTCATCCTTTTACTGCCATAGTTGCTGGTCCAAGTGGTTGTGGGAAATCCGTTTTTGTAACAAACTTTATAAAACACATAAAATCAATTTTTAGTGTAAGCTTTGCACAAATAACATGGTGTTTTGATGAAATGCAGCCATTATATAATTTGCAAAATGTGAATTATTATCAAGGTATACCAGATCTTAGTATGTTTGATGGAAAGGAACCACAACTCCTTATACTTGATGATTTAATGCGAGAGTCTGATGGACGTGTTGTTGATATATACACCAAAGGAAGTCACCACAGAAACTTGAGTGTGTTTTATATTTCTCAAAATTTATTTCATCAAGGTAAAGAACAAAGAGATATATCATTGAATACGGGTTATATAATCTATTTTAAAAATCCTCGGGATAAAACACAAATACGGTATTTAGCCCGACAAGTATCTCCTGAAAATCCAAAATTCATTGAAGATGCTTACAGAGATGCAACAAATAAACCCCATGGATATCTAATGGTGGATTTAAAACAAGAAACCAATGACATTTGTCGATTGAAAACTAAAATATTTCCTCTAGATGGTCATTGCATTGTTTATGTACTAACTAAAGAATATAAATATGCTAGGAATAAACAAATTTCAATCATTTATAAATAATGTATCAAAGCTTAAAGACGCAGAAGGATTTGCTACGTGCACTACATACATAAAACCAAAATATATTAAAGCTCTTTTGAAATTATGTGATGTCCTTGTAGGACGTTATGAATATAACGTCCTACAAGGTAAAGTACCACTCGAAGAAAAGGAGAAAAAAAATTAAACAAGTATAAAGATATTCTTCGAAAATTAGTACGAATAGGGAAAAGTAAAATATTAAGAAAAAAAATTATAATTCAAAAAGGGGGTGCATTTTTACCCATAATTCTTGGTTCTATTTTGAGTGGATTGATAAATCACCTTGTTTAAGATGGAAAATGCTAAAAAAATTTTATTAATTGAACTAAGTCTTATTGAAAAGTTAAAACAACCTAGTAGTGTAGAAAATCCCTTATCTCGGCTAGATACTGAAATGCAAAACATTTTGAAAAGTAACGTAGAAGATCGTAAAAAATGCATTTTATACTTACAAACGTTCCAGAGATATTTGCATTTTACAGAAGAAGAACGTTAACCATATGAATTACCTATACAATCTAATATTCAGAGTGAACCTACAACTATTAATAAAATCATGATACGAGCCGTAAAGAATCAGTTACTCCTTGGTTGTCAACTGAAGACGTAAGTGAACAGGATATAACTGTTAATAATAATCCTATATACACATCAAAGCAAATATTAAGTTTAATATCCAAATCATATTCAAGAAAGGGTAAGTTATTATTAAACTTAATGTCTATGAGTCAAAATAAAATTAATTGGAACAATTCCGGTACAGTAACTATAGATAATGAACAAATTCCTGGGAGTAACATTATTGACTTGATAAACGATTCTCTATGACCTTTAAAAAGAAGTGATCCTATAAGATGGGAAACATTTGCTAAGGCACTAAAAGAAATTAAAATACCTCTTACTTATATTGGAAACCCAAAAAGAAGTGAATACGTAAATAACCTTCACATAAAAGATATCGGAGAGTGTGCATCAACTGAAGCAGTGTTTCCAACAACAGCTGGTGGAGAAAAGTATAGGGGGAAAGTTAGAAAAAAGTTAGACTGGGAAAAATGGACCCCTTATTAGAAATGCATAACATTTATTATGACCCATCACACCCTGCTGGTTATAGTGGCATTGATAAACTTGCAAATGCAGTGAAGGGTAAAATAAAAAAAAAAACATGTAGAGAAGTGGTTACAGTCACAAGAAACATATGCATTACATAGACCAGTTCAAAAAAGGTTTCCTAGAAAAAAGTATATTTTATCAAACTTCAATGAGTTGTGGCAGGTAGATTTAAGTGATATGAGAACTTATTCCAAATATAACGATGGTTTTAATTACATATTGTGTGTTATTGATATTTTTTCTAAATATGCATATGCAAGACCCATGAAACATAAAAACTCTGAAACCACAACTATGTTTTGAAAGTGTATTTAATGAAGCTAAAGTTACCCCAACACATATACAATCTGACAAAGGGACCGAGTTCATTTCGCAAGATATGCAACGGTTTTTTAAAAGTAAAAATATTAACTATTACACAAAGAATAACCCTGATATTAAAGCAAGTATTGTTGAAAGGTTTCAGAGAATACTTAAAATGAAAATGTGGCGATATTTTACTCATAACAATTGCTACAGATATATAGATATTTAACAAGACTTAATTTACTCTTATAACCATATGCAGAGTTTGATAATGTTATAGAAATAGATAAAAACCGTAATGTAACTGTAGACTATAGTAGCTAAGAAAAGTAACATGTATGATCTATTTAAGTTATAATATGTAACGTGTGTGTACCTATTAGTGTGTGTGTGTGTGTATTATGAAATAAAATTATTGTACCAAATTTATGTTTCTTTTATTTATTCATTCATTATTTTCATATATTGTAATACCCCTCTTAGTAAATACATAAACCATACATAATACGGATATATGTGAATTTGTTAAGGTTTAGAAGATAATGTATACGCCGCGAATCGTCTACCTATATATGTTCAAACCCCTACATACATTATTAGCAACTTAGACCCTGATAGTAAACTTGGATCCCACTGGATAGCCATACACATCAATGAAAATGGCTCCGCACAATACTTTGACTCTTTCGGACGTGGCCCTATGCGATATCACAAGGCTTTTATGGGACGACACTGCAAGAGATGGGATTTTAACACGTGTAGATTACAAAATGATTTCACATCAGTTTGTGGAGAGTATAGTTTAATGTATTTGTATTATAAGTTCAATGGGAAAAGTCTATTAGAGTATCAAAAGTTATTTAGTAGCAACACTTTATGTAATGATATAATATTATACAGTATGTTCAATGCATGTTTAAATGAATGAAATAAAAGAAATATATTGAAAAATTGTTTTGTTTTACTCATGTCGTAAGAAAGTGAGGTGACGTAAGTGATAAGCAGGTAGTGATTAGGAGATTCATTAGGAACAATAGGACGCCGAGGCGAGCATTAGATTGCGAACAATAGAGCCTGGAGCTAGTAGATAATGAGGGGTAAATGCAAAACGTAACTTTGGAACCGCAAGAGATACAAAGAAACGGACCACAGGGATCTATACAGCGACCCCCAAAACCTTTTTTTTTTGTTTTTTTGTTTCTTTTTTTTTTAGCGAATGGTCATCGAAATACCCATTTTACCCATTATAATCCACATAGAGGCTGAGGCGATGAGGCAGAACCAGCGAATCCCTAACTACTAACGCGGCACAAGCGGCACGCAACATCAACGACGTTTACGGAGCTAACACTACAAACCAACGCACCACCTGTTATTCCGTTCTGGAAATTTCGCCCTGGAAAATGAACCTCGCGGTCGTCCGAAGACTTTGGTCGACAATGCCGAATTAAAGGCGATTGTGGAAGCTGATGATATACAATCTACGGCTGAATTAGCAGCAGCTTTCGACGTTAGCGTCAAAACAATATTGGTCCATTTGCGTCAAATTGGCAAGGTAAAAAAGCTTGACAAATGGGTGCCCCACAAACTCAATGATCGCCAGCGCGAAGTACGCGTCGAGACGTGCCTTGCTCAATAGACACACAAATAAAGAAATTTTGAATCGCATTGTTACCTGCGACGAAAAATGGATTCTTTTTGATAACCGCAAGCGCTCAGCAAGTTGGTTGGATCCTGGTTTAGCACCTAAACAATGCCCTAATCGAAAACTTACCCCTAGAAAAGTGCTCGTAGTTACTGTTTGGTGGTCTAGCGCCGGTGTGATTCATCACAGCTTCTTACCAAATGGGGTGAGTATTACTGCAGATGTGAACTGTGAAGAACTGAACACAATGATGGAGAAGCTGGCACATCTCCAACCAGCGTTGGTCAATCGCTCGTCTCCGCTGCTCCTGCACGACAACGCGCGATCTCATACTGCACAGCAGACGGTCTCCAAGTTGCAAGAACTGGGGTTGGAAGCTCTCCGTCATCCGCCCTACTAACCAGACCTTGCGCCTACAGACTACTACTTTTTCCAGAATTTGGATAACTTCTTGGCGGGTAAAAAATTGAATACCCGAGAGGCAGTACAAAATGCCTTTGTAGAATTTGTTGCCTCCCGTCCAGCTGATTTATTTAAGAAGGGCATCAATAAACTGCCACTGCGTTGGCAAAGATCCATTGATTGCATGGGTGATTACTTCGATTAATACAAATAAAAAATACATGAAAAAAATTAGTTTAAATTTTTTCTAACAAAACGGCAATTACATAGGTGAAACACACCTAATAATGCAATAAAATAAAATATTTTTATTTCTCCCAAAAGTTACAAAAGCAATTTGTGGGAGACGTGGAGCTCAAACTAAGCCTGAGCCTGTATAGCCTGTAAGAGCCAGCGGGGCATATGTAAAATGTATTAGCTTATAAGTATTAAATATACTTCCCGCTGTCTGGTACCTGTAACACAAGTTCTTCGGGCACTTAGCACCGGCCAGGTGGACGTGGTGTGAAGCGTCCATCGATATGTATTTATTTACTCTCTTACTAATCAAAATATTTACATAGTGGGTAAGCTATACAATGTTTTGTCCTTGTCTTATACGTTGGAATAATCGCTTGACAGACAATGTGAGTAATTCAATCAAGTTTCGAGTGTCGAGCTGTCATATTATATGACATTGACATTTGACTCGACACTCGTGTATTTTTTTTTTTTATTTATATATGGCATCAGCTTATAACCATTTGACAGTGTCAAGTTAAAAAGGCGGGAAATAAAACTTTCGTTTCAATTTTCAACACCGTAGGTATTCCAAAATCGTTAAGTCTGAAGCCTAGTCAAAGTCCAAATAAATTGTCAGTGCAGTCCATGAGTCATGTCAGTCGATTCAGTAAAGTGGTAGAAGCTTTACTGAACGTT
Organism: Phengaris arion; assembly: GCA_963565745.1. Classification (NCBI taxonomy): domain Eukaryota; kingdom Metazoa; phylum Arthropoda; class Insecta; order Lepidoptera; family Lycaenidae; genus Phengaris; species Phengaris arion. The sequence continues at coordinate 11,543,861 of OY751435.1, read as the reverse complement.
CGAAGGGAGTTTTGGAGGGAAACTCAAAATAGCACGTTTTTAGAAGTTGTACCACTTGTCCACACTTGTGCACGTTAACGAATATTTAATGGTTAATATTCTACCAATATTACACATTAAGAACCGAAATAACACAAATTTATGAAAGAAATGCAAAATCCACAACATCACCCATTGAATTCCCCGGCAAAACTCCCATTCGTGTGTTTCATTTTCAACTCTATTGTATTAGAGCAGAATTCTACTTTCAATGCTCTGAATTTTTATCGGTGTTCCAGATTCGGGAGCATATAGTCCTAGCCTAAGTCTGCGATCTCGCAATAAGCTAGCCTGAACTTTCCCGTCGCTTATGAGTGTAACGAGAGACCGCTAATAATCTTATTAGGGTCAATAATTCACATGGAATCGAAACGATACTGACATAACGTCGTGTCGCGTATCACCTTGGTGTGAACTGACCCTTAGCGCAGAGTAAAAATACTTACGTACAGAGGAACGCCTTACATAGAACTATCCAAATTTTGTCAGAGTTGTCACAGAAAATGGGGGTAAATTAAACTAAGTCTAGCGTCAGTATACGGTTATTGAGAAAGTCTAATTGGTACACAACCACAACCCGGCATCGAACCTATCACGGCGATCACGCGTGTGAATATTATAAATAATATAAAGTTTAAACATTCATTGGACACAAATATAATATAAAAAATTGTTATTTGACGTCATTACAACCAACAACACACTATCACAATTATTATCAATCTGACATGACATAAAAATTCAAACACAAATTTGAAAATTTAGATGTCCCTTCGAGTGAACACAATCTTTCCATTTCATTCATTCCAAAATTTTTCCACTATTGCGATGTACGCGATAGGAGAATAATTGTGGACACGTCGTATACTTGTTGTCACTACAACAAGTATAATACATAATCGATACTATGTAGCTGTCCATCTGGTCCTATCTTTCTTTAATTTGTGCCTTTAGTATCCAACTAAATTTACAGTTAACTATAGTTATAAATCTACTTTCCACTAATTATTATTATTGTCTGGCCCATGAGAACCATAGTCTGTAATAAAAAGTACCTAGTAACCACTCCTACAAGTAAAGGTCCTCCGGAAGTCCGGAAGTAACATTTTTACAGACAAATTAATTATTATTATTAATGTCCTACAAAAATCTGCCTTGGGTGCTAATTCATTTTGGATGGATGTAAGAAACAAAACCCTAGTTACATAAATATCTAATTAAGAGGATTAATCAATTTCGTACTATGATAATAGGAACCATGGTCTCCAAATAGTTCCTACTGGTTCCATATCCGCTAGCTATTGTTAAAATATCAATTAAAATGTGTCGGTTGGCAATTTATGAACTTTGGCATTTATTTATTATCTAATAATTTTAATAAATATGTTAATTTTTCATAACTTTTTTGGTATAAAAACCGGTGCCGGATTTTTAAACTCGCCATAGGAATAAGGTCGAAAAGTTGTGTACCGGACTTGTCGTTGATAGAACACGAAGTGTACGATAGTGTTTTTAAAAACACATTATTAGTTATACAAAAAATAGTGGACATAGTGAAAAGATATAAGATAGAGCAAATATTACCTCAGGCCAAGTAAAGGTTTGTCTCAATTGGTCGTGTTTGGAGAGGCGCGCAAATATTATAACGGCATTCTTTGGTCGTAAACCCCGCCGTGTCAATCTCTTAGCGTCTAATTAACGGCGGGAGATTTATCGCCTTCCACGGCAAAGTAAACCTCAACCGACGCTTGCGCACTTCGTTCAAACGTGGGATACCCGTGCTACAGCACAAATTGACCAGGGGTCTAAAAAGGCCACTTTATGTGTTGCATATTATGTTTCATTTTTTTTTCAACTCATTTACGCTTACACGCTAAAAACGCTAAAAATAATTACGTGCGAAATACACGATAAAAAACAGCCTTGCGGAAAACCAGCGTGATAATTATAATATAATTTAGATAGTAATTCATTGTTCGTAAGGTAACCGGGCAGAGAGGAGTTTAAGAGATCGGTAACGGTTTTACTTCTCATATTGTGTTGCTGGTGTCCATGGGCAGCGGTAATCACTTACCATCAGATGACCTTCGGCTCATGGTCAATAGTCACGTACGCGTACTATAAATGTGTATTGATGTAATAAAAATAATTTTGCATTTCACTTATACATTATCAGTTAACACTTATTGTAGTGCCTACATGCTACTGCCTACCTACAATAGACAACTAGGTAGATATCAATTAGGTACAAAATAATCTTGTGATGCTTGCCTTTATCTATTGCCTTTATTTATTTTTTTACTATGTGCCCCATGTTTGCCATAAGATTGCCGACCCCTGGTTTACATACGTTAAATTTAACCAAACTGTGCAATTTTATTGTTACGTGTGTAGTAGGACTTACTGTCCTACAGGAATTAAACATTTAAACCGTCTTATTTAGGAATAAAAACTACCTATTCCCATTATTATATGTGCATGTTTTTACCCAATATCGAATTACTAAGTTTATGTATTCAAGCAAATCTAAAACCTAATCATTTGTACCGACCATTGACAGCCTAATCAAGAAGTACTAAAACCCGGAGCTAATTAGCATGAATCATAAATTAAAATTTAAACTAGTTAAAATAGTTATTATTACAACAGAATAGGAACGTTGGAAAAGGGTCCCATGAAATTAATAGATTTCAAATTCAAAAGTAAGCAAAAACCCCGTCAAAATATTCGATATACTACAACAACTAGATACAGCTAAAGTTTTAAATATTTTAGAGGTACCTTTCCAAACTATACATGCTACTTCCTAGACATTGATAAAATAAGTAAATATACTTTTTCAAATACCAAAATAACATAGGTTAAGGTAATATTAAAAGGTGACATTATAGGAACTACACATTTTTAATTAACGTAGACGTAAAGAATAATGAAACACGATGATAAGTTCAAACGCTTTAATATTACTTATTACTCTTTTTAATAAAAATATTGTTATGCACAAGATTCTATAATATATAACTTGTGCAATTCGTATTATATTATAAATTATCTACTGTGCATTATTATTGTTTTATCAATGGCCATAAAAAAGGAAAAGAAGCGACAGGTTCATCCACTTTTTTAATTTAGAGATAGCTGACATGCTGACGGTCATAACACCAGGAGTCCTTTTTGAACGTTATAATCATTTTTTTAGTCCAACGACCAACACATGTCTTTTGTTAATAATTCCTATTCCTAGTCTTGTTTGCACGTTCATTAGTATTTAATGCTTTTTTATTATACTCTCCACAATGATTTTTTTACAAGATTTTTATTTCGACACGATTTACGATGGCAACTTTCTTATAGCATCTGGTACTTTAAAGGTCGGCTCTATATATTACCAGAACCTTTAGCCAAGTTGCCATAGCTAATTACGACGACAAGGTTCGAATACAAAAATGTATGGGATTTGACATAGCGATGCATGTCACTTAGCGATGCTTATGTCAAATCACGTAAGTCATATTTGTTTCCGAACTTCATCGTCATAATTAGCGATGGCAACTTGGCTAAAGGCTCCGGCACAAAAAAAACCTTGCTCGACGGCGGTGTTTCTCATGAAGCTGTTGAATCTGAAATTATATAAAAATTATGAAATTAAAAAATTATGCAAACGGAGGAGTATGAAATTTAGCGCAGTCAAAGTTTATGTGGAGGAAAGTGTGCAGAAAGCTAAAATATATTTTATTTGTGATGCTTAGATATACATAAAATTCTTAAAAAAAGTTACACACACTACCTCAATCGCACTACCATCGTTTGTATAATAATAATAATATCTATAAACGCTTCACACCACGTCATCAGTCTGGCCCCGTATCAACATTTGTCGAAGGTTTTGTCCGCGTCTTGATAGAACCAGATACCCTCTATTCCTGTCAAGACCCGCGTAAGTTTCAATTGATTATTGTAGGAACAAGTTGGGTATCCAAGTTATTAGCTGTTAAGCGACTGATTGCCTAAACGGCTACGAAACTCGGACTTACCTCACTCAAGTTGGAGACAAGATAGTTCTGCAAATTGTTTGATTGTCCATCTGTTCCAGCTATTGCTATTCAAATTGAGATTTCGAGGCCTATAACAGATATTCGACAGTCTCCGCTGTGCTACCTGGAAACAAACAAATATTAGATGTAACAACAAAACAGACAAATATCTAAAGAATTTGCTCATTATCATCGTTATAGTTATAGCAATATGTATTTTTTTATTAATATCTATGGACTTTTTTCACACAACGTCGATTTGGCCCCGTGTTAAGTTTCCGAAGAACTTATGTACCAGACAACGGGACGCATATTTAATACTTTTTTTCTAAACACATATTTAAGATATTTACTATTTTAATAAATGTTGCCCGCGACTTCGTATGCGCAAAAATAACTCCCGCAGGAACCGTACATTTTAGCCTATGTCCTCCCCAGTGGTCTACTCTATGTCTGTGCCAAATTTCAGCAAAATCTGTCCAGTACTTTCGGAGCCTACCTATTCAATTCAAACAAACAAAGAAACAAATCTTTCCTCTTTATTATATTAGTGTAGATACACCATAGACGTATATATTATAGACAAGGCATGTTAGGGCAAAAACTGTCTCCACTTAAATGGCCCCACTTTTGAAGTTTTGGGGCCTTTTTGACATTTGAAGTATGGTGAAATCAAGATGGCTGACATTTGAGGTATGGTGAAAAACATGATGTCGTATCTTTTTTTTGTATGGAGATTTGTTCTGTCAAATGTACGTCATAGCCTATCTTTAGTTTTTAAATCTTTGAGATAAGTACACATATTTAATACACATGTTTGACAAAGGAACAATTAAAACTTTTTGTTCCCTCGGCGGATTTGAAACCCCGGCTTGAGCGCTGACGTACTTACCACTGAGCCACAGAGGATGTCATGCTTAATGGCTTGGAGAGTTACTCGTAGGGCGTGTACCTACTGCATTTGGATCAATTTTTATCTGTGTAGCAGTATAGCTTGTAGTCAAAAGCAGTAATCATGCTTGCAGTGGTAATAATACATGTTACTTATGCCCTCAGTGTCTTAAGAAATAGGGTTGGCACCCTTGCGTTAAGGCGCATCCTGTTACTTTCTTGTGACCACGAACCAAGACGGGCGCGTGCGCTACATTCACTTACCCAACCATTAAAAATATGTACTCTAAACAAAGGGCATAAGGTTGCTAACAGCGTAACAATATTTAGGTGTGTCCGCCAGTTGGCGCGTTTATGGAAATAGGTGACTTCCGCTCGTGTGTCCAGCACGCGTAATATCCGTGCGTTATGCATATGCGAGTAAGCGGACGACGGTTAAGTTTAAATAACGTAAGGAAAATAATACTAGTAACGTACTTAACGTTACTCCTAATTAATAAATTATATGACAATGACTTGTTGGATAATGTTGTTATATAGCATAGATTTAGGATCCATTTCATATTATCCTAAAAAACTAAATCCTTCGGTTTTACGCCAACGAAGTTGTTAGCTTTATCCAGTTTTGTTTATTAACTGACTTTTTTTTAGCGCTCTATCTTCCTCTTTATCTATACCAAAAAGTTTTTACAGTGCTAGTCATATGTTCTTGAAAAATTATAGATGATAGCTTTTGCGCGCGGTTCCGCCCGCGTAAATATAGTATCCCTCGGGAACAGTGAACTTTTTCGGTAAAATAGTATAAGGTAATAAAAGTAGCCTATATGTTAATCCAGAACTGAAATTACTACCATACGAAATTTCATCAAAATCCGTTTAGTCGTTTTTGCGGAAAGAGTAACAAACATCCATCCGTTCTCACAAACTTTCACATTTAAATTGTTGTAGGATATTGTTTTTGGTGGAATTAAATTTAGCCTAAGGGTCAATTCACAGCGAAACGATACGCGACATGGCGCTGCATTTTTAAGATAGCTTATCAAAATTGAACTTTATTCTTTACACAATCTTCTTGTGTTTACACGTTTCATTGTAAGAGTGCGAATGTAAAATGGCATTGCGCTGCACAGCGCATGTGCAGTGTATGACTGATGTCATGTGAAACGTGTATCTTTTTGTGTAGTGATTTAGTGAATAAAGTTCAATTTTGAATAGCTATCATCTAAATGCATCGCCGCGTCACGTCTCGTATAGTCGCGGTGCAAAATGACCCTAAGTTACTCAGACCACAGAAAGGCCGATAGTTTCAGTTAGAACTGACGTCAGTTCGGTCCTTAGATTAATAACGCCTAGATCGATAGTCTTCAAACAAACGCATCGTACAATGTGAAGCAAGCAACAGATAGATGTAGGCGTAAGCATTACACGCACTTTTTCGCTGACACGCACACAAACAAAACTTTAATGTTATGGAGTGTATACAGATTTAAGGGACAATTTCCCCGAAAGTGGGAAAATGTTGCACTTAAAATTGGAATTATTGTATTTGGTTTTCTTAATATCGTGAGATGTAAAAATATAACTTATATTTAATTTTAAACCATCTAAACATTATTTGTGAACATTATTTATATTAAACTGGTATTAAGGAATTTATTAACGATTATCTTAATACTGGCAATACTTTAAATTATATAGTTAAAAAAATTCATACAATATTAAAAACTTTGTCTTAGTTATAACTATTAGTAAGCCGTAAAAATACTAGTAAAACTTTCACAATTCGCAATAGGGCAGCAAGATGGCGACATAATATGATTTTATTGTAAATGTTTTACATATTTGGTTTAATACATGTAAAGTTGTAGTACTTACATATGAGAGATTATTTATGTCCGAAGCTTTTTTATTCTTTTCTGATGCATTGTGACACCACTGATTGTGACACAAACCGTCATAATGTATGCACAGTCGGAGATGTATGCACTACCGCTTGACCTTGAAGCTGATGGGTTGTTCGAAGAAACTGAGCCGATATGGCTCAGTATTAATTGCTTCACTTTTCATGCGCGTACCCGGTTTCTAGACGTTTTAATCTAATCCCATACACGGAAAATCTCGGTTTGCTGCGAGCTTTGGTCGTGTTTTTAGGGTTCCGTAATACTTAAGGAACCCTTATAGTTCTGCTCTATCCGTCCATTTGTCTGTCTGTCTGTCTGTCCGCTCTTCTAGCTTCTGTAATAACTTAATGACAATAGCTTTTGAAGTAATTAAAAGAAAACCTATTGTTGATAGTTACGGAACCCTCCTTAGACATGTCGTGACATGCTCTTGGTTAGGTAAGGCTATTATTTTATTTATTAATTGTATTTTGCTGCAACTGTAGTCACGCTATCGTCGAAACCGAATTATTGTGCCATACATTTTTCCAGTAATATGTTATGGAAATCATTTCTCTTTGTTTTTATCGTAATATTCTTAACATTTTATCAACCATAGTGGCTCTAAAGTTATAGCTCTTGAGTTGAAATTTTCACAAATTATGTAGGTATTTCTATTGCCGTTATAACAACAAATACTAAAAACAGAATTAAATAAAAATTTTAGGCTCCCATAAAACAAACGTGATTTTTCCATTTTGTACGGAACCCCTTTTGCTGATTATTCGCACATGGCCGGTTTTATTTTACACTCGAATTTTATTACCGTTCGGTCCATCCGTTCAGGTCGGAATTAATATTGACAACTTAGTTGTTTTACAAAGTTTTACTCCTAAATTTAGTATTTTATTCCGTCTTTAGTAGGAATTAGTTGTTAGTAGTGGTTTTGTAAAATATCCAGACAGTATTCATAATAATATGCAAAATTGCCAGATACTATGTGCGATTATGACACCTTATCATAATACCACATAGTAGCACGCGTCCGTAAGTCGCTTAGAACTACATACCCATTTAATTTCTATATACGTAATATTTCCTACTACATTTTTTATATAACGGTAAAATTATCATATTTTCACTATATTAAAACTGAAAATGCAGTGGTTTAAGTGTTTTAGGGATTCATAAGATTAGTAGACTTTTTATTGTTTTCGGTACTCTTTTAGTAGTTTTTACTGGAAAACGACTCGAGTTTAGTAGTTTGGCAACACTGGAACGAATCGCTTCAGTCCATCCGGCCGACTAATGCGATCTCGAAATTTCACACAGACGATATGATTTTGTATCCACTCAGGCCGAACTGTAGAAAAACCGAACCGTATATGTGACCCCTTAGACACTTGTGTACACAAAAAATATTATTACAATTATAGTATAATTTTTACATTTAAGCTTTAATTTTGGAATTCAACTCATTGTATCATATTAAATCTATTTGCTTTATGTTGATGATCGTTATGATTATAATTATCGTTTTATTAATCTCTAGTGCTCACTAGCAGATGAACCACCAAAAGGCTCACAACTACAGTGGAATATCAGGATATGATGAAAAAATAAAAACCGCCCAAGTGCGATTCGGACTCGCAAGGGTTCCGTACGAACGGCAAAAAATCACGTTTTTTATTTGGGAGCCGCAATTAAATATTTATTTTATTCTGTTTTTACTGTCTGTTTATTTGTTGTTATAGCGGCAATAGAAATATCCAAATGGCCTGGTATCAGACAGACGAACGGACGGACAGCGGGGTCATAGTACCTAATCGGGTCCCGTTTTTACCCCTTTGGGAACGGATCCCTAAGCTATATTGCTATGCTTGTAAATATCATTTCTGATGTTTTCTCCGTTTGTTTTTTTTTTTATTATAGTACAAAATCTAAGAATTTATTTTATACCAAGTCATGTATTATTGTGATTTGTGACCTATTCAAAACTAAATGAAACGATATTTGTAAGCCCTACGTGAGTAAGAATTAGTTGTATTTGACGATAGAATATACATATTATAATTATACTTGAATTTTGAATAAATAATTTCAAAAAAATAGTTTGGCTTACCTATGTCAATGAGCGACAACGTATCTTATCTACAGTCGCTCAGCTGTTGTGACTATTTAAAAATACGTTAAAAGTTGAGCGCGGACCGAGACGGGCACGGGCCCTTACGCGAGACTTATTGTTAAGGAGATCCCATATAGGTGTCGCAAACCTTTTCCTATAAATTTTGTTAAAAATAAATAATTATAAAGCGAGGAGATTTTATAAAATTAATTCTAAATAATCACTTGAATATTATGCATATGACAAGAAAATAAAACGAAACGCATCAACTATCGCGATTTGAACATAACTACACGTAACAATAAATCGAAATTATAGCATCATATCAAAATAGCTACGTTATCATTTCATATAATTTTTTTGGAATAATCTAAAGTATATAATAATGTAAGCAGTAACTAGTGCTGTCTTTTATATTTTAGTACCTATGTGCTATTCTAAGCTAAATACACTATTACATTTTTACTGATTTGTAGATACCTTACGCCGTTCTGGAATGGTTTACTGTGACCACTAACATGTATTTGAAAAACCGGCCAAATGCGAGTCGGACTCGCGCACGTAAGGCTTTGTACCAATATACGAGTACCAATATTTTACATGTTCACTTATTATTTCGTTATTTTTGCACGAAGTTTTCCAAGTAAGGGCATTTAGTTTCACAATTTAGGCATCTATAACTCCTAAACTAACAACGTTACATAACCCCTTATAGTTTTCCTTTAAAATTCATCACGTGCACTACCATCATGATTTTCAGATTTTTTGAGCCAGCAGTTTAGCTTTTAGAGGGAGGGGGGACAATAAATAACAAAAATCCGATTTAAAGTTGAATATCTCGCATACAGATACCTAAATCAAAATAAATAAAATAAAAAATAAATAAAACGGAACCCTAAAAATGGAAAATAATAAAAGAATTGCGTTATAATTAACTAATATATATTACGTTATTCATGACATAATCATATTTAGGTAAATGAAAAGTAATTTAATGATAGTAAAAGATAATTAAAATAATATGTCGAACTAGCTTTTGCCCTCGGCTTCGCCGCGCGTACGTACTTAGTGCTTTTTTTGGGATAAACCCATGTGCTAATCCAGCACCTAAACTAACACCATTCCAAATTTTATCAAAATCCGTTAAGTAGTTTATGCGTAAAAGTGTTACCAACATCCAGTAAAGATTAAGTGTGCCTAAGGTTTAGTATTTCTGTACGATGCGACGCGTGCTCCGTTGTGACCGTTAAAAATAAGCCACCGTGCAATACTTCCGAGCACAGGGACGAATTCTAATTTATGAAGGAAATTTTATTACCTTGTAGCTCCAATGATAGTGATTCACTACTTGTAGTCACTACAACACACTTCATTTTAACGATAATGATTATAAGTATTTCTTCATAAAATACCTAAAGGCACCTACTTAATACTTGGGATATCTTTTACTTTAAACGAGGCAATTTTGTATATATATAATCGTAATCTCGAAAACGGCTGCAAGAACTACCATAAAATTTAGTATGCAGGGAGTTTCGAGGGAAAAAAATTATCTAGCTCAGGTCTTATACCTGGGAAACTAATTTTTAAGCTACAATGTTAAAATACAAATTCTTTCGTCATGCCGACAATATATCAATAATTTCGACTCTAATAATTATATCAGTCTGATTGGCCAAGTGGGATATGCTTATGTACAACTTTAATTGCTTTGTTTAAAAATTCAGACTGTGGAAGGTTCGAATTCCGGTAAGATAAATATTTTTGTGATTCTTTTTATTTATTTAAATTTCTCAGAACCGGGCAAAGCTCGCAATAACCGTAACCAGGTACTTTATTTTTCTCTGACAAGTTATGCGAAGCAGAAAAGTCTCCGTACAATAAAGTTAAATGCCATATGATTTTGTATATGTTTAGAAGATCTTCAAGCAAATACCTCAACATACTCTACCTCATAACAACATAATAATATTCTCACATTGTCCTTTTTAATAAGCTTGCTCAATGTTCGATTAATTTTATCGTAATGGAAAACACTTACAGCAACGATAATGTTGTTACACTTTTGCCCTTTTTATAATATTAATAGGTGAAGCAAAAACTTTATACTCACTTTTATGAAATCATGTAGGAGGAGTATGAAATTTGGCACAGTTAAAGTTTATATGGAAGATAATTTAACTGCACTAATATTTTTATAATAATGTTTGAAACATACATTAAATTAATGAAAATAACGTTACACACACTAACTCAGGCTCAGTTCAATATCAGTTTCGTCACATGTTAAAGTTTGTCAATGTGTCTTTCATATTCAATTTTACAACATAATACATTTTTATTTCGTATCTTAATGGCAAATTAACTCTTGTAAAGTTCGAACTTAAAAATGATAATAATATTATTGAATTATGGGCGAATTTCGACCAGTCGGGAACAACTAGTACAAAATTTTGAATTAAAAGGAAAGTGTTTGTTCAATGATTAGGTATTATTTATATTTTTTGTGAAATTATACAGTTACAGTCCGTCCCTGTCGACATTGTCGCCTTTTATGAACCAACAACAATATGAACGCAAAGAAAGCTCACCCTTCTAAATAAACATTTTTTACTTTAGTTCTAATATCAGTTCCAATATCGGTTGCAATATCAGCATTTGTGCTTGGTAAACACAAGAACTATTTTTGAATGTAAAATAAAATTGCTACAAGTACCTTCTAAACTTTTAGCCTATCTAATGAAAATAATGCTAGTAAGTATAAATAGTTTTGGTCTTTGCCTTTTTGTAATAATGAAATAATATGTTTTTACGATTTTTGTTTTTAGGTTAAGATATTTTAATATTCAGAAGTTATTATAACATTTTTGGATATTCTTTTTCTCAATCCTTGCAATTCACAGAAATCCATTCATAGAAAAAAAAATGCCATGTTGTACTATTTCTTAATATAAATAAACAAATTAGCAAATAAATCGCCCCTCCACTAACACCTTTATCACAAAATTAACGATGGGGATCGAAGGGCCCAACGTCTTTCGCCCCCAAGACGTTTGAGTTCCTTGTGGGACGCCGGGTGTGCGGGTCATACTTCCCGCGAACAAAAATACAAGCCTTTAAAAAAAAACACTTTTTTTTTTCATCCAAATTTGTGCTTAGTGCAATAGTGCAGTGTAACTAAAGTCTGATGTGCCTGTGATACTAGTCAAGATTTATATACCGGAATTTTGGATCTTATTGGTAAGTATTTAAAGGCGACTAGTTGCATGATAATTAGATTACATGTAAAAATTTAATTTGCTCTTCGTCTCACACCTTTAAATCTTGTTATTTAAATCAGCTGACGTGAGGATCATATTTTTTTGGTTAATGCTGTACCTACTAATATTTTAGGTACCTACTATTATTAATAAATAAAATTTAACGTTATAACTTGATATTCAAATAAAAAAATAGTTTTAAGGGGTGAGTACTTTATTTCCCACATTGGTTTATTATTATTAAGTATATGAATTGTGAGAACTGATAAGACTCACAATTCGTCACCATAAAATACGTTTGCAAAAAACTCCATAATAAATGCAATCGAGTACAACGTATCATTGTGTAAAAAAGTGTTGACAAAACAGCCCAATTAATAAAATATAAAATTAAAAGCTCCATTATCCGGCGGCCTTGACCGTCCGTAATAACCGGGTGCATTAACCCGGCACGATCAATAACTCATTACTCTTTTATTTCGTTTAACGTTTAAAAATATCGCGTTTTTTCGCGTTTCGCGCCGACCGCTCCAATTATTGGGTGAAGGTTGTATTGCGAGCCAATTATGACGTCACAGCCCGCGTGACATAGTGTTGCCGCATTATAATGCCAAAATACCTCGCCATATTTTGGTAAAGTGTATTTTGGGGGCTATAAAAATAAGTTTATTGATTAACATTTTATATGAGATTAATATTATTAGACGTTAAAAATATAATGTGGTTTTCTATTTTAGTAAAAAAACTGATTAATAATATTGTGAAGTAATAAACAGTAAATTTTTATTTTAGGTGAACTAATGGCGCTGGTAATACATATTGAACTTTTTATCATAGATAATATTATAAAACCATAAGATTATATTAAATATGTATTCGAATCCAATCTTAAGTTGCGTAAACATGAAAATTACGTATTAAAAATATTTTAATATTAAAGTATATTTTTGTGCATTTAAATAAATAAATAAAAGTTTATACAAAATTTCTGATTTTGTTGGAGCGCATTGTAGCTGGCAACCCCATGGGTGACGTAGTGTCCGTAGACCGTATTACGCGTATTAATGTATTTTTATTTATGTTTCGCTCGCAATGAGAGTTTTTTTTTGCCAATGAACTGAATTCAGTTACGAGAGCGGATACGAAAGCGACAGCGCCACGGTGAAGGTTGTACTCATTCCACCTGATAATGTAAATAAAGAGTTTTCCAACATTTTACTACTTTTTTTTATATTTGTGGCAACACAGATTGAGGTAGTAGTAGCATAGGAGGGGTTAAATAAAGAATTTAATCACTACCTATATGATTATATTGCCAAATTGTATTCACTAAGAAAGGAGTTACTGAAGAAATTTAAGTTTAATACCTGTTTGTGATTTAGGTTTATATATTTAGTATAAGTTATGAAGGGGCTGGCATGCCTTGAATGGTAAAAGCCTTCTGAATAAAATAAAGAAGAAAAAAACACGTTGGTACTAAGAAACGCTACGGGTTTTCCAAGAGTTGCTGCATCTATTCGGTCCAAAAATGTCCTACGGAATTCTTGAACGTTACTCAAAGTAGGAGCCCTCTAAATATTAGGCTGACACTGAATGACAAGATCAGCATGTGACATGAGACTTAATTTAAGCAGCGTTTGAGTATTTGGCCGTTGATCTCTTAGCTAAATATTGGATATAGCTTCCGTAGTCCAGTGGCTTAGAGCTTGGCTCTCGACTCGGAGGTCGTGGTTCGAATCCCGCGTTAGAACAACAAAAAATATTGTCTCCAAATTTGGTTGCGATAATGCGGCTGATCAACTGATTGTCTGACAAGAAAAATGATCCATGCGTCGGATGGGCATGTAAAAAGTCGGTCCTGCGCCTGATCTCTCGCCAGCCGTGTCGGTCATCCACTGGGTTTTGAAAGTAAAGGAAGAGAGAGTGCTCTTGTGTACTGCGCACACTTAGGCACTATAAAAAATAACTCCCGCGAAGCTGGCCTGCTTTCAATGAAACCTGCCACCGTCACTGAAATCGTTGTGGGGAGCTATTATTATTATTTTAACTATTGGAATTGACCTTAATAGTAGTTGAGATTATAATTAACACCGTCAGTACCGAGTGTGTCGTGGACCGCAAGGAACTATCAGCCGGAGATTTACGGCAAAGGGGACGGAGGGCTAGGGCGTGTTCTCTAAATTGAAAGTTCACTATAAATAAGCAAAGCTGACCACTGGACCGACGTGATTTATTCCAGTTAAACTAATACTGAAGGCAATTGAAGGAAAAATGTCTAGTTTCTGAATAAGGGGCAATTCACACCATGCATCATATTTAAGATAGCTATTCAAAATCGAACTTTATTCAATACACAAGACGATACACGTTTCATTGTAAGAGTTCGAAGATCAAGTTGCACCACACTGCACAGCGCATGTGCAGTGTGTGACTGCTGATGATATTTGAAACGCGTATCTTTTTGTATACTAAAGAAAGTTCAATATTAAATAGCTATTAAAAATCGCAGCGCCGCGTTGCGTCGCATATCGTCGCGGTATGAAATGACCCTTAAAATAATAGCATAGTATTCTTACGAACAAGAGTGTGCATTACATACTGATGTGAAATGTCTTCGTTATAAGAAACAAAACGAATTTGCTTCATGTTTTATACGATAATCAAGAATTATTCTAAAATTAGTATCTACGTTTTTGATTTTTACTGAAGAGTAATCAAAAATGTTGAGTCAATATGTAAATAATGGTCATCCATAGACTGCTACAACACCAGAGGAATTAGAAGTGCGTTTTAGATTATAGAATAATAATAAAAATTATAATTAATAACAATTATAAGTGCGTTTTAAATTACAAAGTAATAATAATATAAATTATAATTAATAACACCGATCATATTAAAAGTTACAAAATATTTTAGCGCAGGCTTTAATAATTATAGCAGGCAAATATCGGCGTGTATGGTGTATGTTTTGTTTCAATTCCGCTAATGACACGCGCCAACGATTCCGCCGTGCATGCTCGTATATCTACGTATAGGAAGTAGGTACCACGACCAAAATATATAATGCATGGAATCTATGGAACTGGCAAAACATGGGTTTGACAAAAACATTAATGTATCGTGTGTGTACAATGTACATAATAAAAGACTACGTTTTATAGTTTGTATATTACTGCGACATATAAATAAGTTAAGATACCTAATTCTCTACTATACTATAATTTTTAATCATATATATATTTACACGTGCATTAAGTTTAGTTATCGTGACATTTTTTCCCACTTCCGTTACGCTCGCTAAGGGATGCTTGTAATTATGATGGTGGTGTTAGATTATAGCAAGACCTCTCAACTTTGGATGGTAATTATCATACATAAAACGTTCGTCATAACCAGCATGCAACCACCAGCATGCACCATGGATATCTCTAGTCACCCCTAAGTTTGGGTATGCTTACTTGATTTAAAAACATATTTTTTTTCAATTCAATACTTAACATTAGATAATGCCCACGGCTCCGCCCGCGTAAATATAGTATTCTTGTTTCTTGTACTTTTTCGGGATAAAATGTAGCCTATGTTTTAATCCAGAGTCTAAACTACTACCATACCAAATTTCAACACAATCCGTTCAGTAGTTTTCGCGTTAAAGCGTAACAAACAAACTTACATTCACATTTATAATATTAGTAGGGATTAGTAGGAAGAGTCTAGTAAAATACTCCGTAATCAGTAATGTTCGTAAATGTTTATGACGTGTATGTTTGGAGGATAGCGGTTGGGCAGTCTACTGTCCAGGCATGATGGACGCGACTGCAGGATCCTGGACTAGGAGAGATTTACGAACTGAACTCATTACTTATCATTTTAATCAGTAGCATCAGATCTGTAATTGCCTGGGCGTCACATCTCTACATTTTTGTGATTTTTGGTGATATTTTGAGATACATGTATCATTTGCAGAATTATAATCCTAATATTTCTACGCTTAATGTCAATTTACACCAAAACGAAACGATTTACGATACGCGATATAACGCTGAATTTATACGATTGTTATTCAAAATTAAACGTTATTCATTACACAAGAAGGTACACATTTCATTGTACGAGTTCGAATGTCAGGTTGCGCCGCGCTGCACAGCGCATGTCCAGTGATGTCAAATGAAACGTGTATCTTATTGAATAGTGAATAAAGTTCAATTTTCAATAGCTATCTGAAAAATGCAGCGCCGCATAGCGTCGCGTATCGTCGCGGTATGAACTAACCCTTAAATTAAATGTAAAAACATAACCTGATGTTAATATAATACAATTAAATTGTATGTTCATAATTAATATTTACATCATAAACTATTCACTGTACATAATATAGAGCCAGGAAAAGTTTAATTTACAACTGGTATTTTAATATCTTTAAAAAATACTTTAATCACAAAATATAATAAGTTCAAGGCAATAAACACCAATAAGAAAGTTGAAAAGCCTTCTTGCTTCTTTCGATTCAAAAATCGTTTGGTACGAAAGAACCACAATCCTTTTGAACGTTCTTTGTGAAAGTTATTTCGTTACAAGACCACTTGTTAGACTTATTACGGGGATTACTGGCCCTTCCAGACTCATTCTTTGACTACAAAGGGTAGCGTCTTAGTTGGGAATCTTTCGCTTCATTATAAACTGTGAGTATATTCTCTTTTATCAGCTTATTTTGATTTTTAAATGCGGCCTGTGCCTGCTGAGCATTTTAGTTTTCATCAAGCCTTTCCTATCCTATCTTAGCCGTAGTAATAAGTAGTTTAAGGATTAACTCACGCCGAAACGAGACGATATCGGTGCTACAATTTTAAAATAGTGATTCAAAATTAAACTTTATTCAGTGCACTAAAAGGTATACTTTTCATTCCAAGAGCGGCGCCGCGCCGGGCTACGCAAGGCGGTGCAGTTCAAACTCTTGCAATTAAACGTGTATCTTCTTGTGTAGTGAATAAAGTTTAATTTTGAATTGAAATCTTTAAAATGCAGCGCCGCGAAGTGTATCCTCTCGTTTCGGCGTGAACCAATACAAATTTCTAAAGAAAGTATTTTTGTAAATGCGATGACAATGACTATAAATAATAATTGCTACACTTTAACATAGGTATCATCACCGCTAGAATAAAATGTCCGTAATTCTTAATGTTTTTCGGTTACCGTCACACTTAATCTTGTTTTATTATGTCTTTACATGAACGCACCATAAAAACGAAATTTGTTTCCCGAGCACCGGTCTCACAGAACTCATAAACGGACTTAGATTTATCCCAACATTATAAGATAACAATGCTCCGTAACACAACACATCAAAAAGGCGATTCCAAAGCAAAATATGCGAGAATCCACGGCGAAAATAAAAAAGTCGCCACCAACATTCCTTGATTTGCAACTAACGACTGTATTCTACGGTAACAGGACTCAAATTAGTAATACGTATATTTAACTTCAGACTTCGTAGCAGGGGAGAGGTTAAACTTTTTATCTATCGGTGACATTCAAATCTTAACTCGTATCAAATAAATCTAAACCTTTTGTTGTTGACATAGAGTTTATTGTATATAGGCGATTTCACTCCACGAAATAAAAAACCCATATTCAAAGTTGTTGGAAATTAAAGGTACGTCAGTAAAACCGAAGTTAGCTTCTTGCGTTACGTCCAGGGTTGGCAATCTGTATGACCCGACTTTTATCTATGAACTTCTCATTAAACACTTTCTACAACTTTTTTTAATAGGAATTATATTTTTTTTAAGTATCTAACTCTGCTACGCTCTCAAGTCAGTCAAGTCTCAACCAAAAAAATATAAACGTATTTTTGATCTACTACTCTTTACTTGATTATAAATATTGTGACTTCGCCTGACCTTAACCTGATAATACGTACTTATTAAAAGCGGCAAAGTGCGAGTAGGACTCGCGCACGACGGGTTCCGTACAAAACGGCAAAAAAATCACGTTTTTGGCTGGGACTATATGCTCCGGAACTCGGAACGCCGGTGAAAATTCAGAGCACTAAAAATAGAACTCTGCGCTAATACAATAGAGTTGAAAATTAAAGTTTCGAGCGTCGAGCTATGATATATGGTATTGACATTTGACTCGACACTAGTGTGTTCGATTTTCAACTCTATTGTATTTGCGCAGAGTTCTATTTTCAGTGCTCTGAATTTTCACCGTCATTCCGGATTCTGGAGCATATAGTCCCAACCTAATGTTTAGTTTTTATTATTCTATGTTTTTATTATTTGTTGTTATAGCGGCAACATAAATACATCATCTGTGTACATCATCAAAATTTCAACTATCTAGCTATAACGGTTAAAGGTTAAACGGTTAAAAGTCTGTCACCAGGATATATCATCCTGGTGACAGACGGATGGATAGACGGACAGACAAACAGCGAGTAACAGAGTCCCAATTTCATCCTCTGGGTACGGAACCCTAAAAAGATTTAGAAAGGGGATATATAGAGACAACCCTAATAACAATATAAGGTGAGAGGCCCGAAGGTGATGTTTTACAGCTAAAAATAAATATACTCATAAACTAAAAGGACAAATGGTTACATTTTAGTGTTTTTGTATTAGCCGTTATCTGTATTAAAAAAATAAAATGTCTACTTATGTAGTACTATAATAATTAATAACTCAAAATAATTGTAAAATATGTATGTACTTAGAGGCGATTACATTAGGTTAAGAATTTATTTAGTAAGATTGAATAAAAAAGGTTTATTACTTTTTGCTTTTAAGTTTTTTCGGCGGTTTTAAATTCTATGTTAAAAAGTTATTATTGTACGCGTCTATCGATGTTCCCGTACGTCACAGGGGCGACACTCTCGTCAAATCACAGCTCGAGCACCGGCGAACGTTAGCAATGTTGACGCAAGCCTAAGGTTGGCACCGAAATAATTTTAAACGTCGCGTCAGATAAATCTATCATAAATATTATGAATGTATATTATCAATAATGTCAAGGCACGAAACGACCAGCGGCCAGCCCCGTGAACGACAGTCCTGGCTGGACAAGACTCACGCCCCGCGCGCCTTCACATTCGCCCAGCCACGCGCACACAGCCGCGAGCCGTCATTCATGTTAATATTTATTCTTTGCTTACGTACCATCTTTAACTAACTATGACACTATCTAATTATTTTCATTAGCTACTAATTTTGTGCGTTGAAGAGGCGAACGAATATGTACATCGATTCTAATTATTATTATAAAAAGCTAAAGTTACCTAGCATTTTAGTCCTGATATTATGATAGTGATATTGACATGATGGTTCATTTGTGTTAAGTGAGCGATCAGTGCAAATTTCAAAATGGCTTCAATTTAGACATTTGCACTGATGCCTCACAGCAAACTTGACGAGAATGAACTATATACACTATATATACATACACACGCACAACATAGTATATATACTACTAAGGCGGGTCAATAAGTCCGTGACTTTTTGAATTTCTAACCTCCTTACTGAAAAAGCAACACTACTCCTGTCAACAGGCATCTGTCAGTTGACTCCTATCAAAATTTGAACTTGCTGCGTCAGTTAGTTTGTGTTTTACAGCTATCTTTATCAGACTATCCAGTAACTTAAGGAAACAATGGAAAAAAGTGAATTTCGTGTGCTTATTAAGCATTATTTTTTGCGAAAAAAAACCATTACCGAGACCAAGGCTAAGCTTGATAAATACTATGGGGACTCTGCACCATCGATTTCAATGGTAAAAAAGTGGTTTACTGAATTTCGTTGTGGCCGTACAAGCACTGAAGATGCCGAACGTCCTGGACGCCCAGTTGAGGTCTCTACACCCGAAACAATCGAAAAAATTCACGACATGGTGTTGGCCGACCGAAGATTGAAAGTGCAAGAGATTGTGGAAGCCATACGCATCTCGCATGGCTCAGTGGTTTCAATTTTGAATGATCACTTGGGCATGAGAAAGCTTTCCGCAAGATGGGTGCCGTGTTTGCTCACAGTCGACCACAAACGCAATCGTGTAACAACTTCACAGGAAGGTTTGGCGTTGTTTAATCATAATATGGAGGAGTTTTTGCGCAGTTTTGTAACCGTGAACGAAACATGGATCCATCACAACACACCAGAGACCAAACAACAGTCAAAACAGTGGGTTTCTAAGGGTGAATCGGCGCCAAAGAAGGCCAAGGTGGGTTTGTCAGCCAATAAAGTTATGGCGACTGTTTTTTGGGATGCACGTGGGATAATCCACATTGACTATCTTCAAAAGGGAAGAACAATTAATGGAGAATATTATGCCAACTTATTGGACCGCTTCAATGAGGATTTGAAAAAAACCGACCGCATTTGGCCAAGAAAAAAGTTATTTTTCACCAAGACAATGCAAGGGTGCACACATGTGCAGTTGCCATGGCAAAAATCCATGAATTGGGCTATGAATTGCTCCCACATCCACCCTATTCTCCAGATTTGGTTCCGAGTGACTACTTCTTGTTCCCAAACCTGAAAAAATGGCTCGGTGGAAAAAGATTTGACTCCAATGATGAAGTCATCTCGCAAACAAAGGCCTATTTTGAGGACCTCGACAAATCATATTTTTTGGAAGGGATAAAAAAATTGGAGAAGCGTTGGACAGAGTGTATAGAGCTCAAGGGGGACTACGTTGAAAAATAAAATGATTTATTTATCAAAAAATCTGTGTTTTATTCCAAAAGTCACGGACTTATTGACCCGCCCTAGTATACTAAGGCGGGTCAATAAGTCCGTGACTTTTGAATTTCTAACCTCCTTACTGAAAAAGCAACACTACTCCTGTCAACAGGCATCTGTCAGTTGACTCCTATCAAAATTTGAACTTGCTGCATCAGTTAGTTTGTGTTTTACAGCTATCTTTATCAGACTATCCAGTAACTTAAGGAAACAATGGAAAAAATTGAATTTCGTGTGCTTATTAAGCATTATTTTTTGCGAAAAAAAACCATTACCGAGACCAAGGCTAAGCTTGATAAATACTATGGGGACTCTGCACCATCGATTTCAATGGTAAAAAAGTGGTTTACTGAATTTCGTTGTGGCCGTACAAGCACTGAAGATGCCGAACGTCCTGGACGCCCAGTTGAGGTCTCTACACCCGAAACAATCGAAAAATTCACGATATGGTGTTGGCCGACCGAAGATTGAAAGTGCAAGAGATTGTGGAAGCCATAGGCATCTCGCATGGCTCAGTGGTTTCAATTTTGAATGATCACTTGGGCATGAGAAAGCTTTCCGCAAGTCGACCACAAACGCAATCGTGTAACAACTTCACAGGAAGGTTTGGCGTTGTTTAATCACAATATGGAGGAGTTTATGCGCCGTTTTGTAACCGTGGACTAAACATGGATCCATCACAACACACCAGAGACCAAACAACAGTCAAAACAGTGGGTTTCTAAGGGTGAATCGGCGCCAAAGAAGGCCAAGGTGGGTTTGTCAGCCAATAAAGTTATGGCAACTGTTTTTTGGGATGCACGTGGGATAATCCACATTGACTATCTTCAAAAGGGAAGAACAATTAATGGGGAATATTATGCCAACTTATTGGACCGCTTCAATGAGGATTTGAAAAAAAACCGACCTAATTTGGCCAAGAAAAAAGTTATTTTTCACCAAGACAATGCAAGGGTGCACACATGTGCAGTTGCCATGGCAAAAATCCATGAATTGGGCTATGAATTGCTCCCACATCCACCCTATTCTCCAGATTTGGCTCCGAGTGACTACTTCTTGTTCCCAAACCTGAAAAAATGGCTCGGTGGAAAAAGATTTGACTCCAATGATGAAGTCATCTCGCAAACAAAGGCCTATATTGAGGACCTCGACAAATCATATTTTTTGGAAGGGATAAAAAAATTGGAGAAGCGTTGGACAAAGTGTATAGAGCTCAAGGGGGACTACGTTGAAAAATAAAATGATTTATTTATCAAAAAATCTGTGTTTTATTCCAAAAGTCACGGACTTATTGACCCGCCCTCGTATACTACGTTGTGCGCTGTATAAGCAAATAAGTAGATCGATTTAGCCGGTAAGTCAATCCGGGGCAGTTAGAGCGAGAGGTTAACGAGGCATTTCGTACAGGAGATACAGGGGAACACTTTACGAGCCGCGAAATATCATCTTCTCCACGAGCAACACTCGCAGTAAGGTGACGAAATTAGAAACGCTTTGGCGGTGACTTAGCTCGCGTACTACAATCACTTCACTCCACGGAAAGTGTATTTTTTTTACTAGCAGTAATATTGTTTCTTCCAGACTATTCTCGAAATCTAATAAATCATGTAAAACTATGAACTAATCTGTTCAGAAATTAACTTAATTGCTTAATTTAAAATGATTAGCTTTTACATCAAGTTCAAAAATGGTTTTCATTTTATGCCAAAACACAATCTGGACTAGTCTAGCAAAAAAAGTTGAACCTGGGTTATTTGCAAACTTTTAACTTGGCAACTCTATACGACCTTGAAAATTTGATATATCAAAATAAAATTACATAAATTCAGTGGTTTTTGCTTGAGAGAGTAAAAAACATTTATTTCACATTTTATTTATCATGTTAGTACTAATTAATTAATTAACAAATAACTCAGCTAGAAAACTCAACTAGAATGTTGCCACCTTTAGATTTTTATTTTGCCGCCATTCCTCGGGTTCAACTTTCGTTGGCCAGACTCTAGGATGCTAAACTTTATTGACATTTATTTTAGAATTTTTTTCAATCGCTTTTTAAGACAAACTGTCAATTGTTTGTGTTGTGGCATAACTAAAGTACAGTTCAACATACAGATGGCTCTAGGTGTACAAATTTTAATATTTCTATTCTTTGTGAAGTGGTGTTTTTAGGCACGATGAGAGTATTTTTGGATTGAATAAAATATGATGAATAAGTTCCACTTTTGCCACGAGTACGTACAGAGTACACGACATGTTTTTTCTTACTTTTACAGTTGTATCAAATACTTACACCGTTACGAACTATCATCCTCGGTACGAAAGAATCTCACGTTAGCGCGGCACATTTAAAACAAGTAATGTTAAAAGTTTACGTCGGTGTTAAGTCGGTTGAGGTGGCGCCCTAAAACGTTATTACATTGTTCTTTTATGGGCCATCCCTAGTGTATTCACAGTCCTATTATATAAACAACATTACTGTTTTTGTATTCGGAAATCAATGGTCTTGTAGTAAATGTACTTTTTATACGAGCGTTTTCAGAAAAATAGCACACCCCCTCGAAATTAGAATATTTTTTGCAATTATGTTATTTAAGTAATATTAATGATGAATGTATACTGATATAGTCTAATTTTCATAAAAAACAAGGTTTTTTTCTTCTAATTTGTGTTTTTCCATGAAATATTTGGTCACACAATAGATTTCTAAGGTTTTCGAACCTCAGAATGTGACTGTGCCCTTTTCCCAAAAAAGCCTGTTATTTTTGTATTTGCTATCATTTACATATTTTTTTTGTACCAGGTAGGTTGTTAATGTTGACTTTTAAATTTAAAAAGTAACTGTTGCTACCAAGATTCATTTTGTACTGAGAAAACATTTGAGAAAAATGTAAGTCATTAATGAGTCCTTGCACGGAGAATATTTTTCTTGATAAACACTAATTTACAAAGTAAATGTACTTAGTATTTGTATTTGCACATTAATACAAACCTATGCTGTGATATTTAAATCAAGATTCCTAACTATTTCATACAAATAGTACCTTTATATGGTCACTAAAGTAGAGTTTTTTATAGGGACAGTCACATACTGAGCGGGTGTCAAAAGTAAAGTCGCGTCTACATAATTTTATTTTAGCAATATAATTAAAAGAAATGAAATACAATTTTATTTAATATTAACTTTAATGTTTTAATATTAAAATAACAAAAACAAATTGAGATAAAACTTATACTCATGTATTCAACATTTTGTGCTTCAAGCACATAATTAAAAAAGTGTACAGTCTCAAAGTGAGTATTTCGTTTGTTCCCAACGAGTCACACTGTAACAAAAAAGTGTACAGTCTCAAAGTGAGTATTTCGTTTGTTCCCAACGAGTCACACTGTAACCTGTAACATTGACTAGTTTGGAAAAATTGTAAAATAATTCGCAACCAGTCACATTGTGACACGTTGGGAGACCTTTCCGAAATTATTCCCAACGAGTCACACTGTGAATCGTACCTACTCTTAGGTTTATTTTTTGTATGATTTGGGGTTATACTGATTACTGTTACGTCTTAGCCCTAATTTTCTCTATTCCACTCTAATCCATAGGTCAAATCCATTAATGGATTATATTAGATAGATAGTATAACCCCAGATCATACAAAAAATAAACCTAAGAGTAGGTACGATTCATAGTGTGACTAATTGGGAATTATTTTACAATTTTTTCCCAACCAGTCACAATGTTACAGGTTACAGTGTGACTCGTTGGGAACAAACGAAGTATTTCTTTTATCAAAAATAACATTATTATTAAGTAGTATTAATGTAAAAACTATTATAAATAACAACAAAGATAAACACGAATATCACGTATACGTATGTTTAGTTTTTTTTAAAGAACTTACGTATTTTTTTTATATCAAAAGTATTATTATCGAGATCTTCTTTAATAATTAATAACTATCAAATTAAACTTCAATATCACAAAACAAGTTGGCTTAACAAATACAGATTGAACCAACTTTATATATTAATCTGATACTTAAAAGATAAATTGACTTTTGAATGAGATCCATAATTTTAACTTAAATTACAGTAAACAAGAGTTAATTATTTTTCCTTATTCTAATTAATTTTAAATAATATTGATGCCACTGCGATCTTATAAAGTCCGAACAATATTCCGTTCGGACTTACGTTTGTAACAAAGTAACCAATTTGCACAAACAACGCACTCATCGGCTGGGAAGTGGTCATAAATGCAGCAGTCACAATTAAAACAAAAAAAAAACGGACTTACTAGAAGTATCAATATATCGTTACCCTGCATTCGTGATGTGAAATGCGGGGGTCCGAAAAATAGACAAGTAGATGTACCGCATTGGAAACAAAACTGAGACTTAATGAAATGTGTCTCCGTCCACGGCCAATTTAATTCGAAGAGGTAAAACTTGGCATAGTCGTTAAAATGCAAAATGTTGTCAATATCGGCTTGCATGCTGAATCTTTATTCCGAATCACCTGAAACCAAAGTTAGTAGACATGAAAATATAGCAAACTACTATGAAATAAATTAAGATTAAATTATATATTATAAAAAAAATACCTTCTATACATTTATCGCAAATGTAATCAATTAAAACAATATCGTTTATAGACATGCAATCATCACACACCCAGTTTTTGCAAGCAATGCATTTAATTTTTTGACCCAAAATAGAAGAGTGACATATTCTGCAATCTAGAAAAGCAATTGGTTTGAATTTTTTGGTATCATTAATTTTTTTTCTGGTCGTGGATTTCCTTTTCAATACAATTTGTGCAGAAAGAGACGGCTTATCGGTAAAGGGTTGGCTCACAGTGTCATTTTCGGACGAATGACTTGCATTACGAGTCATAGTAACATTGGTGTCTAAAATCTCGTCACAATGATCGCTGACTGTATTTTTACAAATCTCAGGGGTGTCAAAAATTATAAATGGAAGCTTCTGTGATAGAAGGGGTTCGTCGACCATTTTAGATTCATTCTCAGAAATATGTAAAAGAGGCTCATTGAATAAAGAACCGACATCGATATCTTCAACGGCACAATGATCTAGTGATATCACACAATCTTTTATACCTTCAATATGTTCCTCCTTGCGCAAATCGGCAATAATACGATTTTTCAGAAGTATGTGGGTCTGAGGTGTGAAACAATTGCAAAGTCCTTTTTGGCAGAAACAGCTAATATCTCGGTATTTGATCAAATTCTTGTCTAGGGTAATTACCTGGTGAACTTTTTGGGTACCTTTTAGAGGTTGCACATTTGAAGGCAATATTGTGGCAATTTCGTCGATGGCATTATCTTGGATCAAAAATATCTCTACAGCATTCATGCACCTTCTTAAAATATCATATGCGTCTTCCGCGCTGGTGACATCGGCACCTTGCGTTACTTTCCTGTCTAGTGTCCGTTTGATTGAACCTCCAATCCCATCTGCTACGCTTTTGCCGTGTCCACTTTCATAGTAATTCCAAGTTGCATATTGAAATCCGTATTCGACAGTGAAGTGGCTTAGCAGGTAAAAGTTATTTTTTTGTCTATACTGAGAAGACGGCCCGTCAGTGTACATATGAACGATAGACGTATTTGGACTCTCTTTTTTAATTAGCTTGATAACAGGAGCTAAATGGGCCCATATAGCTGCTGGCTGATGATTATTGACATTGGCAATAGAGCAAAATGATTGGCATTTCTTGTTCCAGTATATCATACCTGTATGCAAGGTTATTTGTCGCTTAGAAGCGCCAAAATGCATAGCTTGAATTTCATTGCATAATTTAGCTTCGTAATTTTCGGAAAAGTCTGCTACAATAACAACCTCGTTGTCATTTAAATTTGATATAATTTTTTGGAACTCGGTTTGCTGGCGGTTCATATTGAAATAATGTGTTTTGAATGCAAGCAGATCTTTAGTAAATAAAGTTTTTAGCTCCAATATCCTTCCTATCTTTATAACTTTTGTAGTTTTTTTTGTTACCATTTCTTTGTTTGTTGTTCCATCTTTCTTTGTATATTTATGTATCTGGCTTTCCCAGCGAAACCAGCTGACTTCCCTGTCATTGTCAACATCCTCAAAACTAGGTGTCTTATTTTTACAATCTTTGCATTTATTGTGCATGCATTGGTAATTTTTTATATCACAGGCTACAGTTTTCAATATGTCCTTTAGACCAAACTGGACCACTTTATTCTTTAGCAAGGTATTGTGCAAAAATTCGATATTACTGTGCTTTACACAGAGACACGTGTTACGCGAATTAAGGTGCGGTGACAAAACATAAAAGGGTTTGTTTTTATAAAAGGTGGTGAAGCCATAACGGCCTCCTTCACTTTTGTATTTTTGGTATAAGTTCTTCAAGGTATCAGTCAAATATCTTATTTGTTCCTTCTTCTTGTGTTTTGTTCTTGTTTCCTTTTTTCCCGCTGTATTACGGCTATTATCATCTCTTACGTAAAACTGATTGATTTCTAGTATTATTGCACGTCTCACTCTCTTTTTTTTTGATCTTGGTTTATTTTTCAGTCCCATTAATTTGCATACGTAAGTTTTGTCCCTGCTGTTTACTACAATTTTTTTTAAAGTAACTTTTTCATCGTGGCTCTTACTATCGCTATAAGTTTTTTTCAATGATAGTTCTAACACTTCTTCTGTAGCCTTTAATTTTAATATATTAGTTTCCAATTTTTCTATCTTTGTTGTAGTTTTTTCCTTAAGCCGTTGGTATCGTTTTCTATAAGTCTCCTTTTGTATTCTCAATTTTTTAAGAATATTCGTTATGGTTTTGCATCTCTTTAATAATATTTTACACATTTTCAAAACTCTTTCATTTTTTTTATCATTTTCTGTGACTTCGTTTTTTGTTTCCACAGCGGCATCTGTTCTTAATTTTTCTCTTTTTTTTTTAGCGTCACTTTTCCGTTTGTCTTGCCTCCATTGCTCTCGCTGTTTTTCGGCTTCTGATGGAGTCATTTCCGAAAATGTCTTTCTTTTTGATTTCAGTCTCTGCAAATTTCGTGAACATTGAGCTTTATACTCATCTGGCCTCTCTTTCTTCAGCTTTTCTCTGTATCTTCTAGTTTTTTCAGCTCCACTAAGCGGCATTATAGTTCACTATAAGACAATGAATTTCTAATCTAATAATGACACAAACAAATTTTAATAGTAATAACATTTACCCCGTATCCTTCGAGGTATTATATGATCGAAGGCCGTACTTTATAATATTTTTTTCATATTTTCTATTTTAGGTCTTATAAAGATAAAAACATGCGAACCATTAAGTAACAAACATCGGAACAGGACAAAAACTACATGAATCTTGTAAAATGTTTAATTATACATATAGGTACTGACATTATATTTAATTATCAATCAATATGCCTATCAAATATCAATTATTTATTTAAGTTACTACAACAATTATTGACTAATTTACATGTATAAAATGAAATTCTATAATTTACCTGAGGTCACTGAATTTCTATCTTTTTAGGACGTAAAATAGAAAGTAGGTATTTTTTACTAGATACGATGTAAATGTTTTGAAACATTGACGCCTAATTTTTGTAGTAATTTAAATAAATTTTCGTACAAATAAGTAATGGACATTTGATTAGGCACATTGATAATTAAATACAATGTCTGTACCTGTGTAATTTAAATGTTTTACAAGTTTTATGTATGTAGTTTTTGTCATTTTATGATTTTACTGGTTGAAACGTAAAGTATTAGAAATGAATCAGCTCCCGCACAACCACTCCGATGGGACTCGAACCCACGACCTTTCGCTATCCGGGCGACTGCTCTAACTACTAAGCTACGGAACGTATAATAATATTTTATTAATTTTTATTACGTTATTTAAAAAAACAATAAGAATTGCATAGAGAATGCTAAAAAGCAAAAATAAAAATTTATTTATTGGTTTACTTTACGCCGTATCTATTAATATTTTGCACCTAATATCTATTTTGGGTTCTAACAAGACAAAAACTTCCAAACCAGTAAATATATAGTTCAATGTTGAATAAGGTACAATGTAAACTATTCTTTATGTGCTCAAACATGTTGTGACTTGCAGCTCAGGGTGTATGCGACCACCCAGATGGTCACATTCTGAGGTCACATGTCAGCTATCAGACTTTAAATTAATTCTGTAATTAATCAGCTGCTCTACTTAGCCGTCTAAAATATTACGGAATTGAAAGTTTGACCTATGTATAATAATGTTTAGTTACAAGATAAACAGAAAACGTGAAATATAAGCAGGAAATGGTCACCTTACCTGAGTGTAAAAATCGCGACCTGGTAATGACACACGAACGTCCGTTGCTCACTGCGTTAAACTTGGCACTGGCGTACGAAATCCAGTATTTTTTAAAAAAGGTCGGTACAATGTTGCCATCAGCCACCGCGAAAGATACCAACAGTAGTGTTTTAATACTAAAAAGGCGGTCACAATACTGAAAACTCAGGTTGAGACAGAAATTTGGACTTGCATTTATTATTATTTTTTATTAAATAATACATGAAAAAAACGTTTGATTATTCATTAAAATAAGAAGTAATTTGTACCAAAATCATTATAAACAACAGATACTTAAATTGAAAAAAATAATATCCTATAAAATGATCTTTTCTGAAAGGCTTATCACGTGGGACAGCCAAAAACCAGGTATTGGGAATACTTTAATTATTTATAAAAAATATAATATTGTGGGAATCATTTGTACTAAAATTATATGGTTAAACTACTTAAATGACAAATTGAATGTATATCACACTTTTCCATTTCTTTTGTCAGTTTAAGGACAATTAAATATTAAAACGGAGGGACAGCTCCAAAAGGGGGGTGTGCTATTTTTCTGAAAACGCTCATACAAGAAAATTAATAATTAAAACTTCAAAATATATAATTTATAAATGAGTAAAGAACTTTCCGTACGATACTATGGGGTCATTGAATTAAATAAATAATTAGAAATCTTTTTTATGTTAGCTTGTTATGTTAACTATTTACCTATATGGTAAATAGTTTTTTTTTCATATCTTATCTTTAAATTAAATTTATATATTTAAATCTATATTATTATTAAACTTATATATAATATATATAATAAATTATAATAAAACAAAAAAAAATCATAAACGAAGAACCCCAACCACGCAACAAATGCGAAATAATTTAAAAATTATCCAAAACGTCTACGAAAAAATTATCCGAAACGTTATCGAAAAGTCTACTTATATTATTAAAAATCATTATGAAACCAAAAGCAGTTTCGAGTCAAATAAATAATACTTAGGTAACTAAACGATTTATAGATTTAAGTGAAAAATAGTGCTCAGTTATCAAAATACTTGTAATGACCAAAACAAATAAAATGAAACAGGCAAAAGCTTTATACTCGTAAAGCTACGCGGCAAGTTTTTGGCGACGCGACGCGCGACGGCCGACTACAATGAAGCAGAATATAAGACCAAGTGTACCTTGTAGCGCCATCTACATTTAAATGCATGTAATTAGAAATTTTATTATTTCATGTTTCGAATGTAATGTATTAATTAGTACCTGGGTAACATTTCTCGTAGATCTAGTAGATAAAAAAAAAACACATAAATATTGTACCGGGGTTCGAACCCACCACATTCCGATTTTTCGAACAAAGCAAAAATTATAAATAAGGGGTCCCATATACGGTCCGGTTTTCCTTCAATTCGGCCTCAACAGATGCAAAATCGTATCGTCTATGTGCAATTTCGAGATCGCATCAGTCGGCCGGATGGACTGAAGCGATTCGTTCCAGTGTTGCCAACTCTCTTTTAGCGAAACTACTAAACTCGCGTCGTTTTCTTCTAAAAACTACTAAAAGAGTACCGAAGACTATTAAAAATCTACTTAACTTAGGAATCCCTAAAAACACATAAACCACTGCATTTTCAGTTTTAATATATTGAAAATATGATAATTTTACCGTTAAATAAAAATATACTAGGAAATATTACTTATATAGTAAAAAAAACGTGTTGTTTTAAGCAAATTACGGACGAATCCTACGATGTATTATTATGATAAGGTGTCAATTTCTTTTTGTTTTTTTTATGCCTAACCTAGGTCGTTTTGCATATGACTACTAAAACACTACTAACGACTAAATTCCTACTAAGGAGGGAATAAAATACTTAATTTAGTAGTAAAACTTTGTAAAATAACTAAGTTGGCAACATTAATTCTGGACTGAACGGACGGGCTGAACGGACCATGCCGTGCGGGCGTGTATCGTGTACAAGCGTAGTGAGTTTACTATTAATAAACACGACCGTATCTCGCAGCAAACCAGAACGAACTGATGTGATTTTTCCGTGTGTGTGCTCGAATCCGTTCAGGCCGAAATGACGGCAGTTGGGTCGAATGCGATTTTTTTCCGTGTTTCGAATCGTGTTTGAATCCGTTCATGCCGAACTGAGGTCAGTTCTTACTGAAACGATCGGCCTCTCGTCTGGGAGCCTTAAGCATACCAATTTGCCAATCGGACTCACGTAGTAGAGTCGAAATTTTAGATATATATACCTATTGTTGCACGACGAAAGAAAAAACGTATGTAGCTTAAAAATGCGTACTTTTCCAGGGATAAGACCTAGCCAGATCAATTTTATCTCCCCCAAAACTCCCTGCATACTAAATTTCATGGTAATATTTGCATCCGTTTTCGAGATTATGTTTAAATATATGCAAGATTGTCTCATTTAACATTGCGTATTACTTTAAATAAAAATATACAAATAATTATTTTAGACTAATCACTAGTCGCACATGCAAAAAACAAATACATTCATATTAGGAAGATTGTATGAGTATTAGATAAAATATAAATTTGCATGTACAAAATGAAAGTACAAGTGTAATAAAATTCTTAGAAAATTCTTAGTAGAAATTTTTAGTAAAACAATCGTCTAATAGGTATATATTTTAGTAATTTTACGATGGAAACTATTTTATTCTCATAATAAATAATAATTAATTAAAATTCGCACACCTTTGTAAAAATAGTTTTCAAACTGATGCGACAGCTTTTTCCTACATGCGTTACCCAACTTAAGTTCACTCATAATATAATAATTTTTTTCTAGCCGAATACTTCAGTAAATTAAAGTTTATAACATAATGAATATTTTACTAATTACAGTACAACCATGACCCGAATATCTTTCAGCGATCGTCGTTTTCATACATCGTATGTAATTTTCATAGAAAAATGAAGATTGCCGAGGGCCATTAGCAACATGGTTTACTGTACAATCACTCCTGCAGCGCCATCTGTTAAGAATGTACTTAATCAGTAATTATTATTTTTAATTATTTAAAACGCTAATTTAATTTAAGTTCAAACTAAATATTTTAGTAGCTTATGCATTTGTTCAAACATTTGTTTTCATATAAAATTGGTCATTGTTCAATAAATGCTGTTGACAGATTTGAACAACCGTTGAAAACTTAATAGACACTACAATGTATGTTACGGAGAGCCAATTCCGCGACATGATCAAAACGTCTGTAAAAAACCAATGAAAACGAAAAAGAAAACGAAAATGGCCGTTGAATGCCAGGCGAAGTGAACGTTGCACTTTCACGATTAAAAAATAAAAAGGTAAAATAACGCGTTAGAAATGAACCATCGTTTTATAGTTTACATTGACGCGGCAGGCGTAGCGGCGCTAGTGTCGCGCCGGTGTCGACACATGTTATGCTTAGTTCAGCTACTCGACACTCTTTAATAATGGCAGCACCATCTACGATAACAATATTAATTATAATTAATTGTGAACGTGCTTACTAATAACTAAAATATGTTGTAATATAATAATAAAATAAAATTTAATAAATATAAATAAAAAAATTTGTTGCAACCGCAAAAAGACCAGGGATTTAATAAAAAATATTTTTTCTGAGTCAGAACTTTGCAGCCGCATCACTGTTGTTGCTGAATAGATTTTTTATTTAAAATGTTCTAAATATAGTGAGTACAATAGGTTAAATAATATCTTTAATATTTCAAATAAATAAATATTTGTACGTGTACGCTGGATTAGGGCGGGCGACCTTTAGAAACGCGTATTTCGTATTTGTAATAAAAAATAGCGCAAAAATTGTCGATCATGTGATCGGTGGACAGATCGAAGCAGGTCATGCACAACAGGTGAGTTGCGGGGCGCATCAACTAAAAAATAAAATATCGAAATGCGAAAAAATAATAAAAATCAGCAAATATAGTAAATTAAAAAAAGAATAGGATCGTCCCTTTCCGTCAAGGGGCTTTCAATATGCTGCATCCCTGTCGCGAGTGCGCGCACGTGGTTTTCGGCGGTCCCGCTACGGGAGCCGGGAGGGCGGGCGCGGGCGCGCGGGACGCTGGAGGACTCAAACGCCACATCCCGTCGCGGCCCGCGCCGTCCGGCTGCGTTGCCCGTAACCTCCGATTGACCTCATTTTTTTTCTTCAATGTAAATATTCGGCTCATTTTGCCGCATAGTCTATAAGTGGTATTAAGTTCCTTCGACGCGTTTACATTTTTTTCGGATTCTTTTATTTTGTAATTCGAAATTGTTTAAAATTACAGTGTTAAGGACTTCGCAGGTGATAAAAACTCTAAATTTTTCGGGACTGTGTTACTTAGAAACTTTGTAAAAAACAAGTTTTCTAATTAGATTCTAAAACTGGTTTTGTTAGTTTTTAATGGTGTTGTCGGATTTTTGGGACGTTACAACTGCAAAAATAAACATTTTTCGTAGTTAATACATTTGAAGATCCAGGAAGATTTGTTAATTGCCATCATATAAAGGTATTTGTACAAAACGTGACTGATTTTATTGTTGTTTTTATACAGTGTGTAAGTTGGGAAGCTAGATTTTTTTTTTTTGTATTTGTTATTTTTAGTTTTATTAAGTTATATTTTTTACTACTTATGTTTTTTTTTGTTAATTTAGTTTACTTTTTATATTAATTTACTTACTTGTGAGCACAAAGATTTGTTAACTTAGGATTGTCCTTCGTAGCACAAAAATATATTAATATTTTGCGCACAGCATTATTTTGTAAGAAAAGTTGCTAGTATTAGCCACTGATTTTGCATTTAAATATGTAATTTGAAAAAAATACATTTCTAAAAATATAGCTATCTTGTGCCATTGAAAATCTCTTACTTTTGACAGTTTATTTTAGAATTAATAGTAAATTACTGTATTCCTGTTAATAGTAAACTAGCATAAGATTTTGATTTGTAAAGATAATATTTAACGCCATGTATCAGGAAACATTAGTAATAAAATATTTTTACTTCTTTTTCGCTTACTCGACGTAAGGTTAAATTTTTTTGGTCACAAAAAATAAAATTAACGAAAACAAAAAATTGGCTCGACAATTTCATTTCGTCAATCAGTTATTTTGAATTTATATTCGATAAAAGCGATGCGGTCATCGACACCGCAGCGAGCAGCGGGCCGCGGCTCGGGCGGCTCGGGCCTGCCGGAACGAGCTCTGATAAAGGAATTATATTAATTCATACCAGACCGATACTTCACGTGCGAAATGTGCAATGGACTTCACTGAAATCGTTTCTGTGAGAGATCGTTTTAAAAATATAACGAATTTTTATTCCCCGTATCATAAATTACAACAATCTTACTAAAAGTAAAATAATTTTAGCCTCGTAAGTTAAAATTTTGATGTACTGAAAATTTGTAATATAGCCAATAACTTTAAAAATGATTGCAGTCGTATATAAAATGTGTAAAACTACGGCAAATATGCAATAGCTAAGCATTTTCTTAACTTTCCAAAATTGTGTTCGGTAATTTTTTTACTTAAACTTTTAACGTTATAATAACGAAATAAAATACAGTCTGAAAAATTACTTTTGCACCTTTTTTAAGTATATTTTGTCATTAAAAACATAAATGTACAAAAAATAATACTGTACAAAGTGTGCGATTGAAAAACTGTAATATTCGTAGCACAAACGCCTACGCCGTAGACGCTCACGGCGGCGTTCTATCAACTTGTAAATTGCTCGTAGGTCAAATATTTTGTCGTACCTATAGTAATAGATTTTTATTTTGATATTATTTTTTACTAATATGTTAGATAACGATGATATTTAGATATTTTTACAGTGATATTTTTACAGTTGTGCTGATCGGTAATAATTAATTATTAATATATTTAGTATATATTTAAGGTGTATTTGTCGTAAATTTATTTTGAAAATGTTAAATGAAGGTGGCCTATGGTGCTCGGTAAAGTTTTCATAAACTTATGTTTGTGCCATAAAATGTAACTCGTATCATGTTTAGCTAATATTAAATAAAATAAATTAAAATATTGTTTGTGGAAAGTTATACAGAAATCATATCTTTATCATCTATCATATTATATATCTTTTCGTTTTTTTTTTGGCTAAAATTATTAATGTTATTTTCGTTTAGTTATAGCTTTTCGTTTGTAAAGTAGAGGATTAATTATAATATTGTTTTAGCTTATTTAAAATTTCCTTTATTTATTATAGAAAAAGTTTTTATCAAAATTGTTATAGATTTTGCAATATAAGTTGACTATCACTCATATTATGCTTGTAAAGAAAATAGTCATTAATTTATCTTAGTTGTGCAATTTTAGTTGAAAATTTTCCACAAACATATCAAAAGAGTACATAAATGAGTGTAGGAAATATATCAAAATAACGTTAATAATGATACTGAACCAATTGTGAAAAGTCGCTTAATAATACTATTAATTTTAAAATTTAAATCATTCAACAGTTTATTGTTTACATTTTTTTAAGCCATCAGAATTTTCTGTGCACAAAATGCTCTCACCAGCGGCCATTATTATGCATAAAATGTGCTTTAAATACGTATCTCTCATTGATATTGTCGGTGCCGATTACGGGGATTTTTTGCGAATGATTGAATTTTATTTACAATTAACTCGGCCTCGGCGTCGAAAGCGAAAGTGACGATTAAATGCCATTTAAAAATAAAACAGCCCGCCGTAACACTGCAATGTCAATAATAATTTATATACGCGATGATAATGTGTACGTAAACAAAGCGGTCGCGAGCCATTTAGACGATTAGGCAACACATGTTCACGCGTGTAATATGTGCACCGACTCGGGACGGGCTAGCTGGTAGCTCAGCACGGCACGCGTAACTCTTTGTTTAGGCTTAGTGGAGGTTCTGCACGTTTTACTTAAGAAACCGCCCAAATGCGGCCGGAGAGGGAACGGGGCGCGCCTAATTTGTCTTAGGCGGAAAAATCGCGCGGCGATTACAAGTGGCTCGTAACGAAGTCGGCCCCGCGGCAAGAGGTGCGGCAGGCCGTGGGGTGGGGAGGGGGTAGGCTCGGGGTGGCGGCGGGCCGCGGTTAGTATCAGTCGTCCGTCTGGAGTCGCGGCGGCCGGCCGGGCCGCGCGGCGCAATACACGTTCCTCGTGCTTTTGTGATTATAAATTTTAATATTACAAAAATTCAAAAAAACCTAAATTTTTAAATTCTAATCGCGTCTAATTGAAGATATTTTAGGCTAGATTCCCTTCACTTTTTTAAACTTAAACTGTTAGCAGCGGGAAAAGTTTTGCGAAATTTTTAATATTTATGTCGGTTACATTTGTGAGAGATTAAACTTTTTGGCCGTTAAAAGATTTTTATTTGAAAATTTATTTTTTCTAAAGCGACGACACTTCGTGTGAGCAATTGATAGATAATGTTAAGCGTTGAATTAATCATAAGTTGAATAATTGACTCCCACAAGTAATTGTAATAAGATTACTAGTTATATACGAACTGGTGTGGTTTTACGAACAATTATTATTTAATTTTGTGCTACGTAAGAGACTATTCGTTAACGAAAGGTGGTGTTTTTCTTCCTTTAAAATTGTTATGCCTGCTTTCAATAGACATAAATGTAAAATGTAGATTAGTTTCACTTACTTTTTGTATAAAATAGTTTATTTTGAACATTTTTGTTACTTTGTGTAAGTGATAGTAGTTTATAATATTATAATCAAAATAGACAGTTATACCGTATTTGTAATTGTTAATTAGTTCCAAATTATTGAAAATCATAAATTATTATTTATGATTATGCTACTTTAAATGCTTCTTTTACCTTACTTATAACATTTACTCAATAATTTTTCCGACGGCACTTTATCAAACCGTTAATCTCATACATTTTTGTTTGTGAATGTTTTTTGCCAATATATATATTTTTTGTTTTATTTCATTACTTTTTATTTTAAGTTTTATATTGTGAAAAAAAATAAACCTTTTTTGTTTTTCTTTCATTTATTTATCCTCCTTTACTTTTTTATCCTTTATTTACTTTGTTGTCTAATTTGCATAACTATATTTACAATGGCTATTATAATATTATTTTGAAATTTATTTGTAAATATAAATTAAAGACCCAAGAAGCTTGATTCCTCTATGAGCACTGAATAGTAGATTTAAAAATTGAGTCAGAACATAAAAATAAAACACTACTTTCTACAAGAATTTGAAAATTACTTGCTGACTTCTTTTGACTGCTCAGTTTATAATTTATGGAAAATGTAAACAACTGCAACAAAGGGAGATACATGTTAATAAACGCCTATGCACTTATTACTCCTCTAGTGTTACGGGTTAACTTAGGTTATGTAGTAGAAATTGAATATATAACTTCAACAAAGGGAGATTAATATTTAAAAAAACCAGCCAGGCACTTACAACTCGCGTTGCCTTACAGATTAGGTTAGGTTAGATAAGGCAGCAGAAATTACTTATGAGTACAACAAAGGGAGATTAATATTTAAAAAAAACCGGCCAGGCACTTACAACTCGCGTTGCCTTACAGGTTAGTACTACTACTACTACTACAGGTTAGTACAGGTAGTAGTTACTATAAAAATTATTTCAATAGCTTGTCGAGATACTGACGCCAAATACAAAATATTAAACAAAATAAAATATCCCCAATTATATTTTTACAATACTGGGCGTTATATTGTATTGCATGTCCATTTCGTTAGATTAGAATAAATTAATATTATCCACTGCTTATACACTCACTACTTGTGTAGATCGTTCAGTTTTTTAATTAGGCCACATACGTAAACGATCTATATGTATACCTAAAACTCTATCTTATTAAACATAAAAATGAATATTTCGAAATTTAAAATGTTTAATGTCAATTATTTAAAATATAGTTGCACAATATCTTACTAGATGGAGCTACTGCCATAAAATTAGATAATCATAAACCAATGTAATAGTCATAACTAATAATTTACCAGTCTTTCTTTGATGTCGTAAAAACATTAAATTTCTCATATTATATTCTTGTTTAAAAGTCAAGTTATTATTTATATTATATTTTGTTTATTGAGAAAGTGCATGTGCTGACATCTAGAAATTTATGTTTAAATAACTTCACAATTGACATTATATTATTGTACTCTTAAAAACGACATCTAGCGGTAAAAAGCGTAACTTGCAGGAATTTTAGATGTGATAGACGCACACGCAATGTAGGTAAACCGACACAGATGTCGCTTTTGAGACCAACGCACGCGCAATGATGTACAAAAACGAAAACAGGTAGCCTTCTTAAAACTAACACATGCGCAATAACGCAGGAAAATAAGTCCAGGTGGCGCTTTTAAGACCAACGCACGCGCAATTTTCGGGAAAACAAATAGAGATGACGCTACCTACTTACATTCCTACTGATAATGCTTTAATTTAAAGTATTTCATTATTGTTGAGTGTGAATAATCTACATTATTTGATACATCGTTAATATTTGCGGATTCTATTTTTTATTATTACCTACGTAATAAAATATTCGGACCAATGTAGTAATGTACGCTTTTTATATTTTCAGTACTACCACCAAACGTCACTTGGTATTTATTATCAATAACTAATACGATACTTATAAAATATATTATTTATTAATATAATCATATTTGCTGAAAGTCTTGTCGCTATATGACTTATAATGTATATGACTTATGTTGTATCAGTATAGTTATGTAATATTATGTCGGCATGACCTAAATTCTAATACGCCCGAGCTAAGGAGGTAGGCGTTTTCATATGGGTGGAGTTAGAAGTTAATCTAAGAAAGAGGGCGTACGTCCGCTCGGCTCCTAAGAACCAGGGCGTGGGGATATGGGCGTGTATATTGAACGAATCCACTAATATTAAAATATAAATCAAACGCTAGTATTATTTCGAATTCGAATAAGTGATATCGTATATCGTATAGATCGTAACTTATAAGTTTTCTATAACATTGAGACTTATTGTTTACGATTAGACAATACTTTATTATTAAAGTCATGACTATAATAAAGTAAGAAGTTCGTTGGAAGTAATAGCAGGAGTAATAATAAAGTAATATAACTAAAGGTATTTGACTTTTGATTCTACTGAGAAGGTACAATCATTGTGTGACACACATACCCAAATCAAGTAAATACCTATGTGCATAAGATACTCTACATTGGAAGTCAGATCTCTCTACCTTGGTAGCTACTCTACGCTACTCAGTAGAAATGTATTGCTACGCCTAGTAAGCCCTCTTTAAGCTTGAGCTATTTTTAATTCCAGCCTCATTTTCTTCAAAACATAAAATCTCAATTAAAACTAATGCCGGCTAAAATATTTTGTAGTTTATATAAAAATTCACAATTGAAGAAACGAGTGCCGTCGTTCAAGTTTTTAAAGCGAACAAAAGAAACAATCAGAGGTCGTTTAGAGATTTGCTCCTGCATTAAGACTACAATAGGCTCCCAGTCTGTAATACGGCTTAGTGTACACTATACACCAACTATAATAGCACAATGTACTGGATATAGCATGGACTTAGCTTTATCTACGTTTTATTATTATTATGTTTCCAATTTTGACTTGTGTGCTTCGGTGCGGTGAAACGTTTAAAATTCCCAAAACACCGTGTCAGGGGTTCATCAAACCCCGTTTTTAATAAAAATATCACTTCTATTCTATATATCTTCATATCAAATCTGTACACAGATTAACTTAAATATTAAATACTTACGCTTAATAAAGCTTTATTAAAGGAGGTTAGGAGGTATTAAAATCTTATTTCAATAATATCTATGTAGCTTTTTGTATAGGTCTAAGGTTAGGTTAGTTCGATATAAATAGGTAATTAAGGTATATCAACATTTAAAATATGTTATATGCTTTCCCTCACAAAAAACTATCCAACACAGTAATAATTTTTCAATATGAACTAGAAGTTTTTGAGTTAAGCGCGTTCAATCAAACAAACAAACTTGTGTTTTATAGTATTAATATTATAGAGTTCCTACCTTCACAGACAATAAACCTTAAGTGATTTTTATCGATGAATATTTTATTGTTCTGTTCGGAAAGAAAACTCGTCCAATGGCACAGTTCCGAAGTCGGGGGTGTGGAACCTTCGCGAGGGGGGAGGGGAGGGACCAAGACGGTGGGCGGAGACTTTACAAGACGCATGTCTATTGTTCCACTTGTTCTTGGAAAGTAGGTTGTAGGTACAACTGCTTATAGTCGACTATAGATGATGCTTTTGTCGATATTAGGCGTTTGTTAATAGCTACTCAAAGCTATTCTTCTCCTTTGTTATCAATACAATATGGATGTAAATAAATATGTTTGCGTAATATGTTACATTAGTTGTATTAATTTTTCAGATCTTACTCATCGAACATACGGACGCGTGAGTTCGGAATTCCACCACCTCATTTCGTAAGTACCTCTACGTTTATAACAATTATATTGTAATTTTATATAGTAACTTCTAATTAGGTTGGTAAAAATGTCTCCACTATATTTATAATAGTATTTGTAGGTACTTAGGACGTTATTAAGAACACACAAATTGTTTAGATTCACACGAATCTAGTGCGCTTTGTTCGAATCATTATTTATGACATTTTCAGGTTACTAGAATAACGAATGCATTCACAAAAATACATTCTAGATGCTACATAATACGAACACAGAACGCACTGAATACTTGTGCCACAAAAGATACCGCATTTCTAAAACCAAGAGAGAAATATAGAAAAAATATATTTCATAAAACATAAAGGCGCTATGACACGACCGCGTTCCGTAATGATCGCCAAGATTCCCGCTTCATCGCGCGGTCTTATTCCGAACGCTCCCCTAATGAGATCCACCTTCGTGGTTGTACAATGGCAGGCGCCGGGCGCGGGCGCGTCATACGTGGGCTTACTTTTTTATCTAAAACGATTCAAGGACTAAGCGCATTCAGCCTTTCTGGAAACGTTTAAAAAGATGGAGTTTAAGTAATGATTCTGCATAGAGGTTCTGGAAAATGAGGTTGCATCTGCTTTTAATTTCGTTAGTGGGTTATTGTTAGCGCGAACCTAGAGACTCGTTCAATTTATCTTAGTGCATAGGTAGTTTTTATAAAGTTTATTTTCTTTCCGATTTCACTGCAGGTATCTTTTTGTCAGTGAATCATTTTTATGAAGCGGTCGTAATTTAAATATGAAAAATGGAGTTTAAATGCGTTTCTGGGCGTAATCGTTGTGTTCGCTGAAAGACAATTTTTAAAAGGCGCACAAATGCTAAAAGACTTCTAGGCCGTCTAAAGAGGTGCATCGGGCTTTCCATTAAAACTAAGAGGCCGGTGGGCTCGAGAGATATGCGAGTCGCGATTAAAGGCTTAAGATACAGTTTGTAATTATGTCAGAACCTGTCTCAATCAGAGCACACTCACTGCCTTCCACGTCGTCCTTTAAGAAATCTTTCATGTCATGTCAAATATTTAGACTTTTATGTAAATTCCAAGCTTTGTTGTTCATAACTATGATAAAGTTATTGGCAAGAAAGTATTTTACCTTACAATTTTATTTGTAGATTTTAATGACTCTAGAATCAGAAAACCTATCACCTATGGAATAAATTTTCCAATTAAAATATCGTGTACCTTCTTATATTTTTTATTTTTAACCTTTATAACAGTACTTAAATAGTGTTTCAACAAAATTTGTAACTATTATGTAATGAATAAACAAAACTAAAAGTTCTGCCAACTATGTTAATTATAAAGCTCGTTCTTGAAAGATGTTAGTAATTACGCGCCGCTCGGATGTCGCCTAATGCGAAAACTTTAAACTCTTTAGCGCCTTTATACTCGCAAGTGACGACGCGTGGAGTGTTAGCACCCAAGTTGCCGTGTAAATGTGTACTTACGCTTAATATGCAAACACACGGACAAACACTCGCTTCTTAAACGCACCGAATTTTTTTTAAAGTGCATTGGCCCACCACGCATTCCACGTCGAGTATTTTATCAAAAGTGTTGAGAGATTGCTTATGTTAAAATTCTACTTTCAGAAGAAGTACTCGAAATCTATCATCTATTAACTCGGTTTTGATTTTCTGTTATATTAATTTAAATTAATCATAGGTTATATTTACTATTTACCATTGATTGTTTTGGAGTTTTGCTGAATTGCTGAAATTGCTGAAAGGAATGAAATTGCCGGAAGGCGGAAGCCATATTATATTATTGCTATCTAATTACCATAGTCAACGTTTATTATATAAAAATTTAATAAATGTTCAATAGAATGTAGAACTAGAAAAACCTAAAGGAAAATGCGCACCTACTATTAACTTTTAGACTCTACGTAGAGTTTTCAGCCGTATGTGGTGTCCAAAGTGGCGGGTGTCTATTCTGCGGTGTCTCGTGAGCAAGTTGTGCGACTTGCCGCGGAAACACCTCTTTGTGCTGAAACAGCGCGTCACGCCATTTCGACGCACGGGGCGACAAGAATGACACAGTCGGTTTAATGCTCTAAGATGACACATCACACCTCGGAATAATTACTTTAAATTCCGTCTTAAATTTTGACATTGTGTCAAACAACTATAAAATTTCAATAACCATTGGTAATTATGTAAATTATAATTTTCACTAGGTGTATAGGAACAATTTTAATTACTTTAGGCTATCTTTATCTTACGATAACAATGTCAAATTAGATTTTAATTTTGTAGACATACTGAATACCTCAAGGTTTCTTAATTACAATTATAAAATTTAAAATGTATTGAATTGAAATTTGCTGGGTCCAGGGTCCAGACTTTGGTGGGAAATGCCATGTTTTCCTTGCATTGTTACTCTTTTTTCTGTTCCGCGGTTATACATGCGTCATATAAAGGAATATTAATACATACACCTACTTGTCCGTCCGTCCGTACAGTATTGTGTGGCGGGCACCGTGACGAACTAACATTGGGCGGGCCGTTTCCGCTTCCTGAAGTCACACCAATTACTCTGCAAAGGGCACTACACCTGTAGGTTAGGACGTAAATACATAATTGTTTAGATATGTAATTACTTTTTTGTTAATGTTTTTTGCGTCATTTTGAAATATCACATAATAGTCTAAAAAGCAGTTCAAAACAAACTACAATGATGGCTATATATTGACATAAAATAATGGACAAGATAACCTCATATAAAAAGAAAAGAAAATTATATTTTTGCATATAAAATACTTTCATTAGATGACCATTAAATTGTACAACATTTTATAACTTGTTTTATAAATCTGCAATCTTTAAAAAAATGCATTAAAAAACTAGGAACAAAGATTGATCATTGAGCTAACGCTGCCAGGTGTGAGGCAAAGACAGATGTCGGTGACTTATAGCTGAAATAAGGGGTGTAATTCTTATTATGTAGGAATGCAGCGAGGGCGCCGAGTGCAGTTGCCATGACAATGTTCAATTATTATTATAAACCCGAGGAAAACCGGTCAAGTGCCACGCGCTCATTAGTCACAAGTACGGAATAGTTTTATTAATATATGCCGTGCTACACATGTGGAGTGATGTCAAGATGGATACGAAGATGTGTCATCGAACTCAACTTCAATGCTAATTATATTTTTTTCTGCCATGATTGCTTTTATAATGATCTGTTATTTTATTTCCGTAATTTAGAAATTAAATGGCAGATCTTCGAGCTACGCGAATGTAATGTTTTAATGTAGATAGTAGGTAGATACAATTCACAACATTACCATCGACAGACA
Source organism: Phengaris arion (assembly GCA_963565745.1). Classification (NCBI taxonomy): domain Eukaryota; kingdom Metazoa; phylum Arthropoda; class Insecta; order Lepidoptera; family Lycaenidae; genus Phengaris; species Phengaris arion. The sequence continues at coordinate 11,499,727 of OY751435.1, read as the reverse complement.
GACAATATAGTTTTGCACTGCTCGTAAACAATGCGTTGTAAATGTTAGTGCCTGTAATTATGATTTGATGAACACAATTTAGGCAGAACGCTTAGGCATATTGTACACTGTCGCGGTGCCACAATCGGCAGAAGCTCTGGGGTCGCGTGGCAGGCCAGGTGCGCGCAACCCCTCTCTTTCTGTCTCTATAATAATACTTATTATTACAACTCCTTATTATTTCTTGTTTTAATTGTTCCCCGACTTGCCTTTTACTCCTTTTGTTTGCGTTTAATGGTCTTTATTGTTTTATTTTGTTCGCGTGCCGGCTGCACCGATTTTGAGACTCGCAATTCAAGAATTTTTGACAACATTCAAGTAGTTTCATTCAAAGTAGTACTTTCAATTAGACAGTGTCCATTATTTTCATGAATTTTAATAGTGAAGAAGTTTTTTATTTGCTTGCCCGTAACAAGATGACGTTCATTATTTTGGCCAAAAAACTTCCCCTGCTGAAAATAGGCTTCCTCCGTAGACTCGACTTAATAACATTTTTGGCAATTTTCTTTTCTTTTATTCTTATTGAGTTCAATATACTTATGAAAAATTATTATTAGTGTAGATATACTTAGTACATTGCTTATATTGTTCTCAATTAAGGCAAAGAGGGAACAAGAAAACTAAACTTGGGTATTTCAATACTTAATTTATATTGCAGCTTCAGATGTAAAGTTAGATTAGCGAAATACCGCGCCCGCCGCAGTATGTGACGCCTTGTAAGGGCCGGTCCTTTCGCTAACTTGTAATTGATTTCTAAACTTCGTCGAAGATTTTAATGGATCTACATTAGCTGTTTTTCCACTTACTAGCCCGGCACCGGCAATCGGCTGCCGTGGAGCAGCATACACTATACAAGATTAAAGGTTAAGTCGATGATGATATTCTCTGATGTTTTTCTTTGAGTTCTAAAAATATATTTGAATGTCGATGTGTGATGATTTGAATGATCGTCACCTCGTTGAATAACTGTTTAAACCGAGATGTTTTAGATTTAAAGTAAAAAAAAATGTTTTTTTTTATTTTGCAGTCTTCTACTACGACTTACTTGCATAGTTATTGGCATTAATGGTATTAAGAATAATAAAAACTTTAAAAATTATTTTAAAGCACAGACTTTGAAACTAAAGGAGAGGAGAAAAAATCGACATCGCCCGCGCCAGCGGGTGTCGGGCCGGTAAAAACAGTCGGAGAAAACATGTGAACTAAATGCTCAGACTTAAAGTTTTACACTAATGTTGTCTACATTTACTTATCATGTAAGAAAAAGCTATCGAGCTTTAGCAAGCAAGCTAAGCATAATCACACAAATATTTAACGACAAATCAGCTAATCAATGTTCCTGTTTTCATCAGATATTTTTGCAATGTATGTTCTCTCAGTTGAAGACGAAGACAATTGTTTTTGGCGAATCGTTTAAATATTTCATGGACGAGGAGGTTAGTGGTTTTATTATTGTATTGTAAATCAATAATTACGTTTTTTGTTTTATGGCTACATATTTTGTTCATAAAATATCAATCACTGTATGTTGCAAATATATTTGTTACTTCGTATGTATTGACAGATATTGATAGTAAGTTCATGACAAAAAATCAAAGTTCAGTGACCTCATGAGTGCCTTCTGTCGGGCAATATGTTCGCCTTATCAACATTATTCCATTCCAAATATGAAACAGGCCATAGATTAAGACAAAAAAAATTACCACTATTATATTTTATACTTTCAAATAACATTTTAAACTTCATTTGGAGATAAAAATCCAGTATTTCTGTAAAAACTTTTCATTTTTCATCTTGTTGTTTAGAATTTATAGTCCATCAAATTACTTATTGAAATAATAAAAGGTTAGAAGATATTAGGAATTTAGTGGCAAAAAACATTCGGACAAAAAACAACAAAGCAATATAGATTGAAAAAAAACCTAGTTAATATTGCAAAAGGTGTTTAATTTCGACCGCACGCGCTCAAATCTGACATGTGTATGGCCACAACGGGGATGCGATATTCAAACATTCGCAAAAAAGATGAGCCAAGGTGTTTTATCTTTAGATTGGTAAACAGCTTTCGCGTGTTTTTACCAACTTTTTTATTTTCATCTCACGTCAGATTGTTAACTTTGGAAGCAATACACAACAATCCGTGTAGCTTTTTGCCAGTTAACTCTTTACTTCCGATGCGACAGAATTTTTTTATTCCATTCTATTTCTATTTTATTTGTGGCGTCCAATTTTGTTACACGAGTTTGAAGTAAGGTTACTTAATTTTTTTTTTAAATTTGACATGTGGACGAAAGTTTTTAGTTTTTATTAGGGTTAGGAACCCTTATAGTTTCGCTCTGTCCGTCCGTCTGTTTTCTGTCTGTCTGTCAGTCTGTCCGCGCTTCTAGCTTCTGTAATTATAAATATAAATTGATGAAATTTGGTACAGTGAAAGACTGAGTACAGATCTCAGTTTTGGCATCATAAAATAATAATTATTTTATATTTGAGGGGTGGCTCCCCATACATGTGAAGTGGGGATGAAAAATATTTTTTCATTCTACCCCATCGTGTGGAGTAGAGAGTGAATAGATGTTTTAAAATAAAAGTAAGGTTTCATGCATGACTTTTTTATAAAGTTGACCATTTTCGAGTAATCGGCCTCCAAAGTGGTTTATGAGTTGCCCCCCCCCCCCCCCCTAGCGTTTCTAAACTATAAGAGATAGAAACTTGTAAGTTTCCATGCTAATAGATCATGCTAAGAACTCCTTAGGAAAATTATTTTGAACGAAATCGGACAGAAACTTTTGAAGTAATTTGAAAAAAACCTATTACACGTTGATAGTTACGGAACCCTCCTTGTCATGCCATGTTGGTTATATAAATTTAAACTAGTGTTGCCGTAATGTATCCATCAAACATTCATCTTCAAAGGGGTAATCATTGTTAACTAATAAATAAATAGAACTAGAAAGAATGAAATAAAATGAAACAATATGCGGTAACTTGAATGTTTACAATATTTACGTGTAATTTACTACGGAATCACGGCGATAAGCCTCAGTTTAGGAAGCACATGTTGAGGTCATTTGCATGTGTACAGACACTTAAATATTAGGATTTGTACACGCTAACGCGAAAAGCGGTTATATATAATACAAAAATAAGTTTTAGTTTTAGACCACAAACCTACACAGTATTTATGACTTTGAGAAGTTTATATAACATAGTTATTTAGCTTACACTAATTATTATGGTTTATGAATATTGTGATTTAATTATGAATATTCAGCCTAACTGTTTTCTATACTGAAACATATTACAATGTATAATAAATTTTATTTACGTAAACAAAAAAATAATAATTCTAAAACCGCTAAGCGTGTCGCTCCGCTTCCTTTCGTGTGCGCGGCTCAGCGATTACGGGTGTTACGGCGATTACACGGAGCCGAGCGTCTTGAGGAGCGAGGGTTAAGACGTTGGGGTGAGTAGGGCTGCCCGCTGCCGCAATATAAACAACCGCAAACCTTGAGCTTCCGGTTGATCAAAAAACGATTGGAGTGGTTGTAAATTTTGCAGGTCGCATTATTTCCTATTCATATATTGTCTATCCGAACTATGCCATTAAATTAAAATATTTCGAATACCTATTTATTTATTACTTAACAATAAAGGGACGAATAAAAATGTAGAATTATTATCATAGTCAACAGGAAATAATATAATTGTAGAATTTGAAAAATTCCAGCTAATAATAAAATATATTCATAAAACACATTACTAAATTTCAGAATATTCAGCACAGCCCTACCTGCACTCCAAGTGCCTCAAGATTTCCTCTCGCAAGACCCTCTTAATGTGACAGATACTGTTATTATCTCACTCCAATATTATTGGAACCGAATTTCCATTCTTGTCCTCATACAAAGACAATATTTTCTACTTTAGCTGCAATTAGAGTAGATACTATACTATATAAATCGTCGCTTCCAACCAAATATTGAAATAATTATTTTGATTTAAAAATGACGAAGAAAATTTCCTTATAGGTAGTTCCTGAACATGACTCTTGATTTATCCTTATAGAAAAAAAAATTGAAATCGAAAATATAAATTAGGGCTTTTGCAATACCGGACTAACTAGTTTTAAGAAAAAAAGGAAGTCTAGAGTATAGTATAGTCTCTATAAGCTTCTAAGCTTCTAATTTGTTAATTTTTAGATAAATATCAAATATCCGGTGAAAGTACAGTCTCACAAAAGATTTAAGTGTAACGTGTTGCGGAGGGTGTTTCCCTCCTTCCCTCTTCACGTGCTATCATCATCATTAATTATTCTCATCTGATGGTGCAAAGATTCCATAAAATTACTCAGCAGCATTCTATGAACCTATAAACAGTCAAAGAATCCAATAGTCATAATAAATATTGATAGCTTCTATAACTGATACAGTAAATCGCAGTGGCATACTAGATAAAAACACCAAAAGAAGCATTTGCACCGTGTAAAATGCTCCACAAAGAGTACAAGGTCTATTATAATGACAGCGAGGTTTTGTTTCATACTGAATATTCCTTTTTCAAACTCAAGAATTCTCGATATATTTCCGAAACTATTTTTAATATTCCCAACGGAGCGTCTGTCCATTGCGACAAAAAGGCAGTCATTAGTAGTATAAAAAACCAAAGCGGAAAAATTCATCACGTCACTACCTATAACACAAGATCGCCGCAAAAAGGCGAGCCCGAGCATAAAAAGCTCATAATAATAGAAACAAAACCGCGCCACGAAACTTTCACATAGCGGCACATTTTACGCATTATCTAGCGTGTACAACCGAGTGCACAATTTCTAGACTATCGCATCGAGAAGACGAGCTTTTAATATCCGAGGAAGGCTGGAGACAATCCTCTTAATCACGGCGCAGACAATGGAAACCGGGCCACGCACATACGAGAATGATTAGCCGCTTTGTTGGCGAGTGTACCGCACTTTTGTTACCAACTGTACCCGCCCGGAACTTTAGCTCATATGAATTGTGACGCTGCGAGTCTGTAATTGCTTGGCTTTATTAAAAAACGTTAGCTTGAGAATATGAGTTAATGCTTCGAGCTTTATCTTGGCTCTAGTTTACCTATAGGTACGGTATACATGCTGCAGGGACGCTATTCAATCGGGAGTGAACTACATAGACGTATACTGAAGTAGAAAAGTGTTTTGTATCTTTATTAAGTTGTGATTGACAAAAGGGGTATCCTGACCATCCAGCCTAATGTTTTGCTACTAATCCGCTTCAAGGCCGCGCCATTGGATTGGCAGGCTGGACGTCAAGCTTACAAATCCAGTTGCCTGTCAATAGTGTCAAATTGGAGCGGACTCAGGCAAAAATTTTAAATGATTAACACTAGGGACGATCATATGTACTGGCGCTGATTTGCAATAGATTAAGACTGACAATAGATTAAGTTAGTTATTATATTATGTTAAATTAAGTAATTTAGTGTCCCCTGACGGGTGCTTTTTTTTTTACCACATTTTAGAACTACAAATTCGTATCCGATATTATTTTTATTGATATTGGGAGAGGCACTATCAACACAATTAGGTTATATACTATCAAAACAAACACAACAACACAACACATACAAGGCTATCAAGCTAAAAATAACAATTGATGACTGATTTGGACAATGAAAGTTTTATTTGAAATTAAATTCAGAATTAACTTCCACATGGTAGAATAAAACCGTCAAAGAATAATTCATATCAAAACAAAAGACCACCAAACTCGCTCACTCGAGTTAAGAGATCCGTGAAAAGACGACGAAAAACCGCGAAATCTTTTGGCATCACACACGCTAAGCACACACGACGACAACACGACGCACGTCTAATTAAAAAAATCGTATAAAGACAAAGAGTCAACTGACGCGAGATTTCGTTTTATTGCGGGGAAAAAATCATTTCGTTACCATAGGAAAGAAAGAGGCGGGTAAAAAACACAATAAAGAAACAATGTAAACAAGTTAGGGTGTACTTGAGTAGCTCATTACGTAGCAGATGCGGCCGCATTAGCCGGCTCGCTCGCTGCGCCCGCACGGCACGGCTCGCTTGCGCGCCGCCCGCGCCGCCCGCGCCACAGACGTACGCTCGTTGTTTAACCTATTTTGGTTTAGATTACGCTATGTGATGAGCTCGCTTTAATTAATTAAAAATAATGACTATTCTGTTTTCGAACGACTCTTCACATTAAATTCACAGAACGCTGGATATCGCAACTCGATACTGCCGATGTCATTATGTTTATTATTTTTACGCAAACAAGACAACGAAAGGCGGGCCATCGATGTGGTGCTTCAGGTGAACGTATTGTGGGTTTTGTTGGTTTCTATATTAGCGACAAAACGAATACTCGAATTTAGACACTCGATGCACTTTGGAGTCATGTTTCGGGTTTGTTCATTCCATTTCATTTTCCTTTTGTTTTCGATTTGACGATCCGTGGTAACCTGCATAGAGGTTTTGTTTTGTCTGAGTGCTGTTATTGTTTATTACGCGTGCATGGCCCCTTAGGACTCGTCATTATTATTTAAAAAATTAGATCACAGTAACGCTATCCAAAACCGCATTGTTACACAAAACCTCTTCTATTTTAAACTTAATTACCTTTAGAAACGCAAATAAATAATGAGTTTTCCAATGACATTTACAACTTTACATTGGCAACGATGTATTGCAAATACCTTTATTTTTCAATTAGTCGCTTTAATGTATGTAGGGGAACCTGTTGTGCCTTAGTCAGTTTTTCATTTATTCGTTATTTATTCCAATTCGACTTACTGTACATAAGCCATGTTTGCATATTTTCGAAGATCGGTAATTTGAGCATATCTCACCGAAATATGGGAAATGTACTTACCATGCTTTCGTGAATTTAACACGTTTAAAAAGGTTCTAAAAGTGACCAAGCTACAACATACCCGATGTACCTTAGCTAGTAGCATGTTGTACCTTGAACTTAGGAAACTTAACTTAATCAAGAAAACTATTAACTTTTAATATTTTAACTATACCGAGTGGTATACGAGTGTTTAACGAAGAAATAAATAGCATCAGTGTAAATAATTTACAAAATTAACATGACGGAGAAGACGAAGGCTTAGCGAAGATCGGAGAAGGAATGCTTTGTCTGAGATGGCGAACGGTTAAGATACTCCAAATAGACAATAATGTCCAATATCGTTAAGCGATGTATCAAATGCCAATGGATTAGAAGCGCGGCAAGTTGGATTTACTATTTTTATTATTTATTATTACGTACCTAATACCACGTATTTCCAACTCTTGTAATAATTATCTCGTTTTCCAAGTGTCCGAGCAAAAACAGAAAAACCACCAAGACAACCATTCCTTTTTCTTTGACATCTTTCAATACTAGCATCGACCTCACCCAAATACAACCAACTTTGCGTTTCTTATCATAACAGTCATAGCTGATGCTCTTAAATACGCTTTCATAACCTCCAAAATAAACATTGTATTAGGTCCTTACATATGAAATTGGCGTGTACTGGCCACTTTGATCTCAAATATATCTTCTTTGGTTAGGAATTCCAATTTCAAATTTACACCGCTATTTACTCATTCATTTGTGTTTCGAAAACCGTAATTCATTTGCTTTTCCTCTTTTGGTTTTTTATTTGCGTCACTCTGTTTATAAAATGGAAAACTTGAAATATCGTATTATTTTCCGTACGAGTTCCACCGTGGCACCAGTACTGCAGAAACGGCTCTAAGGATTAATGATGTGTATGGCGGCGGTGTCGCAAAAGAAAACACAGTGCGTTTTTCGTTCCAACGTTTTCGTTCTGGAAATTTCGACCTGCAGAACAAGCTTCGTGGACGGCCGGAGACCAAAGTTGATAATGAAGAATTATAGGCTATTGTGGAAGCTGATCCATCGCAAACTACGTCCGAGTTAACTGCAGTGGTGTTAGTGATAAAACTGTTTTAATCGACTTGAAGCAAATTGGGAAGGTGAAAAAGCTTGAAAGGCGTGTACCTCATGAATTGAGTGCAGCAAACCGACAAACGCGCATCGCCTGCTGCGTTACATTACTCAACCGGCACAATAATGAAGGGATTTTAAATCGAATCATTACCTGTGATGAAAGGTGGATCCTGTACGATAATCGGAAACGCGCATCGCAATGGCTGAACCCTGGCGAACGAGCCAAAGCCTGCCCCCAAGCGAAAATTGACTCAAAAAAAGTTACTTGTGAGCGTTTGGTGGACTAGTGCCGGTGCCGTTCACTATAGCTTTCTTAAATCTGGCCAGACGATTACGGCAGACGTCTTTGCAAATCATGATGGAAAAGCTAGCTGCTAAACAACCTAGGTTGGTCATTCGCTGTAGGCCATTGCTGCTTCAGGACACCGCTAGACCACACACTGCACAACAGACGGCTACCAAATTAGAGGAGCTTCAATTGGAATGTCTAAGACATCCACCGTACTCCCCGGATCTTGCTCCAAAGAACAAGTAACATATTACCTTTTTTTTCGAAATTTGGATAACTTCTTGCAAGGAAAAAAATTCAACTCCGATGGGGCAGTCCAAAGCGCCTTCAAAGATTTTATTAATTCCAGTCCGAATGGTTTTTTTAGTAAAGGAATCAATGAACTACCTATGAGATGGCAAAAATGCATAGATAGCAATGGTATATACTTTGATTAAATAAATATAATATTATGTTTAAAACAATCGACTTTATGTTCCTCCTTTACAAAACGCCAATTTCATATGTAATGACCTAATATTATTCCTGCTGATTATACAGAATACATTATAAATAGTTTATCTACAACATTTGAACTCATAAAACTAAAATATTTTTTCATCCATAAATTTGGCATAGGCCAAAGCACAACCGATCGACACTAGGCAACACTATGTCATCTTGAACAGAATCGCAGATTTTAAATATTTTAAAGTAACTTTTACTATATATGTATATTACTCCTTTAATACTTGAAAAATAAAAGAAATATAGGCCCATACATTTTATTTGATTATTATAACACATTTAAAACTATCAGACTTCATGTAATAGTAATAATAAATCTTTTGTCACTTGAAAAAATTTAAACGTCGATAAATTTAAAGACTTATTGGTTGTAAACGACTTTTTAAGTTGGTCGGTAGAGACGTTGTGAACACCCTAGACATTAGAATTCAAAAACATAGGAATACTTGGAAAAAGCCTTGGCCAAGGTATGACTGGCTTCGAGGTACAACATATTCGCCTAATTGTAAATCAGTGGGCGAAGTAACAAGATTGTGTCATGTTTTAAGTGATAAGTGCAGGCGGAAGCGGCGCCCATAGCGCACGGAAGCGGCCGACACGATGTTGAGCACCGTTTCCGGTTCCTTCGAGTCACGCACCGGGGGTCTTAGTACTGGCCACACAAAAATCACAATGACCTTTCTAATATTCAATACAGTAAACTAAGTGGGCACTACATGAATACACTGAACACAATATCGTTTTGCAATATTCTTTTTGATTTTAACAAAAACAAAATATATTAAAAAAGTAAATGTTAAGCCAAGCTGTTTTATTTACTTTTCATTTTTATCAAACAGTTCAATTTAAATCGGTAAAAAAAATAAAATTAAATAAATATTTTCAAGGTGATGATAAAAAAAATTAAACTACTTTCCTGACTGTACACGTTAACAGGTGTACAAATTTATTTAGTCACAGCATAACGACGCATAACCGCGCATAAAACCTCATCATTAATTATTTACTTATAAACTTAAATATTCACAGATCATACATTCTGACGGTGGGAACTCAAAATGAATTTACGAAGGGGTTAATCAATAGGCACACTTTTATATTGTTTAATTTGCGATATCATCCACGGTAGAGCAGGTACTTGATATCTTAATCATATTAAGATATCAATAAATATAACTAAACTTAGGCCTTTTCATCCGTTATTGGATGATTTATACAGTATTCTCCGAACGAAGTAACCTGTACTACTGTAGTGCCTGGGACAGTTGGTTTTTAATTTCATTCTCAAAACACAGTCAGCCTAGTCCAGAGGAATGACTGGTCAATACGTCTGGGGCCAACCATGTGCGGGTTTCATCGTTGGAGCGTCCGCATAATGTACTTGATATCTGAAAAAGTCTCATTGGTACACGCCACAACCTGGAAATCGAAACCTGCGCTCTCTCGAGTGCGAATCAAACGGTCTACCCACTAGGCCACGGAGTTCTTATATAAATATACGTATTGGTAAATTGCTGAAAACATTTTACTGAAATGGTTTGCAAAAGTTTTTTGGTAAAAATTGAGAGGCAGACAGTCTGCAAATGTATATCAAGTAGTCTATCCATAGCCATCACGTCTATCTTAATCGTCAGGAAAGGTGCTGGAAATAGCCGAAGCCTTCCTGCCTAGGTCCTGTCTATAATAGCTATATAGAGCTTTAGACTTATGCTCTAACTGAGAGGAGAACTGAGCTAGCTTTCATATTATGTAACAAAAAACCGGCGAAGTACAAGTCGGATTCGCGCACGAAGGGCTCCAAAAAAATCACGTTTGTTGTATGGGAGCCCCCTTAAATATTTATTTTAGTCTGTTTTTAGTATTTCTTGTTATGGCGGCAACAGAAATACATCATCAGTGAAAATTTTGCCTAGTGAGGAGTGACAGACAGACGGACGAACTGACGGACAAACAGATAGACAGACAGCGAAGTCTTAGTAATAGAGTCCGTTTTTACCCTTTGTTTGGTAGGAGACCATCAAAACATCTTAGATTTATCTTTTTTAGAATCTTCTAAATTTAGAATCTTAGACAAATTATGAATAACGTAATAATTATATTAATATAACTAGCTGTTACTACACATGTTGTTCTGCCTTAACTATGAACTGAAATTTCTCACCGTTTAAACCTTCCCTGAACTTCCACAATTATTTCAAGATCTAAATTATCCAAATCGGTCCAGCCGTTCTCGAGTTTTAGCGAGACATTTAAACTGAAATCCATTTTTGTTTATAACAAGAAGAATATAATTATAAGAAGATAAGTCAACACAAACATTTAAATTATCTAATGGCAACCCCATACACTTGTAAGGAGAGGAAGCAGCCAGTTGCACTTGCTCCAACGTCAAGTTCCACTGTGTGACGTAATTATATATCCCGGGCTTCCCTTACACGGATTGTACTCGCTTCCTGTCTCTTGCGAAACGACAGAGGGGTAATCGGCGTAATGACACAAAAGTCATAAAACATTCACATATACACAAACAGTCATTTTTATAGAATCTGCTAAGCGTGGCGTTTTAAAATCATAGTCAAACCATAGACGTATATATTGTAGACGAGACATGTTGAGCCAAAAAGTGTCCCAGTTAAATGGCTCCACTTTTGAGATTTTTGGGGTCATTTTGACATTTGAAGTATGGTGAAAACAAGATGGCTGATATTTGAAGTATTCTGAAGATTTGTTCTGTCAAATGTACGTCATAGCCTATCTTGAGTTTTGAAATCTTTGAGCCAAACCCGATTGTTTTTGCCTTCTAAAAGGTCCTCCCAAATAATAAGGACTTGAATTGCTTTAAAATTATATTATTGAGACTTCTACATTTTTCTGTTACAGAGCCATATTAATACTCAAATTTAAACATTGATAGGCTTGTCATTAGTTTTACTTTTAAAATATGAACATCAAAGATAATATTATTATGCGCAAATTTGACTGAACACCGATACAAAACTTTTTAGACAGAATCTGAATCAGAATTCGCGAGGAATTGGAAATAGCAAATGCATATAAAATAAATATTTGAATGTATCATGCAACGCGAAATTATAAGTGTGATTTTGTGTGCGTGCATTAAAAGCGAAGAAATATGGAAGAAACTAAATAATGTCTTAATTTTATTCTTATCAGAATGTATATTGTTATACTTTTGTCTATTGTGATAAAAATTCATTGTCTATAATTGCCAATTAAAAAACCTTCAACGGCCGTTTAAGGGTAACACCAAATGTCACGGCTCTCCTCAACCCTCAAGACTGTACAAACAGATGGCCATGGGAACTGGTACATTATACATCATAACTATTACATTTAGATCTATCGATGTCCTTAATTCAAAGCAGTAGAGTCTATTTTATTCCTATTTTTTATCTAATACTGGCTGATTAGTTTTTAATATTTGCAAACAAAGAGAATTGTATCTTATTGGATCAGAATACAGTCTAACTTTAAATGGCAATAAACAGATAGGGTAGCGTGCAATTTTGTACGCCATCGATTATTGCATGCAGATTATGGCCCACTAACATAAATAATGATTGATCTCGATATCGGTACGAAAGTGGCAATACTAAGAAAACAAATGTACCAATATTACCCAGTAGATAAAATTCGAGAGAAGTCTCTCGAAAAGAATAAAGTAGAGAAACATTATTATTAGGTAATAGGTAAGGTTAGTAAACACATTGGAACTTAAAATGCGCGCAACTTTTTTGTGATGTTCTCACATCACTGATCTAGAAGACAGCAGAAAAAAGAACAAGTTAATGCCCGGTTTCTAAAGATTTTTTGGCGGTAGTTTATCTATTCAATAGCGCTTTTGATTGGTTAACGCGTTTGCGTCATCAGATGTCAAAAACCTCAGAAACCGGGCATAAGGTAAATATTGCACTAAGAAATAATTTTATTAGTGTAAAATGTAAGCTCTAATGAGCTGTAGAGTAGAAAAGCTATAGATTTAAAAATAGATTCCACACTATTTTTGTCGAAACTTAAACAAAAAATATTAAATACCTATATTTGTGCAATAGCTTGAATGAAGTTAATACTTTTCAAGTAGATATTATAATGATAAAAAGAACACACCTACATCCTAAATTCAATTGGACAAAAAAGCTTGAGTTGTATTTACAAAACGCTGCATTAACAAAACAAAGAAACATTACCTACCGGCCTATTTTATACAAATATGGAGAACAGCCGGTTCCTGGTCAGCCATTCCGTACCCAAAGGTTAAAAACGGGACCCTATTACTAAGACTCCGCTGTCCATCCGTCTGTCCGTCTGTCAGTCACCAGGCTGTATCTCATGAACAGTGATAGATAGTCAGTTGAAATTTCCACAGATTATGTGTTTCTATCACCGCTATGGCAGTAAATACTAAAAACAGAATGAAACTAATATTTAGGTGGTGCTCCCATACAACGAACGTGTTTTTTTTTGTTGGCGTTTTGTACGGAACCCTTCGTGCGCGAGCCCGACTCGCACTTGACCGATTTTTTTATTTTATTAGCAACTATCCAAGATGAAGAAAGGTGTCCTTAGTTCGGTATGGTAGTCCAAGATGAAGAAATTGAAATTACTCAAGTGAACACAGCACATGCCGGTTCATACCGTACCTGACCCCAACAATTTTTTCAAGCATCCCGCAAGATGCTAAAGTTATTATAACTCGTGGCAAAAAATCTGAAGATGACCTAAATAGCGATTCGCACCTTTCGCAGCCAAGAAAGAGTTCCCCATTGTGAAATTCGGGATCACCTTGTGCATATGGTGCGTCGTGCGTCGACCCGCATAAGATAAATTTTTTGCTCATCATTATGTACCTACGTAATCAAGGTGCATCTTGCGATCCATGATTTGGCATAGCGATATCCATATTTTTTACATACAATTTTTTTTATTAATCTTAAGCCCAAGCTATTTCTTATAGAGTTTTAAATGAACTATATCTTAGTGGACCCGATTACCAACTTTCAGTTTTATTTTAATTGTGATCTTGTTCAGTAAAAGCATTGAAATAAGCAACAATGAAACAATTTCAATATTGAATAAATCCATCAAGATTCAAAATTATCATAAAACTAGCATTAATCGTCCGCGGCTTCGCCCGTGTGAAATTAAGTTTTAAACTTTCATCCCATATTTTACACACCTAGGGGCTGAATTTTAGAAAACGCTGAAATACATAACACATTATTGTTTTCCATACTCAATTCATACGAAATATCATGCAAGGCATCGAGGCATTTTATCCCCTTGGGGGTTGAATTTTGAAAAATCCTTCCTTAGTGGATGCGTACGTCATATGAGAAATACGTGTGCAAAATTTCAAATTTCTAGCCTTAAGGGTGTTGATACATCATTCAATCAGCTTTGCCTCTTATATATATATATATATATATATATATATATATAGATATAAGCCTATACTCGTATTTCATAAAGATTCGACAACTATAACATCTAGGTAACATAATATTTAATTAAATATCAGAAAACTTTTACTTACGACCCATTGGTTATTGAAAAAAATGTTGAACCCCTCACAACTAACACTTTACTATCGCCTATTCATAGTGACGTGTTCAAATAAAGAAAGGGGTGCTGCACCTTTTCGTCATGTGTCACGTGCTGTTTTATCGATAGCACCTTGTTTAACTGTAAGCGGTAAGCTTGATAACATTAAAGAAATAATTCAGTTGTTATCCGTGGATTTGTGAGCCAAGGATATTAATTACATATGAGGCAGACTGAGAGTAACCGTCTTCAATAGACTAGTCTCATCTTTACAATGTACAATAAAGCGTAATGCGTTAGGTATTTAGCAGTGGCGTGGGGTTTCTATAAGGCCATTCCTATCGGCTTCGCTTACCACTTACCTTTTGAACACTGTCATCCAAATCCCTACCTATTATACAGGCAATGTATGCAAACAGGCAAGTATGGCAAAAGAAAATAATTTTTTTTGTAGATAACTGAACTTAATTTTTTATTGCTCTGCAATGTACATTTATTATAAGGGAATCATTATTTTTTTTCAATTAATCGAACTGAAAAATCCTAATCTAAATAATGAAAACAATATTAATCAACCATCAAATTAACATAAAGTATTTAAATAGATGTTATATTCATAAATATATTGTGCATATTGATAAATATATTGTGTATATTGATAAATATATTTTATAATTGCAAATTTTATAATTGCAGCTATAAACATGAAATATTTAAATGCAGCTATATAATATAAACTGCTTTCGCGCGCGACTTCGTCCGCGTGGACTCCCATTTGGGATAAATTTCGTGAAATCCTTTCTTAATAGGTGACTAACTATTAATATAATAACTATTTGCTTGCCATATTTCACCCTTTGAGGGATGAATTAAAAAAAAACTACAAAATCAAAAAATGGAAATCGGGGCAGATTTTAAACATTTTTTGTGCCAACAGAGTGTAAATTAAGGATTGAACCTTAATTTACACCCTCAGAGGGTAAATTCTTATAAATCCAGAAACTCGTATATTTAATGAAATATAATATAAGCATGAATATCAATTTTCAACAAAATCTGTCCAAATTTAAAGATTTTCTACGCAAACTTTCAACCTCTATTTCACACCTTTTTCAAAATCTGTTCTGAATGTGCGTTTACATTGCAAATTAAAACTACTGTCCACATTTCACGTTTCTACCATTAGCGGTTACGGCCGTGCGAGCGTCTGACATATATAGATACTCGCACTGCTTGCACGGTATATTATGTAAATATATATAATCAGTTTCTCGACATCGGCTTCAAGTATCATCATGAAATTTAGTATGCAGGAAGTTTCGATTTAGCATTTTTAAGCTATTTATGTTTTTTCTTTCGTCGGGCATCAATATATCAATAATTACGACTCTATAATGTCAGTCCGAGTGGCAATTTGGGTAATTTTTGCGATGTTCGAAAAATTCGGATGCGTAAATCCAGAATGCGGTGGGTTCGAACCCCGGTAAAATATTTTTATGATTTTTTTATTTTTTTTAAATCTACTAGAGCTCCGAGCAAAGCTCGGGTAACCAGGTACCTTTTATATATGAAACTAATTTACTAATATGAATTTAGTATTTTTATTGCAAAATTTTTATTTCAACAAGAAAATGCATTTCATAATAATATTGTTAAAAATGCCTGTTGTTATTTATTACTTATTTAAAGTTGAGTTACGTAGACCTTTTTGGTCCAACATCTAACATCATTTACATGTTTTCACATAAAGACATGCCGTAATATGAACTTTTGTGAAGCTTGATTCCATTTGATACTCATTATTTTGTCGTTACTGAACTTTCAACTTTCAATACTTTTTAAAGTTAGGGAGGACTATCACTAATATCTGTAAACATTACTATCAATTGAAAATGTAACAGATGGGATCATATTGCTATTGATTTGTATTCAAATATAAATAATCTACACGAATAGATCATGGATCGGTTATGAAACGTATTGCCGAAGGAACGGGTGAATTCGCGAGCGCATCTGCCTAGCGCGTGCGAAAGATGTTCGCGTATGATCGATTGTTCATACAAAACTATTAAATTTCGGTGCATGCAGACAGGCATATCTACTTATTTACATCAGCTGTTTCAAAACATCTTTCGCGCGTGCCATGTAGCATCGGCTAGGATAGAATTGATAACGTAACACTGATACATTTTCAAGAATACAAAATCTTAATGATATTATATTCTATTTCCTTAAGGCACAGATCTCACACATCAGGTGCAAACATTAATAAGAAGATACAATTTCTCTATCTAAATCTAAGTAAACCCGACATCTCTGATCACTTATAAAAAAAGCTTGATCCATCAATTCCTTAACTGCGACATGTTAAACTGAGAAAGAAACAGACCGTTTGTGAGATGCATAACTGAAAATAATTATGAATATTTTAACCGCGGCTCGTGGCTCAATATTTGGAGTGCATGAGGGCATAATGAGTCGTAAGTAGCAATACTGATTGTCAAGAACCGAGCTGAACTATCGATCGCAGTGTTCCCCTGTTGATCTTAGTGTGCAGCTGCGCCGGCGCAGGGTCAAAGGTGCGAGGGGCGCAAGAGCTTTGTCTCGTGCGCCGACTGTCCGTGGATTAGACGCCATGTTGGATCGATAGTGCTCAACTTTTATTCCAAACTTTAGGGATACATCCACTTAAAACGCTTAGTGTGTCGTTATTAAGGGACGATAAATCTATAGTACAGGCTATAAATACAATATAACAGCATTTTTTTATTAATTTGAGCATTATTAATAATTTATCAAGTAATTTTATTTAATCTTAGTTACATTATACATGCTCAATATATTTTAAGGGTCCCAGCTTCTGAATAGCTCTTGTACAAGTGTATTTAGCCATAATATTATGACGTAACAGTCGTTATAAAAGCAATATTTACTTAATATTTTTAATGTTTACATAATTTTAAATACGGAAGTGTACTTTTAACCACGCAACAGTGCACCTGGAAACTGTATGTCTTAGGCGCCACGTATTGAAAGCCATAAGACATTCGATACGCCCATAAAACACATTAATACGCCGGATCAAACAACATGTGTAGCGATACCATCTACAAACACGTGCCTTCTGTTCATAACAGACGAAAACACGCCTTAATTCATAAGCATAGGATTATATATTGCAAAGGAATAGCTCCTTAAGGATTGTTCCACCTTATGAGAGTTTGTATCGCTCAAAGGACTACCAACTTTATATTCTACGAGGTTAATAAGAATATTGTTTGGCGTATCAGATAAGACAGTAAGGTGCAAACGTAAAATCAGCTGTGCGTGATTTACTATAGCTTTAACAAAGTCATCTGAAAGCCATTTAAAGCGAAATAGAAACGCCAATCAATTTATAGACATTGATTTTCATTATTTGCGAATCTCGGAAACTGTTTTACGTGATAAATCGATATTTCAAATGTTATTGACATGTTAACGGTAATAAATTTAGTGTAATATTTCTCATCAGCTCGTTATCATAATATTTCTCAGTTTATCTTAAGCGACTTAATATTTCCGGACCATGGGACAAGGTCGTCCAGTTCATTAAAACGATTGTCCACAACTATGACAAAGGCGATTAGATTACTGTAAATCCATTTTATTATTTAGCCTTTTAAAACAATATATATTTTCTGCAATAAGAACCGCACAGTAACTTTCGGTAATCCTCGAACAAAGGAAAAAAGTAAATAAGTAGTAAGTATAAGTATTATTACGTACACCCATTTAGTTGTAGGGTAACCGAGGGACATGTGCGCACGCGCCGCGCCGACAATCACAGTAATAATATCTAAAAAATAATAATAAATCCGGGTGAAGAATAAAGAAAATCACCCCCCGACTCCCCTTTGCCTTTATCTTGCAAACAGACTTCAAATTTTAAAGATAATAGGGGCGGTCGACCCCCTCGTGCACAGCGCGCACCTTTCGCGGGGGTCGTGGCGCGCGCGCGTGGGGACCAGTGACGCGCTTATTTGGCGGTTTATTTCAAATTTCCAACAATTACCCCGAAATGTGTGCTAACTACATGAAATAAAAATACGCGAAACTCATCTTATAGGTTTTTACGTCTATACTTAATATTATTAGTAATAAAATATTTTCAATTATAGCTAAAGCAAGGAGATACAGAACCAGTAAATGTTTTATGATTATATATTATTTTACAGTAGATTTTTCGGTGCTCACTAACAAACAGCGGTGCGATCTACGTTCGCTACATATCTAAGTGGGCATTAATTTGGTAAAATTTCTTGTGTTTTTCTTTTTTATGTAGGTATATTTATGTTTATTTTACTAAATAAATTATCTTTTATTTCTTTCTCTCTTTTCTAAACAGAGCGAATATAAAAACTTAAAAGCCTTAAAACGTAAACTTCTACAATTTTCCATCGTAGAATCCTATTAAATCCTACGCAATCACGATATCCAGATTATCGCGGGAGAGGCGATAACTGAAAAACAAGTGAATATAAATCGAAAGCCAATTACTGAGATATGAAACAGGCGGGTAAGGGAGTCAAAAAGCCAGCCAGATGGGCTTTGTCGTGCACCTTTGATTACGGCTGGCCTGGACAGAGCAGCGACCAAAGACAATATACGGATAAAAATGGAATAAAGGAATAGTTTTGTTTTCATTTAGCTTTTGTAAACGTGTATGCGAATCTTATATTTAACGGTAACAATGGTTATTGAAAGGTATACTTCTGCTTTAGATATTAATCTTTTGTCTTACAGGTTTTAATTAAGGTATTGTGTTTCGCATTGTAGGAAATAAAATGTTTTATCTCTTCATTGACATGTTATATTATTGTGTAATGGTCAATGAAAAATATTTTACCCATTCACTACTGCACTGGCACAATTTATCTTATACTTTAAACGAGACAATCTTGTATATAATATATAATAGGTATCTCGAAAACGGCTGCAAGTATTACCATGAAATTTAGTGCGCAGCGAGTTTTGGGGGAGAAAAATCGATCTAGCTAGGTCTTATTCCTGATAAACTGTGCATTTTTAAGCTATATATGTTTTTGTTTCGTCGTTCGACAATATATCAATATTTTCGACTCTATTATGTCAGTCTGATTGGCCGTTTGGTATGCGTATATATAATTTTTGCTTTGTTCGATAATTTCTAATATGGTGGGTTCAAATCCCGGTCAGATAATTATTTTTGTGATTCTTTTTATTTCTTTTTAATTTATCAAAGTTTGGATACCTACCCAGGTACTCATCCTTATTTCTAAACTTAATTTATTTGCACTTTATTTGTCTAGCTACTATTCAAATACCTAAATCGATTTTACAAGTTCGAATAAAATATACAGTAATAATATATAGTTTGAATAAAATTAAACTAATTGATTCCCACCAAGACTAAAATAAATTATGAACTTTATCTAACAGGAAACTGAAATGGAACGTGGGTGCAAATAAATTATTCATAACTTTTATTGTCAGCATTACTTTATAAAACAAGTCGTTCGCTAACTTACCAGCGTTTTTATTCTCAAGAACTATAAACAATGGCTCAATACTTGAAACTTGGAAGTCTGAAGCATTCATCTCGCAACTATTAATTAGTAGTCCCCCGATCGACTCGTAATCAAGCATAAAATTAAACCTTGGCACACGCCAAGCGCCCAACAAAAGTAAGGGTGTGTCCACACCGACGGTACCTTATGGCACGGCAATTTGTTCAAGACATCTGGCCTCACACCTGCCTACACCCCCCTTACGCGTACTCCATACCGATAGTTATTCTAAATAAAGTTCACCGCATACCCATCCCGCTAAAACGTGCACTCAGTTTCACTAAAAATAGAGTTTAAAATTCGACAGCGTTCAGTTCCAAAAATGCAGCCAACTTGCCAGTGTATTATGGTTTTGGCAAAAGGTCCAATGCCCCTGTCATTCATCGTAACGTGTTCGCTCATTAAAATTCGGAAATGACGAACAGTTTTTAGACTCCAATTGTTCTAGGCGCGGTCAAGCGAGACTTTATGACGGTAAATAATTCGTATGTTCGCTCATTAGAAGTCGCTAGTTCCGAGTGACAATTTTTTTTTATTTGTTTCCTGGCCGTAACCGTAACTGACATCGTTCAATTAGTACCATGTTGCGTCTATCAATCGTTGTTTCTCTAATAGTGGCGCACGTCAATCTCAATGGGACTATTTCACAATACAATCACGACGTGAACGAGCAGCGTACGTTCATTGAAACTCCTACATGCCCAAGAATCTGTAATATACAGCGGCTTGCATGTGTGCGTGTGCCATTCAAGACGCCGAGACGTTCTCCTTGCGTCACTTCCTGTGACGTCACCCGTCTTTCAAGTGGGCGTGTGAACTTGCCCTTACTACGTTTATATTTTGACACCTTGCGGTGCAGCGCTGTCTGGTGACGAGATAAGTGAAGGGTTGCGCGAGCTCGACAACATGTAATTTTTTCTTTGTATATTTTAAAATGATAAAGATGTATTGAAAGATATGGAAGTATCAAATCAAAACTTTAGTGTATTCGACATTTATCCAAAGGGTTGTTTTAATTTGTTAAGTGATACCGGTTATTACGCTTCATTTAGTAATTCAAAACATCAATGATGTAAAAAGGTTTTTAATATTCTGTCGAATATCGATTATAGGGTTAGTCGTTATTTTAAAAAATCATTGTTTTGAAAAAACTTTACGTTACAAACCATAATATTTAGATTTAAATTAACGACGACACTTAAGGTCTTAGGATATCTTTGACCAGAAAGCAACTTTGTGTGGATACGTTACAATTGTAGATGCAATTGTGAGAATCTCTTCCGGTGTTTCTGCGAAGTGGACGCCCCGGGGCGCCAAGGATGCGGGAGTATCGCGGTAATTTGGTTTAAGTAGACCAATTCTGGTCTATTGTGTTCTAAGATCCTTTTCGCGATCACCCGCATGTCAAATAAATATTAATGCCGACTTCACTCAAGTGCCTTCTTTATTGAGCTTACTGTAACAGTTGTAATGATATTCGAAAGTACGTATGTACGCAGCTATAGATTTTAATATTATAATGACGATATCTGTGGCTCAGTGGTTAGCGCGTTGGCGTTCAAGCCGGAGGCCACGGGTTCGAATCCCTCCAGGGAACAAAAAGTTTTTTGTGTTCCTGGGTGTATTATAGTGTAAATGTGTATTAAATATGTTTAATATATAATAAAAATCTTAAATATACGTATAGTATAAAAGTATTAAATTTTATATGTATTTCCGTTGTCTGGTACCCGTAACACAAGTTCTTCGAGAACTTACCATAGGACCAGATTGACGTGGCGTAAAAGCGTCCATAGATATTATTATTATATTATTAATAGTATACCTGGTATATTCTTAATCTAACCTATAATCTGGTTGTGACTAAAACTAACCTACGTATGTCTTGTTGTTTTCTGTAAATCAGGAGCAGTAAAATCAACACATCTGCAAACATTACAATGGGTTCATCCGTGGCTTGTGCAATTTTTAATCCGCCATGTTTGTTGTTGAACACGTAGGTACCATAATTTGTTACATATTTTTATCAACACGATGATCCTTACAAAAAAGGCATTTTTTATACTTATGTATTTTAATTATCTGCGTATACCTAGATAGATTCTTTATGCATATTTTAAAATAAATATAATAAGGAGCTAAAAATAGGAGCTCCGTGGCCTAGTCGGTAGACCATTTGATTCGCACTCGAGAGAGTGCAGGTTCGATTCCCAGGTGGTGGCTTGTACTTTTTCAGATCTCATCCAAGTACATTATACGGACGCTCCAACGGTGAAGGAAAACATCGTGAGGAGACCCGCACATGGTTGACCCCAGACGTATTGACCAGTCATTCTTCTGGACTAGGCTGACTGTGTTGGGAGAATGCCGTATGTGATTGGTCAAAAAAAAAACAACTGTCCGAGGCACTACAGTATTACAGTATTTCAAGAGTGGTTACTTCGCTCGGAGAATGCTGTATAAATCATCCAATAATGGACTAAAAGGTCTAAGTTTATTCTAAAATACTTTAAATACACTCGTAAATTAAGATTACATATCAAAAGCATATCAACAAGGATCTTTGACGGTATGATCACTTTCCATCAGGCGATCCGTCTGCTTGTTAGCCCTCTAATATAACAAATTAAATTTGGCATGCCGAGATTATTACACGATAGTTGAGATGCCCGCAGATGTAGTCATCTGTCTAGTTTTGTACTAAGCATTAACAGCTTCCGGTCCACAATACTCAATACAGAATAACCACTTAACAGCAATAAATACAAACTACACCTGGACTCATATTACTGACATAAGATGTTTGGATAAAAGCCAAGCTGGGCTGCTGATCAATATTGTAAGGACAGAGGCGAAATAATTTACAAAAACATACTAACTTAATAGAATTAGGTACAAAATTTTATCTTTCAGGTATTGACTTTACTCAACAACACCTACTTTTTGGACATTCTTTTAAAAATTCTAGATCTCTTAATCTACTTCAAATTTTAAGTTTCTTATTGGAACTAACCTATTTCACCTGTATTCAGAGCAATTCAGTGATGATAAATGAAATAACCACAAATAGAGAACAATCAGCACCCCGGATTTTGATTTATAGACACATTTATAACAATTTCATTAATAAGTCGTACAAAAACAATCGCAAGTTTTTCATCTTATAGGGGTAGGTTAGGTGAGGTGAGGTAAAAAACAGGACGGGTAAGCACGCGCGCGCGCCGGGTGGTCCCACACGTGGCTGCCCGTATAGATTTTGTCGATAACTAGTGTTGTTCTTATCGATAAGTGGCATAGTTTAAAGACAGTCAATAAAATGTTTTGCTACTATTAAGTGGTTTTATTCATCTTTTTTTCCTTTGTTTCAGACCAACCAGACAGCCTCTGGCAGATTTCTTGTTGGATAGGTGTTCAAAATCATATTAATGGTAAGTATTTTGTAATAAGTATTTATCACGTGAAAGCAACTTTCAGAAATAGTTTAAACTTCAATAATCTGATGTCAATAACAAATTTTTGACTGTGCAAAATCCTATAAACCTTTTCTGTTAGCGCCTGCTCGATCTTAATTTTAATAAAAATGCGTCCCGTATATATTACACAATTTACTACATGGCCGTAAGCTATCTGCCAGCGAGCATATACCTGTATTATCCGGTATTCGCCGGTCTGCAGGCCCGGAATAAAACCGGTCGAAATTCGTACACCCGTATTTTGTCTGCAGCCCGACAGGGGTGGACAGCGCATGAATTTTCAAATAATCAGACATACGTGCAATGTGCATCTATGTTATAAAAGGGGTTGCTTTAGTGACAATTCAATTTTAAAACAATATTTGCGAAGCGACTTTTTTGCTTGTTAGAAAAAGTTCAGCATAGTTTTTTAATTAATACATTTTTTGTTTTAAATTTGAATGGCAGGAATAGTCCCTAATTCCTATACAGTTAGGCTGGAGTAAAATTAGCTGGTCGTTTTTATAACAATTTAATTAATACATTTTCTAATTTATACGCAAACATTTCTCTATCTCTACGAAGAAAAAGTCATACAATAAAACTTACTTTCATTTCAGTGCGTATGAAAATAAAAAAAATGGCAGCTATAGGGATAGCCGATAGAAGTGAAAACAGTATTCAGACCAATGCATTTCTCGGAGTTTTTGTAGTGCGAGAAAAAAATATAAAAGAAAAAGAAATAAAGAAAGGTCAACAACGCGCCAAATCCAAGCGCCTACGTAACTGCGTTGCGCGTATCTGACATTAGCATTCGAAATTACTCATATCTTAAAACAAAGAAGAAAAAGCTCTTGAAGAAAAAACATGACACGCCGTAATGCTTTTTCGTGACAGAAAAAATGTAATACCCCCTCCCCCCTCTATATAGAAGTTTCACTTCCAAAATAAAAAAGGGTTTCAATTCGGCTAAAGTAAAAGTGTGGGATATTAAAATAAGAACAAAATAGGACAATCCCGAACGATGAGAAACACACGCAAGTTTAGATCCAGTTGTTTTAACTTTACGCCCGACTACTGCTAGGAAAAACGAAAAAATATTTGTTTACTTTATTTTTAGTTACCTACATGAAACAAAACAATGTTGTTGTTACTTTTTTATTTTACGCTAAGAATTTTGAGATGAATGAAGTTTTTGAGGTCAAAAAACTTTGTCAGATGCTTTGAAGACATAAGTAGAGATTAAAAAAGTATAAAAATTAGTATAATCTATAGTAATATCTTCTTCATAAATAAAAAATCAGAACGTCCATTATGAACTAAAAACTGAACCGATATTGGATTTATATTTGAAATATGATTTTCCAAACACGAGAACGAAAACCCATAAAGGGGAACATTAATCAAGAACAAGGCAGTTTTGAATATGACGCCAAAAGCGATGCTATCAGCACATCGGCCTATCAATACGAGCCGCACCGAACCTAATGTTTCCTTGAGCTGTTAAACAAACGCTATTCTCATACATTCAAATATTCTATCTCTGCTATTGGTCACTCATTGTAGTTTTTTCATTGTTCAATTTTCGACTCGATTTATCTATATAATGTTAAGCTCAAGTTTTACCTACATTATATTGTTTATTGAGAATATTTTGTTTCACTATCTTTTTAATTTCAAATTAGTTATTTATGAAGCAAAAATTAAATGCAAAAATAATTATATTACATTTATGAACTACAAAAAAAAATCGGTTGTCTGTAAATTCGGTTTACTGACGATAGTTAAACGCGACAACCTCATAAGAAATAAGTCATGTTTAGCAAGGTAACGCCGGTAACGCCGGTAACGCCGCATGAGTCACGTTTTATCGTGCGTGCAGCCGGCTCCATCGAATTATAAGACGTTATCATGTCAAAAGTAATTTTAGAACACTAGACGTTGCCCGTGACTTCGCACGCAAAAAATAATATACCGATATAACCGTGCAGTTTCCCCATGATTAAATCTATATCTGTGCCAAATTTTACTAAAATCAGTCCAGTAGTTTCGGAGCTTATTCAATGCAAATAAAAAAAACAAATCTTTCCTGTTTATAATATTAATTTATACTAATTTTAAAAATATCATAAGTGTGAAATAAATATTACCATTAAATAATATAGGTCTTTACCTATGAAATTGCCGTTCTTCAGTACTGGCCACTACAAATCAAAATAATTTTTGTTTGGCAAGGAATCCTAATTTCAAATTAATTTTATTTTAAAAACATGGAATTCTTTTTCCAAAAGTAGTAATTGGTTTATTTATTAGTGTTAAATTTTCATCGCATTTCAATCTTTTTCGTCATCGTGGATACGTTAAAAATTCGAGTAATTATGGAATATGAGTACCTACTGTCGTGGCAGCAACACGGCACAAGCGGCACGCAACATCAACGACGTTTACGGAGCTAACACTACAAACCAACGCACCACCTGTTATTGGTTTGCTCGCTTCCGTTCTGGAAATTTCGACCTGAAAAATGAACCTCGCGGTCGTCCGAAGACTTTGGTCGACAATGACGAATTAAAGGCGATTGTGGAAGCTGATGATTCACAATCTACGGCTGAATTAGCAGCAGCTTTCGACGTTAGCGTCAAAACAATATTGGTCCATTTGTGTCAAATTGGCAAGGTAAAAAAGCTTGACAAATGGGTGCCCCACGAACTCAATGATCGCCAGCGCGAAGTACGAGTCGAGACGTGCCTTGCACTGCTCAACAGACACATAAATTAAGAAATTTTGAACCGCATTGTTACCTGCGATGAAAAATGGATTCTGTTTGATAACCGCAAGCGCTCAGCAAGTTGGTTGGATCCTGGTTCAGCACCTAAACAATGCCCTAAACGAAAACTTACCCCTAGAAAAGTGATAGTCACTGTTTGGTGGTCTAGTGCCGGTGTGATTCATCACAGCTTCTTAGTAAACGGGGTGAGCATTACTGCAGATGTGTACTATGAAGAACTGAACTGAATGATGGAGAAGCTGGCACATCTCCAACCAGCATTGGTCAATCGCTCGTCTCCGCTGCTCCTGCACGACAACGCGCGACCTCATACTGCACAGCAGACGGTCTCCAAGTTGCAAGAACTGGGGTTGGAAGCTCTCCGTCATCCGCCCTACTCACCAGACCTTGCGCCTGCAGACTACTACTTTTTTCAGAATTTGGATAACTTCTTGGCGGGAAAAAAATTCAATACCCGAGAGGCAGTACAAAATGCCTTTGAAGAATTTGTTGCCACCCGTCCAGCTGATTTCTTTAAGAAGGGCATCAATAAACTGACACTGCGTTGGCAAAGATGCATTGATTGCATGGGTGATTACATCGATTAATACAAATAAAAATTCATGAAAAAAATTCGTTTAAATTTTTTCATACAAAACGGCAAGTTCATAGGTAAAGACCTAATATTACCATAAAATATTTTAACTGCAGACTTTATTTGAAAATTATAAAATATATAATCTTGCTACCGTTCTAATTACTAATCAATACATAGCTACTCATTCAGACACTTTAATTCCTTTAATAAAAATACAGGGAGGCCTGCAGGGGGTTAGGGGGCAGCGCTGGGCTTCGGAAAATTCGCCCGGTGAATGGGAAACGCGATAGACAAACACCGCCCCACCCCGAGCCGGGCATTTTGAAATAATGCCCCCAACTTGTACCGGGAGGCTTCCATTTTTAACCGATGCTTAAAAGAGGTATTCAATTGGGCCTTTGTTATATATCAGCTTAAGAAAAAGTTCGCGATGTCTGACTTTTTTTTCTGATTTCCTGTGCGTATTATAATTGGCAATAACTATCTGCAATTATATTTTTGACAATAATTTGTGCACTACATAATTCTTACTATGGACTGCTTCTACTATTGTGGGTAGAGCTTATTGTAAATTCATTTAGTAATCCAATCGACAATATCAATATATATATATTCATCTAACAAAATGTAAAAATGATTTGAATTTTACACAAGTAACCCTAATAATCCAAAAAAGACGATTGCGTGTATAACGTCTCCTTAATAAGAGCACAAGCATAAGGGCTCAGACTCGACGAAATTTTCGCATTCATTTTCAGAATTGACGATCTCGAAATTGAGAGCGATATATGTTCCCAATAAAAGTTCGTCATCGGCAACTCATTAGCCGAGCATCTTTTATGGCTCTACATGAAAAAACAAAATGAAAAAACTTCCCGAGCCGCTGCTAGAAAATTTAATATCTACATACGAGTGCATACAAGTGGACATGTCCAAGAATAAAATTAAGCTGTTCGTTTAATTTATTCAGTGTTCACGTATTGAGATTTGAATATCAAAATGGTACAAGTGGTTAAGT
Source organism: Phengaris arion (assembly GCA_963565745.1). Taxonomy (NCBI): domain Eukaryota; kingdom Metazoa; phylum Arthropoda; class Insecta; order Lepidoptera; family Lycaenidae; genus Phengaris; species Phengaris arion. The sequence goes on along the minus strand of OY751435.1, from coordinate 11,471,919 downwards.
AACAAAAGCATCGATGTTATGGAATTGTCACATGCATTAAAACAGTCCGCCACACGCATCTAATGACGCAAATAAAATACGCAAATCTAGTCCGTATTATACTAATTTAGAAGCCACAATGGCGTGCACGGATTTGACTGAAGGATTATCCAATCTTAGTGTTAGCCGGTACGCACTGAGGTTGTAAATCTAGTCGACGCGAAATGGCTGACCGCCCCCTCCCACAGATCTATGCTATAGCTGCAAAAGTGTGCACCATAAATTTTATACAAGCCCGGCTGTACGGTAAAACTGTTTGAGCCTGTGTGCGTACGAAAATTCGTGTTTCGTAAGAGGAGTGGACATCGGCTCGCTTTGTGTTCGTATCGTCGCATCGTGTAGGAGCATCGGCCGGCCCTAGCCGATCTAAATAAATCGCTAACACCGACGTTTAGTTTAGTTAGAATATAATTAAAGAGATCGACTGCGGCCGATCAAGCTTAAAAATTCACGAGCATTTGTTCGATTCTAGTTAAGCTTTATGCAATTTAGTAATGGATTTACAATTTAAACCTTTGCACACCTATTAAATTTGCGTTTCGCTAAATTGTGCTTTTGTTTTATAAAAATCAGAAGCAGAGTACATAGGTACATCTCTAATTGGTGATAAACATCTACTAAAAATCATAGGATTTTATTATAGGTAATTCACAGATAATGTTCGAAGTCGGCCGATACACACAAGGATAATGTGTAGACATAGCTTATAGATAGACGTGAAAGTCTGGTAGGCTACGTGATTCGGGCTGGAGTGAATCGAAAGCGACGGTCAATAATTATTTTTTCCTTTTACTTTACGAAGTAAACCGCTTCCTTTTATGTTGCTTTCCATCCGGACGGTTCAGAGCGCTGAAAGAAGTGTGAACCGGGCCGTGATCACGCGCAGTCAGGTGTAAGTAACTGAGAGACCGATGCACTTAGATACAACGTCTGCTAATACTAATAATATGAGCATTTTTATTTTTACGCCATAGGCTGACCTTCGACAGTTTCCGGACGGTATCGTCAAACGAGCGATTTGTTTTTTCTGCTTAAAAGTACTTATGCTGTATCTGCACATGCATGACATGAGACTAATCCAATAATTCAAACGCTTTATTGGATTAGTCTCATGTAAGCTCTATTGAAAACTTTATTTAGAAATTTACCGCATTAACTTTGGAATTATTGTTGGTTAGGTACACTAGGTTTTCCTGAATACACCAAAATGCCTATTAATATTTTTATAAGACATGAAAAACCAAAAAAATAGTAAAAGCAAATTAAAAAAAATCGTACTAAAGAATGAACTTTTATTGTTTGACTTATCTACGTGAACAAGGTCCGGTTCAATATCGAATTTTGACGCTGGATGTCGTGGTCCATGAAAAGAATGCACACACGCACGTTATTAACTACGTATTGGTTACGCACTTATATTTCCAGTAAATGTAGCTAAAGCGTAGAGTTGCACAAAAACGCATCTTCCCCCTTCGCCACCCCAGCGGCCGGCGGCGAACGAATACATTCGACTAGCCCATTTGCAAAATCACATTGTGTGAGTGTCTATCTATAGGCCCCGCTCGTGTGGGTGGCGCACACTCGCGAGGCTTGCTTAGCCTGTGCGTAGTTTTAACGTACCTACGTGTACTATGTACTCGGTATTGGTTTTCTGTAGTGCTGAGCTTTAACAAATTTCAAATTCACAAAATCGTGATTGGTCGGTATTTTGTTTGTATAAGCGAACGCACCGGGTGCGGCGAGGCCCAAAATACGCTAAATAATTCGTTTAGGCGCAAAATGATGAGTTTTATCTGATTTTGTTTACGCGACGTATGATTGCGAGTCATCGATGTGTGTTTGGAATTCGAACAAACAATGTAATTACTAAGCAGACGGTAATTTATTTCCATCATTAGAGCGGGAAATGTTGACGTATTAAGCCGTCATTTTTAACATCGCCCTTATAAATTTTACAGACCATGTCTTATAGAAGACACTTATTGATTGTTCGGAGACCATTATAACTCCAAATGAAGCAACTAAGGGTAGCAACTAGTGATCCACGCGAGTGGCCATTAATAACCGGAAGACATACGTTCTAATAGTTACTTTAAGGTCTGCGATATCAATTTCGAGAAAACTATTCGAGCGTAAGATGGAGACGTCACTCGGTGCCGGAAGTCCGCTACAAAAACTAATCAAGACGAAATTCGAAATTGGAACTTGTCGATTCACGGTTCCTTTGCCGTCACCACTGTTTCGATTCAACATAGAACCAGATGATATTGTTTAATTCACAATTGCAGCGCTACGCTACATTAATGTTATGCCAGGGTGAGAGGTGTCATTTTCGTAACTCGTAGGAAACAGAAGGGATTGAAGAAAAAGAAAGTCACCTCACACATAGTGAATAATTTATTTAGAACTTTATGTTTCAAAAGTACTATCGACTCGACGCAAAGCTTATATTCAACTCATCCATAGAAATCTTAAAATTTTCATTCATTCCTCATTAAAATAACGTTTATACTAGTTGAACCAATGATTTCAAAATTAAGAATGGGTACGTACCTACTTTTGACAGAAAAAATCTTCATACAAGAAAAAGTCACGCCATCTGAATTTCAGAAGACTTTCTCAATTAAATGCGGACTGAATATACAGCGGAAAGCAATATATGTCAATATAACAAATGTCAAACCTCGACTGCCCCAAACTAGCACAAAAATAGGTCAGTTAAATTTTGGTCACTTTTTGCTTCGACATCTATTGTCTATAGCACTTATTCATATGTAGGTATATGAGTTTAACCTAACTTGTAACTAAAATACGTTAGCCATAGAGAAACATAAGACGCGGTCACACGGGCGTCGGCCGAGTAACAGATGCGCGGCGAACGGTACGCCACGCGACAGCTTGGTGTTCCGTTGAAAAGATATAATTACCATACTAAAACTAATGCAAACGCACATTTGTAGAAATGTAGAAGTATATTATGCAAGAGGTGGCGGGAAAAATTTATCTGTGTGCAATAAAAAAAAATCCATATTTACTTACCACAGCTGCAAGGAAATTATTAAATGTTGGTATTTTCAAACTTAAATATTTTGCATTTTCATTGAAAAAGTAATAGATATTTAAAGTAATTTATTTATCAGGCAGGCAGGCTATATTTTTGTTAGCTAATTTCAGCATACTTCAGTCACTTTCGGTGAAGGTGTTTAGCAGAACCTACTGACTGGACTGTTAAGTAGTTTTAAAATTCTACACGATATAAATACCTATAATAATATTATGATGAATGAAGTTATTTTTGAAGCCATGTCTAATTTTTTCTATAGTACTGCCATGAACTTAAGTCTGGCAGTCGCATGCTGAGCGGTCGCGGGGTCCGAATCGCTTATGGACGCGCCCTAATAACACGCAGTCACGCAAGCGAAATCCGCTTACAAGATGTGTATCAACGGCTTACATCTGTGTCATGTTACACATACAGTAAATTGCACAAAATTGGCAAAACTGTCTTAAACCCTCGGAATCACACCTAATATTGAAAAAAAAATGTTTTTTTCTCTCTGTATCACACAATACGAACAAACAATTTCAAAATGTTAGATTTTAGTTATGATCGATAAAAACTACTACAAATAGTGTTTGGTAATATTTTGTTGACATCTTTTATTTATTTTCTTAAAAAAACTATCTGCGTTACCATATTTGTCGACTTATTTTTCACAAGGTACAAAAATATATACTTATAATGAATCCTTTGTGATAAACAATCGGGTCTAAACGGGTCTCATGGGAATATTAGCCTAGTTAAACAATGTGGCATTAAACACAAAGCGGTGTCCCATGACCTGTTTGCTCTCAAGACGAGAGCCCGTGAGACTGAAACAATACCGTCCTTAACCGCAACCACAAAAGAAATAAAGCGGGAAGAAAACGCAAGACAAAACGAAAAAAATATCCCAGTATAAAATACTTGCTCGCATTTAAAGTTTTAATCACTACTTGTCTGTAATGCATATCGGTTTTTGGAGTATGGTATCAAATTACATTTTAGCTGTAGTTTTTTGGTATGATATTATATCTAAGGAATAATTAATTAGTACCTGGGTAACATAGCTTTGCTAGGAGTTCTGATAATTTTAAAAAAGTTCAAAAAATCACAAAAATATTTATCTGACCGAGATTTGAACCCACCACATTCCGAATTTCCGAACAAAACAAAAGATGCAAACCAAACTGCCAATCAGACGAACACAACAGTATCGAAATTATTGGTATATTGTTGCACGACGAAAGAAAAAACATATATAACTTACAAATGCGCTGTTTCCCAGGAATAAGACCTAGCCAGATCAATTTTTCTCCCCCAAAACTCCCTGCATACGAAATTTCATGGTAATACTTGAAGCCGTTTTCGAGATACTGATTATATTATAATATGTACAAGATTGTTTAAAGTATAAGATCATTTATTTTGTATTAAATTGCAATATCGCTCAGTCACGCAATTTAAAGTGTCTTAAAATTATAATCCTTACTAATGTATTGTACTTGAAAGTTTGTATGTATGTATGGATGTTTGTTACTTTTTCAGGCAATAACTACTGAACGGATTTTAATAAAATTTGGTATGGAGGTAGTTTGGACATTGCGATTAACATATAGACTACTTTTTATCGCAGCGAAATATACAGTTTCTGGGGGATATCCTTTTGCGCGTACGAAGTCGCAGGCAAATTATTTTTAAAAACAAGTCATTCTCAACAAAGAAAAGGGTAAAATTTTGGGGGGAATTATCATATTATTGTCCCAACACAGGAAAGGGTTAACATTTGGGGGTTTCTCACAATATTGCTAATTTCCGTATTCTCACGGACAATACCTCAAAATCCTAAACTGGCAACTTCCCTCCTCATTACAATCGCACTTGTCCCGCCAGTTTCCGCGCGCCTCCGCCATAGTTCTCACAATCAAAAAAAGATTTGTCACTTAAGTAGATAAGGGGGAAGTCCCGGAAGGAGCAGTTCCCAGACCACTCACCCACCAAACGATTATCACCCTTAGAGTATCGCTTTCAACCGCTGGATGACCCCCGAGGGTGACGCGATCGGAAACTCGAATTCATAACAAAACGCGTAAAAATCAATAAACTTATTACTTAATATTTTTAATAGATTATTATTATGTTTCATATAACATTATAATTGAAACAATCATCTTACAAATTCCTTCAGAAATAAATAAATTGTATCGTATACTCGACAAAAATTATATTCAACTTATTTTTCTATTATGTTTATTGTTTGTGTATATTATAGTTTTATATAATTTGAAAAAAAAGGGATATTTGTATGAAAAATATAAACCAAACTTTATCTTTTATTTTGTTGGTGGCTTTGCTATGACAAGTATCCATTCGCTGCGCCGGCGCATCGGCGATGCGGCCGGTGGCTGCAGGAAGGAAGTGTAAGGCGAGCGCGTGAGAAGGACGCCTACGCCGTGAGAAATCCTCGTCACCCCATATCCGAATACCCTTCATAAACTTATCGTCTTGACCTTATTGTACTTGCTTGTCCGGTGGTTTTAGACTTAAGTTACAAATGGTATTGTTTACCTAATAGCGTCGTAGCAGGAGTTGTACCGAATTGATGTTTGCTACAACGTATTACTCTGTGGTAATTAATTTTGAATCTCTATTTAATTGTTTACAAAAAAAACTGATTATACCTATCATACTAGCGACCTGCCCCAGCTTCGAACGGTTGAAATATATTATACAAATAAACCTTCCTATTAAATCATTCTTATATATTGCTGAAAATTGTATTAAAATCCGTTGTGTAGTTCAAAAGATCTAAACGAACAGGAAAGGAAGCGACTTCATTTTATACTATGTAAATATTTTATTGTTTTGTTTATTTTGTTTTGTGTATTTTAAATATTACTAGTACTTTCAGGGATTCTAATTCACAAGCAGGTAGAGTGTTTCTCTGAATATATTTGTATTATATGGACAACATGCAGCCACAATACAATTGTCAATGACATGTCAGTTCGATATCATATTACGAATAAATTATGACAACAGGCAAGCTGCTTATGAAAGATTCCCTGATAGTACATTGTACAAGAATCTCTTTTTCTCACAATCAATCTTCTCGCAAACGTTTGCGGCTAAAGTAATTGCATGTTTATCAGCAATGTTCATAATAAACGAATGTGACAGTGTGCTGTGACTCAGTGCATACAATATGACGAGCTCAATGAAAAAGATCATCGGAAATCGTTCCGTACTGAGGCTCAGGGAGCGACGACCCCACGCGGTCAAGATTGAGCGGACAGCGCGAGCGGTACGAGCAGGTCGCTGGCTCCTGTGATTTGAACGTATTCGAAGAAAAGGTTTCTTGGTCACAATACATAACATAATTTAAAAAATACTATCATGTACCTAATATTTAATATCTAAATCAATACTATGTTGAATATTAATAATATTTTTGGAACGAAGTTCCTTATGGGGCGATGCGGAGGGGTACCCTAGCCGGGAAAAACGTCCGCAACGTAAGATTTTTATGTATAGTCTTTATTATTTTCTTTATACCTCGAATAGAACTTAAAATTAATATTTTTATAATAAGGAACTTCGTTCCTATCTGGTATCCCACGACACTACACGGCTTTTGATTTTATAAAACTTTTTGGACTTTACTCCTTATGAAATGATTTTCATATAAGTATATAAGCTCGGGGTATTAAAATCTATGGGAGTAAAATCGAATTCCCAATGTCTGACGGTCACATGATGTCTTTTTAATTGCATTTTGCGATTTTAAGTTCTCCGTTCAATAACAGAAAATATAATAAAAATTGACAATCTTCAAAAAGTAAACAAATCAAAAGTTCTTTAAAAAAAAAACAAAGTATAGTGTACAAAATATATAAAATGTTATAAAACTACGCTATGTACACACTACTGGGGAGTTTTGGCGGGAATTCAATGGGTGACGTTGTGGATTTTATATTCTTTCATAAATTTGTGTTATTTTGGTTCTTAATGCGTAATATTGGTAGAATGTTAACCATTAAATATTCGTTAACGTGCACAAGTGTGGGCAAGTGGTACAACTTCAAAAAACGTGCTATTTTGTGTTCCCTCTAAAATTCCATAGAAACTTTCAGTAAAGCTTCTACCACTTTACTGGATCGACTGACTCGACTCATTGACTGCACTGACTATCTATTTGGACTTTGACTAGACTTGACGATTTAGGAATACGGTGTAGAAAATTGAAACGAAAATGATATTTCCCGCCTTTTTAACTTGACACTGGTAAATGGTTTGAAGCCGACGCCATATATTAAAATGATAAATACACACTACTGTGTATTTTTTATTTTTTGAGTGCACTTATTTTCTTTGTATTACATGCCGAATTTTACTTTTTAGAGTAAACTCCAGTCGTGCGTCGGAGCTGTCACACGCACTTTTTATGGAACCAAACATTCAGGTTACTCAAATTATAGAAAAATAACAGGGTGTCAGAAGACCGCTTCCATTAACTTTAGGATATGATTATACTAGTTTTTGTCATTACAAAAAAGTTTTTTTTTTGTTTTTTTTTTTCAATATTTTTATTTTTTATTTTTTTTTACATTTTATACCTTTTAATCATAAGAACAAGCTGTTTCGAAGTATTTTTTTCATTCAAATCTTAAGAATATATTATTTTCACTTCATTACGCAATGTAATTTACTTCACTACGCACGCGGGTGCCGTGCTCATGCCTCAACGCTACACGCGTTCAGCAATGTTTAATGTATGCAGATTGCAGCGACTTAGAACCGTATACACACAAAAGTGACGGATGTTTTAATTTTGGATTTCATAATGTCAAATAATTTTGGCCGAACCTTGATGACTGTCCCACGGAACCCACTTTGGGAATCCCTGCTCTACACCGCCTGCAGTGTGGTTCGTAACTCACGCACGCAATGTTGCTTGACAAACAACGAAACCTGTGTACAGTGCAACTAAATTCTTTAATGTTCAACGGCAATCATCGCTTTTCTATCGATATTACAGACGGTGTGTGAAAAACGACAATAACCGAAAGATGAAACGTGGTTGAACTGTAGGTAACAATGAAACAAAGTAGGTGTATAAAAGGGTGCCCAAAGTCGCATTAGTAAATTATTATTAATAATAATAAGTTACGTACACCGATCAATGATCATAATAAGTAAAACTATGGCAAGTTATACTATATATACTATATAGTATAACTATTTACTTACGTGAAATAAGTATTGAGTACTAAATGACTGCTAGTAGGTACTAAGTCTACTCCTAGTACTAAGTTCACGGAATCCATCGACCATTAGGTGACCGCGGCAAGGTGTCGCGTTAAAAGTTAGAATTTAAAGTTGTTAGAAAGTCTTTTTGTTGCATTTCGAAATTTGTTGCTAGCGCCATAAGACATTACACGTATCACTTAAATTTTAACAACACAGCACTACGTTTTTAAATACGACATCATAATGAAACTCAAATCAGACAACCTTTTACCTCGAGAAAAAACTGCAACTAAATTCCAAAATCTATTTTAAAACAAAATAGTTATTTTATCGACGTTCGGCAAAATTCAAAATAATTTGCCGACAACAAGTGCACGTGCCAATGTACGGTCAGACTATGCGTAATTATTTAAACTTAAGTAGTTGACCTTCAATGGTTTTGGAATGTTTGGAAAAGTGTTTTTTGATAGTCCTCCCGTGGGCCGTGACCACGTTTGCTGTAAAGTAACCGAAACGTCGAGATGATAAATGAAAATAAACCGCGAAAACAATCAGTAACTCTTTCTGCATATACTCACTCCTAAAAAAAGTTTTCCGAAAGGCATTAATAACGTAGTTTTGCTGTAAACATAATCTTTGTGTAAACATTATATTCAATATTAAAGGAGAATCATCTTGTACTATTTCAGCAGGTACGTTAATTGTCGTTGGCTAATTATTGCGTTGTAGAACGTAATGCAACTGTGGCGGCAGGGAGCGCAGCCCGGGGTGGTTTGTAGCAAGCCGGCGCGGGCGCGGGCGACGGGGGAGCGCACTTGGCCTTCATCAAAAGTGCAGTGCCGCTCTTCTAAAGACTACCTAGGCTAAGTGATGTGACCTTTGAAAATTGAAACATTTACTTGTACGTAGTCGATATTTAAATGAGTTAATTGTTTATTAAGCTTTATTTTCTTTGTTTTTTGTAATAAATAAGTTACTGTTTTTATATCAAGTCAGCTGAGTTTTTATGGTTTATGACCGGCAAACGAGCAGACAGATCGTCTGATCCGGCTGCCGGTACCTGACACATATGCATTGCTGATCTTTTACGTGTTTTGAGCCTCCAGTAGTTTTTTATTAAGTTCATACAAATCAATACGTATGCAAAATAAAAAGTAATTTACCTGTATGAAAAACTATCGATACAAATGTATCGGGATTCGAGACACATGCCTAGGTTTTTTACATAAAATCTTCTCAGTTTTGGCCAGCTAACTGAGCTGTAAACCCGCGTTTTCGAGTGACGTTCCGTGTTATTTTTTTAATTATCTACTTATTTTCGTTTGTTTATTTTGAGTTTATTTGTGACTTGTGTGTGATTTTTTATCTTAAAATCCATTCACCAGACGCTATACGCGTGAATATGGTTTGATGATGATGTGCTTAAGAGAAGCATTTGGGAATGTCGCAGAGGGATTGAGGATTTACCGGAGGCGATATCCTCATGCCCGCCTTCTTTCAGACTCCCGTACAGGCATGCGAGTGTTAGAAAATAGGGGTCTATTTGAGCCTCCAGCATCTGGCGGTGGGCTGTAACTGGACGTAAATATCGAGGAGCAGATTTTAGACATGGTGCGCCAGAATCCTCGTCTTGGAGCCCGCAATGCGGCTAAAATGCTTGGACGTCGGCATGGTAGGCCAGTTTCTACTTGCTGTTAAATTTAACTGTGTATGTACCACATCTCATTTTATTTTCATTTATTTTAAGTAATTAAAAGTTAACTTAAAAGTTAGTAAATAGATACTTCAAGTACCTGTTATCTATGCTCAATGTTATCTATGCAATTTTCGTGGTTAATTTACTACATACTGTACAGCTGCTAGAAAACGATCAGCTGATTTTCTCTATTCACATATTCGCGCCTGCGCAGGCGCGGGGGACGTGTGTGCGCGGCCGCTCCCCGCGCGGGCCCGCCTCCGACCGCCACCGCCCGTGTCGTTATGGACGTTCTACATTGCGTGTTGAAAATTTTAACTTTAACAAAAACAATCGATTAAAAGCAAATGACTAGTACCAATGGATCTATCTCATGGCCTAATATAAACCTACGAAGTTATCGGTACTGGTCTGAATACACCTTGTATAGCCTGACTGGTCCTTACCGCTCATGCTGGTTCTTACCACCCGCTTCTGGCTGTACCTTGAGGTCGTCTCTCGGCGGAATCACCGGAAGGAATCAGGGGCTCGTCACAATCTGGGCGTCCGGTCCGGCTTCCGGTTACCGGGCGTGACGCGCGCAGCCCGTGACATGCGCACGCGCCGACTACCTCACTAATTAGGTATCATTGTGTTAAGAGGAGTTCATTACTACCTGTTTCTCTGTTATATTATGATGATATTAATGGTAAATAGATAATACATACCTAGGAGTAGCTGACTTGGTAGCTTTTACTCTAAGTCGCAAACCTCTTCCACACTATTGATGTAATATATTAACTAAGTGCACAATGTTAAGGTTGAAGTATAAATGGTACTGCTTCGCTCGTCTCATCCTTTATATGGAAGATATTTATAAGCGGCCGCTCTCCCGCTCAGGTTGATCTTGGGCAGCGGCGGGAGTCAACTGTCCGGAATAATTTATACCTATTTTGAGTATTTAGTTTAAATGGTTGTTGATATCATAAATAGTATGGTTAACGTAGATGGATGGTATGTGTTACGTCCTACCTACTACTAATAATCTTATTAATGTGAAAGTTTGTGAGGATGGATGGATGTATGTTTGTTACTATTTCACGCAAAAACTATTGAACGGATTTTCATGAAATTTGCTCTGAATTAACACATATACTTTAATCCCGAAAAAGTACAGTGTTCTCATTGGATACTGTATTGACGCGGGAGGAGCCGCGGGTAAAAGCTAGTACTACATAGTATATTATCAACTATTTATATAATAATATAATAATTAGAAAATTGGCGTGTTTGATATAATTATATTTATATCATCAAATGCAATATCATATCTATCAGACGTATTCTCATGGAAATTAAGATCCGAGGCCTTTGCCGACGCTGATGCTGATGATACATAATTACCATTTAACCCCCCCATCTTGTACCTGAGAAGTTGGGATGAATTTTTTAACACATTTATTAAATACCCGGCACATGCAAATTTTCACTTATGCAACGCCTAGTCGCTGGTAATTGCTTTCCTTACGTAATTATAATTGGCGGGAAAAGTGTGCGCATTAATTATTCATTAACCCTACCCTCATTTGCGGCCTGACTTGAGACACGCCAGTTCGCCAGTTAAACAAGTAAGTGCACCACTATTTTTAGTTTTAGCTTATTTTTATCGATTTTTTTTAAATTAATTTATCAATATTTTAATCGACCTGCTTAAGTTTGACCGAATTCTAAATCAATGATAAATCGATATTAACTTAGAAAATAGTGATATTTTGTCACGTGCAGTCACAGAATGTTCTTCGGGATGAAGCGACGCCTTTTGACAAAATTTATAGAGCAAACGTGTTCTGGCAAAATGTTTCTCAGAAAATGTAGGTACAGGAATTGTTCAAATAAAGAATGTCTAACGTGTAATCAAAACTCACATAAACTAAACTACCCAAGAATAACAAAGGAGTCCATTATGAAACTTTTGAATACGTCGTATATTAAAATTCTTAGTGGAAGGTGGCCAGAAGAGGCACTCCACCGACCCCCGCCCTCAGCAAAGAACACGAACTTAAAACAAACAGATTTAACTAAGAAAGGTGAAAGGAATGCAAATTTTCATATAACTAAGAATTTTAAAGTCCTGCATAGCGCTTGCATAATGCATTTTCATTCAATTTGAATAACGAAAGTAAGTATCGGTATAGTTGTTTAATGAATTTCATTGGAACTTTTTCACCCTTCACTCATTGTGAAGTCTGTCAACCTGTCATGTGGTCTTATAAACATTCCAATATAGATTGCAGGAGAAAATATTATTAACGTTTTCAAGTTACTTGCCACAAATAAAATCAAATAGCAGGCTTTATAAACAGAACAGATCTTACTAAAATATAAAAATTACAACCTTCTATGCACAAAAATTCCGTTTCATTACATTATTACATGAAAGAGAATAGCCCTCAGGCGGCATTTCATTAAAATTACATACTGACGTTCCTTTGAAATAATTCTTTGCCGTAGCCAACTAGACATGTAAAATTGAGAACATAGAGTTTCTCTCGGAGCAGGACACAAGCGAATGCGTAAATAGCGGGTTTTGTAAGAAGAAAGCTGCCTACAGAGATGTCGGGACAAAAGGAGTGTCTGCAAGGTGCGTGAAAAGGGCAGACAATGTCATGTATCAAGTTCACTCGGCGGAGGTTAACCAACCATCCCCTGTATACTCGCCCGCATATACATGTTTGGGTACAAGCTGGCTATTTCGTTATATAAAGCCAGAGTACCTGAGTAACGGAGCTTTGCTCGAAGTTCTGATAAATAAAATATAAAAGAATCACTAAAATATTTATCTGAACGGGTTTCAAACCCACTACATTATGAATTTCCGAACAAAGCAAAACTTTCAAATACGCATACTAAACTGCCAATCGGACTGTCATTTTAAGTGGAAATTATTGATATAGCACGACGAGATAAAAACATAATAACTTAAAATGTGCTGTTTCCAGGGATAAGCAAAAAGTCAAATCGATTATTCTCCCCCAAAACCTACTATATTTCACGCATACTAAATTTCATGGAAATATATGAAGCCGTTTTCGAGAAACGTATTATATATAAATAAAAATTAAACAAGATTGTCTCATTTAAAGTATACTTTATAGATAAAGATATACTTTTAAGACATTAAATTTAGTTTTAAAGTAGACGTGTGTAATTACATTGATCCCTTAGCTATAACTAGGCTGGTTGGCTACAGTCAAGAGCTGCCAGTAAAACTCTTTATAAAATGATTAACCGTAGCGTCCGTAGGTAGTTCGTTTGCATCTCAATTGTTCATTACAAGACAGCATAGTTAGAGATAACAATGAATATAACAAGCCCTAAATAGTTTTCAACAACAATATTTCACTGTCGACTTTAGCCCGGGAACTGTACCAGCAAACGATTACTTTACGCCGAGATAAGATTTAGACATAGACAATACTGGCCACTACAATGCTAATGTAATGTGATATTAGTTTCGACTTTGGGAACAATTAGAGCGGTGAGGCCACATCTTTTAATTAGTTTAACTTTTACTTATTTTACAAGATGGAAATTGCGACACTAAAACTTTATGCATAATTATATTGACTAAAGATAAAAATACTTACTTCAATTGCTGAAACAAATCGGATATTATTTTATGTCAATGCCATCGTTGTTATTCGGACAAGTTAAAAATGTGAACAACATTACAAATTTTAATATCTATTATTCGTGCAAAACTGGTCTATATTATATTTTATTCACAGGCAACAATTATTGTAAGGTGACTTTTAATAACATTAATTTTTATAGAAATCTATAACGCGACTTCGTGAATTATAGCCTATGTTACCCTATTACGAATCTTTTGAATCCTCATTTAATAAACTAGTTTAGGCGCTACGTTGGAACAAACGCACATATATACATAGACTGCCAAAATCTATACCCTTCCTTTTGGCTTCGCCGTAGTCGGATAAAAATTGAAACAGTTTCACAAATTAGATGAAATGAAGCGAAATGCGCGCGACAGAGGGTAGTGAAGCCACAGACGGATTCTGTATATTGGTTATCGCTGTCTCTCTCTTCCATTATTTTTTCTTGCACTAAAGTCTAGGCAGACTTGGGGGGTTTGTCTTACCCCTTTTGGGGTGTACTTGAGGCCCTTATCTGTTGTAAGTTTGTACAGCGTAGTGGATCGTAGGGGACCCCTTTGCTGATGCATCTTGAGTCGCATGCCACCGTAAAAATTAAAGATTCGCCTGGACATTAAAAAATTCGACACGTTTTCCGGACATTTTTGTGATAAGCTTAAATTATTTTGAAGGTTTATGGTTGTATTTAAAATGGTGTCCTTACATGATTGTGTAGCAATATAATATGAAGGACAAATTAAAAGACATTAACCAAAAAAACATAAAAAGTTTTTTTTTATAATCGATCAACTAACCAAATAAGGCATACAAATGACACAATTTTATTTCCTGATTTTTTTATTCAATTTACAACCTTGTAAAACATACTGTATACATAACATACATGCAGATAAAAAAAACAATATTGTTCACGCTTTAAAGAAAGCACGCTTTAATGTAAAGACATTCACTAGAAAAGTCACTAGACATTACGGAAGAAAAGTGGCTAATTCGGCACGCATTGGTGCAGAGTTTGACTGCAACATCCATCCAGTACTTATGCGTGTATGTAAGTTGAGCCTATTTTTTTATTTCTTCCCCCTGGTCTGTCTGGTCTTCCTATTTTCAGTGAGGCTTCAAAGCCACCACAATGGTGTGATTAACTGTAACCTGAGACGCTAAAAGTCCTTTCATTTGTAATTAAACGGTATTTTACGAATTGTTTTGCTTATGCTGTAGTATAATATCTTCTACTGTTAACATAAAATAATATTTCTTACTACATACCAAGTCTAACAAAAATCCTTTTCAAATCCATTAAATCCCAAAAATAAATACTTAACAGAGGTCAGCTTCAGTAATAAACAAGCGTAAATTCTTACAAAACTTTTTTCAATGTATTCAGTAATATAAAGTAACAAAAAATTGATTTGATACAAATAATCTTTTGATTCGAAATGAATGAAAGAGATTTTTATCGAGATTACGAAGGCGGATTTCAAATTAACAACCGTAGGTTTCCAATCAGCAATAAAATGCGAAGTGAAGATGGCTCACTGGAAAACTACACTTAATAATTCTACATAACGCATAAAACAGTTGAAACTATTCCTCGTTCACTTGCGTTGATTCATCGATTCTCGGTAATACCGGCTTGAGTCCTATTAAAATGAAAATAAAAAAACTGTAGGCCCACTACTGAACCCTGTAGCACTCCCACCTTGTAGTTAAGATTGACAGACGGAGGGTGGGTGGGGGCGATAGGGAGTTGAAAGAGAGTGGAAAAAATTATACGTGGCAACCAACGCATCTTAACTTCCGCGCCTGCCTTCCGTGGTGCGTTCACTCGACGAGTTTACTTGAGAGATTCCGTACTGCCTCACTTATTTCTGGTAGTTGCGCTACCGATATTGGAACTTGTGGTGCCAGGAACCAAATTCAAGTCTTTATTGTAGAATTATATTACAATAGGTACATACGTTACTAAAAATGTTATAATCCTATGTGATAAAGTTCTAGTTTTTAAAAATGCTTTGAGAGTTTTTTTATATTTTATCAAAATGAGTTAAAATATCAGTTTTTATCCCACCTTCTGCAGATAATATGAGACCTATGTCGTTCTAATCCAGATGCAATTACGCTTACATCTAAGCTAATTTTATCTTTAGTCGCTGTGGGTAATTGTTTCATAATAAAATCCTAATGTCCTTTTCTGTAATAATATAACCGTTTTCGCTAGTTATGTCAGAATCACAACTGCAGAGTTAATTTATTATCAGAATATAGAAATAAATGTTAATAGGAAACAATACATCACAATAGAGCAAGTTAGAGCGTAAATAGTGTACGTAGAGCACTCGGCAAGTTCTCAACAGCCCATCGAAGCCGTCTTGCCAGGACAATGCATTAAACAGGTCATAACTAACTCGACTAGAATTTTCAATTGTTGTTTTTCTAACTTCTTTCATCTCGTTTCATGTTATTAATTATAGTTTCAGAAAGATGTAGAGACGATTCTTTTTTTTGTTTTTTTTTTTTAAATTAATACTACAAGAGAGTAAAGACCTTCATATAAATATTATGCTTATGATATTTTGTTTGAAATAAAAATTATATACTATATCAATAAAATCCTGTGGAAAGGTGTTAAAATATTAGAAATAAATGTAATAAAAGATTCAAACTCATGTACGTAATTCGACATTACTTTTCGGCGAATCTAGTTAGAATGAAAATAGTAAAAGTAAAAATGTTGATAAATCACCATTCTCCTATGAGGTAGGTACTGTAGTATATTTATTCCATTATTTTATTTTATTTTTTAACCTTACCTTATTATGTATCAGTTTATTTTGAAAATCACCATTATTTTCACGAAATAAAGCTCGGCGGTTTCGTAAAGTATTCATTCCTTTGTACAAAATAAATAAACAGATTTTTCCTTTACTAATTAAAGTACTCATAGCACGACGATAATGAAAATGTTTTGAAAATGGAACTGAGAATCTTTTTTAGCTCAAAACCTTAATGTTATAATTCATTACAACAAAACAAAAAAAATGTCAACTCCTTGCATTTTCCTAAGTATGAATTATGCCGCTCGGTGTATTCGTTAAGGGGCGGATCCATTCATTCTTTTTGTCCGCTTGCAGCAGTTAAGGAGGTCCACAGGAAGGGAAGAGAGCCACCCGCCCCCACTGAACTTGCGACTCGAGAATATTTTTTTTCTCGAGGACGTTGAAAATCGACACACTTGGCGGTAGTTTGTTCCGCTCGCTACGGTAATGATAGTTCGAGTGACTGTAGATTGCGAAATGTTGGATTATTTTTTTGTGTAATTATATTTTTCTTTCAGCATATTTCTTTTTGCTGATGATTTGTTTAAACAGATCTCGTTTCGAGGACCGTGACAGTCGTGAAGATGCTTTGATACACAAATTAAAAAAATGCGATTTATAATTATTATCTATATCTGTTTTTATCTGTAACGATTTTTATTAATGAGGCTATATTTTGTTCTAAATATTATGACGGAACATAATAATTGCTACGCATTAGTAAACCTTGCTTCAAATTCTTCGTTTGAAATTTAATTGTAAGTAATAATAACTCTTAATAACCCTCGTAAAAAAATCGATAAGGTAAATTACAACCAGAATATCACTAAAGAAGACGCGGGAAAGACAGTAATGAACTGAATGCCGAGCTCTTTGAGAAAGTCTCGCGCCTCGACTCTCGACATCTTGAGCTTTCTAAGATGCGCATTTTTATGACACCCCACAATTTAAAAATGAAGGCGCCAAGTTAACTAGATTTTTAATAACCTTGCAATTGAAATATCTTGGGACGATTTTTGTTTCTTTTTGCGAAGATATTTTAAATGGAGTGTTTGACATCTTTACTTTTCACACTTACATTACTGTAAGTTATTTATGCCTAGTCTTCCCAAAAATTTGAACAAAAAGAATAATATGAACTATATTTCTTAGCTATTCTTATCTACTACTAAAAATCCTGTGAAAGAATTCTTGCCACATAAAGGTAGTCAAATCAAATCAAATCAAAAATTTTTTATTCAAAATTGGTATTTTTAAATACTCTTTTTGAACGTCGTTACTACGTGATGCCTACCACCGGTTCGGGAACTAACCCAGCGAGAAGAGCCGGCAAGAAACTCGTCTGGGGCCATCTTTTACCAAAAAGATGGAAAATTATATATAAATAAGACCGAAATAGGGTCACGGAGCCACTGCTTAGTATGAATTTATATGGAGCACTAAACAATTCCCGCGACCCGTGTCGTGCGACCAGTGAGCGTAGCTAGAGAACCTCAGTGGCTGGTTTGCTAGTCGCGGTTGCGGGTCACGGTCGCATAGATCGGAAGGCTACATTGAGTTGAAATACTGAAACGGAATATGCATAAATAAAGGTTGAGAATCAGCATAGTTTCCTTTGTGCCCGAGTGTACTTTACACCCATTAAACTGTCGAAACAGAATAATTGTCGAAATTAGCTCAGCAAGGATGTTATCTTGCCCCGTACTTTAAACTCGGTAAGTGCTGGGCTGGGCCGATCCAAGATAGCTACGTAAACTTCCAACAAAGTTCTGCTGCGTTTGCAATTTGCCGTGTTATTGTATTGGTCATTCCAAAACCAATAAAGCTAAATATTCGGATAAGATCTTTGCAAGATGGGTTTGACTCTATGTCTGTGATAGAAGGTTTTTGGTAATATTCTACAACTAATATAAAATGAAAGTTTGTGATGGATGTTTGGAACTCTTTCACGCATAAACTGCTGAACAGATTTTGATGAAATTCGATATGGTAGTAGTTTAGGCTCTGAATTAACATATAAGCTACTTTTATCCTGAAAAAGTACAGTGTTCCCGTGCAATACAGTATTTACGCGGACGTAGCTGCGGGCAAAAGTTGTAGAAATGTAAATAAATTTGGTTTTTTGACAACTAAAATATATGAGTAATGGAAAACTTTCTGACTTCGACTCTGTTACCCTATTTTAGGTTTATTAGTATTAAACTTATAAATACAGCATAAAAAGAGATAGCATAGGTACCTATTCGTAGTAAGCCAATGAAAATATGTCAATATTTGTAGCTAGCAGCGGCGTGGGTTACCTATAACTCTATAAAGTGTTGATTAGTGTAATTTGGGTCACTATCGACGCTGGCGCTGATGAGTCACGGGATCCTGCCCCAGTTGCCAAACCAAGACGTCGGATGTGGCAGAGGTTAAATCCATAGCGTCACATCCTTGCGCGCTTCCTACTTAGTACCGCGCGTTAATTGTTCCTGTCGTACACAGTGGGTTACATGTGCGTTTGTTGTTCACTGATACATGACATGATACTTTTTATATCTATTACTTATCAGAATAAATTTTGTCTATAAAATTAATTTAAAAACCCCTGGATTTTACTACAAAAATATGGGAAATAAAAATGTGTTAGGTGTCAGCATACATTTTTTATTATTCATCAAACTTAAAAGGTGCCTAATTGATTTTCAAAGTCATTGTTTCGTCCATACGCTTTTCATTAAAATGGATTATAAAATGGACGTTGATAATGATTTTTGTTTCAAAATTAATTTGAAATATAAATTTCGTTTGAAAATCACTTTTAGGTGGAACAAGAGGTTTTTTTTAATAATAATAATAAATAAATTTGTTTATTTGAAAGTTAGAATTTTTATTATTAATATTATTATTATTATTATTATTATAAACTTTTTATGACACTGGTCATCTTTACCCATAGACCATCATGTCCCATCTGATACAATGTTCGAACTTCTCATAAAATACTAGGTGTTGCCCGCGACTTCGTACGCGCAAAAAGAAATCTCGCGGGGACCGTACATTTTGCTGCGATAAAAAGTAGCCTATGCAATCCGGAGTCTAAGCTACTACCATACCAAATTTCGTCGTAATCCGTTCAGTAGTTATTGCGTGAAAGAGTAAGATACATCTACACATCTTTACTACGTAAGTAAAAATGTTAAGTGTGTACGCACACGAGCACGCAAAACTATCTCGCGGCGTGAAACGAGCGCGCATACTAATTGGTAAAAAGGAAATATCCTTAATGAGTGATTAAGCAAGACACACTCGTTGTATGAAAATAAACGACTGTGACAAAGACAACGACTACAAAATGCTTTTTAACTTTGTTTTTATCCGGTGTTATATTTAGCCCTTTAAATGCAGTAAACAAAAAAATGTAACTAAAAAGCACTTAGTAAACTAGAATTGTATTAGCCAATTTCAATTAAGGGATTGGTTGGGTCTGGTCCCTTCAGAACTTCCAACAAAAGACGCTCTTAAGTTTTACCACAGCCATCATATTATTTAATCCTACCGAAAAGTCTAAGTGTAACTTTCGGAAGCGCGTTGAATTTTTCAAAATCCCTCCTTATGAACCTGAATCAGCAATTTTCATGTTCATAAGTTTCAGTTCCTTTCTGTGTATTAACAGTAAGTACAGATATCTGCCCTCTAGCATAATTCGCTACAAAAGAGTCGATAAAGTGTTTAGCGCGGCATAGTTCGTGCTGAACGTCTGGCTTTGGCACCTTCTCGAGTTTGACACAAGTAAATTACCTATCTTAATAGGTAATTTACTTGTGTCAAATATCACATTTGAATAAATAATATTTAATTGTTAATAAATGGACAAACTTATATCTAAAATAAAAGTTATGAGCAAACAAAATATAGTGTCTATCTCAATCGCGAAAAACGATTCTGGCTATGAAAAATGTAGGATGGAGTATCGCAATAAATTATTATAAAATATATACATTTTTTAAGGTTTAAAGAAATGGGTTTAAGATTGTTCCCACGATATCTAGCATCGATTAGAAAAAAAGGCCTATTGTACAATAGGCAAGGAATCTAATTCTTAAGCAGGTTAACCGTTGTCATAATTCGCTCGTATTATATTAACATAATGAAATCAAACTGACATGCTAATTACAATTGTATCATGACTGCAAGTCATCATTACTCATTACATAACAAATAAATTATGAGCACAGTCTACCTGCGTATGAATTAGATTTCCTGATAGTACAAAAAGAAAAAATTTTTTTGATTTCTTTACCTAAAACATAATATTCTAAAAATATACATTACAAATGACTTAGTCGAACGCGTGCTAATCTAACACGACGTGTTTTAATTACGTCCCAAGGTTGCTAATCCACGCCGTTACTATAACTCGACTTGTCGCCCAATTTGTCACCGGTTTAGTGGTCACTTCCTGCACTACACTATAACCACCAATGTAGGTGCGCCAGCTAAATTAATTACGACGTGTTTTTCAGTCCAGCAAGAACAGTTAGCGCATTCATCTAATTGTTAGTACTTACGTTAATAGAACATGACACAATATGATAATGCTTCTAAAGCTGTCTCTCGTTTTATATTATATATGTTTGCAAATATGTAGGTTAGCATGAAGGTATTTTAAAAAGAAATAATAACTTGAAATATTTCAAATTGAAATTGTTTTAATGTATTTCTAACCATCTTTGATGGCACAGTGGATAGTTACAATTTAACAATGTTATTTTGTCATTGTATCAAATAGCGAATATGTAGGTTAGCATGAAGGTATTTAAAAAAAAAATTAACTTGAAATATTTCAAATTGAAATTGTTTTAATGTATTTCTAACCATATTTGATGGCACAGTGGATAGTTACAATTTATCAATGTTATTTTGTCATTGTATCAAATAGTAATTCTGATTAGGCGAATAGAAACTACGACGTTTGAAAATTTTGTAACTAATAACTGCGGGTTGAATTCCTATATAAAAGCACATTTTAAGGAAAATAATTTCAACAACAATAGTGTTAATAATGTATGACCTACTTTTGTGAAGCTTAAAATTTCACAAGAACGCCACATGGTACAGTCTTAATTACTAGAACCTCAGGCGAGCCCGTAAGCCCTAGCACTGAACATTATTACTAGATATTACACTTACCAACAACCGCCATTAAAACTGCAAGGAACTTATCCCGTTACATATGCATGCAGTTTGAGTTTGAACTCCGCTCGTTTATAACTCCAAAGTCTGTTCGACACACGGTTCGATACAACACAAGTATTTAGTGTGATTAACGTCAAGTATTTTATCAATAAGTTATTAAAAGTCATTGATTTGTTGAAAGATTATCAGATTTTATTAAATCACTCCACGTACTTTAGATATTTTAGATAAACAATTCATAACTGTCAAAAGACGTTCAAAACCCGATATCACGAGACTGACAACGAAAACTAGAAAAAAATAATAATCACGATAAAAAGACAATACGCTTACGCCTAGGTATACATAATCCCTCTAAAAACCATATATTTAATTCCAACGAAATGAACGCATCTAGACACGTTTTTTATTTTCAAAATAAACATGTTCTCTAAAGGTAGGTATATAAAAGTGCTGAATTTGTAATACAAAAGTTATCGTAACAATGCTATACAAAACTCTATGTTTGCTCACCATCCGCGCTGACAATGTGTCCTCTATATCCAGTATCACAGGCAGACTTTCGTATACTTTGGCCCCTGGCCAGAAATCTTTTTGGCCTCAAGATATCATTTGCAACTTCTATAATACGCAAGTGAATTTCTGTTTAGTGAAGTGTTGCGTAATCGTCTAGATCCCGACGTTAGAGACATTGTCTACAAAAGTTTACTCGACTACATATTACGGCTTTATAGTTCAGTTTATAATGAGAGACATTGTAACAGGTCACGGAAAATTTATTTAAACAATTTCAGGTTCAGCTTGGTCGGTCAATGTAATAAAATGTTAGTTCTACAAAAGTCTCCTTATTCTAAGAAATTCGTAGCGTTTCGTAGCACTAAGACGTCATACTTCGTAGCGCTCTGCGGTGTAATAGGTTACAAAGCAATAAAATTTAAATTGCTACCTCCTACCTTAAGGCTCCGCAGTACTCAAGAAACCCTTATAGTTACGCTCTGTCTGTCTGTCTCTCGATCTGTCTGTATGTCTGTGTCCATCATTCTAGCTTCTGTAGTTATTAATTTAAAGAGATAAAATTAGGTATAGTTGTAGATTATGTATATATTTCGGATTTGGCATCATATATTTTTTTAATATTTTAGGGGTGGTTCCATACATGTGAAGTGAGGATGAAAATTATTTATTCATAAACTTTTAAGTTTCCATGCTGATAGGTAATGCAAAAAACTCTTTAGGAGAATCATTATGAGCAAAATCAGAGAATAACTTTTGACCTATTGCGCGATGATAGTTACGGGACCGGTTAGGTTAATGTTTTCACAATGAAAAACTCATTTGTATGAAACTACTACTACTTTGTTCATTTTATCAAAAATGTAGGACTGCCGTAGACTCAGTATTTCTATCCCTTTCTTCTATCGTCATACTCTGTAAATCCTCCTACTTTTGCTGAAAACCTAATACGCCAAAACGATTATGTGATCTTAATAAAAACATCGGCACACGTTATGAGCGAGCGCACTTGAGTGATCAATTGGAGCAGGGGAACAAGGAACGGAACCGCCTGCTCAATTGGCGGGCTAACGAGGAAACAATCTTGTACGCGTACCGCTTGCAACGGAACTCTAGTCAATCTCGGCTACCAGGGCCGCATACACAGGGATCGAACAATTAGAGAATTACTGTAAACGTGCAAGTAGACTTGCCACTGTAACTAAAACTTCTGGAAGAACTTCGCAAGTTTTAAAATCTATCTATTTATAATGTACTAAAAAAGTGAAATGTAATAAAATAGTGTACCAATAAACTTTAGCTAATTATTAGCACTAGGTTATGAACATTAAATTTCGTATTTTTTTAGGAATTTTAATTGGCGACTTACAAGCTTATAGATTGTGTTAATTTGGCTTATCAGTGTGTTATTTAAATGTTTGTTATACCCAAAAAGGCATTTTAATATAGCTATTAACATTATCTATAATAGGAAAGAAACACGATACGTTATTGGTATTCATTTGTTATTGTTACGATAATTCCGCCATGAAGGAAGTGATGACATGCGTCGATAACATCGGCTTGGATATGTTTAATGATGCTCATTTGCTCTCAACAGTTTATCTAGAAAATTCTCTTTGTCCTACACGCGGTCAGTTGATCCAGCATCAACAAGATTCGCTATTTTAAATAATGTTGATTTTAGATCAATAATAAGTGATTTCAGATAAATAAAGAAACAGTGGCGTGGGGTTCCTATAACTGAATTTTTATTTTCTCAATTATTCCTATCGGCTTCACTTACCACTTACCCTTACTTTACCATTGAAGTCCCTCATCCAAATCCCTATCCTATATTAGGCTACGGCTTCTCTATGCAGGAGAACCAGTCTTCTGAAGAAGAACTTAAAACTATTAACTAGTCTATCAATTATGGGGAAAAGTGGGCTGCATTTGTACGCATTTGCTTTGTCCTATATATTATAGACGAGGCATGTCGAGGAAAATGTCGATGTTTGACATCTGTCATCTTGATATTTTGACATTTGATTTCCGCAGCATAATCATTCCGCATATAAATAAAAAACTTCTGAGTTCAAGATGGCGTAACTCTTTCTTGTATGAACATTTTTTCTGCAAAATGTACGTCCGCTTCATAGCCCAGCCTTAGTTATGAAATCATTGGGCGTCGGTGTAAAGTATGGAACATTGTGAACGTCGCCTTACATGATTGTTTGGGAGGAAGGGACAATTTGATGATAGTTGGATGTGGAAGTTGTCTAAGTGCGATAGAGATGTTGTGACGGCGACTCGCGAGGATGTCGCTGTTTGGACCAATTGACTTGAATAGTGAATACTTATTAATACGACTATTTTATAATTTACTATGTCTTTTAATTAATCAACTCAATAAATGTTACGCCGAGGTCATTTGCCATAAAAATTGTTACAACGTCACGTAGGGATTTTTTCCTAGTATTACTCATGCATAGGCATGGACGACAAACTGACACTAAATATACCATATTTATATATTTTAGATGAAGTTAGGTTGCTTATTTGATGTTACCATTTATAAAATATATTTCTAACATGTTTGTATATATTTTTTATTTTTTTTTATTTTTTTTTTGTTTGTTTGTTTGTATACGTTTTTGTAACAAAATTCTAGGACATCCGTCGAGTCGTTGTCGTTATCAACTAAATAACAACTACGGTATTGGCTTTATCAATCTAAGAACAAACAGCAGGAAGGCAGTTTTTACAGCAACAATGTAAATATTTACGATAATGCCCTTGCCATAAACAAACAAACCATTATATTTTACCAAGAAAGTAAAATCGACCACACGACTCAGAAAAAACATGTGGCTATCGGCAGGAAACAGCAAAAAGTCTTAATTCCCTATAGATTGTAAACAAAGACGGAAACTTGAACAGTATAAATGTGATAAAATGTTATTTTTCTTCCAACAATGTGACTCGATAAGAAACCGCGCCAGATGTGGTGACGTCGTTACATATATTTTGGTCCATTACATGAGCGATTCAAAGGAAATTCCTTTATTTATAATAATTAATAGATATTTTAATTGTTGCATTGTTACTGTTCGATTTTCTAACAAGTTTACCCGTATAGAAACATAATTCAACGACAATTTTTATTTTCAGAGGACCATTTATTTGTATTTATTAAAAGTTTGTCTAATCTCTCATAATATTACATAATCGTGTATGATACGAGATGCAAATAATTTTTACTTCTTTTTACAAAAATTATCCGACCGAAGAAGTATGAAATTTCGCACAGTTAAAGTTAATGTAAAGGTGGAACGAGCTGCAATAATATTGCTTAAAAATACATTAAATTAATAAAAATAGCGTAACACACTCTACCTCAGAATAATTACCCACACCACCATGCGTATGATACAATTTCAGATTAAAAATATATGTAAGGTTCTCTGCTTTTTCCTTACTAACGACAGCTATTACTGTGGGTTCCTTTAAATTTAAGCACCTTTGATCTAAGATATATAAAGTTCATTTGATAATAAAAACTATTGATATACCCACCTACATATTAGCGCATACAATGTACAATAACCCGCCTACGTTATAAAAAAGGGGTCTAAAAAGGCCGAAACAAAAAAATAATTCAGATAGAAATCCGGAAGGACTGGCATGCCTTGTAATGGTAAAAGCCTCTTCAATAATATAAAGATTAAAAAAAATAAATAATAGGTACAAAAATGGTCAAGCTAGAGCCGTGGTCGCACCCACCAATGGCATTTAAGCTCCAGTTTACACCGAGACGCTAAGTTTCTAGAGTTATACCCCAAGATAGATACAGACGGCTGTGATTTAACATCGACTGTGCCGAGCCTTAATAATAAGTAATCAAGTTAAAAATAATATATTCTTCACGAGCGCGTAGCGAGCCAATTTTTTTTTTCTAAATTTTAAGAACGATAATAATAATAATAATAATAATAATATATTTATAAAATAAAATATATTTTGAACATTTATGAACGTGAAATAATATTTATAATTTAAAAATTTATTTATAGTCTTATATTACTTAATGTTCGAAAATTGGACAACTGGATTTGTAGTTTTGTACAACCGCATTTTAAACGTGTATTTTGACATATTTGTGCAAGCACACCACAAATATATGGAATATATATACATATTTGTGGTGTGCTTGCCAAAACCTTTCTTTTGATACCAAACACGTGATGATTATCTCGGTAAAAATTTTTTAGATGTTAGAATTTGAGGTTCAATTTTCGAAATACAAATTTTTGAAACAAATTATATAGCATAAGTTACCCGCGGCATCATTACAAAACTATTGACACCATCATTTATTAAAATCGGACCAGTAGTATAGACGCTACGAGGGAACAAACATACATACATACATAGACTGCCAAAATCATTACCCTTCCTTTTGGCTTCGCCGTACTCGGGTAAAAATAGAATATAGGTACTTGCTAACATGAATCGAGAAACATGTAAATCTTGAAAAAGTTTTCTTAGTGCGAGATTTATTTGACTTTTCATTGATGTGAATTAAATAATATGGCTAAGTATTTAAATTGTTTTTGCTACATAGAAATGTGGCTTAATCGTATCCCATATATTTTTTTTACTTTTTGCGTTTATACGAAAACAAAACTTCTGATTCTATGTAAACGTGTAAATCTGTGTAAACTTTTAACTTGAGTTGTACGTAACCAGATATGTTTATCGTTTCTCTGGCCAGCAGGCGTCGCGCGACGCAGCGATAAGACCGCGGCCATCGTTTCGCAACTTACTCATGCCTGAATAATTAGAATATGTTATCATGGCATATGCCTGCTAGCTGAAATAAATATTCTCATTGTACCTACCAGAAAGAACTATATTTTTTATAAAAACTATAACCCGACTACGAAAATTATATAGCCTATGTTACCCGGGCCATTATTACGAATCTATTAACACCTAATTTATTGAAATCGGATCAGTAGCTTACAAACATACAAACATATACATACATAGAAGAGTGCCAAAATCAATACCCTTCCTTCCTTTTGGATTCGCCGTAGTAGGGCAAAAATACTCTATGATTAAAAGAATGCAATCCACCATGACTATTTGTAGTAGCTATGTTACTTTAGAAAAGAACATGACTATTATAATTTTACTCGGTAAAAATGTTAAGTTCTCAGACATTTGCTTCTCGTAATGATACAGCAGATTTAGCAAAAGTAGCTTAAATATACATTGAGCAATACTTTAGCAAGTTGAAATTATAAAAATATAATATTCAAGACTACAAAAATGGAGAAGCTTTTCGGCTGAAAAGAATGTAAGCATTGGTAAGCTCAGAACCCAAAAGCTCGTTTGTGTTTAAGAAGTAGTAACTAGTAAAAGCTTTGCCAAATTTCTATTTTTAAAATCAGCTAGTTCAAAAGAGAATACAATTTCTTTCGTATGTCCTTAGTTTCTTTTTTGTTCTTAATAGTTGCTTTGCTGAAAAGAGTTTCTGTACAAAGACCTAGGCCCGAAATAATGAATAACAATATTATAACGGATATATTGTGTTATTAAACATTTGTATTTTAGTTAAAAGAAGATATTTTTCATTTCTCTTTCATTAGTTATGTCTACGACAAAATAAAAATGTTACAAAAAGTATCAAAACACCTTTTTAATAATCAATAGGGTGGAGAAGATTCAAGGTGGATTTCTTTGTGGAAGCCTTTCTAATTACAGTGTAAAGTAAAGAAATTATATTAACGTAAGGAACTCTTCGAATCATTTTCCAAGACATTTTCCTTTAAACATAAATCGTATGTAGGTACATAAGCGTGATAGTCGGCAATATAGGACATCGCATGTGTTTTCGTTTGAAACAAAGACTAATTAAAGCTTTTTCCTACACAAAGGGTAGCGTGGTCCTCTCGCATGACACCGCAGATATGGTCGTGTCCGATATTGGCCATATGTCACTGCGATACCACCCTGTAGATAATGACGACTAATATGTGCCTGTCTTCCAACACGCTAGGGATTGACGGCAGTCGACAAATGACTTAATATCGTCGTTTTTTAACAACTTTTCCTACATTTTGGACATTGTATAGATTTATTTTTATTCTAATCTTGACATGTCCATAACTGTATGGAGATTGCGATTCAAAGAGTATTGAATATAGAAAGTTATATGTATGTAATACCACAGTTTGTTGTAATTTTATGCCTAACTGATATTTTGGGAGAAGCAACATGACTGTGTAGTAATGTAGTATAACTATTTAGTATCTTTTCTTTACCTGCACAGTAATTCGGCGTTTTCAGTCAATTTACTTTTCAAAAGCATCAAGCCAAAAAACCATTGTTTGACTAGACAGTTTTTTAAATAAATTTTTATATAATTATTTACGAATAATTATTTTCTAAAACTAATATTTAATATTTTCTAAAAATAATATATACTATCTATACTAATATAGTAAACAGGAAAGATTTGTTTGTTTATCTATTTGTTTGCATTGAAAAGACTCCGAAACTACTGGACCATTTTTGATGAAAATTGGCACACAGAGTAGACCACGGGGAGAAAGAAAGCCTAATATCAATTGCGGAAAAATATATGATCCCTGCGAGATTTCGTTTTGCGTACACGACGTAACAGGCAACAAGTTACTTATAAACATTGTGGTTACAAGTTATACAGTATTTGGTAAGTAAAAGAGGAAAATATGTTTATATATAGAGTCATCTATATTTACGTCAAATACGGGAAAGTAGAAACATCGATATCGACAAGTAGTGAGGCGAACACGCTTGGCGATCTTATCGCTAGTTTTTATTCTCGTGATATCCACCGATAACGCTGAAATGTCCTTTTTCATAGAAGCACGGTAATGGCTCAGAAGGCACGCCATCCCCGCTTCATAACTTATGCATGAAGATTGGTCGGCTTCACCCTTTACTGGACGTATTACAGACAATAACGTTGATGATTAGAATTTACTGTCATTACTTAAATTATGTTTACATTAAAAAAAAAAAAAAATTTGGAACATATATTAGCGCCGAACCGACCCACAGTACAGGGTACGGACACAACCTATATTCATCGATGTTTATTTTCTCATAAATTAAATAATTTAATAATAATCGTACTTAAACATATGATTTATCACTGAAACTAGTGATGTTACAATAGGTTACAGTCTAGACGACTGGATTTTTTATTGCATTAGTGAATTACTAGTACCTACTCTTAAATATGATTTAGTTCTCAGAAGAAACAGTACATTAAAAAATAATATATTCACAGGTCTCGTGAAAACGCTTCATAAAAATATCGTATCCAACGATGACGTCACGACTCACGATTAGGCAAAAGATATAATATGTCCGCAAAGACATATTATTATTTGTTAATATCTTTGAAATTTGTGCGTTGAAGTTTATACTTACTATAATTAATGTTATTGTATATGCTGCAAGCAAAACGTTTTGAAACTTTTTTGGATTTTTAAGATGCATCTTAATTACCTACTCAGCATAAAATATTATATTTTTTACGTTTATCAAGTAGTTAATGCCTCAATATATCTGAGTATATAAATTAAACTAAAAATTTTACATGTAGCCGTCTCCCCTATACTCAAGGACAGATCGCAAGTAGTGTAGAAAATATTATGCGAAAATTCAAATTTTGAACAATTAGATACAGTTGAATTTACCTGGTAATAAGAATGAGCCATATGGCACCGCATTTTTCCACCCTCAGGAAAGTTCACCAGAGGAATGCGTGGGAATGTTCCACCCTCGTCATTACGCCTACTTTTATATTGTTGTTCTGGTGACTTATGGTCAGCGCAGCCATATGTTAAAGGGTGGCAAATAAAACTACGTGAACAGGTGTTTGAAATAATTCAATGCGAAGATAACGTGTTTAATTGCCAAAACTCAAGTTTCAAATACAGGAAAACTACTATACCTTCCATCAATATAACATTATAACCGCTTCACTACAAACTGCTCCACAGTTTGGTGTTTTATGTAATAGCAGAAGGTAATATATGTTTTTTGTGATAATAAATAATAATAATATTAGTACCTAATGTACCCAAAATGTAAATAATAATACCTGGGCGACGCATACGAATAAAACGGATTGCAATATTTTTGGATTGCAACATTGCCTTTGGATTGTTTTTTTAATTTTTCAGGACCGTTTCCTTATTTAGTTCTTCGAGATATACCTAATTGAACTTGTAAATCTTAATTTTATGACATTAAAAAAAATAAAAAGCGTCACAAAAATATTCATCGTACCGGGATTCGAACCCTACCTCAAAAGTTATACATACACATTACGAATACCAAACGGACTGACTTAAAGAGATTCCGAAATGTTTGACATATTGTTGAACGATGAAAGAAAAATGCGAGGTTTCCCAGAGATAGGACCTAGCGAGATCTATTTTTATCCCCCAAAACTCTCTGCACACAAACTCTCGTAGAAATACTTGAAGCGGTTTCCGCGATTCTGATTATATGCATATATAAGAATTGCTCGTTTAAACGATAATATTTTTAACTAAGCTATTATTAATGGAACGCATTCATTAGGAAAAGCCATGGATAAAACAACCAAATTTATCGTGTTTTGCCATAAAATAAATAAGACTTAAAATACGCGCACGAGCATACCTAGTCCATCCTTGTCGCTAATATATTTAATTTACCACAGATTATGGAGAATATATTTTTAACCGACTTCAAAAAAAGGAAGCGGTTATACGTTCGGCTGTATTTACTCTATGCTTTTACCTACTGACTTTTCGGTAAAAATGTGATTTCTTATTGATTAAGGAACATCGAAAAAACCCAATAGTAAGCGCTTTCTATTTTGACACCATAGATCAAGATCTATAGTATCAATGGTATCTCAAGCATAAATTATGGGAATAATTGTCCGTCCTGCCTAAGTCTTATGTATAAAAAGTTGTTAAGACCGGTTAGGTCTCACGATCCTGAGATAAGCCTGAGCAACATGTGTCGAATGTATGCGCATAATGTCAACCGACGGTGTTCAGTGTCCACCCCGTACGATATGGGAAATCAACAGGTCGTATCGTGGGTGCATGCCTCTAGTGCTCAACGACCCTTCGCTATATCCTACCACAACTGTCCATAACAGCCAAATTATTTCGACTTCGAATTTGATACGTTTGTAATCACGATGTAGATATTTACGACGATACTCATAGTAACGCAAATTGAGATCATAATAATACGGATACATAATTTATGTCTCCTGATCCGAACAAGCGACTTCTAATAAAGCTTAAGCGTCTAATGCGTTCTATTAGCTGGTCATGATATCTTTCCAAGGGAAAATCAGAGAAATATAAATTTCAAAGTTGCACCATCTAATCACCTAAACGGTTTTGTACGTCTGTCGATAACTAAATAAACTTCCACAAAAGGTTAGTTAGGGCTGGAGGGCGTAATTAATTTTGCTTTCCGAGAAACATACTTTTTGTATGGCACTGTCAATCTTTACTCATTTACTTGCCCCGATTGACAATATGGATCATTATAATCATATATCATAGTGTGTAGTGAGTACCTACTAGTAGACCGTATTAAATTAAAATAAAGCTTGGTAAATATTACGATATAATTTTGTTACAGCAGTAAATAAATCACCTAACCAAGAGCATGTCAGGACATGTTTAAGGAGGGTTCCGTAACTATTAACGCGCAATAGGTTTTCTTTGAATTACTTCAAATGTTAGTGTCTGATTTCGCTCAAAATAATTTTCCTAAAAAGTTCTTAGCATGATCTATCAGCATCAAACTTACTTACTTGGCCAACTTATAAACCACTTTGGAGGCCGAATACTCGAAAATGGTCGACTTTGTAAAAAAGTCATGTATAAATTTTAAAACACCTATTCAACGATGAGGTAGAAGGAAAAACTATTGTTCATCCCCACTTCACATGTATGGAGAGCCACCCCTAAAATATAAAATTATTATTATTTTATGACGCTAGAGGTTGATATGAAATTTGGCATAGTTATAGATTGTGTCTAAGCACAATCTATAACTATACCAAATTTCATCCATTTATATTCATAATTACAGAAGCTAGAAGCGCGGACAGACAGACAGACGGACGAACAGAGCGAAACTATATGGGTTCCTTATGTATTACGGAACCCTAAAAAGATATTTTTTTTAAATAATAAATCCTGAAAATGGTCAATTATCTGAGGCAAGTCCGCGTCTCTATGCTTTCCCGCGCTCGCAGTTTGACAACACATTGCTTATTCATGGTGCGGTAATTATCGAAATTGTTCCGTGCGCCGCGATGAAATTACGATACACGACTTTTTAATATTAAACAAGGGCTGGGAAGTTTGCCCACTATTATACTTGCGAGTTTATTATCTATGAAAATATTATGTAAGTAAAATAAGTTGCTGTTAGGAAACACATTTTTAGTTTACATATTTGTAATCTACAGAAGTTCTAACTTAATTTACTCGATAAAGGACTTTAATAGTTTAGTATAGTCAGTTGCAGCTATAGGTAAAGAAATAAAAATAAAGTACGTCCATCTAATATTAATTGTCTAACTCTGCCAGCCAGTCAGAGATTTTCTGTATTCAAGAAAATTAAATATGTTTCACGCCTATTTACGTACCTGTCACATTTCATAACTTAACTGGGTGTGGTTTCTTGTACTGTACATCGGTGTGAGTGACCACCGTCCACCAATGGTGTCACGAGCAGGCAGCCGTGACGGCGGTCGCAAGTGGTTGGTCACGGCACCATCGGAAGTCATCCGCTATTGATAGCATCTCATTGTGGCGCAAATTGCCCGGATGTCCAGAGACGCGAGATCGCCACGGCTCCAATGTCCGCTCACGACACGGGCACGGCACGACACTATAGCGACTGCTTTTTATTGAATCAAATAAAGTTTTTCGATTATTATTTTTAAAGATTTTTTCTTTCGGCGACAATATAATCCCTTTGCACCTTAATCGTATGTTTGTTTTTACCAAAACGGTTTCACCATGAAGCATTACGAGTAATCCAAAATGTTTATTTTCAATATTATTATTACTCAAATTTGACTCCCTTGACAGTTGAAACATACGATTAGGTTGCCATGATCGAAACTAATAAATTCATTCAACCCATTTTGTTAGGAAAAAGTATTTCGATGTTAAGTTAACAATCACCTACTACCGCGATATCATATTGATGTGTTTGTGGTCAATTAAACTAAGTTACGCTATGTTAATAAAAAAACTCATATTATATACCAAATTTTTTTACCTTAATATGACGTTAAGGTAAAAAAATTGACCATGACATAATTAGCAATAGACATGTTGCCTAAAAAAATTCCGTCTATTCGATGTTATTAAACAATCTAAAGCCCATTTTCGTATATCTTAAAAAATAATGAACACACAAACAATATAAATTCACAATATGAAAGAGAGCGATATATCGGCCTGTTACGACACGAGTTGCACCCGCCATACATTTGTCATTACAAAATGTATGGCGGTAGCAACTTGTGACGTATCACGTAACAAATTGTTATGCGAGAAAGAGATGAGCAGTATTTTTATTTGCTTATAATTTTTAATCGCGTCGATCTAAATACCTATTTCTTTTAGATTTATGAATCTTTAATCAACAATTTTAAATTTCAATTTATAAAAATGTGATATTCACACTAGGCAACATCCCTATTATGAATAATTTTAAAGTAGAAGGTATAAGACTACCAGTGTAGTGGCAGTCTGTACAATATGAACAAGAAACTAACCTAAACATGGAATACATGCATTAGCAAGAAAATGGAATGATTTCATCTTTCATACAACTTAGACCCCACCTATTATATCTGTAGTAAAACCATGCAGTCAAGCATGTGCCTTAAAAATTCAAATAGAAAAACCTAGGTTTTGTGAGCTTTCATTGAATCACAAGAGCCCGCTAAATGCCTAGTTGCCACTTACTTTTATAAATAAAGAAAAGCTTGTTAATTACGCTGAAATTCTTTACCTATGGGATTTTTCTGAAATCTTAGTTAATAATACTATGTTATGATAGATTGAATACAATAGATATCAATCTTAGGTAGTAATAATATAATATAAAGCAACAAAGTTTTTTTTGTTGTTTTAAGTCATTGTGTCGCGTCGGGAAGAAAAGTGCACCGCAACGTAGTGTCGCGGTGTTTTTTTTCCCGTTTGGTTACTTTCCAGTAAACGTGGTTACGAGAGGACTGAGGACTGTTTAAGACAAGGAATAATATTTGCGTAAACATAAGAAAGTTGTTAGTTATGTTGTAATATTTGTTGAAAAAGAGCACGTTACAAACATTTTACGTTACGCCATCAAAGTCGCTCGGGATATATATACAAATCTACTAATTGAAAGTTACGTGCTATGGACTCACGCACAAATACCACAAGTCTCACAGAATTATTTCTGACATTTTTTAGATTCATTGTCCTCTGTGAATACGGGAGTCACGGTCCAAAAGGAATTAATGTCGCTGATACATGCCTTTTTTTATGTTCACAACCATATTACATTGTACTCGTGTTGAACTATACCTATTTTCTAATCTTTTAAATTACAATACATTGCTACGGTTTCAATTTCGAAAGAAATCGAATTAAAAAAATTCGCGAATGGAAACGCTTTGAAATGCTTGAAAAGCTTCCATTCCTTTAAACCTAAATAGCAAAATATTATGTAAACCACCAAATTCCCACTCAATAAGAAGTGCGATGAAAGTAAACTACAGCAAAATTTTCATCGGAGCCATATAATTTATTTATTTCAAGAATACGAATTCTAATCGAGATAAAGATGAACAAAACAAAATGTTGTCTTATATATCTTATAAGAAGGTTTTCTGATGAGACCTTGCAAGTCTTATTACCAAATAATCTTATTATTTGCAACATTTTATTCTATTAAAGTCTGTTGTAATTATTACTTTTAGTAATAATAAAACGATAGTCAATGTTGTAATTTGTGAAGAGCGTATATTACTATTACGAGTATCTGTTCGAAAATGTCAGAAAACCTAAGTCAATACCGATTTCTTGGTAATAATCTAGAAATAAACTCAAACATTGTATAAACTATTAAACTATTGTCTTAAATATATATAACGTGCATGAATCCATAAGTACTTTATTAATATTTATAAAATATTGCGTGAAATATCTTATTTAAAATAATTTATATAATATGTATTTGTAATTCTCAATTAATTTACATTAGAATTTAACTATTTCTGAAAGTTGCTTTTT
Organism: Phengaris arion; assembly: GCA_963565745.1. Lineage (NCBI taxonomy): Eukaryota > Metazoa > Arthropoda > Insecta > Lepidoptera > Lycaenidae > Phengaris > Phengaris arion. The sequence goes on along the minus strand of OY751435.1, from coordinate 11,436,367 downwards.
AGATTTATTAACAAAAATTAAGTAAAACGATCTTTACAAATACGTCCATGTAAGCGAAATAAGTTTTAAATAGTAATGTCATGAGACGCATACGCGTAGCCAGCGCGACTACAAGTCTACGACAGAGCGCGCACGAGCAGGTGTGCTGATCTTGCCCCCACCCTGTTTCAGACCGGGCGATGCGGCTCGAGTAGCGCGGTGGGGCCCAGCCCGCCGCCCGTCCGGCCAATTGGGGCCCGCGTCGCCTATGATGTCATCGGAGGAGGAGGCCGACTCACACGCGCCCTACTCGGATAAACTCCTAAAGAAACAGAAACGCGTCAGACAGCGCGTGGACGCCGGTGAGCCGCGCAATTCTTATTCAACTCTCGCGTCGAACGGACCCGCGCCCGCGCGCGCCGCACACATGAGTGGCGGACTTTACGGGGCCATCTTCGAGGGGGGTCGCCAACACTTCGGACTCTTCGGTCCCTGCTACGCACCGGCCGAAATGCTCAATGAATTATTAGGCCGTGCACCAAAACAGGAGGATGCCGGCGACGAAACTAACGGAAGTGATATGTTGCGGGATCGCGTTTTACGTGATATTCTGCAGAGTCGCAAGAAAGAATTATTGCGATTATCACCAGATAATAACAACGTGCTAGCGAATAATAACAACGACGAACCGAAGGCAGAAAAACAGTCTCCGGAGCGACCGGCTTCGCGAGATTCTCGGGCCGATCTCGACGACGCGTTGTTAAATTTGGATAGTGCTGGTGATTCGCGAACGTCTCCTTTACCTGCTGTTCAACCCTCTGAGCAACTTCTTGCTCCTAAATATGAACCTGAGGACCGTGATAGTGACGCTCAACGCTCATCTCCACGACCTTCCGATGTGAAACGTGCTCGTGTTGAAAATATTGTGTCGACGATGCGTGCTAGTCCTGCACCGCAGCAGCCACAGGTGAACGGTTGCAAGAAGAGAAAACTTTACCACCCTCAACAGCATGACGGTGGAGCTGACAGGTATGTTAATAGTCATGGTAGTAGTGCGCAGACTGTGTCGGAGGAATCCGAAGACGATGGTGAGCGACCACCGATCCAACAAAAATTAGTAGAAAAAAATGCCTTAAAAACTCAATTAAGGACTATGCAAGAACAGCTCGCAGAAATGCAAGAAAAGTATTTGCAATTGTGCAATAGAATGGGTCAAGAGTCTGAGACGATTGACAATGACGGTGCTTCTAGTGATGTAGAACAAATTGATGATCCAGTGCCTAAATCTGAGCCAGCGTCACCTGCCAAAGAGGTTCCACCGCCCATACCTAGTAGTGCAGCACCAAATATGCTTTCGCAAGTTATGAGCAAGATGATGTCTGCTAAAATGCAAGCTCATACCGCTGGCCATCCTCATCTACCTCCAGGGTTTAACGGCAGCCATCCGCTAATGCCACACTTACCACCTGGTGATCATATGCATCCACCACATCCGCATCAGCACTTGAATAATGCAGCGGCTATGTACCTAAATGTGAGTCAAAAGCTATTTCTAGAACAAGAGGCGAGAATGAAGGAAGCGTCAGAACAACAGCAAAATAATCAACAGCAAAGGCTGCAATCGAATCAACACTCACCGCAGCAGAGACCTATGGGGCAAACTCCAAAACCGCCCTTATCGTCGGAGCTGGCTGAAAGGCTGGATGCTTTACGAAACAGCTCAGGTTCAGTTGGTCCAGTATCTGGTGCTGATTTAGAAAACTTAGCAGAGGTGCTTAAAAATGAAATAACGGCATCTTTAGCTACTCTCATTGATTCGATTGTAACCCGATTTGTGCACCAGCGTCGTATAATGGGAAAACAATCAGAAGCGGCAGCGGCAGCGGCTGAACAGCTAAATAAAGATTTTATTCGAGCAACACGGCTGTTAGATAGAAAATCTCCACCGCCAAAGGCTCCAGAGCGACCGTCAGGACAATTGTCAGGTAACCAACCCGTCCATCATCCAGGTGCACCTAACGGTGTTCCGTTTATGGCGAATAACCCAATGTTTATGAGTCATTTAAACGGCCCCCGCGCGCCTGGTTCTTCTTTTCCTCTTCACGCTGAGGGGGGCGGGCCAGGCCACGGAGCTCATATGAGACCTCCTGCAGGGATGTTCCAGACCCCACCGAAGCCGCTGCCATCGCACTTTGGGCCTATGAACGGGCACTACGATCGAGAATCTAACGACCCTTCAGAGCCCCTGAGTTTGGTCGTAACTCCGAAGAGAAAACGCAGCAAGGTAACGGACACCCGCATCACACCGAGAACGGTTAGCAGAATTTTAGGCGAGGGCGTAGGACAGTCGCCAGAAAATAAATTCCCGGAATCACCATCCCCCAGACCCTTCCACGGGGGAATGGCTCTCCCGACGTCCGTGGCGATACCGAACCCCTCGCTACACGAGAGCCAAGTGTTCTCACCGTACTCGCCATTTTTTGGAGCGGGCGGTGGGCTAGCCCGCTCGCCCCCGGCACCGGAGCGCGACTCGCCACCGCTGCCGAACGCGCCGGCCATGCTGCACCCGGTGCTGCTGGCGGCGGCGCACCACGGCTCACCGGACTACCTGCGCCCACACCACCCGCACGTGCCGCACCATGCCGCAGCGCCGCACCACCCGCAGCACTTGGACGTCCAGGACCCGCACTCCGACTGCAACTCCACTGACCTGCCCTACGACGGAGTTCAGCCTACTATATCCTTTTCAAATAGATTTTCGTATTCGGTACGTAAGATTTGACACATTTATTTATAATTTTGAATATAATTACGAAGTAAATACTTAATGTCTACGTGTTCCAAATTTTGGGAACAACGGCTCGTGGCAATTCTAGATGGCTCAGAAAAAACGAAGGCTACTCGTTACTTTATCCATTCGTGTCTATCTTTTGTATGAAAACCTATTCATTTTGCTTTGAAAAGCCAGTAGAAATATATATAGTAAACGTCAGTCATTATGTTCTCAGCGAGACTTAAAACCCCACACGCAACCCACAGATATCTTATTTCTGTAGTATTTAACCTTACGACTACGCCACCTACTTCCTACACTATAGTTAGACTTTATACGACTCTAGAAACCCCACAAATGCTGCGGTTTCTACGCTTACCGCTGTGGCTATCGTCTATCTATACATGAAGGAAATAACCGTAAACTTAATTATAAACCGGCATTAACTCTTTATTGTACGCAATACATTGTAAATCAAACCTTATTGTAGACATTTCACGATTTTAATTTACATAATATCATGTCAATGTTTTTACAGTTTTCATCATACAGTAGACGTTTTGCGAACACGTAAAATCAATAAGGGCGAACACATAGTCGTTATAGAAAATAATTTACTGTCACATCTGCTAAGATACATTATAAGATTAGATGCAAATGGATTAAGAACTTGTAGTGATTCGATGAGGCTACGTAATACCAGGATATAATCAGATTTGTGGCCAGCAAATTTTTCAACAATTCTTATTTCTTAACATTGGCCTTAATTTAAAGCCCATATCTTTGATTGTATAAAACAATATTATTTTTATCAATAATATTTTTTATCAATAATAAAATTTATTTATTTAGCATGAACAAACAACATTATCCTTAACTCCGTTGCACTCCTCAACCCTGACACCGATGCACCTCCGCAAGGCGAAGCTGATGTTCTTCTGGGTCCGGTATCCGAGCTCGGCGGTTCTCAAAATGTACTTCCCCGACATCAAATTCAACAAGAACAACACAGCTCAACTCGTCAAGTGGTTCTCAAACTTCAGGTGAGTGTAATCTTCATGTTTATACCTGCCTAACTTTGATATTAAACCTTGCTTGCGGCACTGCACCTACACTTCTACATCAGGATTAACTTTACAAAACATGCATCAGCCAACTTTGTTTGTAGTCTTTATTAAAGCGGAAGCATTTTTCTGTAAGTCAAATAATCATTTTCCTTGCACTTTAATAAGTGTAACGAAAATATGAATAAAAATATTGTTATAATTCATAATATTTTTATTCATACTCAAAGTACCAAAAAACTTACTTAGTACAATAAATAAGGCTTAACTAAATTATCTCTGTCGATTAATACGAAATCTCTTCCCAGTGTAATTCGATTGCCCTATAATAATTCGATAAGAGGGTTCCGAATTCACTATTTCCTAATTATCAAATTCATGGCTGGGGTGGCACTAGTGTAGTTATGTAAATATTGCAATATAGACAAATTAATAATAAAAAAAAACTCGTTACTCGGAGCAACGGCAATGCGAATTAAAGAATAGACACATCAGATTTTATTACAACGGTCTGTACATCAAAATTGCCGTTTACATGAAACTGTGCTGGAATTATAGTTTGTCACTCGCTGAATCATAATATGCAACTTAAAACTGAAAGTTAGCTCATATTTTTACGTTATGGAATATTTAAGTTCATAAAAAACAGTAATCAAGAAATGATACACTTACAGTTTTTTCATACTAATTATATTTTTGTCAAAAAGTTAACTTTAATCAAAATTTTGAAAAAAAAACTTAAAACTGAAAGTTAGCTCATATTTTTACGTTATGGAATATTTAAGTCCATAAAAACAGTAATCAAGAAATGATACATTTACAGTTTTTTCATACTAATTATATTTTTGTCAAAAAGTTAACTTGAATCAAAATTTTCAAAATTGAACAAAAATTTTGCATTCACACAAAAGGCAAGCAAAAATATTTTTTTGTCAAACAATGATTACTAATAAAGAATGAATAATGTTGCGCCATAAGTGCTGGTCAGCTCAACGTGTCAGATTTAAAATATGGGTAGGCCGCAAATCAGAGCCCTTTACAGCATGATCCAACAGAATATATTATGAAGAAATTGCCTTAAGAAAGTACAAACGAAGGGTGCGAGCTTTTAATTTGTTACATATTCAATAAGGTAAACACAAAGTCGTTTATTAAAAGTATGTATTTAGTTCAATTTTATGCGTCAAAGAGTATTAAAATTATATGATTGAGTATATGATCCTCTCTGTAGAGAAAAAAGTATTTATCGGCAGTAATAGGGTAAGTAACGGAAAATTCCCGTTGAAGTATTGATTTATACTCGACTAATTTCCCGTTATCTAAGTCCGGCGATAAGGCCACCTGCTCCTGCGATAAACACCACCCTTCTTGCTAATTGTCACACACAGACACATTTACAAATTAATTGTGCTATGGCGGAAATTCTCTAACAAAAACGAAGGCTGGAAATATTTAGATCAAGGCACGTCAATCTTCTTATAAAAATATAGAAAAGTATTAGTTACCTTTCAGCACACCTTCCTCCTCCTAAACTTTAAATGTGCCAAATATCATACTCCTCCGTTCGCACATTCTCGTAAAACTGTGCTGAAAGTTTTTGCTTCACGTATGCTTTTCCTGATAATAATTATCAGGAAAAGCGTACGAATATGCGAAGTCGAACCACGACTCAAACATAATATCTGCAAAAATACTCGGCTAGTTTATAAAAGAAAACGAACAAAATCAATATAAGCAATAAACATAATATTATCTATAATCCTGTAAATGCCGCACACGTCACTGTATACAGACCACTCGAAACCTCCATATTGAAGCTTTCTGCTCGTATCTCAAGCCAGTGTTGCCACTATCTAAAAGATAAAGGGGAACTGAAAGCATTGATAAGAGTCATACTAATATTGTTTAGTTATCTAAATAATATATTTTGGTCAGTTCTTTTATTCTCCTAAAATCATTGAGTCTAAAAAACATGAGAGTTTTGTAATTTGCAATTTTTATAGAGTAGTGAACTCTACAAGTTATGTTTTTTTTTTTTGATAAATACTTATTAAGCTTTAAATATCGACCTAATTATAAGATATGCTTTTACGTAAGCAGTTATGTCCATAAATTATCTTAATTAATGCTGTTTTTCCTTGTTTTGCATAAAACAAATTTACAAGAGTAGGATAAGCAAGGAAATAATATTATTTAATTATTACATAACATTCTTGAACTCTCGCGAGGCTTACAATCCTCAATGATATTATAAATGTAAATGTGAGTTTGTTTGTTTGGTTGTTACGCTTTCACGTTAAAACTACTGAACCGATCGTCATGGAATTTGGCACAGGCACAGTAGACCACAGGGAAGGACATAGACTACTTTATATCGCGGTAAAATATACGGTTCACATGGGATACTGTATTTACGCGGGTGAAGCCGCGGGCAAAAGCTAATTACAAATTAAATGCATGAAAGTATACTGAATTTAAAACGAGGTTTTCCACAAATTATAACTTAAAAATCGGAAAAACCTCGTCAAAACTTGTAACTAGTGCCATTAGTATTGTCCCCTAATGGGTGCATTGTGGACAACGGAAAACGGCCATTTCCTTCGCGATAAACATCTCTGAAAGGAAAACTGAAAGGGTGAGGGTCATTCTACAATCGCACGAACGCAATTACCGCGAGGTGTCTGAGACGCACTGAATTGATGGCTTTTTATATTTACGATCGGCGATTTGTGGACACCCTGTTGTCACACCTGAACTTTTCGTGTACGAAAATCTATACACCTAAATATATACAATTGTCTCTACTTTCAATATTCATGAACCTTTTTCCTAAAACATTTGCAACAAAAATGCAGCTCTCTCTCTCTCGAAAACTCATTATTAAAATCAAATAAATCAATAAATGCTTAGAAATTATCAGCATCCGAAAATAATAAAACCGTCAATTCTGTAACAAAACATACTCCTACGGGAGTGTTGTGAGCATGGTAAAATATTCTGCGATAACAACATTAACAAAAGGGAACATTTTAATTAAGAGCACAAGGTTATCAATTTATTGCTTGTTTAAAAATCTTAATGAACATAACAAACATAGAATTAATTACTTTATATTATCGAACACTTACAAATTAAATTGTCGATAAGCAACGAAATAATTAATATAAAAATTATTTAAAAACGAACAATTCCTATCGGTAACATATAAAAAGTCACACTAAAAGTACAATTCTTTGTAAATTTTTATAACAATAGAAGGAAAATAGTATAAAAATACAAGCTTTTTACAAAAATGTCCTTAGTAAGGCTCGAAGAAATAAGGAAAGCTCTACACAACTGCCCACTTGTTGACGTTCTTCATACAGACCTCAAGGGTTCTAGCGACAAGAGCTCCTTATAGTACTTTTAGTAACGCTTTGTTGGATAGTGTGTTCACTCCTTTAACGGCTTTCTCTGGGAAATTGCAAGGAAATTACGAAGTAAATATTATAATTAAATAGGTACTATCTTGTAATGTTTTACGATATTTAAATCTTAAATAATACTTCGTTCACAAAGATATTTTAAACATTTATCTGGTGAATTCTCGTGTAACATTAACTACAAAATAAGTCCAATTTATATTTGAGTTACATCCACACTTTGTTGACAATATTGGCGGGTCTGAAAACGATCCCAGCTTCTTTATTAACTCTGGGGCTAAACAAACATCCACAAAGTCGAGGCAAAGACAAATTCTTTTGGCGCGTGAAATCAAAGAAACGCAGGCTGAAAACAAAGAGTCGCTCGTAGAATTAGCCGACGATAGCACTAATTAGCACCGGTGAGTCGCTTAAGCTATTTCGCTTAATTAAGTCGCGCAGAAGTGGTCTGCGGCCGGCCCGCCAGAGAAGGCGTCGTAAATTGTTAGAACAGGCGACACTCCAATTAATCTTTACACACATCCAACTAGTCGCACGAGGGCGCGCACTTAGACCGACCCAGGCTCAACCTTTTTAAACCTTCACACCACCACACACTACCCGCGTGAGCTCGCATTTATGCTAATGTCCTTTTAAAACTGTAATGAATCAAATTATCCGACCCCCTCGCTCATTTGAGCGTAACAAAATATTTACTATGATTCATTAAATCGTCGAGGAATCCACACAAAGTAGCAAGTAAGCCGCTAATTAGAATAACTTGTATCAAAAGTAAATATTTTAATTAATTCAACTGAGAATAAAATCTCTCGTACGCAAGGACTCTCACGGCGGCAAACGGAAATGTTACCAACCTTACGTCGCAATTTTGATATGCCTTTTTAACTTACCGTGCTGACTCGCTTCGTACATATTTAGTTCAATATTTATTTTTTTTGTAATTAAAAACTTAAGTGTGCAATTTCATATTGAAACGCTAGAAATATTATCCGAGTGTAAGGAGAAACGATTTTAAGTCTGAACATAGCTACATTGAAGTCTCGCTCGGTGCGGCGTATCCCCTGATCTCACTCGCCTAGCTCGCCCTGTGGCATTGTGCGAGTCGTGTCTAAAATTTAATTGGGTGGCTAATACAGTGGCAGTGTGTGGAGTCTAATTTACGTGTTAACATTTTTAATAAGGCCCGGCGAGGCTAGGGCGCCAAGTGGCCGGCCATTTATACCGCGCCACGCTCATACGAGCACCTCCAGTAATTAATACGACCCTTTTGAGAAAGCTTATGAGTAGTTTTCCTCCTAAAACCTGCTAATTACTCGTCACCACCTCTTACGTCTTATGAAAAGACCTCATGACGACAAAAAAATAAAAAGTATTTTATTCTATTAGAAACACTGACGAAGACTGTTTTGAACTCGGCGATGTTCGTGCACATTTGTTTTTTTTTTAATTTTCTACGGTATAAAATCAAAGAAACTGGGCTTTTCATAACTTAAAAATAAGTAAATTTAAGTTTTAATTATTTTTGACGAGCGTGTACGAACGGTATAATAAAATATAATAAAAAATTATAATATAATAATTGTCTATTAAATAATTTCCCAAAACGTAAATTCCTGTCTTCGTGTGGAACGTAACCTAAAAAGGACGTCACGCCTTAGTACTAAATACTGGTAACATGTCTTCACTTCCCGAATGTGAAGGCGGCCGCTCACGCAACGGCTAATAGTCGCAGGGCGAGGCTGAATATTTACATATCATTGCGATACGGTCCATTATAAAATATTAACCTTTCGCTGGCCATCGTCGTTAATAATATAATTAAAACACGCAAGGCGCGGTACTTATCGCGATAATCAAGAAATGCGCTGCGAGGGGCCGCGATGCGCCGCTTGCGTTGACCGGTGCCCTACTTATTGTGAACATGAAAAAAGAGTTTTCATACGTTGCCAACCCTGAATACCAGAATTCTAATTAATAACCGGCTCCATGAAAAATTGTTTAATTCATTCGCATAAAGAATTGCAAAAGAAATAAAGAATTCTGTGCGATTATTAAGAACCTACTAATATTTTAGCCACCATTAAATATTTTTTATATTTACCTCTTGCAAAAGTGAATAAAATCTGGATTTTAATATTTTCAATAACAATAAATACAAAAGGTAATTATTTCACTATTGTGCTACACATGACTCAAGTAGAACTAACACGAGCCCCGCACATGAATAAGGCATCCATCAACTAATGAAAGCGTAATTAGAAAAGTGGAGGTTTCTTCCTACCGCCGACCTTATCTTGTCTTCGATAGGGCATTAGTTTTTTAATTACCCCTCCCTGCTAAAAGCATGTCCAATCAAATTCACATACAGCACTTTAAAAAATACCATCATTACTTTATGTTTCACGTGCTCGTTAAAACGTGAATATAATAATAATTATAATTTACAAGACATGAAAGGCCGTACCTAGCTCGAAAGAATAGGTGAGTCCTTTATTAATTTCTGCCTTAAAATCCCAATTATTTAATGACAGTGACATGAACACGTACAATATGGTCTGTGTCACGCGACTGTATGGAAAACAAAATAATTTTCTTTTCCATGTAAATCCATTACATATTATGTACATTTACAAAAAAACGTCTATTTCTTTTGTATTGTTGTAATTTATAAAATAGTTACTCTTGATCGGAAATAATTACAGAAAACAATTTACGGGAAAAAAAATTAAAAAATGTACCTCAACATTAAACATCTAAGTATGTAAAAGTTTTTCGTTAGTTAATTAATTACGTCTTAGGGCGGGGTCAGACTCTTGTGCTGCGGCACTTGGGTAATTTCCCATGTGTATACGGCCTATGCCGCGCCTTTTACTTTTGACTGTCGCTAGTCGCTACACCTGTCATTTCTTAGGGCGTAGTTCTAATTAGTACGACCTTTTAGTAATTTTAGCACAGGGGCGACACTCCAAATGACAGCTCGAGCACCGGCGAATGTCAGCCATGTTGACGTAAGCCTAAGGTTGACACCGAAATAATTTCAAACGACGCGTCAGTCAAATCTTACATAAATATTATGATATTAATGATAGATTTCATAATATGTATGAAATTATATTGTCAATATAATACTATATCAAAGTACGAAAAGAGGTTGCGAATGCTTAGTCCTGGCTCGAATAAGCCCACGTCCGCGGCACTCGCCAGCCACACACATAGCCGCAAGCTGTCGTTCGTGTTGTTGAATGACCGTTCTTTACATTTGTAATATACCCATTTATTATTTGCCCATTAGAAGCTGTAAAATGTCAAAATGGTTAAAACTGCACCGGACACGAATGCCAAGCCACAAAAAAAACATGGCGCAACTGACTACAGACTTATAAGTAAGGAGTTTTGACACTTAGAATGTTTAAACAGCCTTAGTCCTTCCTGCACTTGTAAATATTCAAATCAGAAAAATTATGACAAACAAATGAATAACGCAAAAAGAACAATTTACGCTTTGAAAATAATAATTATAACAAAGACTTATAATATTATATGATATTATAATAAAGAATAATTATTATTGTAATTGCTAACGTCAATTACAATAATAAAATGTACTGTTAACATAGTTGTCTTGTTACATGGCCAGTGCCAGCTGACCCCAGATACTTAATAAAACAAACGTTGGATATAAGAATGTTGGCACGCTAGAGATCTTTAACCACTGGCCGGGTTAGGACTTTATTCCGGGAGATAAGGCTGCGCCAGCGCGACTTCCGTTGTCGACGATAGTGGTAACAACGGCAAAGACTGTACAAGGACAAAACGTTGCAGATAATAATATTAAATTATATAATGATATTAAATTATAAAATAAATTCTGAATTATTATCAAAGATAAATACGAACATGTTCATTAAACTATAGCATGACGTGGTACATAACTAGTTCTTACTTGAGCTTGATTGGAAATAAGGACGATTTGCGTTTGACAAGATTAATAAACTTTTCCTGAAATCATAGCATGCTTGTATACTGTCGTCACCAAAATCGTCAGCACTGAACGAAATAAAATCAATAACATGACATATTTTCATAACAGAAGCTGCGTTATTAAAAAACCCCTACAAAATAAATTATCGTCTTTTAAAAGATTTTTCAAAAAAGGTGCAGCGTGAAAACTAACATTATTTTATAATAAATTGTATAATTTTTTCTATAAGTTGAAGTGACACGCTCCGACGGAAATCTTAGTAATAAATAGCAATGGAGGAGCCCAGGGGAAATAACTTGAGTAAAACTGAAAATGCGATGGCAAGCAGGCGGTTTGACGTAATGACGCCTGGTAACACTAAAGTAATTATTGTTAGACACGTGATCAACGCGCTTTCACATTAAAACATATTCTCGGATTACTATTCAGCATGATAAAACAAATCTATATCACCCGTACTCGCTCCGGGTCTATTGTGCGTGCCCAACGGATTTTTACATATTCTTTTTCATATCTTTATGTAAAAATAACCCCTATTGCATTTAACTTTTTTTCTGAACGAATTCTCTGTTTTGCTTTTATACTGTATTCATTATTGGTATAATGAGGGCTAGTAAAAGTCAAAAGATTCGTTCCATAGATACTTCGTAGTACCCCAAACACAAACGAATACAAAACTATTATATAAGGTTTATGTAGGTATATGGTACGCATATATAATTTCACAAGTTCGTTTCCACAATAAGACGCCATAAATAGAATCTTAGGAAATTCTGCTACCTACTGTGCCGCCAAAACTCTACATTTACGCACCATCGATAGAAAACACAGCTTGGTAAATTTCTACATTTTATTTACATATTCTCCGTTGTAAGCGCCATAACAAGAGGCCCCACTTTAACATATTCGCAAAAATAAAACATGAAACTTTTGCACATAATATTAAACATTTTAATTTTCAAAGCACGCAGACACTCGTAGGAGCGAGCTAAGCGGATGAGCGACTAAAAATAAAGAACCGAGAACTGGTTTTTGAAACTGTCTCAAAACAGTAATTAGCGAACTAATCCTGAAATCAAGTAACCGCGAACGGTCAGCGGTACGGCCCTTAAACGGCCGCGTACAACCCTTTTTTTCGAAATTTTAATACCGAGTATAGTTGGGGTAATAAAATCTCCGCAAGCACTCAAATGAGCTGAACTTTTGAAGCGTGGGGTACAAGACAGAGGCAGGTCAGCGAGGAGGGAGTCATTACAGAGACGGACTCGATGTTTGACGAGCCTCTTTTTCCGGACAGACGTAATTGAGTTATTTCGCTCTCGACGTCTCGTCGCTCGTCGGACTAGATAGAGTTTATGAGCATGCCTAGTGCTAAAAAGTGTTGCGCCAGTTTTGGATTCCGTTGTAAGATAAGAGAATTACTCGCGAGAAAGTCGTCGGGCATGGAGGTATAGATTATCGTCTACAGCCCGCATGCAGTCAGAACTACGCTTACGATATATTAGCTCTCGTTTCTAGTTCGTGTGAGTAATAATTGTAACATACTTTATACGTTTTAGGTAAGAACTTACTTAAGATGATTTTTAAAGAACTATTCTAAGTACAAGTAAAATTGGTCTTATAAAAAATAATATTTACATATATGTGCCGTCACCCATGATTTTTAATTCGTGCTCTAACGTAATTGGCTTTATGGCTACAAAAGGCCTACGGCCCACTGCTACACATTTTAATAATGTTATATTTATGTTTCGTATTACATAACTTCCGGAATAAAAATTTTCCTTTGACGGTTGTCTGAGTACGTCCCTGTGTCGGACGGCGCAGTCTGAAAAAAGTTTTTCACTAACTGAAGCATTAATCCGGCCCGGTATTAGTTTACTCGCTTTTACGTGCGCCTGTGTGCGCGCGCCCGTGTGTGTGCCACGCCGTGCGACTTTCCCACAGACCTGCGAAAATGCAGAGGCGGCCACCACATTTTCGATTTCTGTATGTGGCATATCGAGGTATATTAAAGTACTATGATATGGATAAATGATCAGCTATTAAGTTACTGTTTCTCGGTATCTTCTTTTTCATGCAAAAATTAAAATTTCAACACACTACTTTCGTTACGAAAGAAAGTATTTTATAACAGGTATAGAAATTTGATATGCTTATTACCAACACTTTCTGCATCAACATTTTCAACGATGCTTTATCTAGTCTCTATTCGTATCGAATATGTATAAAATCGAATTATAACTTAATGTTAATAAAAAAATACTATAAAATGCTAATTAGCACGTCTATATTTTCCTGCGCGTGCTCGCCGGACGCCGACCACTCGCACACAGACGTGGATACATACTACTCCGTGTACATGGCGATTACCTCCCCGTATCATTTGAGTCGCCGTGCATCAGGTTTTAATAACCATTGTATTTGGCAACGATCGAAATGAGTGTGTTCGGTGAAGTCACTAGGAAATGTCTGAAAACTATTTTTCGTTCGGGAACTGAATTTGCCCTTTATGAGTTTTTGTTGGGACGTAGGTACGTTTAAATGATGTAACCACCAGTGCAGCCCCTCGGTATTGATTCATTAAAGTCTAATGAGAGTAAACAAAGAGTTTGGGATGCTGTTTTAATAATTAAATAGTACCTGGGTAACAAAGCTTCGCTCGGAGTTCTAGTAGATTTAAAATAATTTAAAAAATGACAAAAATATTTGTCTGACCGGGACTCAAACCCTGTCGGGATCACAAAAATTGAGAATGTCGTTATTCCCAATTTTCGAATAACGCAAAAATTATACATAAGCATGCCATTCTGCCACTCGGACTGACATTTGTGAAGTCGAAATTATTAATCTTTTGTTGCACGACGAAAGAAAAAACATATATAACTTTAAAAATTCCCCGGGGTAAGACCTAGATAGATCTATTTTTCTCCCCCAAAAATCCCGGCAAACTATATTTCACGGTAATATTGACAGCCGTTTTAGAGATTGCGATTATATACATATATACAAGATTGTCTCGTTTAAAGTATAATATTCTTGTAAAATTATTCACAATTAAGAAGGTGATATAATATAATCGATTCCGAAATTTGCTACTTTCTCCTTCAAAAAAAGGCTAAGACATTGTCATTACTTTGACAATGTCTCTTTCGTCTTCAACCATAAAGAAGTTAGATTTTTTATTTACCCAACTACGGTGAAGCCAAGAGTAAGGGTAAAGATTTTGGCAGTCTATGTGTGTATGTATGTATGTTTGTTCCACCGTAGCGCCTAAACTACTGATCCGATCTTAGTGCATGAGGTGTCAAAAGATTCATAATAACAGCCCGAGTAACATATTATGCTATTTAATTTGCGTAGTCCGGTTACAGTTTTAATTATTTATTATCTTCATCTTATACATAAAAATTGATTGCAATTCCAAAATTTCGATAAAACTCGAGAACGGTTGGATCGATTTGGTTAATTTTGGTCTTGAAATAATTGTGGAAGCTTAGGGACGGTTTAAAAGGTGAGAAATATTGGGAACATTTCTCGGAAAACACTAACACTAACCTTCTTGGCAGTCGGGTAAAAAACTACCATTGAATTTTCCCAAACTAACCGCTCAATGTGTTCAATTTGTCACTTGACTGTCTAATATTTATAGGTGCGTTCACTTTACCAGTGTGGTTTATTTCCAAAAATCGGCCGGCCCCAGTAAGTTGGTAGGTTTAGATGTAGGTGTAGATGTCGGTGTAGTTGTTGATTAGGTGCAGTTTTTTTGGTGTAGTTGGTGTATGTTATAGGTGTAGTTATTTATTTAAATTCATAGCTGTGACAAAACAACGCGTGTCGGGACAACTAGTTTTAGAATAGATTATAATGTTGTTTATTTTGAAACATAATATAATATTATATTTAATGGTACTTAATTTTACTCCTAATTAATGAGTATTGATAAAGTATTTGTGGTTTTATAAAGTAGCGGATGTGACGAGGAAAAGACGCAGGGTTTACCCACCAGCCACCTTATCAGAGCGACCCGCATACGATTTCAGTGCTAGTTACCGTTAAGATGTTTCTTAACGGTAAATCAACTTATACAATATACATTCTTACTCATATAATATTATACATGTGAATGTGAGTTTATTTAATTGGTTTTAACGCTTTCACTTAAAAGCTATTTAACCGAACATCATGGAATTTGGCACAGATATAAAATAAAGACAACGGGGAAGGCATTGGCTACTTTTTATGCCGGCCGTGACGTGCACGGAGCTGAGAATATAAAAACAACGGGCTTTTTAGAGTATTAAGTAAAAATATTATAATCTATTTATATTGACGTTGTGAAGCTACATGTAGCATAGCCGAGAAAATATTTTCCCGACTGCCTTATTTATAATTTTATTTGCACCACATAATCAACAGAATCGAAAATCGAAATGGGGGCGCGTGCGCATCTGTCGTGACAAACGATCTCGTCTTCTCGCCGACACCATGGGGGTGTTTAGAATAACGAATGAAATTACTTCATTACAGACACTTTACCAAAGAATATATATTACTAACGTAAAGAACCGTCATTCGATAGACTTACACGATTGACAGCTCTCAGCTATGTGTGCGTGGCTAGACTTTCGTTCTCGGGGCTATCCGCTGGTCTTTTCGTGCTTTGACATAATTGACAATATAATTTCATAATACTTATGATAGATTTGTCGGACGCGACGTCGAAAATTATTCCGGTGTCAACTTTAACATGGCTGACATTCGTCGGTGCTCGAGCTGTCATTTGTAGAGAGTGTCGCTCCTGTGACTTAACAGAGATAACACGCATTAATATTGTTTATCGCCTAGTTAATACATAAAAATAAAACGCCTACTTTACAACGATCCATCCATAATTAGCAACCACAGAAATATTTAGAAAATTTTGATAGGCAATAAGGAAATCGGAATATTTTGTAGTAGTTGTCGTAAACTCCCATACGACTGATGAACCAAATTTCAAGGATAAAACATCTAAACATGACTTCGAATATTTCCCACAACCACAATTCGTATTTCTAATAAAAAAATCTACTTGTATCAAGTTTAATACTCAGTGAAAAATCTCTTAGACAAAAATAAGTAACGGTTAAAGGAAAGGCGAGAAATCGAGTTGGAACAAAATTACAAAAGGATTCCATATTCGCACCCGTACGAGTCAACAATGAAAGGAAGAAACTTGAAAAAAATAAACAAAGCCCTGACCCTGCCCTGCAACGTCTTAGCGACTTGGTAGAGCTATAAACGCTGGGTCTCGTAGACACGGACATTGAATAATATATTATGTATTTCGTTGTACAATTGACACGAAAAAATTTTAAAAAATTTGTACCGAAATTCAAATTAGGTTAATATTAATTAACTAAAAAAATATAATTAGCATGAATTAGAATCAAATTATTGATTCTGATACCGAACATAACAATAAAATAATTATTATGATCCTTTTAATCGGATGTGCACAACTCAAGACATGATACAAAATAGTCAATAACAGAACAATGCGCACTAGGGTAAACTGTCTACGCATTACAAAGTCTTCGGTGGTTCGGTTCACACGGGAATCGAAGCTTTCTTGAGGGGTCCGTAAGATTAACACCGAGGTCCCCCATCTTACTCATTGCAGTGAAATTACCGATCACAAACTCCAATAAAACACCGATTTATAACATGCCAGCTTTTTGCAATAATATGCTTTTGAATACTGAGTTATGTTACATAATAGAAAACTTTTATGATTATTATTTTGTAAAATCCTAAAAATTTATAAGGCTGCCTTAAATTGCGTTATTACGTGTATATTATTAAGTAATTACGTAATTTACGATTTATATTTCATAAATTGAACACATTGAATCATATTCAATACGCGAAGATAAAGTTTCAACTTTAAACTCTGGCTCTAACATTTTAAGCTCACACGTACATGGATATGTAATAAAAAG
Source organism: Phengaris arion (assembly GCA_963565745.1). Lineage (NCBI taxonomy): Eukaryota > Metazoa > Arthropoda > Insecta > Lepidoptera > Lycaenidae > Phengaris > Phengaris arion. Next base: position 11,419,163 of record OY751435.1, on the reverse strand, counting down.
CCTACATTTCTCATTAAGAAGTTTATTGTATTGTTTCCAAGAGCGCATTCGCATCAAAAGTTATTCTCCTCGATGCCTTTCATCATCTTATCCGGACTTCGGCGTTGTTGCAAAAAATTCCAACTGCCTGCGGCAAACAATGACATTCAAGACGTTTGCCTCCAGGTAGACGCAAGATGGGATCGTAAGAATTATGCACACAAAAGCGGGTCACAATTGCTGGATTTCATGTTCTGAGGTTATTATAATAAAGCTTATATTTAATTGAAGGTATTTCTAGCCGTTTTTGCATGATCAATTGTGTTAAATTCACTTAGTGCCCTGTGAGCGAAATTAACTTTTTCTGCGACGTCTTAGGGTTCAATGTTATAGGAGCATTATTTTGCTAATGTACAACGGGAACAGCTGATTTCATAACGGTTGTTGGTATTTTTTGCTGCAACTATTGAGTAGAAGTTCAAAAATGATACAAGCGAACCTCAGGATCAAACGTAAAGAATTTAACTAAGCAAGAATCCGCGTTAAGAAAACCCTAGCTAGTAGAACTTACTACTCCCAGACTTAGAGAGAAGATAATAATATCGCTCATGTAAATAATTAAAAAACCGTAAGTTTAATACAGTACCGTTTCTTCGTTCCGTAGTTTCTTTTTTAACCTCACCTACTTAGCACCCGCATGTCAGTCTGCGGTTACGCTAGATGCTTACAAATTGAAAAGTTGAATACTGATTCTAATCATGCAACAAATAAAAATACTGCAAAATAAATAAAAAATAGAGATTAGGCCTAATTTTCACAAAACATATTCAATTAGATTTTTCCAAATCAAAATATTAAGTACATATACACTGAGTTTTTTTTCCATTATTGATTGCTTTGGTTAATTAACTTTCAAGTTTTCACATCTACAAGACATTAGTAATAATATCCTCTTCATACAGTGTCTAACGATCCACTTGAGAAGAGATTTGTATAATTATGACATCTGTTCAAACACTTATGGCCTCTAATGGTAATGAGTATCACTCGGGTCTTATCGGCCCAAATTGAGTAATTATTATTATTACATATCTACTTTTAACTTTAGAACATTAATAGCCCTAAAATAAATGTTATAAAATCTCACGATACTCTACCACTAGAAATTCTCTCTGAAGATTTCCACCATGAGAGTACCATCATGTGAGGCAATATATGGGTTTTGACTTTTGATAGTACTCGATATTTCCGAACACACACACCCTCGCACGACAGGCTCTACAGCAAAATGGTGGATGTAGTGTCAGGTCTAATTAGCTAAACACGGCCAGGCGTAGCGCACAAGCACATGATCCTCAGCTCTCACCAGCTAAAAAGACATCTAATTATTAAGACACTTCATTTACTTACTCAATTAGTAAGGCTGCGATCTCTCGCCGAGTGCCAATTAAAAAAATAATAGAAACCCCGGCGTGCGAGCGAGAGGCTCGAGTGCTCTCGCTCTCGCGAGTGGCTTAGAGATGATCCGCCTCGATTGATATCCCACTATTGAGTGATTCGAAATGCCGTTCCATATGTTTGTTATTATGTTATGTGCCAGCTTCTTCGAAATAAAAAAAAAAACTAATTACATATCGTTTTTGCGCAATGCTTCGTAATAAGAAAACTTATTACTTATTACGATATAAAAAAGAAATAAGGAACAAATTCGCTAACTAAAAAATTATTAGATATACCTACTTTCTTAAAATATTTATGCCATATTTTATGGGTGCACAAACATGCGGTAAGGAATAAGCCTACGCAGTTTATTTATTTTTATCGCATTATATGTAAGTATATTGTATCATTAAAAGCTTTTGAAAGGGTACTTTCAAAAGCTAAACTAATTGTATTCGGGGAAATTAAATTAAAATTTCGTTTTAAAAAGTAGCAGCGATTTTTCCTAAAGTAACACATCACTCGACGAGACGTGAAAAACTGAATTAGCCTGTCTGAATGTGAACTCGTAAGTAATTAGCCTCGCGAGACTCTCGATCCGCTCTCGTAAGCGAACCGAAGCGAAGATAGCGAAGCGACAAGCGGACTGAGCGAAAATGACTAATCAAATCCTTTCCGCCCTCGACGGCTTTCGAGGGCTTTTTATATTTTCATTGTACGAGTGTGACACGGCAGGTGAACCCACATACACGCCCGGCACTCGGCGCCACTCGCGATCCGCACTTATCCCGCCATTACGAGACATTCCAGCCATTGATTAGTCCACAAGCTTAACTCGTATCCCTAATAAACGGACCACTGACGCTAAGCATCGATTTGATCAATTAAAAAAATCAACTGAATAATATAGCCTAAAACTATTAGAAGACGCACCTGAGGATTTTCCAAATATAATATATTATAGCAATCTGAAATAATCCTTATGGTTAAAATTATAATTTTGTCAGGAGCTCAGAAGTTTCCTAAAACACGTTATCTAAACGATCTCTCATATTGTTCCAGAGAGTTCTACTACATCCAGATGGAGAAGTACGCGCGGCAGGCAATCAGCGAGGGTCTGAAGGCGGCGGATGACCTGCACGTCGCCGGCGACTCGGAGCTGTACCGGGTCCTCAACCTACACTACAACAGAAACAACCACATTGAAGTGAGTACGATCCTCTTTTATCTAGTAGATTACACGTAGCCAACCATCTGCAGCGATAACTACAGTATGCCGAATACTGTAAGGGAATTAGGACAATATTGACCTTTTATATCATAACGATTAGTTACTTGGTTCTTGATTTGATCATCAATTGAGGTTGAGCTCAAGGCGTTTTAATGCGACGCTAAGGCATGTTCCGAATGTTCTGCATCGGAATGAAAGAGAACAGTACCATCTTATGATTGATTTGGTTCCAAAAGTTATAGTCGTAAATGGACTTAGCCTAATTGAATACCGAGAGCTTAAATCTCGTTTTTTAATATAAGGAATCTACTCCCAAATCGACCTAAGAGCTTCATCACTAAATATACGATATTTTTGCTTCCAGGTTCCACCAAACTTCAGATATGTGGTGGAGCAGACGCTGCGCGAGTTCTTCCGCGCCATCCAGGGCGGCAAGGACGCGGAGCAGAGCTGGAAGAAATCCATCTACAAGGTGATCTCGCGGCTGGACGACCCCGTGCCGGAGTACTTCAAGTCACCGAACTTCCTGGAGCAGTTGGAGTGAGCGCCAAATCGCCTCGGCAAACGTTTCGGCTGAACTAAATTTTTCATTGGACGATCGTTTCGCACACCAAAATTTTACGACACTCGCATTTAGGCCTTCAGATTCAAAATTATTGATAAAAAAAGTTTAATTAAATTATAAAAAAAATTGATTTGGACGTTGGACGTCGGGCGGCAGCCCCGCGCGCGCTCTCTAGGAAATTCATTAGGTTATAACGAGTAAGAGAAAATTTAAGTCACCTAGAATTTTATTTGTGCACATAATATATTTCGCTATATATAATTATTATTATATTATTATTAAGTATTATCATAAATGGTTTTTATAGTTATGTATATCTTAAAATCATTTATTGATTTATTCATTAAGGAAAAAAAACGATTAATATATTAACTGCTTAAGTTTTTAATGTTTCGTTGTTTTTATTTACTTCTAGTCCCGATCCTCTTCCTCGGCCTTTTGGAGCATGTTTTATTTTTGGTTTTCTTTTCCTATGACGTTTTATATCGGCGCGCCTTCGCGTCGCCTGAAATTGTCAACCTTTACCTCGTCATACTTATTTTAGGAATAATTAACATTAACCATAGACTTTAGTACAATAGAGCAGGGTTATTTTTCGATCCACAGACAAAGAATTAAGCGTTATTTTTATACTGATAGCCGGTTATATGTTCGTGCAGACTTTTCAATAGAATAAAGATAATACAGTCACCAAATTCGAAAATTTGTAAGCATCTTGATTTGAGATTTATGTAAACATCCTGAGTTGTATTTCTAATATTTCGGCATAGTTCGGCAGATGTTCAGTTGTCCGGACCACCGCGGCCCCCCGCACCGGACATAGGGTTAAGTTTATTCGTTAGATAAATATTATACACATTCCGAAACATGCGTGGGCGCTTGAGTAGCATCGCTAAGTGATTTTGCGGGGCGCACGTGTCACTCGATTTGTTTTCGATTTATACATTAATACGACTACTCGCGACTATAGATAATAGAGGACACACTAAAATCCGTATTTGTAACCGTAACTATTACCCACATATAATACTACAGACGTTTCTTTAAAAGTTTGGCTTACCACGTGACGCGCGCGGCCCGCAGGCGGACGCCCCGCGGCGCGACTCCCGCACTTGAAGGCAGCAACCGACAGACCGATCCTCCGCTGTCAACCCGCGACCCACATGCAAATGCCCAGTGGGCCACCTCGTCCGATCAGAAGTGCCTTCAAAAATGTTGATTTTTTACGAAAACGTAAATAATAAATTAATACAGAGGCCCTCAATCGAATCTCTCCCGGACCGAAGTCGCCGCGCGCCGCCCGCGCCCCACGCACACAGCTAGTTCGCCCTACGAACGATCAGTATACATACACACATTACTATTATACTATAGAAAAATACTTAGTTTCATTCGTAGATATATGTAGCGCGGCAGATTCGATGCTCGTCGTCGAGCGACAGCGGATCATAGACAAAACGATTGCGAACATTTTAGACGAAACGAACAGAAGTTTCATAAAGCGCCTCGACCGAACGCGAGCTCGAATCTACCGCTCGTCTCGATGTATTTGTTATAACAAGTAGACGCCGGCCGCCTGCCTCGCTACGCGGAGACACTTTCAGTTCACATCCTTAGTTTCACAGGACAAAATGATACATAATAGTTTCGCTTATTAATATAGATATAAAGCAGTAAGATAGATTGTTGTACAGAGATATATAGCGCCGTGTATATACTACGATAATTTTAATACAGAAGACGATAATGTAACTCTATCTTAGTGTTAACGATATTTAAGTGAGAACAATAGACAAATGGAAGTTGCGAATTGATTTGCGGAATTGTAAAAAAAAATTACACCATCCTTATTTAAAAGTATGTAAACCGCGCGAGGCGAACGGTCGGCCCTAGCTAAGCAAGTGTAAGCATTCTTCATTTGATATTAAACTTTGTTAACGTTTCATTTGTAACCGTTTAAACTACTACGATAAGATTACCTCAGTTTAGGATGGTCCAGGCGTCGACTGGTATGCTTAGGTTAAGTGTGAGACGACATACTTTGAGACATTGACACAGTAAACGCAGACTCCCGCCCCTTTTCGACACGCCGGTTTTTAGTTCGGAAATTCCCCCCCTCGCCACTGTTAAGTGCGCCCAGCCACTCCTCGCGAGCAATAGCCCGGGTTCAGTTTCCACACTCTCGTCGGTCGTAGGCATGGACGCAGTCGCCGCAGGGCTCGTTCGACAGCGAGCGTCGCTCCATGTTACGTTAAATTGTGTATTATATTCCGTTAATGTTATTCATTTTGTTCTTACCAGTGTGGCGTTTTAGAGCCGACAATGAGGTCCGTTCGCATTTACGTCATCTGCTGGCTAACATCGATGAGCTTTCGTATTCAGCTCTAAAATGGCAGCGGTAACCTATTTTATTCCTTGTATAGTAAGTAAAGAAAGAATTCGTTACTCCGATCTCTCCATAGATTTTTCATTCTTGTCTTCGATCGTTGTTAAGTAGGCTACAACACACATTACAATAGAATGTATTGATTTCCCATCGACAGTAATCAACCGACATGCCGCAATTGCAGATACTTGGAGCCGTTAAGTTTAGGTTCATTCTTTTCTGACAAGGTAAGACTATAACATGTAAGCGTTGTTTTCGTTTGTAAAGTTTGGTCCGGATTTTCTACTTGAGTGATTCACTGTGCAGCAAACAAGACCACAATGGATATATTTACGTACGAACGATCGAGCCGATATGCTTCCCGGTTTTCAAAGTTTTTTCGATATTTATAGTTATCGGTTGACAATTTTTCTAAATATTTAAATTAGACTCAAGTTTGAAACATCGAAATGAATTAGTCCACAGTGATCATGGGGCTATGCCGCATCAGAGTACAAAATTCGGTGTTGATTGTGACTCATGTTTGTATCTATACTATTGATATGTATTCGTGTAGAGTAAATTGTCCTTTCGGCTACTTCGGCACTGATTGTTTCGATTTAGTGTTTAGATGATAGTTTATTTAAGTTTCATAAAAATGTATCTGATGTTTTTTCTTTATATTTTTAATATTTTCGAATCCGTCTACGAAATGTTTGGACTATCTATGTAGAATGATATTTATGTAATGATTTTCAAAATTAAATATAGACAAAAACAATATATGTATGATGAATTTGGTTTCACGTTTGGGTATTATGGTTCCTAAATTTTGGAAATTGTAATAGACTCTATTGTGTAGAATTTCATTTTTTATGTAAGAAACATTTAGATGTACCAAATAGCTGTATCACTTTTCTATACAAAAATCATTAAGAAAATGCTGGATTAGGTAGATATAAATATAAGTATTGTTCGTTTATAATCTATATCAAAATTGAGCACGGAGGGTACTATTAGGATGAAATAACAAAACTGCTGGTATCTGTCAGTAAGTATCGTGTAAGATAGCTTTGACTGTACTGCGGAGGAGCCGGTACTACAGTACTACAGTACAACAGTACCCCAGTACCCCAGTACCACAGTACCACAGTACCACAGTACCACAGTACCACAGTACCACAGTACCACAGTACCACAGTACCACAGTACCACAGTACCACAGTACCACAGTACCACAGTACTACAGTACCACAGTACTACAGTACTACAGTACTACAGTACCACAGTACCACAGTACTACAGTACTACAGTACTACAGTACTACAGTACTACAGTACCACAGTACCACAGTACCACAGTACTAATGTACTACAGTACCACAGTACTACACGCAGTCCTAACAGATCTCGAAGCGGTCATTATTTTACATAAACAGTTGCAGGAGACAGTCTGATTTGAATATCCATGTGGTCTTAACTCCGGCCACACCGCATGTGGCGGCGCGCAAGCACGTGTTATGTTGTTGAGTTCTTTTGGTACGTTACTGTCCGTTCGCGACATAACTTCGTATGATATATTTGTAAAATGACGCGAGTGGACGCGGTCGCCGGTGATAAAATTAGATACAAAATTAAATTGTCAAAATTACTAAAGTAAATTTTACTGGTGCAGTGTCACTCTTCCGCGCTCCATTTTGGACTTCGGACTGCGGAAGAGGATATTGTGCGGGAGAAAAATAAAAATTCGTCTAGAGTTTAGGCATTGTTTTCGATATCCTCGCATTTCGGCTAAGTAATAGGGGCCCGCGTCCGCTTGCCTTTGATATATTTAGTACAAATTTCATGATGTTAAGATTACGAGGCTCAAAGCTTTTCTTTCTCCCGCCCGCCCCGCCGCCCGCCCTCGCCGCCGTATAAATGAGGCGTGTATAAAATTTTATTCAAAAGAGTATTTTTGTATTGAATATTTCTAAAGTTGGTGTAAAAATCAAAATTTCATAAATTATAGCGATGACAAAAATGGACGTTAGGTAATTTAGAGTGTCGCGCGTTTTTTGTATTTAATTTTAAGAATAGTATCGGATATTAAACGTTTAGGAGCATAAACCATTTGTAAATAAAAAGTTGACGCCGCGAGCGCGGCGGGCGGGGCGCGACGGGCATATAGATAAAAAAAATATATAAATAACTAAAAGATGTTTATATGGTTCTGGATGTAAAAAATGATAAAAAGCAATTTTTAAGATGAAAAAAAAAGATGGAAAAGCGATTCCTTGGTATTTGTCTATGGATGGCTGCTAGGTCACTATTGTAATCTGTGAGCCTCAGACAAACCACACCTACTCACGAAAGTAACCTAACTACATTAATTATAACGATTCTTAATACACATTATTATGATATAATAATTATTACATTATCATAATGCTTATTATTTATGAGCGTGTGTCTTTGTCCGTGAATGTTTAGGATCTAACCACTGTTTGGTGTTTTAGACATAATGGAATATTGTGAAGATAACTATGTATCTAAATTCAACTCGCCCTAGCGTCTCGCGACGGGCTCGATTGTTAAAAATTACGTTCGTATATTGGTCAAAATTGGCGGTTCTAAAATCTGTTAAATCAAAATTATTGGGATGAATATCGAAAAATAAGTTGTACTAGAATAAAATTGTCAGCATGGAGACATGTTGATACCACTGAGGGATGTTTCTTCGTGAATATTACGAGTAATAAAGCTAAGCTTTTATTTGACATCTGTTGTTTTTATTTAATTCACCGTATCCCCACTATTATATTTGTATTTATTTATTGATAAGAAACAAAGTTCAATACATAAAATATAAGTAAACAGAGCTTTCAGTCAAGATGCATTTGATAATTTCGACGGCGAAGTTCGTAATAAAAAATGTATGGGATTTGACTTAAGTCATCGCTAAGTGATATGTCGCTTGCGATGCCTTATGTCAAATCCCATACTTTTCTTTTCGAACTTTGCCGTCGAAATTATCGAATGCATCTTGACTAAAGGCCCAGTTCCGTAATAAACTAGAGGTCGCTCTGTGGTCGAAATTCGCCCCTAACAATTCATTACATTTTTAAAGTTTCAATTTTATAAGGGTTCTTATGCCTCTTAGACATAGAAAAAATAAAAAAATGTAAAGGTTGTGATAGTTACAAACGCCAACGTGTAACAATATTGTATGTATCAAACGCACGGCAGTGTGTTTATAATCTGATGTAGTGTGTGTTGGTGTAAGTTATACTAACTTTATCATGTATTTCTAAGTATAATTTTAAAAAATACTACCTTTCTGCACACCATCCACACAAACTTTAATTTACCAATGCCAAATTTCATACTCCTCGTGTTCGTGTGTGCACAATTCTCTTTAAACTGTACATAAAGTTTTTGCTTCACGTATTAATATAATTAAGAAAAATTAATACTGTGTGCATAGCAGTAGACGCGAAAAATATATTTTACATACCTCTGAATCTCTCTTTATCAAATCAAATTTTTACTCTGAGACCCCGGCATACAAATTACAAAGCTACGCAGCACTTACGCAGTGCGTGGCCTCGTAGACCCTGCGCAGCATGTAGACGGTCGCCGCGCCGCACCAATCTACCTAAATATAAACGATTTACTCTTGTTTCTGTCCCTATTTTTGAAAAAAAAAAAGCTCAAAGTCACTGAATGAAAATTTGTTGAAAAATATTCTTAAAATGTGGACATTTAACTTTGATTTTACAGTGACTTTCCTTTGAAGAATATATAAGTGTTACACCATTTTCGAAAGCTTAAAATATATTCTTTATTATGAATTAATTATATATTGGGTTTATATTTTAATTTTATTTAGTATTTTTCATATATGACACCACTAGAGACGTACATCTCATAGTATGTCGTTTTTTCTTATCTTCAATTTTCAATTACAGTTTTGACGTTTATCGAAGTTTGCCGAAGTTCTGTAATTAGTTTTATTTTGTAGCAAATTTAATGCAAATTTGCTGAGTAAATTTTTTTGTTGCGGCATCAGTGCGCAAATTATGAAAATATGGCAAAATGTGAAGATATGTTTTTTCCTCTTAGAATGCAACTGAAGTCATTTGTTTATTGTGCAATAATTATTATAGTAACTTATGAGTGTTATGTCATTTTAAAAAGCTTTAAATGTTTTCTTTATTATAAATTAAATCAATATGTACATATATATATCATTATTACCACTAAAAACGTATATTTTGCAGTATGTCGTTTTTTCTTCGCTTCGATTTTCAAATACAGTTTCGACAATTACTGAAATTAGCCATAGTTCTATTAGTAGTTTACTTTATTGTGGTTAGTATGATTATGAAATGTGGTTGATAAGATGTATGAAAATTTTCTTTTGATAAGATAACAAACCTCACAGCCACATATAGGTTTCGGGGTAGATAGTAATTTATGAAACCAAATTGCATACGATATGCACACGTCTCCAAACTATATTTTAGTATATATTCATGTTTTTTAATAAAATAAACAATAGTATTTTATTATTTATTGTTGTGACTAGTTTCACTAATTATTTGTCTAACAATGACTGAATTTACCTGTACTAGACTCGATTTAAGTCTCGTGTTACTGAATAATAATAGGAATAGGAATAGGAATAATGATTATGTTATTTCTATCACGAAATTCTTACGAAACAATTTTTCCAATGCTGATGAAAATATTCAACAAATTATCATAAGTGTGCAAAAAACTTTTATTGGTCAGTTTCGTCAACACAAAATAAATTCTAAATCAGGCCGCAAGAAAGAACGGTTTTTAAGAGAAAATAGCGAATGGTTGAAAAACAATTTCACTGTAAATCTTACAGAACCTAGTTGCGAGATTGAGCCTTCTATATCGACAGAGAAACGAGGACGGTCTTCTAAAGCCTACGAAGATAGTGCAGAGCGAACAAAAAAACGAAAAAACAAGGAATTACTGGAAATTTGTGGTCTTGAATTTCTACTGAATTCATACGTTCAAGGGTTGAGATCTCAAGGAGAAACAGAAGAAGCCTTCATCATTGAAGTTTTACGAGCCTTGCCTATAGAAAAAAAGAATGAAATACGCCGTAATCTCCTACATTAACCTGGAGAAATAAAGGCTTTTTCAAAAGACGAAGCTCTCAACATTTTTATAGAATTAGACCTCAGCACAGTATGAGAATATGCGGAATTGCTTGATAGCAAAGAATTGCTTTTTATTTCCATATTATAAATCAATCCAGGAAGCTAAACAAGGTTGCTATCCCCCAGAATCTAGCATAGAAATAAAATTACATTAAAGCAAAAATTAAATTGCAAGATCTCTTAGATCACTCGACAGCCAGGATTCTAAAAATAAATGGCGTTTATAAAACAGGATCATTTCATTTAAAGTTATTTTCTAAATTGGGTTGTGATGGATCAAGTGGACAAAGTGATTATAAACAAGTATTACCTGAAGAGAGTGACATAATTTCCGACACAAATTTATTTATATCATCAATGGTGCCTCTCAAACTTGTTGATACCGATAGTAATGAAACACTGTGGGAAAATCCTGCTCCATCATCAGTCAGATTTGGTCGTCCAATTTTAATAGAATTTTCGAAGGAGACTCCAGAAAAGACTCAAAGTGTAGTTGATGAAACAAATAATCAAATAACTACTCTTAATCCTACATTACTCAACGAAAGTGGGCAAGGTATTGAAATAAAACATATTTTATATTTAACAAAGATTGATGGAAAAGTGGCTCAGGTTTTAACAGGGACTTCATCAGGTGCTGTATGTACTATTTGTGGCGCAAAACCTACAGAAATGAACGATTTGGAAAAGTACAAAACAAACCTGTTGATGAAAGTGCTTACCAATATGGTTTTTCAACTTTGCATTGTTGGATAAGATTCATGGAACCTATTTTACATCTGTCTTACAATCTAGCCTTTAAAAAATGGTCTGTCACAACAACAGAAAACAAAGAATTAAAAAAAACAAAAGAAAGCTTACGTTCAAAGAAGGTCTAGAGAACAACTTGGTTTAAATATAGATAAACCTAAGCAAGTTAGCGGCAACTCCAATGATGAAAATACCGCACGAAGATTTTTCCAAAATTATCATTGCTCGTCAGAAATAACTGGTGTAGATGAAGAACTAATAAAAAGATTTTATATTCTGCTCCAAGTTATGTCGAGTGGTAGAAATATAAATCCTACTAAATTTGGTCAGTACGCATTAGACACGGCACAACCTTATGTTAATAAATATAAGTGGTATTACATGCCATCTTCGGTGCATAAAGTTTTAATTCACGGTGAAAGTGTTATCCGACATTTTTCTGTATTGGCTCTCGGGCAACTCTCCAAAGATGCCCAGGAATCACGAAATAAAGATTATAAAAAGTTCAGACTTGATCACGCAAGAAAATGCTCCAGAATAGCCACTAATGAAGACGTTCTGCACACACTATTGTATACTTCGGACCCTTATATATCGAGTTTAAGGAAGCCTATTTATAGAAAAACTCAAGAACTTCTAGTACAAGCTGTGGAACTTTTGGGCGAATTTTAGTAAGTTACTTTTTTGGTATTTATGTCTTTAAATATTAAATAACATATAAGAATCTTAATAATTACGATGTAATTATTATAAAATATAAATATTATGGGTATCAAGTTGTTTGCGTGTTGTTCCCATGGGAATACTATACTGATTTACAAGGGCGGAGCCGCGAGCAAAAGCTAGTTTTAATATAAGTAAGTTATTAGTCATTTTATATTTACGATATTGTTTAATATATTCAATTTCGTTATTTTATGTACAATAGTATAACATATAATATAAAGATTATTAAATATTCCCTTTTTAAGTTTTTTTTTACCAATTAAAAATATATTTATATAATCAAAATGTGTTTCATTGGAAAGTGTGTTTATTCAAGAGTATAATATAAAAAATCATGGAGACATCTTGAAAAACAAAGAAGTTACAGATTTATGACACGAAAATGGCCTAAAGTCCACATAGTGCGCCGGCTCCTTCGCGGGCGGCCGGCGGCGGCCGCAGGGACGGCAGCGACGACGTTCGTCGACCCGTCGGATAATGCTGACGGGCTAAACGTGACCGCTTGCACGCCTCGACGACGAGTAACATTAATCTCCTCGCTGGTGAAGGAAGACTTGCAGATCTGCATTATGCTGACCTCGTCCATGGTGTCGATGGCATACTGGATAAACGCCAGCAACTCATTGGCCACGAGCGCCATGATCACGTGCAGCGGCAACCAGTGATTAACACGATTAACAAAATATTAATTAAATAATTAATATTTGCTGCATGTGTATAGCGCGGAGCGCGACCGTTCGCTAGTTCGACACATTACACTATATGCGTAATGCGTAATTAATTTACGCAGATGATGTATTTGTGTTGCCGCAATAATAAATTTAATTTAAGTTATTATTTAAGTCTAGTTTCCATACAATAATCGTAATTTTTTTGCCGTTTTGAATGGCCCTTTGTCTGCGAGTATGACTCGCACTTGGCCGGTTTTTTTTACTAGCAATAAAAAATTAACTTTTGATAATTATTTTTATTGGCAAATAATAAATTGCAAAATTATTCAAAAATAGATTAAATTCCGTATTTACATGATGATCAAAACGAGACATTAAAAATAATAGAATATCAACAGTTATAGCTAGAAAAAAATTTAACACGTTTATGAGTTTTTTAAATACTTAATTATCTTAAAAACAAAAAAAAATCAAATGTCAATTGTAACAAACAAATTATTAATGTTGTATTTTTTTTGTCACCTAACGGTATTTGATTATCAAAGGCTTTTAAATAATTTGCTTATACTGTTGAAAGATATCATAATATTTGTTGAAAGATAGCAAATATTTTGGTCTATGAAAGATTCTTATTAAAACTCATATATTTTGATGATATCAATCTATGTTATAAACATAAAGAGGAAATATTTGTACTTGTGTTTTAGGTACGTCCAGACAACGGGAAGTTTATTTTATACTTTTATACTAAGTATATATAATATGTAAGATAATAAATAATATTAAATCATTTTACATTTAAATACACATATTTAATATACATCCATGAACCATCCATGAAAACAGAAAACTTTTTGGCTCCTCAGCGGGATTTGAACCCGCGACCTCTGACTTGAGCGCCCACGCACTAACCACGGAGTCACAGAGTACCGTGTCCTTAAGATAAATATTACAAGCGCCATCTATTAAGTAAGCGTTGCACTAACGACTAAAGCGGTTGATCCTTGGAGCTAGAACAAAGAGTTGACCAGTGCACATAACCTAGTATATTATTATCTCTGTGACAAAACGTAGGTACGCCACGCTACGTCTTACAAAGTATCCACTAGATGGCGTTTTGTGTATATTTTAAAAAGTATGCTAGTACTTCATACTTTATTACGAAGTTTTCACTAGAGGGCATTTTAAGTACCTTAATTACTAATCAACCATTCCTTTACCGACTCTTCCCCTAAAGTTAGGTCTGAAGAGGTAATGCCAATATTGACAGTAAATCATAATGCTAATCATCATATATGAGCCATGAATTATTAGGACCCCTAACAAACACCTTGCAAGCTTATTAAAATATTCAATATCAGCTAATTCTTGTGCAAAACATAAAAACCTTTTACCTTCTCCCCTTATTTTATGTGGAAAATGTGTACACAGTACACTTATAATTAGCACTTTCTTTTTAATTTATGTCAGCATTATTAAAAATTCTTTGTTGTAGATTTGCCTATTTACCGGAAGAAGCCTTTTTTTAGAGGTTAAATCTTAATGGAACCCTTTCATGACGCTTAGTCTTTTAGATTATTCATAACTATATTATTATACTTACCTAATATACTAAAATAAAAATAAAAATTTCTTATCATAGGTAAATAATGTAATACTTTTGTCCTCATAGACAATAAGATTAAGTGCAAAATTTTAAACATTCATAACAATACATTACAATTATGGCTCACTATTAGTTTTATTCTGTGGCTTCATTTTATTATTAAGTAGTTACTTAATTGGATTGAATTGTTCAAAATCTATGTGGAAAAATGCTCAAAGAGTCAGGACTCACAAGCCTGATTTTGACAAGAACTGAAATGTTGGCAAGTACAATAAAATTGGCATCTTTACAATAAAAAAATTTAAAATACCCAGCTCCTGGCTAGGTAAACCAGCTGATTATGAGCAAAAACATGTATGATATTTTTTAACCGACTTCCAAAAAAAGGAGGTGGTTATGCATTCGAATGTATTTTTTTTTTGTAAGTTTATCGCTAATTCCGGCGTCTGTGGACCGATTTTCAAAAAAATTTACGGTTTACCTTAAAAAAAAGAATTTTATATTTTACCTTAAAAAAGGTATAATCAGCGTGGGAATTTTAGATAGAATGCTACTAGGAAATTTAGAGCAGGTTGAAACATAGAGGCAAGCTGAAACCTTGTCCTATACTTCTCATATTGTACCCCAACACGAGATTGCAGGACTGGCTGGTCAGAAGAGGGGCAAAGTCAATATACAATTTTTTTTAAAAGTTATATTTTTTAACCCTAAAAGTATGTTTGAGGCAATTTGAAATTTTTATATACCTACCTAGTGTTATGTTTAAGGAGTTTGGGAAAAATACAGCTAGATCATTTAGTCGTGGTTTTAACTTTTACATTCCAGTGTAAAAGTAAATTAGAAATATGCTGACTATCAATCCATGATTTTCTGACATCTATTGGTCATTTTATGAACTACGATCTTCATAATAACATAATAATACATACTAATACAACAACATAATAATAGTCCAGTCATTAAATGGGGTTCACTTCGGAAAATCGACATACCCAGTATATTACCACGTAAAAAAAAACTAAAACTGGTCTCAAAAATCACATTTAATTGGATGGTCACAAGTTTTCACCTAATTTGGCCTAAGATGACTGGACTATAGTAGACTCGATCATAGTAGTAGTAGTAGAAAATCATGAATTGTAAACCAGAATATTTCCAATTTACTTTTACAGAGTGAGAATTGAAAAGGCTGGAAAACTAGTTTTTTTATTAAAATATTATAATAATATTGATTTCTCAGATTTAAATGTATAATTCGTAGTTTGTAACTTAATTATTATTTCTAAATCTGTTTTTATGTTGATTTCTGTAAAAGACAGTGAAATTAAACATTTCTGATTAAATCATTGATTTTTATTGAAAAAATTATTTGAATGAAACACGATTTCATTGTGATTGTGTTGTACTTTCAAAGTAAAAATGCACAAAAAGTATGAAGTAAAACTTATTATCTACATAATTCCCCTTTTAAATTCTTCTAAAATTTTAACTATTTCTCTACTCAATCTTCATAACTTTGAAGTCGGTACCAGCCAGCCAGTACAACATCCTGATAAAACAATATTTTATAGAACTCACGTTCAACTTGAAAGTTATAAAGATTAAGTTGAGAAATAGTTAAAATTTTAGACATATTTAAAAGGGGAATTATTTAGAATATAAGTTTTATTTCATACTTTTTTTGTGCATTTTTACTTTGGAAATTGGTTTTAATTTTATGTTTTTGTTAATCAATTAATAAATATGATTTTCCCATATGTTGATAATCCTAGGTTGAGACTATAATATTGATTTAAAAACTTAAAGACGGCACTCTCCAGTCTCCATTTGATTAAAATGTTATAAAAATAACACATCAAGTGAAACAATAATCATTTTAATACATTTTGCACTTATATTTTTATCATTTTATCACTAGTCAAAAACATTTAAGAAACTGCTTCTTGATTTTGTAACTGACCAATGCCACACAGCATTAGTTTTATATGAGCTTTAGTTTCTGCAGCCTTTTGTACTAATTCTTCAGATTTTAACTCAAAAGCCTTTATTCTAGCATCCAAATATATATTTGCTTCATCCAGATTGAACTCTATGTAGTGATTTAAACCAATGTTCATTAGCAATTTCTCAGTATCAGGTACCTCAGCTTCCATAAAGAAATTACAGCCCAAGTTCACTTGAGTCTTGAAACCCGACGGATGAATTTGCTTGTCTGTAATTACTCTCAGTGCATGTTTTTGTTGTATTAGATCAGACAATTCTGCGTTAACGGAATCCAATTTTAATTGCAGCACTCTCAAATCTTCTTTTAAAACATTGTTTATGTAGTGTTCATATTTTGCAATGGTTTTGATAATATCCAGTCCTTTTGACATGATTTATAAATAGCTTACATACTTCAAAAGAAGAAAAACCCCAATGCAATGTACAAAAAAGTAAAAAAAAATATTGTAGGACTTTTGATACATTAACCCATGCCAATGCCCAAACAAATAGTTACTGACGTCTGACATTGACATTTGCCATACATTTTTTTTAATAAATAAATATATGGCGTCGGCTTAAAACTATTTGCCAATGTCAAGTTAAAAAGGCGGAAATAGAATTTTCGTTTCAAATTCAACACCGTATTTCTAAATCGTCAAGTCTTAAGTCTAGTCAAAGTCCAAATAAATATCCAGTGCAGTCAATGAGTCAAGTCAGTCGATTCGGTAAAGTGACAGAAGCTTTACTGAAAGTTCCTAGGGAGTTTTGGAGGCACACGTATTTCGTGTACGTGTGCCTCCAATGTATATATCGTGTAATTAATGTGCTATTGCACATTAATTGAAGTTGTACCACTTTCCCACACTTGTGTACGTTAACGAATATTTAATGGTTAATGTGTAATATTCTACCAATATTACACATTAAGAACCGGAATAACACAAATTTTTGAATGACATACAAAAACCACAACGTCACCCATTGTATTCCACGGCAAAACTCTTGCCTCACTTTATTAAAGGGTTTGGCTTTGCAGTTAGCATAAAACTGTTAGTAATAAGAAATTTCATTACATAGAGGACAAATATTTATTACCTACTCGAAGACAAATAATATCATTAAGAGCGTTTTCATACTCGATAGCGATATCATTTACTGGAAGTCGAAATGGAAACGCTCTTATGTTGTTTGCTTAAGTGTGTTTTCATAAATTAAGTACCTATTACATACTATTAAAATTTTATTATATTAATATGATTTTCTTAATATAACATAATATTATACGTGTCTGTCTCATGTCTCAAGTTCGGTAATTAACACGGACGTCGCAATAAACGTTTTAACGTAATATCGCGATTCGCGTAGCTGCTGCATTTTCGCTGTCCCTACTCTTTGTTACAAATGGTTCTACAATACAACAAGATGGCGCGTAAACAAAGTAAATTAACATTATGTAAACGCCATCTTGTGACAAAGTTTTGAACTAATAGCTAACGAAGCGTGTTTAAAAGTGATAGGATTCAAATGAAGATGGCGCAACGGTTGCAAAAGCATTTTATAATTTAAATGCCTCGGTATTCGATACTACCTCCAATCTGTACCGACACAGATATAATAATATACTACGTACAACAGAGGGACAATCCCATTGGTCGATTTGACCCCACACTAAGTCGCGCGGCGCGGGCGCCCGCGGCGCGAGCTTGGCATTACAACGAGTTCTATCATTGTCAGTATAATGTTATTTACTAAGAAAACTTACTAGATGGCACTTATGTGGAAATTATAAATGACACTATTTTCAGCGAATGAACATAAAAAAACACAACTAAAATAGGTAGGTAGGTACCTACCGCTACCGACCTACGTAAATAGCGTCATAACTAGGACCAAGTATCAAATGGACAAGACAAGCGCGTATCACCGTAAGGGACAGATATACTACACAGGGTTGCCAGGTTAATGAATATTACCCCAAAATGTCCAATTTATTAGTAGTATCGCTTTCTCTAAAAATTTGGTACTTTCATGCATAACTGATTCTTAAATCGGCAGATAATTATTACATGACGAATATGTGACTAAAAATATTTTATGAAATCAAAAATTAAATAAAACACACGTTATCAATCACAGTTTTATTCATTGACCTTTAAATAAAATTAGTTTTGTATACATATTTCTTATTTTGTCTTCTTTATTATACATCGTTTTAGTGGTATAATGTATACGCACGTTCAAGTATTTTTTACAAATAGCTTTAATTAAAAGAGTAAAATGGCTGTCTACATCGAATCTATCAGAAACATGAATTTCAGGAAATAAATTAAGACCAATACAATTTTTAAACATTCCTGTAAAAGATAACTCATCGGATCTTTCCGGTTAACTATTCGGTTTTTTAAACACTTTTTCTGCTATAATACAAATTTGTATAACAGTTTTAGAAGGATAACGTAATCCACCCTTGTCCTTTTTAAATTGGAGCGTATTTTGAACTTTCTCTGAATATAATGATGTCAAGCACTGGTCACATTTAATTTGATTTTCTAACACCTATAAGACAAAACCAGCGATATAAATGATAACGTGCCGAAAGAATTCTGTCAGTCTTGATGGATCGGCTAAATAATCATGATCCTGAGAATGGACCATTTCTGATTGCAGCGATTTCTGAAGATCCCCATCGTCTTCTATTAATCTGTTTCGGTCTGTTGTTACGTTAATGGCGACTTCAGGCATCGTAGAAGTTAAAATATTTATTTCACTTACATTTACAAGGTATACTACCCGTAGTTAGATGTTTAAGTTCGCCATGCACTAAAAGACGTTTATAATCAGATTTAATTGACATGCGGTAGGGTTATTATACGGTGGTTTTGCTCTGATGGCGCTGAAAAAAAAAAAAAGTGATCTTGGCTCAATTTATATGTTGACAAAAAATTTAGTTTCTTAGTTTCGACATATTCATCATATAAGAACAATAAACTCTTAATAGAAGTCATAAACCCTAAAAATCCAGTTTTTCTACTAGAGTGCAATATTCTCGTATTGCCAATTTTCAATGATTTTACATACTCAAACATATCATTAAGAAATTCATTTATACTATCAAAGTTACTTGATTTCAGAGGTTTTTTATAACCATATGCATTTAAATTGCGGGAGTTCATTATATCAAACAATGTGTTGAACTTTCTAATGAAATCAACTGTGGCATCATAATTTTTAAATTCTTCAAGGCCGAGATTGTTATTGCAAAATTCGAGAGCATCTGCAACTATTCACTAAACAACTGCGAAGCTAATTTAACTTTCATTATTTGTTTATTATAATTAACATGAGCAGCATGAGCAACATTCATTTAGTACATCGATGCACATTTTCAACATCGACGCCTTTTGCTCAGCTGATACACCATTTGTCAGAAAATAGCCAACAGGTAACTTCCAACTATCATTTAAAACAGTTACCATGAAAACTAAAACTTCTTTAGCAACCGGTAGTACATCGCCTTCAAGCTGGTTACCACAATTTACAAATCCGACATAGTTTTTGCCATTCCACTCAATGGCTTTCCGAATGGCCATTTCATCGAAACTTAATTAAACAGCAGACAAACTCTTTCTGAGTATTTTCAGCTAACAGTTTAAGAGCTGTTAGTGATTCAGTGGAAAACCCAGGTTCACCTTCTACGTTCTGGTATCACCGAGTGAGTGTGCGAGTATGTGGGAGGCACGTATTGAATGTTTGTCTGACAAAATTGTAGGCACGAGGAACCAAGTTTCTGTGGTATCGTTATGCGTACAAATATATTTTTTTAAATGTAATGCTTATATTTTTTGCATAAAAGAATCACACACATTTGGTTCTATCGAATATATACAAAATATTGTAAAACAGTACTAAAACCAATAGTTTGTGGTTCCATTGTGCGTCTTATGAAATGAAATCTAACATAGCTCAAAGGTACTAACCAAAGTTTAAATTAATAACGAATTTTTTACTTTATTTTTAGGCTCAAAGTGCAATAAGTCGAATTTCGGATTTTTACGTGAAACAAAGAAAGTTTTAGGAGAATATGAATATATAGACTTTGGAAGTGTATAGGAACTATATATTGTTCTTTAGTCTTCTAAAGTCTTCTAAAGTCAGAACTAGATATTACTCGTAAGAAGAGTAGAAACTAGATATTTTTCTATACAAATACTAGAAGACCCGACCACGCGTAGATGACCATAAATTGAGATGTAAACTATCCTATCTTTCAAGTTAGGTCACAAAATCGGTACAATAGTTTAGGAATCCATCGCGAACAAACAACGTGACACGTAACTTTTATCAGCATGCTTAGTATGGCACCAAAGAAAGGGTTTCTTTCTACGGAAGAATAGGCAAAGTAACAGATTAAAAAAGGTAATCCTTCACTTTGTCTCTAAGATCTGGCAGTATTTTTTATTCTTTTGTATATCTAATGTGATCATGCTAATCCTGCTGATTTGTGTTAAACGTGTAAACAACAAAACACAAGAATCTGGTTCAAAACCATTGACTTTATCTCACACGTTTTCCTGAATTAGACCATTAATTTACGCTTCATCCTATTATAACCTGTAACTGATCTATATCTATTCTTCTATACTAATATTATAAAGAGGAAAGATTTGATTGTTTGCATCGAATAGGCTCCAAATCTACTAGGCCGGTTTTGGTGGGTATAGATATATATCTATTGTCTATACCCACTAAAACCAGTCTAGTACATGCTAGTCGTGGTTCCACGGCGGGACCACGGGGATAAACATAAGATACTTTTTATCCCGGGAAAATGTACGGCTTCCACGGAAAGAACAGACGCGGGTGAAGACCGAAGTTAGTACCTAGTACACGGTGGATTTCGAAATCCAATTTGATGACAACGTTGAATTTAAACTCTCTCTAAATGTTCTTTATTATGATTTATGTCAATTAAAGCTTTGGTACATTAATATAAATACATAGTTTTATGTCATTCAGTAAACCCCTGGGCTATGGTTCTTTTTTGTATATAAGAATACCTGTCGATTAGTAAAGGTTAAAAGGAACCACATGCCCATTTTCTTAATTATTTAGAAAGTTTAAGAGTATTTTACACAAAATTACATCTACATAATTAAATTAGTAATTAATCGATAAATAAAATAAATAGTAATTTTGCTTCACAAAACAGACCTGCACATGATTTTGTAAAACCTGTGATATTTTCAGAAGTGTGTTTTGCTGGGTGGTTCCTTTTTGCATAAATACGGACAATTATTATAATTCGGAAAGACCATAAATTATAATATAGGCAATTTACCAAAATTTCGACTGGTAACACTAAAATGATATAACCCGACAAAATTAAAAAGAACTAAAAAAATGGCGGAACTACGAGGGCGGGTCAATAAATCCGTGACTTTTGGAATAAAACACAGATTTTTTGATAAATAAATCATTTTATTTTTCAACGTAGTCCCCCTTGAGCTCTATACACTTTGTCCAACGCTTCTCCAATTTTTTTATCCCTTCCAAAAAATATGATTTGTCGAGGTCCTCAAAATAGGCCTTTGTTTGCGAGATGACTTCATCATTGGAGTCAAATCTTTTTCCACCGAGCCATTTTCTCAGGTTTGGGAACAAGAAGTAGTCACTCGGAGCCAAATCTGGAGAATAGGGTGGATGTGGGAGCAATTCATAGCCCAATTCATGGATTTTTGCCATGGCAACTGCACATGTGTGCACCCTTGCATTGTCTTGGTGAAAAAGAACTTTTTTCTTGGCCAAATGAGGTCGGTTTTTTTTCAAATCCTCATTGAAGCGGTCCAATAAGTTGGCATAATATTCCCCATTAATTGTTCTTCCCTTTTGAAGATAGTCAATGTGGATTATCCCACGTGCATCCCAAAAAACAGTCGCCATAACTTTATTGGCTGACAAACCCACCTTGGCCTTCTTTGGCGCCGATTCACCCTCAGAAACCCACTGTTTTGACTGTTGTTTGGTCTCTGGTGTGTTGTGATGGATCCATGTTTCGTTCACGGTTACAAAACGGCGCAAAAACTCTTCCATATTGTGATTAAACAACGCCAAACCTTCCTGTGAAGTTGTTACACGATTGCGTTTGTGGTCGACTTGCGGAAAGCTTTCTCATGCCCAAGTGATCATTCAAAATTGAAACCACTGAGCCATGCGATGCCTATGGCTTCCACAATCTCTTGCACTTTCAATCTTCGGTCGGCCAACACCATATCGTGAATTTTTTCGATTGTTTCGGGTGTAGAGACCTCAACTGGGCGTCCAGGACGTTCGGCATCTTCAGTGCTTGTACGGCCACAACGAAATTCAGTAAACCACTTTTTTACCATTGAAATCGATGGTGCAGAGTCCCCATAGTATTTATCTAGCTTAGCCTTGGTCTCGGTAACGGTTTTTTTTCGCAAAAAATAATGCTTAATAAGCACACGAAATTCACTTTTTTCCATTGTTTCCTTAAGTTACTGGATAGTCTGATAAAGATAGCTGTAAAACACAAACTAACTGACGCAGCAAGTTCAAATTTTGATAGGAGTCAACTGACAGATGCCTGTTGACAGGAGTAGTGTTGCTTTTTCAGTAAGGAGGTTAGAAATTCAAAAAGTCACGGACTTATTGACCCGCCTTAGTACTTGGCTCCCATACCACCGTGTGTTATTTATGTACTACTGAATTTGGGCGGTTATTACAATAGAATTTTATTAACAAAAATACTATAATAAATGATTTATAGACTATAAAATGCTTTTACAGGAAGACAATAGTCATAATATACATATATTTTAAAGAAGCAAGCGAAATATAAGTCCAATAAGTGTACTTACGTATGAAAGGTTATGTTTTCAGTTTTCCGCTCACTACGGCTTTTACAGCCTATTATACAACAATGCACCATGGTAATATGATCAAAAACACGTATTATTCAGTTCTAACGACAGTCCGTCACTCGGAATCCGCAATCAAACACAATAATTCAAAATTTCTTAGGACACAATTACTTTGTTGGGCACAATTCCCGAATGTGCCCAGCAAAAAAAAGTGAAACTATGACAAAGACAAAAGAACATGGACCTGTCTCTTTCACTCTCAATGATTTCTGTATAAAGCTGTCTCGTTTATATAATTATTGTTATTTTCATGTCCAGTCCCTTTGATACTTGGTCCTAGCGTCATAAAGAAAAAAAATATTTTCTTTTAATGTTGGTTGTTTTACAATCTATGCTATGATTGTATAGTATATTATTATCTCTGTGGTATTACTTACCGAACCCATGCAAGTTGTTAATGCTATTTGTACGTAGTATGAAGAAGATTTTTATGGGGATTATTGTAGGTAGGTACTAAATAAAACAAAATCCATTAAATTATAGAAATGAATTGTATGTTTAATTATTTTTAAATTTAAATTTAACATTTTCGTGACGGCATTCTTAATTTGGAATGTGTTACAGTCAATGCAACAGCAAATCCAGTTTCCTTGAGCACAGCCAAAGTCGCGTAAGCAAAACAGGGTTTAAGTAGGATAGCCGGGGTCGTCGAATGAGCAGAACAGTAACCAAAAAACGTAGCCTGGGTCGTCGAGAATGCGATCACGGTAGTCCAAATTAATGCCAGAGTTGTTGATAAAACCATCACAAATTGAAAACGATTGAATCTTCACGAACGCCGGTAGAAGTCGGAATGAAATCGAAAAAACACCACGCACGAGATACGAGTATGACAACATGAATTAAGTCACGTGTGTGCAGTTTTAAATTTAATGTTTTATTTGAATGGCGAGATTAGTTTTAATTTATAAGTCACGATAACATATACTGCGATACTATTATATTATTTGTACGTAGTATATTATTATATCTGTGCTATAAAGATAAATTGTTATATTAGCGCCCATAGCGCCGCCTGCGCGTTGCGTCGTCGTTTTAACTAGGCCATCTATCGTGAATTGACGATATTTAATTTGAAGAGTAACTTCCCGTAGTGCCGATGTACCGATGTGTGTTATAAATTCATATTTTATTCAGTAATCATTGGATTTTTTTAAGAATAAAACTAAATAAACCACTGACGTAAAACGAAACAAGTTACATGGCGATTTAATTGTGCTTTTAATATGATTTACTTTTCCATGGTTAACAATGCATGGTTAACAATGCATAGCATATGTAGAAAACTCTAGGAACTCTACAAATAAAATAAAAATATGTTGGAACTCAGTGATGGAAGATAATAGTGGTAGTCGGTACGTACGTACGTAGGTACGGTTGTACGTAGTATATTATTCTCTCTGTGGTTATAGGTATCTACTATTATAATTATTGTCATTTTCTCTGCCCAGTAACTATATTTTACTGCACAGTTTGTATTTTAAAACAACGGCGTTCTTTTTAAGACCGGTAACAAAGGGGGCTGCTGCAGCAGTCTGAAAGCAGCCGGGCTGCAGTACTCGCGGTCTAATTTCAGACTCCTATACCTACTTATGTGTGTCTCTCATAATTGCTCCTAATTGTTATAATTCATCCATAAAATTTCTAAATTATTTTTAGTCTTGTAGAAACCTACAG